>CAMRHE010000022.1:6642500-8112500 GCA_947044405.1 Leptodactylus fallax | reverse complement strand
TCCCAGGCATCATGCGGGCCAGTCCAGCATCATTATGGGTCGCCGGCCTGGCTCACATGACGTCTGGTCCAACATAGAAGAGGGCCGAGCGGGGAGTTCGCCGGAGCCAGGGAGAGGTAAGTAACTTTTTTATGTTTGTATCCTCCCCTGGGTCTCTGATCATTATACTCTGGAGTCAGAGTATAATAATTGTTCATGGGTGGTCCACAATGAGGCATAATAGTGTGTGCAGGGGCCACTATGGGCTATGGGGAATAATAGTGTGTGCGGGGTAATGCGGTTTGTGCATGATTGGGGGGGGGGGGGATGTGCATGTCAAACGTTTGTCTTGGGGTCCAGCCATTCCTAGGTACGTCACTGACATTAAGCCTAACATTAAATCTCAGGGGAATAGTGGGGCTATGAGTTTTGTATCTGAACATAGCCGATCTTTTGATCTCAAGGGAGAAACTGCTAGAGGAGTCTGCCAGCAGATTATTCACCTTCCCCTACAGAGAACATGTGCACAGCCAAGCCAAGAAGCAAGCATGTGCATGAGGAGAGGGAAGAATAGCCGTTGGCAAAACAAGCTGAAAACTAAGTAGTGTGTGTGTGAACCTGGCCTAAGTAAGATGCTACACAGAGACTCAAGTGATGAAAGTTACAAACACCACTACCACCTCACAGAAATGTGTTTTACATGCAAGATCTAGACACTGGCTTTAGATACCAAGAAACAAAAATATGCTAATATAAATGCCACAAAACATCCCGTGTGTAAATCCACCCATATAAAAGTCAGTCAAAAGTAGTTTTCTCTGACTTCATTACAGGTAGTCCAGCTAGCACCTGCAATGTTATGAAGGAGATCTTCCCTTGCTTCTCACTTTGTACCAAGAAGCTCTTAAGCATTGTATTTACTCCTTCCCTCCCTGTTGTGCTCAAATGAGTCTGAAAACATGCATAATTAGTTTTGTGGCGCCCCTAAAATGAAGGAAAATAAAAGCCAGATGCTAGAAGTAATGACATGCAAATCACTTGCCAACTCATGCCAGGACGTGTTGCTAGGAGGCCTAGTTGAGCCTTGTTAAACTTTCATTTCTACAAAAAAAAATTTTAGTACAATATTCAGGGGAAAATAAAAATAGAAAAATGGCTAAAATTGAGAAACATTTTTTGTAGTATACTTCACAAACCTATTGTATTTTCTTTTAACAAAAGTTCTAAAAAGGGAGATCTGTCTTGTATTCACCCTCTATTCCCAGTATATAGAGATATAACAATTGCCTGGGGGAAATTTGGCACTTCAAATGGATGTATCTCTGGTTGTATGCCACCTAGAAAAGTGCTTCTGGTGTTTGTAAGCTGAGAGTCTATGCTACCAATATTGCAGTGCTAGCTAGTTATTACAAACAGAAATCACTAGTTAAAAAGTGATTTATATATGATACAGCATATTAAAAAAAAACAAAAAAAAAACACACACCTACACGAAACTGGAAGCACTTTTGTATAAAACCACTCCCCTTCCTATACAAAACACACACCCCTCTATATAGTGGCAAGAGGGAGAATACTGTACTGTAGAACTTGTTTTCTGCTTAACCCCTTAACCCCTTGTGTCGCATGGGGATGTACGGAGAGAGTTCAGGAGCTGAGCTCTCTCCATACACGGCAGATGCCGGCTGTGTAATACAGCCAGGATCCGCCGCTAACAGCAGCGATCGGTGCAGCTGTTAACCCTTTAAACGCCGTGGCCAAACAGAACTGCAACGTCTAAACTGCGCAGGCGCCTGAACGTCATCGGAAGGCGATGATCGGTTGCCATGACAGCCGGGAGCCTATTGAAGGCTCCCAGGCTTGTCATTGCATTAGATCTGTTACATGCTGCCAGAGGCAGCCTGTACTAGAGAGGTAGGCATTTTGTTATTCACTGTAATACAGTAGTATTGCAGTGAACAGTATGCGCGATCAGACCCCCTAGGTTCCAAGGTCCCTAGGGGGTCTGATAATAAAAGTATAAAAAAAAAAAAAAAAGTTTTTAAAAGTATTAAAAAAAAAAAAAAAAAAAAAATTACAAACAAAAGTTCTAATCATCCCCCCTTTCCCTAGTCCCTACATCAGATATAAAAGTAAATAAGCAAAAGTAAAACACATTAGGTATCCCCTGCTCCAAAATGCTCAAACTATTAAAATATTTATCCCATATGGTGAAAAAAAATAGCCAAATAGCGTTTTCTTCAACACTTTGCCTCCTATAAAAAAAAATTGAATAAAAAGTGATCAGACCATCAGATCTTTCCCTAAATGGTATCAGTAAAATCTTGTCCCGCATAAAAAGACGTAGATCTATACATGTAAATATGAATAAGTTACAGGTGTCACAATAGGGAAACACAATTTTTCTATTTTGCAATTTTTTAAAAGGTATCAAAACATTACAAATACTATATAAATTTAGGATTGCCGTGATTGTACTGACCCACAGAATACAGGTACCATGTCATTTTTACCACATACAGTGAACGCCGTAAAACTTAAATCCCATAAGAAATTGGCGCAAATGCATTTTTTCTCCATTTGCACCTCATTCTGAATTTTTTTTCCAGCTTCCCAGTACATTACACAGCATATTGAATGGTGCTAATGTACAATTTGTTTCACAAATAGCCATCATGTGAGTCTGAACTGAAAAAAAAAAAAAAAAAGTTATGGCGCTTAGACTGTGGGGAGGGAAAAACAAAAATGCAAAAACGAAAAGTGGCCCATCCTTAAGGGGTTAAAGTACAATATGTTAAAATATTATAAAAATGTTCAAACTCATCCCTACACAACAGCAAAAGAGCGAAATGACAGTTACACATTAAAGAGCCAACTTCCCTAAGTCAACATTTAGAACACCACATTTCATGACTAGATATTGCTTTATGGCCAAACCCCAGTTGATCATCATCACCATAATTTAGCCCATATCCAACCCCTGGCAAAAGGTACACTGAGTAAGCACTATCACAAGTTACACTGCCAGGTATCTTCAAGACTAACTGGGCAGGCTTTGGCACTCAGTCATGGAAGCACGGTGTTAAAAGTGTTACAAATGACAAGTTATAGACCATTTCAGAGAGTATTTGAAACAGAATGTTCCTTGAGACTCTGGAAAGCAGAAACAATCAGATTGGGACAAGGGCTGCAGCAGCTGTATGTGCTGCCTCCCATGACTTGATGCAGAAAGACTGCAGGCCTGTATCAGGGAGAGGGCCACCACAGGGAACAGATTTTTGCACATGTTCTTTTGTTCTGATTTTTTTCTTCATAGCCCTGTAAGGTTAGACCTGAAAGTTTTACAAACTGTCTAGTAATGGTGTCAAAGACAGATAAAGTAGAAGTAACAGTATTATCTAAAGCAACTCCTAAACCTTTACCGATAGAGGTTAGTCACAATACACAAATCTACTTCTGTTATCACTAGCATGGCAAATCAGGATTATCAGTTGCCTACTGCATTGGGAGTAAGGTCACACACACTGTAGCTGTGAAGAGAATGCCAGAGAGGGGTAGTGACATAACCCGGCAAATACTTTTACATAACTCCAAGACATGGCAGCTGAAATGGGAGGCTAGCAAAACAAATACAGTGTTTTATGATGGAATCATCATCCATTTCACACAGGTTATTTCCTGTAATATCAAAAACTAGGATACAGGCAGAATCCATTGACTATTGCTCTGGAGCATCAGCCCCCAGTGGAGGATTCTGTGGGAACCAGTGAGACTCTTGTTCAATCAGACATGTCAATTAAATAGGTCTTGTGCTTTATATCTGAACAGTCACTGAAACAGAGCAGAAATAGATGGCAAAACTGCTTCAAGGGAGATTAGTTTAATTCACTGGAAAATGAAGACATCTCAGCAGGGATACATGAAGAGAGTCCAGTTACACCAAGTGGTGGTCCCAAGTCCGATGCTTCCAAAAACACTTTATGAACAAACAACAACAAGTCTGGCACTATTTTATGCAATGAAAGATGAAGTGGTTGCTTTTTATCATGAGCACCTGCACGCACAAGTGACTCTCCTGATAAACATTTTGGCATAAATTATATTTACATGGAAAAACTAAAGTCAGAGGGGTTGTCCCATGAAGTAAAGTCTGCAGGACCTTCAGCTTTCTCTGGTTGAATGTGGAGAACGATGAAGTACAGCACTTGGCTACCCACCCACATTCAGTGTGGCTGTGCTCAGAAGATCCCGCAGACTTTTGTGGTAGAACCTTTTCTGAAGACCATTTAGTGCTCTAGTTGAAGTACTGTAAAATAAAAATCTGTGGAAAAACTGACCCTTGCCATGACCTTTAGTGGTGGTACTTATGCAAGGATATACAGATTTTTGGAACATGTAGGGATGAAGATGAATCCATAGCTTGTAAATAGGAACAGATTCATGAAAGTGTTTTACAACAGTTTTCAAAGTGAGTAGCATTCTTTTTACCGGTGAAGGCAGAAATGCTTCATGGAATTTCTTGGGATTAATCCTCAGGGAGCCCTATGGAACAAGCAGACAGAAAATCATAAGATTTCAAAGACAATGGGTCAGACACGGTAATAAATGTAGACTGCATAAGACAGACAAATTCACCAAATGTATCAGTTGTGCACACTAGGATGTAGTTGATGCATCTTGTCAGATATGTTAGACACTATTCTTACGCCACGGTCCAGGTGCCTTATTTTGCACCAAAGTAGTGCATTTTACAAGTCTGCTTAGCCACACCCCCTTTTCTAGAAATATTTCAAAATGGTGTCCTGACAACAGCATGTATGAATTTTTCTGCATAATTTGAGTCTGGATTCTAGTGCATTTGGCATTGTGCTTTTATTTAAGTTATTAAAAAGGGACACAATAAAAGTTGCAGAATTAATGCATTAAAATACCTAGTGCCCTCCTTTTAACCACTTCATAACAAAATATCCCCCTTGCACAATTTCATGCAGCTAGAAACTGGGCTTGCAGAGTTAAAATCCAATTACCCATAAGTAAATAGTCACTGAGCAGTCGGCAACTTAATCTTTCTTGTGCAGCTCCTCCAATTCCCAATCCCTTCATTTCCATGAACTAGCCATTTCTAAAATTACTCTATGCACACTGCTTTGGTACTGTGAGACAATCCATCTTCTCTTGGTCTACCAAAGCACAGTGCACAGACTAGTTTGCCATTTTACAGACGTGAAGGGGGCCTGGAATATGAGAAGTCACACTAGAAAAAAATTACAAAAGAAGGGCTTTGGGTATTTTTAACTAAACCTTACATATGGTAAAATTCAAGTTTTGTAAAATATGAGAAATTCTACAAATATTGCTTTTTTCCCCTGGCTTTTTTTAAATTTCAGGGTTTTTTTTTATTTCAGTATTTTTCAAGACACAATGCTGCTATAAAATGCTAAGCAACACTGGCATTTATATTAAAAAAAATTGAAGAAAAAAAAAAAAAAGAAGAAGTGTGAAGGTAGCCAAATATTCATGCCACCTGCTCTATCCTCTTCACTCTCCAAACTCACCCGCCCTCCCAGACTGGTATGCAGAACTATGGACATCTTAGGCAACAGACAATAGTTGCTGTTGCTCCAAATAATTTATTTGCATATTGACAAAACCTGAAATATCTTGGCAACAAAGGCACAAGGGAAAACCATTGATTCAGGTGACCCTAACAGTGAATTCTCCTAGTGCTTCTATTGTGAAGATATTGCAAGTTTTGCCAAAAATTGCAATGCAAATTATCTCTTTGGAGCAACAAGCATGTTGTGCCATGAACTCTTTAGGGCAATGAGGGCGTTGCCATTGCTACAAAGAGGTAAGTGATAATGTCCTCATTGCGCCAAAAAGCTAATTTGCATATTGACATTCTTCAATATCTCATCAGTGAAGACACTGATTCACAAGGTGAAAACTCCATTTGATTCAGGCGATTCTAACCTGTCTGGATAGGCTGATAAGCTGGGTTCTTGAGACAGGCTTTCCTGGTTTCCCTGTGACTCCTTCACTAATAATAATAATAAATGAAGTTGCATTGCAAGACTGCATTCCATGACTGCAACATCTAGTCAGAAAAAAAAGGCAAACAATTTTGTAGTGGCACACCCCCACGCAAAGATTTCATTGTCACACCCAGGGATCTTTGGTTAAGAGACGAAAGTCGTGGCCAAAGTCACCATCTATAGACTTCTGCCATGTTCACAACTACGCCTGGGTGACAAACTGACCACTAAAATAGCGGACAGCAACATAACCGATGGACCTCATTGACTAATGGGGTCTGTCGGTTGTCCATTGATTTAGAAACCGTCAGATGAAAAAAGTCGGATTTGAGGGACTTTTTAGTCAGGTGATTTGTGTGATGGAATGACAAGTAGAAAAAGAAATGCTTTAGGTAAAGCAATCACAGCATCCAAAGGATGTTTCTTTTATAGAGGCTACTGCACTATGAGATCATGTTTTAAAAAAATTCAGGTGCTTAGTTCCCACCAGATCAAGCTCTATATTCCTAGAGTGGTTATTTTATCCTGGCTGTTTGACACATGTTTCACTTCAACCCATCTGTGGGTTCAGTGTTTCCAAGACAGCAAACAGAAGTTCGCCCAAGATTTGACAGACCACATGCCTGCAGCTGCTTGTTTGACTTGCTAGATTTGGTCTTTGAGCAGATTTGTGGGCTTGAGGCCACTAAAAATCAACATGCTGTAATATAAAATACAGAGTACACCCAAAAGGCTTTCAAATACTTCTCTGGTCCACACAAAACTGTAGACAGGGAAAGAGTTACCTTACCAGACCCACCTGTGGGATATTAGGACACATAGGTTAAGTAACTTTTCATAGTATACGTAGCACTCAGTTGTGACCATTAAGTACAAACATATGTAATAATTAGTCAAGAAAATATGCAATACAGAGAGAACTACTACACAGCAATAGCTAGACTAGAGTTGCAATCTATTAGGCAGCTTGTATAGTGTTAAATAAAACTGAACGGTCTCAAATAGCTTACACTGAATACAGGAACTTGCTCTTAAAGTGTAAGATTCATTTTCATCTCTGGCTTCTTTTTAAACAGCCAATTAACGCACTTAAAATTTATATATCTTAGAGCAGATGGGTCCAATATCCTTCCCGACCAGAAACCTATTTACCCTGTTGCTCATTTCACGCTGTGATCTCATATTTGGAATGAGCTGCATTTCCCATCTGCAAAGAACAGATGTTTTTGTGTAGAGGGACGGGGCGGTGTTGAGTGGAGGTCTGTCCAGCGAGGACTAGGGGGTCGTCATGTCAAATAGCTGGATTCACTTACAATATAAACTTAGGACTAAATGAAACTGCTACTGCACAACTCTGCTGCCTTTCTATAGTTACAGTTTCTATATAGCTCACTGTGAGAAGACGTATTCCTAGAAGCATTGGGGGGGGGGGGGGACCTACGGTACATCCAAGGTGCATAAGGCACAGTAATGCTATAAAGCAGAGTAAATAAGGGAATGAGCACATGCATAAATTATTTTATGCACACAAATTATACCTAAAAATCACCATGCACAGTGAGCAATCATCACAGCCCATGCTGAGAAAAAATCTAAGTCTCAAGCTGCGTACCATAATGTGAGATGAAATATAAGTTTGCAGAGCTGCAACCAATAGCAGCAGCTCACTGAAGTATACAGAGATGATACTCTGTGAAGGGCTTTTCCAGATGGATTCACAAATTGCATTTTGTGGCAAAAGTAAGAGTATGTGGGGTCTGAGTACGTTTTGTTGTGTCTTTTTTATAAAGTCGTGTGTTTTTCACTTATTCATTAGGTATGACGCCCAGGCTCATACCTAATAGTGATTTATACAAGGTACGCACTGTACTGCTTGAGCCAATGCCTCCATTGGCAATTACAGTTTTTTTTTCCTTAATCTTTTATAGTAAGCATACAATGTCAAAGTTTAGCAAAAGAAACCCCTTCTGTAGAGAATAATGGAGGCAGTGGTTCAAAAATTAAATAAAAAGATCAGGGAACAGGGTAAAGGATACACCCCCAGAAAAGCCAGGTGAGCTGACATGTCAGAGTATCCCATGTGTGTTCAGTCCATCAGGGTCCCTCCAATTTTAACAAGGGAGGTGCGTGATGTGGTCCTGATTCATAGTATTTTGCATTGTAGCCCTGTACTGCAGTGCTATGCAGACCGTGAAAAAAAAAATATATATATAAAGTTTAAAAATAAGGCAGCTAACTCATTTAATCAACAATACCCAATTTTCCATCCCAAATTACCATCCTCCTCAAGTTTACTCATCTGACAGCTATCCTCAAACATCCATACACATGCAAGTTTAGTTACATCAAGAGAAAGGGGATATGTCAATACCAGACAATGTACAAAGATTCTGGAAAAGAGCAATTTGGAAACAGACGTGCAAATGCTAGTGCCTCAACTAGAGAGGTCTTTCAATCTTAAAGGTAAATGCAAGCTTTCCAGCAAGTAGCAGCATGGAAGCAGATAGTTTACACAGGGATGTTTTTTTCCACTGTTGCCAAGTGAGCAGTGTTAGGAAACAAAGTTAAAGGGAGTTTGTCAGGTTCAAAATGACGGCAAGTTTATTAAGCGTGCAATGCTGGAGCCCTTAATAAGGGCAGAAACATGTCTTTGTGGTCACAAGCCGAAGAGTCAATGCACAGAATTTATGGATTTGCAAGTCAGCCTGCAAGTGCATCAGGGTTGGCCAGATTTGCCTACAGACCGTTGCAAATACTCCAACTCTCCTGTGCAAATGTCTTTAGTTATGAATGACTTTCAGCCTGTGTCTGCATTATGGTTTACTGTAGGCAAGTCTGGTAAAGTCATACCCCGGCCCTGATGTATTTCCAGGCTGATTTGCATATACATAAAATTGATGAGCGCAGCATTGCTCCCTGGGCTTGTGGCCACAAAGTCATGTTTCCGCTCCTATTAAAAGCCCCTACCAGGCACTTAATTTGGAAAGCATTTTGGACCCAATGGTTTCTACTATTGATGGCCCAGGGATGTAACTAGCAAAAACTAGGTCCCATAGCAAACTTTTGACTTGGGCGCCCTCCACCCACACATGGTATAATGCCCCATTTACACACACACAAATGACCCATAGTGACCCCTGCATACAGTATACTGTTCCATAGCGGTCTCCATAAAGTATAATGTCCCAGTGAAGTTTGCTGCAAGTACTGCAAAAATTTTCAGTTCATCAGAACAGCAAATTTTTGGGGTACACCACTCACGAACTATTATACTCGAGTTTTTTCCGACCCCAGGGTATAATGATTGGAGGCCCAGGGGAGGTGACAAACAACAGTGATACTCACCTCTCCTGGGCTCCACCACAACTCCCTGCTGTTTTCAACCCTCTTCAATGACATCACAGACATAGGTTACAGTGGCGTCATTCATCGCGACACCGGCCTGACCCACGTTTGTGTCGTCACTACAGGAGCCTGAAGACAGCAGGGAGTCATGCCCGAGCCAAGGAGAGGTGTGGTAACACTTACTACACCCCCGGAGTATAATAGCATCTTCAGACCCTCACAGATTAGTGCAATTCCAGGTATAGTTCACATTCCATGGACTTCAATCTATTGCCAAAGTCTGCAGCTACAATTTGTATGGAAGGTGAGCAGCTTGGCTCCCAGAATTTAAATACCTGAAGTCTTGCTGTCTCTGTACAGCTGATCTGCAGGGGGTCCGTGTGGCAGACTCCCACAGATTTAATATTGATAGCCTATTCAAAGGGCCCCTTAAACTCACCATACACAAATGCATTTTTGGCCAAACCTGCAGATTTTCACTGAAGCAGCTGACCATCTAATACATAAGGGCTTGATTGTGTCACCAACACAGATCTCTCCCTAATAAAAAAGTAACAGTAACTGATCAGTTTTTATTTAACTGACTATGTATGTAATCGAATGGTCAGTTGCCCCATTTTTGGATCAGTTTTGTGTCTCCGCAAAACTGATCAGTTAAACTGATGATCAAATCGTGATGTGAAAGGGTCCTTTTATTCTGGCTTGGCCATTATTCCCAGATTTATGAAAACCATATACTAATCTATAGGGATCTACCTTCCAAATGGTGGCGTTATAGCACATTCCTCTTTTTCACCAAGGGGTTCTTATTTGCATATTCCTTTATCTGAATTTTTAACAGGGCATGCATGCATGGTCTAAAGTCTCTGTACTAACACGATGCAATCTCCCTAATGAGACAGAACCCCTTCCAATCCTTATGGGGAGATCAGCTGTTTCAATAGGATTCTGACAGAGGTAGTCTCCCCTATTCCAGTTAAAAACAAAACAAAACAAAAAAAAAACAAAACACACATACATGCTGAGGCAAGCATGCATTTCAGCAGAGTCGACTGGTGGGATATCATTTGGCTGGCAGCCATCTAAAGTATATGGTCTGCTTTATACATTAATATACACAATCTAAGAGCAAGCTGTCAATTACAGACCTGAATTAGTTCTCCTCTCTTCTGACCCTCAGACACTTCTTCCTGAGACAAGTAGGCTTCAAAGATGTTTCTTTTCCTGGTCTTGTTATATTTTTTATCATTGGGTGTACTGCGATTTGCACCTATGAAAAAAGTAATGAATGATGTTACCAGTAAATCATTTCATCTTAACATTGGAGGAGAAAATAAATATTTTAGAGTGGCCCTTTTTTTTTGGGACCCTCCACATGGAACACTGAAGCTGTGATAACAAATCTTATGGTGGGTAGCAGAAAAAAAAAAAATATTCTGAAAAACCAGCCTTTGACCCAAAAAGCATGAGTCTCTTCAGCCTAACACAAGAAAAATTAGTCAAGAAAAAACAAATCTCAGAAATATATAAAATATATTTATTAATAAAAATGTAATAAATAATACATTGAAAAAATATATACCAAATCTAATAATACAGGTGACACAGACAAAAGATAAGACAACACAAAACACGTGTCACTTAAGGAGGCTCAAAAATATACAAAAAATATATATAAAGATGACATATATATATACCCAGTACAGACCAAAAGTTTGGACACACCTTCTCATTCCAAGAGTTTTCTGTATTTTCATGACTATAAAAATTGTAGATTCATACTGAAGGCATCAAAACTATGAATTAACACATGTGGAATTATATACTTAACAAAAAAGTGTGAAACAATTGAAAATATGTCTTATATTCTAGGTTCTTCAAAGTAGCCACCTTTTGCTTTGATTACTGCTTTGCACACTCTTGGCATTCTCTTGATGAGCTTCAAGAGGTAGTCACCTGAAATGGTTTTCACTTCACAGGTGTGCCCTGTCAGGTTTAATAAGTGGGATTTCTTGCCTTATAAATGGTGTTGGGACCATCAGTTGTGTTGTTCAGAAGTCAGGTGGATACACAGCTGATAGTCCTACTGAATGGAGTGTTAGAATTTGTATTATGGCAAGAAAAAAGCAGCTAAGTAAAGAAAAACGAATGGCCATCATTACTTTAAGAAATGAAGGTCAGTCAGTCTGAAAAATTGGGAAAACTTTGAAAGTGTTCCCAAGTGCAGTGGTCAAAACCATCAAGCGCTACAAAGAAACTGGCTCACATGAGGACCGCCACAGGAAAGGAAGACAAAGAGTCACCTCTGCTGCGGAGGATAAGTTCTTCCGAGTCACCATCCTCAGAAATCGCAGGTTAACAGCAGCTCAGATTAGAGACCAGGTCAGTGCCACACAGAGTTCTAGCAGTAGACACATCTCTACAACAACTGTTAAGAGGAGACTGTGTGCAGCAGGCCTTCATGGTAAAATAGCTGCTAGGAAACCACTGCTAAGGACAGGCAACAAGCAGAAGAGACTTGTTTGGGCTAAAGAACACAAGGAATGGACATTAGACCTGTGGAAATCTGTGCTTTGGTCTGATGAGTCCAAATTTGAGATCTTTGGTTCCAACCACTGTGTCTTTGTGCCACCCCCCCCCAAAAGGGGGGGGGGGGGCTCCTCCCCCCCCCGCCCCCCCCCGGGGCCGGGGGGGGGGGGGGGGGGGGGGGGGGGGGGGTTTTGGTGGTGGCCCTGTTGGGGTTTTATTCAAAATTGAAGGAATACTGAACCAGCATTGTTACCACAGCATCTTGCAGCGGCATGCTATTCCGGTTTGCGTTTAGTTGGACCATCATTTATTTTTCTACAGGACAATGACCCCAAACACACCTCCAGACTGTGTAAGGGCTATTTGACCAAGAAGGAGAGTGATGGGGTGCTACGCCAGATGACCTGGCCTCCACAGTTACCAGACCTGAACCCAATCGAGATGGTTTGGGGTGAGCTGGACCGCAGAGTGAAGGCAAAAGGGCCAACAAGTGTTAACCATCTCTGGGAACTCCTTCAAGACTGTTGGAAGAACATTTCAGGTGACTACCTCTTGAAGCTCATCAAGAGAATGCCAGGAGTGTGCAAAGCAGTAATCAAAGCAAAAAGGTGGCTACTTTGAAGAACCTAGAATATAAGACATATTTTTTATTTTTTCCCCCTTTTTTTTTAAGTATATAATTCCACGTGTTAATTCATAGTTTTGATGCCTTCAGTGTGAATCTAAAATTTTTCTAGTCATGAAAATACAGAAAACTCTTGGAATGAGAAGGTGTGTCCAAACTTTTGGTCTGTACTGTGTATGTATATATATATATATATATATATATTAAATAAATAAATATATATATATATATATATATATATATATATATATATATATATAATATATCATGGCCCAAGATATATAACTAGTACTTAATATGCAAAATTTGCAAACCATATAAATGTCTAGATAGGGAGTTTAACCCAATCAATGGTAATTAGATGCCACATGGACCAAAAAGTATATATGGAAATGCCAAATTAAAGACACTATCCATATGCTGCTTAAATATATTACTAGATATTAGTAAATACCATATATAGAAAAAAGCAATGATAGATGAAAAACATGTCAAATAGACCAATGAGTAAATGCAAAATGATAATGATTACCTGTAGCCATTATAGAGATAAATTTGAGCCCCAGTGAACACAAAGGTATACGTGGAAACGCACCTCAACGCGTTTCGCTAAAAAAGCTTCCTCAGGAGGTGTAGTGACCAGTAAAAGGGAGAGGTATATATAGAGACCCCCAAAGTATGTGAAACCAGCTGTGGATAATAGCGCATGATGCCGTGATGGCCGTAGCGAAAACAGCCAAGCGCATGCGCAGTAACGAGCAACCGCGTCATTTGACACGCAGCTCACATGCACGTAATAGCGCTTGGCTGATCTCACGAGGTCAGCGCACCAACGTCATGCACACCACGCTGGAACTCATGAAAAGGTAAGTATAACTACGATGATAGAAAATATATATACTCAAACGGAATCAACACATTGGAATATTGAAAAGCAGCCCCTAAACAACCTGAACATAATATACTACATATCTAGATGTTCCAGAATAATATTAAAGGTATATTAAAATACCAGCGCGCTATGTAACCACGTCATATTTATAAAATGGGACATATGGAAAATACATATATCTATCTACCATAATATGTAATATATGTAATTAAAAACAAAATCAATATATTGACAAGGCAATCCCAAATGCATAAAAAAAAAAAGTTAATTACATAAATAAAAAACAAAATGATCTTATACAATGAAAAATCATGAATACATATACAGTGAAAATAATGTGAAAATAAGGAATGTAAATATAAGTGAAATTATCAAGATGATCATAAACAAAGATCAGAGCACATAATGATATAAGTGAAACACAATACAAATATATAATATGAATATGTGAAACACCCAAAAAAATTTTTATATAAAACAATACAAATATACAGTATAAATGTGAAAAATACAAATACAGTGTAAATGTGTGAAAAACAATAAAAATATAAAATAATAATAATAATAATAATAATAATAATAATAATAATTTAAATATAATAAAGTCCAGGTATGAATGGATGCTGCAATCTATCAAGGAACGTATACGTCTTCAAGAGTTTCAAGAATATGCCTCACGCCTCATCCCATCTTAAAGAAAACAAACAAACAAACAAACAAAACAATAAAAACACAAGCAATACCTTATAAAAAAGGTCTGAAGCTAACTGCCTCATTTAAACCCAAAGGTGAGGCCGTCTTAAGATTAACTATCCATCGCACTTCTTTCATTAATAATGCCTTTTTGATATCCCCACCACGGGAACCTAATTGCGTACAATCAATACCAAAAGCTTTGAAGCCTCTCGGGTTACATCCATGGCATTCCCTAAAACGCTTAGGGATTGGTTGTAATTTCTCAAATTCAGGGGCCGATGCAGCAGATTGTATTTTACTCACATGTTCAGATATCCTAATCTTTTAAACATTTAATTTTAAAAAAGCTGATTCATCTCAAATTAGGTTTATTACTAATTTCAATTCTAGGTGGCGAGATATTCGTCAAGTACTCCAAAAACATTGGTCAGTTTTATTGACTGATTCTGATATAGCTCCATATTTGAAGGATTTTCCCAGTATCACATGGAGATGTTCCAGAAATTTACGAGACATTCTTACTAACAGTCATTATGTCTGTAGACCACTGACCAATGTTTTTGGTAGTAGTGGGCCGAAGTTGGGTTTTTACCCCTGTGGAAGATGTAGTATGTGTTATTATAAGTTGAGGACTTTGGAATTTAGTGATTCTACCAATCATAGGTGTTATAAAATTTGTCACAATATTACATGTACTACTTCTGCAGTGATTTATTATGCAACATGCCCATGTGGGCTTATCTATATTGGTATGACAACTAGGGCCCTGAAGATTAGGATATCTGAACATGTGAGTAAAATACAATCTGCTGCATCGGCCCCTGAATTTGAGAAATTACAACCAATCCCTAAGCATTTTACGGAATGCCATGGATGTAACCTGAGAGGCTTCAAAGCTTTTGGTATTGATCGTGTGCAATTGGGTTCCCATGGTGGGGATATCAAAAAGGCATTATTACGGAAAAAAGTGCGATGGATAGTTAATCTTAAGACGGCCTCACCTTTGGGTTTAAATGAGGCAGTTAGCTTCAGACCTTTTTTATAAGGTATTGCTTGTGTTTTTATTGTTTTGTTTATTTATCGTATTATTGTTTGTTTTCTTTAAGATGGGATGAGGCATATTCTTGAAACTCTTGAAGACGTATACGCTCCTTGATAGATTGCAGCATCCATTCATACCTGGACTTTATTATATTTAAAGTATTATTTATTTTATTTTTTTTTCCTTATATTTTTATTGTTTTTCACACATTTATACTGTATATTTGTATTGTGTTTTATATAAAAAAATTTTTGGGTGTTTCACATATTCATATTATATATTTGTATTGTGTTTCACTTATATCATTATATGTGCTTTGATCTTTGTTTATGATCATCTTAATATTTTCACTTGTATTTACACATTTCTTATTTTCACATTATTTTCACTGTATATGTATTCATGATTGTTCCTTTCAATAGTTTATTGAAATTTTTACATGAATACATTACAAGTTGTAAACACAGCAAGGAACAAAGGGCACATTTATGGCCTCACATACATCGTAATCAAAGTATAATACAATAGACTCAAGTGAGGTACAGCAATGATTAGAATACATATAACAATGCATAATAAGAGCATGTAAGTCTTTTCAAACATATGATAAACCTAAAACGGTAAGGCCGTATGGACCAACAATCGAGTCTTGCCATGAGGAGGAGGGGGAGGGGATCGGGACAGTGGAGAATAAGGCGGAGAACAAAGGGCCAAATGACAAAAGAACCTAAAACATAGTACAGGCCTAGAGAACGAATAAGATCGGATCACACCCATCAGCCCACAAAGCAGATAGCCCGCCCTGCAGATAAAAGGTGCAGACCCATCTGCTACCAGGCATCAACTTTCAAATTAATTAATTAGATAGCATATAGGTGTTCCAGGAGTAACAAAGCAGAGTGACCCCAAGAGGCTACAGAAGTAAAGTAAAATGCAACACTCTGTCAGGAAAGGCCAAGGCGTACAGGCCGTCAATGGGTGTACGGTGGGGGGAATGACACTGCCCACGGCTCCCAATGTGTCCTGAATCTGTCCAGGCTCCCACCATTGCATGCATAAATACGCTCATATTGATAATTCAATGACACCCCCGAAATCAGCTCTGTCATTGACGGACATGAAGTAGACTTCCATCTACGTGCAGTGAGTAGGCGGGCAGGCCCGAGTACCTGATATATAACTGTCTTATATCTACCAGGTATCATGTGGATGCCCAGTAGGAGGAGTGCCAGTTCAGGTGTATACCCCACCACTCCACCACACAGGTCTATTAATCAAGGAAAACACAGAAACCCAAAAGGTCTGAATGAGTGGACAGTGCAAGAACACATGGAACAAAGAGCCATTCTCTCCGCATCCCCTCCAACAGCAAGGTGAACACGATGGGTAAAACTTAGCTAGGCGTAGAGGAGGGTAATACCAGCGTAAAAGTAGCTTGCTATATTGCTCCCAATGTGAGGCACATACTGTGGATCGCTTAGCCCATCTGATCGCCTCCTGCCAGTGACCGGCCTCAAATCTACGGCCTATGTCGTCTTCCCAAAGGAACATGTGTTTAGTCTTACGAAAGGTGCAGTCCATATTTAAAGTTCGATACAGAGTTTTAGTGTTATAAGCCGCTGGGGAAGTCTGTGGGTGCAAGAGGTCGGCGGCCGGCTGCGGCAAGCACAGTTGAGCCGAGGTAGTGTCAGACAAGTATGAAGTCAATCTAGTATAGGTGTATGCCTCCTTTGCGGGTAGATTGTAGGTCTCCTTCAGCACGGAGAAAGGCGCTATAGTACCGCCCCTATACAGGTCAGAAACATACCGTATCCCACAGCTACGCCACACGTCTAGGGATAAATGCGGTATGTCGTGAGGCAGTGTCGTAAGGGGTAGGTTCAGTGTGACCCCAGGGGTATCCCCACCTGGAATAGCACAGAAAGCATGCCATGCCCCAATCGTAGCCTGTACAGCCGGTGGAGCAGATATGGGAAAACCACTCCTGGGTCCTGTCGCTAGCAGGAGTCCCTCCCAATTGGCAGTCTGAGCCATTTGGGCCTCCATAGCTGGCCACAGTTTGTCATGGTTCGTCGTAAACCAAAATTGAAGTTGACCCAAAATTATGGCTAGATACAGTGGGGAAAAAAAGTATTTAGTCAGCCACCAATTGTGCAAGTTCTCCCACTTAAAAGATGAGGCCGGCCTGTAATTGTCATCATAGGTAGACCTCAACTATGAGAGACAAAATGAGAAAACAAATCCAGAAAATCACATTGTCTGATTTTTAAAAAAAAAAATTTGCAAATTATGGTGGAAAATAAGTATTTGGTCACCTACAAACAAGCAAGATTTCTGGCTCTCACAGACCTGTAACTTCTTCTTTAAGAGGCTCCTCTGTCCTCCACTCATTACCTGTAGTAATGGCTGGAGTGGTGTGAAGGATCCGGGTTTACCAGGGACCGCACCTGGCCTTACCTGCGATCACTTCGATTACCTCACACCCACTTTGCGTGAGTGAGGCGGGTCAACAGAGGGTAGTACGCAAACGAGCCTTCTAAATTTTATATATTTATTAACCCCTAAATGGGTCGATACTAGACACTCAACACATACATAGACTACATGCAGCGGTTAACAAGCAGATACAAGTGAAAACAACATAACACGGTACATAAATAAAAAATGGGGATAAAAGAAAGAAAAAGATATATATTACCAACACCAGCTTGTGCAGGCTATCTCTGGCTTCCAAGTGGGATTCAACCAGGGCCCTTTCTTATGGGACGACCGGCAGCACAGCACCTTAACCAGGTCAGAGGGCACAAGACCCTGGAACAAGCAGTTAGTCCATTTCTCTGAGCCCATGTGGTAGGCTCAGAGAACAGTCTTGGGCAAAGCATGTGTTGCTTACATGCAGTGACACCTCTTCCAGGGTCACAAGGCCTCAAGCCTGGCTGCTAGGCCGCATGGCAGCCACATGTTGGTCACATGGCTCCCCCCCCACAGCTGGCCTCCAAAAAGCGTGCATCTCCAAATCCACAAGACAACAGCGCCTGGTTCAGCCTGGGCGGAGCCTTTTTGTCTCCTCCCTGAGTGAGGTCACCAGGGGGAGAAACCCCGCCCCCTCTCTACATCTCTCAGAATAACTTTTCAGTATAAGTCTATGCCTGATGTTTATAGAGTCTGGCTGGTAGTATAATGGGGTTCCTGGCGAGATCCCCAATACATAGACTCCAAGTTTGACACTCCAGCTCCCTTTGGGTAGGGAGATCAGTGCCTGCACCTTTCCTGGCCTTTGAACGGTGTTATGTATATATTCCGAGCGTGCGCCTTGACTGGATGCATCTGGGGCATTTATCGGGGCGACTATAAGATGTTCCCCAGGCCAGATATTGTCATAAAACCATAACTCCCCAGAACTAATAAAGGTGCCAGGGTGCCTGGCAGTTACATGTGGATCATTTGCATACCATATCCTGTCTAAATGAACCCCTGCTGGGTTAGTGGGGGTTGTAGTCTTATGCAGATGAAGGCTTTTGACCAAATGGCTGCTTGCCTCAGGGACAGGACAATAGACCTGAACTAGAGAGGAGTTTAACCACTTTCCAGGTACTCTGCTGAGCCTGATTCTAGGCACCAACCCCCGCTGTGCAGTAATATAGAGGGATATTGATATTCCAAGACTATCCCTGCACCTCATATCATCACACCTCCCCCTTTTAGAGCGTGCACGGAGGAAGGCGGATCCGACGATCACCTTCCGCAGGCACCTTAGTGGCCTGACCACGATATCCTTCTCCTCTCTAGTCTGACTAGGGACACTTCTAAGGCTCAGGCTCTGAGCCACGTACACCTGGCTACCTCCTGCCTGCTCTGGATCCGCTTTCTGAGTGCTGGCATCCCAGGAAGCCCCACTCATGACCCCAGGCCTTTGAGGTACCAGTTCAGAGACCCCATTCCGGCGGTCTCTCAGGGTCTCTCCCACACTAGCTGCTAGTTGGGAGAGTTCTAGGGGATTCTGCACCTCCCCCTTTGCTTCCAAACCTAGGGCAACCTCTGGTTCTGGCACAGGTATGTTTGGACCCTGTCCTCCCTCCCAGACCCCTTGCCCCTTTGGGCCTACGCCCTGTTCCTCCTGTACTCGGGTGGGTGATGGTGATACCTTGGGCAAATGACTGTGATCATGCTTCCCCAAACCATCCCCCCACACTACATTGACAGGCAATACATTTGACATACCTAGTTGGGAGAGTTCTAGGGGGTTCTGCACCTCCCCCTTTTCTTCCAAACCTACATCCTGTTCCTCCTGTACTTGGGTGGGTGATGGTGATACCTTGGGCAAATGACTGAGCTCATGCTTCCCCAAACCATCCCCCCACAATACATTGACAGGTAATACCTTTGACATACCCCCTTCTTGGATCACACCTCCAGTACCCCATGCCATCTGCACTTGGGCCATGGGCACTCCTGGAATAGAACTGGACAGAAGAGACGTGTATGTCTCATACCCGCCGGACTCCTCCGGCTTCAAGGGGGTGAGGCTAGTCATGGCGGTCTCAGTACCGACTCCAGGTGGTGTAGGCAACGGTTCAAGGGTCAGAACGCCCTCCACCCTTGTAGCACTCTGGCTGCGGGCTGGCACCGCACTACCAGCAGTCCGTCCCTCACCTGGATCGGCCATGAGATCCCCATAGCCTACCTGACCACCTGGCACATGGTCAGCATCTGGGGGCTTATCGGATGCACTGGGTGAAATAATAGAAGTCGCTCTCAGTGACTCAGAAGAGCTACCCTGTACATGTTCACAAGCATTGGCAATTACATTGACAGTACATTCATTAGCAATTGTTAATTCACACCGGGTCTCAATGAGATCTGTAGTAGACAGAGTAACAAGCTGGGAGGGAGACGCCCCCGCAGATGTGGGTGTGTCTACTGACCAGGCTTCATTGGCTTCTAGCACGGGGGTGGACAAAGCATCACTAGCAATTTTGCTGAGCTGGGTTGCAGGAAGCTCATTTGCATCTTCCCGGCTCTCAGCTGAAGGCAACTCATTAGCATTTACATTGACTGCCATGGGAAGTATCTCAGAAGGGGGGTTACGGGTCCCCTCTGCAGATATGGCAGACACATTATCAACATTAAGCATAGACAGTTTGTCACAGTAAATTGGGGTGCTCCCCACCCCATCTCCCCACCTGGCTGGGGTTACTGGCCCCTCCAGGCATAGTGATTTCTGGTACAGGGCTAGTTGCTGCACCTTCTGGCCTGGCAAGGATCTCTTGTCCTAACACCTCCGGACTTTGCTCCGCCTCCTGCATGGCTATGGTAGCTTCCATATCAGCCATCTCCTGGAGTTCAGTAGAAGCCAGTTGCTGCAGGCCCCTGGTTCTGCTTCTGAGCCCACTGGCCATCCACTGGAAGTCGTTGCCAAATAAAAGATAGGATAGAAAAACAAAGAGAAAGGGAAGGGAACAGCACCGTGCTAAATTTTCACTGTATCTTATAGCCTGCCCTAGTACCGAGCTCGCTTCGTAGGATTTATCCGCAAATCCCCAGCATCTGAGTGATACTACACACACAAACGCTGTCTATCCTCTATCCCACCACGCTGCCACCACTGTGAAGGATCCGGGTTTACCAGGGACCGCACCTGGCCTTACCTGCGATCACTTCGATTACCTCACACCCACTTTGCGTGAGTGAGGCGGGTCAACAGAGGGTAGTACGCAAACGAGCCTTCTAAATTTTATATATTTATTAACCCCTAAATGGGTCGATACTAGACACTCAACACATACATAGACTACATGCAGCGGTTAACAAGCAGATACAAGTGAAAACAACATAACACGGTACATAAATAAAAAATGGGATAAAAAGAAAGAAAAAGATATATATTACCAACACCAGCTTGTGCAGGCTATCTCTGGCTTCCAAGTGGGATTCAACCAGGGCCCTTTCTTATGGGACGACCGGCAGCACAGCACCTTAACCAGGTCAGAGGGCACAAGACCCTGGAACAAGCAGTTAGTCCATTTCTCTGAGCCCATGTGGTAGGCTCAGAGAACAGTCTTGGGCAAAGCATGTGTTGCTTACATGCAGTGACACCTCTTCCAGGGTCACAAGGCCTCAAGCCTGGCTGCTAGGCCGCATGGCAGCCACATGTTGGTCACATGGCTCCCCCCCCCACAGCTGGCCTCCAAAAAGCGTGCATCTCCAAATCCACAAGACAACAGCGCCTGGTTCAGCCTGGGCGGAGCCTTTTTGTCTCCTCCCTGAGTGAGGTCACCAGGGGGAGAAACCCCCGCCCCCTCTCTACATCTCTCAGAATAACTTTTCAGTATAAGTCTATGCCTGATGTTTATAGAGTCTGGCTGGTAGTATAATGGGGTTCCTGGCGAGATCCCCAATACATAGACTCCAAGTTTGACACTCCAGCTCCCTTTGGGTAGGGAGATCAGTGCCTGCACCTTTCCTGGCCTTTGAACGGTGTTATGTATATATTCCGAGCGTGCGCCTTGACTGGACGCATCTGGGGCATTTATCGGGGCGACTATAAGATGTTCCCCAGGCCAGATATTGTCATAAAACCATAACTCCCCAGAACTAATAAAGGTGCCAGGGTGCCTGGCAGTTACATGTGGATCATTTGCATACCATATCCTGTCTAAATGAACCCCTGCTGGGTTAGTGGGGGTTGTAGTCTTATGCAGATGAAGGCTTTTGACCAAATGGCTGCTTGCCTCAGGGACAGGACAATAGACCTGAACTAGAGAGTAGTTTAACCACTTTCCAGGTACTCTGCTGAGCCTGATTCTAGGCACCAACCCCCGCTGTGCAGTAATATAGAGGGATATTGATATTCCAAGACTATCCCTGCACCTCATATCACCACAAGTGGCCTAGCCAGTCTCCAGATCTCAACCCCATAGAAAACCTTTGGAGGGAGTTGAAAGTCCGTGTTGCCCAGCGACAGCCCCAAAACATCTCTGCTCTAGAGGAGATCTGCATGGAGGAATGGGCCAACATACCAGCAACAGTGTGTGCCAACCTTGTGAAGACTTACAGAAAACGTTTGGACCTCTGTCATTGCCAACAAAGGATATAGAACAAAGTATTGAGATGAACTTTTGTTATTGACCAAATACTTATTTTCCACCATAATTTGCAAATAAATTCTTTAAAAAAAATCAGACAATGTGATTTTCTGGATTTGTTTTCTCATTTTATCTCTCATAGTTGAGGTCTACCTATGATGTCAATTACAGGTCGGCCTCATCTTTTTAAGTGGGAGAATTTGCACAATTGGTGGCTGACTAAATACTTTTTTTCCCCACTGTAGTAATGGTACAAATTTGGTATTCCCATACCTCCATTACCTCTTGCCTTAAACAGTGTATGTAGAGCTACTCTGTGTTTACAGCCATTCCATATAAAGGACATCATTTGTTTTAGGAAACTCAGGAAGGTGGACTTGGGTATCCGGATTACTAATGTTCTTAAATAGTAAAGTATCCTGGGAAGAATCAACATTTTGTATAAGACTATTCTCCCCATCCAACTATGCTCAAATTTAGTTAACACGTCAAGCTCCTTCTGAAGGGTAGCCAGCAAACCCGGAAAATTGGCCTTAACCAAATCTTTTGGGTTTGGGGTGAGCCAAATTCCCAGATAGGGTATAGATTGCGAGCACCATTGATAGGGCGATGTGTTTTTGATATGGTGTGTATTGTTTTGAGTCAGACCAATTCCTAAGATCTGGGACTTGGATTCATTAACTTTGTAGTATGATAACGCTCCAAAATCTTTCAGAATTTGAGATACAGTATAGAGAATATTATTAGAGTAGGAAAGGGACAGCATCACATCATCCACAAATAAATTAATTCTATGGTCTGTCCGACCCAACTTGATACCAATCAGGACCTGATCATTTCAGCCAAAGGCTCCATCACTAACGAGAATATCAAAGGGGACAATGGGCACCCCTGTCTCGAGCCATTGGTAATGGCGAAGGGGCGGGACAGGACCCCATTCGCCAACACTCGTGCGGATGGGTTAGAGTAGAGTGCAGAAATTGCGGTAGCTATGGGGCCAGAAAAAACAAATTTATGGAGAACCTCAAAAAGATACCCCCAATGTACCTTATCGAACGCCTTCTTCGCATCCAAGGACAGGAGCAGAGAAGGTGCTCGCCGAGCCTGGGCCGCCGCAACCAGCGCGACCACTCGTCTCGTGCCGTCTGGGGCCTGCCTCCCCTTAGTAAATCCCACCTGATCTCCGCCTATCAATGTGGGCATGACATCGAGGAGTCTGTTCGCAAGTACCTTCGCAAACAACTTGACATCCGCATTTAATAGTGATATGGGCCGGTAGTTAGAGGGTCGGGAGGGGTCCTTGCCTGGTTTGGGCAGTGTCACAATCGTTGCGGATAGCATCTCAAGGGGAAATTTTCCTGTCACCATTGCTAAATTAAACACCTCAGTAAGGTGAGCTAGAATAAGTGGCTTGAACAGCTTGTAGTATTCCCCAGAAAACCCATCTGGACCTGGGGATTTATTGAGTTTTAAGCCACCTATCGCCTTAGCCACTTCCTGGGTGGAAATAGAAACATTTAAAGACTGCAGCTGTGCAGGGGTAACAGAGGGAAGGTGCAAGGAGCATAAGAATCGGTTAATATCTATCCTTGAAGGCTGCGCGGTATCCGAGTCATCCCTCAAGTTATACAAGTCCTGATAATATTTACTGAATTCATCAGCTATTTGTTGAGGGTGGAAGATTTGTGCTGTGGTCGATTTAGAGACAAGAAATGGAATTTTAGATTTAATCCTTGCTGCCTTGACTCTCTGTGCCATTAATTTGCTGGCTTTATTGTACGACCGGTAATAAGAGGCTTTCAAGCGTTTAGAGTGTTTTTCAAAGTCCACCAGTAGGTGGGCGCTCAAGTCATCCCTAGCCTTCCGCAAAGCAGTCAATAGGACAGGATTAGGGTCAGTTTTATGATTCTGCTCTAGAGTTGCAATGGAAGTAAGTAGCTCCTTCATCGTTTGTAATCTTTTGCGCTTAAAGCGCGAGGTATGCTGAATCATTAGGCCCCTAACAAATGCCTTATGTGAATTCCAGAGGCAAAACTTATCTACCGAAGGGGAGTTAATGTTAAAGAATTCAGCAATGTCAGTGCTCAATTTCTCGGTTACCGATTTCAGAGACATGACATATGTATTGTTTCGCCATGACACGGGAGGAGCTATAGTACCAACTAAGTGGATGCTAAGAAAAATAGGTGCGTGGTCCGACCACGTGATATTTCCTATTTCACAACATTGTACTCTAAGGAGCATATCACTCTGGACTAGGAACATGTCTATTCTGGAGTAGGATTGGTGCCTAGCAGAATAATATGTATAATCCTTCTCAGAGGAATGGAAGCACCGCCAAACATCATGAAGCTCCGCCTGCCGGAGCCAAGGTCCTAATTGTTGAAGTGGATGCTTGCCGCGATAAGAGGAATCAGCAGCAGCATCATGTACAATATTGAAATCACCGCATAATAGAACCTGGCCCTGAGCACGCTTCCTACACTTCTTCAATACCGAGTTTAAAAAGGAAATCTGAGATGTGTTAGGGCAGTATACGTTTACAATAGTAAGGGGGAAATTGTCAAGCAAACAAATTAGCGCTACATAACGGCCCTTGGGATCTGAAATGACATGTATTAGCTGAAAGGACACTGTGTGCTTTATCGCTATAAGAACGCCCGCAACCACCTTGGCGGCATTGGAACAGAAAACATGAGGGAACAATTTGTGAGAAAACTTTGGCGGATGAGAGTCACAGAAATGCTTCTCCTGTATGCAAATTACATTTGCTGCAGATCTGAGAGCCTCTTTTCATAGCAATGAATGCTTAAAGGGACTGTTTAGTCCCCTCGCGTTAAGTGACAGTAATTTGACACCCATTAATATATTCAAGAGTTAGCAATATAGACCGGTAGCAGAAAGGGTCAGGTATGAGAGTAACACAAAAAGGAAATCTCTTAGGCCTAGAGGGGAACAGCTCGTTAATAACAGTGTTCAACATATAACTATTCAACAGTAAGGGAAAAGAAAATAGTTTTACACAACCGGGCAGTGTAATACTGTGCAAACTTGGGGGGAAGTTTGTCATAAAACAGGAGTTACAAAACACGCCACAGGTGACTCACAGTACGTCCATACTGAGCTATTCACTCGGCAGAGGTGGTTGATTTCCACAGAGGATCCAACTTATGGGACTCGGCCCTTGAAGATTTCTGGATATTAGGCGCAGGTGGTGGCAGGTTCCACTGGAGCAGCAGACTTCTCCCGGTGTCAAAGGAGTTAAATGTATAAGTCACTCCATTTCTGATAATGATGACTTTAGTTGGAAATCCCCACTTGTAGGGAACATTGTGTTGTCGGAGGACCACTGTAACAGGAGCCAGCTCTCTTCTGGCAGCAATGGTAGCCTGAGAAAGGTCTGCATATAGTTGGATTTCTTTAAACGGCTCAGACAAGGATGATCTTTTCTGTGACTCAAGCATGAGACGATCTTTGACATGGTAGAAGTGTATGCGGGCGAGAGTGTCCCTGGGAATATGATGAGGCATCCCCTTCGGCAAGCGGTGGGCCCCGTCTATTATAAGATCCGCCTCAGAGCATTGTGGCAGGGTTGCTTTCATTAATCGTTGCAGATAAGACAAAGTCCCTGGCAGCGACTGACTCTGGTATGCCACGAAACTTGACATTATTCCGTCTATTCCTATCTTCCATGTCGGCAAGTTTAAGTTTGACCGCCGCTAATTCTTCCTCAAGATCATTATGGGCATCCACTATAGTATTGTGTGCCGCAGCAAATTCACTCATTTTATTCTCAACGTGGTCAATCCTGTTGCCAAGAGAGTCAACCGTGGAGGATACGGATGTAATCGCCTTAGTGATATCCTTCTGAATAGATCTATGCAAAGCTAGCATTATATCTTTCAAGAAGGACTCAGAAGCAGATTGGGTACCTGCAGGGATAGCCTGGAGCACATCCGAATCGCCTAGTTGGGGGATCTTCTGTAGCCGGGCGAGATTCAAAACAAAACGTGGTATCCCATCTCATCTTTTGCTTTACAGGGCTTTGTGTGGGAGTAATGCTGCCTGCCTGGGAAGATGCTACCGCAGGAGGCACCTCAGGTTGGCCGACAAGAGTTGGAGTGGGTGAAGATGGGGGTTGTAGTCCTCTCTTGTGAGCTTGTTGCTGGCCTTCTGTAGCCCTTTTCTGACTTTCCTGGGAGTCAGTACTGTCACCGGAGGACTCCAGATGTGATGGGGTGAGCTGATATGACTTCTCACCTGAAGTGCCATTATATTCCGCGCGGGAGCAGCCCGCCGCTCGCTGCAGCGGGAGAAGGGAAGACTCACCGGCGCCATCTTGGGCCGAGGCCGGTGCGGCAAAGAAGTCCGTTATCTGCTTCGGGGGGGCCTTTCTTCCCCCGTTTCGCCATATCCCCGCAGTCTAGAGCAGCAGAGGACCTTCCTGTACCCTATTTGCCTGGTATCGCCGGCGCCGAGTTGCTGCTTTGAGCCGCTGTATGTATGTGAGGCCTCGGAGCTCTACAGAGCAGCGGCCATCAAGGTCGACGTCAAGCCACGCCCCTCGTATTCATGATTTTTCATTGTATAAGATCATTTTGTTTTTTATTTATGTAATTAACTTTTTTTTTTTTTATGCATTTGGGATTGCCTTGTCAATATATTGATTTTGTTTTTAATTACATATATTACATATTATGGTAGATATATGTATTTTCCATATGTCCCATTTTATAAATATGACGTGGTTAAATAGCGCGCTAGTATTTAATATACCTTTAATATTATTCTGGAACATCTAGATATGTAGTATATTATGTTTAGGTTGTTTAGGGGCTGCTTTTCAATATTCCAATGTGTTGATTCTGTTTGAGTATATATATTTTCTATCATCGTAGTTATACTTACCTTTTCATGCGTTCCAGCGTGGTGCGCATGACGTTGGTGCGCTGACCTCGCGAGATCAGCCAAGCACTATTACGTGCATGTGAGCTGCGTGTCAAATGACACGGTTGCTCCTTACTGCGCATGCGCTTGGCTGTTTTCGTTACGGCCATCACAGCATCATGCGCTATTATCCACAGCTGGTTTCACATACTTTGGGGGTCTCTATATATACACCTCTCCCTTTTGCTGGTCACTACACCTCCTGAGGAAGCTTTTTTAGCGAAACACGTTGAGGTGCGTTTCCACGCATACCTTTGTGTTCACTGGGGCTCAAATTTATCTCTATAATGGCTACAGGTAATCATTATTTTGCATTTACTCATTGGTCTATTTGACATGTTTTCCATCTAGCATTGCTTTTTTCTATATATGGCATTTACTAATATCTAGTAATATATTTAAGCAGCATATGGATAGTGTCTTTAATTTTGCATTTCCATATATACTTTTTGGTCCGTGTGGCATCTAATTACCATTCATTGGGTTAAACTCCCTATCTAGACATTTATTTATATATGGTTTGCATATTAAAGTACTAGTTATATATCTTGGGCCATTATATATATATATATATATATATATATATATATATATATATATATATATATTATTTTTTTTTTGAGCCTCCTTAAGTGACACATGTGTCTTGTGTTGTGTCTTATCTTTTGTCTGTGTCACCTGTATTATTAGATTTGGTATATATTTTTTCAAATTTATTTATTACATTTTTATTAATAAATATATATTTTATATATTTGAGATTTTTTTTTTTTCCTTGACTAATTTTTCTTGTGCTGGAATATCAATTTTGTAGTCAACTATATATGGAGGTTTTCTTTGGTTAGTACATATCTTTTCAGCCTAAGCCAGGAGTCTCACTGCAGACTCTCACTGTCCCAACCCACATGATTTTTTATTTTTTTATTTTTTTTTTTTTTTTAAACTAATGGAGTCTGTGCAGGCTTTGTACTGCAGGGGATGACAGGCTGATCGATGTGTGTACGCAAATATATATTATATTTACACATGTACCTGTTCCCCAACATGTTCTATCGGAGTGTCTGTATATGTGTATCTACACTACCGTTCAAAAGTTTGGGGTCACCCAGACAATTTTGTGTTTTCCATGAAAACTCACTTTTATTTATCAAAGGAGTTGCAAAATGAATAGAAAATATAGTCAAGACATTGACAAGGTTAAAAATAATGATTTTTATTTGAAATTATTTTCTCCTTCACACTTTGCTTTTGTCAAAGAATGTTCCATTTGCAGCAATTACAGCATTGCAGACCTTTGGCATTCTAGCTGTTAATTTGCTGAGGTAATCTGGTGAAATTTCACCCCATGCTTCCAGAAGCTCCTCCCACAAGTTGGATTGGCTTGATAGGCACTTTTTGCGTACCATACGGTCAAGCTGCTACCACAACAGCTCAATGGGGTTGAGACCTGGTGACTGCGCTGGCCACTCCATTACAGATAGAATACCAGCTGCCTGCTTCTTCCCTAAATAGTTCTTGCATAATTTGGAGGTGCGCTTTAGGTCATTGTCCACAGGGTTGAAATTGGCTCCAATCAAGCGCTGTCCACAGGGTATGGCATGGCATTGCAAAATGGAGTGATAGCCTTCCTTATTCAAAATCCCTTTTACCTTGTACAAATCTCCCACTTTACCAGCACCAAATAATAATACATTTTATTTATATAGCGCCAACATATTCCGCAGCACTGTACAATTTGTAGGGTTCAAGTACTGACAAAAAAGATACATTACAAAGAAATAGTCAATTCACACACTGGGACTGAGGGCCCTGCTCGCAAGAGCTTACAAGCTATGAGGTAGAGGGGGTGACAAGAGGTAGCAGGGGCGGCAACAGACGTAGCATTGCTTATACAATGGTCAGACAATTTTGTAATAGAGGTTACTGTCGTCATTACACATATATAAAGCTGTATGAGCCGTCACCAGTCGTGTCCTTTAACATGCAGATGGTGCTTGGACATATAAAGTTAGTCTGATACAGCATCATATCTGTGAGGTAATGTTGAAGCATAAACAGAGGAGGGTACGTTTTTAGGGATTCTAACTACGGAAGGGTTTACATTAGGAGTTGTGATAGGCCTGTCTGAAAAGATATGTCTTTAGTTTACGCTTGAAGCTGTGGAAATTGAGGGTTAATCTGATAGTCTGGGATAGAGCATTCCAGAGAAGTGGTGCAACTCGGGAGAAGTCTTGTATACGAGCGTGGGAAGTTCTGATAATAGAGGATGTTAGTCTTATGTCATTGAGTGAACGGAGAGTACGGGTTGGGCGATAGACAGAGATAAGGGAGGAAATGTAGGGAGGTGCAGCATTATGGAGAGCCTTGTGAATGAGGGTGATAAGTTTATATTGTATTGTGTATTGGATAGGTAGCCAATGTAGTGACTGGCACAGACCGGAGGCATCGCTGTAGCGTCTAGACTAATAGATGAGCCTGGCTGCCGCATTCAGAATAGATTGTCAAGGGGAGACTTTAGTAAGGAGTTACAGTAGTCAAGGCGAGAGTGAATCAGGGCAACAATAAGTGTCTTTAGTGTATCTGTGGTAAGGAAAGGGCGGATTCTGGAGATGTTTTTGAGGTGGAGATGACAAGAGCTTGCGAATGATTGGATATGGGGGGTGAAGGAAAGGTCTGAGTCAAACAAAACTGCGAGGCAGCGGGTATATTGCCTAGGAGTTATGGTAAGGCCGGAGACTGCAATGGAGATATCAGGGACAGATCTATTAGATGGTGGAAACAGCGGTAGTTCAGTCTTTGAGAGATTCAGTTTCAGATAGAGCAAAGACATGATATTTGAGACAGCAGAGAGACAGTCACTGGTGTTTTCTATTAGTGCAGGGGTGATGTCACGGGATGACGTATATAATTGGGTGTCATCAGCATAAAGATGGTACCGGAAGCCAAATCTAGTGATGGTTTTGTCCAATGGGTGCTGTGTAGAGTGAAAAGAGCAGGGGACCTAGGACCGAGCCCTGAAGAACTCCAACGGCAAGGGGAAGAGGGGAAGAAACAGAGCCCGCAAATGATACACAGAAAGTGCGGTCAGAGAGATAAGAGGAGAACCAGGAGAGAGCAGTCTCTGTGATGCCGACAGAGCGGAGCATAGTGAGAAGGAGTTGATGGTCAACAGTGTCAAATGCTGCTGAAAGATCTAGAAGAATAAGAAGAGAGAAGTCACCTTTCGATTTAGCCGTCAGGAGATCATTGGAGACTTTTGTGAGGGCCGTTTCAGTAGAGTGCAGAGTGCGGAAGCCAGATTGTAAGGGGTCAAGAAGAGAGTTAGCAGAAAGATAGCGGATTAAACAAGAATAGACCAAGCGTTACAAGATCTTGGAGATAAAAGGAAGGTTAGAGACAGGTCGATAGTTAGCAGCACAGGACGGGTCAAGGGAGGATTTCTTCAGTAGTGGGGTTATGACAGCATGTTTGAAAGAGGATGGGAAAATTCCAGAAGAGAGAGAGAGGTTAAATATTTTAGTAAGGTAAGTCGTGACGGCAGGCGACAGACTGGAGACGGTGTGAGGGGAAAGGGTCACTACTGCAGGTTGTAGGGCGAGAAGAGGAAAGTGGCCGAGATACTTCCTCCTCTGTAACAGGTTCAAAAGATGAGAATGAACAGTCTGAAGTGCGGCTGGTGAGGGGGTCAATGCCACCTGGAAATAAGAGGCCAGGTCATCTGCACTAAGGTCTGTGAATGGCATCTGCACCTTAGGGGTAAGTAGGGAATGAAAAGTTTCAAATAGCCTTTTAGGGTTACAGGAGAGAGAAGAGATGAGAGTGGTGAAATAGGCTTGTTTGCTAGGTGAAGGGCAGAATTATAGGTTTTAAACAAATTTAAAGTGGAGGAAGTCTGCAGGTGTACAAGATTTTCTCCACAGACGTTCAGCACACCTAGAGCACCGCTGAAGAAAACATGTCTGTGGCGTGTGCCAGGGTTGCTGCCTCCTGCGTCTAACCTTTCGAGTGGAGGGGGGAGCCGCCTCATGCAATGCACTCTTAAGGGTTTCAAAGCAACCCCAGACAATCACATTGTCTCCACCATGCTTGACAAATGGCGTCAGGCACTCTTCCAGCATCTTTTCAGTTCTGCGTCTCACAAATGTTCTTCTGTGTGATCCAAACACCTCAAACTTCGATTTGTCTGTCCATAACACTTTTTTCCCCAATCTTCCTCTGTCCAATGTCTGCGTTCTTTTGCCCACATTAATCTTTTTCTTTTATTAGCCAGTCTCAGATATGGCTTTTTCTTGGCCACTCTGCCCTGAAGGCCAGCATCCCTGAGTCGCTTCTTCACTGTAGATGTTGACACTGGCGTTCTGCGGGTACTATTTAATGAAGCTGCCAGTTGAGGACCTGTGAGGCGTTGATTTCTCAAACTAGAGACTCTAATGTACTTGTCTTGTTGATCAGTTGTGCAGTGGGGCCTCCCACTTCTCTTTCTACTCTGGTTAGAGCCTATTTGTGCTGTCCTCTGAAGGGAGTAGTACACACCGTTGTAGGAAATATTCAGTTTCTTGCCAATTTCTCACATGTAATAGCCTTCATTTCTAAGAACAAGAATAGACTGTCGAGTTTCATATGAAAGTTCTCTTTCTGGCCATTTTGAGAGTTTAATCGAACCAACAAATGTAATGCTCCACATTCTCAACTAACTCAAAGGTCAGGTCAGTTTTATAGCTTCTCTAACCAGCAAAACTGTTTTCAGCTGTGCTAACATACTTGCATAAGGGTTTTCAAGGGTTTTATAAACATCCATTAGCTTTCTTACACAATTAGCAAACACAATGTACCATTAGAACACTGGAGTGATGGTTGCTGGAAATGGGCCTCTATACACCCATGTAGATATTGCATTAAAAACCAGACGTTTGCAGCTAGAATAGTCATTTACCACATTAACAATGTATAGAGTGCATTTCTGATTCATTTAATGTTATCTTCATTGAAAACAAAGATGCTTTTCTTTCAAAAATAAGGAAATTTCTAAGCGACCCTAAACTTTTGAACGGTAGTGTACATATACACAAAATATATACTCCACATTATAATCATACCCACCATATCTGTGGGTGCCCAGTTTCTGCAATGAGCACTTCCCTCAATACAGATGAAAACATTACACAGTAATAGGCCCCGTTCACACAGTGTAATCTGCCACAAAATCTACACAAGATTTCACTCCAAATCATCGGCAGATTCAGAGATTATTCTGTTATCCACTGTTCTTAATGGGAGGCAGAGATCACCATAAAAAAAAAAAAAAAAAAAAAAAAAAAAAAAGGTGTCCAACTCAAAGCTTGCTGTGGATTCCATAGCTGATTCAGCCGAGGACTTCTGAAAGGGGCCCATCTTATATGCTGTAGTACACTTAGAGTTCCATCTACTTCTCATCCCCTATATTACAGTCGATTCCAGCAGGACTGACAAAAAAAAAAAATAAAAAAAAATCCAATTTTAGGTTTTTTTTTTTTGCTGCAGCATTTTGGACAAAAACGCCAATGCATGAAATGCACCATAAAGGGTCTCACTGAGGCTCTGTCACCCAAGGGCCCACACAAACCTGGAGCTGGCCCTGCATTTTTAAATTTATTTTTCACCAATTTAGCCTCAAGCTACAAAATATAAAAATACATCCCTGTGATATCCTTTAAGGGAGTGAATAACCAGAAATCGAACTATTAAGGATGTACTGTTAGTCATTTAAAAGCACTCAACTTCAGTAGGCTTACGGAAAGCTTGTTTTTATGAAACAATATGGCAGATTTATGAATAGTGCCTAAGTTTTATACAGCGCAACTTTAGACTAGACAGGCTTAAATTTAGCCAGATTGGTCAAAGAGTATTTGTCTGATAAATCTAGTGAATTGTTAGGCTGTCTAGTCTAACATTACACCACTTAGTGCTCTTAAAAGGGACATTTTTGGGGCACAAAGCAGCAATTTAGGTCACACAGGCTTGGTAAATGTGATACAAAGCATGTTAGACAGTTATTTGGTGAAAATTATACCAGAATTCTGATGTATTTTTATTAGAGAGGTTGTCCAGGATATTTTAGTACTTGGGCAGGGGAAGGTGAAATGGAGAAAAAAAAAAAAAAAAAAAAAAAATTTTCACCTTCCCCAGCTTACTGCCCCAGGACTAAGATTACTTATTACTGTAAAATTTAATATGTAAAGAGTTTTCAGGATAAGCTGGAAGATCATTTCTGGTTATTATATTCAGCATAATTCCCCTCTGCTTGCTGTATATGGAAGCAATACAGTGGGAAAAAGTATTTAGTCAGCCACCAATTGTGCAAGTTCTCCCACTTAAAAAGATGAGAGGCCTGTAATTGAGAAAAATTAAATACCAGGTGAGTTGTGACCTACCAAGAGGGACGTATCGTGAGATTTTGAGTGCAAACCTCCTTCATCAGCAAGGGCACTGAAGATGAAACGTGGCTGGGTCTTTCAGCATGACAATGATCCCAAGCACACTGCCAGGGCAACGAAAGAGTGGCTTCGTAAGAAGCATTTCAAGGTCCTGGAGTGGTCTAGCTAGTCTCCAGATCTCAACCCCATAGAAAACCTTTGGAGGGAGTTGAAAGTCCATGTTGCCCAGCGACAGCCCCAAAACATCACTGCTCTAGAGAGCTCTGCATGGAGGAATGGGCCAGCATACCAGCAACAGTGTGTGCCAACCTAGTGAAGACTTACAGAAAACGTTTGACCTCTGTCATTGCCAACAAAGGATATATAACAAAGTATTGAGATGAACTTTTGTTATTGACCAAATACTTATTTTCCACCATAGTTTGCAAATAAATTCTTTAAAAATCAGGCAACGTGATTTTCTGGATTTGTTTTCTTTTTTTTTTTTTTTTTTTTTTTTTTTCAAATTGTACAGTGCTGCGGAATATGTTGGTGCTATATAAATAAAATGTATTATTATTATGTCTCTCATAGTTGAGGTCTACCAATGATGTCAATTACAGGCCTCATCTTTTTAAGTGGGAGAACTTGCACAATTGGTGGCTGACTAAATACTTTTTTCCCCACTGTAGTTCTCTGACCCCCCCTGAAATATTACTGTGTCCATCAGTTATTAGATATATCAAATTGAAATGGCTGCTGCAAACACCCAAATATTTAGAACTAAAAATGATTAAGATTAATAGGGGTGCCCAAACTTTTTCATATGACTGTATCACTCAAACTGCCTCAGGACCGTTCAGAACATAAAGAGAAGTAGTGACCCGTAACCTGTACTAATGTGAATAAAAGTACTTTGGTAGTGATATCTAGCAGCAGCACTGGTCTTCTATTAACTCCTGCATGTCCTTCTCACTCCTCCCCTACCCTCTCCATACACACGTAGACATGAATCCTCAGTCATGTGACCTGCAGACCATCTCAAGATGCTAGATCAGTGTTTCCATAGTGAAAGTTGTTTTTGCCTGTACTAATCATTCAAAAGTTTGTGCCTATATAAAGAGAACCAACAAAACGTATGCACATACCTCTCTGTGTCCCAGTCTGTAAGGGGCTAACCATGGTTTGTGTGTTGAACATGCTGTCACTGTAAGACTCTGAAAGTTGTCTTTTGCTTTCGACACTTGGTGGTGAACTAGCACACTCAGACTTGTTTCTTATTCTGGAAAATCCTTTGTCACCACCTGTAGTCACATAAAGCAAGAAGGAACAAGTTAAATTTTTTTCTACATCTTACCCTTACTCAAAGTGAAATCTGAAAATGAAAAATTGATACCACAAATTTAAAGTATCCATACCATACCTATAAGTATTTAAAAATGTATGCTGAATAAGGATCCTTCCTGCACATCTTGATCAGTAAATTAAAAATTTATACTGCTTCAACAAATTGATGTAAAATGACTACTTGTAATGTATTATCTTAACACTTTCATATCCTAGTCTCCTTTAATGTTGGAGTCATCAATACATTGTGCTGACTCGTATTAGTAGGCAACAATACCTACAAAAGTAACATTAAACATATTATGCCTACTTCTATAGTCATAATATGGAAGATGTAACATGAATATTTATCCAGTGAGGTTCTTCTATAGTATTTGTAACTATGAAAATACAAATTTATGCGAAATATGAATTGAGAACTGTGGTTACTTACTGATAACAGCCCTGTTCCTCTAAAATGATAAGCAGTGTAATACCACACTATCAAAGGTGATGTTAGTTTTTTGTTACAGTAGCTTTCAAATAAAGCCAAGTTCAGACAGCAACAAGGCAGCTTTTTGGGGATGTGACATTCAACATATTTTAAGTCTAAGTCTATCTCCACTTATTGTGGACCTGTACCCAGCAGTTCCTTTATAACCACCAATATGCCAGAATTAAAGCAGTTCAAGTTATGGGGAAATATATCTCAACTGCAAAGATCAAGTATGGTACTAGATTCTATGAAGAGCTGGGTTACAATACACGTTGTCCCACTGAAATCTTCTTAAAACAAGTGCCACTGGGAGATCAGTAGCTGCACATTTCTGCTGGGGGGCTGGCATAGATTTCAGGTATGACACATGACCGTTTTCTGACAAGTGATCGTAAATTTGTTGGTCGTACAATCTTTGATCCACCTTGAACAAGACGCATAAGGAAATTTTTCTTTTTTAAAAAAACAAAAATTCCAGCATGCAGTAAAGATTACCTTTTTCTAATTCAACAGATTCAGTGTCTCGCATCCTGTTCTTTTGCCCTACCTTTTCTGTCAAAATGTCTCCTCTGTCTCACATAGTTTGCTACCAACATAACCAGGCCACAAACCAGTACACAGTTAAAAACATTACCTGTGTTTATGCGTGTAGGGGAGACCATTACCTTCGGGGAGGGGGTGGCATTATTACAGTTAGTGCTCTACCCCATGGTTAATATCTGTAGGGGCAAGCAAAGTTAGGGCACTATAACAATTACACCCCACTTTACATTACGTGTTTAGGTGGGAGACTTACCTGTGGGGGCACAATATGTAAAACATACATAGTAAGGGAGCTCTTTCCATATCCATTAAGTTTTGGAGTGATGGTCTCTCCATATCGCCCCCTCATTGTAAAACAGAAGTGCTTTTGGCGTCAAGAAAGATTCTGATCAGTTATGTATTTCCAGAGATCCGGATTGGGAACAGCTGCATATAAACATGCCATTAATCACCATTTAAATTAGGATGTCTTTGGGAATTCAGATAAAACTGCTGATTTGGTGTCCTATGAATGAGAATCTCATCTTTTATAAGACACCAAGAGAAATTATGTTTCAGAATAGATGAAATATGTTTAACCCCTTAAGGACCCAGCCCAAAAGTGAGTTAAGGACCAGACCTCATTTTTTTCAAAACTGACATGTGTCACTTTATATGGCAATAACTTTGAGACACCTTAACTTACACAAGTGATTTTGAGACTGTTTTTTCATGACACATTGTACTTCATGTTAGCGGTAAACACTAGAATACTTCTGTATTTAATTTAAAAAAAAAATAAATAAATAAAAAAAATCACAATTTCCAAAATGTGAAATGCTCTGCTTTTCAGACAGTCATACCACCCAAATACATTAATACATATTATCTACCATATCCCTGCTATATATCGGCATCATCTTTTAATCGTCCTGTAATTTATTTTGGATGTTAGAAGGCTTACAAGTTTAACAGCGATTTTCCAGATTTACACGAAAATTTCCCAAACTAATTTTTTTAGGGACCACTTCAGTTCTGACGATGATTATAAAGGCCTATATATTAGAAACCCCCATAAATCACCCCATTTTCAAAATTGCACCCCTCAAATAATTCAAAACAGCATTTGGGAAGTTTGTTAACCCTTTAAGCATTTCACTGGAATTAAAATATGGAGGTGAAATTTAGACATTTAATTTTTTTTCACTAATTCCTTAATTTAGCCCTAAAATTAACACATTCACAAAGGGTTAAAGGAAAAAAATGCATCTCACAGTTTGTTATGCAATTTCTCCCGAGCATGGAAATACCCCACAAGTGGGTGTAAACTGATGTTTGAGCGAACGGCAGCGCACGGAAGGGAAAAAGCGACACTGGACGTTTGAAAAGCAGATTTTGCTGGAATAGTTTTCAGGTGCCATGTCTGATTTGCAAAGCCCTTAGAGTACCAAAACAAAGGAAAACCCCCAAAAGTGACCCCATTTTGGAAACTACACCCCTCACAGAATTCAACAAGGGATATAGTGAGCATTTCGACCCCACAGCCATTTCACAGTTTTTATTAACATTGGGATGTGTAAATGAAAAATTACTAAAACATCACTTTATCCCCAAAGTTTCCATTTTCACAAGGGGTTAAAAGGAGAAAAAGCACCCCACAGTTTGAACAATTGCTCCTGAACACGGCAATACCCCAAATGTGGTTGTAATCTGCTGTATGGGTACATGGGGGGGGGGGGGGCTCGGAATGGAAAGAGCGCCATTTAGCTTTTGGAGGGCAGATTTTGCTGGAATAGTTTTCGGGTGCCATGTTGCATTTGCAGAGCCCTTAAGAGTACCAATACAGTGGAAACACCCTAAAAGTGACCCCATTTTGGAAACTACACCCCTAACACAACATATCAAGGGGTATAATGAGCATTTTGACCCTACAGCTGTTTCACAGATTTTATTAACATTGGGACATTAAAATGAAAATTTACTTTTTTCCAATAAATCGTGAATTTAGCCCCAAATTTTTCATTTTCACAAGAGGACAAAAGGAGAAAAAGCACTCCACAGTTTGTTACACAATCTCTCCTGAACACAGAAATGCCCCATATGTGGTTGTAATCTGCTGTTTGGGTACATGGCAGGGCTCAGAATGGAAAGAGCGCTATTTAGCTTTTGGAGGGCAGATTTTGCTGGAATAGTTTTCGGGTGCCATGTTGCATTTGCAGAGCCTCTAAAGTACCAATACAATGGAAACTCCCAAAAAGTGACCCCTATGAGGGGTGTATAGTGAGCATTTTGACCTCACAGCTGTTTCACAGATTTTATTGATTTTGGGACATAAAAATGAAAAATTACTTTTTTTTTCCAATAAACCGACATTTTTAATTTTTGCAAGAGGTTAAAAAAGAAAAAACACCCCACAGTATGTTACACAATTTCTTCTGAACACAGAAATGCCCCATGTGTGGTCATAAACTGCTGTAGGGGTACATGGTGGGGCTCAGAATGGAAAGAGTGCTATTTGGCTTTTGGAGGGCAGATGTGGCTGGAATATTTTTCAGGTTCTATGTCGCATTTGCAGAGCCTCTAAAGTACCAGTACAATGGAAACCCCTCAAAAGTGACCCCATTTTAGAAACTACACCCCTCAAGGAATGTATCAAGGGGTATTAGCATTTTGAGACTAAAAATGCTTCCCAAAAATGAATGTACAAAGTGAAAATTGAAGTTTTTGAAGAAATATCCAATTTGAGTGCCTATTACGTTGCGGCCACTTTGTGTCATCAGAGACCCGCACTCCTAAAAGTGGGCTATCCCGGGGACAAAAAAAAAATTATATAAGTGGGTGTAAACTGCTGCTTGGGCACACACCATGGCTCAGAAGGGATAGAGCACTGTGTTTTTTTAGCTTTTGGAGTATAGATTGAGAGAGACCTCTATGACGCCATGTTTTTGCAGAGCCCTGGAGGTGCCAGTAAACTGGAATTCCCCAAGAATTTTGTAGGGGCAATTTTAGGGTCTCTGCAAATGTGACATGGTGTTCAAAAGCCAGCAATCTACATATGTGCTCCAAAAGCACATAGCGCTCCTTCACATCTGCACCCTGCTGTGTGCGCAAGCGGCAGTTTATGCCCACATGTATGACACTGGTGTACCCAGGATAAGGTACTTAATGCCATATGTGGGTATTAACTACTGTTTGGGCACAGCCAGGCACAGAAGGGAAGGAGTGCTATTTTGGTTTTTGGAGCACAGTTTGCTTTTTGGACATCATGCCACTTTTGCAGAGCCCTTGAATTGTCAGTAAAGTGGAATCTGCAGATATGTGACCACATTTTGGAAACTATACCCTCCAAGGGATTTATCAAGTTGGGTAGAGCATTATTTAACCCTTAAGTGTTGCATTCTTTTAATTTCCAGAAATGAATGCGTAGCTGATAATGAAAAGTTGAATGAAATTTTTCCATAGATTCGCCATTTCAGTGCCTAATATGTTGTGCCCAGCTTATATCTGCAGAGACACACACTCCAAAAACTGTTAAGCGGGGATCCCGGGCACAACAGCTTTTGGAGTATTCGTCTGTGATACAAGCCGGGCACAACATATTACGCACTGAAATGACGTATTACTGGAAAAATTGTCATTTTCACCTTTCACCATCAGCTGCGTATTCATTTATGGACAATAAATTATAGCAACAATTGGGGGTTAAAATGCTCACTGTAGCCCCTGGATAAATTCCTTCAGGGGTGTAATTTCCAAAATGGGGTGACATGTAAGGATTCCACTTTACTGGCATTTCAGGGTTCTGCAAAAGTGCAATGCCGTCCAAAAACCAAACCGTCCAAGTCTGTGCTCCAAAAACCAAATAGTGCTCCTTCCCTTCTGTGCCCGGCTGTGCCCAAACAGCAGTTTATACCACATATGACATTAAGTACATTATCCTGGGTACACCAGTGTCATACATGTGGGTATAAACTGCAGTTTGGGCGAACAGCAGGGCACAGAAGGGAAGGAGCGCTATGTGGCTTTCGGAGCGCAGATTCAGATGTTTGGGATCTGGATGCCATGCCATGTTTGCAGAGCCTCTAAAAGTACCATAAAGTGGAATTCCCTAGGGAATGACCCCATTTTGAAAACTGCACCCCTCAAAGAATTTATCAGGGGGTGTAGTGAACATTAGTATCCCAGATGTGAATGCACAGTGGATGGTGAAGAGTGAATATATAAGCTGTGCAGAGTATTGAGTACACTAAATTCCCTACTATTTCCCCTTGTAAGCTCTAAATCTGGTTTGTCCCCTGATATACGCTCGCACACCTTATACATTCCCTTCCTGACACAGCCAGTTGTGTTCTAATGATTTGGCGTTTTTTGTCTTCCTATTGTAAAAGCTATATTTTCGTTATGTTTCTGGAGATGTAGCCATATGAGGGCTTGTTTGGGGTATGAGATGAATTTTGTAATGACATTTTTGGGTGCCTACAACAAAATAAGTTTTATTAACTCACTCTTGGTGGATTAAAAAAAAAAAATCCCATCAATTCTGGCATTGCTTTTTACATTTTACATTTTTCGCCATGCAGCGTACAGCGTAAGTAACATATTACCTTTATTCTGCGGGTCGGTACGATTATTGCTATACCTCATTTATATTGTTTTTTTTATGCGATACTAATTTTACAGAACAAAAACCCATTTGGGGTCATAAATCGCCATCTACTGAGATACGTAACATTTTTATTTTGCAGTTTACAGAGTTGATTTCGGGCTTACTTTTTGCAGAACAATCTGTGCTTTTCATTGGTACTGCTTTGGGGTAGATATGACTTTGATCAATTTTTAATGGCATATTTTGTAAGGTGAGGGCGAAAAATCATTACTTCCGGCGTTTTTTTTCCGTTTTTTTTTTCCCCAACGTTCACCGTGTACGTTATTGTTACAGTTTTATTTTACAGGTTGTTATGGACGCGGCAATACCAAATATGTATTGTTTTTTATTATTTTTTAGATTTTTTATATAATTTTGTATAGCAAAAAGGGAAATTTGGGGGGCTTTATTACTTATAAATTTTTTTCACATACTTTATTCTTTCTTCACTTTTTCACTTGTCCCATTAGGACACCTGAGCAAGAGATGCTTTGATCTCTGGCTCAGTACTATAGACAGTCTATACAGGAAGTTAGTGCTATGCAGATGCATAGCCTGACTTCCGGAGGTCTCGGCAGGATAAACCACGTAGTGGGGGTCTCCAGGCAGGCTGGGGTCACTGGGCAGACCCCGGGCTGCAGATTATAGATATCGGCACCCCCCGATGTCGCCTACCCAGATAGTGAGCGGGCGGTCTGCCTCAGGCGTAGTATTACGCCCTGGTGCACAAAGTACCTATTGCCCAGGACGTAATAGTACGTCCAAGGTCGTTAAGGGGTTAAAGTAACCCTCCTCAACTCAGTTTACCCACCAGTACTTCACAAAGAAGCCAGTGAGGAGTCAGGTAAGATACAATGCTTAAAAAAAAAAAAAAAAAAAAAAACACACGCATTTAAAGGGGTTGTCCACTTTCAGAGCAATACCTTGAGTCATTGGCTGCTTATGGGCATAAAGAAGGAAGAACTCAAGGTGTGGCAGTTCACATCAAAACAGTAGCTCTGGGAGGCTAATCTCACATCCTGCAAAGAAATTCAAGCAGAAACTATCAAAAAACTCAAGTTCAATGGATACAAGAATTATGAAGGTGATATCAAAGAGGGGATCCTATGTTAACATGTAACTTGACCTGTTAGGATGTTTGATTGAAATGGCTTTTGATTTCAGTAAATGTGACCTCTTAATGCTGCAAATTCAACAAATCATTTTCAGCATATGAAGTGTTTAGAAACTGATGTGCATAAATTTCAAATAATGGATTTAGATTTTTTAATTTGAAAAAAAAATATATATATTTTTTTCCCTTCATTTGTTTCACTGCCCCCAGCTGATTTAAACATTAAAAGGGTTGTCCATTTTTTTCCTGGAAAACCCCTTTAAGTTATTTTTATCTAGAAGGGATAAAATATGGAACAAAGAACCTACCAACTGGAGCTTTATTATTCACCCCTTTCTACAGTGGGGGAAAAAAAAAGTATTTAGTCAGCCACCAATTGTGCAAGTTCTCCCACTTAAAAAGATGAGAGGCCTGTAATTGACATCATAGGTAGACCTCAAGTATGAGAGACAAAATGAGAAAACATCTAGAAAATCACATTGTCTGATTTTTAAAGAATTTACTTGCAAATTATGGTGGAAAATAAGTATTTGGTCAATAACAAAAGTTCATCTCAATACTTTGTTATATATCCTTTGTTGGCAATGACAAAAGGTCAAATGTTTTATGTAAGTATTCACAAGGTTATCACACACGGTTGCTGGTACAGTACAGACCAAAAGTTTGGACACACCTTATTCCAAGAGTTTTCTGTATTTTCATGACTATAAAAATTGTAGATTCACACTGAAGGCATCAAAACTATGAATTAACACATGTGGAATTATATACTTTACAAAAAAGTGTGAAACAACTGAAAATATGTCTTATATTCTAGGTTCTTCCAAGTAGCCACCTTTTGCTTTGATTACTGCTTTGCACACTCTTGGCATTTTCTTGATGAGCTTCAAGAGGTAGTCACCTGAAATGGTCTTCCAACAGTCTTGAAGAAGTTCCCAGAGATGCTTAGCACTTGTTGGCCCTTTTGCCTTCACTCTGCGGTCCAGCTCACCCCAAACCATCTCGATTGGGTTCAGGTCTGGTGACTGTGGAGGCCAGGTCATCTGGCGTAGCACCCCATCACTCTCCTTCTTGGTCAAATAGCCCTTACACAGTCTGGAGGTGTGTTTGGGGTCACTGTCCTGTTGAAAAATAAATGATGGTCCAACTAAACGCAAACCGGATGGAATAGCATGCCGCTGCAAGATGCTGTGGTAACTATGCTGGTTCAGTATTTCTTCAATTTTGAATAAATCCCCAACAGTGTCACCAGCAAAGCACCCCCAAACCATCACACCTCCTCCTCCATGCTTCACGGTGGGAACCAGGCATGTAGAGTCCATTCGGTCACCTTTTCTGCGTCGCACAAAGACACAGTGGTTGGAACCAAAGATCTCAAATTTGGACTCCTCAGACCAAAGCACAGATTTCCACAGGTTTAATGTCCATTCCTTGTGTTCTTTAGCCCAAACAAGTCTCTTCTGCTTGTTGCCTGTCCTTAGCAGTGGTTTCCTAGCAGCTATTTTACCATGAAGGCCTGCTGCACACAGTCTCCTCTTAACAGTTGTTGTAGAGATGTGTCTGCTGCTAGAACTGTGTGGCATTGACCTGGTCTCTAATCTGAACTGCTGTTAACCTGCGATTTCTGAGGCTGGTGACTCGGATGAACTTATCCTCCGCAGCAGAGGTGACTCTTGGTCTTCCTTTCCTGGGGTGGTCCTCATGTGAGCCAGTTTCTTTGTAGCGCTTGATGGTTTTGGCCACTGCACTTGGGGACACTTTCAAAGTTTTCCCAATTTTTCGGACTGACTGACCTTCATTTCTTAAAGTAATGATGGCCACTCGTTTTTCTTTACTTAGCTGCTTTTTTCTTGCCATAATACAAATTCTAACACTCCATTCAGTAGGACTATCAGCTGTGTATCCACCTGACTTGTGAACACCACAACTGATGGTCCCAACTCCATTTATAAGGCAAGAAATCCTACTTATTAAACCTGACAGGGCACACCTGTGAAGTGAAAACCATTTCAGGTGACTACCTCTTGAAGCTCATCAAGAGAATGCCAAGAGTGTGCCAAGAGCAGTGATGTTTTGGGGCTGTCGCTGGGCAACACGGACTTTCAACTCCCTCCAAAGGTTTTTTATGGGGTTGAGATCTGGAGACTGGCTAGGCCACTCCAGGACCTTGAAATGCTTCTTACGAAGCCACTCCTTCGTTGCCCTGGTAGTGTGCTTGGGATCATTGTCATGCTGAAAGACCCAGCCATGTTTCATCTTCAGTGCCATTGCTGATGGAAGGAGGTTTGCACTCAAAATCTCACGATATATGGCCCCATTCATTCTTTCATGTACACGGATCAGTTGTCCTGGTCCTTTTGCAGAGAAACAACCCCAAAGCATGATGTTGCCACCCCCATGCTTCACAGTAGGTATGATGTTCTTTGGATGCAATTCACCATTCACTCTCCTCCAAACACGACGAGTCGTGTTTCTACCAAACAGTTTCTACTTTGGTTTCATCTGAACATATGACATTCTCCCAATACTCTTCTGGAACATCCAAACGCTCTCTAGCAAACTTCAGACGGGCCCGGATATGTACTGGCTTAAGCAGGGGGACACGTCTGGCACTGCAGGGTCTGAGTCCCTGGCGGCGTAGTGTGTTACTGACGGTAGCCTTTGTTACGTTAGTCCCAGTTTTCTGCAGGTCATTCACTAGGTTCCCCCCGTTTGGTTCTGGGATTTTTGCTGACCGTTCTTGTGATCATTTTGACCCCACGGGGTGAGATCTTGTGTGGAGCCCCTGATCGAGGGAGATCATCAGTGGTCTTGTATGTCTTCCATTTTCTAATTATTGCTCCCACAGTTGATTTCTTCACACCAAGCTGCTTGCCTAACGCAGATTCAGTCTTCCCAGCCTGGTGCAGGTCTACAATTTTGTTTCTGGTGTCCTTCCACAGGTCTTTGGTCTTCACCATAGTGGAGTTTGGAGTGTGACTGTTTGAATTTGTTATCAGTATAAAAGACACCTGTCCACAACCTCATACAGGTGCCATTACTACAGGTAATGAGTGGAGGACAGAGGAACCTCTTAAAGAAGAAGTTACAGGTCTGTGAGAGCCAGAAATCTTGCTTGTTTGTAGGTGACCAAATACTTATTTTCCATCATAATTTGCAAATAAATTCTTTGAAAATCAGACAGACAATGTGATTTTCTAGATAGGTTTTCTCATTTTGTCTCATAGTTGAGGTCTACCTATGATGACAATTACAGGCCTCATCTTTTTAAGTGGGAGAACTTTCACAATTGGTGGCTGACTATACTTTTTTCCCCCCCACTGTACATATCAGTCAGTAAGTGCATAATCTGCTGTATCTACTGGAAATATTAAAGGGCACTCTGGATCAACACTGGGCTGGTTGAGGATCTTGCTGAGGTCCACAGATGGTTGGGGGGGATGCAATTGATGTTGAAATTGTCAACAGGATAGGATGAGCATAGATGTTAACTATATTTGAGAAGAGTGCTGTACTCAGCAAAACCATGATTTTAGGTTTCACTTTGATGCTTTCTAGACTTGATTTTAATTATTGTCCTTTTTTTTTTTATATATATTCTACTGTCATTTGTTGCATTGTGGAAAAATTAATGAAAAAAACGATGCAGCTCTGCAAGTAGTCATGATTAATTCCAACATGTATACAGCGCTGAAAACTACAAGTGTACAGCAGATTGTTAAAGCTGTGATATGGTTAGACTGCAAACAATCCATATGTAGTACTGTATAATCTTAGATTATTCTAGCTGCTGTCAAACCTAACTCTAAAGTCATCACTCTTGAAAACATTTCACTGTTATTCACACACAGAACGTGTGTAATTTATCCCTGAAGTAAATACAGAGCTGCATTTTCTCACAGAAATCCAAGCTTGTTCAGCCATAGTGTGAAATGGATGGGAGACACACAGACATGACCGAGTACGAAGAGCACGCTGTTCAGAGAACACCCACTAAGGCCTCATGCATGTGTGCAGTGTCAGTGTGCTAGCCGTGTTTTTCAGTTACCACACTGACCCATTCATTGCTATGGCCCCATACATAAGACCATGTATTTTCACAGTCCGGTGTATGGAGCCGAGAGCAAAACTCAAGACAGGTCCTATTCCTGTCCATTTTGTGGGCTGTGCTCACTGGCCCCAATGAATAGAGTTGCGGAAGCACGGATGACATCTGTGTGCCTTTCAATCACAGCCCAGGCGAAACGCACACGGTTGTGTGCATGTTGTCTAAGCTCTGTATTAATAGGAAACCAAAGAGGAATGTTAGAGGAATTCAGCCAGGCAGTCCTAACCTGCCAACTAGATATCCAGTGCTCATAGGATATTAGAGAATCAACCAGAAATATATATTCCCACTTGTAATAATTGTGACATAAGGCAAAGTTCTGTGCAAAAAAAACCACAGATTTGCTGCTCTACAGTGGAAGACAACTGGCCATGTTCAGCATCTTCTTTGGTCCTCTGCCTGTGACAGAGGTGACACGGTGACGTCTGGGCAGGTGCATCACTTCTCAGTCACAGGCAGAAGAGCCCCAGAGAAGATGTGTGGACTGTCAGAAGCCCAGGAGAGCAGTGTTTAAGTATTTCTTATGTTTATCATCTCCTCTGGGCTCGCATCTATTGGAAAGATGTTGCCGGGTCCCTTTTCATTTATATAGATATAGATATAGATATAGATATATATATATATATATATATATATATATAAAAAATACACACACACACACACCCCATTTGGGGAACCAGGCTTTCCCCAACCGCTACCATGGTGGTTCAGAGTCCCAGCCATCTCCAGCTGTCCATAGGCCCCTTATTGCTCCAGGCAGAGTCGCAACCCCTGTGACCGTGATCGTTACACCACTGGCTTGAACCTAATATTAAATCGCTCGTACCACAGACTGCAATATTACCGTGGTAAAAACCCTATGTAACTATTGATACATATCACATGAAATTTTATCAGTTATATTATAGGACTGCCTGGGAGCCTTCGCAAGGCTCCAGCTGTCATAGTAGCTAAACTGCTACTACAATCTCTGTGCATGGGAACCATACCAGCAACAAAATGTAAGGGGCAAGGGGAGGAATAGCTACAAGTGGGAAGGAGGACAAGAAGGATGCCGTATAGCAATCTAGGCAGGTGGAATATTTAAAGTGTCGTCATCTGCTGTACTATTATTGCATATCAGAAAAAGGGTAAAAGATGTCCATACAGGCAGAGACTGGCATAGAGTTCAGGTGCAACTCAGTTTTCTGGCATGCTCTAGTAAATCTATTGGGCCATGGCATTCCTGTCCCAGCCTGCCATGTTCTTCAAAAGTGGCAAGAAGGTCATAAAATTGGAAAAAATAGCATATTTTTAGCACAAACAGCCATGTGCCAAAAACTTGACACTTGTGCACCAGAAAACTGTTGTGCCCATTTAAGCAAACTCTCCAGCGTCTGAAAATCATGGGAACTATAGTCCTTCATATTGGTAACCCTATGCATGGTATGCACTGGCATCAACAAAACAAAGGTGTTGCACAGAGATGGTCAAGATAATGAAAAAGCAATGCAATTACTAGTCTTAGACATTAACATTGTTCCCAGGGTCAACTTTTATAGTTTCAACAAAAAAAAAAAAATTCTTTCCTTCACAGAAAAAAACTTCAGGCATGTATGCATATTTTATCACACCTCAACTCAGCAACATCAGAAGTCACCCTACTGGAAACCAGAACCTAGTCAAATCTTAATATAAGAAAAAAAGCACTGAAGCCATACCTTCAGAAAATTTATCTTGTGAGCCACCCTTCGAACAAGTTTGTGACCTCTGCTTCTCAGCTTGAGATTCTCTTTTACTCTCAAAGTCACAACTGCCTTTGGGAGACTGAAGCTTTGTGCTGAGTAAGTTAGATCTACTTTGACAAGGTGCTTTCTCCTTTGCGTCAAAATCCCCATCTTCATTGCCATGTCTGCCAATACGATGCGCTTCTAGTTCACTTTTCCTATTGGGGTCTCCTATAGCAAATCCTCTCTCACACCTTGAGTTACTACTTCTCTCATAGGAGGACATATTAGTATGCAAGCCATTTCTACCAGAACTTTCTTGAAGGCCTTCAGAAGAGTCTCTGTCACAGGCCATGTCCTCAAGACCGGCTTCTTCCAGCTGCAGTTTCTGTGCTATATAGTTCAAGTAGAATTTAAAGCGTCCACTGTGATGCTGCTGGACCAGTCTAGCATAAGCATTTTTTTGTTGCACCCCTGTCCAGTTAGAGCCTTCTTTTGCTGACAGACCATGATTAACTTTGGAATGATCCATACCGATGTTTCTACACTCAGACTTGGGGAGAGAAGGGGGAAAAAAGGGAAAATTGTTACTTTATTTGCAATAAAGCAAACTTAGCAGAAAAAGGGTGGTTGGCTTCTGTTTCACATTAAGCCTATGGCAAATCAGACATGCATTTACAAAAGTATTGGTGGCAGAATCTGAGGCAGATAGACACACAATGATACGTTCACTCATCAAGTATGTGAATTGGGATAGATTCATAGAAAACATGAATGGGGTTTCCAAAACCCACCTACATGCAGAGGAGACAGAATGTAAGCAAATATTAAGAGTTTGGTGCAGAATCTGCACTGAAATCCTCATCAAATCCTTAGCATCTGAATGGGCTTTAGTTACAGCACCAAGACAAGTGCTCACCATTTTGCACTACAACGCTTCCATCTGCATTGCGGAGTATAAAGAATCAAACTGCAGCCATTTTAGACCATTAATGTCAGATTACTGACTTAAGTCAAAGATCTGAAGCGGTAAAACAGCATTTGGAGAAAAGCACAGCTGCCTCCCTTTGTTGTACCAATTGACAAAGTATATAAAGTCTCATTGATGTTTCCATTAATGTTTCAAGTTTAAGTTCTGAGTATGTCCTTTCAGAACATAAACACTGCAGATTTTCTGCCTCTTCAGAATTTGCAAAATAGAGCAACCCTTGAAATTCATAGTATAATTTTACCATGTGTATTGACAATGGTGAAATTTGCAGTAAAAACTAGCAGCATAAAGGTATATGCCCATGTAACAATAGCCACCAACAATCCCATGATTATAGAGTACAATTGTGCAGTCATTTGAAGTTTCATGGGGACGGGGGCTTTGGCCGCAAGCAGCTGCCACTACATGGGCATGTACCCTATGCTTCTAGCTTTCACTCTTTGCAATTACCATGCAGGCAGCGTTTCAATGGCCGCTACCTGAGCACGTGTCCTTAATGTTGCAGATTTAAAGTTTGCACCAGAGGCCAATTTCTTAGCAGGTCAATTACATTTCTTAAATTATCCACTTTTCTGGTATTGTAAAACACTGCACATTTCCCACACAAATCCATAGTAGGAAAATGGCGGCACATTTGTTCTGTGTGGATTCTAAGTATCATGTAGGTTTTAAAATGTTGCTTATAAAACTCAAAAACAAACAAATTAGACTCCATTCAACTAAGGGTATGTTCACACTGCGAAAAAAGAGGACATCATTTTCATTTTCCACCGCCGGCATGGCGATGCAGTGCATCAGCATTCCGTTGCGGCATCCTGCTCCCGATTAGGCCCAAATGAATGGGCTTACTCAGGATGGAGTCTCGAGTTGCAGACCTGCGGAACCCACGGCAAGATCAAGCAGGATGCTTCTTTTTACCACATCCTGCTGCGATCTCTACCTCCCATTGAAAACAGTGGGAGGTGGATTCCAGGAGGAATCTGCTCTGGACTCGGGGGCAAAATCTGCAGCAAATTCCTCCGTGTGAACACACCCTAACAGTTATTTCACCCAAACTACCCACAAACATGCCAAGAGGACAAGTTCGTGTCAGCTCTGGCAGAGGTTTGTTTATTTTGAACTAGACCAACAGATGTTGAAATGTGATATGCCCAAACCAGAAGCGTAGCTGGTGGGGGGGGGGGGGGCTCAGAGGGGGTGGCTGCCCCGGGCCCACTGACTTTTTGGGGCCCACATTAATACATCCTTTATTTCTAACTGGATTGGTGTGTGCAGACACCGATCTAGTTAAAACGTATCCTACAACTTCACAGTATTGTAAATCTCAAGTGACCGTGTGATGTCATTCCAGTCTTGTCACATAGATGTGTATAGGACGAGCCTATAGTTACATTACATGGCCGCTATGAAAAGAATGACACTGTGTAATCAGAGAAGGGGTCATGGCGCTTACACAGGTACCACGGTTCATTCAAACAGCTGATCCTCGGGGTCCCAGGTATTGGAACCCCAATAATTTTTTTCCCCTTTTTCTTTTTTATTAGGAAACACCTGGGGCATTATTAATAAGGGGAACTATTTAAAGGGGAGCACAGGGAAGTTATTAATTTAAAGATGCACTTGGGGGTATTATTCATTATGGGGGGATATATTATATATTTTATAATTTGGGTAGCAGCAGGATGGGGGCTTTGTGTAGGTGAGGACAATATGGGTCAAGTGCCTGGAAAAGTGAGGAGCCAAAGATGTCTGTGTTGCAAACTTTACAGAGACTGGAAGAAGTGGTCATGGCCATCCAGATGAAAGAGATGCGGAATGTGAACGATTAGTCAGAGACGTCACCGGTAAGTCACTAAATGTTACTGCACTGTATTCACCTAAATCGTCTGCAGAGCCCTGTGTAGAGCTGCTATATGCCACTATACGCTCACTGTATACTCATAGTATCGGTATACGAACATGTGCAAGTTGTGGGTCCACTTGGACATGTTCTCCCCCTTGTGCTGAACCCCTAGCTACGCCTCTGGTCCAAACCCTATCCCCAATATCTGCAGTGGGCTGCCCCATATACTACAAGCGACTGGCAAACTTCCACCTTGTGCGCATGTCCAGTTTAAGAACCGAACGACATGCAGTTACTGAACAGAAATTGTAGAAGAAAAATTTCCTTTAGCAGACAAGTGACTGTTTCTAACTATGAACAATTTACATACCCCTGGAAGATTCCTTCTTGCAAGACATGTTGGGATTGTTGTCCCTGCTACTGATCTATTGTAAGGGTTATGGCATTTACTTGTTGATTCTTCTATCTGTTGTAGCAGCTTATCCTTCTATCCTTGCCCTTGATATATAATTGTTGTATTTAGTGGCATTTTTGTATTGTACATATGCACAGCCTGTAGTTACCATTTTGGGGATTTTTTATGGGGGATATTTAAAGGGGTTGTCAGGGAGTTCAGATTAGCTTACCTGATATGGCGGACTCTTGTCAATGGTTCTGGATTCTGAGGTCATGTGATTGGAACCAATACTCCAACTGCCTCGCTCCTTCCCTGAACCCTCAGGTAATTTTCTGTGTGATCAGGGAAGGAGGCAGGGGGCAGATCGCTGATTCTGTCCACATAACCCAGGGATTGGAACCAGCCCAGAATCCCTGTATCCAGCATCAAGAGTATGCCGTATCCGATAAACTAATCGGAATTCCCGATAAACCCTTTAAGTGCCATTTTATAATGGAATTTTTGTGAATTAGTTCAATAAAGGAGTTTTCTTCTAATGTTATCCTGCATGTATTGTATGGTTGGAAGGACTGTTTATTTTGCTACACGAGTATATATGCTGATTTACAAGAAGATTGTTTGATTCATAAGTACCCTTGCAGTGTCCATTTGCTATATACACCAGGCAAGTGTCTATCAGTCTACCAGAGTAGCCCTTTTGCAAAGTCTGCTGCATGAATCCATATAGCATATAAAAAAATAAAAATTTGTACAGTGCATGTTTGTTGTTACTATGGGCAATGGATGCCACAGTATACCTACACAATGGTATTCAATGGAGGAAAGATTCAGCAATTCCTTCTGACGTGTACCTCCAGCTGATACTCCAAAACAGTGGTGTAAAGCTGGACTCAACCAAAATATATCCATACTATATGGACTGTATACAGCACTGTCAGGACAGAATTATATGGTCCGTATACCAGTGTGGCAAATAAAGATTATATTTTTAAGTTTTGCCATACTGACACCAAAGCTATACTTCCCAAGTTTAACCATATGAGTGAAACCTTACAGAATACCAATGATATTTGTTTACACTGATGGCCTACCACACCGTATACCTTGTTGTCCAACCCTGATCTCAAAGAATAAACAATAAAACCAAAAGGTAAGCACACACAGCTGTCTGACTGTGCCAGTACTGAAAGGAGACCGCCAAGAAACATTCAGGACCAACAAAAACAGACATTCAACCAAAACTGTCTACGAGATAATTTGTCATAGACAGGGTAAATACCAGAATTGAGCATTTTACCTTGATTATGATTAACAAACAATTTTAGGACACTCCCCTTTTCACGTAACATGCCCACTATATGTCATCCCATGCCAATGAAGTTTGGCTGGATAACATGCAGACAGACATATCCTATAGCCAATGGCAGTGTGACACAGGATAGCATGGATGCAAAATAATTTAGACAATCGATGTGAGCAAGATCACCGATTAATTGAAACAACTTTCAATTATTTATCGATTAATTGTCCAGCCCTACCATAAAGTCATCCAATACACATCTAGGACCCGTCTACAGTATATATGTCCAGTGACCCATATTCACCGATTAGACAAAGGAGAGGACAGCTTACACAGCATTTAGAATAATTTCCATATATCTTAAGAAGATGGATGCACACATAAGCAGCCACAACTCCAATGAATGTCATGAAGGGGGTGAAAGGGGTTTTAAGGCTTAGCTACTGATAGCTTGTCAGCAGGAACCTGGGAGGCATCTTGAAGAGACTGCAGGTTTTGGAAAGAGGCCAGCTGCCTTTTTCCACTAAACCAAACACAGCTCTGTACATTTTATAATGACTGTGCTTGGTATTCCAGCTCAGCCCAATTCATTGGAATGAGACTGCACTGCAAATAGACCAGGTGACAGAAACATGACATCACATGGCCTGTGAAGGAGATACTGCTCTCAGGGAATGCCACTACCACATCAAACAGCCGATCAGTTGGGGTCATGAGCGTTGTACCTCAGCTGCTGCCAATTGATGAGCTATCTAAGGAAAGTTCATCAATTGATAGACTCCATTAATGGGATTTTTTGGGGTCCATCACCTCCCCAAAGCACATTTAACTGTTACCACTGCATTACAGTGATAAAAATATCTATGCATGTCACTTTTGTAGATTTGGAAACAACTTTGAAGTCTTATGCAAATAAAGCAGCTGGTGCACTGGGGGCAGACCACCGGCTCTGGGAGCACTGTTCTTGTTGCTTAGGTTGGATGGGAGATGTCATCAGAGGATCAAATCCCACTGCAAGGGAACACACAGGCAGGAGATTGTAGAAGTCTGACCAGCAAGAGCAGTGCTCCAGGGAGCTGAAGGTCCACCAACTGCAACATTTGCATAAGACTTTTTTCCCCAAATCTAAAGTGACACACAAATGGTATGTTTATTACTGAATGTGCTCTGCAACATAGTGGCAACATTTGAATATACTTGGGGGGGGGGGGGGTGATTAGCTCCTTTAAATGTAGTCTAAGAGTGGATACTGACGGCATACACCAATCGGCTGGCCAGCGACATTATTTTCATCAGTCACATGGCTTGATTAGTTTTGTCCCAAAAAGTGAATGGGATTCTGCTACAATACCAAGCACAGAGGCTATAAAATTGTGGTGTGCTTGGTAAGCAGTGATGGGGCAATAGGGGTCATCTGAATACTGAAAGCTCTTCAAATAGCAGAGCCAGAACCTATTAATCTGAATAAAAATGACATTCTAAGTAAAGTTTGGTAAAATATTTTCGTGCAGAGCTTAGAGTGACTTCATCCACTAGACCAGGGGTAGGCAACCATTTTTGTACCACGTGCAGAATTAAAAAAAAAAAAATCCAAAAATGAGGTACTTAAGTGCCACACAATTGTAAGGCTGACAATTCCCTATGCTAAAAACATACCGCAAAACATAACAGAAGTGCTGCCACGAGATTTTTCTGGACATGCGTTTACTGCTATTTTCTTGGACACACCTGTACTTCCCCAGTAGAAGCAATAAAAGTACATGTACAGCCCCCAATTAGTGGTAAATGTGTCCAGGAGCACCATGTGGCAACACCCATAGGGTGATGAGACTATCTGGATGCAGCTATAGCTATATCCAGTCCTAAGCCACTGTACTTCCACTCTGATGTAAAGCTGCATTGACATGGTACATTTTTGAACAAAAATGCATGCATTTTTATTGGAAAACTGCCTGCGTTTTTTGTGCAAAAACACACCGCTATACAGAATAGTGTCCCATAGTGGCCCCTCCACACAGCATAGTGTCCCAATGAATTTTCCAGATTTCGGGTTCAGCCAAACAAAGTTTTTGGGCTTGGGTTATCTTGACTCCAGCGCAACTTTCCTGTTCTCTTCGGCAGTTCTGCTTGACGTCAGCAACCGCTCATTGGGTCTCATGGGTTACATCGGAATCATTATGCGAACGTAACCCTTGAAGCCCTATCAGTCTCTGAAGTCTGGCAGAAGCGCCAAAGAGAATAGGGAGTTGGGATCACAGGAGAGGTGAGTAGCTTTTTTTTAATATTTGATCACCTCTCCTGTGCCTCTACTTATACTCTGGGGTCTAAAAAGACCCCACAATCTAATTGAGTTTTGGCCGTGTTTGGTGTGAACAAGTGTAACGCCCACTCAGGGACTCAAGTTGCCGTGCCAGACAAAAATGCCTTGTGTGCCACTCTTGGCATGTGCCAGGGGCTGCCAATCCCCACACTAGACCAATGGTTCTCAACCTATGCTACATGTACCCCTGGTACACTGCACACAGTCTTAAAGGGTAAGCATTATGGCTGAGAACCTGCACCCTGGAAGTGGCAGATTTATGATCGGATGAGTGAAAAGCTGGTCAGAAGCTAAAAGATCCTCAGAGCCTTGAGTCTATGCCTACTACAGGTGCCCCTTAAAGGGGTATTCCCACGACCATAACCATTTTTAAATTTGTAGATAATTAAAAGTTAAACATTTTTGCAAATATAATTAATTAAAAATTTTGCAGAGTTTTGAAGATTTTCTCTAAATATCTTGTGGTGACAGACTTGTCTCTAGATCGGTTGCCATTGGATACGGCAATGAATGCAGGACCTTGCTAAGGTCAGAAAATCAGTAATGAAGTTCTTATTGTGGCCGGGATATCTTCTCATACATGTAGTGTCCCTGTCTGATAACCCAGCTACAAAAAGGACATCATGGCTGGGTTTTTGACAAGTCCCAGACCATAGAAAGTTTCTGCATTTGTGGTCGTATCCATTGGCAACCGATCTAGACAGCAGACTGTCACCACTAAGATGGGTAGAGAAAATCTTTAAAACTCTGCAGAATTTTTAACTACTTATATTTGCAAAAATGTTTAACTTTTAATTATCTACAAATATAGATATGATTATGTTCATGGGAATACCCCTTTAAGCAAAAAGATTTGCTTGGTGCACTATGCACACGATATTTGCCTTTTCCACTTGAGATTGGGAGCAAGATCTGTCTATTGGGGCACTTGGCATGAAATGGTTGAGAAGCACTGCTCTAGACAATACAGGCAACTGCACTGTAAAGTAAAAGTCAATCTTAGACCCTAAGGACGGTACTATAAACACCTTCACATCCTTGTCTATCAGAACCCCCCCATCTCAGCAGCGAAAGACAGCTGATGACTGTGTACCTGAGATGACAGTGGGGACAGCACTGAACACTCCCCTCCTGAATACATACAACTCAGCCACTCATGCTATGGCTTCTGTTTTCCATAGGGACACAGTTTGGGAGAGCAGACCTGTCCACATACTATACAGGGGCCTCACTCACTAACTAGGAAGGCTGAGCTAGAATCTTGTCTCACACTGCTCAGCTATTGTGGCAGGGAGATGCAGTAGTCACCACCACACAGGGATGGTCCTCTACTGCTCACATTGAACAGATCACCGTATACCCTAAAGTGAAGAGGTCAGATTAACCTCTTCAGCAACACGTATAGCCCTTAGCAGGCAGCCCCCCTTGCCCCCAGCAGCTAGGACAGGAGCCAAGAGCAGTGACAGCAAATGTGACCATCACATGAAGAGTGAGGAAAGCTCACCAGGAAGCAGGGCTATCAGTGCCTGCCGAAGCTGCTAAACCCCGTCCCCTTCTATCAGTACCCTCCCCAAACTGTACAGCCCGTCCCCCCACACACACAATGACGAGCAGCCACAGCGAAGCAGCGCCCGCAGCTATCACCTCCTTTTCCCTCACAGCCACCCACATACACCGCTTACCAGCTCTCACAAGCTCGCGTAGATTGCCCCTCAACTCGATTTAAATCCCCCCGGGCCGCTACTGACTGATCCTGGGATTCCTCTTCCGGGTCAGCAGGTTGGAGAGGGCGGAGTTGGAGGTTTAAACACGTGTGGGCGGGGTCAATGCCTGATAAGTACCTAGGCAGATAGTGGTGAGAATAGCGCGCACATGGGGCATGGTTACACCTGTCGTGCTGTACAGCTGAAGTGCTCCGTGTGTTCTTTCAGATGCTGTGGTGCATACAGGCTGTGTCTGAGCTGTTCTCACTTACTGATTTAGCAGACGTCTCGCCTCTCTGTGTTCTGCTTGTTTATGTGTCCTGCACCTATAGTGATTTAGATGTCTGACAGGTCTGGGTCACGTGACTGTCCATTTTCCAGGCTCAGGACAATTTTCACACTAATGTCATACAGTCCAATCTTCGAAAGAGTAAAAGAGGGACAAAACGTGTGGCATGCTATCCCTACCCACTTTAGCTGCACCCATTCCCATCCATGTCCTTTTGTCCCTAACATGATATCATGCACCCTTGTGGTCCTTGCACAGTATAATAACCCCCACTGTATAAAATAGCACTTAACATAACTCCCATGGATCCAGTGGGACAGTCCTAGTTTTACAGTGCTATCCTGCCAACCCAGACAGTTGGGTGCTTGTCCTGCTGTTCCACTTTAGTTTATACTCTACCACATGGTAGCTGCTTATATACTAATTGATTCCTATCTCAGTACTGTAGGGTTCCAACGCACACCACCTGATGAGACGAGCCCTTCACACTCAAAGGTGGACAATCCCTGGGCGGAGGAGGCACCTGCTTTTGTGCTGCACCTGCAATTTTGTAACTCATGCTCTGGCTACTGATGTGCAAGGGAGTTGGAGGCCAACTCAAGTCACATGAATCTCATCTCACAGGTGATTGTGACAGTGGTGGTAAGACTCAGGAGGACCAAAGTGCTTAGCTGCGATGGGGGACAAACAAACAACCGTCCAGGACAGCTGTGTAAAAGCAGGACTGTCCCACCAGATCAGAAGCTATTGCTAGTGCCCTGTCTTCAGGATAGGCCATAAGTATCCAACTGCTTCTGGCCCTTGGAGGCAACTGGACCAGCTGATTCGGTGCAGGGTTTGGCTATGTTGAGAATAGGTCATCAGAATGAAAATTGCCTGGAAGACCCCTTTAGCCTAAGGCCACACAGAGCAAAACTCAGCAGAAAAGGCAATGGGACACGTTTATCAAGCCACTTGAGCCTTTTTTCTTGGTTTTTCTGTTGCCCTTTATTTCTGATACATATTCACCTTTTTTTTCCGAGAAGTAATGCTACTTTTGCCACTTTTGAATTTTGTTGGGGAAAGGGGAGTTTCTTTTCTCCCTGTATTTATAGCTTGTACCTTTCTAAACCAGCTATTTTTCTGTTTTTAATTTTCGTCATAACTTTTTTTTTCTACTCCCAAAGCCATATGGGGGCTTTTTTTTTGCCGGACAGATTGTACTTCATATTGGTACCATTAATAGTCCATGTAATGTACTGGAAGCTACAACAAGATTCACTGTGCACCATTCATCCCCTCTCTTCGCCAGGAGCTGCAGCTGAGATGTGATGTAGTCACTTACATCGCGCCTGCCGCTGCCTGAAGACTCTAGACCAGAACAGCAGGGGAGTGAGGAATGGTAAGTATCAATGTTGTTTTTTTTTTTTATTGTTTGGTAGGAGAGGGACATACAGTGATATTTAAATGTTTATTTTTTTTAATAAATTTGCAAAAATATCTACATTTCTGGGTTTTTTTCTGTCAAGATGGGGTGCTGAGTGTACATTAATGAGAAATAAAATGAAATTTTTTGCTTTTAGCAAATGGCTGCAATGAAACAAAGAGTGAAAAATTTAAAGGGGTCTGAATACTTTCCGAACCCACTGTATACTGGGAGGGGGGGGTTAAAAAGAAGTAGGTCCTAAACTGCTCGTGAGGGGGGGAAGGGGGGGTCATAAACTTGGGACCATAAAAAAGGGGGTCATACTGTGGGGGGGGCCATAAAAAGCAGGTCATATCCTGTGGGGGCAAAAAAAAGGTGTCATATACAGTGTGGTGGTCCAGAAAAATGGTGCCATATATTTGAGTGGTGGGCCAGAAAAAGGGCGCCATATACCATGTAGTGGGCCAGAAAAAAGGGGGTTATATATAATGTGTGGGGGGCCAGAAAAAGTGGCTCACATATCGTGTGGGGGGCCAAAAGGGGTCATTTATCATGTGGTGGGCCAAAAAATAGGGGGTTGTATATTGTGGGCCAATAAAAGGGGGTGTTATACTATGTGGGGGCCAAATAAGGGGATCTTTTGATCTGCCAATGGGGGGGCATGTCCTTATTAAGGGGGCCCCATCACACAAGGAAGGATAGCCGGGTTGGGTATCTTTTTTGGGGGTGGGGGGGGCGCGCCTTTCTATAGTTCGCCTCAGGCAGTAGAGAGGCTAGATTCATCCCTGATTATTATTTTTACCCCCTACTGTTTATATAGGATCTACATATTCTGAAGTACACAAATTTTAACTTTTCACATCAAATCCATTTCATAGGAAATGAGTTAAGGCTAAGGCCTCACATAGCGAGCCTCAGCAAAAAAGCGCTGCGGGAAAAACCGTGGTGGCAATGCATCGTGGTTTTTCCCACAGCGATTTTCACAGAAACTCTGCAGAGGTTTCCTTGGTGTTTCTGTAGGCATAATTGACATGCTGCAATTTCCAAAACCGCAACGTGTCCGTTGCGCATGTTTTTCTGCAATGTGTGGATGGGATTCACGTTTTACAGAAAGTCCGCAGAATCCAAAATCGTGACGGTTGGCCTCAGCAGTCACATGACACAGGTAGTGACATCGCATGCCATTCGCTGAGGTCGCTGATTGGCCTCGGCGGTCACGTGGTGGGGATTTCTGCCAGAAGATAACAATGGACCGAGAGGACCAGAACACGCTGGGATGCACCGGAGCACCGTGGAAAGGTGATTATGATTTTTTTTTATATTTTTCACTACCACCAGTAGTTCATGTAATGGAGCACTATATGTGTTTCAATTCAGTGGTAATCTGAGAGTGGGTGAAAGTCTACTTACACATGTACACATAAGAACATGTATGAACATAATACTTACATAGAGATTAGTCATGTTAATACAAGGCACTCAGTATTAGATATTGAAAAGCAAACCTATATTAGTTGCCAGGTCCGTGGCTGAACAACACAGATGGTACATAAATGATATCTGTTTGGCGCTTGTGCCTCCATGGCCCAATTCACTCCCTTCAGTGAGCCCAAGCTGCAAAACAGATAGATATAGGACCTGTCCTGAGTGTGGCCCCATGCTCACTGCCTCATACACGGGCCCGTGTGTAATGCTAAAAACCAAAATGATAGCCCTTGATAAAATTGCTGACAAGGTGTTTATAGAAGTCAAGTCATGTAACCTTAGTTTCAACTCTGTATAGTGTCTAGTTAGACAGAAAGCAAGATCAGAGTTCAATTCTGTTCTATGTGATGTTTACATACACATTAAGCAAGCTTAAAGTTTAACTAGTGTGATAACTTGGGGGAATTAGACTCAAATGGTGGCTTTTCCTGGTCCCAACAGCGGTGGTTCGTGGTACTGGGCGCCGGTGAGACAGCGTTCAGACGGTGCCAATTTAAAACAAAGTGGCTTTATTACAGCTTAAGGGCAACATAACAAAACAACAAACAAAACCTATGCCACAGTTAGGGCCTAGCTCACTCCTTGAGCCCCTAACTGTCCTGACTGTTACTCAGCTCTAGCAACAGTCCTCTGTGGACGCCAGCCCTCTGGCACAGACCCTCTCTGTCTGTCCTAGCTGGTCCACTGCTTCCTGCAGGACACTCCAGCCCCTCTGGAGTTACGTGCCACCCCCCAAAGGCGTGGCTGAGAGCCTTTTCTGGTCTGGCCTGGGTCGCTCAACAGCGCCCTCTGGCTCACATACTTACATACCCTCCCCCTCAGCTCACTACCCATGGGGTGAGCTACAATGGGGCGAGACATCCTATGACGAAGTCCCTCTTCAACCAAGTAGGCCTGTCCAGTGTCTATCCAGTAGTTACAATCTGGGGGTCTCTTCTTCCAGATTCCGGTTACTTGACACTTCCGGTTTCTCATCACTTTAACTGCTACGTCAAGATCCTGGCCATTCTGTGCAGAGGCAAGTTTTTCTTCATCACCTTCACAATTCGCCATACAGGGGATCACATCATTTTCATCCCATTTCTTGCCATAGTCTTCAACCATCCCATTGCATGACTTTGATCCCTTTAGTGAATAGCCGTAAAAATCTTCATCTTCACCTATCATGAATTCACAGGAGCTCAGAGACCAACTAACACGTACTTCATGCACATCAATGTCTTTAGAGTATAACTGTATCACGGGAACTTTTTCCGTAAGCTTCATCTCAAAGCAAACTTTGCCATCACCATCAAGGCTTAGAAGTTTAGGAGACATAGGCTGCTTGCTCTCCTCTTTGTTTGAGATACACAAGCTCTGTACTGCAATATCTTCTCCTTCTGCACAAGGACCATACCGTACACCCTCACAAAATAGCTCACGCTGAACTACATTTTCTGGCATGTCTTTAACAACTGTCACATCATTGGACAGGTCACTCATGTCTGTCTGACTTAATGATTCTCCTTTCTCTGCCTCTATGCTGGCAGCTTTTTCCAATTCTAACGCCTTCTGTAGCGCACAAATCTCTGATTCCAGCTCCAGAACTTTCTTCACTGCGACATTTTTCTGTGCCGCTTCCATCTCAGTCTTTACTAGTGCACCTTGCAGCTCTGATTCTTTAGAGATTAACAGGCTCTGCAATGAATCCTTCTCAGCTTCTAGTGCTGACAGCTTTGAAGATAGGGCAGATGCCGACTGTTCAGTATTGGATAGAGACTGCTGCAATCGATCCAATTCTTCTCTTTTAGATTCCACTTCGGTTTTTAACTGTGCTATCTGAACAGTGCGCTCTTCCAACTTTATTTCTGACTCGCGCTTCACGTGATCCATCTGAAACTCCAGCTGTTTCTTGATGCGTGCAACTTCCTCCTGCTGGTTCACTTGCACCTTTAGTTTAGCAACAAGCATTTTTAGATCTACAATCTCAGCAGACAAATTAGACAGGTTTCCCTCAAACTGAATCTTCATGTCTTCTATCTGGAGGTCCAATTCTCTCTTGGCCTTTTCCAGCTTGTCATAAGCATTACCTTTGTTCTCATACAATATCTGCACAGATTCCAGGTTTTTCTCAATTTCATCCTTGGAGCTAACCAAATCCTCCATTTCAGTGCACCGTTGCTTGTTGAGCCTAACTCGGCCTTCAATTCAAGGGCCTCTGCTTCAGCACGGTCACGTTCTTCTGCATATCTAGCAGAAAGAGTCTTCTCTTCACCAAGCAGCTGATCAAACTTTTTCTGCTTCCTTTCCAAATTTGACACCATCCGACGTTGATGATCACGATCTACACCTACATCTTCTAGTTCCTGCTGCAGTCTAATTTTCGTCTTCTCAAGTTTGTCATAAGCAGCAACCTTCTCCTCAAACAGTTGATTTGTAGCTTCTAGCTCCTTTTGCAACTTTTCCTTTAGTTCTTCAACAGAGTCCAAGGATCCAATACTGTCTTCCATTTTTTTCTTCATATCAGTCGCCTGAGCCTGTAGTGTTGAAATCTGCTTTGTCAAATCTCTTTTTGCTATCTCCTCTTCCTCTAGTTGCTCAAGGAAACCATTTTTCTCATCTTCCATTTGTTTTAGTTTTGTACTAAGGTCAAGCTTCTGACAAGTTTCTTCTTGCAAAAGTTCCTGAGTGTGCTGAAGCTGAGATTCTAGTGTAGAAAAATCTTTGGAAAATTTGATAAACTCGCTGTCTGCTTGAGAAAGAAGCCCTGTGACATTATTCAATTCTTTGTCTTTATTTTGCACCAAAACAGACAACTTCTCATTATCTTCACAAGATCCTGACAGCGCCCTCTCCAGGCTACATATTCTAGCTTTGAGTTCCCTTTCTCTTTGTTTAGCAGTATCAAGCTCATCTCTTAATTTTTCAATGACACTCTCTTTGACAATGGAGTCTTGGACATGCTGCTCCTTTAAATCCTGCAATCGCTTCTCAAGCACTTGCTTTTGCTCTACACTCTGTATAACTTCATTAGATAGAGCACATTTCATTTCTGCAAACTCCTTCTCAGTGACACAGTCCATTCCAGGCAAACCCAGTACCACATTTTCACAATGACTAGGATATGAACTCTTTACAGTTTCAAGCTCTTTCTTTAACTTAAGGTTCTCTTTTTCTGATAACTCAAGTTGCCATTTCCAATCAGATATTTCACCTTCATAAAGGAACCTGATGGTTTTAATCTCATCTTGAAGCTGCTGCACCATAATATTTTCATCTTTGGCGCTCTCATGCACTCCAATATGAGACATACCGTCAGTAGGAACATATTCAATCATAGAACAGAGGTGCTTTAGAAAAACTGCATCACTCTCATGCAACACATTATCTTTACTTGCATTCCACCTGATCTGTTCCGGGTTTTGTATCTCTCTGCATTCAGACTGTTGCACTAATGAACCTGAGCATAACTTCTCTGCTTTTTTACAAGCTGAAATTCTCTTTTTCTTGCCCATGGTTTACTAACAAGATTACACAATATTCCACAGCAACCTTTCAACCGGCAGCAACTTTTTGCTATCTTCTGCAGTCACATGTATTCAAACAGTTAACTTATGTGGCACTACAACAACCAGCATTTTCTTCTGTCTTCCACAGAAAACACCAACATGGCACCATAGCCTTTCACATAGACTGTTTGCAATATCCAGCTTCTATACACATTGCATACTTTCTTGCCATCAGCAAACACTTCACAGACTTCTGTACCACAGTATACACAAAGTCCATTCCCTGGACTCCTCATCCAGAGTTTTACTTTCACCAGTTTTTTGCACACACGTTGCTATGTTGCAATTCACTCACCCCTCCTGGGCTTCTCCAGTTGAAATCACAGATTTCTTCCAGCTGTAGGCCACAATGCACACTTAGCAGTACTGCAGTCACCAACCACTTGTCTTCCAGGACTTGCGTGGATCTCTTTATGCGCGCGATTCTCCACCATATGTGATAACTTGGGGGAATTAGACTCAAATGGTGGCTTTTCCTGGTCCCAACAGTGGTGGTTCGTGGTACTGGGCGCCGGTGAGACAGCGTTCAGACGGTGCCAATTTAAAACAAAGTGGCTTTATTACAGCTTAAGGGCAACATAACAAAACAACAAATAAAACCTATGCCACAGTTAGGGCCTAGCTCACTCCTTGAGCCCCTAACTGTCCTGACTGTTACTCAGCTCTAGCAACAGTCCTCTGTGGACGCCAGCCCTCTGGCACAGACCCTCTCTGTCTGTCCTAGCTGGTCCACTGCTTCCTGCAGGACATTCCAGCCCCTCTGGAGTTACGTGCCACCCCCCAAAGGCGTGGCTGAGAGCCTTTTCTGGTCTGGCCTGGGTCGCTCAACAGCGCCCTCTGGCTCACATACTTACACTAGATAATGTCTAGATAGACATGAAACTAGTTCTAAAGTTCAACTCTGTTCTATATGATGTTTACATGGACAGCTTGAAGAATCAGCTCTGTTTGACTTTGTCTACATAAGACATAAAAATCAACTCAAAAGTGCAACCCTGCTTGACTTTATGTTTACATGTCCATAAACGCCAGTTTAACAATTAACTCTGCATGAAGCTAAGTGTCACAAGACATATTCTGGTGAAAACTGGCCTATTTCGCAAGAATGTGAGCTTAGAGATGAGAAAAGCCTTACAGAGGTGTATACACCTCTGTAACCCGCCCACTCTATGACACACACAAAGGGTATATAAAGACGGATGATATCCCCCAGCCATATGTTGCAATCTTGATAGCAGATTGGGGACGCCTGCTGCTGCATACCTGTCACAATGGCTTGATGATATTTTCCTGAAGCTACCCTTATCAGAATTCATCAATGAAGCTTGGCAGTGTTGTAAGTTTTGATTAAGTATGTTTGATATTTGATTGTACCCTGCTATACCTACTATATTGCAGGCTTGGATAATATCATAGTTTAATCCACTTTGATATTTGATTGTACCCTGCAATACCTGCTGTATTGCAAGGTTTGATTATACCTTCTAATATCTGTTATACTTTTCCTTGTTGTAAGACCTTTTGCCTTTGACTTTTCCTTGTTGTAAGACCTTTTTCTATCTTCTTATACTCTTCTTAATAAAATGTTAAGCTATTTGGGGATAGTCTAGTGTTTTTACTCTATAACTTTATTCTATTACACGGAATCCAAAAGAATCTGTTGGCAAAACTCCGTGATAATACACGGGTGTGTGTTTAGGGCCATTGCAAGGAATGGGTCATGTGCATGAAGCCTTAACAGTAGTTCCACACATGAGCTCTAAGAGAGCAAATTTTATTATTTGATAACATTCTCACAACACTGATTAGATTTAATAGCATATTTAATATTCAGTTTCATGTGCTGTGTTAATATACATTTAAAAGGGATTTCCCACCAAAACATCCTATGAATAGGATATAACTTATAGGTGGGTGTCTAACTGCTCAGACCTCTTCTAAGCTGAATATGTGAATAGAGCAGTGGTCGGGCAGCGGGCACACTGCTCCATTCATTTTATGGGAGTGCCAGAAATATCTGAGTGCTGTACTTGGCTATCTCCTGCTATCTGACCACTTTTCCATTCAAATCATTGGACAAAAGTCTGAGCAGTCAGACAGCCACTGATTTGCAAGTTATTCCCTATCCATTGAATAGGGGATAATTTGCTTTGGTGAAAAAAACCCCCTTAGATTTACTACTATATATATATACTAGCAGAAGGACCTGGCTTCGCACGGGTACATTTCATTTTTTGTTTGTGTAGTGGCCCCATAAGAATTGTCCAGTTTTGCACTTGACATCCAGTATGGCAGTCCAGTATAGGAATAGCCTATTTATGGCTGTGTTGCTATGGAAACCTGGTAAATGAAATGTGAACTTATATTGGAGGATGCACGTCATATGACTGAATATTTAAGGACCTGTGAACTGCTATTGATTCATACAGGTCATAAATAGCTTGGTTGCCCATGGAAACCTAGTGCAAAGCTGTGTGTATGTCAAGACTGATGAACTTGCGATTTTCCATTGGTCCATAAGCGTCATGTGATCATGTGTATCTCAGTTTGGATATCAGTGAAAGACCTGCGATTGGTTGTTATGGAAAACCTGGAGTAAAGCTGTGTGTATGTGACCTTGTGTAACAGTGTCATCCACAGCGCCCTGCCCCTTTAAAGCTGACCCACAGCAGTGAAGAAAAATGGCTGGGTTGTTATGGAAACATGGAGTGCAGCTGTGTGCATGTGGCTGACAATGCCTTGTCAGACTGGAGACGGGCTTGGGTCTGCTGGGTTGTTTCAGCAGCTCACTGTTGTCTGTGACATACCTTTTCAGATTGGAGACGGGCTTGGGTCTGCTGAGAGTTTTCATTAGCTCAAGCAGCAGCCATTCATTTTGCTGCAGGGGGCATGAGTAGTTTAAAAACGTTTCAATTTATAAGAATTCTGAAATCCAGCAGTGGTAGCGGCTGCCACAGGGCCCGGAACATTAGGGGTCCCGGCAGGCCCCTGATGTTTTTTTTTTTAAATAGGCCGTTACCTGCTGGTGTAGCATCTCTTACATATATAAAAATACAGTATATATATATATATATATCTTTATATATATAAAAATGAGTTCCTGTCTGTCTATCTGTCTGTCTGTCTGTTCTTTATGCGTGACCAAACGACTGGACCGATCCTCACCAAATTTGGCACACATGTACATCAGGTGTCCGGGATTATTATAGACTGGGTCTCAGCTCTCTTGGACGTACCGTTCCAGAGATACAGTATTCCCAAAAAATGACCAGCATTAGTCTATACAAGCCTGGAAGTCTTTCACTCATATTCCAACTGCCTTACACACGGTCACATGTCACTTATCAGCCAATAAGAGCTTGCAGGTGCTTACTCTCCTCAGGCACACAGGTTTCCATAGCAACCAAGCTATGTATGACCTGTATTAGTCAATAGCAGTTCAGAGGTCCTTAAATATTCAGTCATATCACGTGTATCAGCCAATATAAGTTCACATTTAATTTACCAGGTTTCCATAACACAGCCATAAATAGACTGTACCTATACTGGACTCAGTGGTGTAACTAGCAATGGCAGGGCCCCAAGGCGAACATTTGACATGGGACTTCCCCCCCCCCCCCGGCAACCCCCCCCAGCACAAACTGCATTCCTGCACACATTATTATGCCCCATAGTGGCCCATGCATACACTATTAGGCCCCATAGTGGCCCTTGCACACAGTATTCTGCCCCATAGTGGCCCCTGCACACAGTATCATAGTGGCTCCTTCATATAGTATTATGCGCACTTCCCGCTACTTCTTCAATGTTGGACCAGATGTCACGTGAGTCAGGCATGTATCGCAACGCATAATGACGTCGGACTGGCCCACCGACATCTGGGACGCCACCAAGGAGGCCCGAAGCCTGCTGAAAAGACCCCAGAGTATAATGATAGCAGTGTTTGTGGGGTTCACGGCCCACAGGCCTTACTTACCAATCCCCGCTCCTGCTCACAGCCGCCTCTGCAGAGGGTGAAGCGCAGACGGCTGTGAGCAGGAGCGGGGATCGGTAAGTAAATAGGGCCCGTTACCTGCTGGTGTTAAAAAAAAAAAAAAAAACCATCAGAGGCCCGCCGGGTCCCCTAATGTCCCTGTGGCAGCTGCTACCACTGCTAAACCGGTATTTACGCCACTGACTGGACTGCCATACTGGATTTCAGCATTCTTATAAATTGAAACGTTTTTAAACTACTCATGTCCCCTGCAGCAAAATGAATGGCCCAAGTCTGTCTCCAACCTGATAAGGTATGTTACAGACAACAGCGAGCTGCTGAAACAACCCAGCAGACCCAAGCCCGTCTCCAATCTGACAAAGCATTGTCAGCCACATGCACACAGCTGCACTCCAGGTTTCCATAACAACCCAGCCATTTTTCTTCACTGCTGTGGGTCAGCTTTAAAGGGGCAGGGCGCTGTGGATGACACTGTTACACAAGGTCACATACACACAGCTTTACTCCAGGTTTTCCATAACAACCAATCGCAGGTCTTTCACTGATATCCAAACTGAGATACACATGATCACATGACGCTTATGGACCAATGGAAAATCGCAAGTTCATCAGTCTTGACATACACACAGCTTTACACTAGGTTTCCATAGCCACCAAGCTATTTATGACCTGTATGAATCAATAGCAGTTCACAGGTCCTTAAATATTCAGTCATATGACGTGCATCAGCCAATATAAGTTCACATTTCATTTACCAGGTTTCCATAGCAACACAGCCATAAATAGGCTATACCTATACTGGACTGCCATACTGGATGTCAAGTGCAAAAGTGGACAATTCTTATAGGGCCACTATACAAACAAAAAATTAAATGTACCCGTGTGAAGCCAGGTCCTTCTGCTAGTATATATATAAAGTTAAAAGTTGTGTGAAAAGGTACTTTTATACTGAATGAGGCTAAAATGTGATTTAAGATAAAATTTATCTAGATATCTGTACACTCTTTATCATTGTACATGGATTGCCATAGTTGCCTGTGGTTTGTCTGTCACTGGTTGATGCTTAGGTCTCACTATGGTTATCTTGGGACTTATCATTATTACCTCATGTGAAAGGGCAGGGTTTGTATATCTCAAGCAAACATTTAAAACTATATCCTAAAGAGAGTGTGTATTGTTACTTTACTGGAAGCAGAGGTTGGCTCTGTGGGGCAAAGCACGTACACATGCGCACTGAACTTCTGTGTACCTAAAGTCACTTGAAAGTGTCTAGCCAAAAGAAACAGTTTGCCAGTATTGTTTCATGAGTTCCCCCTTCAACATAGGGCAGGAAGAAGTCTCTGATACAAGACTCTGCAGTGTAGTAGGCATCAAAATGTCATTATATAGCTTCACGGTTGACGTAAGAGCATAGATAAGATCATTTGACTTCTCACTTCAGAAATTATACAGCTTCTTTTTGGGTATATTCACACATGGCACATATTTTGTAAAAATTTCTGCGACTGTTCCATTCATCTAAATGGGGCTTTCCGAAAACTATGTACTTTATACTGAAACTACCCCATTTTGATGAACGAAACTGATTTTCAGTCAGATAGTTATGAAACAAATCTGCTGTCTGTGAATATACCCTAAAATAATAAAATGCAAATACAATACACTGCACAAAAAAATAAAACGAACAGTAAAATACCACATCCTAGATATCAATTAATTAAACACTCCAGTTGCAAATCTTTATTCATTACATAGTGTAATGCGTTGAGAACAGTAAAACATAAAAATGATCAATGTAAATTTAAATGAATATCCCATGGAGGTCTGGATTTGGAATGATACTCAAAATCAAAGTGGAAAATCAAAATATAGGCAGATCCGACTTCAGTGGAAATGCCTGAAGACAAGGAAAAGAGGCTCAGTAGTGTGTGGCCTCCACATGCCTGTATGACCTCCATACAACTCCTGGGCATGCTCCTGATGAGGCGGCGGCGAACGTTCTTCTGAGGGATCTTCTCCCAGACCTAGAGTAAAGTATCAGTCAACTCCTGGACAATCTGTGGTGCAACATGGCGTTGGTGGATGGAACGAGACATGATGTCCCAGATGTGCTCTATTGGATTCAGATCTGGGGAGCGGGCAGACCAGTCCATAGCATCAATGCCTTCATCATGCAGGAACTGCTGACACACTTCAGCCACATCAGACCTAGCATTGTCATGCATCAGAAGGAACACAGGGCCCACTGCACTTGCATATGGTCTCACAATGGGTCTGAGGATCTCATCCCGGTACTTAATGGTAGTCAGGGTACCTCTGGATAGCACGTGGAGGGCTGTGCACACCTCCAAAGAAATGCCTATCTAAACCATTACTGACCCACTGCCAAACCGGTCATGCTGGAGGATGTTACAGGCAGCAGAACGTTCTCCACGGCGTCTCCAGACTCTGTCACATCTGTCAAATATGCTAATTGTGAACCTGCTCTCATCTGTGTAGAGCACAGGGCACCAAAGTAGAATCTGCCAATCTTGGTGTTCTCTGGCAAATGCCAATCTCCCTGCACGGTGTAAGCACAACACCCACTTGTGGACGTCAGGCACTCATAACACCCCGATGGAGTCTGTTTCTGACAGTTTGAGCAGACACATGGCTCTTAGTGGCCTACTGGAGGTTATTTTGCAGGGCTCTGGCACTACTCCTCCTGTTCCTCGTTGCACAAAGGAGGAGGTTAGCGGTCCTGATGCTGGGTTGTTGCCCTCCTACGGTCCCCTCCATGTCACCTGGTGTACTGGCCTGTCTCCTGGTATCTACTCCATGCTCTGGACGCTGTGCTGACAGACACAGCTGCCCTTCTTGCAACAGCTCGCATTGATGTGCCATCCTGGATGAGCTGCACTACCTGAGCAACTTCTGTGGGTTGTAGACGCTTCCTCATGCTACCTCTAGGGGTGAGAGCAATGACAAAATGCAAAAGTGACCAAAACAACAGCAAAAAAGGATGAGAACAGAGAAATGGTCTGTGGTCACCACCTGCAGAACCCTCCTTTATAGGGGGTGGTCTTGCTCATTGTCTATCATTTCTACCTGTTGTCTGTTCCATTTGCACAACAGCAGGAGAAATTGATTCACAATCAGTGTTGCTTCATCACTGGACAGGAGGATTTCACAGAAGTGTCATTGACTTGGAGTTACATTGTGTTGTTTAAGTGTTCCCTTTATTTTTTTGAGCAGTGTATTATTATTGTGCTATCTGATTTAATGTAGCCACCTACCATATACAGTACAGACCAAAAGTTTGGACACACCTTCTCATTCCAAGAGTTTTCTGTATTTTCATGACTATAAAAATTGTAGATTCACACTGAAGGCATCAAAACTATGAATTAACACATGTGGAATGATATACGTAACAAAAAAGTGTGAAACAACTGAAAATATGTCTTATATTCCAGGTTCTTCAAAGTAGCCACCTTTTGCTTTGATTACTGCTTTGCACATTCTTGGCATTCTCTTGATGAGCTTCAAGAGGTAGTCACCTGAAATGGTCTTCCAACAGTCTTGAAGGAGTTCCCAGAGATGCTTAGCACTTGTTGGCCCTTTTGCCTTCACTCTGCGGTCCAGCTCACCCCAAACCATCTCGATTGGGTTCAGGTCTGGTGACTGTGGAGGCCAGGTCATCTGGCTAGCACCCCATCACTCTCCTTCTTGGACAAATAGCCCTTACACAGTCTGGAGGTGTGTTTGGGGTCATTGTCCTGTTGAAAAATAAATGATGGTCGCAAACCGGATGGAATAGCATGCCGCTGCAAGATGCTGTGGTAACCATGCTGGTTCAGTATTCCTTCAATTTTGAATAAATTCCCAATAGTGTCACCAGCAAAGCACCCCCACACCATCACACCTCCTCCTCCATGCTTCACGGTGGGAACCAGGCATGTAGAGTCCATTCGTTCACCTTTTCTGCGTCGCACAAAGACACGGTGGATGGAACCAAAGATCTCAAATTTGAACTCATCAGACCAAAGCACAGATTTCCACAGGTCTAATGTCCATTCCTTGTGTTCTTTAGCCCAAACAAGTCTCTTGTGCTTGTTGCCTGTCCTTAGCAGTGGTTTCCTAGCAGCTATTTTACCATGAAGGCCTGCTGCACACAGTCTCCTCTTAACAGTTGTTGTAGAGATGTGTCTGCTGCTAGAACTCTGTGTGGCATTGACCTGGTGTCTAATCTGAGCTGCTGTTAACATGCGATTTCTGAGGCTGGTGACTCGGATGAACTTATCCTCCACAGCAGAGGTGACTCTTGGTCTTCCTTTCCTGGGGCGGTCCTCATGTGAGCCAGTTTCTTTGTAGCACTTGATGGTTTTGGCCACTGCACTTGGGGACACTTTCAAAGTTTTCCCAATTTTTCGGACTGACTGACCTTCATTTCTTAAAGTAATGATGGTCACTCGTTTTTCTTTACTTAGCTGCTTTTTTCTTGCCATAATACAAATTCTAACACTCCATTCAGTAGGACTATCAGCTGTGTATCCACCTGACTTCTGAACAACACAACAGATGGTCCCAACCCCATTTATAAGGCAAGAAATCCCACTTATTAAACCTGACAGGGCACACCTGTGAAGTGAAAACCATTTCAGGTGACTACCTCTTGAAGCTCATCAATAGAATGCCAAGAGTGTGCAAAGCAGTAATCAAAGCAAAAGGTGGCTACTTTGAAGAACCTAGAATATAAGACATATTTTCAGTTGTTTCACACTTTTTTGTTACGTATATAATTCCACATGTGTTAATTCATAGTTTTGATGCCTTCAGTGTGAATCTACAATTTTTATAGTCATGAAAATACAGAAAACTCTTGGAATGAGAAGGTGTGTCCAAACTTTTGGTCTGTACTGTATATTTGTGAAAAAATATGGCACTGTACACTGCACTGGAAAACACCACATAACTTATGACTGACTTATAAGCTAGCACTCCATGGTGGGAATTTATCAATTCAATGACAATGTTCTGCACATTTTTTTAACTATTTGCAAGTATTTGCTGGATTTATTTTCTGTTTGTAAAACAACAAGGCTTTTACACAATGCTGATCATTTTACATTTCTGTCTGAGAAAGTGGGTGTGACTTAATTGGAATTGATGTTATTCAATGTACAGTATTTATAATGTTCCCCTTTTTAAAAAGGCAAAATCTTTGAACAAACACACTCAGGGGCGCATCTTCCATGAGGCCTCAGGCAGCAACTCATGGAATAAACTGTGTAGCGGCATATTTTTTTCTAATCGATTGTTACTTATTGTATTATTGCAATAGATAGCAGGGGATACTTTTTACTCACCTATCCACGCTCCTATACAGGTCTTTGCGGCCACCTCTAGGCGGAGCTTCACTTACATCACAATGCTGAAGAACGCCAAGACATGGATGCTATGTTCAGTGCCCTGCTGGCATTCTTCAATGTCAGCTACAGCGCACCCTTGATGCGGACAGCAGAGTCGACCTAAACAGGATGAGAGTAAAAAGTATTGCAATAATACAATATGGTCATATACTGTGGGGGGGGGGCTAAAAAGGGGTCATATACTGGGGAGGGGCCAAAAAAAGGGGGTCATATACTGTGTGGGGGCCAAAAAAGGGAGTCTGTATACTGAGTGGGGGCCATAAAAAAGTTGGTTGTATACCGCATGGGGGCCAAATATGGGGATTTTTTGATCTGCAAATGGGAAGGCATGTTCTACAATTTTAATTAGGATAGCTGGGTTGGGTATCTTTTTTTTTGGGGGGAGGGCACTTTTCTATAGTTCGCCTCAGGCAACAGAGAGGCTAGGTTCACCCCTAAACACACTCCATTCCTTCAGCAACAAATATGAGAGAGCTGTGGAAAGAGAAATTGACAAATAATTTGTGCAAAATGCAATATGTACCTTTTTTTGGTATAAAATTTGTTCAGTTCAATACCCATAATTAAAAAGGCGCAAGCTGCTAAACTGCTGTAAAATTTCATGCAGTTGATAAATTTCACCCTATGTGTACAGTTGGCTGATGAAGTAATTTCATTGTGACATTGACATAGACATTGGGGCTGATTCATTAAGACTTGAGTATTACATGTCGATATTGATTCCCCCTGCAATGGTGGAGAATTCGTCATAAATCAGGCATATTCTCCAACTGGCCATGCACCTCAACAAATGCCCCATTGTTTTAAAGGACATCGCATAGTGATTGTAGTGATCAGGGTCATTTTAACCCATTGGTGGGCCCAGTGCAAAAGTTTCATAAGGCCCCCTCATCACCACCACTTAAACATACATGCCCCATCCAAATTAAAATGGTCCCCACATTAAAATGGCCCCCACGTTCTTATGTGAGGTTCACACCTGCGTTCAGGTTTCCGTTTGGGGGGTCCACTTGACCCCCCCGAACGGAAACCTAATCCGCTTAAAAAAGCAGTTACCTGCTTAAAAAAGCAGTAACCCGCGGACCCCATAGACTATAATGGGGTCTGCTGGGTTTCTGCCCAAAAAGGGCACGAAATGCAGAGAGAAAAGCGCTGCTTGCAGCGCTTTTCTCTCCGCATTTTTTAAGCGGAATAGGGAACGGAATCCCCGAATGGAGTTGAAGCGCTGGTGTGAACCCAGCCTTACTGGCCCCATACAATATACGTGGCCATGCCCCTGCACTTATAAATAATAGTCCCACCTTATAAATAATAATTCCTGTTCACAGGTAACTGCACCCTTATCAATAATATTTATAAGGCGGTCATTATTTATAAACAGATTATTATTTATAAGCAGGTACTATTATTTAAAAGGGGGGCTAAGATTCCTTGCTTATGAATAATAATGCACCCTTATAAAGAAGGGTCCCTGCTTATCAATAGTGCCCCTTATCAGTATTTGTCCCTCCTTATAAATAATAGTCCCTCTTATTACTAATAGTTCTCCCTTCTAAATAGTTCCCTCTTATAAATAATAGTCCCCATTATCAAAAATAGCCCCCTTTTATAAATAATAGTACTACCTTATAGGTCACTCTTTTAAATAATAGTCCCCATTTATAACTAATAGCCCCCCTTCCCTGTTATAAATAATAGTTCCCCTTTATTTATAAAGAACGGAACTATTATTTATACAGGGGAACTATTATTTATAAGGATGGGAACTATTATTCATGAGGACTATTATTTATAAGGGAGAACTATTATGAGGGGGAAACTTTTTTTTAAGGGGGAACTATTGTTTATAAGGGAAAAACTTTTATTTTTAAGGGGGCTATTATTTATAATATTTCCCCATTCTAATAATATTCTCCCCTTATAAATAATAGTTCCTCCCTTATAATAACCCTCTTTAAAAAATTATAGTTACCCCATTATAGATAATACCCCCTTATAAATACTGTGTCCATGTTCAGAAGTAAGTGCCCCTTTTGCCTTTAAAAACAAAAAAACAATAAATCTTATACTCACCTTACCATGATCCCCTGATAACTGGAGCAGTTGACATCTTCTCCAGTTGTTGCACTCTCATGCAGGTCCAGGCCTGGTGCAGGTGACGCGATGCAATGATGTCATCACCTGTGATGGGACGGCCTGCCCATCACTGTAAGTCTTCTATGACAGAGCAAGGACTTTACAGCTCCCTGCTCTGTCATAGGCTTCAATTGTATCGGCGTGCATAGCACGCTGATACAGTTTTGAGTGGAGCTCTCTCGGACAATAGCCCTTACTTTACTGATGGTGAGAATTTACATTCAGAATTTTTTTGAAGCAATGGCAAGTACAGGGGCAGCCCAGTAATTAGGAGTAACCAACTGCAGCTGCTAATTCCTGGACTGCATCTGTACTATTGCTTCAAATGGAAAGTATAGGTACAGCCCATACTACCGAGTGGGCAGGCACTCGGATCACACTCAAATGGCATGCAAGCACCTTTTGTGATTCATTAATTTCTGACGATCGGATATTGCAGAGCAGGATAAGAACTGATCTATAATTATCGGATCAGAACAGAGCATCGGACGGCACATTCGTGTGCATGGGGCCTTTCTACAATCACATGTGGCCAGACCACATTCTATGGCTGTGAGTTTTCACTTAAAGGGCTTGTGTCACAAAAAGTACAAAAAGTATTTTATCCTCTATCCATAGGATAGAGCAGAAATTCCCAACTGGGTTGCTGTGGAGAACCCCTCCAGTGTGCCTATCTGGAAGGGAAATGGCTGCATGTCCCCTTTTAACTACATCAACATCCATAGGAAGCCGATGTAGTGAAATAGAACGGTGCGTTTAGAGGTGCGTTTTAAGAAATGATACAGTCTTACTACCACTATGCTCGCTGAGTCCTTAAAAGCAAGAATCGACGCAATAGATGGACAATTTAACCATAATGCCCAGGTGTTTGGTTAAGCAATTCAAGAACTACGTAACCAGGCTACGCAAATGGAGACCCAGGTAATCATTCCCGCTGCCATTCCTATTCCTAAGTTACCACCTTTTAGATTTGGTGGTGAAGGTGACAAGTTCCATGGCTTCATAAATCAATGCCGGTTGTATTTTGATGCCCACGCAAGCCAGTTTCCGATTGATAGGTCCAAGGTATTGTGTATCATCATGCTTCTGACTCACAAAGCCTTAACTTGGGCCAACCCGTTAATTGAGACTGATGATCCTCTCTTAAACAATCTGAAAAATTTCCTCACAGCTATGAGTCAAATGTTTGACGATCCTAATCGGCGTGCTACTGCCGAAGCAACTATATTAACTTTACGCCAGGGCAGGCGTTCCGTCACAGACTATGATATGGAGTTCCGAAGATGGGCTATTGATACGAACTGGAACAGTGATGCTCAGCATCCACTTTTCCGTAAAGGTTTGTCCAGTCCTGTTAAAGATGAGCTTGCCCATGCTGAGGCTCCTTCTGGCTTGGATAATTTTATTAACCATTGTATCCGTATTGATACTCGTATTACAGAACGCAGACAAGAGAGAGAGATGGGTCGCCTTGAATGGGAGTAGCAGTTTATCTCCTTCCTCATCTGTTAAGGGTCCTCTGAGCAAGCCTCCCCGGGAGGTCGAGCCCGAACCTATGCAGATAGTTTCTCTACAGAGGTGTCAGAGTAAGGACCGTAAGGAACACAGACTTCAAGAAGGCTTGTGCCTGTACTGTGGTTGTCCGGGTCATTTCCTTATGAACTGTCCTAATTGTCCACTTAGAACCGCTGCAGCACTTGCTGAATGTGACTTCCTCTGTTGTTCCTCACATTGAAAGAAGAGAGAAGGGATCACACTGCCTTCTCCTTATTCAGATCTTGATCAATTCTCAGTGGGTTTCTAGTACAGCCTTGATAGATTCAGTAGCCAGTGGAAACTTTATAGGCTTTTCTTTTGCTAAGAAGCATGGGATAAAATTCCAGAAGAGGGCTTCTCCTGTGGTGTTGGAGACGGTGGATGGATCTCAGGACCGGTGGATCAAGAGACCGTACCCCTGAGGATCCTTTTGAAACCAAATTATCAAGAGATACTTACCTTTATGCTGATCACCTCTCCGCATTTTCCTATTATTTTGGGTTTTCCCTGGTTGCAGACCCAGAACCCTGTTATCAACTGGGAAACGAAGGAGATACGTTTTTCAGGGAAACACATTCCTGCTACTATGGAGACTCAAGATTCAGCTCCAGTTCTGAGCCTACCTCCTGCTACTATGGAGACTCAACATCCAGCTCCAGTTCTGAGCCTACCTCCTATTTATGAGAGCTTTGCTGATGTCTGTGATAAGAAGAAAGCAGATCAACTTCCTCCACATCGTTCGTATGATTGCCCCATAGAGCTTCAGCCAGGTGTGGCTATACCTTTCGGCAGCATTTATCCACTAGCAGGACCAGAACTGAAAGCTCTCAAAACATACATCGATGAGAATTTTGCTAAAGGGGTCATTAGTCCCTCTTCATCCCCAGCAGGGGCTCCTATATTCTTTGTTAAGAAAAAGGATGATTCTCTTTGACCCTGCATAGACTATTGAGAACTTAACAAGGATACAATTAGAAACCGTTATCCTTTGCCATTAATTCCAGAACTGCTGGAGAGATTACAGCAGGCCAAGATCTACACGGAGCATATAATTTAGTTCGCATCAGGTCTGGGGATGAATGGAAAACCACCTTCAGATCTCGTTATGGACACTTTGAATACCTGGCCATGCCATTTGGGCTTTGTAATGCCCCAGCCACCTTCCAACACCTAGTAAATGACATTTTCAGGAATCTTCTAGACCTCTTCGTGTTGATTTATCTGGATGACATTTATATTTTTTTCTAATTCTCCCAAAGAACATCAACAGCATGTGGAGACGTTTGAGTGAGAACCATCTCTATATAAAGCTTGAAAAGTGCGAGTTCCATAGATCGGAAATTCAATTCTTGGGGTACATGATTACACCACAAGGGCTGAGCATGGACTCTAGTAAAATACAGGCAATACTTGATTGGCTGTACCCAGGACTGTTAACCTTTTCACGACGGCTCACTGTATATAAATGTCAGCGCTTGCTGGGCTTTGTGCAGCGCCGATGTTTATAAACTGACCCTACTAAATTGGGGATCGGGTCTCCCCAAGGGTCAAGAACTCCGTGAACACAGCGCTAATAGCTGCTGGTGTCCACGGAGACATGATCAGGACCTGATAGATTCAGGTCCCAATCATGTAGCCGCCATATCAGGGAAAGTTTGTTGCAGTAACAAATTTTCTCTGATATTAGCTGGGTGGCATCAGGAGTGGGTGTTAGCTGTATCTGACAGCTAACACCCTGCTCCATAACCTCAGTCGGAACTGGGCTCTGATCGGAGGTTTTAACCGCTTGGATGCCAAATGTCCGTCCCCCCCCCCCCCGGCACCGCCCGCGGTGAGAACGGGGGGGTGCCCATATGTATCTTCTGCAGCCTGGGGTCTGTCTAGTGACCCCAGGCTGCTAGGTGCCCCCTGTACCTGGTTGATCCTGTCGAGATCTGCATAGTCTGACTTCCTCTATAGACTGCAATACACGTGTATTGCAGTCTATAATACTGAACCAGCGATCCCTGGTTCAGGTGTCCTTATAGGACAAATAAAAAATGTAAAAAAAAAAAAAGCGCAAAAAATTTAATAAAGTGTGTGAATTAAGTAAATAAATGAATAAGGCCCCAAAATTCCATTTTCTTATATCAAATGACTTATATAAAACAAAAACCTATAAATTAATAAAAACAATACATATTTGGTATCACCGCATCCGTAACAACCTGTACAATAAAACTGAAACATTATTTAACCTACACGGTGAACGTCGGAAAAAAAAAATGGAAAAAACCCGCCGGAAGTAATGATTTTTCGCCATCTCACCCTTCAAAATATGCTAGAAAAAGTGATCAAAAAGTCAAATGTACCCCAAAACAATACCAATAAAAAGCACAGGTTGTCCCGCAAAAAATAAGCCATCAACCAACATTGTCAACCGAAAAATAAAAATGTTACGTCTCTCAGAAGCAGGTGATACAAGAATAATTGATTTATGTCCCCAAATGGATTTTTGTTCGGCAAAACTAGTAACACATAAAAAAACAATATAAATGAGGTATTTCCGTAATCGTACCGACCTGCAGAATAAAGGTAACATGTTACTTATGTTGTACGCTGTGTGGAAAAAAAAATTAAAAGGTAAAACACAATACCAGAATTGATGGGGATTTTTTTCAATCCACCAAGAAAGAGTTAATAAAAGTCAGTGAATAAGTTATAGGCAACCAAAAATGTTGTTACAAAATACATCTCATACCACAAACAACAAGCTATCATGTGGCTATAAAGAAAATATAGCTTTTACAATAGGAAGACAAAAACCCCAAAAATCGCCAAATCATTAGAACATACAGTGCCTTGCGAAAGTATTCGGCCCCCTTGAACTTTTCTAACCTTTTGCCACATTTCAGGCTTCAAACATAAGGATATAAAATTTAAATTTTTTGGTGAAGAATCAACAACAAGTGGGACACAATCGTGAAGTGGAACGAAATTTATTGGATATTTTAAACTTTTGTAAAAAATAAAAACTGAAAAGTGGGGCGTGCCAAATTATTCGGCCCCCTTAAGTTAATACTTTGTAGCGCCACCTTTTGCTGCGATTACAGCTGCAAGTCGCTTGGGGTATGTCTCTATCAGTTTTGCACATCGAGAGACTGAAATTCTTGCCCATTCTTCCTTGGAAAACAGCTCGAGCTCAGTGAGGTTGGATGGAGAGCGTTTGTGAACAGCAGTTTTCAGCTCTTTCCACACATTCTTGATTGGATTCAGGTCTGGACTTTGACTTGGCCATTCTAAAACCTGGATACGTTTATTTGTGAACCATTCCATTGTAGATTTTGCTTTATGTTTGGGATCATTGTCTTGTTGGAAGATAAATCTCCGTCCCAGTCTCAGGTCTTTTGCAGACTCCAACAGGTTTTCTTCCAGAATGGTCCTGTATTTGGCTCCATCCATCTTCCCATCAATTTTAACCATCTTCCCTATCCCTGCTGAAGAAAAGCAGGCCCAAACCATGATGCTGCCACCACCATGTTTGACAGTGGAGATGGTGTGTTCAGGGTGATGAGCGGTGTTGCTTTTACGCCAAACATATCGTTTTGCATTGTGGCCAAAAAGTTCGATTTTGGTTTCATCTGACCAGAGCACCTTCTTCCACATGTTTGGTGTGTCTCCCAGGTGGCTTGTGGCAAACTTTAAACGAGACTTTTTATGGATATCTTTGAGAAATGGCTTTCTTCTTGCCACTCTTCCATAAAGGCCAGATTTGTGCAGTGTACGACTGATTGTTGTCCTATGGACAGACTCTCCCACCTCAGCTGTAGATCTCTGCAGTTCATCCAGAGTGATCATGGGCCTCTTGGCTACATCTCTGATCAGTCTTCTCCTTGTTTGAGATGAAAGTTTAGAGGGACGGCTGGGTCTTGGTAGATTTGCAGTGGTCTGATAATCCTTCCATTTCAATATGATCGCTTGCACAGTGCTCCTTGGGATGTTTAAAGTTTGGGAAATCTTTTTGTATCCAAATCCGGCTTTAAACTTCTCCACAACAGTATCACGGACCTGCCTGGTGTGTTCCTCGGTCTTCATGATGCTCTCTGCGCTTTAAACAGAACCCTGAGACTATCACAGAGCAGGTGCATTTATACGGAGACTTGATTACACACAGGTGGATTGTATTTATCATCATCAGTCATTTAGGACAACATTGGATCATTCAGAGATCCTCACTGAACTTCTGGAGTGAGTTTGCTGCACTGAAAGTAAAGGGGCCGAATAATATTGCACGCCCTCAATTTTTTATTTTTTTACAAAAGTTTAAAATAACCAATAAATTTCATTCCACTTCACAATTGTGTCCCACTTGTTGTTGATTCTTCACCAAAAAATTTAAATTTTATAACTTTATGTTTGAAGCCTGAAATGTGGCAAAAGGTTGAAAAGTTCAAGGGGGCCGAATACTTTCGCAAGGCACTGTATCATTCATGTGGGCATAAACTGCAATTTGGGCACACAGGAGGGTGCAGATAAGAAGGAGCGTTATGTGCTTTTGGACCGCAGATTTAGATTATTGCTTTTGGACGCCATGTCACATTTGTAGAGACTCTAAAATTGCCCCTACTTCTTGGGGAATTCCAATTTACTGGCACCACCAGGGCTCTGCAAAAACAACATGGCGTCCAGGAAATCCCTCCAAATCCATACACCAAAAGCTAAAACGCACACTGCTCCATCCCTTCTGAGCCCTGCTGTGTGCCCAAGAAGCAGTTTACACCTACATATACAACTTCTTTCTACCCGGCATAGCCCACTTAATAGTTTTAGGAGTGCAACACAAAGTGGGTGCAACATATTGGGCACCGAAATGGCATATTTCTTTAAAAATTAAAATTTTCACTTTGTACATTAATTTTCAGAAAGCACTCTTAGGCCCAAAATGATAATACCCCTTGATAAATTCCTTGGGGAGTGTAGTTTCTAAAATGGAGTCACTTTTTGGGGGTTTCCATTGTACTGATACTTTAGGGGCTCTGCAAATGCGACATGGCACCTGAAAACTATTCCAGCAAAATCTGCCTTCCAAAACCAAATAGCGCTCTTTCCATTCCGAGCCCCACCATGTACCCAAACAGCAAATTATAACCACATATGGGGTATTGCTGCGTTCAGGAGAAATTTTGTAACAAACTTTAGGGAGCTTTTTCTCCTTTATCCTCTTGTAAAAATAAAAAATTTTGGACTAAATTGACGGTTTATTGAAAAAAAACAAATTTTTCATTTTCATGTCCCAATGTTAATAAAATCTGTGAAACAGCTGTAGGGTCAAACTGCTCATTATATCCCTTGATATGTTCTGTGAGGGGTGTAGTTTCCAAAACGGGGTTACTTTTGAAGGTTTCCATTGTATTGGTATTCTAGGGGCCCTGCAAATGCGACATGGCACCTGAAAACTATTTAAGCAAAATCTGCCCTCTAAAAGCCAAACAGCACTCTTTGCATTCCAAGCCCCACCATTTATCCATACAGCAGATTATGACCACATATGGAGTATTGCCACGTTCATGAGCAATTGTTTAACAAACTGTGGGGTGCTTTTTCTCCTTTAACCCCTTGTGAAAATGAAAATATGGGGAAAAAGTGACATTCTAGTAATTTTTCATTTATACATCCCAATGTTAATAAAATTTGTGAAAAGGCTGTTCGGTCAAAATGCTCACTATACCTCTTGATCAATTTTGTGAGGGGCGTAGTTTCCAAAATGGGGTCTCTTTTGGGGGGTTTCCTTTGTATTGATATTTTAGGGGCTCTGCAAATGGGACATGGCACCAAAAACTATTCCAGCAAAATCTGCTTTTCAAACGCCCAGTGTCACTCCTTACCTTGCATTCGCTGCCGTGTGCCCAAACATCAGTTTACATCCACATGTGGGGATGCATAACAAACTGTAAGCTGCATTTTGTCCTTTAATCCTTTGTGAATGTGTCAATTTTAGGGCTAAATGAATGTGTTATTGAAAAAAATGAAATGTCTAAATTTCACCTCCATATTGTTTTAATTTCTGTGAAATGCTTAAAGGGTTAACAAACATCCCAAATGCTGTTTTGAATTATTTGAGGAGAGCAGTTTTGAAAATGGGGTCATTTATGGGGGTTTCTAATATATAGCCCTTTATAATCCTGTTCAGAACTGAAGTGGTCCCTAAAAAATTAGTTTGGGAAATTTTCTTGTAAATCTGGAAAATCGCTGTTACACTTGTAAGCTTTCTAATGTCCAAAATACATTAAAGGACAATTAAAAAATGATGCCAATATAAAGCAGAGATGTGGTAGATAATATGTATTAATGTATTTGTGTGATATGACTATCTGTTTGAAAAGCAGAGCATTTCACATTTTGAAAATTGCGATTTTTTTTTTTCAAAATTTCCATCAAATTTCCTATTATTTCTGGCCCATGTTATTATACTTTGGCTATAACTTTGACCTCTGGGTATATGGACTAGATATTTATAGGATCTGATAATATAATACAACATAGTAGTGTTTATTGCATGTTGATTATTGGAACATTCACATATCTGATATATAGTTATTATTATTTATTGTTGTCCAATTACATCTTATTTTTGATCATTGTTTATCATCAGCTTTCCCTGGGGGGGGGGGTTCATTGGTATCATATACGCTTTTATCATCTGCGTACTTGTTTGCATATTCTCTTTGTTTATATATTTATGAGTATTTATTGTATTTTACATGAATAAACATTGTTATTTTAACCCCTTAATGACCCGGCCATTTTTTGTTTTTGCATTTTCGTTTTTCCCTCCCCACATTCCAAGAGCCATAACTTTTTCATTTTTCAGTTCACAGAGTCACATGATGGCTTATTGTTTGCGAAACAAATTGTACTTTGTAATGTCACTATTCAATATGCTGTGCAATGTACTGGGAAGCTGGAAAAAAATTCAGAATGAGGTGCAATTGGAGAAAAACTGCATTTGCGCCAAATTCATATGGGTTTAATTTTTACACCATTCACTGTGTGGTAAAAATGACATGTTAACTGTATTCTGCGGGTCAGTACGAACACGGCAATACCAAATTTATATAGTATTTGTAATGTTTTGATACCTTTTTAAAAATTTAAAACTTTGCTAAATAGAAAAAAAAATTTTGCGTTGCCATATTGTGTCACCTGTAACTTTTTCATATTTACATGTATGGAGCTGGGTAAGGCGTCTTTTTATGCGGGACAACATGACGTTTTTATTGATACCACTTGGGGAAAGATCTGATGGTTTGATCACTTTTTATTAAATTTTTTATAGGAGACAAAGTGTTGAAAAAAACGCTATTTGGCCATTTTGATTTTTTTTCCCCGCTACGCCGTTCACTGTATGGGATAAATATTTTAATATTTTAATAGTTCGGGCATTTTGGAGCGCGGGGATACCTAAAGTGTTTATGCTTACTTTTGTTTATTTATTTTGTTTATCTGATCTAGGGAAAGGGGGGTGATTTGAACTTTTGTGTTTTTTTAAATTTTTTCATACTTTTAAAAACTTTTTTTTTTATACTTTTACTTGTATGATCAGACTCCCTAGGGACCTTGAAACCTAGGGAGTCTGATCGATCATACTATTCACTGCGATACTACTGTATCGCAGTGAATAGCAAAATGCCTTCACTGCTATTAGACGATGCCTCTGGCATCGCGTAATAGCTATACTGTAATGACAGGCCTGGGAGCCTTCAATAGGCTCCCGGCTGTCATGGCAACCAAGCGCTGCCCTCCGATGACGTTCTGGAGGGCGGCGATGAGGTAAAAATGGCGGCGCCCTTGGCGGCTCCGCAATTTAGACGCTGCGGTCGCGTTTGACCGCGGCATCTAAAGGGTTAACAGCCGCGATCGGTGCAGGCACCGATCGCTGCTTTTAGCTGCGGGTCCTGGCTGTATTATACAGCCGGCACCTGCAGTGTATGGAGAGCGCTCAGCTCCTGAGCGCTCTCCATACATCGTCATGCGACTCAGGACGTACTATTACGCCCTGGGTCGCTAAGGGGTTAATATATGTGAGGTCTCTTCAAACCTTATTTTTTGGTGATCTGATTGTTGTGTGGTTTATGAGGCATTTATATTAAGGACTACATTTTTTGGTGCTTGTTATTGACTATCATCTCTGGCTTTAAAGAATGGAGGCATCATCTTCAGGGCGCTTCACAACAAATTATTGTCCCCACTGATCAGTGTAATCTGGAGTTTATTAGAGCAACAAGATGTCTATCTCCATGACAGGCTCAAAGGAGTTTATTTCTTAACCAATTTAATTTTGTAATTTCTTATAGGCTGTCGAATTCCAACTTTTTAGGAGTAATCCACAACCAAGATTTGTTGAGTGACATTAAGGGGGCTTACGATTCAGATCCATTCCTATCACAACCCACAAATGATGTACACCTAAGTCTGAGGAACGGAGTATTGGTTTATGGTCAATGTCTGTATGTTCGTGAAGGGGTGAGGGTGAAAATTTTGAAGCTGATGCACGACTTCAAGATGGCAGGTCACAGGGGAATACAGAAGACCCAAGACTTTTTATCTTGTTTTTTTCTGGAGGCCTGGCTATCAGAAAGATGTCAAGAATTATGTTCGCTCTTGTGACATTTGTGCCAGATGTAAGACACAACATTCTTCACCAACAGGATTGTTACAGCCTCTTCCCATCCCAACTCGCCCCTGGGTGTCCATGTCAATGGACTTCATTGTGGAATTACCAGCCTCCAAGGGGAAGAATACGATATTAGTCGTAGTAGATCGTCTCACTTCATTCCCTGTGCGGGTCTACCCTCGGCTAAGGACACGGTTGATTTAATAATGCAGAATGTGTTTCGTCTGCATGGACTTCCAGATGAGGTTGTTTCGGACCGGGGGGGGGGGGCAATTTACAGCAAAGTTTTGGTGGGAGTTCTGCATTAGAAATAAACGTCTGTTTGTCCTCTGCTTCTCATCCGCAATCGAATGGACAGACGGAGCGTACCAATCAGACCTTGGAACAATATCTTTGATGCTATGTCTGTCATCTACAGGATGATTGGGTTTATTTGCTTCCCACGGCAGAATTCTCCTATAATAATTCGCAAAGTGCTTCTATGAAAGTAACACCTTGCTATGCTAATCTAGGTTATCATCCAAAGATCTTTCCCAGATTTCCTATGGATGCTTCTGTGCCAGCAGTTACAGAAAGAATTACCACTTTACAACAAGATCTCGGAATTTTGAAGGAGACATTGAGCGCAGCTCAGGAAAGTTTTAAAAATACAGTTGACAGGTTTCGTAAACCAGCACCAACATTTAAGGTAGGGGATACAGTCTGGCTATCTACAAAGAACCTGAAATTGAAGATCCCCTCACGAAAACTGTGACAGAAATACATTGGTCCTTTTAAGATTAGCGGTCTGGTAAATTCAGTAACTTGTCGATTGGACCTTCCGAAGACCATGAGAATCCATCCTGTCTTTCATGTCTCTTTGCTGAAGGCTGAAGTTCCCAATCCTTTTCCTGAATGTTCACCTCCTCCTCCTGGTCCTGTCATAGTGGATGGTCAAGAGCAATTTGTCGTTGAGAAGATTATGGATTCCGGGATCTGTAGGGGTCGGTTGCAATATTTTATCAAATGGCAGGGCTACCCTCCAGAAGAGAATTCCTGGGAAACCATGGACAACATCAATGCCCCTCGATTAATTAATCAATTTAATTGTAAATATCCCGAGAAGCCTGGTCTGGGATAGTCCGGAGGCTGTTCCTGAGGTGGGAGTAATGTCAGGATCTTGATTTGATGAACTCTTTGTTTTGCCAGTACTGGTCTCTTAGTAAGATGGTGTTTTGTGTGTTTCCTGTTTGTGGCCATCTTGGTTCCTGCCTGTTGATTATTTGAACTCCTGCACCTGATCACTCAGTGCATAAGTATTGTTTCGAAGCCAGCTTCTATCAGTCCTTGAGCTGGGATCAATTGTTCCTAATAGGTTCTATACTACTGCTTCACTGCAAATCCCAGCTACTACCACTGCACTACAAGTCTCAGCTACTACCGCTGCACCGCAAGGTTCCAGCTACTACAGTTGCACTGCAAGCCCCAGCTACTACCGCTGCACTGCAAGCCCCAACTACTACCGCTGCACTGCAAGTCCCATCTTCTACTGCAGCACCTCAAGATTCCAGCTACTACCTGTTGTACTACAGACCTGAGCCATTGGTCTCCGGAAACCCGGTAAGAGAGTCATGACACATAGGGCAAATGATGCATTTGCACCAGGCCCTATGGTTGCGGGGGCCCCTGGATCCATGCACAAGACTTTCTGGACAGGAGAGCTCCACTTACAACTGTATACACTTCAACTGATACAGTTGAAGCTTATGACAGAGCAGAGAGCTGTAAAGTCCTTGCTCTGCCATAGAAGACTTTACAGTGATGTGCAGAATGCCCCGAAACAGGTGATGATATCACTGCATTGCGTCACCTGTGCTGGGCCTGGACCTGCTCCAGAGTGCAACAGCAGGAGAAGATGTCAGCTACCTCACTCATCGCGGGGATCGTGGTTAGATGAGTATTAGATTTATTGTTTTGTTTTTTTAAAGAAAAAGGGAGCAATTACTACTGAGGGGCCATTTATTATTGAACAAGGACATATTATTTATAAGGGGGTATTATTTATTGTGGGGGAACTAATATATTTAAGGAGGGCTATTATAAGGTTAGGAACTATTATTCATAAGGGGGCTATTATAATGGGGAAATATTATACATAATAGCCCCTCCTTATAACAGCCCCGCTTAAAAATACACACGTGGACAAAATTGTTGGTACCCCTTGTTTAATGAAAGAAAAACCCCCAATGGTCACAGAAATAACTTGAATCTGACAAAATTGGAATTTGCCAAACTACATGTTGACAAGCCACTAAGCTTCTGGGAGAATGTCCTATATACAGATGAGACAAAAATCGAAATTTTTGTCAAGGCACATCAGCTCTATGTTCACAGATGGAAAAATGAAGCATATCTTGAAAAGAACACTGTCCTTAATGTGAAACATGGAGGAGGCTCTGTTATGTTCTGGGGCTGCTTTGCTGCATCTGGCACAGGGTGTCTTGAATCTGTGCAGAGTACAATGAAATCTCAAGATTATCAAGGGATTCTACAGAGAAATGTGCGGCCCAGTGTCAGAAAGTTTGGTCTCAGTCACAGGTCATGGGTCTTGCAACAGGATTGTGAAAGATCCTCCGTGCGCCAAACCGCTTTGGCCACACCCTGAGTCCTCTTTCATATAAAAACCACACTCACCGCCAGTGAGTGCCGGGTTCACCAGATAAATACAAGACAAGCCTTCTAAATTTTATATATTTATTAACCCCTAAATGGGTCGGTATTAAAATCTAACATATACAGATCAGAACAGATATGCAGACATATGCAAGCATTAACAATTACTAGTTGCAAGATACAGTACAAATAAAATAAAAGGGATTAAAGGTGAAATGATTACTCTACCACACATGTCCTTGATGTGGTTCTATAGTCCAACACTCACACATGGCATGTGTGAGTCACCAGTGGAGGCTTTTCAGCATGTGGCATTAAAACGATAATCCCGCCTGCATGCTCTCATAACAGTCTCTCAGCATTAGTCCAGTAGTCTCTCTCAGTCTCTTGTAGGCTCATCATCGTCAGCAGCAGCATTCCAATCTGCCTGCTCATAGTAGCATCTCAGTCAAAGTCTGTAATATCCTGTAGCATAAACTCCATAGTGTAATCTCCTGCATAATCTCTACCCACAGACCTCTTACCTCATCTTTTATACCCTTTTTGCCACCTCCCAGAATGAGGTCACTGGCGACAGTACGTCTGATGAGTTAATTCAATCAAATCCAGATCTTTTGTATAGAGCTGAGACAAAGTGAATTGATACACTGTTATCAGTCATATCTGATCAACAGCCCAGGCTTGAACACTGCACTATTGTTTGATCAGCCAGGGCTGTATAAGAATACAATGGAGCCCTATTGTTCCAGCCTGGCTGCTACTGCCAATATGCACCTAGGCTTGTAGCTGCGCACAGTATGCAAGCAAGCAAGAAGGGATATCCTATACCCAGCGACCAAAATACATCTGAGTTATGGCCATATTTAGGCAGAATCATCACAAGGATAATGACCCAAAAAACACAGCTAAAAACCCCCAAGAATGACTAAGAGAAAACATTGGACTATTCTGAAGTGGCCTTCTTTGAGCCCTGACCTAAATCCTATTGAGCATCTTTGGAAGGAGCTGAGACATGCCGTCTGGAAAAGGCACCCTTCAAACCCGAGACAACTGGAGCAGTTTGCTCATGAGGAGTGGCCAAAATACCTGCTGAGAGGTGCAGAAGTCTCATTGACAGTTACAGGAATCGTTTGATTGCAGTGATTGCCTCAAAAGGTTTTGCTACAAAATATTAAGTTAAGGGAACCATCATTTCTGTCCAGGCCTGTTTCATGAGTTTTCTTTTTTAAAAAATTCTTTTGAAGCATGGCTGGAAAGCAATGTCTGACTTTCATTTGTTCATTTTCATAGAATTTTTATACAGTATATTATTACTTTTGTCAGATTCAAGTTATTTCTGTGACCATTGTGGGTTTTTCTTTCATTAATCGAGGGGTACCAACAATTGTGTCCACGTGTGTAAAACTTTTCCCCTGATAAACAATAGTTCCCCCTTAAAAAAAAGCCCTCCATTAAAAATAAGTTTCCCCCTCGTAATAGTTCTCCCTTTTAAATAATAGTTCCCCCGTATAAAAACTAGTTCCCTTCCTTATGAATTATAGTCCCCATGAATAATAGTTCCTACTTATAAATAATAGTTTCCCCTCCTTATGGATAAAGGGGAACTATTATTTTTAACGGTCAGGCTATTAGTTATAAATGGGGAATATTATTTAAAAGGGGAAAATATTTATAACATAGTATTATTATTTATAAGGGAGGACTATTACTGATAATGGGGACAATTATTTATAAGAGGGAACTATTTATAAGGGAAAACTATTAATGATAAGGGGGACTAATATTTATAAGGAGGGACAATTACTGATAAATGGCACTAGTTATAAGCAGGGACCATTACCTATAAGGGGGCATTATTATTTTTAAGCAGGGACTATTATTTATAAGGGGACATTAATATTAATATTTATAAGCAAGGAATCTTAGCCTCCCTTATAAATAATAATGTCCCCCTTTTAAATAATAGTCCCTGCTTATAAATAAATAATGACCGCCTTATAAATATTATTGATAAGGGGGCAGTTACCTGTGAACAGGAACTATTATTTATAAGGGAGTACTACTATTTATTAGTGCAGGGGTATAGCCACTTATATTGTATGGGGCCACTAAGAAGGAATTATACTATGCGGGGGTCATTTTAATTTGGATGGGTCAGGTATGTCTAAGTGGTGTCGATGGAGAGGGGCCCACCAATGTGTTAAAATGGCCCTGGGTAAGTGTTATTTTTTTATCTATATAGCACAACACAGGGGGTTATTATTATTACTTGCCTGGGGGCCACAGGGAAGACATTATTATTACTTGCCTGGGGGTCACTGGGGGGACATTATTACTTGCCTGGGGGCCACTGGAGGACATTACCACTTGCCTGGTGGTCACTGGTGGATATTATTACTTACCTCGGAGCTACTCCTGCACATTATTACCTGCCTGAGGGCCACTGTGAGACATTATTTGTTGCCTGGGGCCACTGGAGGACATTACTACTTAACTAGGGGCCACTGAGGGACATTGCTACTTGCATGGGGGCCAGTGGCGAGCGTTACTGGGTGTATGGCAGCCACTGGGAAGCATTATTATGTGCCTGGGGTCCATTATAATGTGTTAGGCCACTGGGTAGCATGATACTTTGTGGGGGCCACTAAGCAAGATAGTAAGACATACATTTTTGTATGTGCTGGGTGGAAAGTATAAGATGGTGTAGCTCATAGCATAAATTTCTGGTTCAATTTACGCCTCAAAAGAAGAAGAGTAAAAACTCTACTTGCAACCATTATAGTCACAAGTGGTATTTCACCAAAGTAGCAGCGCAGATTCTGTCCTAGTGTGAACCCAGCCTTCAAAAGCAGAGTGTTACAGTGAAGCACTTTATACTATACATTACACCTGTATGCTAACAACCATTAAATTGAAAATTTTTGGCTTTTACTGGTATCAGAGGTGTACCTAAGGGTTCAGTACAGGGGGGTAAACCCACCTGAGTGGGCCCCCTACCCAATTATCCTATTATTACCACTGTACACTGACACTATAGTGGTAGAAACAAGTTCTATACAGGGCTCTACAGACCATTTAAGTGACTACAGCACATGAATAATTTTGTGATTTACAGGTGACGTCTTTGACTGTAATCATTTGCATTTCCCATCTCTTTCATCTGGACCGGAACAATATGACCACTACTTCCAGCAATGGTTTGTCTCTGTAAAGTTTGCAACACAGACAATTTTCCTACCCACATTTTCTTTACCTACACAATCCCTTTTTTCTGCTATCTCAATTGTAAAATATATAATATAAAACTTCCTTGGAAATGAATAAGATATGTTGCTTTTTCAATTATACCACATTCAGAATTTTTTTCCAGCTTCCCAGTACATTACAGTATATGAAATATTAAATAATGTCAATAGAAAGTACAATTTGTCCCACAAAAAATAAATAAGCCTTCCTCTGGGTATTTGCTCAAAAAAAAACAAACAACTTATTTTAGAAGGTGGGAAGCATAAAAATGAATTTGAAAAATTTGTTGGGAAGGAATTGGAAATCTTTTACACCGTAATTGTTGTGACAACTCATTAAAGGTACACATGTAGGCTTGTATTAACCACTTCAGTATCGGGCTATTTTTCCTGGTTCAGGACCGGACACATTTTTTTTTTTTTTCGTACATCTGGTTTTGAGGGCTATGTTTTTTTCCTTTGAGTTATTAAAATAATTTTTGTGTCTTTTTTGTGGTAAATAGAGCTTTATTTTTATGTTGTTTTTATTATTCCATATTCTTTCTTTATTTTAATACCCAAATAAATGTAAACAAAAAAGAGGGGAAATGTCTTGTTTTTCACATTTTTCACAATTTTTTTTTTTTTAAATAGCACAAAGTGCTACTAAAAAAAAAATTACATAGTCTTGTCCCTCTCCTTTACGGTCATTTTTACTTTCGTGACACTTACTGTTGTGTCGCTGGGGGTGGGGCTAGAACCTGTGACGAGGACATGGTAGCGGTGGGGGGGTTAACGCTATGTATTTTTTGTTTATTTATTGATTATTTATTCTTTTTGTTTTGTTTATTTTTACACATTGGACCCCCATATTGTCATAATAGATCTTCGGGGGGCATTTTAGTTTTCTTTTTTACAAGAGGAATACAGCCCAAGCAGGAGCTGGGAGAGGAAAGTGATGCAGCCAGATTCTCCCTGGTTTTGTGATCCAGTTTTAACAACTGGATCGCAAAACTGGGGAGAAGTGGCGCCGCCGACCCAGTTCTGCTACTAGTAGAGTAGATAGCCACAGGCTTCCTGATCTACTGCTCACAGGCTTGTAGGCCACGGGCCCCATTGAGCCTGTAGCCTACAAGCTAAGCACCAATCCTTACCTGTCTGCTCCTGTCGCCTCCTGCTTCTTCCTACTCCAGGCGCACATGACGTCAGATCAGTGCGCCCGGAGCAAAATGGAGCGGGAGGTGACAGGGTCAGACAGGTAAGTATTGACCCAATGCTGCTATATGGGGGACTAGTGAAGGGGCTACTGTATGGCTCATACAGCGTCCCTTTCACTATTCCCCCCCATACATTAGCCACTTCACTATTCACCCCCCATACATTAGCCACTTCAATATTCCCTCCCCCCATACATTAGCCACTTCACTATCCCCCCCATACAGTAGCCACTTCACTATTCCCTCCACCCATACATTAGCCACTTCACTATTTCCTCCCCCCCATACATTAGCCACTTCACTATCCCCCCCATACATTAGCCACTTCACTATTCCCCCCCATACATTAGCCACTTCACTATTCTATCCCCCCATAGATTAGCCACTTCACTATTCCCCCCCCCACCATTAGCTACTTCACTATCCCCCCATACAGTGGCCCCCTTTACTGGTCCCCTACAGGATGTCCAGAATAACATTTTTTTTTAATTAGGCCGAGGCAGGTGAAACCCCCCCCCCCCCAAAAAAAAAAAAACTTACTCCCCTGTCCCCAGTGTCTCCCAGCGCAGTTCGGTCCTGCAGCTCTGTTGTTTTCTTCTGCACGTGACCCCTGAGACATCACAGCAAGTGAGGACTTCCGGCAAAAGAAGACAGTGGAGCTGCAGGACCGGACCGTGCTGGAAGAACACTGGAGCACCGGGGACAGGTGAGTATGTGACTAATTACAAAAATAATATATATATGCTGAACAACCGCTATAAAGTTTGGGGAATTAAGTGGTTATATTAAAGGGGTTGTCCATTCATAATTTTTATGGTTTATCCTTAGGATAGGCCATAAATACCTGATCTGTAGGGGGTTGACCCTGGACCGATCAGCTGTACGGAGCCACATTAGTACACATTATGGGGCCGGAAGCAGAAAGCTCTGTCCACTGTATAGCACATATTGAAGTCAGTAGGAGCTAAGCTGTAGTGAAGGCGCCGAGCTGCTGTACAGCAGATGGAGCTTTCTGCTTCTGGCCCTGTGTTGTGTACAGAACAGATTCCGGAAGTGGCTCCGTACCGCTGATGGGGCTGTGTGTCAGCCCCCTATCAATCAAGTATTTCTGGCCTATTCTGAGGGTAGGCCATAAAAAATAACCCTGGACAACCCTTTTAATATGCCCCACACAGTTTAATGTCCTCCTCACAGGATGTTAACCCCCATCACTGCCCCATATAATATAATGGCCCCATCACTGTTCCCCTTACAGTATTGGGGACCAGTGAAGAGGCCACTGTATGGGGGGACCAGTGAAGTGGCCATAAAAAAATTTGGCCCAAACAACCCCTTTAAAAAGGTTGGCCATAAATTGGAGGGACCACTGTGGCGGCCGTCAGGGAGGTGTAAAAATTAAAAAAAAAGCATACTCACCTCTCCCCAGCACCCCATTGTCCCCTGCCTGTGTCTGTTCAGTTTCATGGCGGTGCCTCATTTCTGGAAATCCTGTACCTAATTGGTCTTACCAGTCACATGAGGTGCAGGTATCCCAGCAAGAAGGCGCCAGCATGAGACTAAATGGACACTGGCGGCGGACAACGAATTGCCGGGAACAGGTGAGTATGCGTTTTTATTTTTTTATTTTACACCTCCTGCTCGCCACATGGGTTGCTCCAATTCCTGGACAACTGCTTTAAAGGACTTATCCATCTTTCTAATATTGATGGCCTGCCCTTGAGATAGGCCATCAATATTACATCTGCAGGGGTTCGACAGCCAGGACTTCTGCAGATCAGCTTTACCAGGACAGTGCAGCTGCAGATAATGGTAACAATTCTGGGAGCCACGCTGTTCAATTGCCATACATGGTGTAGCAGTGGGTTTAGGTAGTGCAGAGGTGAACATCATATAGCTGTGAGTAGCATGGCTCCCAACATGCTAATACTTTTAGCCGCCCTGTCTCGGTACAGCTGATCTGCAAGGGTCCTGGCGGTGGGACCCTAGAAACAATTCCACTAGTGGGCCCTAGACATCCCAGTCCGAAACTACGTGTAGGAACATCCTTGCAGGGTTAGAAGTAGACTGTCCAGATGTAAATAGTCTATGGGCAGTCCAGAAGTGACATACTATTACAGCTGATGTCAGGTCTATTGTATGGCGGAGATCTGGAGCTAATGCCCACAATCAGAGTTCACTCTGATCGCGGGCATTGCATCACGCCAAGGACCCCCAAAGTAAAAAAATATCCCTGTACCTTTATCGGTGCAGGACGGCTCCCTGTGCGGCTAGATCGCAGGAACTGTCCTTTTACTATGACAGCTAGGAGCCAAAGTTCCATAGAGTGCAATACAGTTGTCTATGGGACAACAGTTGCAGTCTATGGGACATGCAATAAAAAGATTGCAGGTTCAATGGCCAAGATTGCTTGCATGTTTCATAGTTTTTATTCAAAACTGTGCACCCTTCCATCTGATCTCCCTGCTGATGCAGCTGAAAGGGACACGATTTTAGATGATTATCTGCGCTCCTGTCACTTACCTGCCCTCTCCCTCCTTAATGAGCCAATTACTGCTGAGGAACTGGAACAGATCCTCAAGGATCTTCTGATGGGGAAGTCCCCTAGGCCCGGATGGTTTCACCTACATCTATTATAAAGTATTTGGGGTGGAACTTGTCCCATCCCTTGTCTCCCTGTTTAACGTGTCTTTGGCCGGCACCCCCATAACCGATTCTATCCTCCATTCCTTCCTCACACTTCTACAAAAATTTTAGGCCTATTTCTCTCCTGAATACAGATCTTACGCTCTTCATCAAGATTCTTGACTCTAGACTAAATATGTGCCTTCCGCATTTGATTCACAAGGACCAGGTTGGATTCGTTCCTTGCTGCCAGGGTGGTGATAATACACAGAGAACGATTGATCTGATCGATGTTGCCTCCAGAGATGGCTCCGAACTCTTGGTGCTCAGTTTAGATTTGGAGAAGGACCGCTTAGGATGGCTTTTCATGTTTGCTACTTTAAAGCTATTTGGACTTAGAGGTTCCATTATAACTGCGCTCCGTGGTCTCTACTCGACTACTTCGACCTTTAAATACAGCTGGCAGGCGACCTCCTTGAAATACTTGGGTATTAGGCTCACTGGCTTTTTTTTCTTCTTTATATCAAGCTAATTTTCCTCCACTCATTCGTCAGACTAGGACTCTTTTTACTACGTGGTTGGCCCTCCTGATCTCTCTCGTCAGCCAGATTTCCACAGTTAAAATGACTATTCTCCCCAAACTACTCTACCTATTTGAGACCCTACTGATTCCTGTCTCCTTGATGCACCTCCGGCCCTTGCAGCGCTCGATACTGCAGTTTGTCTGGACCAGTGGACCACATCGACTGTCCACATCACTGTTAATGTCCCCAAAGGCCAAGGGTGGTCTTGCTCTTCCTAACTTGGTTTTGTATTATTGGTTGGCCAAACTGAGAAGAGTGCCAGCATGGTCTATGCTCCTGGCTTATTCCAAATGGATGGAAATTGAAAAGCTGTGGCTGGCACCCTTTCATCCCATCTCCCTTCTCTGGACACACCCCTATAGTCTGCCCTCCAGCTCATTACTGCGGCCCTTGGCACTAATTAGAGATGTCTGGCTCAACTGCACTACCAGCTATCCCCTGGCCTCATCAACCTCCTCCATGTTTGCTTTCTTGTTTCATCCGCAATTCCCCCTAGGCTGAGAGCAGCAGTGAGGGGTCCATTGCTGGGGGCGGGCTTGTTTTGCTTTGCTGATATTACCGATCATCATACCATTCCCTGCTCCCATTTACTAAGTTGCAGTTCAGATTTTCTCTCCCTCCATCCAGTGAGTTCACCTACATCCAGATACTTCACCTGGTAAATGCCATCTATAAAGGTCCCCAGATCTCCCTCCCCACCCGGTTTGAAAGTTTTTGCAAGCCTGATTGCTCCACCGCGGGCCTTATCGCTAAAATATATGGGATCTTAACTGAACCGGTCCCTGAGCAACTTCCTGCCTGTCACTACATGCAAAAATGGGAGACTTATCTGGGTACCCTTATCTCTAACCTGTCGTGGATGCAAAGCTAAGACCTCCCACTGTGTGAATTAAAGAAAACTTCTATAAAATTTTGATGCATTGGTACCACACCCCAGCTTTGCTTCACTCTTTTCAACCTACCATACCAGATAACTGCTGGAGGTGACATAATCCACTTGTTTTGGTCGTGCCCAATCCTTCAGCCGTTTTGGCGATAGGTGCAGGTCCTGGTTGGGCTCGTGTTGGGGGATTGCCTCCCCCTCCTCCCCTTGACATAGCTGTTGAATGTGCCATCTGAACATCTTAGCAAATGCTCTCTCCAGCTTCTCTTCTACATTCTCACGGCTGCTCTCTACCTTATCACTAAGTATTGGAGGCGATCCTCTCCTCCATCTTTAGAGGATTTATATTCACGGATGCGGGACTCTCACGGATTAGGACTCTTAAACATCGTACAGCCCTCCTGCAGGATGAGAGGGAGAAGTAGGACAAGATATGGAAGCCTTGGTATGACTTCTAGGCTCTTCATGACCTTTAGACTGAGGCCAAGTTCCTCTGCTTTTCTGGACCTTATCCTGACCTGATTGCACCTTTTGTGGAGTTCCCTTCCTATTCCTCTCCTCCCTCCCTCCCTCCCTCTCTCTTGTTCTTGTCTTGTATCTCCCCCTTTTTTTCTGAATTTGGTCATTTGTATTTTTCTTTTTTGAACTGTCTGGTGTTTCGTCTCCCAGAAAAATTTTAATAAAAGCGATCAAAACATCAGACATTTCTGCCACCCATTTATTTCAATATAGAGTTCTCAAGCGGAATCCACCTAAAGAACTCTCAGGATGCTTATTTATTCTCCTAGCTGAAAAAATAAGCTACTGCCTCCAATAGAAATGAATGGGAGGCTGATTTCAGGCGAAATTTCAGGCAGATTCTGCCCCAAAATCAGTGTCAAATTCCTATGTGTGAACTAATACTCCCGGCATGTGCTTTAGTTTCACTACACTAGCTTTCAGGTAAAGCAGAATCCAATCCCAGCCAGACACAACTCCACACAGAAGGGCAGCTGAAACAGTCACACCGAAATTCCAAACACAATTTCTCTCCCCAAAAGGAATGGAAAATCTCCTTTTAAATTGAGATTTTCCAGCCCTAGACACTGTGCAAACGCTGTACCTGGAAAACCATGGAAAACACCTACCTCTGCCCAGCCAATAGACAAAACTAACTTTTGTGCGTTTGGGACATCATCACACCACCTGCTCTCCAGAAAATAGCAGAACGAGAAGTAGCAGTTTGGATTGAGCATGTTTATGGTGGTGTTGGCTTTAAAGACGAGCTTTCGTCTCCTCAGAGATGTACAGCTTTGCACACCACTAGAAAGCCGAAAGTGCGCTGAATTCAGAGCACTGTCAGCTTTCCTGGTATGCACCCTTGTGCTGGAGATATTGGTGCAGATATCTCTTCTCTATCAGTTAGGCAGGCCTTACAGTCTAGTGTCATAGCTGGGCTGTGAGGAAGGCCCCCCTGACAGTACAAGGCTAAGTAAGAGTACTGTCAAGAGGGTCGTTCTTCACAGCCCAGTGATGACTGATATCTCCGTCACCCGGTCACATTCTGGGAAAGCTGACAGTGCGCTGTTGGCTTTCTAGTGTATGTAATACCGTACATCTCTGAAGAAATGAAAGGTTCTCTTTAAAAATGAGCAAGAAATATGTAATATGCAATATCTTCCAGCTCTAACAGAAACAGATACATTTAAAGTGTAACTAAACTTTCAAACAACTTTTGATTTACTGGCAGTATTTGTGTCAATAGTAAATTTGGTAATATACTTTAACAAATTTTGGCCTGACCCATGTGGTGCCTGTGATGTCACTACAGAGGCTCGAAGATAGCATCAAGTTGCATCGGAGACCAGGAGAGGTGAGTAACACTGGTTCTTATGTTCACTCACCTCCTCTGGGCCTCCGATCATTATACTCGGGGGTCTGAAGAGACCACACAGTACAATAATTCGCCCAACAAATACTCTTGCCGCGGTTCCGTGGCCTTACTTAGTGATCCCCACTCCTGCTCACGGTGCTAGGATGCACGGGGCGCCCTGGAGGACAGAAGGGGAAGTGGAGACAGCCGTGAGCAGGAACGGGGATCGGTAAGTAAATAGGGCCCGTTACCTGCTGGGATTACTCCAGCAGGTAACGGGCCACCAGGCCCCCTAAGGTCATGCGAACCAGCCACTACAGCTTCTATGGCTGTACTTACACCACTGTTAAAAACGGATACTTGGATGTGTTTTTCACAGATGAAAAACTGAAATGGATGTGTGCATGAGGCCTAAAGCTGAAAAATAGAAGAAAATGATAAGATTCTAACAAAACTATCACAGACTAGTCAACTTTTCTGGTCCCTTCACCTGGTGACTATTCACTTTCACCCAGCAACTTCATTAGCATTTACTGCACTGTGACATAAGTACAGTGAATAATGATGAAGATATTGCTGGGGGATCCCCCATCTATTTAAGTATTTATTCTATCCCATTAGGTCTGCCTTGGGGTTCATACCCAGGACTTTGTATATGAAAGACAGGCACAGACTCAATTTTCCTCAATACAAATATTTCCCTAACCAAAAGTTTCAATAATATTTTTCTTTACATGCTAATGTATTGGTATATATCTCTATATGCCAGTACATTGTACATGCCTTTTTTTTTTCAAGCATACAATATATATCCACCTTTCCTGGTGCTCACATGATATAACGCCCCCTTTACCGGCCTCTACATGGCCGATATCACTTACCCATCCTCACTCCTGCCCAGGACTCCTCTGCTTCAGCTCCAGCCTTTTGCTGCATACTATGTCCTGATGCTGAATGGCATCAGGATGTAACATCTGGGTGCTGTTGAGTATCAGGATGTAATGTGCACCATCCCCTGAAGGCTTAAAGGTAATCTGTCAGGTCAATCTGTGACACTAAACCACCCACAGGTCCTTATAGACCTGGGGATTAGTGTTCCATATTGCCCTGTTGTAATGCAATCCGCAGGCGCATTAAAAATAAAAAACCTTTATACTTACCTAGATAAGGGTCCGATTGACGCAGTTTGGTGAGGACGGTCCGGCTTATTCATGAGGCACGCCTCCCGGCGCCTGCGCTGTTCTTCAGTAACGCCAAAGATGGACCCCGGCTTCACTGCATAATTGTGGGGCATGCGCACTGAAGCCGAGTACTCCTCTGGCTTCATTGAAGAACTGCGCAGGTGCGGGGAGTACAGCGTTAGAGTGAGTGTAAAGCTTTTTTATTTTTAATGCGGCCATGGATTGCATTATAACAGGGTGATTTGGGACACTAAACCCCAGGTCCATATGGGCGTGTGGGTGGTTTAGTGTCCCAAATTGCCCTGACAGATTCCCTTTAAGGTGATGGCCATGGGCAGAAGCGTGGGTGAGTAACTGAATATCAGCTGTTACTTGCTCGAGTAATCCAGGAGGTAATGACCTATTGAAAAAATAAAAATAAAAAAACAGCCGGGGGCCAGGCTTCTCTCTCCTTGTACACCCTACTTCCTTAAGGTCCTATTATGAAGGCTGATGTTTTGGGACAATGAGCACTGAATAACACTAATCTCTAAATGTGTTTACTGGCACAGGTTCCATCCGTTTTTTCACACTGGCTGATGCAAAATACATGGGGGAGAAATGACCACCACTGCAAATGCCCCTTAGTTTATTGTTTATCAGAAGCACATCCCTGTTTGAACAGAGAAAATGCCAATAAATTAGCATCTTTTATCAGGAGGACATTTACAGTCCCTAGCAAAACTATTCATACCCCTTGAACTTTTTCACATTGTGTCACCTTACAACCACAAACTTAAATGTATTTTATTGAGATTTTAAGTGATAGACCAACGCAAAGTAGCAGATAATTGTGAAGTGGAAGGAAAATGATACATGGTTTTCGAAATTTTAATCAAATAAAAATCTGAAAGCCACTGTATATTGGCCAATTATGGTGAATTATCATGCCTTTTGCAACATATGCAGGTCCTGTATCCCCCTTCCTTTAGTCTAAGGCCCCAGTGGAAAAGCTGCTTTTATGTTGTATATTTTTCTTTAGTTTTTTTTTTTTTAGCTAAACACAGGATTAGATACAAAAGGAATGGAAATTATAAAGAAAGCACTTATACTTCTCCCTTCTGCTCAATCTACTCCTGGCTTTGGCTCAAAAAACCTGCAAAATCTGCAACAAAAAATAGAAGTTTTTCCTCAACATGAGACCTTAGTCTGAAAGGGGTTTTCTTATCTCAGGATTTCAGCTGCCCTCCTGGCTCCCCTCCCCTCTACTTCCTGGTTTTCAGATCATTCTTGCACTGAGCTCCTGCTTGTCGCAAACAGCACTTTTACCTCTGGATCTACATACAAAAAAAAAAACAAAACAGGCAGCATTCCAAAATAGTGGAAAAAAATATAAAGATGTGGGTTTATTCCATGAGCAACATTTCGGTCTTGACCCTTCTCAAGCCTTGAAAAAGGTCCTTTATTCCTAAGGACTGAAACAGTGCTCTTGGAATAAACCCACATCTTTATATTTTTTTCAATATTTTGTAGTGCTGTCTGTTTTATATTTTTGGTCTGAGTGGGATCATATGCCAAATCTCTGGAATTTGCACCCGTCTTGGTAAAGATTATTATTAAGTGCTCATCTGGATTTTTCTACTTCTATTGGATCTACATACAGAGATTACAGAAGCTGCTTAAGAAATTTATCTAGCCCATATCAGGGCTCAAAACTGAAATCAATATGCACAGACACAGACAGATGAAAATATAGATGGCTGGGTTCAGGGAATGATTCATCATTCCATCCTGTTTAACAGGTCTGTAACCTAGGCAACCAGGTGTAAACACTGAGGAGGGATTTTTAGCTGTATCTGACAAATGGAGCAAGATAGATAAAGGAATATATTGGGTAAAACACTTCAGTTAGCTTAAGCTACAAGTCTGCATATGATCCTTAAAATGATTATACCCATTTAAAGAGGTATATGATCCCGGAACCAATTTTAATACTGATGACAAAGGAACAATTGATGAATTTGAGATCACATGGTAGCTCACAATAGTATCTGCAGGCAACAGAGAGAGAACTTATGTTTACACACCAATCCATGCTAGAAAAAAAGAGGTCACACTGTAATCATGTGACTTATTGAAGAAAGTGAAAGCAGGGTAAGGAAAGACATTATGAGTAGACAACTATTAAAATTAAGGGGATGGTCTTTCGGACAATATATAATATAATTGCATATAATCAAATATATTGAAAAAATAATCACCAGAGTGTCTCTTTAAGACACAAATATACAATGGTCACTTCTTGAGGTGATCCACAAAATGGGGGAGTATATCCTATTAAAGTATCTGGTTCCAATAAGATAAACTCAATAAACAATAAGAAGGGTAGCACAGAGGAAAGTTAAAAAATAAATAAATAAAAATGGAATGGCAGATGGAAAAGAGAGTATGATGTAAAGAGAGAGGAGGGGTTGAAAGGAAAGAGAGGGAGAGTGAGGAGACAATAGGAGAAGAGAGGGGAATTTTTAAAAAATGTACAAGGGAAGGATGGGAAAAGGTGCAAAAAAGGGGCAGAGTCTTTAGGCCAATTACCCTTATCCATATATAGGGTAGCAGACTCAGGAAGCAGTGATGATAAACTTACATTCTTCCAAACTTTAGTAAATAAACTAGAAAAACCACAATTTTTGAAAAGCCTCACCTCTAACTTGTAATTGAGCGGTAATGTCTTCCATGTGACAGATGTTTCCACTTTCTCGATCCATAATTTCTCCTCAGGCCAGAAGTGCATGTACTAAGGTGACCACTGCTGCCAATCTCTGACCACAGCAGTTAGATGCTGGGTAACAGTGCTGTCACTGGTGAAATGTCACCGGTAACCAACATGTGACCACTGAGTCCAATGATTTCCTGCAGTGGTCCCTGCGCTTCCAGACAAACAGTACATGAACCAAAGAGAATTACAGTGCGCCGCCCAAACTGGGTAATGGGGATAGGTGATTATCATTTTTTTTTTTATTATTTAACCCCACTCCTAGTCTCCAGTTAGTTTTAAAAAAAACCCTGGAAAATCATTCAGCCAAGATCTCTACTAATGCCAAATTCCTATAATAATATATTGAAAAGCTATATTTTTTACAATTTGACTTCATGAACACTAGCATATCCCAAATAAGACCATATTTTGCACAGCTGGAGTTGCACTGGTAAGTTTTCAAGCATGAACTGTTTGTTTTAGGTCCTATTTCAGAATCTTAATATGGGATAAACTTGACTAGGCTAATTCCAAACTTTGTGTTTCCTTTCAGATGTAGATGTGCTTTTGTGTTTTAGGTATTAACATACCTTGCTGTACTGTACAGTTGCATCTCAATAAATTAGAATATCTCTGAAACGTTCATTCATTTCAGTAATTCAGTAATACAATTTATAATCAGCAGTCTTCCATGATTGTGTGTCCTACTGAATCAGACTGAGGGACCATTTAAAGGCTTAGGAAACCTTGGCAGGTGACACACTGAATTTACAATACTGAACTTTTTTACAATATTCTAATTTTCTTAGATTTGGGTTTTCATTACCTGTAATCCATAATCAACATTTACAGAAATAAAACACGTGAAATAGAACTCTCTGTGTGTAAAGAATCTAGAAAATATAGGTCACTTTTTTTAATTCAATTACTGAGATAAATAAACGTTTCAAAGATATTCTAATTTATTAAGATGTACCTGTATAATACAATTGATTCAGAAGACAATTACTATAGAATCTTCTTTACTGCATTGTATAACATCAGAGGTCCCTTACTTGCAGACAAGGTTGTGGAGTCAGAGTCGTGGAGTTGAAGTTAGGGACAGTTTTGGGTAGAGTTAGAGTAAAAAAAAAAGTTGCTGACTTTGACTCCAGCTTCAAAATAAAATGATTTATTATTTTTACTCACATTATACAATTACTACTATTGTATAATTAATTAGATGTATAGCTTATTAAATATTTACTTTCATATGAATTCAGTTTGCAGTATCTATCTGCCAATGGCTGTTAGGCATTTATGAAGGAGTTTGAATTGGACCAGGATTCGGAATCGAGTTATGATAAAATAGAGGAGTCACAGTCAGTAATTTGGTCTACCGACTCCACAACCCTGCTTGGAGATAGTGCAGGTAAAGGTCCAGATTCAGAGCACCAAACTCTTGCTTTTAAGCATATTAGGATGAAAAGTTTGTGATTCATGGCATGGAATACTAAGTAAATTCCCCAGGCAGTCAATCTTCTTATAAGATCAGAAAGCCTTCAGCGTGGTAAATAAGTAATTGCAGGAGACATCTGAAACAATAGTCTTCAGAGTAGGTTTCTTTCCATCTTCAGGATAGTTCCATGTTTTGTCATACTGGTCCTCATCATTTCTGGCAGCTCTCTGGAATTGTCTACTCTACTCATCCTCCAAAAGACCTTTATGCCTCTTGACTTTGGCTTCTTTTTTTTCTTATCCACAGTTTCCACTGCCTTTTCTGTTTTCCAGTTTGATTTCTTTGTTGAGTTCATTTTTCAGTCTTTCTTCTAGTCATCTTTGTTGACAGTTTTCCTATAAAACAATGAGTATGTTTTTTTTTAATCACATTTCTTTCTATAAGCTGTCTACTTTAGGTTTTATGCTCCTTGGGAGAACAAACGGCACCCAGCTGCAGTGTAATTAGAGGGTAAACTTTCTCAAGTTCTGGCAAGGCATGGAAAGTTTTACCTAGATATCTGGATTACCTTCATTAATAATAGAGACTTTAGGTGACATTTCATGGTAATTTTTTGCCATGCATTTTCCCTCTCAGTTTCCACTTGGGTGTTCCAGAGTGGTAATTCTAGGGGTGCAGCTAAGGTCATTGAGTCATTATATGACTCAGAACACATTTCACAACTGATCAATTGTTCTCACGGATGTTTCATTAAAATAGGAAGAAAAACGTGTCAGTGACAAAGATGTGATGCTACTTCCATGATAAGTCCTGATGGTTGGATCATCTGTCATCACTTGCACTTGCACAGTTTCACTAGTGATGTGTACTCTAGAGTCTGTGATAGTATGGACACTATGTCACTGCTACATATCCACAAACCAGTGTCACAAGTTATCTCCTATTGGGAATGTAGATGATTTATGGCAGCTCTAGTACTGCCGATTATATCATATTATGCACTGAGCACAGGTCTGAGCTAGTGATCATAAGCCGGTTCCGCCCTGTCACGATCTCTGCATGGTGTGCATGAAGCTGTTTCCGCGTCAGATCGCTATCTGTGCACCCAGAGTTGCCCCCTGTCATTACATCATGAGGCTGCACCACTTCAAAGCTTCCTCCTCCTCCAGGCTGCCATGTAGTCTGCAGACTTCTGTCTTCTTCAAGTGTCTGTTATGTTATATATTACGCCTTATGAGCTCATACTACCATGCATCATATGCTGCCCACCTCTGAGGACTGGTAGTGGGCATAAGGAATTGTACTGATTGTAATCAGACATTGCTTGTACTATGGTAATAAACCGCAGGTGCTCTGATATTATCTCATAGTACAGGCTGCACGTGTCCAACCCTGGTAAAGGAAGAAGCAGTCGTGCACTTGGCAGTGCCAGTGCCTGTATCATACATGGTGCTTATTCACAGAGCCATTGCTTGCAGCAAGGTTGCCCATTGTCCACAGTGTAGAGGAATCCTAATGAGAAAGACAGCCCCGAAGTTGCAGCCATCAGCACCGAGCAGCGGTGCCAGGTCCGGGAAGCCCAGTATGGAGGGCACAGGAACTCTATATTAGTGTGCCCGGTGAGCACTGCTCTGAGCCTCCAGACTAGTGCCCATAAATCCCTATTAACATAAGGTCGTACGATTTATGCCCTAGCACTCCTGCGCTGACTTTCCCTTTTATTTTAATGAATAAAGCAGATATCTGAGAGTGCCAAGGAGAAGTTAACTATTGGAGTCCTGGCACGAAAAGACTACCCCTGCCTCGGTGAGGTAATGTGAGAAGGGGTGAATGGGCGCAGAGCAGGGAGCCCGCACTCCGCCGGGCAGCAGCAGCGGAGCCTGAACAGACACCTGAGGGGACGCAGTGCCCGCGCTCCTAGCGCCCTACCGACCAATAAACAAACAAAGTGCGCACACAGAGAGGTCGGGAAAGGGTTACAGAACCTCCTATCACTGCGGGTGACGTCACCGCCCCGGGTTTATAAAATGAATGGGCTGTTGATATGAGACTTACAGAAACACAGGACGAACAGGAGGAGGGACTACAAGTCACCACGGCTCCTCTGCCACTTGTAACTCTCTAGGATTTCTTACCCTGAGGAGACTGAGTGCCACTGTTAGGATGCACTTCTGCCATATTGTAGGCTGGGGACTAGTGCTGGCTGTGCTGTGCTGCAGGACGGAGGCGAAGCCCGTTGTGCAGGCACATCAGAAGGTCAGTGATCACCTGGAGCGCTGCCTCCCGATATTTCATCCTTTGTGTCTGTATCTTATCCCATTCTTCTTACTTTCCATCCAGTCCACTCCATCTGGCTTTCTCCAAAGTTTTCCACCCTATGTAGCTCCCCTCATCCCTGTGCACGCTCATGTCCCCCGCACTTCTCCAGGATGCAGCAGGTGGCACAGATCAGGGGCACACATTTTCCATGTATACACCCCCATCACACTTACCCCAATCTAGATGAGGTTAGTTTATGACATAGAGAAGGAACATGGACTTGTACAGTTCTCTGGGACTCATAGATGGTCAGAGCTTTATAAAGTCCCCATGGAGCTTGGCCAGTAGTATTTATAAGTCATAGTATACACAGCTGGAGATAGGGCTGTTCCAGTGGCAGGTGCACTGATCTGAAGTAACTGATATACATATGTGCAGTTTGCCACCAGTCATGCCACTATCGATATGGGGCATCTGGTCTGGTCACACATTGGGATATTTTCTTAGACTTCATTCCCACATGAGTATTATGATGTTTTTGTGAAAGATTTCTGGAACTTGTTCCCATTTTGTATCTAAATCTAGCCTTCATATATGGAGTCAGAACATGCTAGTATAGCTAAAGCCTTAACATCTATAGTTTTTTTTTCCTGAAAAATAGATACCATTCCAGTAAAATAAAGTCCTGCCATTCCTCTTGGAGTTATCTATGTGATTATGGTTTATATTCTACACTACTTGTGATAATGGTTAGAACAGATACATTTTCTGTAAGATGGAACTTGATCACCATCTGATTGTTTGTCCATGTAAGTATTAGTATCAATCTGATAGGCTGGCAGATATCACATTGTCCCATATTAAACCCAGCATTTCAGCACAGCTGAGACTTTTCTTTTTCAGTTGTACTACAGAGAATTTTAGCAGATCTTACTGAAAATGAGGGAAACTGCCAACGAGAACTAATTCCTATGGGCAGCTTCATTGAAAGTACTGGGAGACCACACATTTAGGACACTACGTACACCCAGCCAACTCTGTACAGACAACTGTGATATTTTATTCCTGTAGACTCCAGGTGTCTGGCTGGGGACCAGAAGATGCTCTGATTGTGGATGGGGAACAGAGGAAAACAGATGATTACTAGAAATAATCGTCCTAGTATTACAATGTTACTGAAACAGTATAGTAATAGAATAATTTCATAATCTATGGGAAGGGCACAGTATGTTCTCACCATGTGTGGCCTTATTTAACCTCATTTAGAAAACCTAGAGAAACTGTCAAAATTCTTAGATATGTTTTTTTAGCTAGATGGCTTCGACATCATGTGCCACAGAGACGTAGTAGGGTTGACTTTGTCAAATATGGTCAATGACAAAGCGATCTCTGTTACAACCAACAATGATATCGCAAACGTATTATTTGTGATTTTTCCAATGAGCTGCAGGTAAATCTACTACATTATCTTAGCCTCATGATCCAAACACAATCCAGTCTTAAAGTTGTGACAAAAAAATAAGTACACAGACTGTGCGAGCAGAGGACTTATTGCTTTTGCCCAAAAGAGAATGCCTTCTGCTTGATGAAAATGTCAAACTTGCCCCTTGTCATTGGTGAGATTGATAGAAATATGTATGGTGACAGAGGTATGTGTGCATGTGTGTGTTTATATATACATATATATTTATATACACAGGGTAAGACAGTGAGAGATATAAATTATATTAGGCTCCTAAATTAGATTAGCAGGTGGTCGTCTGATATTTTATTTAAATCAAGGGTCAATCTGTATTGGGAATCTAACAGCAAGGCATGGAAAAATGCCTGGAGTATTAACCCTTTTCTCATAAGGATCATAAGGATTGTTTCCAGCGCCACTTGGAAAACGTGAGAGAAGGAAAGTTGTTGTGATATAAATACAGCTTATAATATGAATATACTAAACACCATAGTCAGTGTAGTGATTTGCTTTGTTTGGGCAGATATGGGGCAATATTTACCACTGCTGATATGGAGTGGGTTACTTAACAGGTGAACAAAGCATGACATAATGCAGTAACAGACAATCTCCAGCTCAGAGTCCACCACGTAGTCAGCAAAACACTACTCAGGGCAATCTAAAAATAAAATTTTTTATTGTACTATATACCCCTTTTTATAAGCAGAGGATGTGCGTGACGTGACTAGCTTACCCCAAGAGCAGCTACTTTGTTGTTAAATGGTTGATACTAGAGAGCAGAAGGTGATCACTCAAGGGCGACTGATCTTGTCAGGTTATCTCTTGTTATCCAATTCTAATAGCTTATATTATCAATGGAAAGTGTATTATCTTTAAAACTAGTCTGCTTGTTGTTGTCTGTGACAACCAAGTGAAGAGTATAAATGTAACGTACAGTACTGGTGGTCTATGGAGAAGCCTGTTTTAAGTACCTACATTTATTTTAGTTTTCTATTTAGTATCAAGCTGAATTTAAGTTAAATCAAAACTAACACATTTGATAAAATATTTGATTTATACTCCATCATATTGTGTTTCACTAAACCAAATATTGCTTCCTTTTTATGAAATATCCTATTTTCCTACCTTTCCAGTGTAATTGATAGTATGTATTGTCTGAAAATATATTGACTAATGACCTTCTATATTTTGTCTTTTTATCTTGCAGTCATTGCGCGCATTGTTAGGGGAAGAACTTGCTGAATATTTGGCCTCTGGAGAAAGGGGAGAAAGAACCATTGACGCTAAGACTCGTGCTCGACTTCTGAGAGATCTACGTGTAGACACACGGTCAAGAGCAGCGTGGTCCAGACTGCTCAACGAATATCCCAACACCCGCAAATTTAAAGGCATCAATAAAAAGGGGCTATCCAAAGGCTGTTTTGGTCTCAAACTGGACCGCATCGGAGCCATGAGTGGCTTGGGGTGCTAGAAGTTGGAGCACCATCTTGTGGTGGTCAGTATGAACTACTCTATCATTTTTCAGTTACCCTTCTAGTCCTCTTATAAATGTTTGCATTTCTTGTTCTCTTAAATGGTCTTTTGTATTAATACAAAAACTGTCACTTGTTTCTAATGACATTGAGTATCGTGAATTCAGACACTTATTATTTAGACAGTATCAGGGTTACGCCTTTTCTGGCACTTGTTCAAGTTCAACCTTGAATTCCAACCTTTATTCAGTTCTACATAGTTAATTGGTTACTACTGTATTATTCAGAGTCATTGTAAATCCTTATCCTACAGAACATATTCTACAACATCATTCTTAGAAATTGGCTTTCAAAAAAAGACAACGTTCAAAAACCTAAAATACAACAAATAAATAGTAGGCGTTAAGACAGAAAGGCAAGATTGCACTTGAATATGTCTGTGTTTGTTCTCTATAACCACAGACAGTAGGCTAAAAGGAATTGCAAATTGTATAGTAGTTTAAAGGGTTCTTTCACCAGACAGATCTTTTAATTTGATAACAAATATTAAGAGAACCTGATGGACGAACATGCCCTCACCCGAGTCTTCTGATCTTAGTCTGTGTATGTATGTAAGTGCTGGATGAAGGAGCCCCAGTCACTAGATGAAGGAGCATTAAATGCATTATGTGCAGCTCCTCTTGCCCTGGCCTCTTAATAATTCTGGTGCATCTCGGGAGGTCCCATGCACCTAAACTGAAACTTATGCCAGCCAGAGACTGGTGTAGATTTAAGGTATTGTGCCAGTTTTCTGGTGTGAGTTATAGTAAATGTCTGACCCGGCCTGCTTTGATCCTCTCCCTGCTCCACTCACTGTCTTAGAAAGTGCATCTTTGGTGCAAATATGGGCTGTGTGCCAAAGATACACCACCCTTATGCCAGTTTTCTGGCGTAGAAAGCTTGGTAAATTCCCTGATTGACTGGATTTAGTTTGATAATGATCCTGCCTCTTAGGTACATGGGGCTATTTCAGCATTTATCAGTGTTCTTATATTGCCTGGTGTAATAGCTCTCCTGAAGTATCTTGAGATAGTGTAAATTACAACTTGTCTATGAGATCATACAATGTGTAATCTACATGAGTTGACTACAATGCGTGTATAGCTTAGTGCCACATAGTCACTGTCAGCTGATATATTAACAGCAATGTAAATTTTAAAGCTGTGGAGCCAAACATAGAACACTTTATACTCAGCCAGTAGGTACAGGGTTTGCCTGTGCACAGAAATTTTCAGCCTGTGGAAGGAATACAGTGACAACTCGAGGAAAATGAATGATTTGAGGCCAGAGCTGCGCTTCCCAGGCTTCTGGCATTGAAAATCCTGGGGCTGTGTTATTAATAACCAGGATCATAATTCCATCTGCATTTTCCATGTGCTGTTACAAGCCTTCGAAGTGCTGTATGAGAGAAGTCAGAAACCTGGCCTGCCATATACTAATAACATTAATCCAAAGTCTCTTTCTTTTTCAGGCTCCTAACATTGACAACGGTTTTCTGATCACTGGTCATTATCCTGTCTTAGTGTAGACGCCCAGCTGAGAATCTTACATTTCCAGAAGATTCTACAGTGAGGGGACAGACCGGTACGATGGGACATAGGACCTGCTGTTACCACATGTCTGTCATCATTTTGTTGCCGGCGCACAAGAGCCATTAATGTGCGTTTTGTATACATATCTGTAATGAGGGCTGCCTAGATGTTTACATATCAGTGTTCAGACACGTGCTTCACCTTTTTAGGTGGCCAAGCAGACTGTCTCCTGTGCTCTCCACACGTAGAGTGACTAGGCTCTGTAAGTGCAAACCATTCCTAATTCACGGATGTCAACGTTTGAGCTGCGAGGAAATCTTCCCCAAGTTCCAATAAAGCCATGCCTGACTTTAATTCTACTCTGAGACTTAACCCTTGACAGCTCATTATCTACAGAATGTTATGAGCTACTGCTTGCGCTGTAATGAAGCACCGGAGTTCAGTTACCAACCCGCCATGTTCATTGTAATGACCTGCCTCTACCAGAGAGGTCAGTAATGCTTGTCCAACTTCTGCAAAATATAAGGGTAAGACTGCAGTGCTTTCTGGGACAAAGGTCGGTCTCTAAACCTTGGTAGCTGCTTAACTATTTTTAATCCTATCTGTTAGTCTAATGTCAGTTTTATGCTGATCTTATGGCCAAGTAAATAAGCTCCAATGCTACAAATGACATGAACATAACGTTTCATTTTGTGTTTTTACTTTTAGACGTCTAGTGTTGTTACAAAGCTGCACATAATTAAAGGAAAACAGGGAATTTATTATTTTATTTAGGATTTCTCACAGATCTGGTAAATTAATTTGTAGAGGTTCCAGCCAACATATACGATACTTGATACAATACTAGCATGATGTGTGACTTTGCTGAAATGGTCTACAAGAGCGGTAGGAATTGAGACATGTGTCCTTGTACATCCCAGCTTTCCATATATTACTAAATGTATCCAGTAATATAACACTTCAGTAATTATATGATCCTGACACTGAGGGCTTACTATCTCTACTATGCTATAGTTAGTTGCATGATTAAATATTCTGAGAATTGGACAAATTCAGTTAATCTGTATGCAGTGGGTTTCACTGAAGTTGTGCCAGACGCACTAGACTGACCAGACAAAGCACACATAAAGTCTTCTTTTACCCCGCCATTTTCATTAGAAAGCTGCAAGCTTTGTCAGAGAGACTTAATCCTGCAGTGCAAGGATGAAATCTCTTTGGGTACTCATGTAGATGGAGGGAGGGGGGTCTGACAGAGCTATATGTAAATTCTCACCTTGCATCAATGTATTTATGTTGTAAAGCTATTTATATTGTTTATGAATGAAGAGCTATTTATAAAGAACTTTTATTTATGTAATGAACCGGGTCAAACATTGTAACATTTTGTCCTGAATAGTTGAAACGTTTTAAGATAAAAAAAAAAAGTGAAGAAAAAAAAACTTCATTCCATGTATATCTGTAATCTGTCTTTATTTCTCATGTTCTATGATTACATTCAGTCTGATAAACCTACCAAACATTGCTTACACACAAATGAAGATACTACACAAGAGGTTGCAACTCTCTAAAGGCCCTTTTACATGGGGCAATGGCTGGGTGAATTATCAAGAACACTCATCCCTAGGAATGCTTGTACCCGATGATTGGCCTATGTAAATGTACAAACAACCGACTAACAGCATCCTTAGAAATCATGATTGTCAGCAGCACATTACCATATATAAACAGGTCAATGTGCTGCCAACAAATGCAAGCTGTATGGGGATGAATGATTTGTTCATCCCCCATGCAGCAATGATATAAATGCAACAGAATGTTGACCAGATCGACCTGTGTAAAGGGCCTTTAGGTTCTCTTCAGAGTGGTGACCTGAAACCCCTGGGCCCCAATATAAGATCTTTAAGGGGGGTGTCAGACATTGTTACAAGCACCTGGGTCCGGCTGCATGAACAATTGTTAAGAAGGTTTGTCTGTTAATGGTAAGCACCGTAGCCACACCTTCATAGAGGGCTACGGGGCAGTGAAATTAAGACATCCCTCAACGTGCAACCAACAAAAATGCGGCAAAGGTACATAACGTGTCACTCCCTAACAGGGCTCCTAACTCTGGAACATCGGTTATAATACTATTCTCATATTAGATAAAGTGAAATTTTGGGAACCCTCATACACCAGAGTGTGGGTGCAACTGCGACACTTGTTTTCTGTACTCAAACCCTGTAGTTTATTGTTATTCTATACAGAGGCTCATAACATCACAAAAGATTAGAAAAGGGGAATGATAGGTACAGGTGTTGTACCAGTGCCTTGGGCTATGTATTTGAATAGCTTATATAAAACATGTTTAGTTATGATTCTGCATTCAAGCATGAAGGACTACCATAGTACTAGCAGGAATTCAGTTACAAAGTCAATCTTAATGTATAGCCCACACCAGAATGCATTTGCAGATATGAAGAATATACAACACTCTATTTAGTTACCAATGCAAGAATGGAATACTGTACATTGTGACATCTTCCTGTATTACTATGATTTTTTTTTCTTCTTCACAAGAAGAAGAAGGCAGAAGTTTTTATTTCTCTTTAGTGTTCACTTTAATTCTAACTTTATAGTCGTATTATAACCTATTCAGAGACTATGAAGGTAAATGTATCCTCATGATGATGCACTCTGGTGAATGTCAAATAATATTAGAGTAAGGAAATGACATTGGGGGAATTTATTAAGACGTTTCCTCCAGCCTCTTAATAGTTCTGGTGCACCACAGCAGGTCCTCTGCGCCAGAAATGAAATCTGCATGAGCCCTAGGTATAACACATTCCAGTTATAGTAAATTTGACACAACAAAGCATCCCCATCCTGGCCCCTTTCATTACCACCCTGTTCCAACTACTTAAAAAGTGGCAAATGAGGTAAGAAAAAAAAAATTCAAAGTGCCAAATCTTTGCAGCAACAAAGGGCTGTGCGCCAAAGATGCGCCATATCTACTGACATCTACTCCAGAGATTACAGTAAATGTGATAAAACTACATCCTTCTGCCAGCAGATGTTTAGTTCCTATAGATGAGCACTACTACAGTATGGGCCTATCGATTTCTGTGGGCACCACATGGATCTCTAATATGGATAGCCTTAGGAATTATAGAACAATTTCTGTTGCTCTAAAGAAAGAATGATTAGCATCTTCTGTGAAGTAATGAATGAGATGGCTGTCAACAGGTGGATAAATCTAACTAGCTCAATTGTTACTAGAGATGGGCAAATTGGTTCGTACCAATACGAGTTCGACCCCAATATTCCAAATTGTTTTTTTTTTACAAAAACGAACAAATGGAGGTTCATATTGGATGAACCAGAAATGACCACCACATTATACTCTGAGGTCTCTTCAGGCCCTAAAGTATAATAGGTAGAGGCCAATGGGAGGTGAAAAAAATAAAAAACATTCATACTCGCCTTCTGTTACCTCTCTTGGGTCTCCTAGCGGCTTCTGTCGCTTTCCTGGTGACGTTCATCTCTATTCAGTGACGTCATCAAGGTGAGTATAAAAAAAAAATGGTGAATGTTTTTTTTTTATTTATTTCACCTCCCCTGGGCCTCAACCTATTATACTCTCGGGTCTAAAGAGACCTCAAAGTATAATGATGTCACTTTTCACTTTGACATAACTTTGGCTTAGAGAGCTAGAAATTGGATAGATAGGTTCCTAGGAGCCCTGAGAGTGTTCTACACTATGCTTTAAGCCAAGTTAAAATGTGGTTCGTACTGAAATTAACCCAAGCCCCCAAACACATCCATCTCTGATTGTTGCTGTCTTCAATACAAATATGTTCACAAAGTGTGATGAGAGTGAACATCAGATCAATTCTGCATCCTACAATCAATTTATAGAATCCAATTTTCATATAATTAAATGCTAACTTGTCTTGTGTATGGCCAGCTTTAGTTTGTGACTTTCAGCATCATTGTTAAGCGTCTGCTAGAATTTTTATAATTATGTTGTGGAAAACATAGCTGCAGAACACTTAGTGTAATAGTTTTTGTGCACTTTGTTAGAACCTGTCTTCAGAAACCATTCCAAACTATTTGCCTGTGGGTCACATACTGTATCTCACCACTTTATTTACACAAGTGTCTAGAAGTACCTGACAAACAGACATGGGTCAAGGTAATATATATCATATTTATTGTGGTATTATCAAAATTGAAATTTATAAAAATTAGCACACCAGCAACTTTGTAGTCTCCAGTGTGAGCACTCTTCAGATGATTTGTTTAATTTTCATGTATTGTCGTATGCAAGGGCATAGCTATAGGGGGTACAGCAGGAGCAGTCGCTACCACGCTTTGTGCAAGTTCTCCCACTTTAAAAGATGAGGCCGGTCTGTAATTGACATCATAGGTAGACCTCAACTATGAGAGACAAAATGAGAAAACAAATCCAGAAAATCACATTGTCTGATTTTTAAAGAATTTATTTGCAAATTATGGTGGAAAATCAGTATTTGGCCAATAACAAAAGTTCATCTCAATACTTTGTTATATATCCTTTGTTGGCAATGACAGAGGTCAAACATTTTCTGTAAGTCTTCACAAGGTTGGCACACACTGTTGCTGGTATGTTGGCCCATTCCTCCATGCAGATCTCCTCTAGAGCAGTGATGTTTTGGGGCTGTCACTGGCAACACGGACTTTCAACTCCCTCCAAAGGTTTTCTATGGGGTTGAGATCTGGAGACTGGCTAGGCCACTCCAGGACCTTGAAATGCTTCTTACGAAGCTACTCCTTCATTGCCCTGGCAGTGTACTTGGGATTATTGTCATGCTGAAAGACCCAGCCACATATCATCTTCAATGCCATTGCTGATGGAAGGAGGTTTGCACTCAAAATCTCACGATACATGGCCCCATTCATTCTTTCATGTACACGGATCAGTCGTCTTGGTCTCTTTGCAGAGAAACAGCCCCAAAGCATGATGTTGCCACCCCCATGCTTCAAAGTAGGTATGGTGTTCTTTGGATGCAACTCAGCATTCACTCTCCTCCAAACATGACGAGTTGTGTTTCTACCAAACACAGAGGCGTAGCTAGGGGTTCAGAACAGGGGGGACGAACACGTCCAAGTGGGCCCCTAACTCAGGTATACCAACACTATCACTATACGGTGACCATATAGTGGTAGATAGTGGTTCTACACAGGGCTGTGAAGACCAGTTACGTAAATACAGTACAGGAACAATGTTGTGACTTACAGGTGACATCTCTGACGGTTTACATTTATCGTCTCTTCCATCTGGACCGCCATGACCACTTCTTCCAGCTGTGACTGTAAAGTTTGTAACATAGACATCCTTGGCTCCTCAATTTTCCAGGCACCTGACCCACATTGTCCTCAACTACATAACCTCTCCATCCTGCTGCTACACCAATTATAAAATATATGATATAAAATCCCCTGGAAATGAATGTGCCCTAAGACATCAGCATCCTGGCACAGACGTTTGCGCGATGACGTCATTGTCCTGAGCCGCCCATGCCAGGACACAGGTCCTGCTTCTTCAGTAAGCGTTGGCAGTGCCAGCGGTGGAGACTCCTCCTCGGGGGATAGGAGGTAGGTGAGTAGAATCGACTTTTTTTATTAACTCACTTTGAGCATTGTAATTGGGGGTGGGGGGATGGGGATAATACATATAAGAGGTCAATTGGGAGCATTGGGAATTTAGATAAGAGGCCATAACTAATATAAGGGGTATTAGGGGGCTTTGATAAAAGAGGATATAAAATTATAGAGAAAGGTCAGTGGGGTCTGTATGTCAAACAGGTGCCATTACTACAGGTAATGAGTGGAGGACAGAGGAGCCTCTTAAAGAAGAAGTTACAGGTCTGTGAGAGCCAGAAATCTTGCTTATTTGTAGGTGACCAAATACTTATTTTCTATCATAATTTGCAAATAAATTCTTTAAAAATCAGACAATGTGATTTTCTAGATATGTTTTCTTATTTTGTCTCTCATAGTTGAGGTCTACCTATGATGTCAATTACAGGCCTCTCATCTTTTTAAGTGGGAGAACTTGCACAATTGGTGGCTGACTAAATACTTTTTTCCCCACTGTACATGTAAGAACCACTCGGATATTAGTCTCCCACTTAGGGCATAGATAGAACTGCTGGATTTAATGCAAAAACTCAAAGACAGAATTTCATTGTCACTAAAAATCCTAGTAGAGGAGAACAATTCAGTTCACTATCATAAGCTAAGATTGGACTGTATTGCTCACCTTTAAAGCTTAGCTCCAAAAAACGTTTTAATGCCAAAAGTAGCATTAGGTCAGCATAGTCAAGGATCAATTCTGTGGAGTAGGCTGTGGTACAAAAGGGGGTGTGATTATTGTGTCAGGGGCATTGACAGGGGATAGAAAAGATGGAAGGTTTTTGTCACAGACTTGTTGGGAACAACTCTTTATAGCTGTTTGGCCCCAGACAGAGAAATAAAAGGGAAATATACAGTAAATGCTGCTAATGTGTACAGATAGCATGTGGCTGAGGATTATGCGTTGCTCAGGTGGGCTCAAGCTCAATTTTTCACCAGGGCCTTTCACTCCTTGCTGTGCTGTCAAGTTATGAGAGCAAAGGGGCCAGATCAGGCCTACCTATGAATGTTATCCAACAGAACCAGGTCTGAATAAAAGGCACCCTATCTATCAGTGTCTTCAGCCAGAAGATTCTCCAGTCCCCCATTCGACGATGGAATATCAGATCTCCAATGGTGAGGTATGACAGCCCTTGCAGTGGTAAGGACAAGGCAAAGGAGACCCTTCTTCCATTTAGAAATGGCCTTAGTCTGCTTTATAGAATTCCCTGTCACATGACAATATATGTGGAATATTTTGTCCCAGAAGCACCAGACACCTGCTACACCTCCAAGAGATGTCAAGTACCATAGCAAAGCTTAATAAAGAAAGTAGGGCAGCAATACCAGCATGTGAGAATTTTATAGTGATTTTTTTTGTGCCAAACATGCAATTGGTATCTTATGTGTCAGGGTGAAGGCCTTATCCCATTCCTCAATTGCCATGGGGGTGCCCAGTTCAGCAGCCCATGCCCTTTCAAAAGGCAATGAAGTGTTATCTTCAGTCGATGAGATGAGAGTCTGCATCATGGAGAGCAACCGAGTCATTGGGGAGGTCTGTAGCAACAGAAATTCAAAGGAGGTAGGAACTCGATTAAGCGGTTGTAGTGGACCTCTCAAATGAAGAAAGGACCACAACTGTATGTAGGATATCCATGAGTCAGAGAGGTGGGAAGGACTGAGTTCTCATTCAATACCTGAACAAGTCGTGTGCTATCAGAGGAGGGGCATATCAGAAAACTGTCCAGTGTTAGAGCAGCATGAAGTCCATGTTTCCAAATAATGGTGTCATCGGGCCGAATTTCATTGACAATGATGTTGTGGTGGGTAATCTGTCCCATAATTGAAGAAAGGGGTAGTAAATTCAAGTCTACAGCAATCTGTCCATGCAATGAAGTAAAAGGGAGACCAAGGACAGTGCACCCTCTATTCTAACCCACTCTTATGTAGACCTAGAGAGGAACCAATCTATTACCTAGCTTGGTAATAGTTATAGAAGTCTGGTAACCCTACAGGTAACCTGCTATATAGAGTCATAATGCAACCCCAGATGCAAGGGCCAACACCAATCTACCAGTGTATACCGGAGAAATGTCCAATGAACTCAGCTGAATGCCGCATAGATGGATGGAAGACACACTGAGATCTTTTTTTTTTTTTTTTGCACTGTGCATGAGCAGGAGAGTTTTGTTGGTTTTGTCCCTTACCTTCCTCCCTTGTATAAAACCCACCTGAACAATCCGCACCAAAGATGGAACCACAGGGGTCAAGTGGAGTGCTAAAATCATAGCATACAACTACATGTTTATGTTAATGAGAGAGATGGGCCTAAAATTAGAACATACCCAGAGACTTCAACCTGGGAGAGACTTTCACTGGGTGATTTGCGAATGGCAAATCCCAGCAAAAGTGGGAGTGGCTTTTTAATGGGTGTGGCCTTTATAAAGCAAAATATATTCAAACCCCATATAATAATATAACACTCAGATTATTACTGGTTAAATAAAATAAACTGTAGCACCATTTTTATTTAATTCAGCAATCACTATAAATATTGTGTTAATTTTATTGGTTGTAACAGTTACGGCGATCCCAAATATGTCTATGTTTAGTCATTTCCTATAAATAAATATATATATATATATATATATATATATATATATATATATACACAGTGGGGAAAAAAAAGTATTTAGTCAGTCACCAATTGTGCAAGTTCTCCCACTTAAAAAGATGAGAGAGGCCTGTAATTGTCATCATAGGTAGACCTCAACTATCAAAGACAAAATGAGAAAACAAATCCAGAAAATCACATTGTCTGATTTTTAAAGAATTTATTTGCTAATTATGGTGGAAAATAAGTATTTGGTCAATACTTCATCTCAATACTTTGTTATACAGTGGCATGCAAAAGTTTGGACACCCCTGGTCAAAATGACTGTTATGGTGAATAGTTAAGCAAGTTGAAGATGAAATGATCTTTAAAAGACATAAAGTTAAAGATTAAACACACTTGTCTATAATTTTAACCAATATTAGTGTATTATTATGTTTGAGTACAATTTTTGAGTGAAAAAGGGAAAGGAGTACCTTGCAAAAGTTTGAGAACCTTTGTAGATTTGTGTTATCAGATAACTTGACCAAGGTCTCAGACCTTCATTAGCCAGTTAGGGTTATGGCTTGTTCACTATCATTGTTAGGAAAGGCCAATTGATGCAAATTTTACAGCTTTATAAATACCCAGCCTCCTCTAACCTTATGCCAAAAACATCAGCCATGGGTTCTTCTAAGCAGCTGCCTAGCACTCTGAAAATGAAAATAGTGGAGGCCCACAAAGCAGGAGAAGGCTATAAGAAGATAGCAAAGCATTTTCAAGTTGCCCTTTCCTCAGTTCCAAATCTAATTAAGAAATGGCAGTTACCAGGAAAAGTGGTCAAGATAAGGTCTGGAAGACCAAAAAAAATATCACAGAAAGCTGCTCATAGGATTGCCGGAGTGGCAAATCAGATACCTACTTGACGGCAAAAGACCTTCAGGAAGATTTAGCAGACTCTGGAGTTGTGGTACATTGTTCTACTGTTCAGCGATACCTGCACAAATATGGCCTTCATTGAAGAGTCATCAGAAGAAAACCTCTCCTGCGTCCTCATCATAAAATTCAGCGTCAGAAGTTTGCAAAAGAACATCTAAACAAGTCTGATGCATTTTGGAAACAAGTCCTGTGGACCAATGAGGTTAAAATAGAAGTCTTTGGCCACAATAATCAAAGGCATGTTTGGAGAAAAAAGGGCACAGAATTTCAGGAAAAGAACATCTCTCCAACCATTAAGCATGGGGTTGGATCAATCATGCTTTGGGTTTGTGTTGCAGCCAATGACACGGGGAACATTTCACAGGTAGAGGGAAGAATGGATTCAATGAAATTTCAGCAAATTCTTAAAGCAAGCATAACACCATCTGTAAAAAAGCTGAAATTGAAAAGAGGATGGCTTCTACAAATGGATAATGATCCTAAACACACATCAAAATCCACCATAGACTACCTAAAAAGGTGCACACTGAAGGTTTTACCATTGCCCTCACAGTTCCCTGATCTGAATATCATTGAAAATCTGTGGCTAGACCTCAAAAGGGCAGTGCATGTAAGACGACCCAGAAATCTCCCAGAACTGGAAGACTTTTCCAAGGAATAATGGAAGAAAATCCCTCAAACAATAATTGAAAGACTCTTGGCTGGCTACAAAAAGTGTTTACAAGCTGTGATAATTGCCAAAGGGGGTGCTACTAGGTACTAACCATGCAGGGTGCCCAAACTTTTGCATCAGGTCATTTTCATGTTTTGTTATTTTGAAAATGTAAAATATGAAAATAATTTTTTTTTTCACAAAAAATACATTGGGAATGTGTCATCTTTAATGTTATGCCTTTAGAAGATCAATTTATCTTCAACTTGCTTAACTGTTCACAATAACAGTCATTTTGACCAGGGGTGTCCAAACATTTGCATGCCACTGTATATCCTTTGTTGGCAATGACAGAGGTCAAACGTTTTCTGTAAGTCTTCACTAGGTTGGCACACACTGTTGCTGGTATGTTGGCCCATTCCTCCATGCAGATCTCCTCTAGAGCAGTGATGTTTTGGGGCTGTCACTGGGCAACACGGACTTTCAACTCCCTCCAAAGGTTTTCTATGGGGTTGAGATCTGGAGACTGACTAGGCCACTCCAGGACCTTGAAATGCTTCTTATGAAGCTACTCCTTCATTGCCCTGGCAGTTAGCTTGGGATTATTGTCATGCTGAAAGACCCAGCCACATTTCATCTTCAATGCCATTGCTGATGGAAGGAGGTTTGCACTCAAAATCTCACGATACATGGCCCCATTCATTCTTTCATGTACACGGATCAGTCGTCCTGGTCCCTTTGCAGAGAAACAGCCCCAAAGCATGATGTTGCTACCCCCATGCTTCACAGTAGGTATGGTGTTCTTTGGATGTAACTCAGCATTCACTCTCCTTCAAACATGACGAGTTGTGTTTCTACCAAACAGACCTACTTTGGTTTCATCTGACCATATGACATTCTCCCAATACTCTTATGGAACATCCAAATGCTCTCTAGCAAACTTCAGACGGGCCCGGATATGTAAGCAGGGGGACACGTCTGGCACTGCAGAGTCCCTGGCAGCATAGTGTGTTACTAATGGTAGCCTTTGTTATATTACTCCCAGCTTTCTGCAGGTCATTCACTAGGTCCCCCGTGTGGTTCTGGGATTTTTTTTCTCACCGTTCTTGTGATCATTTTGACCCCACGGGGAGAGATCTTGCGTGGAGACCCTGATTGAGGGAGATTATCAGTGGTCTTGTATGTCATCCATTTTCTAATTATTGATCCCACAGTTGATTTCTTCACACCAAGCTGCTTGCTTATTGAAGATTCAGTCTTCCCAGCCTGGTGCAGGTGTACAATTTTGTTTCTGGTGTCCTTCCACAGCTCTTTGGTCTTCACCATAGTGGAGTTTGGAGTGTGACTGTTTGAGGTTGTGGACAGGTGTCTTTTATACTGATAACAATGTCAAACAGGAGCCATTACTACAGGTAATGAGTGGAGGACAGAGGAGCCTCTTAAAGAAGAAGTTACAGGTCTGTGAGAGCCAGAAATCTTGCTTGTTTGTAGGTGACCAAATACTTATTTTCCATCATAATTTGCAAATAAATTCTTAAAAATCAGATAAAAAAAAATCAGACAATGTGATTTTCTAGATTTGTTTTCTCATTTTGTCTCTCATAGTTGAGGTCTACCTATGATGACAATTACAGGCCTCTCTCATCTTTTTAAGTGGGAGAACTTGCACAATTGGTGGCTGACTAAATACTTTTTCCCCCCACTGTGTATATATATATATATATATATATATATAAACAAAAAGGTGTAGCAGCACTCTGACACAGCACAAGGGTACAATGTGAACACAGGGCAATAACATACCTCTCTTGGACCCAGAACAGGTCTACAATGTGAACACAAGGAAATAACATACCTCTCTTGGACCCAGAACAGGTCTACAACATGAACACAGGGCAAATAGGATCTAGAGGACCCAGAACAGGTCTACAATGTGAACACAGGGCAAATAGGATGCAGAGCATACTCAACTTAAAATAGCCTAGGGGCAAATGGGGAAATAAGAAATATCCTCTATTCCACTTATATAAACCCGTGCAATTGAATGGGAGTGCAAGTCCAATTAGAGGGAACCACACCCCCCATGCAGTACACACTCGAAAAAAATTCAGACAGCACATCCCAATGTGAACAGGTGCACGCTACCGTGGCAAAATGTATAAAAACAAAAAGGTGTAGCAGCACTCTGACACAGCAAAAGGGTATATAGAGAACAGAGATAGCATTACTGCTATTATTGGCACCTACAAATTAATATGGTGTATAAACTAAAATTTTGAGGTTCTTAGTTATACATATTTGATCAAACAGTAGGAAGCCCACCTGCCCCGACAAGGCGACCTCATTAAGGTGGGACCCTATACTAATGCCTCTATTAAACCCAAAATAAATCTACAATGTGAACACAGGGCAATAACATACCTCTCTTGGACCCAGAACAGGTCTACAATGTGAACACAAGGAAATAACATACCTCTCTTGGACCCAGAACAGGTCTACAATATGAACACAGGGCAAATAGGATCTAGAGGACCTAGAACAGGTCTACAATGTGGACACAGGCCAAATAGGATCCAGAGCATACTCAACTTAAAATAGCCTAGGGGCAAATGGGGAAATAAGAAATATCCTGTATTCCACTTATATAAACCCGTGCAATTGAATGGGAGTGCAAGTCCAATAAGAGGGAACCACACCCCCCATGCAGTACACACTCGAAGACCTGTTCTGGGTCCTCTAGATCCTATTTGCCCTGTGTTCATATTGTAGACCTGTTCTGGGTCCAAGAGAGGTATGTTATTTCCTTGTGTTCACATTGTAAGAAGCCAAGAATGTATTTTCAGAAAGAGAACTATCACAGTCAGACCATATTACATCTATAAAGGAGTGTTTCAAGATCCTTACTAAAACATATAGGGAATATGTCAGTTCATGGTGGGAGCTACAGGGTTTAAGAAATTATTTTGATAATAAAATTATCCCTAGAGGATTGAGAAATCCGGTATTGCCTGCCAAAAGAATTAGATCTAAGGAATTAAATATTAAATGGTAGAAAGAAGTTACAGAATCTTCATTACGTTTAATTACCCTGCTTATTGAGGAGGAAGGATACAATCTGCAGAAACTCTCTATCTCACTAAAAGATACTATTGAGAAAGCTAGGAGTTTTTCATCAGACCCAGATTTTGTTAAGAAGGAACGTGAACTCCAATTGAATATAGAGAAATATACTAATCTTATTAAATCCAGAAAACATTACCAATTCCAACGAGATTTATTGGAGTTCAAAGAAAATAGAGCCTATATTGGCTTATCCAATTCTAGGGCTGTTAGTGACATTTCATCTAGTGAAGGGGAATTATCAGATGTGGAACGGTCCACCCGTCCCAAAACATCGTTTAATAGAGGACGAGGTAGAGTTACATCAGTATTTAATAAAAGTAGGGGACGTAGTTCTAGAACTGACTTTGGACCTACAAATTTGATATCTGACCCACAAGGGGGTTTTTTATCTCAAGGTCCCCCCATTACTCAGTATTTTCTGAGAACACGACCAGATCAGAATCAATGACTGATTTAGGATCGGCTACAAAAAACAGTGACGAGTTACAAGTGATTAATTTATCTAATTGAGTGCTTTCTAGAGATGAGATTACGGTACTTTCCTTGGGTCTGTCATATGTTCCAACAACTAATTTTGATCTTTTCACTTGGGTGAAAGATATTTCCTTGTTTTCCCGAAAATTGCGATGGGCAAAATTTATGGGTTCAGTTAACAAAAGACGATGTGCTGAATTAGGCATACCTTTTGAAGATCTAGATAACCTGAAGCTCCTGGAAGAACTTTGGGAAGAGGGACAAGGTATATCAGGACCGGCCCCCCTTACAGATCTTCACGTAAAAAGCACTGCTGCACCACCTGTCATGGATACTAGTGTAATAGATGTATTTGAATCCATGGTAGTACAGGCTCTATCTCAATTGTCAAGGGAGAAATTAGCCAGGGGACATAATTTAAGTGGTGGCGAACTCCGTGCTTTACATGATCTTTCACGTGATGAGACGATTATTCTAAAACCTTCAGATAAAGGGGGTAATCTGGTTATCATGGACAGATCACAATATGTAGCAATGTGTAATTCCCTTTTGTTGGATCCTGAGACATACAAAATTTTAGATCACGATCCTACCACTAAATTTAAGAGAGAACTTGATGTTATTCTATTGAGGGCCCATGAGGCGGGCCTAATTAGTAAGAAGGAATTAACATTCATGTCTACTCCATTTCCAACAATGGCTACTTTTTATAGTTTACCCAAGATACATAAAGGGTTTCCCCCTTTAAGGGGTCGTCCTATTGTCTCGGGCATAGGAAGCTTAACCCAAGAAGCGGGTGTTTACATCGACAAAATATTGCGACCATTTGTCTTAACGCTCCCTTCCTATGCCCGAGACACAATGGATATCTTGAAACGGTTGGAAAATATAACACTACCACCAGGTTCATTTTTGGCATCCATTGATGTCGAGGCCTTATACAGTTCAATACCACATGATAAGGGCTGTGAGGCCATTAGACATTTCCTTCAATCTCGTACCATTCAATTGGCCCCCCATGGCGAATTCATCCTAGAGCTCCTTGATTTCGTTTTAAAGAGGAATTTTTTTTTCTGTTTGACGGGCGCTTCTTCCATCAGCAACGCGGGACCGCTATGGGCAGTTCAGCTGCGCCCACGTATGCTAATTTATTTTTGAGCTGGTGGGAGGAGCGTCTTTTTTTTTTCGGATCTCTTTGAGAGGTGGACTGGGATGATTTCGCTATGGATAAGGTACATGGATGATGTGCTTATCCTTTGGACAGGCCCCAAAGAAGAGTTTTGGGGCTTTGTTGAGGCCCTCAATAAAAATGACATCAATATGAAATTTTCTGCATCAATAGATTCTCACTCAATTACATTTTGGACCTAGGCATCATTATTAAAGGACAGGGGGATTTGGAAACCTCTTTATACCGTAAAGAGACAGCTACAAACAACTTATTAAAATGGGATAGTTTCCATCCAGCCCCCCTCAGGCGGGGAATACCTAAGGGTCAATTCCTTCGTGTACGTAAGAATTGTTCTAATTTGGATGATTTTCATGTCAAAGCTAAAGAGCTAGAGGGTAGGTTTTGCAAACGAGGATATCCAACGTCTGTCCTCAAAGAAGCCAAAGAGATGGCAGCTCTTAGTGATCGTACCACTTTACTTACCCCTAAGATTAAACCAAAGGATACACATGCTATCCGCCTGATAGGGAATTATGACCGTGGAGCTAAGGGTGTCATGGAAATACTCAAATCTTATTGGAACATATTAACAATTGATCCAGATGTAAGAGAATTAATTAGTCAACATCCCTCTGTTACTTATCGCAGAGGTCAGAATTTGGGTAATTTGCTAACACATAGCCACTTTACACCCCGCTCTGCGGCTAGCACTTGGCTGGATAAAAGTGTCCCTGTTGGGACCTTCAAATGTGGCTCATGCAAGGCATGTGACTACATCTTGAAAGGGGACACTATTCCTATTGTCTCTACTGGTAAGAAACATTTTACTAAACAGTTCATCAACTGTAGGACCACTGGTGTGATCTATGTGGCCACATGCCCCTGTCCGTTAAATTACGTAGGTAAAACTATACGAGAATTTAGATGCAGAATACTTGACCATGTAGGCTATATCACACGGAGAGAAGATCGCACCCTCTCTACCCATGTATGGGAATATCATGGAGGTGACCCTAAGTCTCTGACCTTTCAAGGTATAGAACGAGTATGTCCCCCAATGAGAGGTGGTAACTGGGATCGGTTGATCCTACAACATGAGACCAGGCGTATTTTTCAATTTCAGAGTGTGAAACCTAAAGGCCTGAATGATTCACTCTCTTTTGCATCATTTATATAATTATGGTTTCATCTGCATTTTACATCTATTTAGTCTGTTTATATAGCAATAATAGTTTTCATTCAATTTTATGGTTTATTATTATGCTTTACCCAAATATCTTTTGTTTATTTTACTGATGTTTTACATCTTTGGGTATTTCTTTATATGGATGGGATATAACAATTAAAACAGTACATAATTTTATGCACTGCCGTGGTGGCTGGTTTATCTTTGCCACTCTAGTACATATTAGTGTACATATCAATGTTTCCCTAGTCCAGTCATCTACCCGTTCTTACAGACTTATACTTGTATTTTGCATTTGTTATCTTAAGTAAATCTGATTGTGATCTTGAAAGGTTCTTTTCTATTTACTTTATTGCAGTCTTGTTTCCATTCACCATTTTCTCTTTTTTACATTTGTTGTTCAGCGTCTCCTCTCCATGGAAACCTGTTTTCCCCTGCATGACAAACCTCCGGACAAGGTGGGCGGAGCCTCCGGTCCGATGATGTCATGAGGGGGAGTGTCATGGGGGCGGGGCTACACAGTGAATGGCGTCGGCTCTCTTAGTACCAGTGTCCACCATCAGGACACTGGGAACTGCAGTTATTACTGCAAATTATCTCAGTAAGCTTGATATTATCTTTACCTTCTCCTGATGAACCCTGCTTATCTCTGGGGAAAACGCGTTGAGGATAGTTTTATACAAATAGGGGCTCTGTTTACATTGTTATAAGCCTCTTAGAGGATAGCTTTATACAAACAGGGGCTGTGTTGATATTGAGATAAGCCTCTTAGAGGATAGCTTTATACAAACAGGGGCTGTGTGGACATTGTGATAAGCCTTTTAGAGGATAGCTTTATACAAACAGGGGTTGTGTTTACATTTTGATAAGCCTCTTAGGATAGATCTATTCAAACAGGGGCTCTATTGACATTGTGATAAAGCCTCTCACATGTTGCTGATTATTGAGCACTTAGTTTAGCTGTTTTTTCAAACAGAGGCTTTATGGACATTGTGAAAGCTACTTATGTGCTGTTGTCTGCTTAATGCCACATGCAGCAACACTACAGACGTCATTTTTTTTGTAGTGCATTGTACACTTTTTAATCAGATTATTAAAGGTTATATTTTAGGTTTTAGTGCTAGTTTGTTTTTTCTCTTTGATAGTATATTTGAGCACGATTAGTTACTTTACATTTGTTGACATCATATTCCAAGTAGACTGAGGAGCAGGAGACTGGAACAAGTCACAATACTCGAGCAATGATTAAATTGCCTCATGGGTATAAGTAGTCCCAAACAGGAAACAAGATGGCTTCATAACAGCACACATTGGCCATCTTTGTTAAGAGCAGATCCTAGGATAAACACAGCAGCCTCCAGTGGTGAGGAGTGGAAGTGCAACACAGTAGTTCAGAGTGAGAGAAACAGCGGCCAATGGTGGTAGATTAGAAAAATACACCAAAATTCTGACATTATTCCCTCCTTCAGCATCGACCTCCGGACAATGCTTGGCTCGGTTTTTCTGGATATCTTTGGTGAAATTCCTTAAGCAGTCGGGGAGCATTGATGTTGGTTACAGGTTCCCATGAATTGTCCTCGGGGCCATGCCCCTGCCATTTTATTAGGTATTGTAGACAAATTGTCCAGTATCTTTTCAACAATGTAATATTCTTGTCCATCCACTTCAACTGGATGGGGAGGAGGTAGGTTACGTTATTCCAAATGGATTTGGAATAACAGGTTTCAGAAGTGACACATGGAACACAAGATGTATCTTCATTGTCTTGGGAATCTTTAAGCGAAAGGATACTGTATTTATTTGTCCAATAACCTTAAAGGCCCAATAAATTTTTGACCTAGTTTTGCTGAAGGTACATGAAGTTTCAAGTTCTTTGTAGAAAGCCATACCTCATCTCCTATCTTGAAAGTTGGAGAAGTTTGTGGGATTTATCTGCTGTTTCCTTATATCTCTCCTGGGCAATCTTTAATGTGTCCTTTAACATCTCTAGATTTTGTTGGAGAGATTAAATTTTGTCATTGACTGCAGGAATGGGAATGTCTCTAGGAAATTAGGAAGGATTCTCAGATGGTAACACAAATGAGCAAAAAATGGCGTTTGTGGAAGCATTATGAGTATTATTATATGAAAATTCTGCCATTGGGAGCAAATCGACCCAGTCATCTTGCAAATGGCAAATGTACCATCAGAGATACTGTTCCAAAGTCTGATTTGTGTGTTCAGTCTGACCATTTGATTGGGGGTGAAATGCAGTTGATAAATTAACATCAATGTCAAGTGTTTTGCAAAAATTCTTCCAAAATTTGGGCATAAATTGTACTCCGCGATCTGAGACAACTTCATCTGGTACTCCATGAAGACGAAAGACATCTTGGATGATAAGGTCAGCAGTCTCTTTGGCAGAAGGAAGACCATAACATGGAATAAAGTGAGCTGCTTTTGTCAGTCGATCAACCACAACTAGGATGGTATTTCTCCCTTTAGAGGCAGGCAATTCGACAATAAATTTCATAGATTTAAACCCCCAAGGACAGGATGGGATTGAAAGAGACTGCAGAAGTCCCACTGGTGAAATACGGGGAATTTTATTCATGGCACAGGTGTTACAAGAAGAAACATATTTCTTCACATCCTCTTGATAGTGAGGCCACCAAAAGAAGCGTGACAGAAGTTCTTTTGTCTTCTGAATACCCTTGTGACCTGCTAGCTTGGAGTCATGAATCAATTGTAATACTCTTAGTCGTACGCTCTCCAGCACATAAATGCAATGATTAAGAGTCCATACTCTATTTTGAAACGTAAGGGATATATCATCTGGTGGATGCAGAAGAACTGAATCAGTCTCATATGCTGCCCTTATTTCTTCCAGCAGATCCTTGTTGACAATGGCACCCAAAAAAGTTGGATTCCGACAGAATGGTAGTTGGTGGTGTAGATGGAAAGGAGTCATCTGAAAACAGTCAGCATAAAGCATCAGCTTTTCCATTTCGGGAGCCATGTCTATAAGAGATCACAAAATTAAATCGATTAAGAAACAGACTCCACCGAGCTTGACCGGGGGGACAAACATTTAGCAGATCTGATGAACTCTAAATTACGATGGTCAGCTAGCACCACTATCTGCTGTGCTGCTCCTTCCAAATGATGTTGCCACTCTTTGAAAGCTGCAACGAAGGCTAAAAGCTCCTTGTTTCCTACATCATAATTCTTTTCTGAGGAGGTCAATCTTCAAGAAAATAAGTACAGGGGTGTAACAAGTCTCTTTCTCCTGTTCTTTGTGATAGAATGGCCCCTATTGCCAGAAGCATCAACTTCAATGATAAAGGTATGTTCAGTTTCAGGATGAATCAGTATAGGGGCTGTGGTAAAGGAAGGCATCCTGTGCTTGAGAAGACCAAATAATTCGTATTCCCTTCCTTGTTAATTGAGTAATTGGTGCAATTATAGCTGAAAAATTTTTGATAAACAGTCTGTAGAAATTAGCAAATCCTACAAAACGCTGGACCTCTTTCACATTCCTTGGGGTTGGCCAGTCAATTATTGCTTGAATCTTTCTGGAGTCCATATGCAGTCCTTCAGTAGAAATTACATAACCCAAGAACTGAATTTCTGTTTGATGAAATTCACATTTCTCCAATTTAATATAGAGTTGATGAGTTCATAGATGCTATTATACAACTCTGACATGGTTCTGGTGTTCTTCTTCAGAGTTGGGGAAGATTAGTATATCATCCAGATAAATAACTACAAACCAATCTAGCAGATCTTTGAAAGGTTGCTGAAAGGTTGCAGGTGCAAACAAAGTCCAAAAGACATGACCAAGTACTCAAAATGTCCATAACGTGGGGGCGTGGCTAGCGCGCGACATGGACGGTCGCATGTGAGCGGAGCTCCGGCTAGAGCCGCTCATCCATCCTGAAATCCATCCTTGCTTACCGGTGCCCGGGTTCGCTGTCCGCTGGAACGCACTTCTGAGGCCCTCCTCCTGGTTCCAGAGCTCCCGTTCTGCCGGTGTCCTTCTCCGTTGGGTAGTAGTCGGTGATCGCTACACGTGGCCGGCGGCCATACACTCCCGCTGCCGGAGCCGCTCTGTCCCGCGCTGCTGTGGCCTGGAGCTGGGGTGGAGCTGCTGTTCTGGGGCTGCGCTCGTGGGCCGGCCTGGGCTGTGCAGGCACCGCTGGGGCCGCTGGTCCTGCTGGCACCCGGACGGCGGTCTCCCCTCTCTCCACGTGGCGGGCGGCCATTTTAACCCTGACCGGTTTGGCCATCTGCTGATGAGGGGGCGCTGAGTCTGGCGTTCCTGGCGAGCTGAGCCTATCTCTGACGGTTCCCTCTATCCCTGCCTGGAAGTTTGGGAGCCGGCATTCCTCTCTCCTCCTTGCTGCTGGGCACGATAGGACCATCCCCTGGCTCCTCTGGGCAGTAGTGCAAGGCAATATCTGTGGCAGCCATCAACTGTCTCTGACCCATTGAAGGTGTGTGCCTCTGTACGATTTATCGTCCTGCTGACTGCTTCTCTGGAAGGCTTTACTTATAATCCAGTGACGGTTGCTGTATGTGCTATTGGACTGTTGAGTTACCATCTGTCCTCCTCTAGTTCCTCCTGGCAATCTATCTACTCCATCACTTCGCTACTGGCCTTCTTGGAGGCCTTACTTATAATCCAGTGACTGTTGCTATCGGCACTATTGGATCGCTGAGTTGCCATCCGTTCCCTCTTAGTTCCTCCTGGCAATCTATTTATTTCATTACTCTGCTGACGGCTCTCTCTTGGAGACATCGCTTATAATCCAGAGTCTGTTGCCATCGATACTATTGGACTGTTGAGTTACTGTCTGTCCTCGGCTGGCTTATTGGCCCTGGTGGCCTGACATAGAGGCTCCTACTGTGCAACTGCTATTAGCCAGAGACCTTGTCTATAATCCTCTGGGGCCGGCCTGGTCTTGCTACAATCACACCTCCTCCTCTGCCAACATATCCACCCGTACGGAACGCAGGAAGAGCGGCCGCCGACTCTCTAAAATGAGTCGCCCGCAATCAACCTCTGTCTCTGATCGCCTGAGGGGGTTCTCCAGGGCAGCATCCTCTTCTACATCACCATCGCTTGAGGCAGCCTCTCCTGCCCTTCCAGAGGAGGACCCCGAGCCCACTTTAAAGCAAGTTACTGGACAGCTACTGGAGGCGATCCATGCCGGCACTTCCTCGCTGACCGGGAAAATTGAGGAGGTAAAAATCGACCTGGGCCTGCTCCGTCAGGACTTTCAGACCTTGCGAGGCAGGGTGTGTGAGGTGGAGGATCGGGTCTCTCAGGTAGAGGACACTGTTAACCCACTTCCTGACAAACTCCAGGAGCTGGAGAGAGCTGCAAGTTTGTGGACCCAGCGTGCGGATGACTTGGAGAATAGATTGCGACGAAACAACCTCCGTATCCTGGGCCTGCCGGAGCGGGCGGAGGGTGAAGATCCTCGGGCCTTTGTGGAGGGGTGGCTGAAAAATGTCCTGCCGGAGGCTCACTTCTCACCAATATTTGCAGTGGAACGGGCCCATAGGGTTCCGGCTAAACCGCCGCCTCAGGGCGCACCTCCTCGACCCTTGTTGGCCCGTCTGATTAACAGCACGGATCGGGATACGGCGTTGCGGGCTGCGCGCCAGGCCGGCGAGCTTAAGTACAACGGAGCAGCAGTGGCCATGTTTCCAGATTTCTCGGCGGCTCTCCGGAAGACCCGAGCATCCTTCGTGGCCGTTAAGAGGCGGTTGAGAGAAAAGGCTATACAATACTCCATGATTTACCCAGCACGTCTTCGGGTCGTCCATGACGGCAGGTCCCTTTTCTTTACTTCACCGAGGGATGTGGAGGACTGGCTATCTCTTCTTCCTCGATCTCCGAGACGATGATCCTGACGGCGTGTGGTGAGAGGTCCGATCGGACCATACATAAGGACTTATGTATTACGGGATGCTCTTGTTTATTGCATAAGTAGTTTTATGAAAAGTGCGGTTCTGTTATTATAGTATCCTGTAGTCTTATAGTTACCTGGGCTGGCGACCCCCGGGGCGCCGGTGTATGCTACTTACTCATGTGAACCTGGCTCTGTTGAATAGTATATCTCCTAGCCTAGTGATTATCCATACCTTTAAGACAGTGCCCCGTATACCAACCACTGTGGGTGCACTTCTTCCCCCGTTAATTGTAGCCACGGTTAATTTAACAAATATTGTTTGTTTATGCCAGTAGTATGTCTCACACCCTTTAGGGGTGTAATGGTTCATTTCGTTTGTATATGGTTCTTAGGTTGCTGCACACCACTTTGTGTTTCACTCAGCCACGTGCTACACACTCATAGGCGGGTCACTTTTGGGGTCCTGAATTGCCATGATTACATTACACTCTTAGACGACCATGGCGTCCTTTAGTGTACTATCTTGGAATGTGAGGGGCCTGGGTAGCCCACGAAAGAGGTCGTTGGTTTTCTCTCAGATTAGGAGGGCTGACCCACACCTCATATGCCTTCAGGAAACTCATTTGGTTCCAGATAATTCCAGGCGACTTCAGAAGCCATGGGTTCAGTGGGCGGCTCACTCTACACACACTTCCTATTCCAGGGGGGTGTCCATCTTGGTGCATCGTAGACTCAGGTGGGAGCCAGGCCTCATTGTAAGGGACCCCGAGGGACGATACGTTTTTGTCCAGGCCTGGGTTGACTCTGTCCTGTATGTTATCCTGGGTGTGTACTTGCCACCGGCGTCTGATCTTGCTGTGCTCCAGCAGGCTGCGCAGTTTGCGACCCGATTCCCTGGGGCTATTGCATTATGTTTGGGTGACTTTAACAAAGTTATGGATATTGCATTGGATCGGTTCTCCGCGGAGCCAGGTTCCCCCCTCTCTGCCTCGCCCTACTACAATGGCCGGAGTGATCCGTGAATTGGGGTGGTTGGATTTGTGGCGGGTCCGGTTTCCGGAGGCCCGCACCTTTTCCTGTCACTCTGCCAACAGACATACTCTGTCCAGGATTGACCATGCTTTTGGAAATACTAAAGCATATTCTTTGTTGCAGACCATATCCTATTTACCCAGGGCAGTGTCTGATCATTCCCCGTTGTTGGTCCAATTAAATAGTAGTACGGCTGCTAAGCCACGACAGGGTTGGCGAATCCACCCATTTTGGTTGAAACTATTTGTACCACATGATCGAATACCTGATCAACTTCAGACGTTTTTGACCATTAATTCCCCAAACACTTCTCCGCTCCTCTTATGGGAAACTATGAAGGCATATCTTAGGGGTTGTATTAAGTCCTCCATTTCCTTTGTAAAGAGGGAATCCTCGCTGTTGGAGACCACCTTGGCGACCCAGTGTGCCTCGCTCGAAGCCGCATACGTGGCTAATCCAACTGATGAGGCTAGGTCTCAATGGTTGCAGACGGGTAGACAATATCTGCATATACTGCATGACAAGGCACGTAGGTCTCTGTTTTTTAGCAAACAGAAGTTTTACGAACTCGGCAACCAGTCGAGCAGCTTTCTAGCTCAACTGATACATCAAAACACAGCCTCACCTGCAATACTACGAGTACATTCAGAGACGGGGGAGGTACTGTCCAATAGCTTGGCCATTAGTGACAGATTTTATAGGTATTACAGTGAGTTATACCTCTCCAAGCTTAGAGTCACTGACGGAGAGCTTGCCACCTATTTGGGCTTGATCCCCCTTCCTACATTGTCAGAAGACCAACGTGAATTTTTAGATTCCCCTTTTACGCTAGAGGAGCTATCGGGTGCCCTGGCAGATATGGCAAGGGGCAAATCGCCGGGTCCGGACGGCATCCCGGTGGAGGTTTATGCCCAGTATGGGGGCCTGCTTCTCCCGGTGTTGCTTGACTGTTATAACGCTGCCTTTGTGGGTCCCAGTCTCCCGGAGTCCTTTTATGACGCCACCATTATCCTGTTACTTAAGCCTGACAAGGATCCGCTGGACTGTGGCTCATATAGGCCTATATCACTGCTTAATATAGATTATAAACTCCTTACTAAAATGTTGGCGAAAAGGCTAAATTCTGTTGTTCTCGACCTTGTCCATCCGGATCAGACAGGCTTTATGCCTGGAAAATCCACATCGGATAATCTTAGAAGGGCTCAGGTGATAACTCAGATTGGGGCATCATCCTCACATGACTGGGCGATGGCTTCTTTAGATGCAACAAAGGCGTTCGACTCTGTCGAGTGGCCTTTTCTATTGCAGGTGTTGCGAGGATACGGATTTGGAGAGGGGTTTGTTACCTGGATTTCCCTTCTATACTGTTCCCCTAGAGCGGCACTGTCCATTAATGGCGCGTTGTCTTCCTACTTTCCTTTGGGTAGGGGTACAAGACAAGGATGTCCATTGTCACCGCTACTGTTTGCTCTGGCGGTGGAACCCTTGGCAATACTGCTTCGGAATGACCCCATATATAAAGGCATAGTGATAGGCACCCGGGAGGAGAGAACAGCACTATATGCCGATGACTTACTCCTGTTTATGAGCGACCCCTCCCGGTCTCTGCCCAGAGCCATGGCTATAATTGATGAATTTGGTAATTATTCTGGCCTACGGACCAATTGGACTAAGTCCTCATACATGCATATTGGCCGTGCGTCAAGTGTAGCTGAGGGGAATGTGGTATGTGGATTGACTACAGTCTCAACCTGCAAATATCTGGGCATCTTTATATCTAGGGACCATAGGTGTTTTTTGGAACAGAACATCTTTCCGCTCATCTCGCACTTTAGGGTTAAGTTTAATCTTTGGGCTACACTGCCTTTGTCGGTGGCTGGTAGAATCAACCTAGTTAAAATGATAGTACTACCCAAATGTCTATATGCTATAAGCCATTCTGCTGTGTCCGTGCCCCTTAGATTTTTTAAACAAATGGACTCCCTCATTATCTCCTTTATATGGGGAAACTCTAGATCTAAGCTTAGGTTGTCATCTCTACAACGACCAAAGCAGCTCGGGGGCACATCACTCCCTGATCTGTTTCTTTACTACCTGGCAGGACAGCTCCGTTTTATTAGGAAGTGGCTCTCATCTGATCCCCTACCGAGGTCCGAGGCACATCTGGCTCACCACCTGGGTCTGCATAATCTGTGGCCGGTGTTGGAACACCCGGCCTTGTTTAGGGGGAAATTGTTGCCCATCCATGCCCTGGCGGGACAGGTCTGGCGTCAGGCGAAAAAGGTGTCCACTTATTCTGATATACCTGCGGAGACCCCGCTTTGGCACAACCCTGGTCTGCCGACGTTATTTGCCCTGCCTGGCGCCCGGGCCTGGTCGCAGTATGGCGTGTCCTCTCTTAGTGACCTGTACATACAAGGGGTTTTTAAAACGTTTGACTCGCTAAGCTCCTCCTATGGCATCCCTAGAACGCAGTTCTTTAGATATCTACAGATTAGACATGCACTTTCTTCTCAGTTCCCGGATCGATTGGACAATATATCTGAGTATCCGCTTATCGGCATACTTCGCTCACAGGGCCCTGGGGGTTTGATATCTACTTTATATGCACATCTGATACAGGCCAAGGTGTCCACTTTGGACGCCCCGGCCTTGACGCGATGGAGCATAAATATCCCAACTCTCACAGATGAGATGTTTCAAGATATCCTTGAATCTCCTCAACATGTGTCACCTTCAGCTAACAACAAACTGATTCAAACGTATATTCTACACCAATGTTACTTGACACCTTCCCGTCTATACAAAATGGGACGTCTGCCCAACCCCGGATGCCTTAGGTGTCTTTGTCCACAGGCAGACTTTTGGCATATGATTTGGGAATGTCCGATCATACAATGTTTTTGGAAAGGGGTCGTGGATCTCCTGGCGGAAGTTCTGGCTAAACCTATACCATTAACCCCAGAGATATGCCTTTTCGGCGTATTAGATGAAGAAATATGGCAACACCATGTTAGAATCCTTTTGAGGGAGTCTTTATTTTATGCTAGGAAAGCTATCGCACTGCGATGGATGGCTCCGAAACCCCCATCAGTATCTCAGTGGAAGAAACTTGTTAATACTGTTCTTCCTTATAACCAGATTGTGTATAAAGGGAGAGGGTGCCCTCAGAAATTCCATAAGGTGTGGGGAACATGGTGCAATTCTCCGGTAACCCAATATACGGCTCCCTCATTGCGCTCTGCCATTAATTTACTCATGCCGTGAGGGGTGCGAGACACCAGGAGTATCCACGACCTCTCATTTTGGAGTGTATCCTTGTTGTTACCCTTGACTTATTGACTGCATGTTTTGTACATGATAACTGATGTATACAGTATTACGCATGTCCTGATTATATTCTTTCTGTACCGAGTCTACGTTATATGGTCCGGATGGGACGAGGACCTGGCGAGGTGGGATGTGGTGCGTTGAGTGAATTTACATTGAAATTCTCGTTTCTTGGTGCGCAACATGTTATGTATTTGTTTTGATTTCTTTTCCTTTGTCTGATACGCAATTTTCAATAAAACGAGTTTAAAAAAAAAATGTCCATAACGTGATCTGAATGCTGTTTTCCATTCATCACCAGGTCTTACACGCGCTAAGTTATAGGCACCATGTATCTAGTTTGGTGAAAATCTTTACATAATGCACTCTATCCAGCAACTCATTGTATAAGAGGTAGAGGGTAACGATTCTTTATTGTTATCTCATTTAGTTTTCTATAATCAACACAAGGCCTTAAGGTACCGTCATTCTTTTTAACAAAAAATATTGGTGCACCTGCAAGTGAAGTGGATGGGCGAATAAATCCTTTAGCTGAATTTTCATCTATATATTCTTTAAGTGCATTCAGTTTAGGCTCTGACAATGGGTATATGCTTCCAAAGGGGATAGCTGCTCCCGGCAACAGTTCAACGGCACAGTCATAAGATTGGTGTGGGGGCAACTTGTGAGCATTCTTTTTATCACAAACATCAGCAAATTCTTTATACATAGATGGCAGTTTAGGGGATGTTTCAAGGTCCTCGGTACCTTATGCATGAGGTTGATTAGATAAAGTCTGTTCTGAGTGAACCTCTGGTAGGAAGGACACTCACTACTTTGGTTTCCCAGTTGATCTGAGGGTTCTGAGTTTGCAGCCATGGTAGTCCCAAGATGATTGGAAAATGTGGTGACGAAATTAATAAGAAAGATAAAACCTCTTGGTGATTAGGCTCCATAATTATCTCCAAGGGTTCAATCTCTTGATTAATTGGGCATGAGTTCAATGGGGCCCCATCAACCGATTCCATCAGAATTGGTGAAAGTCTCGACTGGTTTTTCTCTCCATGCTTATTAGCAAAAGCAATGTACATAAAGTATCCATTTGCTTCAGAGTCCACCATGGCAGAGGTAGATATCCACTGTGCACTGGTGCAAAACTTGATGGTAATGAAGCAATGAGAGTCCTTTCTTCCCTTCTTAATGTTAGGTGCTATCGAAGAGACTGAGCGGATGACTGCATTCACTGGTGGCACTGGTTCAGAAGATACTGATTCATCCTCAGATAGGTCAGGATCCGCTATAACCGCCACCGACTTCTGTCGACGACTTGGACAATTAATGAGAAAGTGATCAGATTTACCACAATAAAAGCATTAATTTTCCCGAAGTCTGCATTCCCTTCTATCAGCACTTTCACGTTTTTGTATGCTGTCAATTTGCATAGGTTCAGCATCAGCTTCAGGGTATTTCTTTGTTTCAAAGTCTCTGGAGGAGGTGGGTGGAACAGATAAATACCGATTATTACGGTGCCAGGTAGAATTCTACTTTTCTTGCCTACACTCAGACAGTCGAGTATCAATGCGAACACAATGATGTACAAAATCATCAAAATTTATGGGAGCATCAACACGTGCTAATTCATATTTAAGTGCATTAGATAGTCCATTCTTGAAAAATTTTAACTTTCCAGCATTATTCCATTCAGTGTCAATGACCCACTTTCTGAATTCTGTGGCATATTCGGCTACCGAGCACCTGCTCTGGCGTAGAGCCAATAATGTTGCTTCTGCTGTTGCACATCGATTAGGATCATCAAAAACTTGGCTCATAGCTGCAAGGAAGGCTTCCATATCATCAAGACGTGCATCATTGGTCTCAATAAGGAGATTAGCCCAGGCTACAGCCTTATGTGTCAGAAGCATAATAATACACAGCACCTTAGATCTGTCAGCGGGGAAGTGAGGAGGGTGTGCACCAAAATACAACTTGCATTGATTAATAATAGTGTCTGTTACGTATATCCGGGATGTGGTTCTCCCTGAAGTGGGTCTCCTGTAAAATCAGGATTTTATACTGTGGGGGCAATTGGAGGGGACATTATGCTATGAGTGCAACTGGAGGGGACTGTAGGGACATTATACTATGTCCGCTATCTTCCATTATGTTTGTTTACTTTTGTAAGGGAAGATAAAGTCCTACATGCACGACTTTATATTCGATTACAAAAGTAAACAAACATGAGGGGAAGAGAGAGTCCCTCATGTTATTTACATTACTGTAGTGTCAATGGGAACAGACACAGAATCAGTCTTTGTCTGTTCTATTCAACAGTTTAGTGTCCATTGCTGTCATCCTATGATGGAAAGATAGCAACGTACATTAACAACGGTAGTGTGAACCCAGCCTTACATTTTTTATTTTGGTGAGACGACAGGTTCTCTTTAAATGGTTCTGTAAAAAAAAATCTGAATAAGCTCTAATATTTTCACTTTGGGAGAGTCATCTAGCCCCAACTTATGGATACAGATGACTTTCCATATAATCACTACTTCAAGTAAAGTCCTGATTAGGGCGGGGTTCCCTTCCCATCAGGTGATGTGCTGCCCAGACAGGACTTTTTCTTAGAATTTCAGACAGATATGTTCCCAAGTAGAGCTGCAAGCTTTTCGGAGTGTTACCACAGAATTGCTCCAAATCTTTCACAAACACAAGTAAGAAAGTATATTTATGATCAGTTCTTTTTAATATCTAATCATATATCAAATATCTGACCAATGCAGGCTCCACCCATTTTTGACCTGCAAACTACATTTTCTCTAGGGAAAGGACTGTTCCCCTAGCTGCAGCACCTCTCCAGACCTGCCACTTTGATTGCAACCTTTTATGTAATGTGGGTGTAACAAATAAGGCTATAAGTAGTTTCTAACTGGAAGCACAACAAAGGTAAAGAAGTCCACAAAGACTCTGAAATCTAGAAAATATAAGACAAGGTCAACACACAAACAAATTTTGATTGCTTTTGGATATGGTTCTGATCTTCATTTACACTATCTTATTTTCATTTACACTACAAGCTCATGTATGCTATGCTGTTACAGTAGATGAAACTGTAATATGTATTTTCCATATACTGGCAGCTATAAAATATAAAACTTCACTTATTTTAAAGAAATTACAAGAATTTTGTCCCTTTCCATCATGTAACTCCAATGTTACTTAATCTGTATAGCCTTGATGAAAGAAGGCAAATGGGGGACATGATTGAGTGTATTTGATAAAAAAAACTAAACACACAAGAGCAAGGGGGCATAATCTGAAATTAGGTGGGGAGAAAATATTATTATCAATATTATTATTATTATTATTATTATAGATATCAGAAAATATTTCACTGAAACAGTAGTTGAGGCTTGGAACAAACTTCTAGAAGATGTGGTTGGGTATAGTAAGTGAATTTAATGGGGTTGCCCAGTTTCAGACAAATATTGAGAGACAAATGTTTTCGTTTGTATAATGAAAAGTTGTACAATTTTCCAATATACTTTCTGTATCAGTTCCTCACAGTTTTCTACATCTTTGCTTGTGGTCATTGATTCTGCTCACTTCATTTCATTCAATGTAAATGGTTAAGGAATTCCACAGCTACAGAATTTGTGGTAGAATATTCAGCCCAGCATGCATGTTGCCTAATAAATTTAATAATAATAATAATAGTCCTTTAATAGTCCCACAATGGGGAAATTCAGTGTGTTACAGCAGCAAAGATAAGCAGATACAAATACAAATACAACATGTACAGGAATATTCCAAGGTGAGAGGCATTACATTGATAGCAGACAGACAGATAGGGCGTAGCAGGGGGGGGGGGGATTTAACAGGCAGAGAGATATTTCAGTTCTCTGTGTGTAATGATCTCCGCTTAGGTCGGTGTTGGTTGTACAGCCTAACCGCGGTGGGGGAGGAAAGACTTCCGATAGCGCTCCTTCTCACACCTAGGGTGGAGCAGTCGGTCACTGACAGTACTGCTCAGCGCGATCACAGTCTCATGCATGGGATGGGACTTCTTCTTCTGCATGGAGCTCACCACGGACAGTATCCTTCTGTCACCCACCACCTGCACTGGGTCCAGTGGGCTCCCCAGGACAGAGCTGGCCCTTCTAATCAGCTTGTCAAGTTTATTTCTGTCCCTGGTTGATATACTGCTCCCCCAGCAGGCCACTCCAAAGAAGATGGCTGATGCCACTACCGAGTTGAAGAAAGTTCTAAGAAGTGCCCCCCGGATTCCAAAGGCTCTCAGCTTCCTAAGCAGGTAGAGCCTGCTGTGGCCCTTCCTGTACAGGGCCTCCATATGATCTGCCCAGTCCAGCTTATTATTAAGGAGCAAACCCAGGTACTTATAGGTGTTCACAATCTCGATGCCCGTCCCCAGGATGTCCACTGGTTTAGGAGGGCTTCTGCCTTTGCGGAAGTCCACCACCATCTCCTTGGTCTTCCCCGCGTTAATCTTCAGGTGGTTCCGGTGGCACCAGTCCACAAAATCCCGGTTCAGTTCTCTGTACTCCCTGTCATCATCATCTGTGATGAGACCCACTATTGCAGAGTCGTCAGAATACTTCTGTAGGTAGCAGCTGGATGAGTTGCACCTAAAATCTGCAGTGTACAGTGTGAAGAGGAAAGGGGCGAGAACCGTACCCTGAGGTGCCCCCGTATTACAGATCACTGTACCTGACACACAGTCTCGGGCTCTCACGTATTGAGGTCGATTTGTGAGGTAGTCTAGGATCCAGTTGGAGAGGTGGTGGTCCACTCCAGCAAGGCCCAGCTTGTCCCTCAATAACCTGGGCTGTATGGTGTTAAAAGCACTGGAGAAGTCAAAGAACATTATTCTCACTGTGTTCCCTGGTTTCTCCAGGTGAGACAGAGCCCTGTGCAGAAGATGGATGATGGCATCATCTACCCCAATGCCCGGCCGATAAGCAAACTGGAGTGGGTCCATAGCGGGGCTCACTAGAGGGCGGAGATGTGTGAGAACCAATCTCTCCAAGATCTTCATCAGGTGGGATGTCAGTGCTACAGGTCTGTAGTCGTTGAGGTCCATAGGGTGGGGTTTCTTTGGAACTGGTACCACACAAGAAGATTTCCATAATTCAGGGACTATTTCCTGCCTCAGGCTCATATTATACATATATGTAATTATACCACACAGCTGGTCCCCACAAGTCTTAATTAGCCTTGCACTGATGTCATCTGGCCCTCCGGCTTTCCTCGCCTTGATCTTTTTCATCTCCTTCCTCACCTGGGCCCGTGTGAAGGTCAGACTGTGGCCAGATAAAGATGGATTTCTGGATTTACTGGTCTGTTGGGAAGTGGCCGCATGGGGAGAAGTCATTGTGGTGGGGGGAGCTGAAGGACATACTGGGGTGGGAGGAGCTGGTGTGTGATCAAATCTGTTGAAGAATAGGTTTAGTTCATTAAGCCAGTTAACATCTGCCTCAATCTGGCAGACAGACTGTTTATGACCCGAAATTGACTTAAGCCCCTCCCAGACCCCCCCTTATGTCTTTTCTTTCCATTTGCTTTTCCATTTTTTCTTTATAACTGGATTTTCCCTGCCTGATTTGATGCCTCAGCTCCTTTTGTACTTCCCTCAACCCCTCCTTATCTCTTGTCCTGAATGCCATCTTTTTCTCCTTAAGTAGTGTTTTTATATCAGAGTTAATCCATGGTTTGTTATTGGAGAAGCACCTCACCACTTTTGTGGGTACTGTGTTGTCCACACAAAAATTAATGTAGTCCGTTATGCAGTGTGTGAGTCCTTCTATATCTTCCCCATAAGAATCCTGCAGAACTTCCCATGCGGTTGTGTCAAAACAATCCCTCAGAGCCTCATCACTCTCCTCGGACCATATCCTCACTGTGCGGGTGACAGCTGGTTCTCTACGTACAAGTGGCTTGTACACAGGTCGGAGATGTACTAGGTTGTGATCCGATCTCCCCAGGGGCGGTAGGGCTGATGAGTTGTATGCCTCCCTCACGTTGGCAAAGAACAAGTCCAGTGTACATTTAAAAAAATGAAATAAATAAAAATAATTTAGTAGAACGATTTCGTCCTTTCCTGGCTCCTATTGCAGTGAATTGTTGTGCTTGTCATATTCTGACTAATCTCCTGGTGATAATCCTCAACTCTCTTCATAATAACACCACTGCTCGTCAAACTGTAACTGTTCTGGAGACCATGACCTGAGTAACCTTTGTGAGGGATAAAGGGGTTGGCCACTTAATATTTTCTACCAAAGAGTGGATATCAGTAATATGTATATCTTACTAATGTACAGTGTTTAGAATTTCTGTGTTGTTCTCTAGCACTGTAAACAATTCCCTCTTGCCATTATGATCTTATGCAAAGATCTTATCCCACTGCTCCCAACCTAAAAAAGCCAGCTGATGGACGGGTGGATGACACAAATAGGTACATCAGTATCTTGTAATGCACATCTCCTGATCTAGTTTACTGGTGCACAAGTGCAGACATACATAGTATACTGAACTTACATCTACTCTTGTGCACCAGGAAAATCGCATTATAATGGGAATGCTAATGAACCAAGCTGTATCACATGCTGCTCCATCAGCGACCATTTCAAGTAAAGAGCAGAAAGACTGTCTTTAGAGAAAGATAGGATGACAAGCAGTCAGTACTTCACAATACTAGAAAATGGTACAGATGCTCTAAACACTAGATATTAGTAATTTACATAAAACTCCTCTACCCACTCTCTTGTACACATTATATATAAAGAGGCTAACCTCTCTAACCCCTTCCCGCTCCATCTAAAAATACAGCATGGCATGTATCAGGTTAGTGCAGCACGCCATACTATTATGTCATGGATATGGCGCAAATTTATGAGGTTAGCCAACAACATTAGCTATAACAAATGGCTGACACCTTGCTGCAACACTCATATTTGGAGATAACCCCGACTGCACATATAATTCTTGCAGTGTGTTTGTATTTGGTCCTTCTTGGTTATGTACTATACAAAGTGCTCTTATTTCTTTATCTGTGTTGGGTATGTTATAACTGGTTTTACTCATACAGTTATATATATAAAGTTATATAAGTATACAGTGGGGAAAAAAGTATTTAGTCAGCCACCAATTGTGCAAGTTCTCCCACTTAAAAAGATGAGAGAGACCTGTAATTGACATCATAGGTAGACCTCAACTATGAGAGACAAAATGATAAAACATATCTAGAAAATTACATTGCCTGATTTTTTAAGAATTTATTTGCAAATTATGGTGGAAAATAAGTATTTGGTCACCTACAAACAAGCAAGATTTCTGTCTCTCACAGACCTGTAACTTCTTCTTTAAGAGGCTCCTCTGTCCTCCACTCATTACCTGTAGTAATGGCTCCTGTTTGACATTGTTATCAGTATAAAAGACACCTGTCCACAACCTCAAACAGTCACACTCCAAACTCCACTGTAGTAAAGACCAAAGAGCTGTGGAAGGAGACCAGAAACAATATTGTAGACCTGCACCAGGCTGGGAAGACTGAATCTGCAATAGACAAGCAGCTTGGTATGAAGAAATCAACTGTGGGATCAATAATTAGAAAATGGAAGACATACAAGACCACTGATAATCTCCCTCCATCAGGGGCTCCACACAAGATCTCACCCCGTGGGGTCAAAATGATCACAAGAACGGTGAACAAAAATCCCAGAACCACACGGTGGGACCTAGTGAATGACCTGCAGAAAGCTGAGAGTAACGTAACAAAGGCTACCGTCAGTAACACACTACGCCGCCAGGGACTCAGATCCTGCAGTGCCAGACATGTTCATCTGCTTAAGCCAGTACATATCTGGGCTTGTCTGAAGTTTGCCAGAGAGCATTTGGATGTTCCAGAAGAGTATTGGGAGAATGTCATATGGTCAGATGAAACCAAAGTAGAACTGTTTGGTAGAAACACAGCTTGTCGTGTTTGGAGGAGAGTGAATGCTGAGTTGCATCCAAAGAACACCATACCTACTGTGAAGCATGGGGGTGACAAGATCATGCTTTGGGGCTGTTTCTCTGCAAAGTGATCTGAATGACTGATCCGTGTACATGAAAGAATGAATGGGGCCATGTATCGTGACATTTTGAGCACACACCTCCTTCCATCAACATGGGCATTGAAGATGAAATGTGGCTGGGTCTTTCACCATGACAGTAATCCCAAGCTCACCGCCAGGGCAACGAAGGAGTGGCTTCGTAAGAAGCATTTCAAGGTCCTGGAGTGGCCTAGCCAGTCTCCAGATCTCAACCCCATAGAAAACCTTTGAAAGTCTGTGTTGCCCAGCGACAGCCCCAAAACATCACTGCTCTAGAGGAGATCTGCATGGAGGAATGGGCCAACATACCAGCAACAGTGTGTGCCAACCTTGTGAAGACTTACAGAAAACGTTTGACCTCTGTCATTGCCAACAAAGGATATATAACAAAATATTGAGGTGAACTTTTGTTATTGACCAAATACTTATGTTCCACCCTAATTTGTAAATAAATTCTTTAAAAATCAGACAATGTGATTTTCTGGATTTGTTTTCTCATTTTGTCTCTCATACAGTGGGGAAAAAAAGTATTTAGTCAGCCACCAATTGTGCAAGTTCTCCCACTTAAAAAGAAGAGAGAGGCCTGTAATTGACATCATAGGTAGACCTACCTTTCTCCCACTGTATTAGAAAGTTGGAGGGTGGCATGGGGGTCTTAGTATAAAAACATTGATTTATACACTCATTATTTTATTATATTCTGGTGTGATTATAGTCATTCTCTGACTATCTTTGAGTTAACCTGTTATAAAAAAAAAAAAAAAAAAAAAGCAGAAGAAGCAGGAATGAGGGGAAAGGGACAGGGAGGAGAGAGAGGAGAGGGAAAAAGCTGAAGAGGAAAAGAAAGAAAAAAGAGAGGGAGGGGATATGATAAGGGGACAGCGGATCAGGCAGCCACCCCCACACCAGTCAATATATTCAGGGCAGGGCCTTTATGGATTTATATTCAGGCTACTCCTGATAAACGAGTCCATAATGCCAGTATCTGCGAAAGGCCTCATTGCGATTTTGTAGTTGAGCAGTCAGTCTTCCATTACTCATATTTCCTCAACCTTCTAAAACCATAATATCAGGGAGGGGGGTTCCCAACACATCCACAGCGCCGGAATAAATGCCCTTGCTGTGTTGATGAGATGGCAGACAATAGAAAGGTGGTAGGTCTTGATCAGAATGTCGCACAAATGAAGCAGGTACAAAGCAGGATCAAAAGCGAGCAAATAATCCATAAAGGAGGAGAGTATCCTCCAGACTTCTCTCCAGAACTGGTCCAAAACCGTACAGCTCCAAATAAACATGCAGGAAGTTCCCTTCTGCAACATCACATCTCCAGCACACTGAGGGAATTGATATTATTAGCCTATGCAGTTTAGGGGAAACTCGGTAACAACTGGCCGGGATCTTAGAGCTTGCTTCCTGATAGCAGCTGGCTAATGATGATCCGTGAGCTAGGGAAAACAGTCTCTGCCTTTGTTCTTCAGTGAAGGAGATATCAAGATAACATTCCTAATTTTGCAGATCAGAAGGGTCATACAGCTCCATGAAGATCTAATAATTTATAATATTTGTAATTATCCAATAAGAAACAGCCCATAAATGAGCTAGTCTTCTGATAGACTCATTGTTTCAGAAATTAGGCCACCAGAGGATCCTTTGATTCTCGGGGGGGGGGGGGGAGTCCAATCCTAGACATAAGCCACCAATATGTAGTACCAAAGCTGTGGGCAGAAACTGTAGCCAGACAGTGCACTTGTTTGAGGTGGTTGGAACTCTACCATTATCAGTAGAAAATAGATGTAATCAAACATGCAAACTGTGCTGATGCCGAAAAAGACAGAAATAACAACCTTTTCAGACTATTGGAACAAAATTTTTCTCAGGTACTGATTGATTGGAAAGGTCCTGAAGAAGCTTGAGGTGCTGTAACGTCTCTGACTGTTCAAGTCTCTGCACTACCCTCCGCTCGCATGCTGCGGCGCAGGAGGTGTATTTAGTTTGATTCCTTGCTTAAGGTTCTTGATGCTCAGTCTGAACACTGTCCTATGTAATTGAATTTCAGACACACCCATCTCCTGCACCTTGCTTCTCTCTGCTCCTCTAACAGTTAATCTTAGATTAGCCTTACTGTGATTGACAGCCTATCTACCAATCAAGTCTCAGGCAGGTCCTGGACTTGCTATAAACAGGTCATCAGCTCACACATGGCTCGTTGGCTACTGAGATTCTGTCTTGCGACTTTGTCCCTGCTAGCTGCTTTTCTGCTATTACCTGTATTCTTATTCCTGACCTCCGGCTTTGACTATTCTCTTGGATTGTGATTCTGTACTGCATTGCTCGACTGTTACCGACCCCTTGGCTTGCTGACCTCCCTTTTGTTGTTGTTTGTCCTGTCTGCGTTCTGTGTTGTCACTTATTGAGATTAGGGACTGGCTCCAAGTTGTTCCTGTCATTGGGACAGTGATACAAGTAGGCAGGGACAGGGTCTGGGTCTACTTTAGGGCTCACTGTCTCTGTATTCCCTTCCTCTCAGGTTTCTGCAGCAGCACTGAGGAATTACTCAACTGGCAATTCCCTTACAGGTGCATTGGCTGCTCCCTTTGTTGTACCCTTGGGGTTTTCCACAAATATAATATTTTTTCATTTTCTTATATTATAATGTAACAGTGTTAAAAGACTATATGTACTTTTAGTTGGAACCAGAGGAAATTGGGATGGGAATCATAGCATGATCCTTATCCAGCATGTGAACTGACAGTCAATCTATTTGTGCAACTAGCTTCATTATACTCCTCTTTTGTTATCCATTCAGGTTTTTAGTAAATAAAAATTTAACCAAAAGGGCTGCAATAATTTTTTTTTTAATATATAAAAGTTGGTGCTCAATGCCCTAAATCTGTTTGCACTAAATGTGATGAATGCAGCTTTGGCTTTCTTTGTACTTTTAATATGTATTGTCATTATTAGAGATGAGCGAATCGATTCTGCAGAAGTGGAATTCGATCCGAATTTCAGGAAATCTTCGATTCTCCACGATTCCGGATTTCCTGATGCTTCGTGGTAACGAATATTTAGTAAGGACCTTTGTGACATCAGACGGTCACAAGATAATCTCTAGTGATATGATTGGGTAGGCGTGTCTTTGCTTGTTAGCAGATCCTTCCACATGAATAAAAATTGTCCGTGCTGAAGAGAGAGAGAGAGAAACATGACCGCGGCATCCAAAGGCTTCCGCCATTTTGCCGCCCACCCGCCCACCTCGGCTCTCTGTAGCCTGGAAATAGCTGTTTATTCGCCGCAAAGTAATTTGGATCAAAGCAAATTTTTTTTGGAACGAATCGAACTGGCGAATCTAACTTTTGAGAAATTCACTCATCTCTAGTCATTATGTAATATTGTGTAAAAATCCCTTTATAAAATAAGAATTTACTATTTCCTGCATTGTAATCACAAACATTGACCTAAAGCTGCCCTATTATTAGCTTCGTTAAGCTATGATGTACGATGTTTTTATGACAAATGACTGTACGGCCTCCCTGCATATATAATTAAGCTAGCTTCTCTAATGTTATTTTAATGCTTTATTTTTTACTTTAGTACATTTATATTATATTATAATTCATTTTACAATAATACATGTGCTCATTTTCCTAGGAGCAGTCTCCAAGTGACCTAACCCTCTATGTTATCTTATTTGGTTATTATTTTTGTTTAGCACATTTAAGTTATATATACCTAAATGTTTTGTTATTGTCTATAACTGCTTTCATTTTTCTTGGGGGCAGCAAACTAAGCTAACCTCCATCTCTCTTTAATAAAAGCTAAATTTCAAACATTTGGGGCATGATTCATTAAGAATGGCACCGGCCTTCTGTGCAATGGTCTTAATTCTTTTTTACACTAGTGAGAGATGTGGCAGAATTATTAAGAGGATCTGGCCAGTTTAATCATTCGGGCTCTTCTCAAGAGATTCCATGCAACAGATATACGCCAGCCAAGGACTGCTGTAGATTTCAGCTATAACTACTGCTAGTTTTCTGGCACAAGTTATAGTAAATAACTTAATCCCCACCTTTATATCACTCTTTACCATAATGGCAAAAGTGGGACAAAAGGCAAAAAGTTTCACTTTTGTGCAATAGCCTACAGATGCCAGAAGTTCCGACCTTGTTCATGTACAGTTGAAAACTGGAATACAAGGCATGGTAATAATTTGTCTAAAGAAGTAAAGTGGTTGTTCAAAGTATAAGGCTTGTTTCAAAGTGATCTTATTTGTTACACTACTATGATAACTAGGGGATAATATAGGCATCATTTTGTGTTCCACATTCTAAAAAATAATATAGAATAGCTAGAGAGAATTCCAAAGTAGGCTATATAGTAAACTATATTATTGAGTGGGATGAATGGTCTCTCCTATAATGAGAGGCTACAAAAATTAGGCTTGTTCAGCTTAGAAAAAAGACACCTTAGAGGTGATTTACATGTATAAATATATGTGCAGTAAGTAAAAAGAACTGGCACATAATTTATTCTGTCCAAGAAGTGTACAAAAGATCTTAGGACTATCTTTACGAATGGAGGAAAGGTGGGTTAAGCATGTATATAGGAAAGGATTCTTTGCAGTCAGAGTAAAACTATGGAATGCTCTACTTCGTATTAAAAGCATATCAGTATTTAAAAAAAGGGCTAGATATCTATCTATTAACCAATAAAATAGAGGGTTATAGTTAGTCTAGAAATATTAGGAAAAAGATTTTTGGAGTGGATAGGTTGAACCAAGAATTTACTCTGATTGCCAAATTTGGAGTCGTGATGGGATTTTCCCCTAATATTGTTTAATCAGTTTCTGCCTCGTACGGGTTTCTGCCTCCCCCTGGATTAATGCTGTAAATTAATAAAGTATGTTAATCTTTATTCAACCTTATTAACTATATAACGTATAGTCAACTATTACAAAGCTGAAAAAGCTGAAAAAATCTGTGAATCACACTTACCATGTGCTATTTATAATACATATATATATATATATATATATATATATATATATATAATAATGTATTTTTAAAGTGTAACTGTTATTTCAGGTGACTAAGGCTGGGTTCACACTAGCGCTCACAGCAGCAGTGACGGACATACTGTTGGGGCAACCAGCATAGCTGCACACTGGCTCGATAGGTCAGGGTCCCTAACAATTTACCAGAAGCTTTCTATTGTCTAATAGATTGATACAGAGACTTAAAGGGAATGTGTCACCAGAAAATTATAACTTTTATTACAAGTTTTTATGTTAAATATTTTTTAATTTTGCATATCATTATGTACAGTACAGACCAAAAGTTTGGACACACCTTCTCATTCCAAGAGTTTTCTGTATTTTCATGACTATAAAAATTGTAGATTCACACTGAAGGCATCACAACTATGAATTAACACATGTGGAATTATATACTTAACAAAAAAGTGTGAAACAACTGAAAATATGTCTTATATTCTAGGTTTTTCAAAGTAGCCACCTTTTGCTTTGATTACTGCTTTGCACACTCTTGGCATTCTCTTGATGAGCTTCAAGAGGTAGTCACCTGAAATGGTCTTCCAACAGTCTTGAAGAAGTTCCCAGAGATGCTTAGCACTTGTTGGCCCTTTTGCCTTCACTCTGCGGTCCAGCTCACCCCAAACCATCTCGATTGGGTTCAAGTCTGGTGACACTGGAGGCCAGGTCATCTGGCGTAGCACCCCATCACTCTCCTTCTTGGTCAAATAGCCCTTACACAGTCTGGAGGTGTGTTTGGGGTCATTGTCCTGTTGAAAAATAAATGATGGTCCAACTAAACGCAAACCGGATGGAATAGCATGCCGCTGCAAGATGCTGTGGTAACCATGCTGGTTCAGTATTCCTTCAATTTTGAATAAATCCCCAACAGTGTCACCAGCAAAGCACCCCCAAACCATCACACCTCATCCTCCATGCTTCACGGTGGGAACCAGGCATGTAGAGTCCATTCGGTCACCTTTTCTGCGTCGCACAAAGACACAGTGGTTGGAACCACAGATCTCAAATTTGGACTCATCAGACCAAAGCACAGATTTCCACAGGTCTAATGTCCATTCCTTGTGTTCTTTAGCCCAAACAAGTCTCTTCTGTTTGTTGCCTGTCCTTAGTAGTGGTTTCCTAGCAGCTATTTTACCATGAAGGCCTGCTGCACACAGTCTCCTCTTAACAGTTGTTGTAGAGATGTGTCTGCTGCTAGAACTCTGTGTGGCATTGACCTGGTCTCTAATCTGAGCTGCTGTTAACCTGCGATTTCTGAGGCTGGTTACTCGGATGAACTTATCCTCTGCAGCAGAGGAGACTCTTGGTCTTCCTTTCCTGGGGCGGTCCTCATGTGAGCCAGTTTCTTTGTAGCGCTTGATGGTTTTGGCCACTGCACTTGCGGACACTTTCAAAGTTTTCTCAATTTTTCGGACTGACTGACTTTCATTTCTTAAAGTAATGATGGCCACTCGTTTTTCTTTACTTAGCTGTTTTTTTCTTGCCATAATACAAATTCTAACACTCCATTCAGTAGGACTATCAGCTGTGTATCCACCTGACTTCTGAACAACACAACTGATGGTCCCAACCCCATTTATAAGGCAAGAAATCCCACTTATTAAATCTGACAGGGCACACCTGTGAAGTGAAAACCATTTCAGGTGACTACCTCTTGAAGCTCATCAAGAGAATGCCAAGAGTGTGCAAAGCAGTAATCAAAGCAAAAGGTGTCTACTTTGAAGAACCTAGGATATAAGACATATTTTCAGTTGTTTCACACTTTTTTGTTAAGTATATAATTCCACATGTGTTAATTCATAGTTTTGATGCCTTCAGTGTGAATCTACAATTTTTATAGTCATGAAAATACAGAAAACTCTTGGAATGAGAAGGTGTGTACTGTATATTTTAAAAAGTACTAAAACATGCAATTTTCACTCTGCATGCTAAGCCTAATAATATACTGACATTTGCTAATTCTGTAGGGATTTTCTTTGGAGCAGTCATCTCACTGATATCAAGAAAACTCTCCCATAGACTTCAATGAGTTGTCTGTTGTCTACTTCTGCCTATGGCCATGAAACTGCTGTAAAGCATATCAGTAATGTTGTTCACAAAGACCATGACAAGGTCCATATCTAGATTGTGCAAGTAAATAATAAAATTAGTGCAACGACAGAGGCATATGGATTGCAAAAATACATACAAATACTATAAAAGGTTTCTTAACCCCTTCCCAACATCCCAGATTTCGTGTATTTACCCACTTCAGTACCGGGCCAATTTTACTGGTTCAGGACCAGACACATTTTTGGGTTTTTTCGTATGTGCGGTTTTGAGGGCTATAACATTTTTATCATGTGGGTTATATAAATAATTTTTTCAGTGACACATAGGGCTTTATTTTTATATTGTTTTTATTTTTGCATGTTTTTTACTTTTTTTTTAATATCCAGGAAAATATAAACAAAAGAGGATGGATAACGTGTCTGTTTTTTACTTTTCACTTTTATTTTTTCTTAATAGCACAAAGTGGTACTAAAAAACTTTTTAAGGCTAATCTGCTTTTTTGTAGCAGATTACGGTAATTTTCATTTTGTATTGTGTTGTTTGGGATGGGGCTAGAACCTGTGATGTGGGCGTGGTATTGGCGTATTATTTATTTATTTTTAAAATTATTTTACTTTAACCCCCTAGCGACAAATGATGTACTGGGTGTCCAGTACGTGGCGTAAATGGACGTAATAGTACGTCCTGTGATGGCCGCCTGCTCACTATTTGAGCGGGAGGCATCGGGAGAGGGTGTTAGCTGTAACTGACAGATAACACCCGCTGCATTAAACCCCGGTCAGAGCTGGGCTCTGATCGGGGGTTTTATCTCCTTGGATGTATCCAAGGGGTTTTGACGTGAAAGTGACCCCTCGGCACCCCCTGCGGCGAGATCGGGGGGTGCTGTTTTCTATTGTCTGGCCAGTGACCCTGGGCTGCTACATGTCCCCAGTAGCTGGTTGATCCTGCCTGCGATGCAGGAAGTCAGCCGATGCGTCTGCATAGGCTGACTTCCTCTTTAGACTGCAATACACGTCTATACTCGTGTTTTGCAGTCTATAGTACTGAACCAGCGATCAGTGCATCGCTGGTTCAGATGTCCTAGTGGGATATACTGTATGAAAAAGTAAAAAAAAAAGTGTAAAAAAAAAAGTATGTGAAAAAATTAATAAATGAATAAAGCCTCAAAAATTCCCTTTTCCTATATAAAATGAATTATATAAAAAAAGCTAAAAATTAATGAACACAATACATATTTGGTATCACCGCGTCCATAACAACCCATACAATAAAACTGAAATACTATTTAGCCTACACGTTGAACGTCGGAAAAAAAAAACGAAAAGAAAAACATTGGAAATAATGATTTTTCGCCATCTCACCTTACAAAATATGTTATAAAAAGTCATATGTATCTCAAAACAGATATATAAAAAGCACAGGTTGTTCCGCAAAAAATAAGCCCAACCAACTCTGTTAAACTGAAAAATAAAAATGTTACGAAGATGGTAATGCAAAAATAAGTTGTATTCAATAAGTTATAGGCACCCTAAAAATGGTGTCATTACAAAATGCATCTCATCCCGTAAAAAATTAGTCCTCATATGGCTACATCACCAGAAAAATTAAAAAAAATATAGCTTACACAAGGTGAAGACAATAACCCCAAAAATCGCCAAATCATTAAAACACAACTGGCTGTGGCAGGAAGAGAATGTATAAACTGTATACGAGCATATATCATGGTACAAACCAGATTTAGAGCTTACGAGGAAAAAGACATCCCCCAGAGTGATGACCCCCCCCTACAATAATAGGAGCTACTGGGGAAATAGAAGGGAATTTGGTGTTCCCAATGCACTCCGCACAGCTTACATATTCATTTTTCACCATCCACTGTGCATTCACATCTGGGATACTAATGCTTATTACACCCCCTGATAATTTCTTTGAGGGGTGCAGTTTTCACAATGAGGTCACTCCTTAGGGTATTCCACTTTTCTGGTACCTTAGAGGCTCTGCAAACATGACATGGCGTCCAGATACTAAACATCTAAATCTGCACTCCTAAAGCCACATAGTGCTCCTTCATGTCTGCACTCTGCTGTGTTCCCAAACTGCAGTTTATGCCCACATGTACGACACTGGTGTACCCAGGATAACATACTTAATGTCAAATGTGTGTATAAACTGATATTTGGGCACATAAGCAGGCACAGAAGGGAGGGAGCGTTAATTGGTTTTGGCACACAGATTTGAACAGTTTGGCTTTTGGACACCATGACACTTTTGCAGAACTCCTGAAATGCCAGTAAAGTGGAATCCCCAGACATATGAACCCATTTTGGAAAGTACACCTCTGAAGGAATTTATCCAGGGGTACTGTGAGCATTTTTAGCCCCCAAGTCATACCTCCCAACTTTCGAAGGACAGAAAGTGGGACAACATTTAGCTCTACCCACTTCTACGTTGACTCCGCCCATTCAAACCCATTTTTCTTTGTGACCCACACAGTATAATGCTCCTACAGTCACCCTAACATTATATGCCCCCACATTATAATGTTCCCCTCCGATTGCCCCACAGTATGAAGTCCCTCTCCTCGTGCCCCAGTTTAAACTGGGGGCAACTAGAGGGGGACATTAAACTGGGACAGCTGGAGAGGGACATTAAACCGTGGGAGTAGCTGGAGGGGGACATTAAACTGGGGGCAACTAGAGGCAGACATGTCCCTTTCCATCTACCCCCACGGTTTAATGTCCTCCTCCATCTGTCCCCAGTTTACTGTCCCCCCTCCATCTGTCCCCAGTTCAGTTTAATGTCCCTCTCCAGTTTAATGTCCCCCCTTCATCTGCCACCAGCTTAATGCCCCCCTACATCTGCCCCCAGTTTAATGTCCCCCTTCTTCTGCCCCAGTTTAATTGCCCCCCTACATCTGCCTCAGTTTAATGTCCCCCTTCATCTGCCCCCAGTTTAATGTCCCCCTTCTTCTGCCCCAGTTTAATTGCCCCCTACATCTGCCTCAGTTTAATGTCCCCCTTCTTCTGCCCCCAGTTTAATGTCCCCCTTCATCTGCCACCAGCTTAATGTCCCCCTTTATCTGCCACCAGCTTAATGTCCCCCTTCATCTGCCACCAGCTTAATGTCCCCCTTTATCTGCCACCAGCTTAATGTCCCCCTTCATCTGCCCCCAGTTTAATTGCCCCCTCATCTGCCCCAGTTTATTGCCCCCCTTTATCTGCCACCAGCTTAGTTTCCCCCTTCATCTGCCCCAGTTTAATTGTCCCCTTACATCTGCCCCCAACTTAATGTCCCCCTTTCATCTTCCCCCAGTTTAATTCCTCCCTTACATCTGCCACCAGTTTAATGTCTCCCTTTAGCTTTCCCCAGTCTTATGTCCCCCCCCAAAGTTTAACATAAAATCACTGATATTCACCTCTCCTCGCTCCCCTGCTGTCTCTTCTCCTGGAGTGTTCGGGGAGCTGCAGGCGTGATGTGAGTGACGTCATCACATCGCACCTACAGCTCCCGAGGCCGGAGCATGTAGTGGGGAACAGTGGTGAAGCATGAACTATCCGTGGACGGCTCCTACTTCACCATTGTATTCAACTCATCTGCATGCCCTCCGGACGCAGATGAGTTGAATCTGGGATATACCTCCCACCGACAATGACAGTGGGACAGGACCCACAATCTGGGACTGTCCCACAAAATACGGGAAGTTTGGGAGGTATGCCAATGTTGCTATAATTTAATTTCCAAAAATGAATACGCAGATGATGAAAGTTGAAAATGAAAATTTTTCCAGGAATACGTAATTTCAGTAATATGTTGTACCCAGCTTGTATCAGAGATGAACGCTGCAAAAGCTGTTGTGCCTGGGATACCTGCTTAACAGTTTTTGGAATGTGGGTCTCTGCTGACACAAGCTGGGCACAACATATCGGGCACTGAAATGGTGTATCTATGGAAAAATTGCAATTTTCATTTTTCATTATCAGCTGCGCATTCATTTTTGGAAATTAAATTAGTACAATGCTCAAGGGATAAAAATCTTCGCTATGGCACTTGATAAATCCCTTGAGGGGTATAGTTTCCAAATTGGGGTCATATGTCTGCGGATTCCAGTTTACTGCCAATTCAGGGGCTCTGCAAAAGTGGCATGACGTCCAAAAAACGAAATAGCGCTCCTTCCCAGATGTGCCCAAACAGCAGTTTATACCCATATTTGGCATTAAGTATGTTATCCTGGGTACACCAGTGTCATACATGTGGGCATAAACTACTGTTTGGGCACACAGCAGGGTGCAGATGTGAAAGAGGGCTATGTGCTTTTGGAGGGGAGATTTAGATTGTTGGTTTTTGGACGCCATGTCACATTTGCAGAGACCCTAAAATTGCTCTTCAGAAACAACATGGCATGCAGAAAGTCCCTCTAAATCTGTATTCCAAAAGCTAAAAAGCACAGTGCTCCTTCCCTTCTGAGCCCTGCTGTGTGCCCAAGCACCAGTTTACACCCACATATAGATTTTTTTTCGTACCCGGGATAGCCCACTTAATAGTTTTAGGAGTGCGTGTCTCTGATGACTCAAAGTGGGCACAACATATTGGGCACTTAAATGGAATATTTCTATAAAAATTTTCACTTTGTATATTAATTTTTGGATAACACTCTTGGGCTCAAAATGATGATACCCCCTGAGAAATTCCTTGAGGGGTGTAGTTTCTAAAATGGGGTCACTTTTGGGGGCGTTTCCATTGTATTGGTACTTGCGACATGACACCTGAAAATGATTCAAGCAAAATCTGCCTTTCAAAAGTCAAATAGCACTCTTTCCATTCTGAGACCACCATGTATTCCCGTTCTCCAGAGAAATTGTGTAACAAACTATGGTGTGTGTTTTCGTCTTTACCCTCTTGTGAAAATGAAAACTTTGGAGATAAAGTGACGATTTAGTAATTTTTCATTTGCACATCCCAATGTTAATAAAATCTGTGAAAGGGCTGTGGGGTCAAAATGCTCACTATGCCCCATAATAAATTCTGTCAAGGGTGTAGTTTCCAAAATGGGGTCACTTTTGGGGGTTTCCATTGTATTGGTACTCTAGGGGCTCTACAAATGAGACATGTTACCTGAAAACTATTCCAGCAAAATCTGCTTTTCAAACGCCCAGTGTCGCTCCTTCTCTTCCGTGCACTGCCATTCGGCCAAACATCAGTTTACACTCACATGTGGGGAACGTCTGTGCTCGGGACAAATTGTGTAACAAACTGTGAGAAGCATTTTCTCCTTTAACCCTTTGTGAATATGTTAATTTTAAGGCTAAATGAATGTATTATTGAAAAAAAAAATTTAATTTCACCTCCATTTTATTTTAATTCCTGTCAAATGCTTAAAGGGTAACAAACTTCCCAAACGCTGTTTTGAATTATTTGAGGGGTGCACTTTTGAAAATAGGGTGATTTATGGGGGTTTCTAATATATAGGCCTTTACAATCCACTTCAGAACTGAAGCGGTCCCTAAAAAATTAGTTTGGGAAATTTTCTTGTAAATCTGGAAAATCACTGTTATACCGTACTTTTATGATTTATAATGTCCAAAATAAACTAAATGACAATTAAAAGATGATGTCAATATAAAGCAGAGATATGGTAGATAATATTTATTAATGCATTTGGGTGGTATGACTATCTGTCTGAAAAACAGAGCATTTCACATTTTGAATATTGCTATTTTTTTTAAATTTCCATCACATTTCCTATTTTATTTTTATAAATAAATTTCAAAATATTGACCAATGTTTACCACTAGCATGAAGTACAATTTGTTATGAAAAAAAAGTTTCAAAATCACTTGTGTAATTTAAAACATCTCAAAGTTATTGCCATATAAATGAAATATCTGTTTTAAAAAATGAGGCCGTGTACTTAACACACTTTTGTATTGTCTCCGTAAGGGGTTAATTTGTAATTTTTACCTTTTTTTTATTTATTTATTTATTTATTTATATATTTTTTTACATTGTGTTCCCATAAAGTTGTATTAGACCTTTGGGGGCATCTGAACACTATTTTTTGGTGGGGGAGGCTGATTTTCCCTGTAACTGGGGCTGATACATTTAGCCCCAGTTACAGGAAGAATGCAGCCTCCTGCCTATGACTGCTGAGCTGATCTGGGTCCTCTAGGACCCAGCAGCTCTAATAGTCTCTGATCACCGGCAGATCACGTGACTGCCAGGTCAGAGGGGAGCTGCATTACGTACACAGCGATTGGGGTCAGAGGGGAACTGCATCATGTACACAGCGATTGGGAAGACAGGGACGGTAATAAACTCCAGGCCTTCTCTAGAGGAGCTCCAGCTGTAGTGACAGCTGGCTCTCTGCTTCTGCAGCTGCACGATTTCGTACAGCTGCTTAAAACTGCAAGGATGTACCAGTACAGTGGAAGCATCATGAGGAGGTCATACAGTGACCTGGTGGCCACGGCATGAGGAAGGCATACAGTGACCCAGTGGCAGCGGCATGAGGAGGCCATACAGTGACCCGGTGGCCACGGCATGAGGAGGGCATAAAGTGACCCAGTGGCAGCGGCATGAGGAGTACACAGAGTGACCCAGTGGAAGCGGCATGAGGAGGCCATACAATGACTCAGTGGCAGCAGCATGAGGAGGGCATACAGTGACCCAGTGGCAGCGGCATTGGGGAGGCCATACAGTGACCCAGTGGCAGTGGCATGAGGAGAGCATACAGTGACCCAGTGTCAGCAGCATGAGGAGGGCATACAGTGACCCAGTGGCAGCAGCATGAGGAGTACACAGAGTGACCCAGTGGAAGCAGCATGAGGAGGCCATACAGTGACCCGGCTGCAGCGGCATGAGGAGGCCATACAGTAACCTGGTGGCAGCGGCATGAGGAGGGCATTCAGTGACCCAGTGGCAGCGGCATGAGGAGTACACAGAGTGACCCAGTGGAAGCGGCATGAGGAGGCCATACAATGACCCAGTGGCAGCAGCATGAGGAGGCCATACAGTGACCCAGTGGCAGCGGCATGAGGAGAGCATACAGTGACCCAGTGGCAGCAGTATGAGGAGGCCATTCAGTGACCCAGTGTCAGCAGCATGAGGAGGGCATACAGTGACCCAGTGGCAGTGGCATGAGGAGAGCATACAGTGACCCGGTGGCAGCAGTAGTGACCCAGTGGCAGCAGCATGAGGAGTACACAGAGTGACCCAGTGGAAGCGGCATGAGGAGGCCATACAATGACCCAGCGGCAGCAGCATGAGGAAGCCATATAGTGACCCAGTAGCAGCGGCATTAGGGAAGCCATACAGTGACCCAATGGCAGCAGCATGAGGAGAGCATACAGTGACTCAGTGGCAGCAGTATGAGGAGGCCATACAGTGACCCAGTGGCAGCGGCATGAGGAAGGCATACAGTGACCCAGTGGCAGCAGCATGAGGAATACACAGAGTGACCCAGTGGAAATGGCAAGAGGAGGCCATACAGTGACTCGGTGGCAGCGGCATGAGGAGGACATACAGTGACTCAGTGGCAGAAGCATGAGGAGTACACAGAGTGACCCAGTGGAAATGGCATGAGGAGGCCATACAGTGACCCAGTGGCAGTGGTATGAGGAGAGCATACAGTGACCCAGTGGCAGCAGCATGAGGAATACACAGAGTGACCCAGTGGAAATGGCAAGAGGAGGCCATACAGTGACTCGGTGGCAGCGGCATGAGGAGGACATACAGTGACTCAGTGGCAGCAGCATGAGGAGTACACAGAGTGACCCAGTGGAAATGGCATGAGGAGGCCATACAGTGACCCAGTGGCAGTGGTATGAGGAGAGCATACAGTGACTCAGGGGCAGCAGTATGAGGAGGCCATACAGTGACCCAGTGGCAGTGGCATGAGGAGGGCATACAGTGACCCAGTGGAAATGGCATGAGGAGGCCATACAGTGACTCTGTGGCAGCGGCATGAGGAGGCCATACAGTGACCCAGTGGCAGCAGCGTAAGGAGTACACAGAGTAACTCAGTGGCAGCAGCATGAGGAGTACACAGAGTGATCCAGTGGAAGCGGCATGAGGAGGGCATACAGTGACCCAGTGGCAGCAGCATGAGGAGTACACAGAGTGACCCAGTGGAAGTGACATGAGGAGGTCATACAGTAACCCAGTGTCAGCAGCATGAGGAGGGCATACAGTGACCCAGTGGCAGCAGCATGAGGAGTACACAGAGTGACCCAGTGGAAGCGGCATGAGGAGGCCATATAGTGACCCGTGGCAGCGGCGTAAGGAGTACACAGAGTAACCCAGTGGCAGCAGCATGAGGAGTGCATACAGTGACCCAGTGGCAGCAGCATGAGCACTACACAGAGTGACCCAGTGGAAGCGGCATGAGGAGGCCATACAGGGACCCAGTGACAGCGGCATAAGGAGGCCATACAGTGACCCAGTGGCAGCGGCATGAGGAGGGCATACAGTGACCCAGTGGCAGCGGCATGAGGAGTACACAGAGTGACCCAGTGGAAATGGCATGAGGAGGCCATACAGTGACCCAGTGGCAGTGGCACGAGGAGGGCAGTGACCCAGTGGCAGCAGCATGAGGAGTACACAGAGTGACCCAGTGGAAGCGACATGAGGAGGGCATACAGTGACCCGGTGGCAGTGGCATGAGGAGGGCATACAGTGACCCATTAGCAGCAGCATGAGGAGTACACAGAGTGACCCAGTGGAAGCAGCATAAGGAGGCCATACAGTGACCCAGTGGCAGTGGCATGAGGAGAGCATACTGTACAGTGACCCGGTGGCAGCGGCATGAGAAGGGCATACAGTGACCCAGTGGCAGAAGCATGAGGAGTAGGAGGTCCTGGAGGGAGGCTGCATCAGGGAGGCTTGACTGAAGCTGTTTGGCCCAGGAAAAGCAGGCCTTGCTGACCCAAGAGGCAGCGAAGGAAGGCCACAGGGAGAAGCCAACCACTACAAAGGCCACCCTGGCGAGGGAAGCTATCTTCTTGCAGCAATACAACAGCCAGCATGTAGGACAATGCAATGTATCAGTTCTGCATTGAAAAAATACAACAAAACCATCTGATCTCACTCCGAGGGATCACTGAGGAAGGCAGAGTCCGCTGAAGGCAGAATAGAAGCCTTGGAGAGCCTAGCTATCATGGGATCCACTGCAGGAGGCTCTTAATGATAGAAAGAGACACTCAGACCCCAGAGTATAATATGGGGAGGCATAGCTCCCAACCGTCCCGCATCTGGCTGGACAGTCCCGATTTTACACTGCTGTCCTGCGGTCCCGCATAGCTTACAGTTTGTCCCGCTATTCCCCTGAAGTGTTTTGCTGTTAACAAACTTTATTAGGGTAGGGTAAAGGCTAAATGGTAGATGCTAAATCGTAATGGCTAAAGGACCTTTGATGAGGTCATGAACATGTGATCAGACTCTTGTGTGGGCGGAGCTATTCTGGATACTGTGGGACACACTGTGATGTTACACAGAAAGCTGGGAACAGAGAGTGGTCGAAGATAAGGAGAGAAGAGAGCATGTGTAAGCAAGAGGGGGGAACTGGGGGCAGATGTAGGGGGCAGTTAAACTGAACGCAGATGTAGGGGGCAGTTAAACTGAAGGCAGATGAAGGGGGCAATTAAACTGGGAGCAGATGAATGGGCAATTAAACTGAAGGTAGATTAAGGGGGCAATTAAACTGGTGGCAAATAAAGGGGACATTAAGCTGGTGGCAGATAAAGGGGGACATTAAATTGGTGGTAGATGGAGGGGGCAATTAAACGGGCAGATGAAGGGGGCATTAAGCTGGTGGAAGATGAAGGGGGACATTAAATTGGTGGCAGATGAAGGGGAACGTGAAGCTGGTGGCAGATGAAGGGGGACATTAAACTGGGGGCAGATGAAGGGGGGCATTAAGCTGGTGGCAGATGGAGAGGGGACATTAAACTGAGGGGCCAGATGGAGGGTGACATTAAACTGGGGGCAACTGGAGGAGGACATTAAACCATGGGGGGTAGCTGGAGGGGGACATGTCTGCCTCTAGTTGCCCCCAGTTTAATTTCCCCCTACAACTACACCCACTGTTTAATGTCAACCTCCAGCTGCCCCATAGTTTAATGTCACCCTTCAGCTGCCCCATAGTTTAATGTCCCCCTCCAGCTGCCCTAGATTAAACCGGGGCACGAGGAGAGGGACTTAGTACTGTGGGGAAATTGGAGGGGACCATTATAATGTCGGGGCATATAATGTTAGGGTGACTGTAGAAGCATTATACTGTGTGGAGGCACATGGAAAAATAGATGAGAATGGGCAGAGTCAACATAGAAGTGGATGGAGCTAAAGTTGCCATGGTGCGCATAGCGCGCTGCATATTTTGTCCCTTTTTCTGTCCTTTAAAAGTTGGGAGGTATGTGGGGAGGTGAGGAAAAATAACAAACACTTATACACACCTTGCTTCACCTCTCCTGGGCATCTCTGGGACATCCACGCGGTGGGGGGGGGGGGTCACCACTGAATCCTGCGATTGAACCTCAGCGGTGATCCCAGGGCTTGTGACGTCAGACACAGGCCAGAAGAGGACACTGGGGGACTGCTGGACGCCCAGGAGAGGGGAGTATAATTGTTTGGTTTTTTTAACTCGCCTCCCCTGGTGCCACACAAGTTTGGTCACTACATATTTGATTATCCAACAGGTAGCGAGCAGTGTTTTATTCACCGAACCCCACTCCTGTTGCGTCTGGCCTCTGCTTCTTTCCAGGACACGAACGCTGAAGAACGCTGCAGTGCCCTCTGGAGGAAGAAGTGGAGGCCGAACTGGACAGGAGGGATCATTAAGTAAAATAAAAAGGGAGGTGCAAGCAGTCAGTCTTGTTGAATTAGAATAACATTCCTCAGAAAACCATTAATAACGACAATGATAGCATGCTAAGGCATGTAAGTGAATGCAGTTCTACACACAGCACTTATACATGACTAAATTGAGAAGATAATATTTTTTTTTCCCATTTTTTTTATCATTTGCATATCACTAATATGTCTGTCAATTCTGTGATTTCCATAATTGCAAAACTTTGTTCTTGATGTTGCACTTTCAATGATGATGAGTGTAAAATTGTAGAATAGAGATCAGGTCCTAAAAATTGGCATATTAATGAATACTGTCCTATTACCTACAGTAACTGTTTCTTTGTATTTATTTTTAAGAATTTTATATAAAAGTAAAATGCTAATTAACTGACTGCCCATGCTGCCATTAGCTCCTCAGTAACCTGAGGGAATTAGGGTGTGGACTGCAACATCATATGGACAAAAGTTTGTGACACCTACACATTACCCCTACAGGAGCTTTTATGAGATCCCATTGTAAATCCAAGGTATTAATATGTAGTTGGTTCTCTCTGCAGCTAAAACAGCTTTCACTCTTCAGGGCAGGATTTCTATAAGATTTTCAATCATCAAGAAGAGTGATCTTTTTTTAGGTCAGAATCTCATGGTGGACGAGTGGGCCTGGATTGCAATCTTCTTTCTAGCTCATCCCATAGGTGTTTAGTGGGGCCGAGATCAGGGCTCTGTACGGGACAGTCAAGTTCTTTCACACCAAACTTTCTCAACAATGTCTTTAAAGACCTTACTTTGTACACTGGAGCATAGTTATGCTGGAATTGAAAAGTTCCTTCTCCACACTGTTCACATAAAGGTGAAAGTATACAATTGTCCAAAATATTTTGGTATGCTGAAGCCTTAAAGGGGTTGTCCCGAAATTGGACAAATCACAGAGGAGCCGGGGGAAAGCGGGACATTATTAAAATAAAAAAAATCATGCTCACTTGTCCCCACCGCTATGGTATCCGCTGCCACTGTTAATTCACGCAAGCTTTGCTTTTTTCTTCAGTTGACCTAAGGGGCTTAGGTTTGAAAAACAAGCCCTAGTATTATCCCTCCTTCACCACTTTACCATTGGCAGAACACAGTCATACAGGTAACATTCGCCTGGCATTCATTCAAACCCAGACTCATCCAACAGACTGTCAGATAGAAAAATCATGATTTGTCACTCCACAGTGCTCCAGGCAAAAGAAAACAAAAAAAACAAACAAACCTAAAAGCCATTTTCTAAAATGAAAAACTATACAAGTCTCCCCAGTAACCCCCACAGCATATACACACGTGGACAAAATTGTTGGTCCCCCTCGTTTAATGAAAGAAAAACCCACAATGGTCACAGAAATAACTTAAAAAAGCCAGACTGGAATTTGCCAAACTACATGTTAACAAGCCACAAAGCTTCTGGGAGAATGTCCTATGGACAGATGAGACAGAAATCGAAATTTTTGGCAAGGCACATCAGCTCTATGTTCACAGACGGAAAAATGAAGCATATCTTGAAAATAACACTGTCCCTACTGTGAAACATGGAGGCGGCTCTGTTATGTTCTGGGGCTGCTTTGCTGCATCTGGCACAGGGTGTCTTGAATCTGTGCAGGGTACGATGAAATCTCAAGACTATCAAGGGATTCTAGAGAGAAATGTGCTGCCCAGTGTCAGAAAGCTTGGTCTCAGTCGCAGGTCATGGGTCTTGCAACAGGATAATGACCCAAAACACACAGCTAAAAACACCCAAGAATGGCTAAGAGGAAAACATTGGACTATTCTGAAGTGGCCTTCTATGAGCCCTGGCCTAAATCCTATTGAGCATCTTTGGAAGGAGCTGAAATATGCCATCTGGAAAAGGCACCCTTCAAACCCGAGACAACAGGAGCAGTTTGCTCATGAGGAGTGGGCCAAAATACCTGTTGAGAGGTGCAGAAGTCTCATTGACAGTTACAGGAACCGTTTGATTGCAGTGATTGCCTCAAAAGGTTGTACAACAAAATATTAAGTTAAGGGTACCATCATTTCTGTCCAGGCCGTTTCATGAGTTTTCTTTTTTAAAAAATTCTGTTGAAGCATGGTTGAAAAGCAATGTCTGACTTACATTTGTTCATTTTCATAGAATTTTTATATATTATTACTTTTGTCAGATTCAAGTTATTTTTGTGACCATTGTGGGTTTTTCTTTCATTAAACGAGGGGTACCAACAAATTTGTCCACGTGTGTAAAATGCTCTCCCTAGCAGGCCGCCTAGTTGTGCCATATAAAGCAATTAAGTAATACTTACCAAGCCCAGTTCTCTCAAAGATCTTTGTGGCTCAATGTAGCAGGCCTGCACTGAGCTGCAGACACCTCTAGCAGCTGCCTAAATAGTGGATCAGGAAGCCAAACTGCTCCTGTTTCACAATTCTATTCACTAACTGCATATACATAGTTACATAGTAGATGAGGTTGGATGAAGACATCAAGTCCAACCTATAACCCTACAGTGTTGATCCAGAGGAAGGCAAAAAACCCCATGAGGCTTATGCCAATTGCCCCATTCCATGGGAAAAAATTCCTTCCCGACTCCAATCTGGCAATCAGTATAAAACCCTGGATCAACGTGCCCTTAAAATCTAGAACCCATAACCCGTAATGTTGTTCTGTTCGAGAAAGGCATCCAGGCCCTCTTTGAACTTGTTCAATGAATCCACCATCACCACTTTCTGGGGCAGAGGGTTCCATAGCCTCGTTGTTCTTACAGTAAAGAATCCTCTTCTATGTTGCTGGTGAAACTTTCTCTCCTCCAGTCGTAGAGGATGTCCCCTTGTCACTGTCACTGGCCTAGGAGTAAAAAGATCATTAGAAAGTTCTTTGTGCTGTCCCTTCATGTATTTGTACATTGTTATTAGATCTCCCTGTAGACGCCTTTTCTCCAAACTGAATAACCCCAAGTTTGTTAATCTATCGTTGTACTCCAATCCACCCATTCCCCTAATAATTTTGGTTGCCCTTCTTTGCACTCTTTTGAGTTCGATTATGTCTCTCTTGTATACTGGGGCCCAGAATTATGCACAATAGTCTAAGTGTGGCCGTACTAGTGATTTGTATAGAGACATAACTATGTTCTTGTCATGAGAATCTACAGTCATGGCCAAAAGTTTTGAGAATGACACAAATATTATATTTTCACATGATCTGCTGCCCTCTGGTTTTTATGTGTGTTGTCAGATGTTTTTATCACATACAGAAATATAATTGCATTCATATTATGAGTAACAGAAGCTTATATTGACAGTTAGAATGAGTTAATGCAGCAAGTCAATATTTGCAGTGTTGACCCTTCTTCTTCAGGACCTCTGCAATTCTCCCTGGAATGCTCTCAATCAACTTCTGGACCAAATCCTGACTGATAGCAGTCCATTCTTGCAGAATCAATGCTTTAATTTTGTCTGAATTTGTTGGTTTTTGTTTGTCCACCCGTCTCTTGATGATTGACCACAAGTTCTCAATGGGATTAAGATCTGGGGAGTTTCCAGGCCATGGACCCAAAATCTCTATGTTTTGTTCCCTGAGCCATTTAGTTATCACCTTTGCTTTATGGCAAGGTGCTCCATCATGCTGGAAAAGGCATTGTTGAGCGCCAAACTGCTCTTGGACGGTTGGGAGAAGTTGCTCTTGGAGGACATTCTGGTACCATTCTTTATTCATGGCTGTGTTTTTAGGCAAGACTGTGAGAGAGCCGATTCCCTTGGCTGAGAAGCAACCCCACACATGAATGGTTTCAGGATGCTTTACAGTTGGCATGAGACAAGACTGGTGGTAGCGCTCACCTCTTCTTCTCCGAATAAGCTGTTTTCCAGATGTTCCAAACAATCGAAAAGGGGATTCATCAGAGAAAATGACTTTACCCCAGTCCTCAGCAGTCCACTCCCTGTACCTTTTGCAGAATATCAGTCTGTCCCTGATGTTTTTTCTGGAGAGAAGTGGCTTCTTTGCTGCCCTCCTTGAGACCAGGCCTTGCTCCAAGAGTCTCCGCCTCACAGTGCGTGCAGATGCACTCACACTTGCCTGCTGCCATTCCTCAGCAAGCTCTGCACTGCTGGTAGCCCGATCCCGCAGCTGAAACACTTTTAAGAGACGGTCCTGCCGCTTGTTGGTCTTTCTTGGGCGCCCTGGAGCCTTTTTGGCACCAATGGAACCTCTCTCCTTGAAGTTCTTGATGATGCGATAGATTGTTGACTGAGGTGCAATCTTTCTAGCTGCAATACTCTTCCCAGTTAGGCCATTTTTGTGCAGTGCAATGATGACTGCACGTGTTTCTTTAGAGATAACCATGGTTAACAGAAGAGAAACAATGATGGCAAGCACCAGCCTCCTTTTAAAGTGTCCAGTGGTGTCATTCTTACTTAATCATGACAGCTTGATCTCCAGCCCTGTCCTCATCAACACCCACACCTGTGTTAATGGAGCAATCACTGAAACGATGTTAGGTGGTCCTTTTAAGGCAGGGCTGCAATGATGTTGAAATGTGTTTTGGGGGATAAAGTTCATTTTCTAGGCAAATATTGACTTTGCAAGTAATTGCTGTTAAGCTGATCACTCTTTATAACATTCTGGAGTATATGCAAATTGCCATTAGAAAAACTGAAGCAGTAGACTTTGTAAAAATTAATATTTGTATCATTCTCAAAACTTTTGGCCATGACTGTATACCTCTTTTGATGCATCCCATAATTTTATTTGCCTTGGCAGCAGCTGCCTGGCACTGGTCGCTAACGGTAAGCTTACTGTCCACCACAATCCCCAAGTCTTTTTCATTGGCAGTCTTACCCAGTAATTTACTATTAAGTACTTAATCATACATTTTATTTTGTCGACCAAAATGCATAACCTTACATTTGTCAATATTAAACTTGATTTGCCATGTCTCGGCCCATGCTTCCAACTTCCTTAGATCCCCTTGTAATATTCCATTTTTGATTACCTTACAAAGTTTAGTATCATCTGCAAATATGGACACCCTGCTTTGCAAACTGTCTACAAGGTCATTAATAAAGATATTAAACAGGAGAGGGCCCAATACTGACCCCTGTGGCACCCCACTGGTGACTGTGACCCAGTCTGAATATTTACCATTAACAAGTACCCTCTGTTTCCTATCAGTGAGCCATTTGCGAACCCAAATGCATATGTTTTCCCCCCAGTCCCAACATTCTCATTTTGCATACCAACCTTTTATGTGGTACAGTATCAAAAGCCTTTGAAAAGTCCAGATACACCACGTCCACTGTATTACCCATGTCCAGTCTTGAACTGACCTTTTCATAGAAGCTGATCAGATTAGTCTGACAGGACTGATTCCTCATAAACCCATGCTGATTGGGTGTTATAAAATTATTTACATTGAGGTACTCCAGGAGAGCATCTCTTAGAAAGCTCTCAAATATCTTACCCAACACAGAAGTCAAACTTACTGACCTATAGTTTCCATGCTCACTTTTAGACCCCTTTTTGAAAATTGGCACCACATTTGCTATGCGCCAATCAAGTGGAAAAGACCCAGTCATTACTGAATCCTTAAATATTAGATATAAGGGTCTGTCTATCACTATGCATAATTCCCTCAGAAGTCGGGGGTGTATGCCATCTGGACCTTGTGATTTCTCTATTTTAGTGTTTTGAAGGCAGGACCGCACTTCCTCCTGGGTTAAACAGGTGACATTTAAAGGAGAGTTAACATTACCCCTAATCATATTGGAGGCCACTGGATTTTCTTGTGTAAACACTGTAGAGAAGGCGGCATTTAATAAATGTGTTTTTTCCTCATCCTCCTCCACCATTATATCCAGATTATTTTTGAGAGGGCCCACATTGTCAGTTTTTATTCTCTTGTTATTTATGTAATTGAAGAATAATTTTGGATTATTTTTACTTTCCTTGGCAATTTTTCTTTAAGCCTCGATCTTCGCCTCCTTTATTTGTCTTTTACACAATTTATTTTACTCTTTATAGTTTTTTAATGCTGTGTCACTGCTTTCTTTTTTTAGCACTTTAAATGCTTCCTTTTTATCCCTCATTGCACTCCTTACCATTTTAGTTAGCCATATTGGTTTTCTATTATTTCTGGCCCGCTTATTCCCATAAGGGATATGTTTTTCAGTGGTTCTATTTAGAAGGCTTTTGATAAATGTCCCGTTTTGTTTGTGTTCTGGTCACTTTGAGGACATTGTCCCAGTTTATGCTGCTAAGCTCCTCTCTCAGTTGGTTAAAATTGGCCTTCCTGAAGTTTAGTGTTTTTGTTCCCCCTCTACTGAACATTTTTTTAGTGTGTACAAGAAAACTTATTATGTTGTGGTCACTATTACGAAGATGACCCCCAACCTCCACTTTTGATAATGTGTCAGGTTCATTTGTTAAAATTAGGTCTAAAAGTGCCTCGCCTCTTGTTGGGTCCTGCACTAGTTGCAATAGGTAATTGTCTTTTATTACTGACAAAAACCTGTTCCCTTTGTTGGACCTGCAGGTTTCTGCCTCCCAGTTGATATCTGTGTAGTTGAAATCCCCCATAATAATGACTTTATTGTGCTTTGTGGCCTCATCTATTTGTTTTATTAGTACATTTTCAGCTTCTTCCATTATATTTGGAGATTTATAACAAATCCCTATCAGTATTTTATTATTCTTTGTTCCTCCCTTAATTTCCACCCATAAGGACTCCACATATTCATTTTCCTCCCAGATGTCCTCACGCAGAACTGGCTTAAGGCAGGATTTTATGTATAAGTAAACCCCTCCCCCCTTCCTATTGGTATGCTCCTTTCTAAACATACTGTAACCCTGTATATTTACAGCTGATCTCTATACACACAGCTGCATGTTTTGAGTCTAATTTTGTTTAAAAGGCAGTGGGAAAGTCTAGGCGCCATTTGCAAATAGTTAGTTGCATTAGTGACATTAGTAAGTCGCACTGCTCCACAAAACCCATTTCCATGGCTTCAGTGTCGGCGCGCTTTATACCACTCTATTCAATGCCTGCATTATAATGCAAGGCTGCCTGGTGGCGCAGGTTTATCAATCTTAATCTTCCAACCACTTCACATCTATACTAGCTGCCCCTCATTGTGAGTCACGAAAGCCCTCTCCCCCCAACAGGGTATATTTTTTTATTTTTTAAGTTTGGCCTTTATGTAAACACTATTAACTTGACACAATAAAAGTTATATTCTAAATTATCAATTTTTTCGTATGCCGGTTTATGTAGAACCATTTGGCAGTGGGCCCTTCACCCAATTGCTTGCCTTCTTCATTTGTGTATTTTAGTTTTTTACTCTCTGCCTTCCAAAAGCAATAACTCGTAATTCTGGCATTCACAGATCTGTATGAGGGATTATTTTTTGTCGGGCAAAATTGTACTTTGTAGTAATATAATCTAATATTTCATATAATTTACTGGGAGGTTGGGAGAAAAAAAAAAAATCAGAAAGGCTGAATTGGAAAAAAATTGCAACTGCGCCATTTTCTTATGGTTTTTGTTTTATCAAAAATTATATGGTACCTATATTCAATAGGTTGGTGCAATTACGGCAACACTAAATACAGTGCCTTGCAAAAGTATTCGGCCCCCTTGAACTTTTCAACCTTTTGCCACATTTCAGGCTTCAAACATAAGGATATAAAATTAAAATTTTTTGGTGAAGAATCGACAAGTGGGACACAATCGTGAAGTGGAACGAAATTTATTGGATATTTTAAACTTTTGTAAAAAATTAAAAACTGAAAAGTGGGGCGTGCCAAATTATTCGGCCCCCTTAAGTTAATACTTTGTAGCGCCACCTTTTTCTGCGATTACAGCTGCAAGTCGCTTGGGGTATGTCTCTCAGTTTTGCACATCGAGATACTGAAATTCTTGCCCATTCTTCCTTGGAAAACAGCTCAAGCTCAGTGAGGTTGGATGGAGAGCGTTTGTGAACAGCAGTTTTCAGCTCTTTCCACAGATTCTCAATTGGATTCAGGTCTGGACTTTGACTTGGCCATTCTAACACCTGGATACGTTTATTTGTGAACCATTCCATTGTAGATTTTGCTTTATGTTTGGGATCATTGTCTTGTTGGAAGATAAATCTCCATCCCAGTCTCAGGTCTTTTGCAGACTCCAACAGGTTTTCTTCCAGAATGGTCCTGTATTTGGCTCCATCCATCTTCCCATCAATTTTAACCATATTCCCTGTCCCTGCTGAAGAAAAGTAGGACCAAACCATGATGCTGCCACCACCATGTTTGACAGTGGGGATGGTGTGTTCAGGATGATGAGCTGTGTTGCTTTTATGCCAAACATATCGTTTTGCATTGTGGCCAAAAAGTTCGATTTTGGTTTCATCTGACCAGAGCACCTTCTTCCACATGTTTGGTGTGTCTCCCAGGTGGCTTGTGGCAAACTTTAAACAAGACTTTTTATGGATATCTTTAAGAAATGGCTTTCTTCTTGCCACTCTTCCATAAAGGCCAGATTTGTGCAGTGTACGACTGATTGTTGTCCTATGGACAGACTCTCCCACCTCAGCTGTAGATCTCTGCAGTTCATCCAGAGTGATCATGGGCCTCTTGGCTACATCTCTGATCAGTCTTCTCCTTGTTTGAGATGAAAGTTTAGAGGGACGGCTGGGTCTTGGTAGATTTGCAGTGGTCTGATACTCCTTCCATTTCAATATGATCACTTGCACAGTGCTCCTTGGGATGTTTAAAGTTTGGGAAATCTTTTTGTATCCAAATCCGGCTTTAAACTTCTCCACAACAGTATCACGGACCTGCCTGGTGTGTTCCTTGGTCTTCATGATGCTCTCTGCGCTTTAAACAGAACCCTGAGACTATCACATAGCAGGTGCATTTATACGGAGACTTGATTACACACAGGTGGATTATATTTATCATCATCAGTCATTTAGGACAACATTGGATCATTCAGAGATCCTCACTGAACTTCTGGAGTGAGTTTGCTGCACTGAAAGTAAAGGGGCCGAATAATATTGCACGCCCCACTTTTCAGTTTTTTATTTTTTACAAAAGTTTAAAATAACCAATAAATTTCGTTCCACTTCACAATTGTGTCCCACTTGTTGATTCTTCACCAAAAAATTTAAATTTTATATATTTATGTTTGAAGCCTGAAATGTGGCAAAAGGTTGAAAAGTTCAAGGGAGCCGAATACTTTCGCAAGGCACTGTATATATAGTTTTTGAAATCTTAATACATTTATAAAAACCCAAACTTAAAAAAATAAAATAAAATAAAATAATAATAAGAATATTTATTTGAGTCGCCATATTATGAGACCTATAACTTTCTGATATTTTTAGATAATTTGGGGCCTATGACAATTTGATTTTTATTATTTTTTTTTTTTTTGGGGGGGGGGGGGAGGCAAATATGTAAAGGAAAAAAAAACAACAGTAGATTATTTTTTCCTCACTACGGCAATTAATAATTTTATATGTTTGCAATTTAGTCATTTTGGACATGGGAATACCTGATGTCACACCTAATGTGTTTGTGATTTTTTTTTTTTTTAATGTGATCTAGGGAAAGGTGGGATCCGAAATATTATAGTTAACACTTTAATTTTTTTTTTTTACTTTCATTTTTAGACCCATTTGGGGAATTGAACCCTAGAGGGCCTAATCATCCATACAATATACTGCAATACTAATGTATTACAGTATATTGTAACATCCAATGACTACTAATACAGGATGCCTATGGCAGCGAGTAATAGAAGCACAGTAATGACAGAATTACCTTCAATAGACTTCTGACAGTCATGCTATCAAATCTTCTCCCCTGGATCTCATTCTGGGGACAGCAATCTCAGCCTTTATGCCTCGGACTCAATTGACTGAAGCACATGAAGAGAAAAATGCCCGCAAGCAGACAAACAGCGGAGACCTATCAGCTATGGCACCAAATCAGCTATTGAGTGGGTGCCATGTTTAAAGTCTTGACATCTCCCGACTGATGTACATATAAAACTGATTTCAAAAAGGGGTTAAGAACGAAGTCCTAATACTTTTCTCCATATAATGTATGACACTTTTTTTTTTTTTTTTAAATACAGTCAACAGATGTGAGGGTGGGACTGCTCTGATAGCATTCACTACAAAGTGCCAGGGAAGCAGTCAATCACAGGAGCCATCACTACCATGTCACTTTGTCCCTTGACACAATGATGTTTGAAATACATGCTGTACATAAAGAGAAATAGGAGCCAACCTCTTCATAGCCATTATGTACACATACATCACAATGCGAGGCGTTAAAGTTGTTATTGCTTCTTATCAATAGAAAATATACTTATAGCCTTTCCAAACCATGATCATAGAAATGTAAATTACAGTTAAATTTTAGCCTAAAGGCCACCCATAATATGGTCTGATAAGATGTTAACTAGTTACAAAAACTATTACAGACATGTCATGCAGATTTGTAATTTTTTAATAATTATTTGGAGATTTAGAAGCACAGAAAGGAAACAGTGTATCATCAACAAACTGGTTCCACAACACCCGAATTGAAAGGCAGGTATGGGACACTGCAGAGATGTGGTTGCTCAAAATAAAACAGGTGAATGGGATCCACAAATATCACGTAAGGTTTAAAGAATTGGATTTGTGTTTATTAAGATACAGAGAGGGTTATGTTTTGATATATCATTTTCTGCATTCTCTGGCAGTTTCTGTGACCTGTCTGAAGAAAGCACCACATACATCAGTATAACATTTCTATACCACCCTAATGTTACTTCGGCAAGCCATACAGAAATAATTGACTACAGGAAACTGGATCTTGCATACACAGTGGGCTCTTCTTCAACCTTAGCCAGATGACCATCATAAATTAATCTTCTGCTATTCAAAAACTGCCGTCAAGTACATGGCATGACAAGTTTAGGCAAAATGTTTCCATACAAGAAGAAAGAAAATACAATCTCCTGGAAAAATAATGCTATAACAGGGTGCATTTAAGAAAATAGGAAAACTTACTGTACAGATCTGTCCCTACTGCACATTTTAAATCTCCAGACAGAGAGAGAGATGACAGGACCAAAGTCACCTGGGATTTTATAACCACACAGCAATAAGCAGCCATTTCTATAATCCTCTCTCTGGCAGAGAAGGCTACTGTGTACTGCAGTAACTCCCACAGCAGACCTCTCCAGCAGGGAGAAGGATCCACAAACTTATAGGCAAAGTGTCCTGATCTGCATGGACAACAATTTGCAAACCAAGCTGGGTCTCAGCACTGTTAGCGCTAATGGGTTTACAGTCCCTCCTAGCAGGCAGGGTCTCCAAGGGTTTCAAATGGAAAGAGGCTGGTACAATGGTGGTGTGTGGTTAAGTCTGTAAACAATCCAGGAGCAGTTCAATGCCACCTGGAGCCTCCTCCATGTTTTCAACTTCATTAGTGGCGACTAGAGACCAGACCCTTAACCTTTGACATCTTCTTAGTGGGCTGTCGCTGCTCAGTGAGAGGAGGTCCTTCCCGCTCTGCAAGGTGCTGGTCAGTATCCTGAGCAGTTGAGGAAGCTGTGGCTTTCAGAGTTTTTTTTATATTTGTCACCTGGAAAATCAAAGGAAGAATAAAGTTTTGCAATTTAAAAAAATATATTTTTATACATATACGTGTATATATTGTTTCTAATTCAAAACACAAACTTGTATAGAAAATATCTACTTTTACAGATACCGTATTCAGTATTAATAAGGTGCAATTTGTTAACACATAGCATAGAGAAATCCAATGTAGATGGAAATATGCATTTCAGGATAATACAATAATGTCCGACTAACTCTTGCACAAGTTTATTAATGCAAGAAAGACATCTGGAAGGTGAACTTCATTCATTCAGAAATATCACATGTAGATAGCTCATGCCCTCTGCTGGCTTTATGAAGAAAACACACATATCAATACTGTCAGCATTTATAGAGGATGCCCCTTGTCATACAACAGAAATAAAAAAAATGTTTCTTAGCCAGATTGGGCACAATTCTTATATCTAGGCTTTTTTTTTAACCCTTATCCAATTGTGTAGACAGAGAGACAGTCTTTGCGAGCTATGTGTAGTCACAAGTTTTAGACTTACAATAAACAGTAAGCTCTGCTCACATCTGTGACCATGACAATGTCAGAGTCCTCACACTATGAACACATGTTGCATCTGATGGACACACTGGTTTACAGAGGGGAAAATAAGTATTTAGTCAGCCACCAATTGTGCAAGTTCTCCCACTTAAAAAGATGAGGTCGGCCTGTAATTGTCATCATAGGTAGACCTCAACTATGAGAGACAAAATGAGAAAACAAATCCAGAAAATCACATTGTCTGATTTTTTAAGAATTTATTTGCAAATTATGGTGGAAAATAAGTATTTGGTCAATAACAAAAGTTCATCTCAATAGTTTGTTATATATCCTTTGTTGGCAATGACAGAGGTCAAATGTTTTCTGTAAGTCTTCACAAGGTTGGCACACACTGTTGCTGGTATGTTGGCCCATTCCTCCATGCAGATCTCCTCTAGAGCAGTGATGTTTTGGGGCTGTTGCTGGGCAACACAGACTTTCAAAAGTTTTCTATGGGGTTGAGATCTGGAGACTGGCTAGGCCACTCCAGGACCTTGAAATGCTTCTTCCGAAGCCACTCCTTCATTGCCCTGGCGGTGTGCTTGGGATCATTGTCATGCTGGAAGACCCAGCCACGTTTCATCTTCAATGCCCTTGCTGACGGAAGGAGGTTTGCACTCAAAATCTCACTATACATGGCCCCATTCATTCTTTCATGTACACGGATCAGTCGTCCTGGTCCCTTTGCAGAGAAAGAGCCCCAAAGCATGATGTTGCCACCCCCATGTTTCACAGTAGGTATGGTGTTCTTTGGATGCAACTCAGCATTCACTCTCCTCCAAACACGACGAGTTGTGTTTCTACCATACAGCTCTACTTTGGTTTCATCTGACCATATGACATTCTCCCAATACTCTTCTGGAACATCCAAATGCTTTGTAGCAAACTTCAGACGGGCCTGGATATGTACTGGCTTAAGCAGGGGGACACGTCTGGCACTGCAGGATCTGAGTCCCTGGCGGCGTAGTGTGTTACTGACGGTAGCCTTTGTTACGTTAGTCCCAGCTTTCTGCAGGTCATTCACTATGTCCCCCCGTGTGGTTCTGGGATTTTTGCTCACCGTTCTTGTGATCATTTTGACCCCACGGGGTGAGATCTTGCGTGGAGCCCCTGATCGAGGGAGATTATCAGTGGTCTTGTATGTCTTCCATTTTCTAATTATTGCTCCCACAGTTGATTTCTTCATACCAAGCTGCTTGCCTATTGCAGATTCAGTCTTCCCAGCCTGGTGCAGGTCTACAATTTTGTTTCTGGTGTCCTTCCACAGCTCTTTGGTCTTCACCATAGTGGAGTTTGGAGTGTGACTGTTTGAGGTTGTGGACAGGTGTCTTTTATACTGATAACAATGTCAAACAGGAGCCATTACTACAGGTAATGAGTGGAGGACAGAGGAGCCTCTTAAAGAAGAAGTTACAGGTCTGTGGGAGCCAGAAATCTTGCTTGTTTGTAGGTGACCAAATACTTATTTTCCACCATAATTTGCAAATACATTCTTTAAAAATCAGACAATGTGATTTTCTGGATTTGTTTTCTCATTTTCTCTCTCATAGTTGAGGTCTACCTATGATGTCAATTACAGGCCGGCCTCATCTTTTTAAGTGGGAGAACTTGCACAATTGGCGGCTGACTAAATACTTTTTTTCCCCACTGTATATTAGAGTACATCAGGTTTAGCTATGACATCTGACGTCTAAATGGAAAAAGTAGCTCTGTATGCAGGCACTTCAGTTTAATAAAGTGACAATTCTTTAGTATATCACAAATTGGTAGTACATAGACAAAAGTATTGGGCCATAGCTCTTAAGCCCCCACAGCTTTGAACAAACCCTGCTTTGGGGTTTGACCACGGTGCATTACAGTTTACCCTGAGCAGAATATGTTTGAGGAGACTGCAGAGATGGCAGTCACTTTAAGCAGCTCCAACGACACTAGCCAAGAATCATGGCTTTAAAACAAGACGAGGTCATGTCTGTAGCCCACCTGGATCTTGAGATATCAATGGTTAAAGCTAAGAAGCATATTCTTGCAGCTTCACTTCAACCAGTGTGCTGGAGAACATGTGCTGTTGACAGAGTGCAGGGAGAAGACAGAGAATCCCTGTAACTTCAGATAACTCCAGGGGAGCAGGTATCATGGACTTTTGTTCATGGTAGCATACTCCATTATCAAATCAGAAAGCATATTTGCTATTTAACCCTTTATAAGCCACGGACAATGCTGACTGCAGTACCCAAGTTGTTTTACCCAGTAATAAACTTATTTTTTTTACCCTTGTTAACGAAAAAACAAAACACACAATTGATATCACAACATCTGTAACAACGCCTAAAATAAAATTAGTACAGTATTCACTCTCCATGATAAATGCTATAAACTATAAAATTCACATGCCAGAATTAATGTTTTTCGTTCCTCTCACCACTCAAAAACAAAAAGTAATAAAAACTGATCAAAAAGTCATATGTCCCTTCTAAATACAAAGACTTGTTAAGCTACATTGAAATAAAATGTAAAAAGTTATAAAAGCTGGAATGCAGAATAAAATGTTACAGGTTTAAGGCTAAAATCCATTAGATTAGTAAAAGGTTAAAGGCAGTCTGTCAGCAGAAAAAGTGGTAATTACAGTATCTAGTAGAGAGGTTTCTACATTTTCCAAAGATGTCTTTCTGAAAAGGGCTTTAGGGGTGTGCCTTCTGTCAGGGCTGGTTATCTAGAGCAGTAGCCCCAGTAGGAGATACGCCCTAAAGCCCCTTTTCAGCTAATTTGCATAAGAATAAAATGCTTTGGAAAGTTTAGAAATCCTAGAAAGTACTGTCATTAGACTGATACCGATTTTCCTGCTGACGGACTCCCTTTAAAGGGTTAAAATGTACATAAGGCACCACAGTTATGTGCCAGCAATATTTATTTGAGCCATAAATTCCAAACCTGCCTTAAAAAAAGTGAATTTTTTTTGGAGGGTTTTGCAACATTAATGTGACTGTTAGGGGGTTAATGAGTGAACTCAGGTGTCTCATTGTCCCTTGAACAGAGGTGTGTAAAATCCAGCAAGCAACCCTGGAGACATCCATTTGTGCATAATGAGTTGTTCTCTGAGCTCACGGAGTCCAATGTGGTATTATAATAGGAGGTCACCATTGCAAGTCAGTTTGGGAAATTTCTTGTCTCCTAGATATTCCACAATCTACTTTTCATCAATGCCACACACAGTGTTTAGTAAAGTTACAGAGCAGGGTCTCCAAGTGCTGAGGCGCACAGTATATAAAAGTCACCAATTCTCTGCTGACTCAATAACTGCAGAGTTCCAAACTTCCTCTGGCATTAATATCAGCACAAAAACTGTGCGCCAAGAGCTTGATGGCATGGGTTTCCATGGCCAAGCAGCTGCATGAAAGCCTTACATCACCAAGCAGAATGCCAAGCATAGCATGGACTGGTGTAAAGCACGGCACCACTGGACTGTTGAACAGTGGAAACGTTCTCTGGAGTGACAAATCATTCTCCTCTATCTGTAAGTCTGATGGATGGGTCTGGTTTTGGTGAATGTCAGGAGAACATTACCTGCCTGACTGTAATGTGACAACAGTAAAATTTGGTGGAAAACGGATACCGTATTTGTGTTGTTTTTCAGGGGTTGGCCTAGGCTCCTTAGTTTTACTGAAGGGAAATGTTAGTGCTTCAGCATACCAGCATATTTTGGACAATTGTATGCTTCCAATTTTGTGGGAACAGTTTGGGAAAGCCCTTTTCTGTTTCAGCATGACTATTCCTCAAGTGCACAAAGCAATGTCCATAAAGGTATGATTGTGTGGGTTTGCTGTGGAAGCACTTGACTGGTACACATAAAGCCTTGACCTCAACCCCAACGAACACCTACTGTATGAACTAGGAGGGAGACAAAGTCAAGCCCCTCTCGTCCAAAATCAGTTTCTGACCACAAAAAATGCTCTTAATGAATGGGCAAACAGTCCCACACGCACACCCAAAATCATGCAGAAAGCCTCCCCAGAATAGTTGAAGTTGTTTTAGCTACAAAAGGGGAAGCAACTCCATATTAATGCCCATGGAAAAGCACTTGTAGCATCCCAATACAGTCTGCATATGTATATATACAAATATACAATAAATATATATTATATCACAAACTGCTGGTGCTGTCAACTTAGTAAGTTGAAAAAGATATAAAACTGCAGTCCAGTCTCCAGAGAGAGGTCATTCTAGTTTCCCCATCAACATCTTACACACTGCAGATTACACTTACTTCTGTTTCTATTTGCTGCTGTGTACGGATGTGGTTCTCCTTGTACTGGTTTGCCCTCAGCACTTGCTGTTCAATCCCCATTAAAACTGCTTCACAACCATCACACCTGAAAAAACAGTATATCTTGACATGTCATTAACATGCAATGAAATACGTACACTGTAATAACACTATGAAAAAACACTTATTTTTACCATCTTGCATGTTAGACAATACAGTAAATCAGTGTACCATTTCAGAGATTGAGAATTCTATCAGGCCAACTAACTGACAGCCAATTTTACCTAATTCCCGGTACTTATTTTGTTGGAGACTGCTGTGTGCACAATGACAATTTCAACTGCTGCTATGTACAGAATTGTGAGAGATTGCCCATGTAACATTTTACGCTAGGTTCACACTTGCGCCTGGTACCCGTCCACTTGCAAACCGTTTACAAAAAAAAAAACAAACAAAAAACTGTTTAGTACAAAAAGGATTCCAAACGGCTACACAGAGGATACCTGAATTCAGTCTTTTTAGACGGATTACTCAATGGGTGTCCGTTCAAAAAAAAAAAAAAACTGTTTGTGATACATTTGTGACCAATCCTTCCACCCCCCCTTCTTCAATCTGAGCATGCGCAGAGGGAAAAACGGATTGCAAAACGGACACAAACTGATTGCTACCCGTTTGTAATGCGCTTTCCATAGACCTCAATGTTAAAAATAAAAACAGATTGGTTGCTGTCCGTCTGGTATCCTTATTTTTTGGATAGAGAAAAAGTCCTGCAAAAAGCGGATACTAGACGGAAATGCACACCTGCAGATGACTTTTACAACCCATTGAAATCAATGGGTTTTAAAACTAACCGTTCAAAATCAGCTTTTGAGGAAGCTTAAAAAACTGATTTCGCACAGAGAGCCAAACGCAGATGTGAACTCAGCCTTACTAGTAGGATTTCTACAATTCTCATCAAAATTGAACACCAATTGCATTACTACTGCCCTGTACTTATGCATGTACCAGGAGCTGTATATTCACTTTTAGCCATTTATATACATGTTGTATGGTACTTTTAAAGTTCTCCATTATTTGCTGCCAAATTTAAAGTTGCATTTCAGCCAAAAATATGAATCCCCTGTTTCTAACAGAAACATGCAGCGCTTAGTTGCTTCAATTATTCCTATAGGCTTGAATGGAGTAGTTTCTGGCATACTCAGCCACTAGTCCATTTAATTTCCTTTCTGCCAATGCCATGTGGCAAACCGGATACCCACCAGTCTAATATTTAGCAATTATTCTGTGCTTAAGTGATTTTTTGGCAATAAGCATTTAATTCACCATAGAGCAGATGTGATCAGACACTTCTTCTACAGTATACTACTTTCCTGGAAATAAAGGGAGTTTTTCACCAGAACCCAGCCCCACAGATAGATAAGGGTCACCTAAATCAAAGTGTTTCCCCTTGTAAAATGATGCCTTTTTTGTCAACATGCAAATGAGCTCTTTGGAACAATAAGGGTTTGCTGCTTACCTCTTTGGAGCAATGACAACACCTTTGGTGCTTCAAAGAGCTCATTAACATATTGACAAAGACCTCCCGAAACAGGATAGGACATCAACATTAGAAAGTGTAGAACACCCTTAATAATACAAATCCCAGTCCATGTTTATTAGGCCCCTTTCACATGATGTTATAGAGGTCCGCCTGACTGATACATTTTTATAGCTGTTTACCTTATAAAAACGTATCAGTCAGCGGACTCATTGCCTCCAATAAAAAAAATAAAAATAAAAATCCGTTATGGTCTCTGAATGCCCCTGTCCGTTATTTCAAACGGACAGAAAAGCTTTTCTGTCCTTTAACCTTCGTCAGGCTGCATAATTTTACAACGTTAACAGGCTGCAGAGGTACAATTGTACCTTCATATATTTTGTATGAAACTTATCACTATAGGTATGATTTTTATACGAAAAATGGATAATAATTAGTATCTACATATTGTTTTACGATGTTTTACTTATATTCAGCACAAAATAAAGATGGTGGCTCTGTTACAATTTTCCTATTGGTCGAAAAAACAGTCGAAGATGGAATGAAAATTCTGAAACCGTATACGGTTTACATAATATATAAATTACATTTATAAATAATTATCACTAGAAATAATTTACTTTTTTATCTGCACTTTAGAATCGAGTTTCATTCTACTTGCCACGTGTTACTGAACTAAATTACGAAGCCAAAATTCATCTACCAAGTCATCATGAGTGATAGTGATGCTGGATCTAGTTTCCGCCATAATCCAAGAAAACGTGTTCGCAGGTTAGTATCATTTTGTGAAAAGCCAATAATGTAGTATTGTGTAGTATTTCGGAAAATTATTTATTTTTCATTTTTCATATTTACAGATTTACGTCTGACGAAATAATGCGAATGCTAGAAGAATCTGATTCTGAGCATGAGGAAGAACCATATGTTGCATCTGATGATGAAAACTATGTACCACAAGTGGATATTACTGAAGAAGATTCAGACATTGAACAAGAAATGGTCATAGAGCAGGAAAAAGAATACGACTCAGACGAAAGTGTTGAGGATGAGTCTGTGCCTCAAAGTGCAGGCGACATTTGGACTGCTAAGGATAAAACTCAATGGTGTAGTGATCCACTGCCAAATGCACAAACAAAATCTCGTAATGTCCAACGACAAAGAGGTGGCCCTGCAGCAATCAGCAACCTGTATACAGCAAAAGAGCTATTCAAGTCAATCATGACTCCCGAGATGTGTGACATCATATTACGAGAAACTAATCGAAAGGCCAAGAGAGTTTGTGATGCTTACAACAACGAACTGGTACAACGTTTTCCTGATTCTTCTGAACGGCCACCACAAAAAACATTCAAGCAATTTACTGAAACTGAACTCCATGCATTTTTGGGCATACTGATTGCTGCTGGTGTGCACAGAGACAACAAAGAGAATCTGGAGGAAACGTGGAATGTTGCTGCTCTGCCTCTTATACGTGCAGCCATGTCTCGTAACCGCTTCAAGATGATACTCAGATTTATCAGATTTGACAACGAAAATACACGTGCAGAACGTGTGCAAACAGATAAAGCTGCACCAATACGGGTCATCTGGACAATGCTGAACAGAAATCTGGAGAGAGCCTACAAGCCATATAATTGTATCACCGTCGACGAGCAATTATTTCCATTTAGAGGCCATACTAAATTTACCCAGTATATACCTTCAAAACCAGCTAAATATGGCATAAAGATTTTCTGGGCTTGTGACTCGTCAAACGCCTACCCATTACAAGGTCAGCTCTACACTGGGAAACCAACTGATGGTCCTCGACAAGTAAACATTGGTGAACGAACAGTATTGGACCTAGTGAGCTCGTATAAAGGCTCTGGAAGAAATGTCACCACCGATAACTTCTTTACAACCATGGAACTAGCTAAGGTATTGACCTCCTGGAACATGACACTAGTTGGTACAATGAGAAAAAACAAAAGGTTCCTACCTAGCAACATGCAGCCTGCCAAAGAAAGGCCTGTAAACTCGACAAATTTTGCCTACAATCATGATGCAACAGTCTTTTCATATGTACCAAAGAAGAACAAATCGGTCGTGCTTCTATCATCTATGCACATTACGGGAGAAGTTGAAGAGCAGCCAAGCCAGAGATAATAAAATACTACAACAAAACAAAAGGCGGAGTTGATGTTATGGATAAAATGTTGGCAGAGTACACTGTGAAACGACGAACATTACGTTGGCCTCTGGCATTTTTCTACAATATGATTGACGTCACTGGGTTAGCATCCTACATCAGCTACAGAGAACACAATCCAAGCTTCAGGACAAAGGATCAACGAAGAAAGTTCCTGAAAGATCTTGCAAATCAGCTGTGTATGCCTGCAATTGAAGATCGTAGTACAAACCGAATGATGATGAGAAACCATTTTCTTCGAGGTGCAGTAGAAATGGTGCTTGGACGATGCATTCTGGTAGCATCGCAAGCAGCAGCTGGCCCTCAAATACCTCATGGTAGTCGTGGACCCTCCCCTGTTGTAGGTAGTTGCTATATCTGCCGAGACCTGAGGCGAAAACAATGTAAGACTAGAAAGTCTTGTGTGGTTTGTGTGAAACCCATTTGCGATGAACACTCGGTAGCAAAGACAACATGCATTACTTGCGAAGAAAATCAATAAAAAAAGTTTCTTACATTTTCTTTTATAATGTAAATGAACAGTTTTTTTTACTTGTTTTTAATAATAAAATAGCATTATCATTAAAAAAAATATTATTCTTTTTTCCTTGCATTATCTTCATTCAAAATATATGAGGGTACATTTGTACCTATGCAGCTTGTTATGGATGCAAAAATATCTCGACCCCTTATCTCGGAAGGGGGTGGAGATATTTTATTGAAATTTTGCCAATATATTCTGGACCAAAACTGCAGAGATGTCACGAAATTTCAGCCCTCTACGGCTTTTCAAAAAAAAAGTTATTGCAATTTTAAAACGGAATAGTTACAATTGTACCTACTCAGCCGGACGAAGGTTAAGTACAACAGATTCGCGACGGTTCGTTTTCAATTTACTATAGTTCCTTATATAAACGGATGCATGCGATTTGCAGCCGCTTACAGCATTCCGTTATGGCTTCAGTTCATCCCCTGAAGAGGGAACCCTTCCCCATTAGCCACAAATCCGCCCCTCTTTATTGCGCTGAAACTGCACAGCAGGGTCTTGGAAGAAGGAGAAGCCAACTCTCCATAAGGTAAGCCCCAACCCCGTCCTAGCTGAAATGGCTGCCCCTCCCGTCCCTGGTCCCAGCGTGAATGATCCTGCCATTGTGACCCCCTTAGAGAAATGGCTGCCGTCCCTTCCCCACCTCTCGGCTCCTGAATGTCTCCGACGCCACCCCAGTCCTATCTTCTCCTCCCCTGTCACGAGTGCCACGAGAGGAGGGAGAGGGGCGGCACTCGTGGCAGGGGAGGAGAAGATAGGACTGGGATGGCACTGGACACATTCAGGAGCCGAGAGGTGAGAGGTGGGGGAAGGGCAGCAGCCATTTCTCTAATGGGGGTCACAAATGGCAGTATCATTCATGCTGGGACCAGTGGTGGGGGGAGGGGCAAACAATCCCTTATGGCTGCCCCCCCTTCCCCCTACGTGCTACCTACCTACCCCTGATGGTATTAGGTGAGGCTCGGTTCACATCTGCGCTTGCCACTCCGTACGGGGATTCCGTTCCCCTCTCCACATGAAAAGTGTAGAGAGAAAAGTCCTGCAAGCAGCACTTTTCTCTCCGCATTTTTCACCCTTTTTGGGCGGAAACCGAACGGAAACCACGCGGACCCCATTACAGTCTATGGGGTCCGCAGGTTTCCTAAGCGGACCCCCGGAACGGAAATCCGAGTGCAGATGTGAACCTAGCCTAAAGCACAGGTGGGGGGGGGTGGCAGAGGTAAACTTAAAAAACTGATCCGTTTTTTTAGCAAAAAAATGATGCAAACTGTTGCACATCCGTTAACGGATCCGGTTTTTTTTAATGCATGAATTGACATCAGTTTGCATCAGTTTTTTGATTAAAATAGCGGATCCGTTAAACTGATGTAAAAAACTTGATGTGAAAGGACCCTTACCTGTGCATAGGAGGCCATAACTCTTGTTCTTTTATCTCCCCTACAGCCACTCCAATTCTCATTGAAGTCACCAACTCCCCTATACTCAGGCCACAAAACCATTAAGCAGAGAAGTCAGTCATGTGACAAGGAGTCAGATCATCAGCAGGGGAGGCTGAGGAATGAGTGTTACGGGCTCCTCAGCTGCCCTCCGCACAGGTAATAAACGACCAGTGAAGGTAATGCACTGGTAAGCTTTATTATTCCCCAGATAACCCTTTTAAGTAATCTGCAAAGGGACCAGGAACAAGCCTAAGGAAAGGCATGCCCAAGTACCCCTTATCAGCCATGGTTACTTGCAGATTCTCTCCTTTGCCCTCCTGTTTACTAGCTAGCTCAGTGATGGCGAACCTATGACACGCGTGTCAAAGGTGACACACCAAAACATTTTGGGTGACACACATCGGGAGCTACTTATTGTGTTATTGCAATAAGCAGCTGCCGATAATTTTTACTCACTTGTCCATGGTCCTGTCCTGGCCGACTTCCGCTGCCTTCTCTAGGAGGCGCTCCACTGACGTCATAATGCTGAAGAACGCGGGGATACTACATACAGCATCCCGGCGTTCTTCAGCGTCGGCTACAGCACACCCTGGAGGCAGCAGTGGAGGGCAGCCAGGACTGGAGTGTAGACAGGTGAGTAAAAATTATCGGCAGGCATATACTGTGGGTGGGGTTTTAAAAAAGGGGTCATATACTATGTGTGTGTGTGGGGGGGGGGGGGGTATAAAAGGGGGGTGATATACCGTGTGTGGAAGGGGGGCTAAAGAAAAGGAGGTCATATACTGTGTGATTGGCCAAAAAAGGGGGGTCATATACCATATGACTGGCCAGAAAAAGAAGATCTATACCATGTGATGGGCCAAAAAAGGGAGTCATATACCGTGTAATGGGCCAGAAATACATATAATACAAATACATATATCAAAAATATAACTTTTTTTTTTTTTTTTCTAGAGCTACAAATATCACAAAAATAAGGATATTTCTAGATGTGACACGCCACCCGAGGTAAGCTAGGTTTTTTTTTTTTTTTACGAATTTTGACACACCAAGCTCAAAAGGTTAGCCATTACTGTTTTAGCTAGTTGTGTAAGTTCTTTGACCTTCACAGTCTTAGTGTGACCCCACACAGTGACCACAAATTGTGCCAACATGCTATTTTGCTGCAAATCGCTCCACTTTTCAAACTGGTTGTTGATAGGGCATAATTATGTGGTTGAACAGCAGTTTTACCTGCAGAACACAACTATTAACAGTCAATTTGTAAAACATGCCAATTTCTTTGGCGCAATTTTTGACCATGCTCTGGTCATCTGGACTCCACAGTTTGTAGAGCAGTTAAAGATAATGCAATTAAGATATATTCTAGGGAGAAATAGAGATGTAGCAGTTAAGGGTGTGTTCACACTTGCGGCGGCCCTCCGTCTGCCGCGAATCCGACCTAAATGTCGGAAAACTGGATAGGGGCAGGTTTGCAACGCATTGCTTAAACCCCATTCACTTGAATGGGGTTTTAAAGCAATGAGCAGGTGCGCGCTTATACCCTCTGCGCTGCGAAGCCGTTTTTTTTTCGTGTAAAAAACTGGCTTCGCGGCGCAGAGGGTGTAAGTGCGTAGCTGCGCATTGCTTTAAAACCCCATTCAAGTGAATGGGGTTTAAGCAATGTGTCGCAAACCTTCTCCTATCCAGCCCCTATCCAGTTTTTAGAACATTTAGGTCGGATTCACGGCGGACGGAGTGCCGCCACAAGTGTGAACCCAACCTAACCCAATCTTCTGCAGCATGATATCTTATCACAGAAGACAATAAAAAACAATGAAATGTTGTTGGAAAAACATTTTCATTGGTTTTTGTTGTTTTCTGTGAGAAGATATCATGCTGCAACATTTTAACCAATTGTAGAAGTTCAGGTTAACTCTGCTACATCTTTAAGTACTAGAAGCACTGGCTGCTCCATCCAACTGCACCAGTGTTTTCACAACTCCAGGCTCTCTGGTTTTTACGTTTTAGTGCAGGTAGAGGTCCATGACATAAGTAAACTCAGCCTCAGTGCCATGGTTTGATTGTCCTGGGTAGAAGGTCATTAGATCTGGAAGTAGGTTGACCTCAAACGGACAATGCAACTCAACAAAAGTTTTGCCCATAATATTTTTTCACAGCAGGTTAGCCAGAATAAGTTTAACCAATGCATTCATGTTGCTGTACAGAGTAGGTCCTCACCACTCCTGAAGAGTCTTCACAATGCTACTTATGTCTTTCTTGGGAATGTCCCGTCCAATGCAGAAATCAACTTCTAGCACATGATTGCGTTGATCCAGTTTGCCCTGAATGATGTCTGTGTAAACTGCTTCTATGATTAGATCCTCCAGCTCGCGGAGGTTCCTCATGTCTAAATCTTTCAGCAGCACAGAGTATGGAATGCACTGGCAAGTTAAAGAAAATAGTATTAATGTAAACCATCAATAATATAAGTAATGTCACAGCAAGATCAAGCCTCACTGAGAATGTCACACAGTCTACGCCACCTATTCACTCCTTATACTGTCATGCTGAGATTTAAAGCCGGTATACCTCCTCCTGTTCAGGTTTCTTCCATTTTTTTCCCTATTAACATTAGTGGGGAGGGACACTGTGGGCATTTTTGGGATGATCTATATAAACTGTTACAGGAATATAAACTGCTTCTTTAAAATATTTAATTTCAGTATTTTTAAGTCTTATGCCATAACTTCCCGAACACCAAACCTCTTAATACTCCCACTAATTTCTAGAAAAAAAAAAAAAAAAAAAAAAGTGTAATTCTTTTTTCTTTCTCTACAAGAACCTGCACCTAACCAGACAATGTCCAGAAAATTAAAACACGATCATAAGAAGAGGGGAAATCCATAATGCACAAGGCATGAAACACTGCTCCATTGAAAACAGAGGTCTCTGTTATAGCACCCCCACAGAATTAAACAGAGCAGCGGTTATGAATGGGCACCACCATAACATTCACAAGGAGCACTCTACGCCCCCTGTGTTTGTGATCGCTATGGTTCCTAGTGGTTGGTCCCAGAGGGAGTACACAAACATCTCCTATTCTTTTACTAGGGGATAGGTTTTAGTAGAGAGTTCCTGCACAGAAGTGAGTTGCAAAGGAGCTATGCAGGAATTTTTTTTTCTGCAAAGAGCCCACTTTGCTTAATTCACAGGAGAAAGAGTGGATTGTAAAACTTAAATTTTATTTACTACTAAAAACTGTTCAAGAAAAATCAGACAATTACTAATCCAATATTTAGGGACTTTCTTCAGCGCAACCTCCCCACCCTAACATGTGGGATGGTTTAGATCAGTGATTTTCAACGTTTTAAAGCAAAGTACCTCCTAGTGAGAAAAAGTCCCAACAGAGTACCCTAAACTAGAGAACTCTGATAAATGACTCCTAGTGTCATCCAAGCGCATTCTGCAGCAAACTCAGAAGCACACACTTCGGTTTGCATGGAGCTTAATGGTCAAAAACAAGCGACATTCCAATCATCTATTTTCTTCCCACTTTGCTTTACTTGCACTGTGGCCGGCACCATCTTCTAAGGACTGAAGGATTTCAGATTCTGTCAATCATATTCTAGTGATGCCATTAATTAATGTGGAAGTAAAACCCATTTAAAAGGGATTTTGAAATTTAAAAATGAGCTACTTTTGAAAGTTTTTATGTTAAAGGGGTTAATTTAAAAACAAAAAAAAAAACCTTTGTATACACGCAGGGAAGTCGTCCCTATACATAGATCACAACTACAACCAATTGCTGGCTTCAGCGGTCTCTTACCATATACCATTGAGGCCAGTGATTGGCTTCAATGGTGATCTGTGTATACGGCACCTCCCTAATACAGTCGTGTAAACATATCCTGGCTCTGAGAACCAGAGGAGGCAAGTATAGATTAGTATTGCATTTTTATTATTAATGCGTAACTAAACTTTTTATACAACTTCTGATTTTCCAGCATCAATTGTGACATAAACACCTTCTTTAAAAATGGCGCCTGCCATTCTAAACCACCCCCTTTCTCCAGATCATAAATAAAAATAAATGAACAAAAAAATAAAAAACATATAAGGTATCGCTCCTTATACAAAAAATCTGGAACTATAAACATATTTTACCCATATGGTATATGTTCTACTTGGAAAACAATCAAAATGGCCTAACATTTCTGCTGCACAGTGAACGTAATAAGAACAAAATTCATAAACATATATAAAGTCATCCATATATCATATCATACATTACCCAGGTACACAAATACATCCAAGGACATAATGTAGGGTTACATCACAACATCTCAGAGTGTGTGGAATCAGTATAAGCAAAAATCATGCATCAAGAAAATCAGGTAAATAAACACCCCTCCTAAAAGGGTTAATATATATAGAGATCAACCACTCAAGAGGAGTTGTAGTATAGGCACTTGGCAAGCAATAAAAGCAAATGCAACATATAAAAATAGTCTATATCAGGAACGGAGCAGGACCTCCACCACGAGCCCCTACGTGCGTTTTGCCCCTTTCAGCTACCTGGTAGCCCCCCTTACGAAGCTGAAAGGGGCGAAACGCGCGTAGGGGCTCGCGGTGGAGGTCCTGCTCCATTTCTGGTATAGACTATTTTTATATGTTATTGACCAAATACTTATTTTCCACCATAATTTGCAAATAAATTCTTTAAAAATCAGACAGTGTGATTTTCTAGATATGTTTTATTATTTTGTCTCTCATAGTTGAGGTCTACCTATGATGTCAATTACAGGCCTCTCTCATCTTTTTAAGTGGGAGAACTTGCACAATTGGTGGCTGACTAAATACTTTTTTTTCCCCACTGTATATTAACCCTTTTAGGTGAAGTGTTTATTTGCCTGATATTCTTGATGCATGATTATTACTTATATTGATTCCACACACACTGAGATGTTGTGATATATCCCTATGTTATGTCCTTGGATGTATTTGTGTATCTAGGTAATATATGGATGACTTTATATATGCTTATATATGATACATGAATTGTTAAAATTAATTTAATTATCAGGATTTATAATTGTATTATTTGAACTAAATCCATATACTACTAGATTTGGATATTTACCTTACGCTGGCACCTGGCACTTTATTATATGCATGTGGTCATGTTGGGGACGTGACAGGACCATCACCTCAGAATCTGTTTTTAATTGATTTTAACCTTTGCTGTTGTTGATTATCAAATAAAATGAATGTGCTATTTATGAATTATGTGGTATGAGTTAATTGTTCGGGCTATGTCCATATAGGATAGGTTGATATTATGTGGAATAGCACACTTAAAGGGGTATTCCCATGAACATAATCCTATCTATATTTGTAGATAATTAAATATTGAACATTTTTGCAAATATAATTAGTTAAAAATTCTGCAGAGTTTTAAAGATTTTCTCTAACCATCTTAGTGTTGACAGTCTGTTGTCTTGAGCGGTTGCCAATGGATACGACCACGAATGCAGAAACTTTCTATGGTCTGGGACTTGACAGGAATCCAGCTATGATTTTCTTATTGTGGACAGGTTATCAGGCAGGAACACTACATGTATCAGAAGATATCCCGGCCACAATACGGAAATCATGGCTGATTTTCTGACCTTAGAAAGGTCCTGCATTCATGGTCGTATCTACTGGCAACCGATCAAGATAACAACTTGTGACCACAAGATATTTAGAAAAAATCTATAAAACGCTGCAAAATGTTAAATTACTTATATTTGCAAAAATGTTTAACTTTTAATTATCTACAAATTTAAAAATGGTTCTGATCGTGGGAATACCCCTTTAAGTACATTGGCTAGTTACTATACTGGTGAGCTATAGGTTAGTAATAAAAACAAAGAGAACAACATAAGTGCAGTCTTTTTCTAATTCCATCGCATTCTGATTTTTTTTTCCAGCTTCCCAGTACATCATACAGAATATTAAATGGTGCCATTATGAAGTACAATTTGTCTTGCAAAAAATAAGCCTTCACATAGCTCTGAAAAGGAAATGGAAATATAAAATGTTATGCTTTTGGAAGGTGGGGAGTAAAAAAAATTAAAAAAAAAGTGGCTGTGTACAGATTTCAGCTAGCAATAAACAGGGACATAAAGTAGATTTCATTACATGATTTCACAGAAAGGAGGCAATCCTTTTGTCAGAAAATCAAAAGTTGTTTGAAAGTTTAGCTACACTTTAAGTACTCCTTACACATGGGCAAAACATTTTTTTTTTTTTTTTTTAACTTTGACAACCCCTTGAAACATTTTCCATGTTTTGAAAAGATCCTAATATCCTGCAGTTTTCACCAAGTCCACTAAGCCTAATAATAGGCTGTCACTTCCTGTAGATGAACTTGCAGCAGTCACTTCATTAGCACTAACAGGATTAGTGACAGGTACCATCTATACATGTAGATACCATGCAGCAGGGACCACTATTCAAGTATAGGTGATGATACAGCTTATCTAATTCCCCTTTCACTGCACCATGACCTCTGTACAGGTCACACAGAATGCCTTCAAAACTAACCCACAGACCTCAATGAACGTCTCTAAAAGCTGTTAACAGTGCTCCGTGCAAGATGTCTTACCCTTAAACAAAAAACATCATATGTTGAACTATCTGGTTTAATATATATATATATATATATATACAGTCATATGAAAAAGTTTGGGCACCCCTATTAATCTTAATCATTTTTAGTTCTAAATATTTGGGTGTTTGCAACAGCCATTTCAATTTGATATATCTAATAACTGATGGACACAGTAATATTTCAGGATTGAAATGAGGTTTATTGTACTAACAGAAAATGTGCAATATGCATTAAACCAAAATTTGACAGGTGCAAAAATTTGGGTACCCTTATCATTTTATTGATTTGAATACTTCTAACTACTTTTTACTGACTTACTGAAGCACAAAATTGGTTTTGTAACCTCACTGAGCTTTGAACTTCATAGCCAGGTGTATCCAATCATGAGAAAAGGTATTTAAGGTGGCCAATTGCAAGTTGTTCTCCTATTTGAATCTCCTCTGAAGAGTGGCATCATGGGCTCCTCAAAACAACTCTCAAATGATCTGAAAACAAAGATTGTTCAACATAGTTGTTCAGGGGAAGGATACAAAAAGTTGTCTCAGAGATTTAACCTGTCAGTTTCCACTGTGAGGAACATAGTAAGGAAATGGAAGACCACAGGGACAGTTCTTGTTAAGCCCAGAAGTGGCAGGCCAAGAAAAATATCAGAAAGGCAGAGAAGAAGAATGGTGAGAACAGTCAAGGACAATCCACAGACCACCTCCAAAGAGCTGCAGCATCATCTTGCTGCAGATGGTGTCACTGTGCATCGGTCAACAATACAGCACACTTTGCACAAGGAGAAGCTGTATGGGAGAGTGATGCGAAAGAAGCCGTTTCTGAAAGCACGCCACAAACAGAGTCGCCTGAGGTATGCAAAAGCACATTTGGACAAGCCAGCTTCATTTGGAAGAAGGTCCTGTGGACTGATGAAACAAAGATTGAGTTGTTTGGTCATACAAAAAGGCGTTATGCATGGCGTCAAAAAAACACAGCATTCCAAGAAAAACACTTGCTACCCACTGTAAAATTTGGTGGAGGTTCCATCATGCTTTGGGGCTGTGTGGCCAATGCCGACACCGGGAATCTTGTTAAAGTTGAGGGTCGCATGGATTCAACTCAGTATCAGCAGATTCTTGAGAATAATGTACAAGAATCAGTGACGAATTTGAAGTTACGCCGGGGATGGATATTTCAGCAAGACAATGATCCAAAACACAGCTCCAAATCTACTCAGGCATTCATGCAGAGGAACAATTACAATGTTCTGGAATGGCCATCCCAGTCCCCAGACCTGAATATCATTGAACATCTGTGGGATAATTTGAAGCGGGCTGTCCATGCTCGGCGACCATCAAACTTAACTGAACTGGAATTGTTTTGTAAAGAGGAATGGTCAAAAATACCTTCATCCAGGATCCAGGAACTGATTAAAAGCTACAGGAAGCGACTAGAGGCTGTTATTTTTGCAAAAGGAGGATCTACTAAATATTAATGTCACTTTTCTGTTGAGGTGCCCATACTTTTGCACCGGTCAAATTTTGGTTTAATGCATATTGCACATTTTCTGTTAGTACAATAAACCTCATTTCAATCCTGAAATATTACTGTGTCCATCAGTTATTAGATATATCAAATTGAAATGGCTGTTGCAAACACCCAAATATTTAGAACTAAAAATGATTAAGATTAATAGGGGTGCCCAAACTTTTTCATATGACTGTATATATATATATATATATATATATATATATATATATATACACACACACACACACACACACACTGTATATATACAGTACAGACCAAAAGTTTGGACACACCTTCTCATTCCAAGAGTTTTCTGTATTTTCATGACTATAAAAATTGTAGATTCACACTGAAGGCATCAAAACTATGAATTATCACATGTGGAATTATATACTTAATAAAAAAGTGTGAAACAACTGAAAATATGTCTTATATTCTAGGTTCTTCAAAGTAGCCACCTTTTGCTTTGATTACTGCTTTGCACACTCTTGGCATTCTCTTGATGAGCTTCAAGAGGTAGTCACCTGAAATGGTTTTCACTTCACAGGTGTGCCCTGTCAGGTTTAATAAGTGGGATTTCTTGTCTTATAAATGGTGTTGGGACCATCAGTTGTGTTGTTCAGAAGTCAGGTGGATACACAGCTGATAGTCCTACTGAATGTAGTGTTAGAATTTGTATTATGGAAAAAAAAAAGCAGCTAAGTAAAGAAAAACGAGTGGCCATCATTACTTTAAGAAATGAAGGTCAGTCAGTCTGAAAAATTGGGAAAACTTTGAAAGTGTCCCCAAGTGCAGTGGTCAAAACCATCAAGCGCTACAAAGAAACTGGCTCACATGAGGACCACCCCAGGAAAGGAAGACCAAGAGTCACCTCTGCTGCGGAGGATAAGTTCATCCGAGTCACCAGCCTCAGAAATCGCAGGTTAACAGCAGCTCAGATTAGAGACCAGGTCAATGCCACACAGAGTTCTAGCAGCAGACACATCTCTACAACAACTGTTAAGAGGAGACTGTGTGCAGCAGGCCTTCATGGTAAAATAGCTGCTAGGAAACCACTGCTAAGGACAGCAAACAAGCAGAAGAGACTTGTTTGGGCTAAAGAACACAAGGAATGGACATTAGACCTGTGGAAATCTGTGCTTTGGGCTGATGAGTCCAAATTTGAGATCTTTGGTTCCAACCACCGTGTCTATGTGCGACGCAGAAAAGGTGAACGAATGGACTCTACATGCCTGGTTCCCACCGTGAAGCATGGAGGAGGAGGTGTGATGGTGTGGGGGTGCTTTGCTGGTGACACTGTTGGGGATTTATTCAAAATTGAAGGAATACTGAACCAGCATGGTTACCACAGCATCTTGCAGCGGCATGCTATTCCATCCGGTTTGCGTTTAGTTGGACCATCATTTATTTTTCAACAGGACAATGACCCCAAACACACCTCCAGACTGTGTAAGGGCTATTTGACCAAGAAGGAGAGTGATGGGGTGCTACGCCAGATGACCTGGCCTCCAGTGTCACCAGACCTGAACCCAATCGAGATGGTTTGGGGTGAGCTGGACCGCAGAGTGAAGGCAAAAGGGCCAACAAGTGCTAAGCATCTCTGGGAACTTCTTCAAGACTGTTGGAAGACCATTTCAGGTGACTACCTCTTGAAGCTCATCAAGAGAATGCCAAGAGTGTGCAAAGCAGTAATCAAAGCAAAAGGTGGCTACTTTGAAAAACCTAGAATATAAGACATATTTTCAGTTGTTTCACACTTGTTTGTTAAGTATATAATTCCACGTGTTAATTCATAGTTTTGATGCCTTCAGTGTGAATCTACAATTTTTATAGTCATGAAAATACAGAAAACTCTTGGAATGAGGTGGTGTGTCCAAACTTTTGGTCTGTACTGTATGTATATATATATATATATATATATATATATATATATATATATAATATATATGTAAAATTTAGATATTTGATGCAGTGTTTCAGAGTACCCCTAGAAAATTCAGCTATTATGACAAAACTAATCACTACCAACAATTCAGACCCAAGGGAACCTGTGTGCAGTACCATATTATTAAATCTTTTGAAGATTAAGGTTGTATGCATGCCTACTATGGATCTTGTATCTGTGCATGCCATCCATATTACCTTCATCCTGGATGCAAGGCTCACAATTGTCAGGTGTTTCAGCTTATTTTTCTGTGCAGCCGAAAGTTCTGGCAAACTGTCCTTTAATGCTAGAGGAAAAAACACCATTAGGAAGATGTAGATTTCAGTTGTTGCTTAAACTTTCAATTATAGAAAAACTTTTCATAAATGGATAATACAGGTGAAAATAAGATATTTTTTAAAGTATCTTGTTAAAGAAAAACGATTTTCTCTCAACTTATCAGATTGAGTTCTGCTAGGCTCACACTAGCATTGTCTAACCATTGTTCTGGTCTGCTGGAGGACCAGAGCAACAAATAGGTGGGCTGCAAAAAAACGGTTATACACGGAGTCTGACACACCACATTGACTATAATGGGGTCCACAGTTTTAAAACTGAAACTGGTGAAGGACACTGTGACAGAGTCTCCAACAGAGGCTCTGGCACAGATGTTAACATGCCATACTTGTAAGTTAGAAGGAAATTAAGAAGTGAGAGGCTGCTGTAAAAAACACAAATACTGCAAATGTTAAGCTCTGCTACTCAATGTAACTAAGACTGTTCTTTTGACACTACTATAGCTTGAAAATAATGCTCTAACAATGTACACCAGCGATTCCCAACCAGGATGCTGTGGCACCCAGAGGTGACGGGGAGGCCCCGCCAGGGGTGCTGCAACAATCCAATAGGGAAATGGCCGTACGTCCCCTTTTAACTACATCAGCATCATTAGAACGATGCAGAAGGAAGACACTAGCTTCCTGCTCTCACTCAGACATCAGCTAGTGATGTCTACTGAAGACCTAATGCATCGATATGCATATAAGAAACAGGAGGATCTCAGAGCTCTGGGAGACCAAGGATGGGTAAGTGGCATTTTTTTTTTATTCATATAGCACAACTACAGTTTGGAGCAACTGGGGGACATTATTAGCTGCCCGGAGGCTGCTGGGGGACAATATTAGCTGCCCAGGGGCCGCTGGGGGACAATATTAGTTGCCTAGGGACCACTGGAGGGCATTACTACTTTATTGGGGGCCACTGGAGATAATTTCTACTTGCCTGGAGGCTACTGAGCTACATTATTGGGTGTGTTGGGCCCATTGGGGAGCAGTATTAGGTGTTTGGGTGCCACTGGGCAGCATATACTGCATGTTGGGCCACTAAGGGAGCTTGGTGATGGTAAAAGGTGAGTTTTTGTTTGTGTTGGGTGGAAAGTATAGGATGGTATAGCTTTGAGGGTGCATTCACAGGATGCAATTACAATTGCATCAAAACTACAATGAGAAAATGCAAGCAATTTTGATGTAATTTTTGGTGAGGTTTTCCAAATTTACAAGTGGAAAATTATTTGGCAGGGGTGCCCCGAGTCTGAAAAAGTTGGGAAACACTGCTGTACAAAATGAAGGAATAAATCAACTAATAAGGTGGCAGCAACTTCCTCATCCTCCCCCTCCTCTTTCCATAGACATGTATGTGTAAGGCCGAGGCTAGGTTCACATCTGTTGCAGGGCTCTCCGTCATTGGGGTCTTCTGAGAACCTGAACAATCGAGAGCTGAACCGCCAAAACAGCAGCTACCCATGGACACTGGTGGACCCCACTGACTATAATGGGGTTCGCTGGGTGTTCGTTGTTTCATACTGAAAGCAGAGGAGAGAAAAGTCCTCCGTGCAGTCCTCCAACTATTTTTGGCTGTTTCTGCGGTGGGGTCCACAGATGTGAACTTAGCCTTAGTAAGGCTTTTAGAGATTAAGAGTGTGAGTGAAGGGGACGGAGAAAACATCCTAATAAAGGGAAAGGAAACATTTCTTTAACAAGATATATTCCAAAATTTGTTATATACAGATGGACTATTCATTTATGAAAAGTTGTTTTATAAACGAGGGTACGCTTTGAATGCGACAATTGTGGCCAAAAGTTTTGAGACTGACACAATATGTGGTTTTCATAAAGTCTGATTGTCTGGGGTAGAAAATATGAATGCTCTGTCATGCCAACAGTAAAGCATATTTGGACCATTCATGTGTGGGTTGTTTTTCATCCAAAGGAGTGGGCTCACTCACAGTTTTGCCTAAGAAAACTGCCATGAATAAAGAATGTATCTAAACATCCTCCAAGAGCAACTTCTCCCAACACTCCAGATGCAATTTGGTGATGAACAATGCTTTTTACATCATGATGGAGCCCCATTTAAATTCCCTATCAGTATGTCTTTGGAGCGGGGGAGGAAATCGGACTACCTGGAGGAAACCCACGGAAACATGGGGAAAAGATAAATTCCTTGCAGATGTTGTCCTTGGCCTGGATTCGAACCTTTGACTCCAGTGCTACAAAAGTAATTCTCACTTTCACTAAAATTAACAAGTGTAAATAATTTCCAAGCATATATTTTATAACATCATCATTATTAGTTACCAAGTTGCAGAAAAGATTACTATAATGTAAAGCAAAAATAATCTTACCAACATAATCTGGGTATGTTCCATAAGCAAACAAATTCAGGAGCTGAAGGTAGCCAGAATGTGGGCCATCTGCAAGCTACATGAAGAAACACAGAAATCAAATGTGGGTTTAACTAGCATGTGATTTGTCACTGGTACATAAAGAAAAGTGACAATATTAACCCACCATTCTTTATTGGCATTTTAAGTGCAGCCCATCTGTATTCACACATATGCCTTAAAGGGAATTTGTCACAAGGAAAATGGCACCTGATCTAAGGATGCAATTTCTAAGTTTTAGAGATGAAAAGTATCTCAATGTCCTTCCTGTGTCAGAACACAGTTTTATTCATCTACAGAACTGCACTGTACATTGTGCTTGAGATCGTGTGTAGGGGGTGTGATGTATTTATGAGATGCACTATTTATTCCATTCTACTGCCTGTAATTGACAGTTTTTTTCAGAGGAAAAAAAAAAAACACGAACTCCCCTTCTTCCAAATTAAAAGTGTTTTATGATGTCAAAAAATATAAAGTAAAGTAAAAAGAGCACACGTAATTGGTATCACTGTATCTGGAACAACTCAAACTAAACAATTTTTTATATTATTTAATATCATGGTAAACACCATAAATAAAGGCTGGATTCACATCTGAGTTGGAGTCTCCATAGGAGACTCTGCCGCAGACTCCACTTAAAATCAGCAGAGAGAAAAGTTCTGCAAGGAGGACTTTTCTCTCCACCTGCTTCAGTACAAAACTGTTGGAAACCCACTTTTTAAGTGGACAGGTTCTCCGCCTTTCGGGTCCACGTGCAATGGAGACCCAAAAGGCTAGTGTGAAACTAGTGTAACAATGCCAGAATTGCTGTTTTTGGTCATGTCACCTCCTGAAAAATAGAATAGGAAGTGAGAGAAAAAAATGTAGTGTATACCCAAGTCATGTAGTACCAATGAAAACGGCAACTTTTCCTGCAAAAATCAAGCCCTCACAGAGCTCGGTTGACAGAAAGAAAGAATATACAGTAAATGGATGCCACTCACCAGAATTGAGGTAAAAATCAATAATGCTTTATTCAAGTTCCACAAAAACAGGTAGAGGGGGTCATGTGAAATTACAAATAAGAGCACTCGAAAAATGTTTAAAATGTTATTGGAGAGTGCATGATCATCTAACACAATATTACTGATAAAACTGAAGGAATAGATATAGAGTAGATTTATCCCTTATTCCATTCTATTTATAAAAATGAGTAGGTAAACTACACGTGTTGATGATCGGGCATTCAGCATAATAACTGAATAAAAATTAACGGACTGGAGATAAGTAGAGGGCACTACATAAATACCTTTTGTATAATACAGCGCCTCAGTAGTTAAAGAGACTACCATAGTAGGAAGTTCCAGCCTTTGCTTGGATCTTATGCCAACAATGCTGGAATGGACCTTATATATGTGGGAGTGACGATGAGCTGTTTTTATGGAACTGAAATACAGCATTATTGATTTTACCTTCTGGAGAGTGGCAGCCATGTTTGTCTCTGTGCAGATGCTCAGTACTCCATAGAACGACACGAGCGTACTGCGCACGCGCGGGATTTCGATCCCAAAGATAAGAAGGTCGGCTGCTGACGCAGTGAAGAGGCAGGGAAAAGAAGCAGGGAGTGTCAAGAATAAAACACAGTGGTGCTGTTGCGGGGATGATGAAGCTGTGCTCTCTGAACATCATTTACATAAATGGAAAACTCGTAAAAACTTGAAAACGTCAGTGAGGATGTGAGAAATAAAGGTAGGAGATGAATAGCCTTTATAAAGGTTATTCCAACGTGGTGTCAGTTAAAAAACGATATATGCAATGATAGACTCCCTTTAAGTTATCGCTTCATTCATACCGCACAGTTAACATTGTAAATGAGAAAACCATAATAACAAAACCCCAAATATTGTGTAACTGCTGGGTTTTTATTTCCCCCAACCCTTAAAGGGAGTCTGACACTGGGTGAAGCATATTAAACCAGAAACACAGTTAGGTAGGTCAGGCTCACCTGAATGTAATATCTTTTTCCCCATGAAAATTTATGCCTCAGTTGTCAAGATATTAATTTTTTTTCACAATATGCAAATGACCAATCTGAAGCACCAAGGAAGGCTTTGTTGCTCCACACTGCTAGTGCAGGGAGAAATCTCACTTAGCCCTGGGTTCTCAAATTTGGATCAGAATTTTAGAGCAGTGTGAGGCATAGCAGTTTGGAACAAAGGAATCCAGACTGCTCATTTGCACATTGTGAAAGAAATGAAAATTTCGGCAACTGAGATACAACTTTTCATGGGAAACAGGTGTTATATTCAGGTGAGTCTGACTTATTGAACTGTGTTGCAAGTTTAATATGCTTCAACCTGGTGACAGACTCCCTTTAAAAAAATTAATAGAAGTTTTTCAGCAAACTATAGGTATCCCAAACTAATAATGTTAAAAATAATTTAGCCTCAGAATAGTGACCCAGCTGGTCATCCGAATGACATGCCGATTCACACACCAGCTGGAAGTTGCTTTTTCTATGTCTATGCTAGCCTGTTGCTTCCACTCTCAGTCTTGAATCTTGTGTTTGACAGCTAAGTTTCTTAACTCTATAAAAAATTGAGAAGTTTCTGCTATAGCTAGAGTTACAATATTGGGAGCTTTTGAAAGCTGAGACTCACTTTCCTAGGAGGTAAACAAAAAAAAAAAAAAAAATGGAGGGACAGTGATTTGAAGTGTCACCTCCCCCTTTGGCATGCGTTATATAAGTATATACAGGTAATACAAAGTGAAAACAGGATTGATCTTCATAGCAATGCTTAGTTATTGCATTGCTATGAAGAACTTTATGAACAGTTTTCTGCTAAAAGAAAGTACAATAGGTTAATGAAGTATATTGCAAAAATCAACAGTAAGCAATGATAAACACGTCTATCCTAAGATAAAATGGAAATAATACACAGACTGACAAAATGGACTATAAGATGTTTATCTGCATCAATCTTCTATGGTTCTTACCTCTTGTACTGTGGGTAAATCTAAAAGTTCTCCAAATACATAAACTCCTGGAGCTTCTAATACTTGGTTAATAAGAGCTGGAAGAGCTGAACCTTTAGTGCCTTTGGCTAGTAAGATGAATTGCTCCAGAAGACTACTGGATGGCTTCTGTTCTCCTGCCATACTACAGCTAGAGGTCTAAGAGCTGTAAAGAAGAAGAAACATTTTAAGACTGTATAGTAATGTTCAGCAATAAGAGACATGTAACAAGAACTACACAGAATGGATAGTTAATATGTAGTATAGTTGGGGATGACAGACTCCATGCAGACAGCAATGTACTGTTCAAGAAATATGGTCCATGTGAGGGACCCACTTTTGGGGTCGACCATGGCTTAGTTCATTATTTTGAACTGAACTCACATCATCATAGCGGTTTATAAAAACTACTACAATTCTACTGTCCTGCACATAAATGATGCTTTGGAACAGTAGAGATCACAAAACAGCCGTCGGAAAAGTTTCTTCAAACTTCAAGGGTGAAAAAACTCTATGAATAGAATTTTATAGTAAAGACACCAAATTTACAAACAACTGGAAATAGCAGAAAACAGCAAAACAAAAAAAACATAAAATAAAGCCATACCCACTTCCCTGATTTTCCGACACTTACCAGGTCTCTACACAGGGAAAGCCTGTTCAACCAAATATAGGTTAAAGTAGGTCACTGGTGTGGCAATGATTGGCTCAGCAGGCATTTCCTTTGTGTTGAGATGGGACCAGTGAGTAGAGACCAGCATGGACTCATTAAAGGATTTGTCCAGGATAATTATTATTATTATTTTTTTTTTATATTAGGCCGGTGAAGGTGAAAAAAAAAAAATAAAAAAATAACATATTCACTTGTCCTAGTGCTCTGGTGCCTACCAGCTCAGTCCAGTCCTGCTACTCTGGTGCTTTTTTCTGGTGGAAGTCTCCACCGCTCGTGACCGGTGAGGCCAATCAGCGGCTTCAGCGATGGACACAGGACGTCACCACCTGTGATGTTCCATGTCCTTTCCTTAGGCCGCTGATTGGCCTCAGAGGTCATGTGCAGCAGGGACTTCTGCCGGAAGTAAAACACCTATTGAAAAGTACACGGGACGTTAGAATGTGGCAGGGACTTCTGTGCAAAATAAGAGAGTGGAGCAGCAGGACTAGACCGCGCTAGGAGATACCAGAGCATCGGGGACAGCTGAGTATGTTTTTTTTTTTTTTTTTCACCTTCCCTGGCCTAATATATATATTTTTTTATTCAGGACATCATCTAAGCGTTGTAATGGGAGCAGCACTGGAGGATCAGTGAGGGCAGTATTGCTTCTGTATCTTTTTATGTTATTCAGAGCCATTTTTCTTAATAACAATGCTGAAAAACCCCTTAATGACCAGCCACATTTTAGTGTTTTTCCCGCACGTGTTCGCTTTACAGTCATAACTTTACTGATTTTCCAAAGTAATTATTACATCATTTTTATTTTGAATTTTTTATTTTTAGTTTTTATTAAAGAAAGAGGTTGTCTGGGCAAAAAAAAATAAAAATCTCCTGCATTCCAGAGCAACTCCCTGCCAGCAGCGCTGAAGACAGCAGGGAGTCACTTCGGAGAGCTGGGTTTGTCCAACACTTAATCATACTGTAAATCAGTGTGGTTTAAAAGGGGTGTGGCCAAAAGTCACCAGGTAAAATGCTTAATTGCAATTTTAATTTAGGTCATAATTGCCCAGCCCTACTTTGGTATTATAAAACCCAGAAAAGTGCTTTTGCTTCATAGAAAATGCAATTTACCTGTAGCCAAAGATTCCCTGCATTATACATCAGCCTACCCACTCCCCACACGTGGCAAAAATAGTGTATAGATTTCAGCACTCAGAGAAACAAGTTAAAGGAAATTTGTCAGCACCAAAGACATTATTAAACCAGTCATAGAACCGTACAGAACTCAGAGCCATGAATACAGTGCTATAATTTGTTTGTAGAATGGCTGCTTAATTTTAATGATACGTCGCTTTTAATTCCTATGCAAATGAGCTAAGAGCGAATCAGGGCTGTGTTCTGGGATGGCTGAGCATTTCAGAAAGATCTTCCTCTTGTTTGGGAGGAGGCAGCGGAAATCTCCAATTACATCAGTATTGCTGGCAGGGGTATTTAGAGAGAGGAAGATCTTGTTGCAATGTTCAGCCGCCCCAGAACACTCCCCTAATGTCCTCTTAGCTCTTTTAGTTTCAAAGGCATTTATTCAATTATAACAACCAGAAAGAACATAGGTAACAGCATAGCAATATCAAATACAGTCATAAGATGACATAAAGAAGGCATCAATCATCAAGGTAACAAGATACCAGTAAACAATATACAAAGGAAACATAGGTGAAACATGGAAGACATGGAAATCAACCTTAAAGCAGTAGTAAAAAGGGAGGGAAAAATAGCGCTACCATGGGCTCAAGCAGCAAGGAGTGGTACCTAGGGAGCCTCCTGTGGGGAGGGGTGTGGATAGAGAGGATTCAATCCAGTATCAGTACTAAAGCTGAAGACAGTATGAGAGACCTGGGATGAGAGACCTATTTATCCAAGGAGCCCAGACCTTATCAAAAGTCGACGGATGTCAGATATAATGGAATTAATCTTCTCATGACAACCTCGGTCACTGAGAGAAAGGATTTTCTCCAGTTGGAGGCAATGTGAATTCGGGCTGCTAATAAAATGTATTTGAATATCTTGAATTGGGCATACTTCCAGTTAGTGGGTTTAAGATTAAGAATAAAAATAGTGGTCTGAAATTGGAAAGACCGTACAAAGAGCCACCTGGCAATCCTATGGATAGCCAACCAATAGCATCGGGCATGAGGGCAGATCCACCACACATGGAGGGCAGTGCCTAAGGCATTAAAACCCCTAAAACAACTGGGTGAGACAGTAGTGAAAAAGTGATAAAGATGTCGAGAAACCAAATAAATCCTATGCAGCACTTTCAAAGAGGACTCCATGAGGGTGACCTGCCAACTGCCTTTGCTAATCAATGTACAGCAGTCAATCCATTGGGCCGGGGTTAGGGTCTCTTAGCTCTTTTAGATAGCAATAAAAACTTTTTTTTGTCAAAAATTATAGCACTGTGCTCAGTTCTGAGCAATATAAGGTACTAGGTCTAGTTTAATAATGTTTTTAGGGGCAAAAGAATAAAACGAATAAACAGGCTTTCAAATAAAAGGAGCCAATATTCATTAATAAAAGTATATTACAAAATTTATTAATAATACAAATACTGCCAGGATATCAAAAACTGTTTGAAAGTTTAGGTATGCTTTATTATATAAAGCATACCTATATTTTATGCTTCAGTTCCGCACAAACATCTGTGTGCTGTCATTGAATGCAATTTTCTTGTTAAGATCCAGAGTAGCAAAGAGCTTGCAACAATCCATTCTAGGCCATTTTCTGTGCAATAAGTGGAAAAAATGTCAGCGTGAATGAAAACTGCCATATCATATCATGGTAGATTCGTGTTGGGCTAATGCATTTAGCTCACATAAGATTTCATAGACTTAATACAACTGTAACAAACTCTTCTGGTGTAAAGACTGCATCCACTGCCTTATCTTAAAAAGACAGAAGGAAAAGACAAACTATGCTAGTTGCAGATCTTTTTTAAGTTATGCAATTACACTGTGTGCAGAATTATTAGGCAAGTTGTATTTGAGATGATTATTTTTATTACTGAACAACAACTATGTTCTCAATCAACCCAAAAGACTCAAATATCAAAGCTTAATATTTTTGGAAGTTGGAGTGGGTTTTTTTAAGATTTGGCTATCTTAGGAGGATATCTGTTTGTGCATGTAACTATTACTGTGCAGAATTATTAGGCAACTTAATAAAAACCAAATATATACCCATCTCACTTGTTTATTTTCACCTGGTAAACCAATATAACAACAGAAAATTTAGAAATAAACATTTCTGACATTCAAAAACAAAACCAATAACAAATCAGTGACCAATATAGCCACCTTTCTTTACGATGCCACTCAGAAGCCTTCCATCCATAGATTCTGTCAGTTGCTTGATCTGTTTACGATCACCATTGCGTGCAGCGGCCATCACAGTCTCCCAGACACTGTTCAGAGAGGTGTACTGTTTTCCCTCACTGTAGATCTCACATTTTATGAGGGACCACAGGTTCTCTATGGGGTTCAGATCAGGTGAACAAGGGGGCCATGTCATTATTTTTTCTTCTTTTAGAGCTTTACTGGCCAGCCACGCTGTGGAGTATTTGGATGCATGTCATGGAGCATTGTCCTGCATGAAAATCATGTTTTTCATGAACGATACCGACTTCTTCCTGTACCACTGCTTGAAGAAGGTGTCTTCCAGAAACTGGCAGTAGGTCTGGGAGTTTAGCTTCACTCCATCCTCCACCCAAAAAGGTCCCACAAGTTCATCTTTGATGATACCAGCCCATACCAGTACCCCACCTCCACCTTGCTGGCGTCTGAGTCGGAGTGGAGCTCTCTGCCCTTTACTGATCCAGCCTCGGGCCCATCCATCTGGCCCATCAAGAGTCACTCTCATTTCATCAGTCCATAAAACCTTTGAAAAAAATCAGTCTTAAGATATTTCTTGCCCCAGTCTTGACGTTTTATCTTATGTTTCTTGTTCAAAGGTGGTCGTATTTCAGCCTTCCTTACCTTGGCCATGTCCCTGAGTATCGCACACCTTGTGCTTTTTGATACTCCAGTAACGTTGCAGCTCTGAAATATGGCTAAACAGGTGGCTAATGGCATCTTCACGCTTGATTCTCCTCAATTCATTAGTAGTTATTTTGCGCCTTTTTTTTTTCAACACGCTTCTGGTGACCCTGTTGGCTATTTGCCATGAAACGCTTGATTGTTTGGTGATCACGCTTCAAAAGTTTGGCAATTTCAAGACTGCTGCATCCCTCTGCAAGACATCTCACAATTTTTGACTTTCAGAGTCCGTCAAATCTCTCTTCTGACCCATTTTGCCAAAGGAAAGGAAGTTGCCTAATAATTAAGCACACCTTATATGGGGTGTTGATGTCATTAGACCACACCCCTCCTCATTACAGAGATGCACATCACCAGACTTACTTAATTGGTAGTTGGCTTTCAAGCCTATACAGCTTGGAGTAGGACAACATGTATAAAAAGGATGATGTGAGCAAAATACTCATTTGCCTAATAATTCTGCACACAGTGTATTTACATAAAATGGAAAATCTCTTTACGTTATTTATACATGACTGATTCCCCACACAAAGATACATATGGTATGTTGCTGGTGGGATTCAAGTAATAGGTAGATAGACAGCTGGATGCAACTCTCTCTCTAAAGTTTCTACCCTTAGGAGGCAAGCGGATCAGCTGATCAACTTGATGTCTGGGTGTCAGAACCCCTCTGATCAGATACTGATGACCTACTATATAGATAGGTTATAAGTGAGAACATATGATTGCAAACAATGTTTGGTTACAAATGACAATTTCAACCAACTTATCTCATAAGTATGAATAACTTTATAGGGGCTCCTATGGGGCCTCCTGATTTTTTCCCCCAACAGCAGATATAAAGGGAGAGAATGTTGAGTTCCAACATGCTCAAAACCCTTTGTTCCTAGGAGATAAGCCACTAACCGAGGAGTCTAGCAGCAGCTGGTGCAAATTTGGTCAGGCATTCAGCTTACTGATATCTCATGTGTACGGCCAGCCATACTCTGTCTGAGTAGAGACACAAGTACGCAATGCAAGACACAGTTGTTGAAGCAACTAACACTCAGCAAATCCCATTATTTAAAAACGTACCTGGGTCTACGTATTTTATGGCCGATTCTAGAATGTCCGAATATGTTCTGGGGTAAAACGCTGCCCATTGAATGCATTAGCGGGACAGGTTTGGCATCAGGCAAAAAAAAAAAAGTGGCGGCATACTCTGTTATACCTGCAAAGACTCCTGGTCTGAGGAGTTGCTTGCCCTACCTGGAGCTCAGATCTGGTCTCAATACGACGTGTCCTCTCTTGGTGACCTGTACACTGAGGGCGTTTTTAGAACGTTTGATTCTCTAGGCACTTCACATGATATTCCTAGAACGCAATTCTATAGATACCTCCAGATACGGCATGCACTGTCTTCCATGTTCCCTGGGCAGCTAAGCAGGATTTCTGACTACCTGCTTATCGGGGTGCTTCGCTCGCAGGAACCTAGGGGACTGATCTCTACCCTATATGCACACTTGATCCAGGTCAAAGTGTCCCTATTGGACACTCAGGACCTGATGCTTAGGCGTTCTACTATCCCTGCCCTTACAGACAAGATGTTTCAGGATGTTCTTGTATCTCCTCAGCATGTATCACCCTCAGCTACAGTGCCTTGTGAAAGTATTCGGCCCCCCTGAACTTTTCAACCTTTTGCCACATTTCAGGCTTCAAACATAAGGATATAAAATTTTAATTTTTTGGTGAAGAATCAACAACAAGTGGGACACAATCGTGAAGTGGAACGAAATTTATTGGATATTTTAAACTTTTGTAAAAAATAAAAAACTGAAAAGTGGGGCGTGCTAAATTATTCGGCCCCCTTAAGTTAATACTTTGTAGCGCCACCTTTTGCTGTGATTACAGCTGCAAGTCGCTTGGGGTATGTCTCTATCAGTTTTGCACATCGAGAGACTGAAATTCTTGCCCATTCTTACTTGGAAAACAGCTGGAGCTCAGTGAGGTTGGATGGAGAGCGTTTGTGAACAGCAGTTTTCAGCTCTTTCCACAGATTCTCAATTGGATTCAGGTCTGGACTTTGACTTGGCCATTCTAACACCTGGATACGTTTATTTGTGAACCATTCCATTGTAGATTTTGCTTTATGTTTGGGATCATTGTCTTGTTGGAAGATAAATCTCCGTCCCAGTCTCAGGTCTTTTGCAGACTCCAACAGGTTTTCTTCCAGAATGGTCCTGTATTTGGCTCCATCCATCTTCCCATCAATTTTAACCATCTTCCCTGTCCCTGCTGAAGAAAAGCAGGCCCACACCATGATGCTGCCACCACCATGTTTGACAGTGGGGATGGTGTGTTCAGGGTGATGAGCTGTGTTGCTTTTACGCCAAACATATCGTTTTGCATTGTGGCCAAAAAGTTCGATTTTGGTTTCATCTGACCAGAGCACCTTCTTCCACATGTTTAGTGTGTCTCCCAGGTGGCTTGTGGCAAACTTTAAACAAGACTTTTTATGGATATCTTTGAGAAATGGCTTTCTTCTTGCCACTCTTCCATAAAGGCCAGATTTGTGCAGTGTACGACTGATTGTTGTCCTATGGACAGACTCTCCCACCTCAGCTGTAGATCTCTGCAGTTCATCCAGCGTGATCATGGGCCTCTTGGCTACATCTCTGATCAGTCTTCTCCTTGTTTGAGATGAAAGTTTAGAGCGATGCCCGGTCTTGGTAGATTTGCAGTGGTCTGATACTCCTTCCATTTCAATATTATTGCTTGCACAGTGCTCCTTGGGATGTTTAAAGTTTGGGAAATCTTTTTGTATCCAAATCTGGCTTTAAACTTCTCCACAACAGTATCACGGACCTGCCTGGTGTGTTCCTTGGTCTTCATGATGCTCTCTGCGCTTTAAACAGAACCCTGAGACTATCACAGAGCAGGTGCATTTATACGGAGACTTGATTACACACAGGTGGATTATATTTATCATCATCAGTCATTTAGGACAACATTGGATCATTCAGAGATCCTCACTGAACTTCTGGAGTGAGTTTGCTGCACTGAAAGTAAAAGGGGCCGAATAACATTGCACGCCCCACTTTTCAGTTTTTTTATTTTTTTTTACAAAAGTTTAAAATAACCAATAAATTTCGTTCCACTTCACAATTGTGTCCCACTTGTTGATTCTTCACCAAAAAAAATTAAAATTTTATATCTTTATGTTTGAAGCCTGGAATGTGGCAAAAGGTTGAAAAGTTCAAGGGGCCGAATACTTTCGCAAGGCACTGTAGTAACAAACTAATACAAATCTACATTTTACACCAATGCTATCTGACCCCCTCCTGTCTCTTTAAAATGGAACGACAATCCCATACAGGATGCCTTAGGTGTCCCTGCCCACAGTCAGAATTTTGGCATATGATTTGGGTATGTCCGATTACACAAAATTTCTGGAAAGGGGTCGTGGACCTCTTGGCGGAGGGGTTGACTATGCCTTTACCACTAGTCCCAGAAGTGTGCCTCTTTGTCGTATTAGACAAGGAGATCTGTCAGAGTTTTCCTACGGGCGTCTTTATTTTATGCCAGGAAGGCTATCGCACTGCGATGGATGGCTCCACGACCTCTGTCGTTATCGATGTGGAGGAAGCTCATTAACTCTGATCTCCCCTTTAACCAGATTGTGTACAAGGGGAACAGATGTCCTCAGAAGTTCCATAAGGTGTGTGGGACATGGTGCAATTCCTCTGTGACTCAGTATACTGTCTCCTCTTTGAGAAGGGCACTACATTCATTTACGCCTGAGAGGTAGGGGGACGCCTGGAGTATCCACAATACCTCTATTGTGATCTGCTGTATTCTTGCTTATCATACTGCCTTACTGATCATGTGTCTTGTCTATTTATGATTACATTATGCTGTATTGTATATTCTTTGTGCATTTATTTGATTTTACAGAACGTGTTGGACGGGTTGTGGTACACGGGTTACACCGTGAGTTTGCTATGGACTGAAGGGGGTGGTATTGTGACATTTTTCCATTTTGTGTGCTCTTTGTATTTTGTACCTCGTTTCTCCTGTACGATCTGTTACATGTTTGTGCTTTATTATTGTGTCTGGTACACAATCTTCAATAAAACGAGTTTTTATAAAAAAAAAAAAAAAAAAAAAAAAAAAAAGGTACCCATGTAATGGCCATTACATGCTTTCCTAAACCACTATTCCACCCAGTGTGCAGTTTCATCTCCCCAGACCCAATGTCAGATAAGGCAGGACAATAAGTATAAACAACACCTTTAAAACGAACCTGTCACATTAAACATGCAATCTGATCTGCGGGCAGCATGTTATAGAGCAGGGGGAGCTAAGCAGATTGATATATGGTTTTATGGGAAAGGATTCGCTATAACTTGCAGCTTTTCCCTTCCAATTCTGAGCTTCTCTGGATGCACACTTCCAGAAAGAAAGCGGTCAGTCAATAAAACTGCCCACAGTTCTAAGTCCAGAGCGAATAGGAATCTAAAGGGGTATTCCAGTTCATATTTTAGTGCCTAGCAAGGCTTAAAATAACAAATATTATACACTTACCTCTCCATTCAGACAGGCATGCAAACAATGGAGAGGTGGACTGCTAAAACAGTGGCAGTGCACGGAGTCCTACAGACCCTATTGACTATAATGGGGTCCATCATTATAGAACTGAAACTGGTGGAAAAAAAAAAAAAGTCATCTGTGGAGGACTTCTTTGGCTGACATTGCAACATTATCTCCAATGAAGACTTTGCTACAGATGTGAACTTAGCCTGATTGGCTGACACGTTCCTATGCAGCACAAGGTAAACAAAGACTATGGACCCAAATGGAGGCTCTCCGTTGGATCGCCAGCTAAACGGAGAAGCAAGTATATAGTATTTATTATTTTAAGCATTTCTAAGAACTAAAAATATGAACTAGAACACACCTTAAAATAAATAAGTTCTAATGAGTCTCTATTTTCCTGTCAAGTTATATATCTATCTGCTGAGCTCCTGCTCTATAACATGCTGCTACACAGACTGTACTGCATATCCAACATGACTAGTTCCGTTTAAGCAGCAATGCAGGACAGAAGGATTCACCAATGGATAATTTACAAAAAAAAAAAAAAAAATAAGACCCTCTACTGACTAGAATGCCCTCTCCCTGGAGCAACGCTCCCTTTAGAAAAGCAGACCACACTGCTCCTCCAAATATAGGCAGGCCCCTTCTATCCCGGGCAGCGCCACTGTGCCCGGCCAGTCACACAAGACACTGCTCTCTAATGGCTCGCTAGATGTAAAAGGTAGGGGCTACAATGTGACGGACCTCCCCAGCCACCTGCTCGATCTCCGGTGACTGCAGAAGCCCATTCTCCGCACTGAGGCCCTGTACCACTCACCCAGTCACCCTGGCGGAGCAGCCCTGGGCCGGGCACTTCGCCTAGGCCGCGGAGTAACCCTCTCCCAAACATTCCCGCCCCCACACATCGCGCTCCTTCTGTCTAATCCGGTAACCGGACCTCCGGTACTATGTACCTTACGACTTCGCTGCTTTGGTCAGAACACACTCTATCCGGCTCTACCGTGTGGTTGTCAGGCAGCCATGACAGCGCCGGGTCCGCTCCAATCACCTTCCCCCGGAAACAAAGTCCCGGCACTCTGGTGCCGCACGGAAACCGAGGCTTGTCACATTCCACTGCCAACCCCTGCACATTAGTGTGGAGTGACTCCATGCATTGTCTGTAGCCTCACGATATTCATTGCTGTTTCAACGTTTCTTCAGCTAGTGACAAATTCAAGAAATTAATTTTTGGCTTGGATTTGACCTTTAAGCTTTGACTAAGGAACTGGATACAAGCCCTCCAACCTAGGCCTCATTCAAACAACAGCTGTACACTAGGAGTCCGTATTAGGGTATGTTCACACACAGCTTTTTGACAAGGATTTTGGTGCAGAAAACATCCACATTGAAGTTTCATTTATTTCAATTAGAGTCAGTGACAGACAATTCTTTTTACAGATCACTGTCCTTCCCTGTCTTGTCAAACCATGATCGCTCACTACACAATTAGCCAAAAAAAATGGTGCCCATCAGACTGTTGAAATGATCCATGGCAAAAACACTTTCAGATTCTCCATCTTTCCTGTAAGTCTTAAAGGGGTTGTCCGGGATAAATTAATATTTTTGCAGTAAGCCCCCCCCCCCCCTCCAACTTTCTAAATAACATGTGTTATCCATTTTTTGTACTTTTACTGTAATATATGTAGGTCATATGACCTACATATATTACATTTTTGATTTTCCGCTGACGTCCCGGGGTGTCGGTCTAAGGGATATCCGCACCCCAGGACGTCACTATTGAGCATTATACACTGCGGGGGCCACTGTCAAGCATTAGACCGTGAGGGGGCCACTGTGGAACATTATACTTCTGCAGGGGCCACTGTGGAGCATATTATACTGTGTAGGGGCCACTGTGGAACATTATACTTCTGCAGGGGCCACTGTGGAGCATATTATACTGTGTAGGGGCCACTGTGGAACATTATACTTCTGCAGGGGCCACTGTGGAGCATATTATACTGTGTAGGGGCCACTGTGGAACATTATACTGTGCGGGGGCCACTGTGGAGCATATTTTATTGTGAAGGGGCCACTATGGAGCATTATACTGTATGGAGGCCACTCTGGAGCATATTATACTGTGTAGCGGCCACTGTGGAGCATATTTTATTGTGCAGGGGCGACTGTGAAGTTTTATACTGTTTAAGTATGTATGTATGCATTACTATATATATATCTATATATATATTTACCAAATGCCAAAAACCATGAAGAATTCATGGTTGTCCTGCAGCTTTCTCTATGTGACTGTAATGATGATATACAGAGGTGATTACAATATTACAGCCAAAGGAGAAGGTTATTCAATGAGAACTAGGAGTCTAAAGATGGCTGGTGAGGGTGTAGTGGGTGGGCCAGCTTGGGAAACAGGGAGGGGGTGTGAGTGGGAGGGAGTGACAGAGGGAGGGGGAGAGAGGCACAGGACAGGAAGCTTCCCATGTAAACAAATGCAGAAGATGCCAGGAGCTCCCAGAGAACCACAGAAATCACTAAAAATACTGCTAAAGGTATTTGGGTGCAATTATTAACCTAATAATAGCACTAACAGACCTTTTTTTGAAAAATTATTTTTTACCCGGAAAAACCCCTTTAAGACATGAAGTTACAGCACCCTAGATTTCTTATGATGCTGCAGAGGGCAGCAGAGTGGTGAAGCAGGAGCTGTCTGCGGATGGCTCCTGTTTCACCACTGTATTAAATTCATCCGAGTTCTCTGGACGTGGATGAGTTGAAACCGGGACTTACGTCCTGCCAACTGGGACAGGACCGCTGAATCTGGGACGGTTGGGAGGTATGATTATATGATCCCTTGCACACAAAGTGGAGTAGCTGCATCACTTGGGCTTTTGGCAATCTACGAATGTGTAGGATCTACAGATTCAGCCACAACTGTGGACAAATGACCTGCATGACCTACAGATCAACTGTGGGCAAATGGAGGATACCAGACGGGACCTGTATGCCTTCATTTCCAACTGTATCTCATCTTGTATCCAAAGTAGAAGCGTCCGAACAGGGTACTAGAGCTTCCTTTCAATTCTACAGGTTTCCCCAATAAGCTTATGCATGCACTCTAATATTGTACTCACTTATATATACTATAGGAGGTCACCTTCCAGCAACAACGGGGGGGACAGGGGACAGTTCTGCATATCCTTGCATACTTTTATGTATGTAGGAAATATTATACATTGTGGTTTTCCTGCAAAAATGCAACACAAATGTGGTGTACAATGATCTTCCACTACACATATCTGCTGCTTCCTGTCTGCAGAGTTTATATTCTTGTGACTGTACAGTACCTCTTTTTTATCCTATATGTTAGTTGTAATCTGCACTTATTATTTATATGGGGACAATGCACAATATTTTTTTCCTTGTTCTGTATATATGGGCACCACACTGTACTACTTGCCTTATTTATTTATATATGGGCACACTACCACTTCTCATGTTCTTTATAACATTGTTTGCCTTGGATATATAGACAGCTCACAATTTTTTTATTTTGCAGTTTTAAACGTAAAAATAGAAAAATACCATGCTCAATCAAAAGTAACATGAAATTAGCCAATCTGATGGTATATTAAACAACAAATTAACATAAGGAAACAGCAGCAGAGGAAAAAGAAAAAAACAAGCAGTGAAAACCGTTCATCTTTGAAATACCCAAAGTCCAGGGCCAAAGCTATACGTTACAGCCCTTAATGAGCCATAATAAGACAGCAGAGAGATGTCCCTCAGGAAGGGACAGACTTCATGAGAAAAACAAAGTGAAAGACAAAAAAAAGGGAGGCGGGAATGAGGGAGGAGTACAGAGGAGAGGAAACTGGATAAACCAGAAGTCTATACCAGGTTTCATAACCTGGTCACTCAGAGCCAGGAGTGGAGAGATATGGCAACACCAGCAACAGTGGTAACATGTCTGCCAGTGCCAACACCAACCAAGCTTGCCTTAGACCTACCCCAGGCAGGTTTTTTTGGATGTTGGGGCTGTACATTGGATGGTATTCTTACTATTGCTGCTGCCATGATTCTCTTCCTCTTATGTCACCCTGACCCAGTTGCAAGCTCTTATCTACAATAGAATCATCACCATATTCAGTAATTTCATCATCTTCCCCACTTTTTGTGACTCATCATGGCAATGGAATTCTGATATGCCCCCAATTCCCAGCAGATTTTCCCCTAGTGCCCCTACCATCATAACTACCAGTAGCACACTCTCTGCCACAACTATTCAAAGCAACAATTATATCTTCAACCGCTACCACCTTTATATTACAAAAACACTGTTAGTTTTCATCCATCAAGAAAAGGAAATGGAAATCCCCTTCCGGAAACGGAACGTCACCTATACTATTCCCCACACCCCATCATACTTACCTGTCTTCCACTCCGGAATTTCTGGGCATGGGACGTCACTTCTTCTGGGCAATAGAGCCAGAGTGCTGGCTTGCACAGTAGCCTCTATTGCAAAGGCGTGGGTAGCCGGCAGACGTCAAGAAGAGGAGGAACCACCAAGAAGAAGTGACGTCCCTTGCCCAGAAGTCCATACTGGTAAGTATGATGGGGTGGGGGGGTTGAGTTAGTTCGGAAGGGCTAGTAGTGGGCGGGCTAATTAGGGAAACAGGGAGGGGGTGTGAGTAAGAAAGGAAGGGGGAGGCCATAGGCCAAGATTCAATGTTAGAGTCCACCTAGGGATACCTCTAGAATGCCCATTTTTGGTGTGGGGTGTACATAATACCCATCCCTTTTGGGGCCCAGTTCCTGAGATTGACCTGTCACAATTGGGACTGTTGTCATCTATACCCGGCACCTCAATGGCAGATTACATTGACTATGACATGGACTCTCTGCTCCACTGTGATGCTGGCCACTCTCCCCTGATGGCCCTTACGAGTCTCTTACTTGCTGCAGTCCAGTGATTTGTCGCAGTACAGACCTGCATCCATATCTCTCTCACAGTGTACAGTCATGGCCAAAAGTTTTGAGAATGACACAAATATTATATTTTCACATGATCTGCTGCCCTCTGGTTTTTATGTGTGTTTGTCAGATGTTTTTATCACATACAGAAATATAATTGCATTCATATTATGAGTAACAGAAGCTTATATTGACAGTTAGAATGAGTTAATGCAGCAAGTCAATATTTGCAGTGTTGACCCTTCTTCTTCAGGACCTCTGCAATTCTCCCTGGCATGCTCTCAATCAACTTCTGGACCAAATCCTGACTGATAGCAGTCCATTCTTGCAGAATCAATGCTTTAATTTTGTCTGAATTTGTTGGTTTTTGTTTGTCCACCCGTCTCTTGATGATTGACCACAAGTTCTCAATGGGATTAAGATCTGGGGAGTTTCCAGGCCATGGACCCAAAATCTCTATGTTTTGTTCCCTGAGCCATTTAGTTATCACCTTTGCTTTATGGCAAGGTGCTCCATCATGCTGGAAAAGGCATTGTTGAGCGCCAAACTGCTCTTGGACGGTTGGGAGAAGTTGCTCTTGGAGGACATTCTGGTACCATTCTTTATTCATGGCTGTGTTTTTAGGCAAGACTGTGAGAGAGCCGATTCCCTTGGCTGAGAAGCAACCCCACACATGAATGGTTTCAGGATGCTTTACAGTTGGCATGAGACAAGACTGGTGGTAGCGCTCACCTCTTCTTCTCCGAATAAGCTGTTTTCCAGATGTTCCAAACAATCGAAAAGGGGATTCATCAGAGAAAATGACTTTACCCCAGTCCTCAGCAGTCCACTCCCTGTACCTTTTGCAGAATATCAGTCTGTCCCTGATGTTTTTTCTGGAGAGAAGTGGCTTCTTTGCTGCCCTCCTTGAGACCAGGCCTTGCTCCAAGAGTCTCCGCCTCACAGTGCGTGCAGATGCACTCACACCTGCCTGCTGCCATTCCTCAGCAAGCTCTGCACTACTGGTAGCCCGATCCCGCAGCTGAAACACTTTTAAGAGACGGTCCTGCCGCTTGCTGGTCTTTCTTGGGCGCCCTGGAGCCTTTTTGGCACCAATGGAACCTCTCTCCTTGAAGTTCTTGATGATGCGATAGATTGTTGACTGAGGTGCAATCTTTCTAGCTGCAATACTCTTCCCAGTTAGGCCATTTTTGTGCAGTGCAATGATGACTGCACGTGTTTCTTTAGAGATAACCATGGTTAACAGAAGAGAAACAATGATGGCAAGCACCAGCCTCCTTTTAAAGTGTCCAGTGGTGTCATTCTTACTTAATCATGACAGATTGATCTCCAGCCCTGTCCTCATCAACACCCACACCTGTGTTAATGGAGCAATCACTGAAACGATGTTAGGTGGTCCTTTTAAGGCAGGGCTGCAATGATGTTGAAATGTGTTTTGGGGGATAAAGTTCATTTTCTAGGCAAATATTGACTTTGCAAGTAATTGCTGTTAAGCTGATCACTCTTTATAACATTCTGGAGTATATGCAAATTGCCATTAGAAAAACTGAAGCAATAGACTTTGTAAAAATTAATATTTGTATCATTCTCAAAACTTTTGGCCATGACTGTATGTAAGTCAAATGTGTGGTCTTTTCAAAGGTTTTACAACTGAAATTTTTTTAAAAAAAAGTAGTTGGATAAGATGGTGTTCTGCTTATAGAGCAGTAGCTTCCATAGACTATAATAGACGAAAAATCGGTCGCTGAAAAAATTAGTCATAAGGAGGGGAGGTTCTGCTCAAAGGAGCGGTTTTCTGGAGCGGTTTCACTGTATTTCTGTGGAGTGCCATCCTTCTTCTTTGATATTCTACTGATATTCTATGTACTAATATTTCTGCTTTTTGGAGTTCGGTCAATTCCGTTCCAGAACGTGCACCCACTTGTGGTGTTTCTACTTACTGCTGCATGGTACCTGTTGGTATGTCCATGTACTTATTTGGGAGTCTGGGATCCGTATTTTTTCACAGCCTCTATATACCCGAGATCTGATTTGAGTGTCAGTTTTTTATGGCTGATAGTCATTTGTTTTTATCAGTCATGAAAAAAAAAAACGGATTTATAATACAATGTTGTCCCAACCCTCTAGTAATGTCCAAAAGGATGGTCACATAATCACCCAGGAGCCATTTTCTCACAAATTCTTTAAAAATATTTTTTAAAAACTTGATTTAAAAAAAATGCGTTATTTTCTGATAAAACATTTCCTTTAGACTATTTAAATGAAATCCCTAATGCAGCACATTATGACTTTAGTCCAAGGGTTTTCATGGAATATAACTTGCATACATAAATGCAATATGGCACTGTACTATATTAATTGAAGTACAACTTTGTGTTTGACATAAAAATACTTCTATATATGTAACACTATATTCGCATCATGTTTAGCGTATAGAACAGGAATCAGCAACCTCTGGCACCTGTGCCAAAGTCGGCACTGCAGGCGTATTTACCTGGCACAGGGCTCTCTTAGCTATGATGCTACAGCAGAGGAGGTACTAAGGTGGGAAGCATGAGGTGTGACATTGTGTCTGGGCATGAACTAGCCTGCCACATTTCAGGCTTCAAACATAAGGATATAAAATTTTAATTTTTTGGTGAAGAATCAACAACATGTGGGACACATTCGTGAAATGGAACAAAATTTATTGGATATGTTAAACTTTTGTAAAAAATAAAAAACTGAAAAGTGGGGTGTGCCAAATTATTCGGCCACCTTAAGTTAATACTTTGTAGCGCCACCTTTTTCTGCGATTACAGCTGCAAGTCGCTTGGGGTATGTCTCTATCAGTTTTGTAGTAGTATAATGTTGTCTCTATCAGTTTTGCACATCGAGAGACTGAAATTCTTGCCCATTCATCCTTGGAAAACAGCTCGAGCTCAGTGAGGTTGGATGGAGAGCGTTTGTGAACAGCAGTTTTCAGCTCTTTCCACAGATTCTCGATTGGATTCAGGTCTGGACTTTGACTTGGCCATTCTAACACCTGGATACGTTTATTTGTGAACCATTCCATTATAGATTTTGCTTTATGTTTGGGATCATTGTCTTGTTGGAAGATAAATCTCCGTCCCAGTCTCAGGTCTTTTGCAGACTCCAACAGGTTTTCTTCCAGAATGGTCCTGTATTTGGCTCCATCCATCTTCCCATCAATTTTAACCATCTTTCCTGTCCCTGCTGAAGAAAAGCAGGCCCAAACCATGATGCTGCCACCACCATGTTTGACAGTGGGGATGGTGTGTTCAGGGTGATGAGCTGTGTTGCTTTTACGCCAAACATATCGTTTTGCATTGTGGCCAAAAAGTTCGATTTTGGTTTCATCTGACCAGAGCACCTTCTTCCACATGTTTGGTGTGTCTCCCAGGTGGCTTGTGGCAAACTTTAAATGAGACTTTTTATGGATATCTTTGAGAAATGGCTTTCTTCTTGCCACTCTTCCATAAAGGCCAGATTTGTGCAGTGTACGACTGATTGTTGTCCTATGGACAGACTCTCCCACCTCAGCTGTAGATCTCTGCAGTTCATCCAGAGTGATCATGGGCCTCTTGGCTGCATCTCTGATCAGTCTTCTCCTTGTTTGAGATGAAAGTTTAGAGGGATGCCCGGTCTTGGTAGATTTGCAGTGGTCTGATACGCCTTCCATTTCAATATGATCGCTTGCACAGTGCTCCTTGGGATGTTTAAAGTTTGGGAAATCTTTTTTTTTTTTTTTTTTTTTTATTCTGAGTTTATTGACAAATAAAAACATTTACAATGAAAACCGCAATTGTAATTGCAACAAGTATTTTGCACAAAGTCAGCCGTAGAAATTACAAATTTCCATCTTATTACTTTACGCACAAGATATAGCCATACATGTCAATAAAACATTTTTGATTTTCAAAGAGAGTACAAGAGAGAAAAGATGAATAGTGGAAATATAAGAAAAAAGAGAGAGAGAGAGGGGGGGGGAGGGGGGGTAGTGGTGGGGGTAGTAAGGGGGTCAGGGGATCGGGGAAGGGGGGTGTGAGGATGAAGGGGATCAGAATACTGCTTGTTCGATGATCCACTGCTTCCTACACTCATTCCCCACAACATGCCAGTGAAAGTTTCAGTTCAAGTCATGGCCTCTCCAGGGGGTTCCTAATTTACTTGAAGTGCTGTTTTCACCCATTTCACTTATGCTCTAACCACGGGGACCAGATTTTTAGAAAGTTAGCTCTGTTCCTTCTTGACCAGCTTAGCATTTCCTCAAATTGCGCTATTTGGTTTGTCTTAGAGACCCAGTGGTCGAAGGTCAGCGGGAGAGTCTGCCCCCACATCAGGGGAATTAGGGATTTTGCTGCCGTTAATAAATTGTATATCAATAATTGGGATTGTAGGTTTAAACCAGGTATTGGTACGAACAGAATCAGTGTGGCCGGGTCCAGTGTGAACCCTTGGAAACCTAGCTTCCGTATCTGTGATTCAACCGCTGACCAAAAGGGTGTCAGTAATGGACATGGCCACCATAGATGAAGCAGGGAGCCTACAGCTGCTTTACATCTCCAACATTCAGCTGACTCAGACAGTTTGTGGGAAAACAACCATTCTGGAGTTCGATACCACCGCGATAACAATTTAAAGTGGGCTTCTTGTAATCTGACACAGGAAGACATACCATATGCTCTAGCCATTACTATCCTTCTTGTCTCAGGTTCCAAAGATATATGTAAATCCTTTTCCCAACTTTGCAGAAAGAAAGGCGTCATGGTGGGAGGGGTGCGAATAAAGTGTCGGAGTAAAAAGGATATTTTAAACATCTTAGGGTTTGCTACTAGGCACCACTTCTCAAACTCCGTATGTTGCCTGTACCATTTGTAAGCATCTTCAAATTTATTCTTGCAGATTGAATAGTGGCCTAGGTTTAGAAAATTCAAAAGTTTCCGATCCTTGAAGACTTCTAAGGCGTGTAGAGTGTTCGCCTCAGGTAAAGCTCCTTCGACACAAAATGTACTTAGAGGAATCTGTAGTAGTGGTCTCCAAAATGCATTGATGTTATATTTCAGTTTTGGTAATAGATGTGGGATGAGGCCTGTAGGCAGGCACAACGAGGGACATGGAGCAAGTTTAGGTTGTAATTTTTTCCAGGTAGCCATAGCTCCTCCCAAAATGATATCCCATTTAGTGGCAGCAGAAGATTTACCAGGTAGCCAGAGGTCTGTCAAGAGCTTTGTACCATATGCAGCGTCCACTGTTCTCCTAAGTGGGGTGTCAGGAGGTGAGATAGTAAGTTCCAACCAAAGCTGCAACTGGATCGCTTCATATTGTTGCTGTATGTCCGGTAAGCCTATTCCTCCCTCTTCCTTTCTCCTGGAGAGCGCTAGGTAAGCTAATCTCGGTCTCTTGCCCCTCCAAAGGAATCTTGAGAACAGTGAGCGTATCGTTCTAAAAAAAACTGATGGAAGTAGGATTGGCAGCATACGCATGATATAGGTAATTTTTGGTAATTTTTTGGTAATTTTCTGTAAGAGACTTCGGCGGTCGAACCAAGAGATGCAGGTGATATCATATCTCTTCAATAAGCTTTCAATTTCTAATAAAAGTGCTCCGTAATTCAACGGGTAGAGAAGTTCCTCTGAGATAGGCATTTTTATCCCTAGATATTTGATATGGGAGGAAGACCACTGAAACGGAAGATCTTTCTGTAGAGATATAGCTTCGTCCATTGGGAGGGAGACATTTAAAATTTCACACTTGTCTATATTCACTTTGTAGTGCGATAGCGTCCCATATTGATTGATGATATCTAACACCCTTTTTAGGCCAACCGTAGGTTCGGACAGTAGAAAGAGCACGTCGTCCGCGAACGCCAAGGAGTGGAGGGAGCCCGCGCCAACCTCAAGACCTCTAATGTCCGGGTGTTTCCTAATCGCTTGTAAGAAAGGTTCTAGGGATAGAATAAACAAAGAGGGGGACAGAGGACACCCCTGTCTGGTACCATTAGATATTTTGAAGGGAAGGGAGAGGGTGCCGTTTATCTTTAACCTCGCATAGGGTTGGTCATAGAGAGACATAATGGCTGTAATAAATGCAGTAGGAAAACCGAAAGTTTTTAGAACCGCTACCATGAAAGACCAGTTGACTCTATCAAAAGCCTTCTCGGCATCTAGGCCGAGAAGTACTAGTGGGATGTTTCTGGATTTGGCTATGCGTATTGCATGCATTAGTCGAATAGTGTTCTGTCGGCCTTCCCTAGCTCTTATGAAGCCTAACTGTTCCTCTTGAATGAGGGTCGGAAGCAATGGCTGCAATCTAAGTGCTAGTAACTTCGCCCAAAATTTTAAGTCTAGGTTTAATAAGGATATGGGGCGATAATTTCCACAAAGCTGGGGGTCCCTCCCCTCCTTGGCAATCAGTGTCACATGAGCTTCCAGAGACTGCTGTGGTAGCTTCCCACCAGTTAGCGCGGCATTCAAAGATTTGGTTAGCTGTGGGAGCAGGGTGGGCAGGAAGGTCCTATAATAGATAAGAGAGTAGCCATCCGGCCCTGGGCTCTTATTGGGAGGAAAGCAGTTAATAACCTTCTTCAGTTCTTCCTGGGTGATGGAATCGATTAGAGTAACTATCTGGTCAGGAGAAAGATTTGGTAGCTGTAAGGGTGTGAGGAAGCGTTTCATGGCCTCTTCTCGAGTAGCACCCTCTTCGAGTGTGATCTCCTGAGGCAGATTATACAGTGCCTTATAGAAGCTTCTGAATTCCTCAGCAATTTTAGCCGTATCTGTGTGAATCTCTCCCGTGGGTGACTTGAAGTTGAGATGAATGTACGGGCCTTGGCTTTCTTAATAAGAGAAGTCATCATTCTGCCCCCCCCTGTTCCCATGTGCGTAGAGCGTTTGCTTATAATTCAAGAAATGCTTTGCTGCCTTAGCGTGTAGAATGTCTCGTAGCTCTGTTCTGAGTGTTGCTAGTTGAATCTGGTGTGACGCCAGAAGTGTGCTTTTATGAAGTTGTTCCAAACTGGCGATCTTCTGTAGAATAGAATCAATACGGTGTTGTAGCTGCTTTTTGGCTTTTGCCCCTAGAGCGATCAATAAACCCCGAACATAGTGTTTATGTGTCTCCCAGACCACGGTCGGGCTCATCTCTTGCGTGTTGTTGATCGCGAAGAATTCAGTGATGTGCTTAGTAAGGTGCTCTTTCGTTTCTTGTGAGTCAAGTAATCTTTTATTAAGCTTCCAATTTATTTCAGCTCGCGGAAGTGGAGATAAGAGAACTGTGCATGATACCGGTGCATTTTCTGAGAGCGAAATTTGTCCAATTGAGGATTTCTGGCAATGTCGTCGCATGTTACGAGAAACAAGGATGTAGTCAAGCCTTTGATATGAATCTCTCGGGTTTGAATAAAAGGAATAGTCCTTTGTGCTAGGATGGTGTGTGCGCCACACGTCTATAAGTGATAGGGCCTGAAAAGTCTGGTGTAGCTTGCGAAGAGCTCTTTGAGAAGTTTGCGACTTCCCCGAAGAAGAGTCCAGGAGGGGGTTTAAAGTCAGGTTGATATCTCCTCCAATTAGAATCGCTCCTTCAGCAAACAGTTGGAGAGTCTCCAGGACACCCAGCATCCAACCCACTTGACCCGAAGTAGGAGCATAAAGATTTACTAGCGTGTATGTGTCAGAAGCAATTTTCCCCTTCAGAATTAAAAAACGTCCGTCTGTATCAGAGCGGATCTGCTCACATTTAAAAGGAATGGAGTGGTGAATGGCCGTGGAAACCCCCCTGGAAGCCGCCGAGTCACTTGGGCTATGGAACCACTGAGCGAAACAGTTCGTCGGGAGCTTGGGTATCTTTCCCTTCTTGAAATGCGTCTCTTGTAGGAAAATGATCTTCGACTGTAACTTTTTCATAAGCAAAAGGGTACTATGTCTCTTCTCTGGAGAGTTTAGACCATGCGCGTTGAATGAAGTGATTGTCGTTTTTTGCCATGCTATCGCCTTTGAATGCAGGGCAGCGGGGTGGACCACTGATGGTTTAGAAGGGAAAGGGGAGGAAGGAAAGGGGATGTTAGTAAAGCGGAGTAAGAGTAGACGAGAGGAGGGAAGGCAAGAAAGGCAGAAAAAGAAGGAGAAGAAGAAGAGGAAGAGAAAAACAAAAAATAAAGCTAAGTATCGCAGTTAAGTGCTCAGGCCTGAATTAGCACTGCTATTTATACGTGCTTCCCGCGTAGGTGAGGAAGCGAGTCGTCTGGTAACTCACCAGAATGACTCTGAGGGGAGAAATCGAACTTGAGGTACAAGGCGAGAGGAGAGAACACAGATTTGTGCGTACAATAATATCTCTGGAACCACATCTATAAACAATTTAACATCATTTCCGTCGGGAGAGGGCGGGGGGAGGTTTAGGAGAGAGGCTGGTTATCGAGACCTGCGTCCATATTCATGTTCTGTGACCTAAAGCTTAATGTAGAATGGTACTATTACCGGAATGCAAGTACTCTACAGATCAGCATAGCGTGGAGAACACCATACAGACCCCTCGCGTGTTGAGAGCCCAGTTAACAGGCGAGATATATTAGAAAGGATGTGAATCCTAAAGATCTCAAAGATCCCCAGAGTCCTACTCACTCCAATCATTTATTTCTTGTGAGTGTTAAAATAACAGCAAATATGATCCGCATGGGGGGGGGGGAAGAGAGGGGTAATAATAATCTGTACCATGCTCATGGTTGTATTACAAATACTCATATAGCATATAATGCAAGAGATGCAAGCTCAGACAACGAGCCACAAGATGCTACAATGTTGACACTGTAAACAGTGTCAACACTCTACTTGAGAGAGCCCTCTCTTGTAGTGTGAAATATGTGGCGTACAGAAAAACATTCCCTTTCTTATTCAAGCGGCCTTCAGCTATCAATAGTGCGCAAACTCATAGGGAGCAACTAATTGTGTTGGTGCATCCCGGGTGAATGCCATGAGTCTCTATGCGCAGTGATAATTACTTGTATAAGGCTATCCTCAGCATTGACCAAATCAAGACCATCGAGGTCTCAATCTAGATCTAGGCCCCAAATCTAAATCTAAATCTGCAAGACTTATGAGTCGGGAAGTCTGAGGTGCATTTTCGCATAATAAGCGGGTCTAGCTGCATCTCTAACAGACTAACAAATACTCTAAGACATACTGAATAATAGTTATAAGAACTTATGCGTGCTAAAGAGACCTGTGAAAAGAGTCCAGTTCACTAGAAGCTGTGGAAGTCTCTGAGTGCTGAGTTTCGGTCCTCTTGTAGAACTTCTATGAAGGAGACCTAGGATGGGATTGTTGCTGGTCGTTGCAGGGACCTCTTAGATTTCGGGGACTCAAATTTCGGTGCTTGTTTCCAGCTAGGGTGTGTCGGCAGCAGTGGCAGGGCTGTGAGATCTGGAGTTGGCATCCAGGACTGTATTTCCAATGGTGTAATGTTGAGTTGTTCCCACACATTTGTAAGATCCGAAGGTGTCTGCACTATTAGACGTCTCCCTTTGTGCTGTATAGAAAGGCCAAACGGATATAGCCAGGAATAAGCAATATTCATCTCACGCAGTGTCTCCAGCAAAGGCTTGAGTTGTCTCCTCTTTGCTAATGTGGACGGTGCGACATCTTGGTAAAAGGATATGGTGTCAGATTCATGCACAAATTCTTTATGTGACCGAGCTGCTTGCAAAATGTCCTGCGTATCAACAAAGGACAGCAGTCCACATACCACGTCTCTCGGTGGGTCTTCAGGCCTCGGTTTTGGTCTCAAAGCACGGTGTGCTCTCTCTATTACCACAGAGGTGGCTCTTTCAGCGCCCAGTAATGCAGTAAAAATGTCGGCTACTTTCTCTATCAATTCAAGCGGGCCATGAGACTCTGAGATACCTTTTATCCGCACATTCCGGCGGCGCGTTTTCTTGGTCCTCAAGCATGATTAGTGCTCGGTCTATCTGCTCCTTCTGTGAGGAAAGGATAGATGCCATCATATTCGAGTGTGTCGTTATTCCAGTACAGGCTTCTTCTACAACTTCCACCCTGCGGCTTAGGTGAGTGAGTTCTGCTTTTATATCAGCTAGGTCTGACCTGACTGGGTGTAGAGCCTGGGACAGCGCCTTTTTGAGGAAAGCTTTCGATATATGCGGGGAAGCGGTGTCATCACTATCCCCCTCTCCGCTGCTATCTGGGTCTGAGCGCCTACATACCTCTTCAGTGCCTACTCCTTCCGGCGCCATCTTAGGAGGTATGCCTCTGCCATGAGGGCTGCTTTTTCTTAGAAATTTCTGAAGATCTGCCTGTTGTCTGGCAGTTTTCGGGGTACATGGGCTTCTACCCCCCTATCTCTACCGATTTTTACCATCGTGGTTGTGGTATCGCTGCTTGTGCACCTCTCCTCGGCCTCTCTGTAACGGAGCTACAGGCTCATGCTCCCGCTACATACGACGGTCAAGCTCCGCCCCCGGGAAATCTTTTTGTATCCAAATCCGGCTTTAAACTTCTCCACAACAGTATCACGAACCTGCTTGGTGTGTTCCTTGGTCTTCATGATGCTCTCTGCGCTTTAAACAGAACCCTGAGACTATCACAGAGCAGGTGCATTTATACGGAGACTTGATTACACACAGGTGGATTATATTTATCATCATCAGTCATTTAGGACAACATTTGATCATTCAGAGATCCTCACTGAACTTCTGGAGTGAGTTTGCTGCACTGAAAGTAAAGGGGCCGAATAATATTGCACGCCCCACTTTTCAGTTTTTTATTTTTTACAAAAGTTTAAAATAACCAATAAATTTCGTTCCACTTTACAATTGTGTCCCACTTGTTGTTGATTCTTCACCAAAAAATTAAAATTTTATATCCTTATGTTTGAAGCCTGAAATGTGGCAAAAGGTTGAAAAGTTCAAGGGGGCCGAATACTTTCGCAAGGCACTGTATAAGAACTACTATGAATTTGCTGACAAATGTGGTTGCTCACTTGCCCGACACCTTCATCCCCACACTTCTTTGACCTCGGATGCGGAACATGGAGGGCTCATAACCCTGTCGACATTGCGGAAACCTTCCATACATACTATCACGACCTGAATAATATCCGCGGTCACTACACAGATCTTGACCCAGAGTCCCTACAAACTAAAATTCGGGACTATGTCCTTGAAACAGCCCTCCTTACCATTTCGGACGTGGACTGGGCCTCTCTAGATGAACCCTTCTCTGAGGAAGAGCTCTCTGTGGCTAATTAGGCATCCCTGTCGGGCAAATCACCTGGCCCAGATGGCTTCACGCTCCGACTTTACAAAAGTCTCAAGGACCTGCTAGTTCCTACTCTGACCAGGGTCTTTAACGATCTTGAAAGTGACACACTCTTCACTTGCCAATTCCTCTCGGCTCTAATCACGGTTCTTTTGAAACGCAGTAAAGACCTCATCGTATGCACCAGCTATCGGCTGATATCGCTCATTAATGTTGACGTTAAATTGTACACCAAATTGCTCACTAATAGGCTCTCCCCTTGATGCCTGGCTTAATTGATACTGATCAGGTTGGCTTCATTAGGCGCGAGACAACATTTCTAAAATTGAGCAACTGAGGTGGCACGTAACCGCAGCACCCCTCTTTGCCTCCTATTTGTTGACATGGAGAATGCCTTTGACCGTGTGTACTGGGGCTTTCTGCGGGCCACACTGGAACAGGTTGGGATTGATCCCGGTTTCCTAGGTAAAATCCTATCCTTTTCTATACCACTGCTAGTGTGCGTGCCAATGGTATCCTTTCAGACTTGCTACAAGTGCGAAATGGGACAAGACAGGGATGTCCCTTGTCTCCCCTTCTTTACACTCTGGTCGTGGAGCACCTGGTGGTGGCCCTGCAGAAGTGCCCCAGTGTGCAAGGTCTTCAAATGTGAACCTGACATGTCAAGATGGCGTTATACGCCGATGACCTCCTGCTCTATGTTACTTAACTCCGCATCTCTTTCCCGTCCATTATACACAAATCCTGACTTTTCAGTCAGGTAAGTAACTTTAAGGTCAATCTTTCCAAAAGCGAAACCCTTATTGTCACCTTATCCTCGGCCGAAGGTGCCCACCTAGGCTATCAATTCCCTTTCAAATGGCAACCCCACTCCATTAAGTAACTGGGGATACAAATCCCCTCAGACTCATCCGACCTCTTCTGCTGTAACTACTTTTCCCTACTAGACAAGACTGCAGCGGATTTACGGAAATATAGAGCCTTAGCCTTGTCCTGTTTAGGATGTCATCCCGCATTTTCTCTATCTCTTTCAAGCCCTGCCTATATGTGTCCCGCGCCACTTTTTCTCCTTCCTTCTGTCACTCTTTGGTCTCTTTGTTTGGGGACCCTCTTGTGGCCACCTAATGTTCAGTACCCTTGCGCATCGTAAATACGAGTGGATGCACGATTCTCTCCACTTACTTCCTATCCCTGTCAGATACTGTGACCTGAAATGGACTAGTGGCCAGGGTCCTGGGACCCCTGAGCCCTCTCTTCTATAACCCTATGTTCCCACTGAGTTGCTCCTCCCGTCTGTTTTTATGTTGGGTGGATCGAGACAAAGTATGACTAGGCTGCATCGCTGGGTCTGCACCCTTCCCCTCTTTCGTTCAAATGCAGGACTCTAACTCCCACCTCCCCCTGTCCTGGTTTGAGTATAATCAACTCCTCGGCTTCCTCCGGAAATACTTTCTCCTCCCACTTCTCTCCTCTACCACTCTGGAAGGTGTTTTTCCTGCAGGTGGAGGCTCCCACGCAGGCCCTCTCTCTCCTCTATAGTACGCTCCTGACTGTGCTGACGAAAGGTGCCCCTTCCTTCTTCTACTGACTGGTCCAGGTCCTTCTTGTTTGCCCATAAGCTGCTGCTGCCCTGCAGCGCACAAGAGAAGAACTTCAAGATTCTAACTCGCTGGTATCATTGTCCAGACCTCCTTCTCAGAATATATCCAAGTGTCTCCGACCTTTGCTGGTGCTGTGGTTGTTTCCGGAAGGGGTACTATTTCTCATATTTGGTGGGAATACGGGTCGATTCAGCCCTTCTGGTCCTCCATTTTTGTCATGTACTCTGAAGGTTAGTGGTCGCTTCCTTGTGCCCTTTCCCCAGCTCGCTCTCCTCTCAGTTGTACTGGGTAAGATCTCAATGGTGAAGGGAGATTTCCTGCGGCACTTCCTCACAGCTGCCAGAGCAGTAATCTCCAGATACTGGCGTAGTTCAGCAGCCCCTACATTAATGGAATGGCTTCAGGAGTTCCTTTGCATACGCTGAATGGAGACCCTGGTGGTGGAGGATTCCATTGATTCCTCTAAATTCGATGCCCTCTGGCGGCCGTTTGTGGTGTTTCAGGTGTGTGTGGAGTTCTCCAACCTCATTATTGTAGTGTAGTAATACCACAGCACACGTTTTTCTTGCTTAACCCTAGTATGCATGAAGTTAGAAATCTACACATACAAGTAATAGCAAACTGGGCTTAAAAGGCCCGGGTTATGCATACTAGTGAAAGTTCATTTACATAAAGTTATGCGATCATCCACTAATGCTTATAACAAGAATAATGGCATAATGCTCTTATGCAGAAAGTAAGGCCGTAAATACAACTTATCTCAAGCCAAATCTGCAGAAAAATTGAAATACATGTAGATGTTGAATTTGTAAAATAAACTAACAGTAGTCGGAGGGCGTGGCTAGCGCGCGACATGGACGGTCGCATGTGAGCGGAGCTCCGGCTAGAGCCGCTCATCCATCCTGAAATCCATCCTCGCTTACCGGTGCCCGGGTTCGCTGTCCGCTGGAACGCACTTCTGAGGCCCTCCTCCTGGTTCCAGAGCTCCCGTTCTGCCGGTGTCCTTCTCCGTTGGGTAGTAGTCGGTTATCGCTACACGTGGCTTACCGGTGCCCGGGTTCGCTGTCCGCTGGAACGCACTTCTGAGGCCCTCCTCCTGGTTCCAGAGCTCCCGTTCTGCCGGTGTCCTTCTCCGTTGGGTAGTAGTCGCTTATCGCTACCCGTGGCCGGCGGCCATACACTCCCACCGCCGCTGCCGGAGCCGCTCTGTCCCGCGCTGCTGTGGCCTGGAGCTGGGGTGGAGCTGCCGTTCTGGGGCTGCGCTCGTGGGCCGGCCTGGGCTGTGCAGGCACCGCTGTGGCCGCTGGTCCTGCTGGCACCCGGACGGCGGTCTCCCCTCTCTCCACGTGGCGGGCGGCCATTTTAACCCTGACCGGTTTGGCCATCTGCTGATGAGGGGGCGCTGAGTCTGGCGTTCCTGGCGAGCTGAGCCTATCTCTGACGGTTCCTTCTATGGTTCCCTGCCTGGAAGTTTGGGAGCCGGCATTCCTCTCTCCTGCTTGCTGCTGGGCACGATAGGACCATCCCCTGGCTCCTCTGGGCAGTAGTGCAAGGCAATATCTGTGGCAGCCATCAACTGTCTCTGACCCATTGAAGGTGTGTGCCTCTGTACGATTTATCGTCCTGCTGACTGCTTCTCTGGAAGGCTTTACTTGTAATCCAGTGACGGTTACTGTATGTGCTACTGGACTGTTGAGTTACTATCTGTCCTCCTCTAGTTCCTCCTGGCAATCTATCTACTCCATCACTTCGCTACTGGCCTTCTTGGAGGCCTTACTTATAATCCAGTGACTGTTGCTATCGGCACTATTGGATCGCTGAGTTGCCATCCGTTCCCTCTTAGTTCCTCCTGGCAATCTATTTATTTCATTACTCTGCTGACGGCTCTCTCTTGGAGACATCGCTTATAATCCAGAGTCTGTTGCCATCGATACTATTGGACTGTTGAGTTACTGTCTGTCCTCGGCTGGCTTATTGGTCCTGGTGGCCTGACATAGAGGCTCCTACTGTGCAACTGCTATTAGCCAGAGACCTTGTCTATAATCCTCTGGGGCCGGCCTGGTCTTGCTACAATCACACCTCCTCCTCTGCCAACATACCCACCCGTACGGAACGCAGGAAGAGCGGCCGCCGACTCTCTAAAATGAGTCGCCCGCAATCAACCTCTGTCTCTGATCGCCTGAGGGGGTTCTCCAGGGCAGCATCCTCTTCTACATCACCATCGCTTGAGGCAGCCTCTCCTGCCCTTCCAGAGGAGGACCCCGAGCCCACTTTAAAGCAAGTTACTGGACAGCTACTGGAGGCGATCCATGCCGGCACTTCCTCGCTGACCGGGAAAATTGAGGAGGTAAAAATCGACCTGGGCCTGCTCCGTCAGGACTTTCAGACTTTGCGAGGCAGGGTGTGTGAGGTGGAGGATCGGGTCTCTCAGGTAGAGGACACTGTTAACCCACTTCCTGCCAAACTCCAGGAGCTGGAGAGAGCTGCAAGTTTGTGGACCCAGCGTGCGGATGACTTGGAGAATAGATTGCGACGAAACAACCTCCGTATCCTGGGCCTGCCGGAGCGGGCGGAGGGTGAAGATCCTCGGGCCTTTGTGGAGGGGTGGCTGAAAAATGTCCTGCCGGAGGCTCACTTCTCACCAATATTTGCAGTGGAACGGGCCCATAGGGTTCCGGCTAAACCGCCGCCTCAGGGCGCACCTCCTCGACCCTTGTTGGCCCGTCTGATTAACAGCACGGATCGGGATACGGCGTTGCGGGCTGCGCGCCAGGCCGGCGAGCTTAAGTACAACGGAGCAGCAGTGGCCATGTTTCCAGATTTCTCGGCGGCTCTCTAGAAGACCCGAGCATCCTTCGTGGCCGTTAAGAGGCGGTTGAGAGAAAAGGCTATACAATACTCCATGATTTACCCAGCACGTCTTCGGGTCGTCCATGACGGCAGGTCCCTTTTCTTTACTTCACCGAGGGATGTGGAGGACTGGCTATCTCTTCTTCCTCGATCTCCGAGACGATGATCCTGACGGCGTGTGGTGAGAGGTCCGATCGGACCATACATAAGGACTTATGTATTACGGGATGCTCTTGTTTATTGCATAAGTAGTTTTATGAAAAGTGCGGTTCTGTTATTATAGTATCCTGTAGTCTTATAGTTACCTGGGCTGGCGACCCCCGGGGCGCCGGTGTATCTCATTTACTCATGTGAACCTGGCTCTGTTGAATAGTATATCTCCTAGCCTAGTGATTATCCATACCTTTAAGACAGTGCCCCGTATACCAACCACTGTGGGTGCACTTCTTCCCCCGTTAATTGTAGCCACGGTTAATTTAACAAATATTGTTTGTTTATGCCAGTAGTATGTCTCACACCCTTTAGGGGTGTAATGGTTCATTTCATTTGTATATGGTTCTTAGGTTGCTGCACACCACTTTGTGTTTCACTCAGCCACGCGCTACACACTCATAGGCGGGTCACTTTTGGGGTCCTGAATTGCCATGATTACATTACATTCTTAGACGACCATGGCGTCCTTTAGTGTACTATCTTGGAATGTGAGGGGCCTGGGTAGCCCACGAAAGAGGTCGTTGGTTTTCTCTCAGATTAGGAGGGCTGACCCACACCTCATATGCCTTCAGGAAACTCATTTGGTTCCAGACAATTCCAGGCGACTTCAGAAGCCATGGGTTCAGTGGGCGGCTCACTCTACACACACTTCCTATTCCAGGGGGGTGTCCATCTTCGTGCATCGTAGACTCAGGTGGGAGCCAGGCCTCATTGTAAGGGACCCCGAGGGACGATACGTTTTTGTCCAGGCCTGGGTTGACTCTGTCCTGTATGTTATCCTGGGTGTGTACTTGCCACCGGCGTCTGATCTTGCTGTGCTCCAGCAGGCTGCGCAGTTTGCGACCCGATTCCCTGGGGCTATTGCATTATGTTTGGGTGACTTTAACAAAGTTATGGATATTGCATTGGATCGGTTCTCCGCGGAGCCAGGTTCCCCCTCTCTGCCTCGCCCTACTACAATGGCCGGAGTGATCCGTGAATTGGGGTGGTTGGATTTGTGGCGGGTCCGGTTTCCGGAGGCCCGCACCTTTTCCTGTCACTCTGCCAACAGACATACTCTGTCCAGGATTGACCATGCTTTTGGAAATACTAAAGCATATTCTTTGTTGCAGACCATATCCTATTTACCCAGGGCAGTGTCTGATCATTCCCCGTTGTTGGTCCAATTAAATAGTAGTACGGCTGCTAAGCCACGACAGGGTTGGCGAATCCACCCATTTTGGTTGAAACTATTTGTACCACATGATCGAATACCTGATCAACTTCAGACGTTTTTGACCATTAATTCCCCAAACACTTCTCCGCTCCTCTTATGGGAAACTATGAAGGCATATCTTAGGGGTTGTATTAAGTCCTCCATTTCCTTTGTAAAGAGGGAATCCTCGCTGTTGGAGACCACTTTGGCGACCCAGTGTGCCTCGCTCGAAGCCGCATACGTGGCTAATCCAACTGATGAGGCTAGGTCTCAATGGTTGCAGACTGGTAGACAATATCTGCATATACTGCATGACAAGGCACGTAGGTCTCTGTTTTTTAGCAAACAGAAGTTTTACGAACTCGGCAACCAGTCGAGCAGCTTTCTAGCTCAACTGATACATCAAAACACAGCCTCACCTGCAATACTACGAGTACATTCAGAGACGGGGGAGGTACTGTCCAATAGCTTGGCCATTAGTGACAGATTTTATAGGTATTACAGTGAGTTATACCTCTCCAAGCTTAGAGTCACTGACGGAGAGCTTGCCACCTATTTGGGCTTGATCCCCCTTCCTACATTGTCAGAAGACCAACGTGAATTTTTAGATTCCCCTTTTACGCTAGAGGAGCTATCGGGAGCCCTGGCAGATATGGCAAGGGGCAAATCGCCGGGTCCGGACGGCATCCCGGTGGAGGTTTATGCCCAGTATGGGGGCCTGCTTCTCCCGGTGTTGCTTGACTGTTATAACGCTGCCTTTGTGGGTCGCAGTCTCCCGGAGTCCTTTTATGACGCCACCATTATCCTGTTACTTAAGCCTGACAAGGATCTGCTGGACTGTGGCTCATATAGGCCTATATCACTGCTTAATATAGATTATAAACTCCTTACTAAAATGTTGGCGAAAAGGCTAAATTCTGTTGTTCTCGACCTTGTCCATCCGGATCAGACAGGCTTTATGCCTGGAAAATCCACATCGGATAATCTTAGAAGGGCTCAGGTGATAACTCAGATTGGGGCATCATCCTCACATGACTGGGCGATGGCTTCTTTAGATGCAACAAAGGCATTCGACTCTGTCGAGTGGCCTTTTCTATTGCAGGTGTTGCGAGGATACGGATTTGGAGAGGGGTTTGTTATCTGGATTTCCCTTCTATACTGTTCCCCTAGAGCGGCGCTGTCCATTAATGGCACGTTGTCTTCCTACTTTCCTTTGGGTAGGGGTACAAGACAAGGATGTCCATTGTCACCGCTACTGTTTGCTCTGGCGGTGGAACCCTTGGCAATACTGCTTCGGAATGACCCCATATATAAAGGCATAGTGATAGGCACCCGGGAGGAGAGAACAGCACTATATGCCGATGACTTACTCCTGTTTATGAGCGACCCCTCCCGGTCTCTGCCCAGAGCCATGGCTATAATTGACGAATTTGGTAATTATTCTGGCCTACGGACCAATTGGACTAAGTCCTCATACATGCATATTGGCCGTGCGTCAAGTGTAGCTGAGGGGAATGTGGTATGTGGATTGACTACAGTCTCAACCTGCAAATATCTGGGCATCTTTATATCTAGGGACCATAGGTGTTTTTTGGAACAGAACATCTTTCCGCTCATCTCGCACTTTAGGGTTAAGTTTAATCTTTGGGCTACACTGCCTTTGTCGGTGGCTGGTAGAATCAACCTAGTTAAAATGATAGTACTACCCAAATGTCTATATGCTATAAGCCATTCTGCTGTGTCCGTGCCCCTTAGATTTTTTAAACAAATGGACTCCCTCATTATCTCCTTTATATGGGGAAACTCTAGATCTAAGCTTAGGTTGTCATCTCTACAACGACCAAAGCAGCTCGGGGGTACATCACTCCCTGATCTGTTTCTTTACTACCTGGCAGGACAGCTCCGTTTTATTAGGAAGTGGCTCTCATCTGATCCCCTACCGAGGTCCGAGGCACATCTGGCTCACCACCTGGGTCTGCATAATCTGTGGCCGGTGTTGGAACACCCGGCCTTGTTTAGGGGGAAATTGTTGCCCATCCATGCCCTGGCGGGACAGGTCTGGCGTCAGGCGAAAAAGGTGTCCGCTTATTCTGATATACCTGCGGAGACCCCGCTTTGGCACAACCCTGGTCTGCCGACGTTATTTGCCCTGCCTGGCGCCCGGGCCTGGTCGCAGTATGGCGTGTCCTCTCTTAGTGACCTGTACATACAAGGGGTTTTTAAAACGTTTGACTCGCTAAGCTCCTCCTATGGCATCCCTAGAACGCAGTTCTTTAGATATCTACAGATTAGACATGCACTTTCTTCTCAGTTCCTGGATCGATTGGACAATATATCTGAGTATCCGCTTATCGGCATACTTCGCTCACAGGGCCCTGGGGGTTTGATATCTACTTTATATGCACATCTGATACAGGCCAAGGTGTCCACTCTGGACGCCCCGGCCTTGACGCGATGGAGCATAAATATCCCAACTCTCACAGATGAAATGTTTCAAGATATCCTTGAATCTCCTCAACATGTGTCACCTTCAGCTAACAACAAACTGATTCAAACATATATTCTACACCAATGTTACTTGACACCTTCCCGTCTATACAAAATGGGACGTCTGCCCAACCCCGGATGCCTTAGGTGTCTTTGTCCACAGGCAGACTTTTGGCATATGATTTGGGAATGTCCGATCATACAATGTTTTTGGAAAGGGGTCGTGGATCTCCTGGCGAAAGTTCTGGCTAAACCTATACCATTAACCCCAGAGATATGCCTTTTCGGCGTATTAGATGAAGAAATATGGCAACACCATGTTAGAATCCTTTTGAGGGAGTCTTTATTTTATGCTAGGAAAGCTATCGCACTGCGATGGATGGCTCCGAAACCCCCATCAGTATCTCAGTGGAAGAAACTTGTTAATACTGTTCTTCCTTATAACCAGATTGTGTATAAAGGGAGATGGTGCCCTCAGAAATTCCATAATGTGTGGGGAACATGGTGCAATTCTCCGGTAACCCAATATACGGCTCCCTCATTGCGCTCTGCCATTAATTTACTCATGCCGTGAGGAGTGCGAGACACCGGGAGTATCCACGACCTCTCATTTTGGAGTGTATCCTTGTTGTTACCCTTGACTTATTGACTGCATGTTTTGTACATGATAACTGATGTATACAGTATTACGCATGTCCTGATTATATTCTTTCTGTACCGAGTCTACGTTATATGGTCCGGATGGGACGAGGGCCTGGCGAGGTGGGATGTGGTGCGTTGAGTGAATTTACATTGAAATTCTCGTTTTTTGGTGCGCAACATGTTATGTATTTGTTTTGATTCCTTTTCTTGTGTCTGATATGCAATTTTCAATAAAACGAGTTTAAAAAAAAAAAAAAACTAACAGTAGTCATAGTACATGCAGGGGCACACTGCTAATGAGGCGAGGTGAGGCAGCCGCCTCGGGCGGCACTGTCCAGGGGGCGGCATTTTACTATTTAATGTAAACCAGCCCAGGACAGGCCGCTTTAAAAAAAAAAAAAAACCAGAGCTGAGCGCGGCCTGTCCTGGGCTGGTTTACAAGACGTCGCATCTCAGCGCAGGCGGCGACACAATGACGTCATCACGCCGCCTACGCTGAGACACCGACGTCGCGGACAAGAGGAGGAGGCGGCGGCGGCGGCTGCATCAAGGCATCGCAGGTGAGTATAGCTTTTTTTTATCTATATAAATAGGCCGTAACCTGTTGGAGCATCCCCGGCAGGTAACGGCCTATTTATTTACCTACCCCGCGTCTGCTCGTGGCCGCCCCCGCTTCCCCTTCTGCTATGGGACGCAGAAAGGGAAGTGGATGCCGCTGTGAGCGACCGCGGGCATCGGTAAGTGAGGCCGCGGGCCGCAAATACTACTATTATTATACACCGGGGTCTATTCAGACCCCGGAGTATAATAATCGGAGGCCTAGGGTTGGTGAGGGAACATAAAAAACAGTGTTACTCACCTCCTGCGATCCGATGTAACTCCGAGCAGGCTTGAGGCCTGTGGTGACGTCATCAGGTCGCGTTGCTGGCCTGATCACGTGACGTGTGTGCGCAATTAAACAGGGCCGAAAGCTGCAAGGAGTGTGCACCGGTGTCCAGGATAGGGAAGTAACTCTGATTTTTATGTTTGTATTCTCCCCTGGGTCTCCAATCATTATACTCTGGGGTCTGAAAAGACCCCAGAGTATAATAATAGTTCATGGGTCGGCCACTATGGGGCATAATACCCTGTGCAGGGACCACTGTAGAGCATAATACCCTGTGCAGGGGCCACTCTGGAGCATAATACAAGAGCAGGGGCCACTATAGAGCATAATACAAGTGCAGGGGCCACTATGGAGCATAATAGCAGTGCAAGGGCCACTATAGAGCATAATACAAGTGCAGGGGCCACTATGGAGCATAATAGCAGTGCAATGGCCACTATGGAGGATAATACCCTGTGCAGGGGCCACTCTGGAGCATAATACCAGTTTAGGGGCCACTATGGAGCATAATACCGTGTGCTGGGGCCACTATAGAGCATAATACAAGTGTAGGGGCCACTATGGAGCATAATACCAGTGCAGGGGCCAATATGGGGCATAAAACTGTGTGCAGGAGTTGCTGCGGAACATAATACCGTGTGCAGTGGCCAATGCGGGGCATAATACCGTGAGTAGGGGCCACTATGGAGCATAATACCGTGTGCAGGGGCCACTGAGAGGCATAATCCAGTGTGCAGGGGCCGCTGCGGGCCATAACACTGTGTAATACTGTGTGCAGGGGCTGCTGTGGAACTTTATAGTGTGTGTAAATGAGGCGCTATAAACATGGGCTATGGCACCTGTTTATATTATACGCTGTCTGTTTATAGTGACCGTGTGATGTAATTGTAGCCTTGTCACATACTGTAGACATGTACAGGACGAGGCTGCAGTTACATTACATGGCCGCTATGAGATGAAATACACTATGTAAACAGAGAAGTGGTCACGGCGCTTACACAGGTACCATTCAAACAGCTGATCAGTGGGGGTCCTGGGTTTTTGAACCCCACTGATTAGTTTATTAATGACCTGGAAAACCTTTTAATTAGTTAACACCTGGGGTATTATTAATAAGGGGCACTATTTATACAGTTTACACACGGACATTATTAATATAAAGATGCACTTGGGGGTATTATTCATTATGGGGGGTTATATCATATATTATATAATTGGGGTAGCAGCAGGATGGGGACTTTGTGCAGGTGAGGACAATGTGGGTTGGATGCCTGGAAAAGTGAGGAGCCAAAGATGTCTGTGTTGCAACCTTTACAGAGACAAGTCACAGCTGGAAGAAATGGTCATGGCGGTCCAGAGGGAAGAGAAGGGAAATGTGAAGGATTAGTCAGAGACGTCACCTGTAAGTCACAGAATGTTACTGCCCTGTATACACCTAAATGATAGAGGATAAATACCTGATTGATGGGGGTCTGTCTGCTGAGACCCCACTGAGCCTGAGAATTGGGTTTTTCCCCCCACTAGGTGGGAATTCAGCCTGACCGCAGCCATATATATAGGTGTGTCACTTGGTGGATGGACGAACCCGCGTGGCTCTCATTCACTTCAATGGGAGTGCCAAAGATACCCGAAGTCCAGTACTCAGCTATCTGCGGCGCTCCTATTATAGAGAATGGGGGCCACGTGGCCTCGTCCATCCACCAAGCAGAAGATGTGTGATGTTACTTTCACTGTTAATGCCGTGTTGTTGATCTGATACTGAAGTAATACAGGAAGAAGAATTCTTAAAAACTGTTTTATAACTTTGTGTATTGTGTATATTGTGCGGCGATAACAGTGTGTTAAACTAGTAGCATGGAAACTCAGTTTGTTTTTTTTTGGGGGGGGGCGTCTTTCTATAGTCCGCCTCAGGCAGCAAAGGTTCACCACTGAGTACATGAATATAGAAGACTAATGCATAATACAAAACATATATATATATATATATATATATATACAGACATAAATTAAAACATAATGACATTAAATCCCAGATAATAATTCAAAACAAAGAAAAAAGTAACCAATATTGCATAGTCAGTAGCAGCTTGTACCAGGGTAAATAGTTGTATAGAGATGTCTAAATAGGACAAAATCCAGTAATGTAAAAATGGTTAGGTAGCAATAACAGACAGACTGTAATGACAAATAATAATAATAACTTTATTTATATAGCGCCAACATATTCTGTAGCACTTTACAAATCAGGGGACACATGAACAGACAATATGAGACATTACAATGTGACAAAGAAATAAACATATCAAACAGAAGGAGTGAAGGCCCTGCTCGCAAGAGCTTGCATTCTATGACAAACAGATGACATGCAGGTATGTGTGGAATAATATAATGCGATGTGATCTGCTATCATAGAGAAAGTATGTAAGCAAGAATCTATGTAATGAAATGTCACATTTCATATGGCCAATCAGGGAGAGGGTGAGTGTTGCAGAAGAAGCTGTTGCAATGTGAGTATATAGCTGTGGTAAATGATAATGTCATATGGTGTCACGTGATCGTTGCTGTATGCTGGAATATAGTGGAGTATATTCCAATTTGACTTCTTTTCCTAGCTCCCTGCTCAAATCTACATTGGAAGAGTGAAGAAATCAGGCGATACCTTTTAGAGGCTAACTGAGTATATTTATAAGTAAGCTTTCAGAAGTGCAAGCTTCCTTCATCAGACATGGTGTTATACAAGAACTGAAAATTCACAGATTTTTATACACATGGTCTTCAAAGGATTTTAGAGTCCTTAAAAAAACAAAAAACAAAATGCAATCTAAGTAGAGAAGTTATTTACAACAGGTCAAAAAACAGTCTGGAAAGTTGTGGTGCGTGACAGAGGGATCTGTTATCTGTTTGCTATCAGGAGGTGATTTGTGACCCTCACAGTTCATACATAGTGTGACATGAAGCTGCCATGAATATTAAGCCCAAATTGCAGAGTTTGAAATTTTTGCATAAACTTGTATTCCGATTCTTTCCTTTCCTCCTGCGTCTTAAAATGTCCCATTAAAACCACAACCCGCAAATCTTCAATAGAGTAGTTTTCTCCGGAGAAATGTGCGGCCACTGGGAGATCTGTTCTGCTGTTATTAATGGTGGATCTGTGTGAGTTCATTCGTTGACTGAGTCTCTGCCCTGTTTCCCCCACATAGAGGCCTGTGATGGGACATTGCACACACATTATGAGGTACACCACATTGGAAGACCTGCAGGAGAATGTCCCCCTAATTCTGTGCACCTGTTGTGACTGTGGGATCGGTACACTGTCAGTGGTGTGGATGTGCTTGCAGGTCATGCACCTTTTATGTAGGCAAGGTGAGGTGCCATTTTCAGTTGGGGCCTTCAGGGCACTCCGGACAATAATACGCCTCAGGTTTGGTGGTTGTCGAAAGGAAAGGAGAGGGGGGATTGGAAATATGTCCTTGAGTCTGTTGTCCCTATGTAGCACAGGTTGGATATCCTTGGCAATCGTTCGTAGGATCTCCAGCTGTGGGTTGTAGGTGACAACTAGGGGCACTCGGGCTTCTTTCTGGGTCTTTTTATATGTGAGCAGACTGTCTCTGTTAATGGCTGCCGCTTTGTTTAATTGGTTGCCTGTCACTTTTGGTTTGTATCCCAATCGGAGAAATTTCATCCTCAGATCCAGGAGGTGCTTGTCCAGGTCTGCTTTGTCGGAGCAAATACGATTGTATCGTATAGCCTGGCTGTAGATGATAGATTGTCTTGTGTGCTTGGGGTGGAAGCTGTCGTTTCTCAGGTAGGCCGTTCTGTCTGTGGGTTTGTGGTATATTGAGTAGCCGGTGGTCTTTGATGTATATTGTGGTATCCAGAAATTGAATTTCACTCCCTGAATAGCTAAGTTTAAGGTTGATGGTAGGGTGAAAGTCATTGAAGTCATTATGGAATTGAAGTAGGGCCTCCTCACCTGCAGTCCAGATGACAAGGATATCATCGATATAACGAAGGTAAATCATAGGTTTGGTGGCGCATGTTGATAAATATGCTCCTTCCAGTTCTGCCATAAAGAGATTTGCATATTGGGGTGCACATCTGGTCCCCATTGAAGTTCCCATGGGACATTTTAAGACGCAGGAGGAAAGGAAAGAATTGGAATACAAGTTTATGCAAAAATTTCAAACTCTGCAATTTGGACTTAATATTCATGGCAGCTTCATGTCACACTATGTATGAACTGTGACGGTCACAAATCACCTCCTGATAGCAAACAGATAACAGATCCCTCTGTCACGCACCACAACTTTCCAGATTGTTTTTTGACCTGTTGTAAATAACTTCTCTACTTAGATTGCATTTTGTTTTGTTTTTTTTAAGGACTCTAAAATCCTTTGAAGACCATGTGTATAAAAATCTGTGAATTTTCAGTTCTTGTATAACACCATGTCTGATGAAGGAAGCTTGCACTTCTGAAAGCTTACTTATAAATATACTCAGTTAGCCTCTAAAAGGTATCGCCTGATTTCTTTACTCTTCCACTACTTTCAATGGCTAACACGGTACAACATTATACTACTATCAAATCTACATTATGCAGTCTGCCCCTCCCTGAAGCCCTGTCCCTCTCCCTTTTCCCACTTGTTTCCTGTCTTCCCTTCTCCCCTTTGTCTTGTCTTTATTTGTCCTCCTCCCCCCCTTTTTTTCTTTTCTTCCCACTGTTAACTCTCACAGTATGAATGGTGGGGCCTCGACATAGGTCCCGTACTTAATTACTGAGCTATACGATATGTTCCCACCTGTTGTGTACTGTTTTCTGCACAAAACATACTGTGTGGGGAACCTCCTCCGCACCACTTATTGGTGCTTACCCCCGATTGTACTTTGTTACCCTTGTTACACCCTGTTTTGCAGGTTACTTGGCCTGCCTTTGATTGCTTGTTATTCTTTTGTATATGTTTCATTTTGAAATTTAATAAACATTGATTAATTATAAAAATTGGCTCACCATACAAAAAAGGTTGCCGACCCTGGCATAAAATATACTGGCAAGTAGAAGCTTTTGGCACGTTAGTGTGTCCTTTTGGCCTCTGTTGAGCCAGTATACATCAGTATATCTTTTTAGTTTTTTTTTTCTTATTCAATTTTTTTCTGTATAGAAAAGCGTAGTGGACTATTACTTTTTACTTCTAAATTCATTTTTCACATGGTAGTCTATGGGCAACATATGTCACCGTATACCTATATGGTGACATATGTTGGAAGCAAATGTTACATTTGATTGAAGGCTCAAACGTGAAATGAACAAGGTTTGTGGTCAACTTTATGAGCGGTAAAGAAAAACGAAGGATTAGAAGATGTATCACCAACATCAAATTGTGTCAATTGATAACATTAGTGTACATACCTTCCAACTGTTCTGAATCTAGTGGAACAGTTGTGGATTTGGAGAGGTGTCCCACTGTTCTGGGCGCCGGTTAGTATATCCTCATTTCAACTCTATCTGCCCCCTCAGGATGCAGATAGAGTGGAAAACAATGGTGGATCAGAAAAACATTAGCTAATGGGGCATTATACTGTGTGGGTGGCATGAAGGGGGCATTATAATGTATGGGGAACTTAAGGGGGGGTTTATATTATGTGGGATCTTCACAGGTGCCTTATACTATATGAGAGCATTAAGATAGCATTATACTGTGCGAGGGCACTAATGGACAGTTATACTGTGTAGAGGGAAGTAAGAGGGGTTATATTATGTTAGGGCATTATACTGTACTGTAGGGCATTATACTGTATGGTGACACTAAGAAAGCATTATATTGTGTGGGGGAAAACTAAGGGGAATTATTCTATAAGAGGGCACTAATGGGGCATTAGTTTGTGTGGGGACACTTACGGACCATTATACCGTCTGTGGGAAACTAAGGAGTCATCATAACTATAACCAAATAACGGCACATTACTGTGTGGTAGCACAAAAGGACTGGGCAGGATCGAAGGGGACGTTGGTGGGATCAAGTGGGGAAAGGGTCATGGCATAATGCAAATAAATTTGTCTTTTTGTATTCTCTGAAAGTTGGGAGATATGAGTGTAGAAATACTTATGTGCTATGTTTTTCTTCAAGTAACAAATGTCATTAATATGTCTTCATAATATAGTTTCCTAACATTAGTGGGGTGTGTAGCTCTTTGCATTTCTTTACAATCAGGATTTTGTGGAAATAATCTATAAATAAAAAGTCAAATCTAAAATTGAGTGTGAAGTGGTCATACATAACAGACTGGGCTATTGTAGGAACCTGATGACATTTTCAAAATCTTTGGGAAATAAGTTATTTCAAAGTTTTAATTTGGCCTTAGGGGTATTAATAATCTTTTCCATATGGAAGATCCACCAAACTTTATTTGCTTGTATCTGGCAATTTGTAGGGGGATTTTTTTCAAGCACTGAATGCATCTAGTTGTAGAAATAATTTTAAAGAGGTGCTTAAAAGAAATATTCAAAAGTCATACTGTACAGTATAGTGAGAGTTCTTTTACTTATTTTAACTATATCTGACTGAATTTCTGTAACTTATTTTGACTTGTGTTAGTCTCAGAGATGGAACAAGTCTATCTAAAGTATGAAGCAGTTAATTTATGTGCCCCCAACAAACCCAGGGCCCTACATCACAAACTAGGGAACATATACACATACTAAAGAAAAGGAATAGTTTATTGTGGCCCAAACCTACAGCTAGCTATTCAAACACTTCAAGGCGTATCTAGCAAATATTATAATCTACTGTAAACCAGAATTACACTTACTGGTAATTGTTTTTCTGGAAGCCCATGACAGCACCCCTGCGAGTAGGATCGCCCATCCCTAACAGGAAACCTGAAGATATAAAAAGTTCACATCCTCACCACACCTCAGTGATTGGCAAGATGGAAACCTGAAGTATTGAAAAATTAAGAAATAAAAGGTTACAAACAAAAATAAACTACAAAGGACCCAATCCAGAAAGTTATCTCCCTATCCTTACTTATCCTCTATCAACACCCCTCCGGGTGAGAAACAATAAAGAGGGTTGGGAAAAAGATTTAAGTTTAAGTGTAATTCTGGTTTTATCATCGCCCATTATAGCACCTCTGCAAGACTAAACTAGACGACCCTAGGGAGGGACTAAGGCCTGAAGCACTTTTCTGCCAAAGGCCAAGTTGGAGTGGAAATTCAAATTGAGTCGATAATGTCTAAAAAAGTGTGAGGAGAACTCCAAGTTGCTGCCTAACATATCTGGGCCAGAGAGGCATCAGCTCTCTCTGCCGAAGAGGTAGCTACAGCCCTGATAGAATGGGCACTGAAACCTTCCAGAGGGAACAAAAACTGGGAAATATAAGCTAAAGAAATACACTACCTGATCCACCTAGCTAAGGAGGAAGTGGAGGCTTTTAAACCATTCCTCTTACCATGAAATTGTAATAGGAGATTCTCCTCTTTTCTAAGATAAGCTTTCTAAAGGCTTAAAAAGAGTCACAAGGAGGGAGACAGGCATCTAGAAGCAGGGTTAAGGCACTTTGCTGCCACCAGAAACCTCTCGACCCAAGAGTGTTCTGCTAATTTAAAATCGGAAAAAGCATTTAGAGCTGCCACCTGGACCTTTAGAGTTCTTGGTCTTAGCATTTTTTCTAATCCTGCTTAGAGGAAGTCTAGGATGAGAGGAATATTAGGGGTCAGCAGGGGGCCTGCCAAATCTTTAAATAGATTTTAGATGTAATAGGTTTTTTTTATTGGCCAACAAGGTATCTTCTACCCTTTGAGATAAACCCCTCCTAGATAAAACTAGCCTTTCAAATTCCATGCCATTACTTGAATGCTGTTGACTCTGGGGTGGAACAGAGACCCCTGTTGGAGAAGGTCTTCCTTCCCTGGAAGAGGCCAGGGGGAGACACCGAAAGGGTTATTAGCCAAGAGTACCAGGCTCTCCTGCGCCAGTTTGGAGCAATAAGGATGACCTCTGCTCTGTTCTCCCAAATCTGGAGCTAGAACTCTGCTTCTTGGCCAGTTTAGTCTAAAAAACACAAAACTGCCAATTTACATTCTCGTAGAAGATCTCCTATCTGAGTCATAAGCAGGAAAAAAGCTGGAACCCGCAATATACCGGAGTGGATCATCTGGGGTTTTCTCCAGTGTCGGCGCTCTTCCGGTGCTTCATACATATTGACAGAAGCAGCTATGCCCACTTTTAGAGTGTTTCCAGCACGTTGCTGGAGCCAAACAATGTTGTAGGCTCACTGCCTGGTCTGTGGCTATTTTTAAAGTGCCCGCTACCTGTAACTCCTCCCTTCCCCCTATGACCAGCGTTTGCGCTGGAAATGACATCAGATGCTTCACCCACGATGCTCCCACAGCAATAGTCGTCCACCGAGTGCTCACCTCCAGCCTGTGTTCCAAGCAGAAGTGACATTAGACACAACAGGAATTGACATCAGAAACCAGAAGTGGCGTCACCCGCCACTGGCGGTGACATCAGAAACCGGAAGTGACGTCACACACTGTCCTGCAGCCTCTGCAGAGGTCTAAACAGTATGTGGAACTGCTGGCCATCACCTGGAGCCCCTTCAGCAGCCCCAAAGAGAAAGGACCAGGCATTGTGGAGCATCTGCTGCCTGATCCGCTCCTGGCAGTGGAAGAGGGGGAGAGGACCACAGTACAGACCAGGACAGACTAGGTATCAGGCAACGTCATAAGACGAGTTATGCCCCACCAGGATCAGGAGTCTCAGGTATCTGCTCTCTGTCCTCAGCCCTGGGTGAGTAGTAACTCCAGGAACAACCTATGGGATGACAGGAAACCTGAACTGAGGTGTGGTGAAGGTGTGAACTTTTTATATCTTCATGTTTCCTATCAGGGATGGGCGGTCCTACTCGCAGGGGTGCTGTCATGGGCAATGATAAAATAAACAGCGTGAATTCAGGGACATAAGGGAGAATTGATTAAGAACCCTACGCCAGTTTTTTTGTCATAAAAAATGCAATACTGTTTATGTCCAAAAATGTGCACATTTTTATTTTTTTTACTTTTACAAATAGCGGGGTACATGGGTCGGACATGGTGGTAGTTGGCGGGGAAATGACATGTAGCCGATAACAAGTTAAAGAGGTTTAGAAAACATGGCATTTTTCACCAGAATCTATTGGAGTGCTGCAACTATTTTTCATTTATCTATCTATACACAGTAGAGGAACAACTGGCAGAGTTTCTTGAAATGACTTGTTGAAGGTCTCTGGAGAGTGCTTACAAACTCATAACTTACAGAATAAAACTAGGCAAGGAACAACCTTCGTGTGCAAGGAATGTTAAATGGCATAATGGAAACCTCCTTTGTATAAGTTGCCAAAATTTTATTCCATAAAAAACTGTGATTATCACACCAATGAAGGGAACTGAGTTAAAGCCAGTGTTTGCATAAATTCAGCAGTAACCACGCTATTTATTTTTTGATATACTCCTCTGGCTTACAAACTAATAAGTGGGACACAATCTTCTCCATGTAAATTGTTATTGTGATATACACACTGCGACTCTCATGTTCCAATGGAGCATCTACTAATGTTATCTGCATACATACCAACCAAATTTTGACTGTCATGATAATATAATCTAAAACTCTGGTTCCCGACCCAAAAGATACAAACCATGTCGCTAGCGGGGACTTGTACTGTCCTCATGCTGTGCTTTAAATAGGCACAGCACAGTCTATGATTATAGCCTTTAAGATACCTTGCACATGCTTTGGCTGATGGCAGCCCCCCAAGTGGTGTGCAGAATGTTCTATAAATCTGTAAATTGCATAACCATAAACTGAACTCCTATTCCATATCGCTGCAGCTCTTCCCCCTGGTCTCCTCACAGGTATCCAGATGTCTGTTGATATTGTTAATCACTGCAGACACTAGGCCTCCACATAGATGGGTAATTCAGACTTTAAAAAAGCACCTGTATCCTGACAGCTGGATATTTATTGTGAATCCTGCAAGTTGTAATTTTCAACACTACAGTTTTCAGCATCTCCTGTAGGTTTACACCTCTTAGGATATACTGGGAAAAGTGGATATGAACGCATGAATAGATAACCTCTTTGATAACAATGTGAGCCTTCATCTGTTGGGAAATTACAACTTCCAGCATGTCTTAACAACTGCTTACTCAGTACAACGCCCATCATCTCATAAATGTCTACATATCTTAGGATACACTGGCAGCTGTAGTTATCCAACAAGTGAAGTGATATCTCCTTTGATACTTACTGGCAGCATAAAAATGTGTACTGATGGACCTTTGTGGGGTATGTTCATAGTTGTACTTTTACTAAAATCTTGTCAGCCACAGATTGCATGCCACCAGGAACTAGCTTAAAGGGGGTCTATCACTTCCCCCCAAACATATTCGACTGCCACCATTATGTTACAGAACACATTACAGTGATAAACAACATATTGTTATATACAGTACCTTGCAAAAGTATTCATACCCCTTGAACTTTTTCACATTTTGTCATTTTACAACCACAAACTTAAATGTATTTTATTGAAATTTTAATTGATAGACCAACACAAAGTAGCATATAATTGTGAAGTGGAACGAAAATGATACATAATTTTCAAAATTTTAATCAAATAAAAATCTGAAAAGTGTGAGATTCAAAAGTATTCAGCACCCCTATATCAATACTTTGTACAGCCACCTTTCACTGCAATTACAGCTGCAAGTCTTTTGGGGTGTCTACCATCTTTGCGCATCTAGAGACTGAGATTTTTACCCATTCTTCTTTGCAAAATAGCTCAAGCTCAACCACATTGGATGGAGGGCATCTGTGAACAGCAATTTTGATGTCTTGCCACAGATGCTCACTGGGATTTAGGTCTGGACTTTGACTGGGCCATTCTAACATATGAATATTCTTTGATCCAAACCATTCCACTGTAGCTCTGGCTGTATGATTAGGGTCATTGTCTTACTGGAAAGTGAATCTTACTGGAATTCTTTTTCAGCCTTCAACAGGTTTAATTCCAGGATTGCCCTGTATTTAGCTCAATCCATCTTCCCATGAACTCTGACCAGCTTTCCTGTCCCTGCTGAAGAAAAGCATCCCCACAGCACGATGCTGCCACCACCATGTTTCACAGTGAGGATGGTGTATTCAGGGTGATGAGCAGTGTTACTTTTCCGCCACACATAGCACTTTGCATTTAGGCCAAAAAGTTCAATTTTGGTCTTATCTGACCAGAGCACCTACTTCCACATGCTTGCTGTGTCCCCTATATGCTTGTGGTAAACTGCAAACAGCACTTCTTATGTCTTTCTTTCAACAATGGTTTTCTTTTTGTTACTCTTCCATAAAGGCCTGCATTGTGGAGTGCACAACTTATAGTTGTCCTGTGGACAGATTTTCCTACCTGAGCTGTGGATTTCTGCATCTCCTCCAGAGTGACCATGGGCCTTTTGGCTGCTTCTTTGATCAGTGCTCTCCTTGCTCAATCTGTCAGTTTAGGTGGACGGCCATGTCTTGGTAGGTTTGCAGCTGTAGAATACCTTTTTATTTTTTGGATGATGAATTGCACAGTGCTCCTTGGGATGTGCAAAGCTTGGGATATTCTTTTTATAACATAACCCTGCTTTAAACTTCTCCACAACTTTATCTCTGACCTGTCTGGTGAGTTCCTTGGTCTTCATGATGCTGTTTGTTCACTAGTGTTCTCTAACAAACCACTGAGGGCTTCACAGAACAGGTGTATTTATACTGAGACTAAATTACACACAGCTGGACTCTTAACTAATTAAGTGACTTCTGATGGCAATTGATTGAACTGGATTTTATTTAGGGGTATCAGAGTACAGGGGGCTGAATACTTTTGCACGTCAAACTTTTCAGATTTTTATTTGATTAAAATTTTGAAAACCATGTATCATTTTCATTCCACTTTACAATTATGTGCTACTTTATGTTGGTCTATCACTTAAAATTTCAATAAAATACATTTAAGTTTGTGGTTTTAAGGTTACAAAATGTGAAAAAGTTCAAGGGGTATGAATACTTTTTTTTTTTTTTATAAACTGTAATTTTTATTAACATTTTGATAAAAGGACAGGAGGTAGCAAAACTTCAGTCGAAAGATAAACAAGAGAGAGATAATCGCTAACCCCCCTTCAATTAACAAGGAACAATAATCAGGCAAATGCAATAAAATGCAACAAGGAGAAAAGAAAAAGGAGAAAACGGGGAAGACAGACAAGTAGGGAAAAACAAGAGGGAATAATACTGAAAGGGAGGGGAGTAGATGACCTGTCAGCAACCTAAAGACCCCGAAGAGTGCAATACATATCCCACTGCGACCAGATAGACTGGTATGCCTCCACAGTGTTATTAATGCTTGCCGTCAGGTGTTCAAGTGTGCGAATGTCCTTCATTCTGCCAAGTAAATCCGGCCCTGAAGTCGAGGACACCGATCTCCAATTACGTGCTATAAGAGTCTTCGCAGCCGCACAGAGATGGAGGAAAAGGCGGGACGGTGCCCTGCTAAAGTGTTTAGGAGGGAGGCCAAGGAGGTAAATCAGCGGGTCTAATGGGACCCTCTGGAGAAAGAGAGCCTCTGTCACTGCCCCGACCTCCCTCCAAAAACCCAATATGAGTGGGCAAGTCCAAAATATATGATACAAAGAGCCATGACCTGAAAGGCACTGCCAGCACACCGGTGGTATAGTAGGGTTGAGGGAGTGGAGGAGAGAGGGGGTATGGTACCAGTGCATAAGTAGTTTGTATTGGGTCTCCCTATAAGTTAAGCACATAGAGGACTTCACCGCTTGGGACCAAATCACCTGCCATTGACCTAGAGTAATCGTATGACCCAGAGCCTCCTCCCATTTAGTCATGTATCGATGAACCACCAGTGTGCTATCCCCCGGGGCTTCCTAGTTGTATATGTTAATTATTTGGCATGCCTTTTTTAATATTTATGGGGGGGGGTTGTAACCTTTCTGACATGAGAGTTTATAATTTGGCTATTTTACTACGTCATAACCTGGTTTGGCTGAATAATTCCTCCTAATACTCTAAACTAGGGCTAGAGTCTGGTCTGGTTCACCCATGGTGCTTTTCAGGGCTTTTACTCACCCGCCTCATCAAAATACCCCATCTCCTAAATTTGAGTATATTTGGAAGGGATACAGAGATTGCATGGCACCTCAGTAGAGCATTACCACCTGCCTTACCTACTATCCAAAAACATGCCGCTCTGGGGTCACCCAAAATTTACTCCTGGTGTGGAGAATGTGTTGTTAGGGAAGTAGAAAGAGAGCATGATCACTCGGGTGTCTCACCTGTTACATCCCCAGGAGCCAAGGTACTTAACCTATGATAAATTCAGGGAGAAATAACAACTCTTTAGCCGACCCATAAGAGGGAATTAGGATGCACAGGTGCCATCCACAACTTCTTTATTTCCATCCACTTCGTGTAAGCTGGGATAGTCGCCCAAAAGGGAATACAACGCAGATGCGTCGCCCAGTGGTAATGGAGCAGATGGGGGACGGCCAGACCCCCACACCCCCTCCCCGCCAATATGACAGAGCAGGGTATACGGTGGCGTCTAGCATTAAAGATAAACTGGAATACGGCTTTCTGTAGGTTTCTGAGCTCACTCCTAAGGACCGCCACTGGTAATGTCTGGAAAAAATACAACAATTTAGGGAGCAGGGTCATCTTGACCGCTGTAATGCGTCCGAGGAGGGAAACTGGAAGAGACTTCCAGGAATCCAGCAGAGATCGAAGTTCCCGAAAAAGGCGCGGGTAATTTGCAGTGTAGAGTGTCACATATGATGGAGTAATACGGACACCTAGATAGTTAATAGAGTCCAAGCACCACTGGAAGTTATAGAGTAGAGCTAAAAGATCATTCGGTACATTAAGGGGAAGGACCTCAGTCTTGGAGGAGTTAACCTTGTACCCCGAGAGGTTCCCATATAACTTCAGAACACGCAGAAGGTGAGGCAGTGTAGTGTGGAGGGAAGTCAGAGTAAGAAGCACATCATCTGCGAAAAGCGATATTTTAAACTCCCTATCCCGAACTGCAACTCCCCTTATGTTAGGATCTTGGCGAATCATGGCTGCTAATGGCTCAATGCAAAGAGCAAAAATAAGAGGGGAGAGGGGGCAACCCTGTTGTGTCCCTTTGCTAATAGGGAAGGGAGTGGAGTTTGAATGGGGGAGTTTTATCTCCGCTGTGGGCTTAGAATACAAAGACCTGATCGCTGTTAGGAACGGCCCCAAGAGGCCAAAATTCTGGAGAGTGACTAGCATAAATGACCAGTCTAAGCGGTCAAAGGCCTTCTCAGAATCCAAGCCCAGCAACAGAGTCGGAGTGGAATAATGATTGGCGACCTCCACCAAGTCCACAGATCTTCTGGTGTTGTCGCACCCCTGCCTGCAGGGAACGAATCCCACCTGATCCTTATGAACAAGGGAAGGAAGGCAAGCATTAAGGCGGTTGGCCAACATTTTTGTATACAGGTTCAGGTCAGTATTTAGCAAAGCAATCGGACGATAATTGGAGCAATCCTGCAGGTCCTTCCCTGCTTTGGAGACTAGGGTGATATGGGAGTGAAGCATAGTGGTAGGAATAGGGGAGCTCAAAAGGAAGGAATTAAATAAATCAACTAGGTATCAAGGGGTATGAATACTTTTGCAAGCCACTGTATGTCACTTTTGTAGATTTGGAGAAAAACAGCTTTGAAGTCTTATGCAAATGACACAGTTGGTGCACTTCAGTCCTAGAAGTGCTGCTGTTGTTAGGCTGGGTGATGTCATAGCAGTGGGAGATCAACTCACTACATGATGTGGCACAGGCAGGAGATAGTAGGGGTCTGAGTCGCAAAACCATTGCTCTAGGGAGCTAAAGGTCCACTCCCAGTTCACCAACTGCCTCATTTGCATAAGACTTTAAAGTTGTTCTGCTCCTAATAATAATAATACATTTTATTTATATAGCGCCAACATATTCTGCATCACTTTACAAATTGTAGGGTTCAAGTATAGACAAAAAGATACATTACAGAGTAATAGTCAATTCACAAAATGGGACTGAGGGCTCTGCTCGCAAGAGTTTACCATCTATGAGGTAGAGGGGGTGACAAAAAGGTAGCAGGGGCTGCATTGGAAGTAGCATTCGATACTGCGATAGCGGCTACTTTCATTACACATAAATAAAGCTGTATGAGCCGTCAGCATTCAGTGTCCTTTAATGTGCAGCTGGGGCCTGGACATATAAAGTTACAGTCCAATACGGCCACATTACCCTGTGGGGTAATGTGGGAGCATGGACAGAGGAGGGTTCGTTTTAGGGATTTTAACTGCGGAAGGGTTTACATTAGGAATTGTGATAGGCCTGTCTGAAAAGATGTGTCTTTAGTTTGTGCTTGAAGCTGTAGAAATTGGGAGTTAATCTGATTGTCTGGGGTAAAGCATTCCAGAGAAGTGGTGCAACTCATGAGAAGTCTTGGATATGAGAGTGGGAGTTTTTGATAATAGAGGAGGTCATACACTACAATTAATAGGCAGACAGCCAGTTAACCTCATTGGTGTTTGTGGTATCTTAGTGCTGACTGGTCCTTACAGGGCAGCATCAGCTTTTTGCAGTAATAGCTAGCCAGTATCGTCCCCTGATGATTCTTGTTTTATAGCCCAGAAGAAGAAAAAAGTATAGGGACTGATAGGGATGGCTAGGGCTAGCTTGGGACAGCCCTTGTAAGGGCAGGAGCAAATTGTGAATGCAGTGTATGAAATTAGGATGACTACAGGGAAAGTAACTTCCAGGCTCTTGTTCATCTATTTATTATTATTAATAATAATAATAATACATTTTATTTATATAGCGCCAACATATTCCGCAGCACTGTACAATTTGTAGGGTTCAAGTACAAACAAAAAAGATACATTACAAAGAAATAGCTCGAAAGAGCTTACAATCTATGAGGTAGAGGGGGTGACACAAGAGGTAGCAGGGGCGGCATCAGAGGTAGCATTGCTTATACAATAGTCAGACAATTTTGTAATAGAGGTTACTGTCATTACACATATATAAAGCTGTATGAGCCGTCACCAGTCGTGTCCTTTAACATGCAGATGGTGCCTGGACATATAAAGTTAGTCTGAAACGGCATCATATCCTGTGGGGTAAAGTGGAAACGTGAACAGAGGGTACGTTTTAGGGAATCTAACTACGGAAGGGTTTACATTAGGAGTTGTGATAGGCTTGTCTAAAAAGATATGTCTTTAGTTTGCCCTTGAAGCTGTAGAAATTGGGGGTTAATCTGATAGTCCGGGATAGAGCATTCCAAGTGCAAGTGGTGCAACTCAGGAGAAGTCTTGTATACGAGCGTGGGAGGTTCTGATAATAGAGGATGTTAGTCTTAGGTCATTGAGTGAACGGAGAGCATGGGTTGGGTGATGGAGAGAGATGAGGGAGGAAATGTAGGGAGGTGCAGCATTATGGAGAGCCTTGTGGATGAGGGTGATAAGTTTATATTGTATTCTGTATTGAATAGGTAGCCAATGTACAGTCATGGCCAAAAGTTTTGAGAATGATACAAATATTAATTTTTACAAAGTCTACTGCTTCAGTTTTTCTAATGGCAATTTGCATATACTCCAGAATGTTATAAAGAGTGATCAGCTTAACAGCAATTACTTGCAAAGTCAATATTTGCCTAGAAAATTAACTTTATCCCCCAAAACACATTTCAACATCATTGCAGCCCTGCCTTAAAATGACCGCCTAACATCGTTTCAGTGATTGCTCCATTAACACAGGTGTGGGTGTTGATGAGGACAGAGCTGGAGATCAATCTGTCATGATTAAGTAAGAATGACACCACTGGACACTTTAAAAGGAGGCTGGTGCTTGCCATCATTGTTTCTCTTCTGTTAACCATGGTTATCTCTAAAGAAACACGTGCAGTCATCATTGCACTGCACAAAAATGGCCTAACTGGGAAGAGTATTGCAGCTAGAAAGATTGCACCTCAGTCAACAATCTATCGCATCATCAAGAACTTCAAGGAGAGAGGTTCCATTGGTGCCAAAAAGGCTCCAGGGCGCCCAAGAAAGACCAGCAAGCGGCAGGACCGTCTCTTAAAAGTGTTTCAGCTGCGGGATCGGGCTACCAGCAGTGCAGAGCTTGCTGAGGAATGGCAGCAGGCAGGTGTGAGTGCATCTGCACGCACTGTGAGGCGGAGACTCTTGGAGCAAGGCCTGGTCTCCAGGAGGGCAGCAAAGAAGCCACTTCTCTCCAGAAAAAACATCAGGGACAGACTGATATTCTGCAAAAGGTACAGGGAGTGGACTGCTGAGGACTGGGGTAAAGTCATTTTCTCTGATGAATCCCCTTTTCGATTGTTTGGAACATCTGGAAAACAGCTTATTCAGAGAAGAAGAGGTGAGCGCTACCACCAGTCTTGTCTCATGCCAACTGTAAAGCATCCTGAAACCATTCATGTGTGGGGTTGCTTCTCAGCCAAGGGAATCGGCTCTCTCACAGTCTTACCTAAAAACACAGCCATGAATAAAGAATGGTACCAGAATGTCCTCCAAGAGCAACTTCTCCCAACCGTCCAAGAGCAGTTTGGCGCTCAACAATGTCTTTTCTAGCATGATGGAGCACCTTGCCATAAAGCAAAGGTGATAACTAAATGGCTCAGGGAACAAAACATAGAGATTTTGGGTCCATGGCCTGGAAACTCCCCAGATCTTAATCCCATTGAGAACTTGTGGTCAATCATCAAGAGACGGGTGGACAAACAAAAACCAACAAATTCAGACAAAATTAAAGCATTGATTCTGCAAGAATGGACTGCTATCAGTCAGGATTTGGTCCAGAAGTTGATTGAGAGCATGCCAGGGAGAATTGCAGAGGTCCTGAAGAAGAAGGGTCAACACTGCAAATATTGACTTGCTGCATTAACTCATTCTAACTGTCAATATAAGCTTCTGTTACTCATAATATGAATGCAATTATATTTCTGTATGTGATAAAAACATCTGACAAACACACATAAAAACCAGAGGGCAGCAGAGCATGTGAAAATATAATATTTGTGTCATTCTCAAAACTTTTGGCCATGACTGTAGTGACCGACACAGACTGGAGGCATCGCTGTAGCGTCTAGACTGATAGATGAGCCTGGCCGCCGCATTCAGAATAGATTGTAGAGGGGAGAGTTTAGTAAGGGGAAGACCGATTAGTAAGGAGTTACAGTAGTCAAGGCGAGAGTGAATCAGGGCAACAATAAGTGTCTTTAGTAAGGAAAGGGCGTATTCTGGAGATGTTTTTGAGGTGGAGATGACATGAGCGTGCGAGTGATTGGATATGGGGGGGGGGGGGGTGAAGGAAAGGTCTGCGTCAAACATAACCCCGAGGCAGCAGGCATACTGCCTAGGAGATATGGTAAGGCCGGAGACTACGATGGAGATATCAGGGACAGATCTATTGGATGGTGGAAACAGCAGTAGTTTGGTCTTTGAGAGATTCAGTTTCAGATAGAGTGAAGACATGATATTTGAGACAGCAGAGAGACAGTCACTGGTGTTCTGTATAAGCGCAGGCATGATGTCACGGGATGACATATATAATTGGGTGTCATCAGCATAAAGATGGTACCAGAAGCCAAATCTAGTGATGGTTTGTCCAATGGGGGCCGTGTAGAGGGAGAAGAGCAGGGGGCCTGGGACCGAGCCCTGTGGAACCCCGACAGCAAGAGAAAGGGGGGAAGAAACACAGCCCGCAAATGATAGACAAAAAGTGCGCTCAGAGAGATAAGAGGAGAACCAGGAGAGTGCGGTGTCCGTGAGGCCGACAGAATGGAGAATAGTGAGGAGGAGTTGATGGTCAACAGTGTCAAATGCTGCTGAGAGATCTAGAAGAATAAGAAGAGAGAAGTCACCTTTGGATTTAGCTGTCAGAAGATCATTGGAGACTTTTGTGAGGGCCGTTTCAGTAGAGTGCAGAGTGCGGAAGCCAGATTCTAAGGGGTCAAGAAGAGAGTTAAGAAATAGATCTGAGGTCTCTGTTAAAGACTACAGCATTCATGTGGAAAGGTTGATTTCGATAAACTAGAAAGAGATTACGAATATGGAAATATGTCCCATACACTCTTGGCTCATCAGCTGAGGGACTGGACAGCTACGATGAATACCTTACGCATTAAAGGACTCAACAGGAAATATTGATTACAATCCAGGGAAGATAGCCTAAATATTAGGGTATTACTCTTCCGCATACCGTCTTACCCCAACTATACCAATAACTTGACTGCGCACTTCTGGATTCTTAGTTTCCACTTGGTGCCTGCGCACTCTTTCCCCTAGAGACTCTGGCACACTTAAGTCTGTCAGCTGTAAATTTGTTGTAAACCTAATCACAGTATCGTGTAGCTGTGTTTCTATAGTTTCCAAATATGTCTATGTTACTCAGCTTTGGAGCCCCATTCTAATGTAAACTGCAGTAAATGAGTTCTTTGGTGGGAATCTAGAGCTAAGACTAAGGCATAGGCAAGCTAAGGCACGCCCATAAAGCACTTTCCCCTCATTTCCATATGAGTAAAATGATAATTTACTTGAAAATTACGCTCAAAAACTAACAAAGGCATATTTGAAAACTATAGAATCACCTCTACAAGGTATTGTGATTAGGTTTATAACCAATTTACTGGTCCTGACTCGTTATCATACTTTTTAATGCATTCTTAGACAAAGAGGCTATCATTGACAGGTTGATCTGCTTCAACTTATTCATAAAGATTAGATGGGGTTCATCCAATTTTGCCAAGCTTGTGACAACACCAGAAGGGTGACTGATCAGATTGACACTGCAAACAGGGGTGGAGTGGAGGCCATTCTCTTAAGTTTGGATGCTGAGAAGGGGATTGATCTCCTGAACTGCAATTTTATGTTTCAAGCTTTGCAACTTTTTGGTTTCCAGGGCCCATTTTTACAGGCTTTGAGGGACCTCCACTCTTCTTTCAGGGTGTCAGGTTATCTTATACACATTTCTTATACTATACTATAAAGAATGTTACATGTCGGGCCAGTCCACTTTCGTCGCTCTTGTGCTTAGCATAGAGCCTTTGGCATTTTGTATCAGGGCCCACCATAATATTCAGGGTATTACGATACAGATGCCTGATCTCCGGGGTATTACGGAACATTAGGGTGAGCAGGGGCTAGGGCTGTGGAGTAGGAGTCAGGACCAATTTTGACTAGAGTAGAAGTTGGAAAAAAAGTTTCTGACTCCAGCTTCAAAATAATGATTACTTCAAAAAATGATTACTTATTCTGAATTAAATTGTACAATTAATTAAATACATACTGTAGCTTGTGGCATATTTAGTTTCAGAAAAACTCAGACACTAGCTTTTTAATGAATTAGAGGATCCCTACTGTCGGAGTTGGGATTGGTCTATGGAAAAGTAGAGTATGAACTGGTAGTTTGGCCTACCAACTCCACAGCCCTGGCAGGATCGGTGTTACCCAAGCAATTGAATGGGGCCCCCACTAACCAAATACCGACTGACAGAGTTTTTTTTTTTTAAACAGCTATTAAATATTGGGTTATTTCAATAGGTAATGGGCTATATTATTACTCACCTCTGCCAGACATAAGTTTGTTTAGGGTCCCAGAACTGCCAAATTAGTCCTCAATACTGAGCACATCATACCTTTAGATAGTGCAACACATGCACCATTTCTTTGGAAAAGCTGTTTTTTTTTTTTTGAAAGATGCAAATAAGGTTCAAGTGTTATGCCTTTAGTTTTTCAACCTGAATACAGAGCCCTTGGTGGCTGTGACACGTCCTCCTTGTGCTTGAGCCTTTTTTGCGTTTCTAATAACAGCTTTTTCAAGGATCTAAAGTTATGAGGGTGCTCAGCATAATGTCCCCTACAATGCGCTAAGGATTTATGCACACAAACAAGTGTACAGTCTGAGGGTGTTCTGATGCTCTGTTCCATTATTTTATAGGCCCTGCTCTATAAATATCAAAAGGCAACGGTACATTGGAACACGCTTGGCTGCACACTCGGTCGCATACATGAAGCCTTAGGCTGCTTTGATATGGATGTTCCTGGTGGCAATAAGCATTTCAGAAGCATAATATTCAAGAATATTCCCATTTCACATTATTTTCTAATTATATTACGATATTATTATATTATGATTTTTTTTACCATTAAGATTTTATGAATAACTAATAAGACATTATTTTTGACACGCTACACTGACAATTTTTTTTGTGTTGCTTATACTTTTGACAACTCTCTCTTCCCGTACACAGCTATCCGTTTCTATGGAACGTCACGTTGCTGGGCAGAGTGACGCGCTTATGCTGTACTAGAACGTTTTGAACACAATCTAACCTATGTAGATTATGTCACGCCCTTAGGGGCGGTTTTAAACACAAACTGATTTCTGATTGGTGTAAATCGCACTTCGTTATGAAATAACGTGCCTACTATTGGTTTGTTACTAGGTTTGGTTGCATACGCAAGGTGTTACGGATAGCGGGAGGAGGTGCTGTGGTTGCTTCGATAAATCCGCTTATCTGAAGCCCGAGTCTGCATGATAATGAGTAGCGGCCTCCAAACCGGGAGCGCAGCATCCAAAAGGCCGAGTCTGCCCCAGTCAATATAAAGCTGCTACTGTGGTTGTTAATAGTCTCCACAGAGCTGTGGTGTCAACCACTTCAGTCAAGAATCTGCCACAGCCAAACTTTCATATACAGAACAGGTCCAGGCTGTTAACCGGAATCCAGCACTAGGCACCGGCCCACAAAGGTACACTGCCCTGCGGCTGCTGGCTTCGATTTGTCCTTTAGTATTGGCCTGCCTGTTTACTCCGGCTTGACTGCATCATCTGTCGGTGCCCAGTGTCATTCTGCAGTCATAGAGCCTGTCCTAGCTGGCCATTCTGTGCTGACTTGCTGGTATGTACCTACTATAAGTGTTGCACTTCCATTCTGCACTGCCCACTGGTGCTGTCCCATCTGGACTTGTTGCACTTCAGCAGCATCTATTCTGCCATAGAAGGAAAGTTTCATCATCGAAGTAGAAGAATCTTCATAAATTTTTCTGGTCCAGAATAGACTCAAGGAAGACACTCAACATGTCTAACAACGAGAGGGCTAAGAAGATCATGGAGGGCTTCAAACTGTATCCAAACATGTATATGGTGATATATATCTGTTCAGTGCCTGTGATATTGGAGGTAGGGTTTGGGCACGTTCCATGTCCCACAAGTCAGATAAAGATTCTTTTTTGTGAAGACTATGATCATTGGTTTTATTTAATGTTTTTGTGATATCTAAAGACTCTTGACTACTCAGGGTTGGTTTACACTTCCACCCGGAGTCCGTCCGTTGTGAATCCGACCTAAATATCAGAAAAAACGGGTTTTTAAAGCAACCCGCAGGTGTCTGTTTGCAGCCGCAAAGCCGCTTTTTTTGGTCGGAAACAAAGTCGGACATGCAGGACTTTGTGTCCGACCAAAAAAAGCGGATTCGTGGCGCAGAGGCTGCAATCGGACACCTTTGGATTGCTTTAAAAACCCATTGAAGTGAATGGGTTTTTAAACAAACCGCTTGCAAACCTTTCCCTATCCTTTTTTCTGATATTTAGGTCGGATTCACGGCAGACGGACTCCAGGCGTAAGTGTGAACCAACCCTAAGACTAAACTTATTTAAAGGGATTCTCCTGTTAAGACAGCCCTGTTTGACATGACCTATTCTGGCTTGGTCTACCTTTATGAAAAAATAAGTTCACACATGTATCGTCTTTTCTACACATTTTAGGCACTTTTCACATTGCATTGTTTAGTCTGTTGTTCTAATCCGTCATGGACAATGAACAATGGGCTAAAAAAAAAATAAAAAAAATACAATGAAGAATGCCACAGATGAGTGGCTCCTGATAATGTGCAAACTGTAACAGCAGCTATAGGTAGTGCAGCACTCTCCTATAGACTTCAGTGGGGCACTGCTGCTGTACCTAAAAGCTCCAGTTTGTACAGTAAGTGCGCAGCATGATTCCCAGCAAGTAAATTATTACTGGGAGCTGCACTGTGCTGGAGCAGTTGATCAGCTGGGGTTCTGAGTGTTGGACCATCGCAGATCTAATACTGATGGCCTATCCTTAGGATAGGCCATCCGTATAAAATATTGGATAAAACTTTGGCACAACAGATTTACTATAAATTTTTAGTTCTGGTGAGCAGACCTCCCATTGTGCACCAGAAAAATTGAGGGGTCAAAGCCTCTTAATAATTCTGGTGCATGTGCTGGCAGTACTCACAATATTAAGACTGCAGAATGATGTACCCATCTTAATAAATTCCCCCCACTGTGTTATTTTAGTGCTAGGTTTCATTTACACATCCATGTTTATAAGTCAAAACTAGGAGTGGGTCAAAAACGTATAACACGTACAAATCTTTCCATAAGGGTAAAGCTACACCACAACTTTGGCTGTGGCTCCTGTCATGCAACCAAAGATCAGCAGGTTACCCTGCGCTTCTTTCACTCATGTTCTTCGAATTCTTAGTGGCTAAAGTCGCTGTGAATCCTTAGCCTTTCACGGTATCTCTGTGTGCAGGTGATGTCCACACTTACAAATACTGACTCAAACAGTAACGTGTGAATTAGACCTTAGGCTCGATTCATATGCCAGTAAAATATCCGTATTATATGGACTGTATTACAGCTTCAAATCTTCTCCTGGACGTGGGTCTAAGGAGCCAGACTAGCAGCATCATAGGATGCTATAATGATGTAAGTGTGCGGACAGAATTTGTGACTGTAATACGGTCTGGATAATATGGACATTTTATGGCTGTGTGAATCCAATTTGAATGGGAGTCTACCACTACCAAATCTAAACACCTGGTGTGGCCTTGCGCTTGATTTACCAAAAAGCTCATTAGCATTTGGAATAAAAGTTGAATTGTACTCTGATGTAAGAAAGTTATGCTCATAATGTTACTAAATTTCAGTAGCATATAAATGGACTAGAAGCAATTTTAGTGGTGGTAAACTGCATTGTCCTGCATTGTTCATTTCCGTTGTTCTGCTCCATTAGAGTAACACAACAATGAAAATGATGGCGTACCGGACCCACCACATGACATATCATAGACTACAATGGTCTGTCATTGTACTGACAAAATAGCAAAGTATGACAGTTTTGTTGGAATTGGTGAGAATTAGTAGAAAGTCCTATTGAAAGCTTCAACACCGATGTTAATCTTGCCTTATTCAAGTCTTCAAACTGTATGTGAATGTATGCATTGCAATATACATCTAAGCTTTTCCTGTGATATTGGACATAGGGTTGGGCCACATTCCATACCCTATAAATAAGACACAGTTCCTCCTTCAAGAAGGCAATAATATTTATTGCATTTGATAGGACTGTGATTTCTTAATATTCATGACTTTACATGGAAAGTTATTTACAGCAGTTGTCCTAAGACAACTCCTTTTCACTTGTCCTGTGTTTACCTCGCTGGATGCAGTGGGATTTCCCAACAGTATCAGGTGATTGAAACATCTAAACAAACTCGTTCCTATGTCTTCAATCCTCTTTTTGATTTGTTAAAGAGGTTGTCTGGACTTTTTTTTTTCAAATAAATATGCCCGGGGAGGTGAAGGAAAAAAAAAAAAAAATCATACTCACCTGTCCCCAGTGCTCCGGTGTCCTCACAGCGCAGTCCGGTACTTCTGCTCCGGCGTCTTCTCATGGGCCTCTTCCTGAGTTCCGCTGATTGGCCTCAACGGTCACGTGTGGCTCGGACTTCCGCCACATGTCATCACTGGACTGAGAAGACCTGTGATTTCATTGGAGAGCAGAGCAGTTTTTTCACAGATTTAGTGTATGTAAATAAGTGTCTCAAGTAAAATAAAGTCAAGCAAAGGCAGCACCAGGGAACTGTATTTAGCACTGCTGTGGATGTATCTGTAGATAATTTTTGGAAGCTGGATAACCCATCTAACCCTTACATGACGCAGACACTTTTCATTTTTGACCCCCTGCATTCCAAAAGCCATAACTTTCTCATTTTTCCATTTACATAGTCTTTTATGAGGGCTGGATTTTATTTATTTATTTTTTGTGTGACAAGTTGTACTTCAAAATGGTACCATTTATTATTCTGTACAATGTCCTGGGAAGCGGGGAAAACGTTCAGAATCAGGTGGAATGGGGAGTGCATTACTGCTATTTTCTTACAGGTATGCTTCTTACAGCTTCCATTGTGCAGTAAAAATGCTATATTAGCTGTATTCTCCAGGTTTTAATAACACTACAAAAATTCAACATTGTAACATAGAAAGGGAAAATAACCTCTCAAATACCGTGGTCGCATTTGACCATGGCATCTGAGTAGTTACAGTGGGTACAGAAAGTATTCAGACCCCTTTAAATTTTTCACTCTTTTTTTTCATTGCAGCCATTTGCTAAAAGCAAAAAAGTTCATTTTATTTCTAATTAATATACACTCAGCACCCCATCTTGACAGAAAAAAAACAGAAATGTAGATATTTTTGCAAATTTATTAAAAAAGAAAAACTGAAATATCACATGGTCATAAGTATTCAGACCCTTTGCTCAGTATTGAGTAGAAGCCCCCTTTTGAGCTAGTACAGCCATGTGTCTTCTTGGGAATGATGCAACAAGTTTTCCACATCTGGATTTGGGGATCCTCTGCCAATCTTCCTTGCAGATCCTCTCCAGTTCCGTCAGGTTGGATGGTGAACGTTGGTGGACAGCCATTTTCAGGTCTCTCCAGAGATGCTCAATTGGGTTGTGGTCAGGGCTCTGGCTGGGCCAGTCAAGAATGGTCACAGAGTTGTTCCGAAGCCACTCCTTTGTTTTTTTAGCTGTGTGCTTAGGGTCATTGTCTTGTTGGAAGGTGAACCTTCGACTCAGTCTGAGGTCCAGAGCACTCTGGAAGAGGATATCTCTGTACTTGGCCGCATTCATCTTTCCTTCAATTGCAACCAGTCATCCTGTCCCTGAAGCTGAAAAACACCCCCATAGCATGATGCTGCCACCACCATGTTTCACTGTTGGGATTGTATTGGGCAGGTGATGAGCAGTGCCTGGTTTTCTCCACACATACCGCTTAGAATTAACGCCTGAAAGTTCAATCTTCATCTCATCAGACCAGAGAATCTTATTTCTCATAGTCTGGGAGTCCTTCATGTGTTTTTTGGCAAACTCTATGCGGGCTTTCATATGTCTTGCACTGAGGAGAGGCCTCCTTCGGGCCACTCTGCCATAAAGCCCCGACTGGTGGAGGGCTGCAATGATAGTTGACTTTGTGGAACTTTCTCCCATCGCCCTACTGCATCTCTGGAGCTCAGCCACAGTGATATTTGGCTTCTTCTTTACCTCTCTCACCAAGGCTCTTCTCCCACAATTGCTCAGTTTGGCTGGATGGCCAGGTCTAAGAAGAGTTCTGGTCGTCCCAAACTTCTTCCATTTAAGGATTATGGAGACCACTGTGCTCTTAGGAACCTTGAGTGCTGCAGAAATTCTTTTATAACCTTGGCCAGATCTGTGCCTTGCCACAATTCTGTCTCTGTGTAGAAAGAAAGAAAAAGAAAAAACAGCGCAGAGCGCTAATAGTGTAAAACCAAAGGATGATAGATATCAGAACACTGATACAAATTGCTCACTTTGGTGGGTTGTGATCAGCTCACAACAACTTAGAAGGCATGTAGAATCAGATTATCTTCATTTGGACCTTGTGAAGCAGCTGCTAGCCTCTGAACCGTGGTATGAAGCACGTGTGGAAGAATCCAGATGCAGGTAGAAAAGAGGAGGCAGATGAACGCTGGTCCAGAATAAATGTAGTCTTTAATCCAATTGAATAAAAAACGCGTCGCGTGTTTTATTCAGTTGGATTAAAGACTACATTTATTCTGGACCAGCGCTCATCTGCCTCCTCTTTTCTACCTGCATCTGGATAATTCTGTCTCTGAGCTCCTTGGGCAGTTACTTTGATCTCATGATTCTCATTTGCTCTGACATGCACTATGAGCTGTGAAGTCTTATATAGACAGGTGTGTGCCTTTCCTAATCAAGTCCAATCAGTTTAATTAAACACAGCTGGACTCCAATGAAGGAGTAGAACCATCTCAAGGAGGATCAGAAGGAAATGGACAGCGTGTGAGTTAAATATGAGTGTCACAGCAAAGGTTCTGAATACTTATGACCATGTGATATTTCAGTTTTTCTTTTTTAATAAATTTGCAAAAATATCTACATTTCTGTTTTTTTTCTGTCATGGGGTGCTGAGTGCACATTAATGAGAAATAAAATGAACTTTTTTTGCTTTTAGCAAATGGCTGCAATGAAACAGAGTGAAAAATTTATAGGGGTCTGGATACTTTCCGTACTCACTGTAAAAGCCCGTAATCAACGTAATCTCTGCACACAGGCAATGCTAGTGCGTCCATCATATTTAGTTATGTGCACCAGGACGTACATTTACGTCCTGGTGTGTGTAGGGGTTAAAGGGGTATTCCCATCTCAAAGGATCCTAGCTATACTGCAATATTATGTAAATGAAAGAGTTTTTCTTAATGCATTGCTTTAACAGTGCTGCTTTGTTTGCCTGTGTTGTTAGATTATTCCTCCCATTGTTTACACAGCGTTTCCATGGTGCACAACCTGTATCTGATAAGACAGGATGGAGCTATGAGTCACTGCTCTTTGGGGGGGTAGCTGAGTTCTCATTATTATGTATAGCTCTGCATGAAGGAAAATCAGTTTAGCTAATTGTAGTTTGCTGATAAAGGCTCAGAGTGTCTGTTATCTCTCTATGCAAACACAAAGATAAGAGTCCATTCTCTGTAGAAGCAGGGGAAGTGTTTTATGCAAACCTGTGTAATGTAATATACATTTACTGTGCATGTTATTTGATCTGCATTTATATTAGAGTTCTAGTAATCATAATGATCTCTCATGGTAAAAACAAAGTCTATATCTATTGTGATACTTCATAGTATCCTGTTCACCAAACAGTCAAAGCCGCCGCCTCCCCCCAGCATTGCTGAAGAATGCAGGAAGTGAGAAGAAGAGATAGCAGGCAAAGCCTCTGAGACAGGGAGATGGGAAAACCCATTAAGGCCGGGGCCCCATGTGGCATAAAAGCCATGGAAAAAACGTAGCGTTTTACAGCCACAGCAAAGTGGATGGGATTCTAGCGAAACCCATTCCCACTTTGCGGTAAAAAACGTACCATGGACACTCCGCGATTTCCAAAACCGTTGCAGTTTTGGAAATCGCAGCATGTCAATTATGCCTACGGAAACGCTGGCGGTTTCCTTGTAGGTATATTTGAAGCAGAGGAAAGCACTAGGGAGGATTGTTTCACACACAAACTACCAGTTTCCTTGTCCACCATCCAAACGCAGGCGGCACCTTCCTTACACACTTCTATCTCTATCTAGCCCATTTCCAGGCACTTAGCAGAAGGAAATTTGATGTCATGGCACCCATTACATGTTCCCGCCATTTACACTGTCTGCCACTGTCACCTTTGTTTTTGCAGTGGTGTGAAAGAAACCTGGACTGCTATGGACTGGACCATATAGTTTTTAGCGACGTATCCAGGTTCTGTTTGGGGTATAATGACGGTTGGGTTAGAGTTATGGCGGTCTCTTGGAGAGCTCTTAAATCCTGCCATTGCTCTGGAGTGACACATTTCTCCAACTACTGGTCTGATGATTCGGGAGACAATTGCATATGACAATATGTCACCCCTAGTAGTGATACAAGGAACAGCTCAGTAATATACTGCAGCCACATCTGTTGCTGGTCATGGCAGGGTTACCAACTGGCATTTCTCAGCAAGAAAATTCTTTCCGATACACAAAGTGTTTTCCAGGAATGTCTCCTTCATTCAGTGTTCTCCCTTGGACTGTCTCGTCACCAGATTTATCACCAAGTATTATGGGAACAGTTGGAACACCAGCTTTAGGCAAGCTACAAGTTTGCAGGATCCACAGACAAAGCTGCAACATCTGTGGGCAAATGTGCCGCAGGATACCATACAGAATCTCTGTGCCAACAAGCCCAACCTGATCTCATCCTTTATCAAGGCTAAAAAGCGGCCCAACAGAGTACTAGAGCCTGTTTTCAAATGTACATTTTTTTCCAGTCACCTTATCCTTTCGCTCTAATATTGTAATCTCTTACATATGTCATTACATTCACGCATAGAAAGTTTCTTCCAACCTTCCAACCTAAATCTTAACATTGTTAGGTATGGTTGTTGGGTTTTTTTTGTTTTTTTTTATATAAATATAATCCTGGAAAACCCCTTCAATTGCTGTAATAGCAGTTTCTGCATTGAATAAAGTTTACCTATACATTACTAAAGAAATGTAACCTATGACTTGTTCATGGTTCACAGAAGTCAATAAAATCACCTAATAGTCTATTAAAATAAAAGCAAGTGGGATGGGGCTTTGTTTTTTCTGTCCTATTGCAGACAGGGTAGAGGGAGTACTGAGGTGAAATATGGAAATGGCTTATTTCTAATTCACATCTTTATGATAGATACTAAAGGTGCTTTAGGTTAAGCAATCTTTTTTTTTTTTTTTTTTTATATACAGTGGCCTAGTCTAAACCTCAGTTTAAACCATTTAAACAGTTTCACCCATAGTTTGCTGGCCTGAAAAGTATACCAGGAGATGGACTCCTAGCATTTATAATTATCTATGATGCTAGGAGTTAATGAATCCCAGCGACATACTGTTCCATACCGTAGTCACTACTGGACAGTATGTCGCTGGGAGGCATTTACTTCTAGCATCATAGATAACTATAATGCTAGGAGGCCGTCTCCCGGTATACTTTTTAGACCAGTAAATTTATCTCACAAATGGACCCAAGTTTTTCCCAGGTGAAACTCTGTTTTGTGAATCTAGGCTATGTTGTTTTGACTGCTAGGTTTCAGATCTTACCACTTGGAAGTTATTTATTTAACTGCATAGAGGCAGTGGTTAAAACCAGTTAAAAAAACATAAATTGGTATCCAAAAGAGAGGGCTCCCTTTCTCACCCCATCAACACCCCATGATGTTGTTGCTATGACAGCTGAAGGCCTGGCACTGGTCTCTGGGTTTGGGGTTTGTTTGGGTTTCTTATATGTTGTATATCAGTGCAGAAATAGTGCAGTGTATTATACAAGTGATTATATAAGTGATTGAACAATTGCATGTCCAAGTCCCATAGTGGCTCAAAAAAAAAAAGTTATGTGTTAGTACTGTGAGAGAGTTTAGGCAGGTTGAAAAAATGCTGCAAACTAAGAATGCTTTCAGAATATAATTGTAATGGTTTATGTTAATTAACAAAATTAAGTGATGAATAAAAACAAATCTAAATTACATCTATATTTGTGTGACCAACATTTACCTTCAAACCACATCAATTCTTCTTGGTACACTACATGGTGGCTCTTCCAAACATCTTGGAGAACTAACCACAGATCTGTAGATGTTTGCTTCTTCACATACTCTTGTCTCTTCATGTAGTCCCAGACAGACTGGATGATATTAAGATCAAGGCCTTGTGGGGATCACATCATCACTTCAGGACTCCTCCTTCAAAAGCACAGTCACACCAAAAATTAGACTTTTTCTTTTGCACATTCACTTAATTTTGTTAATTGACAAAAACAAACTATTTTATTTTGAAAGAATTTGTACTTTACTGCATTTTTTTCACATATGCCTAAAACATTTTCACTGTACTGTATATGAAAAATAATTTATTTTTTTTAAGACTACATATAAAGGGGCAAATTTATTAAAACATTCTAAAAGCAAAACTTCATAGTTTCCCATAGCAACCAATCTCAGCCAGCTTTTATCTTGTATTCTGCTGCTGAAACATCAAAGTTACATTGCTGGTTGTTATGGACAATTAAGACAAATTTGCTTTTAAACCATTTTCATAAATCTTCCTCCATAAGAATCGCCACACTGGTATCGTCATGACCTATACAACAAGTGTTTGTCCTGTATGGTAATTGGCTTAAAACAACCACAAACAGTGCCATGCTTGGTGGTGTGAGATGCCTTTTCCTCTCCTTGTGGCATTTCCATTCTGCTCATTATTTCATGGACTGATCTGACTGGACTTTCTTATGGATTTGGGATTTCAGAGTGTGGGTGATAAATTTATTTACTGTTATATACATGTACTTTTTGTACCAATTGTGTTGCAAATGATCAATAAGAAAATATTGACAGTATTTGCCATTTGCGTTTTTAGTATTCGGCCCCCTTTGAACTTTTCAACCTTTTGCCACTTTTCAGGCTTCAAACATAAGGATATAAAATTTAAATTTTTTGGTGAAGAATCAACAACAAGTGGGACACAGTTGTGAAGTGGATTGAAATTTATTGGTTACTTTTTAAACGTTTGTAAAAAATAAAAAACTGAAAAGTGGGACGTGCAATATTATTCTGCCCCTTTACTTTCAGTGCAGCAAACTCACTCCAGAAGTTCAGTGAGGATCTCTGAATGATCCAATGTTGTCCGAAATGACTGATGATGATAAATATAATCCACCTGTGTGTAATCAAGTCTCCGTATAAATGCACCTGCTCTGTGATAGTCTCAGGGTTCTGTTTAAAGCGCAGAGAGCATCATGAAGACCAAGGAACACACCAGGCAGGTCCGTGATATCGTTGTGGAGAAGTTTAAAGCCGGATTTGGATACAAAAAGATTTCCCAAACTTTAAACATCCCAAGGAGCACTGTGCAAGCGATCATATTGAAATGGAAGGAGTATCAGACCACTGCAAATCTACCAAGACCCAGCTGTCCCTCTAAACTTTCATCTCAAACAAGGAGAAGACTAATCAGAGATGCAGCCAAGAGGCCCATGATCACTCTGGATGAACTGCAGAGATCTACAGCTGAGGTGGGAGAGTCTGTCCATAGGACAACAATCAGTCGTACACTGCACAAATCTGGCCTTTATGGAAGAGTGGCAAGAAGAAAACCATTTCTCAAAGATATCCATAAGTCTGGTTTAAACTTTGCCACAAGCCACCTGGGAGACACACGAAACATGTGGAAGAAGGTGCTCTGGTCAGATGAATCCAAAATCGAACTTTTTGGCCACAATGCAAAACTATATGTTTGGCGTAAAAGCAACACAGCTCATCACCCTGAACACACCATCCTTACTGTCAAACATGATGGTGGCAGCATCATGGTTTGGGCCTGCTTTTCTTCAGCAGGGACAGGAAAGATGGTTAAAATTGATGGGAAGATGGATGGAGCCAAATACAGGACCGTTCTGGAAGAAAACCTGTTGGAGTCTGCAAAAGACCTGAGACTGGGACGGAGATTTATCTTCCAACAAGACAATGATCCCAAACATAAAGCAAAATCTACAATGGAATGGTTCACAAATAAACGTATCCAGGTGTTAGAATGGCCAAGTCAAAGTCCAGACCTGAATCCAATCGAGAATCTGTGGAAAGAGCTGAAAACTGCTGTTCACAAACACTCTCCATCCAACCTCACTGAGCTCGAGCTGTTTTCCAAGGAAGAATGGGCAAGAATTTCAGTCTCTCGATGTGCAAAACTGATAGAGACATACCCCAAGCGACTTGCAGCTGTAATCGCAGCAAAAGGTGGCACTACAAAGTATTAACTTAAGGGGGCCAAATAATTTGGCACGCCCCACTTTTCAGTTTTTTTATTTTTTACAAAAGTTTAAAATATCCAATAAATTTCGTTCCACTTCACGATTGTGTCCCACTTGTTGATTCTTCACCAAAAAATTAAAATTTTATATCCTTATGTTTGAAGCCTGAAATGTGGCAAAAGGTTGAAAAGTTGAAGGGGGCCAAATACTTTCGCAAGGCACTGTGTATAAATATTTTTATATAATTTTTTTTTTTTTCTTCACAGACCGACTGCAACTCCTTCACAAATGGCTGGCAGCCATGGTCAGTCAAGAAGCAAAAAAAATAGTGATTTAAATTACTATGAAAGTAAATATGCAAAATACTATGCCTCTAATTATACAATATTAATTGTCTTACCTTTTTTTCCAACTCCAGTCAAAATTGGTCCTGACTCCACTGTCTTGCTTACAAGGCTATTTGCAGTCTGTGTTCAGATGTACCGTATATATTTTTGCCAAAAAATGGAATTGGCTTTCATCGCTGTATTAAGAGAGCTTTTACAAAAGTGGTTTCCTCTTGGAAAAAAATATACATGTGATCAAGGCCTGATTTGTGCAGTTATCTACACTTTGGTTTTCATTTTTTGAACGAGACAGGCATAGTGAGTCATTGTATCCACTGCCTTGGCATTGCTTATTTACATAATTTTAGGTTAAAGGCTAAGGCCCCATGTAGCGTCCCGCAGAAAAAAGAGCTGCAGGAAAAAAACGCAGCGGCAATGCATCGTAGTTTTTCCCACAGCACTTTTCACAGAAAGTCCGCAGAGGTTTCCTCTGGGGACTTTCTGCTTCCGTTATACCTATAGGGAAACCGTCAGCGTTTCCGTAGGTATAATTGACATGCTGCAATTTCCAAAAACTTGTCCATTGCGTGTAATTTTTCTACAAAGTGGGGATGGGATTCTAGAGATTGTAAAATGCCATATTTTTTTCTGTGGCGTTTATGCGACGTAGGGTCCTGGTCTTAAAGGGTTTTCCAGGATTTAAGTTACCAATATCAATCACTACGGAGTGGCACCACCACTTATCAGCTGTTTGCAGCAGGTGCTGAACTAACATAGAGCATAGCTCTGTTCTCTGTATAGTGGCAGTGTGAAGTTAGCCACTGTATAGTATAAGGAGCTTTATACTTCTAGAGGCTGGTGCTAACAGATGATCTGTGGAGGTGGCAGGTGGACCTGCGCAATCTCACACTGATTATCTAAAATAAGGATAGTACTTCTAAATCCTGGAAACCCCTTTTAATTGTAACGCACCTTTTGAGATATTTTAGCTTCATTTCAGAATACATTGAGCCTGGATTGCACTGCGTGATGTGTTCCATTCAGAGGTAGCCTGTAGCATCTGCTGCTCTATAACATGATTAATATGTCCCTGTGTACAGACCAGACATCATTTGTAATAAGTTGTTTACTGCCAAGTGGTCCTTTGAGTCCCTGTCCCTTGTCATACACTTCTGATTTAGTGTTCTGTCAGTTGTTTGCAGTGATGATGCAACAGTTTCTTGCATCTTCAGCATACGTATACTAATGGATGTCATGTAACACCCCATTTTTATTGTGTAACCTCTTGGCATATCAGCAAATGAGAAGCTTCGCTACAAGTGACCATGGTTTATAGATATGATTCCATAAAAACAGACCTTGATGCCAAGATGTTGGGGAAGAAGAACAAAAGCCATCTTGCATTGTGTTGATTCCATAGAGATCACATTTTTGTCTGAGGTTTTTCCTCCTTGATTGGCTGCTAACTTTTTCCCATAAATGACACCCACACATACATCTGTTAGCATCTGGGGTGAGCCTCACATTACAGATTATAACTCAGTTCCACTTTGAGCGTCTGCATAAGATCACAGATGTTTGTGTAGCTAAGGAAGGGAAGGGAGTGAATCCACACTCTCTGAGGAATTCTATGGTTATTGTCTTTGTGCCAAGTTAAATTAAATTTGATGAAGCCAACTCAAGACTAAAGTTTACCCTCACAACACTTTTCTGCAATCCCACACCAATAGAAAACCGTGAAACATACTACTGTGTGTTCTGTGCGTACAGTTTTCCTGCTGAATGTTCTGGTTGGCTTCCTTTTCCTTATTTACCTGTGTCTATGACACTAGGTTCACACCTGCATTTGGGTTTCCGTTCAGGGGGTCCTGCTTGGATATCCCCCGAACGGAAATCTAATCCGCTTAAAAAAAACTGTTACCTTCAGAAACCCATGGACTCCATAAACTATAATGGGGTTCGCCCTGATTCTGCCCAAATGAGGCGGAAAAATGCAGAGAGAAAAGCGCTGCTTGCAGGACTTTTCTCTCCGCATTTTTAAAGCAGAATAGGGAACTAATTCCCCCAGCGGAGTCTCTTTATAGGAAATACACAGCAGCTGAGGTCACCGCTAGTCATTCTGTGTAACACAGAGGGCCACCCATGATACTGGATGTAAAGTATTAAGGATTTGCCTGTTTATTGCAATATCCAGGCTGAAAAACCTCTTTAAGCTAAGGCCGCAGCGAAAAAGCATTGCAGGAAAAATCATGGAAACGTATCGCAACGTATTTCTGCTTCAGTTATACTGCCAGTGTTTCCATAGATATAATTGACATTCTGTGATTTCCAAAAGTACGACAGTTTTGGAAATTGCAGAATTTCTGCTGAGGGTATTTTTCTGCAATGTGTGGATGGGATTTGCTAGAATCCCATCCACCTTGCAGGGACTGTAAAACGCTGTGGTATTTCCGCTCTGGCCAAACCGCGGCATTTACACCATGTGAGGCCCTGGCATTAAAGTTCCTGACACTAGGAGCCTTCTAGCCAATTTGCACTTTACTCCCTGTTGCTAGGCTCAGGCCGTCCATAGATGCCATCCAAAAGCAAGAAGTTTTCACAGTGAGTGGAGAAGGAGGTTCTGTCCTGCCTTCACACATTGAATGGCGAGGGGAGGAGTTAATTCTCATTACAACACCTTTGCTACCTCTGTGCAGAGGACTGAACATTCTGCAAATCTCACATATTACAATGTAATAACTCTTCTATGTAATTGTATCTACTGGCTGCTTTTGTGATTACATTTGGAATTTTATTCACACACCAAGCAGTTTTGCTGACTATGCTAATAATTTTTTTTATTTTCTTGTTTTTAGCTGCATTTCTATGTGTATTTACAGTTCAGTGGATCTCCTATATTATGGTCACTTGGGCTTTTCTCAGCTATTTGTTTGCTATTGTACAATTACTACTGGCAGAATTGCATATAAAGAAACCAGCAGAGTCAGTAATGGATAAGTAATGGAGGCAGACTTCCCCTTATTTTACACGCCCACAGCCTTAGAAACAAATACAAAATGTGCTTCAGCCATAATGGGGATCTTAACATCAGAAAAACTAGTAGGACATCATGTATGAAATATTTATACAGTGATAGAAAACCCCAGCAAGACCCTGCACATATTTCAACTTTTAATAAAAGCTCAGGTACGTTTTAAGAATTATTTTAGGAAGAATGAGTATTTAAAGGGAGTCTATCATTTGTGATTTTACTATTTTAACTAAACCTATGCTCAAGTAGCCTTTAGAAAGGCTATTGTAGGCATACCTTTTATTTGCGTTGTCCCGAAAAATCTGGTTTATTGTACTGCAAATTAGTATTCTTAGAGCACAGGGGGTATTCCCTCTGAGCACACCCGCATCATCAGCCGGGACCTGCTTCGCCACCCCTTTCTTGATAGAAGTTCACGCCTTCTGCTCTTCTTCTTAGCTTCCTCCTCCCGTTGGCACGAACAGAGTCTTGCACATGTGCTGTACACTCAGCCACTTCGACTTAGGGCCGAGAGTACAGAACGTGTTTCGTTCGCCATCTTTAGTCTTTGGAACTCCAGGAGCTTGCGAAGTATGCTTGTGTAAGACTAAATCCAAGATGGCGCATGCGCTGTACGCTCAGCCCGAAGCCGAAGTGGGTTACCTACTATGGATCGAAATCTGCCAAGAAAAAGTTTCATCAGTGTTTTTTTTTTTTTTTATGGTGGTGAATAACATTAGTTGTGTCCTATTTTTGCCTGTTTTTTCTGGTTTGACTGACCCAATACAAGTCTTTGAGTCAGTTTTGAACATCTGTTTTTTTGGGGGGTAATGTATTAGTTTCACTGACTTGGATGAGTGGGTTGGGTGAAAAAAAATATGAAAAACTGATGAGTGGTTTTTTTTTTTTTTTTTTTTTCAATGTCTGATATTGATTCAGATCCAACTGATGCTAAACTGACGGGCAAAAAAACTGATGAAAAATATGATATACACTGATGGTAAACAGTTGTAAATTGATTTCATTTTTCACGTGCATGTATCCACAGTGTTTTGATGTTCGCTTGTTTCCTGACCTAATGAACTGCGCTGCTAGCAGTGACCTCATTCACACTCTAATTTTGCCTGATTCTTTTGTGCACTGTACCATAGTCACAGTTCTACCTGGTCAGCTGTTGCCTACACTGAGTCCACCCCAAGAGTTAGTGCCCCTTGTGGTCTTCCTTCATAGTAGTTCAAATTCCCATACAGGGGTTGAAGGTTAAAGACGGGGGGCCACTTAGACTTTGATCTCAGGACTAGCCTTAACTGGATTGGTGAAACAGTGGGTCTACAGCCCACTGTCTGTTACGAGCAGTCCATTAGCCAATGCTTACAGGGACAGTGACCGCACTCTCCTCAAAAATACAGTGGACTTCTTACAGTGAGTCCACTGTATTCTTTAACCTCTTCCCACTACAGCTGATTTTCGTTTTTGTTTAACCTTCCCCCCCCCCCACCTTGAAAAAGCCATTACTTTATTTTTCCATTCACAGAGCTGTATGAGAGCTCAACACCTTCCTGACATCCGCCATAATAGTACAGCAGATGCTGAGTCTTTTAAAGATGGTTATAGCCCAGCCTCAATAGTAATATATTGAATCTCCCATAGACTTCACTACAGTTGTATTGCAGTCTATGGGACTTGCTATCAAACAATTGCAGGTTCAAGTCCCCTTGGGGATGGGCGTGGGGGGAATAATAAAATAGTAAAAAATAAATAAATTAAAAAAATGTTTTAAGAAATAGAAAAATTTAGAATACACCACCCTTTCCCTAGAATACATATAAAACAAAAAAAAAAATTACTGTAAAACACATACACATTAGGAGTTTGTCCGGTCTAGAAACTTATAGAAATATTTTTCCCGTACAGTGAACGCCATAGTGGGGGGGAGGGGAGCTTATTTAAAGTGCCGAACTGCCAAAAAATTCTAATTGTACCAGGAGGGCTATTAATTGATGTAAAGAGCTGGACTTGGTGGAGGTGGTGAAAGGTCCTTTTTAATGTTTCTGGGACAAATTGTACTATGTAATTTTACCATTTAATATTCAATATTATGTATTGGGAAGCTGGAAAAAATCAGAATAGGGTGGAATTAGAGAGAAACTGCATTTGTCACTTTTTTATGGGTTTTGTTTTTACAGTATTCACTGTGCAGCCATGACATGTTGCCTATATTCTGCAGGTCAGCACAATTGTAGCAATTCCAAATTTATATAGTTTTGGTTATGTCCAAAACTTTGACTTTTTTTCGTGTAGTCGCCATATTCTGACACAGCCAGAACTTTTTTATATTACCGTATACAGGATACCTAAGGGTTTTTTTTGTTGTTGTTTTTTTAATGTAGGGCCAGAGGTGCTTCCCTCCACTTGTCTGATTCAGCTTTTTTGTTTAGTTTCAAAATTTTAGTTTGAGCCCTGGTTCACCAGATTCTAAGAGTTGCTATGGACATAATACCCTAAATAATTAACAGACTGTATTGTTTCTTGGCAGTGTAACAACTTTCTTACATACAGGTGAAACCAGAAGTTTACATACACTGTATAAAAAGACACATGTGCATGTTGTTCTCACTATCTGACATGAAATCAGAATAAACCTTTCCCGTTTTAGGTCAATTAGGATTACCAAAATTATTTATATTTGCCAAATTCCAGAATAATGAGAGAGAGAGAGAATTTTTAAGGCATTTTTATTTTCTGCAATGTCAAAAGTTTACATACATTTCATTAGTATTTAGTACCATTTCCCTTAAACTGTATGACTTTGGTCAAATGTTTTGGTTATCCTTCCACAAACTTCTCACAATAGTTGGTAGGAATTTGGGCCCGTTCCTCCTGACAGAACTGGTATAACTGAGCCATGTTTGTAGGCCGCCTTGCTCGCACCTGACTTTTCAGCTATGCCCATAAATTTTCAATAGGATTGAGATCAGGGCTTTGTGATGGCCACTCCAAAACATTGACTTTGTTATCCTTAAGCCACTTTGTAACCAGTTTGGCAGTATGCTTCGGGTCATTGTCCATTTGGAAGACCCATTTGTCCCCAAGCTTTAACTTGGCTGATGTCTTGAGATGTTGCTTCTGTATTATAATGTTCTTTCCTCATGATGCCATATATTCTGTGAAATGCACCAGTCCCTCCTGCAGCAAAACAATCCCACAACATGATGCTGCCAGCCACGTGTTTCACAGTTTGGATGGTGTTTAAGGGCAATGGTACCAAATACTAATGAAATGTATGTAAACTTTTGACTTTGCAGAAAGTAATAAAAATGCCTTTGAAAATTCTCCTCTCTCTTCTTTCTCTTTCATGTCAGATAGTGAGAAAAACATGTATATGTGTCTTTTTATATAGTGTATGTAAACTTCTGGTTTCAACTGTATGTCTGCTACACAAGTAACACCAAGATTGCATAAGCTGCCACACCTCCTTCTCATTACTACTGTTTTGTTCCAGGTGTTTTCTTAGATACTTACTTCCATATCTCTTTTTAAGTTTGTTCTTATGCTTTTACAATTTTTCTAAAAAATTGTAATAATAATGAGCTAAAAATTCTTGTCACTCCAGCATGAAGGACTGGAGCCATCTTTCCCTGAAAATGTTGCTATGGCCAATGTGAGCACTTGCTATGGTTCTCATGTACCTATGGGACTAGAAGAGATGTTAATTTTCCTGTAGAGAGATCATGAATAGATCATGTGTGGCCCAGTCCTGCTTTGCTTTCAAGTCTTTGTATCTGCTTTCCTTTTGAATTATTGGCATAGTGTTAGACATGAACCTGCGTCATGCAGAGACCAGGGGAAAAGAGATTACTGTGCTAAGTAACAGTTGTACGTTTCAGCCTTCCATTTTACTGCTCCCACTGCACCAAAACTGGAAGAACTAGACAAGGGCATTGTAGTGCCAAGATGGTATAATAGTAGAGGTATACTACCCCTGATGTGACTGTAATTTCCTTAAATTCTAGTTCACCTCTGCCCTGGGTTCTCCTTGGATCCTAAGTGGTATAGGCATGTAGAATTTTCATTGTTTTAGTAAGTGGCTGCTCTCTCTCTCTCTCTCTCTCTCTCTCTCTATCTATCTATCTATCTATATATATATATATATATATATATATATATATATATATACAGTCATATGAAAAAGTTTGGGCACCCCTATTAATCTTAAGCATTTTTAGTTCTAAATATTTGGGTGTTTGCAACAGCCATTTCAATTTGATATATCTAATAACTGATGGACACAGTAATATTTCAGGATTGAAATGAGGTTTATTGTACTAACAGAAAATGTGCAATATGCATTCAACCAAAATTTGACCGGTGCAAAAATTTGGGTACCCTTATCATTTTATTGATTTGAATAGTCCTAACTACTTTTTACTGACTTACTGAAGCACAAAATTGGTTTTGTAACCTCACTGAGCTTTGAACTTCATAGCCAGGTGTATCCAATCATGAGAAAAGGTATTTAAGGTGGCCAATTGCAAGTTGTTCTCCTATTTGAATCTCCTCTGAAGAGTGGCATCATGGGCTCCTCAAAACAACTCTCAAATGATCTGAAAACAAAGATTGTTTAACATAGTTGTTCAGGGGAAGGATACAAAAAGTTGTCTCAGAGATTTAACCTGACAGTTTCCACTGTGAGGAACATAGTAAGGGAATGGAAGACCACAGGGACAGTTCTCGTTAAGCCCAGAAGTGGCAGGCCAAGAAAAATATCAGAAAGGCAGAGAAGAAGAATGGTGAGAACAGTCAAGGACAATCCACAGACCACCTCCAAAGAGCTGCAGCATCATCTTGCTGCAGATGGTGTCACTGTGCATCGGTCAACAATACAGCACACTTTGCACAAGGAGAAGCTGTATGGGAGAGTGATGCGAAAGAAGCCGTTTCTGAAAGCACGCCACAAACAGAGTCGCCTGAGGTATGCAAAAGCACATTTGGACAAGCCAGCTTCATTTTGGAAGAAGGTCCTGTGGACTGATGAAACAAAGATTGAGTTGTTTGGTCATACAAAAAGGCGTTATGCATGGCATCAAAAAAACACAGCATTCCAAGAAAAACACTTGCTACCCACTGTAAAATTTGGTGGAGGTTCCATCATGCTTTGGGGCTGTGTGGCCAATGCCGGCACCGGGAATCTTGTTAAAGTTGAGGGTCGCATGGATTGAACTCAGTATCAGCAGATTCTTGAGAATAATGTACAAGAATCAGTGACGAATTTGAAGTTACGCCGGGGATGGATATTTCAGCAAGACAATGATCCAAAACACAGCTCCAAATCTACTCAGGCATTCATGCAGAGGAACAATTACAATGTTCTGGAATGGCCATCCCAGTCCCCAGACCTGAATATCATTGAACATCTGTGGGATAATTTGAAGCGGGCTGTCCATGCTCGGCGACCATCAAACTTAACTGAACTGGAATTGTTTTGTAAAGAGGAATGGTCAAAAATACCTTCATCCAGGAACTGATTCAAAGCTACAGGAAGCGACTAGAGGCTGTTATTTTTGCAAAAGGAGGATCTACTAAATATTAATGTCACTTTTCTGTTGAGGTGCCCATACTTTTGCACCGGTCAAATTTTGGTTTAATGCATATTGCACATTTTCTGTTAGTACAATAAACCTCATTTCAATCCTGAAATATTACTGTGTCCATCAGTTATTAGATATATCAAATTGAAATGGCTGTTGCAAACACCCAAATATTTAGAACTAAAAATGATTAAGATTAATAGGGGTGCCCAAACTTTTTCATATGACTGTATATATAAACAAAACTGGCAATATACATTTAAGATTTTTGCGGAAAATAATTCTGCGGGAAAGTGCACCATTTTGACATGTAGCATTAATTATGTGTATGGTAGATTATAAAGATATTATCGAGTGCTTGGAATACTAACCTGTTTCTAGGGGAGTGTCAAACCTTTATATAATCGTTCATATTGAAAAGTAAGTCTCCTTGTCTACAGAAAATGGTGTGTGTGTGGTTAGTGACACTGATGAAGAATAAGACACATCACCCGCTAAAAAAAGCAAGTGACAACAAGACATGCTGTATCAAACAGGAAAGTTTGGTTGCCAAGTACTTTCTGGGAGCAAAATGGAGGTGCTTGTGTGACACTGTACCTCCTCCTGTTTCTAGTAAATTCTGTGGCTTGTTTTTCATGCCATTTTAGTTTTATTTTTCGATTAATTACCCAGTCCTACTTCAAATGTCAATTTGGTTCATTGATGTGATTTTATGCACGTTGGTTATTTTAGTTCAGTTATTACAGTATCCCGTATGTTCTACCTGCAGTTTCATTCATACCGAACGTGTCCGAACTGTAACTGCTATTATACTCAAAGGTCTCTTCAGAGGCCCAGGGGAGGTGATCAAAAATTTAAAAGCAGTGTTGCTTACCTCCCTTGAGTTCTGGCGCGCAGGGCCTGTTCCATCCTCCTGAATGACTTAAGGGGCTGCTGAGGCCTGTGATTGGGCCTCTGCAGTCATGTGGCGTTGTGACATATATGGAGGTAAGTGTACAACGCCGTGTGACCCACATGACTACTGAGGCCTAGTCACAGGCCTCAGAGGTCCCTCATTTCATTCAAGACCCAATGAGAATGAGGATCACGCCAGAGCCCAGGGGAGGTAGCTAACACGTATTTTGTGTTGTTTATTTAAAAAAAAAAAAAATTGCGCACCTCCCCTGCAAAGGGCACTTCTTATGTCTGTCTTTCAACAATGGTTTTCTTCTTGCCATTCTTACATAAAGGCCAGATTTGTGAAGTGCATGACTTATAGTTGTCCTGTAGACAGATTCTCACATATGAGCTGTGGATTTCTGCAGCTCATCCACAGTGACCATGGGCCTCTTGGCTGCTTTTATGACCAGTGCTCTCCTTGTTAATCTGTCAGTTTAGGTGGACGGCCATGTCTTGGTAGGTTTGCAGTTGTAGAATACTTTTTTTCATTTTTGGATGATGGATTGAACAGTGCTCCTTGGGATGCACTTGATATGTTTCTATAACCTAATCCTGCTTTAAACTTCTCCAAATCTCTGACCTGTCTGGTGAGTTCCTTGGTCTTCATGATGCTGTTTGTTCACTAGTGTTCTCTAACAAACCACTGAGGCCTTCACAGAACAGGTGTATTTATACTGAGACTAACTTGCATAAAGATGGACGCTATTAACTAAGAGACTTTTGAAGGTAATTGATTACACTGGATTTTATTTAGGAGTATCAGAGTACAGGGGGGCTGAATACTTTTGCATGTCACACTTTTCAGATTTTTATTTAATTAAAATTTTGAAAACCATGTATCATTTTCCTTCCACTTCACAATTATCTGCTACTTTGTGTTGGTCTATCACTTAAAATCTCAATAAAATACATTTGTTTGTGGTTGTAAAGTGACAAAATGTGAAAAAGTTCAAGGGGTATGAATACTTCTGCAAGCCACAGTTTTATTTTATAATTGCACCATATATAAAACTTTTATCTTTTCTGTACTCTTTCTAGTGATCATTCTAAGGTCACAACTGTGTGTAATCCTACCTGCTATGTCCTTGGCATAAATCACATTTGGAAAATCTTCAAATACACTAAATCTGCAAGATTTACCACTACATGAATTCTCCTCACTGTAACAAAAGTGGGTAGCTGTACTAGGTAATGCTTTCAGCTTGTGGATAGAATGCGTTCACAGCCCTGGCTCCATAAATGAAGAGCTTTGTGACCACAATGAAAGCTAGCTTTAGTGCTGCTCATGGCAGGTAGCAAGAAGACTTTGGCTCTGGATGTGTGGGTTTATTGAGTGGCCTGCATGTATGGCAAGACTGAGGTGGAATTTATGGTGCATCTAGGAAATTAGCGCCACTGCGGTGTGTTCATGACAGGCACACATTCTTGTGAATGTTTTTAATGCAGGTGTACACATCTTGTTGTCATTTATAGCAGAGACTAGTGAATAGGGCCAGGTCTATTTTCTGCAGAGCTTGCCTCTGCCATAAGGATGATGGGCTTTTAATACTCTCAGGAAGATTGCTAATACATGGTGTCATTATGGGATAGATGGAGGGAGCCGGATAATATTCCAATAACTCGGGCAGAACCCTGACTTGAGCCTGCCGTCAACTACTCGGCATTAAATATTTAAAATGTGTAATCCGTTAAACATGTTGGAAAAAAAAATCGGCTACATCTGTTTTTATTTTTATTTTTTCCTTTATGTGAGGTTTCTAGGACTGCATCCAAAGCAGATTATGTTTAAAAGGGAAAATCTATTCCAGCAGTAACTGTTGTAGGAGCTGCAGTTTTACTGTACAGTAGAGAGAAGAGCACAGCAGCTGGCTCACAATTACAACCATCATCATCCTAAGCTCGGTTTGGATTTTTTTTAGCTAATGGAAGTTGTAGTTGTCAGGGTATTATAGGTCCTTAAAGGTGACCTGTCAACCTAAACATGGTCATTGTGAAATACAGCCATAAAAAGCTGCAGGTTTGAGAAAGTGCCCCCCCCCCATCCCCTTTGTGTGCCAGAGAGTAGAAGCAATATTACCACCAGATGGACCCTTCTCCCCATACTTGACTCTTTAAAACTTTGCAAAATTTGCAAAAAAGTTTTCTCTAATCATCATGATGGTAATTTGTTGCCAATGGATACGACCATGAATGTAGGAAAATTATATGGTCTGGCACTCAGACCACTATTGTGTCTAGGTTATCTTCTCATACATGTAGTGTCCCTGCCTGAAAACCTGTCCACAATAAGGAAATCATGGCTGGGTTTCTGACAAGTGCCAGACCATAGAAAGTTCCTGCAGTCATGGTCATATCCATTGGCAACCAATCAAAACAAAACCACTAGGATGGTTGAATGAACCTCTGCAAAATTTGCAATAATTTCTATTTGCAAAAATATTTTGACTTGCCTAGAAATTTAAATATAGTTATGTTTGTGGGAATACCCCATTTAACTGATCAGTTTCTCAGATCAAAAAACTAATGCTAAAATGAATGGAAACTGAACATTCATTTACATATTCATTGTTAAATTTAAGAAGATATCCATTTCTTTAGGACAGTAAAGTTGGGCATACTTTTGTGTCCCACAAAAAACCAGACAAAAACTGAACCATTTTTATCTAGCATTGGCTCTATTGAAACGAATGGTCATCAGTTTCCTCACATTATTATTATTATTATTTTTTTTTTTTTTTTTTTTTATGAACTATCCTACGTAGTTTAATATTCAATAGGGTTAATATCCAAGAAGATGTAAAATAAGGAGGGGAAATGTGTGAGGTTTTTCACCATTTTTTTTTTTTTTTTTTTATTAGCACATACTACAAAAATATTTTAAATAGTTTTCTCACATGGGTGAAACACATTGTTGTCACGAGGGGTGGCGCTAGAACCTGTGATGTGTGCATGGTAAAGGTGATTTTTTTTTTTTTTTTTTTTTTTTTTTTTTTTTCTCTGCTGCTTTTTCATGTAACCGAGGCTGATACATTAGCCCCAGTTACAGGAGGAATGCAGCCTCCTGAATTACAGAGAGCTGATCTGGATCTTTTTGGACCCAGCTGCTCATATAGTTATTGGTCCCAGGCCTTCATGTGGAAAACGGTCCATGTGGGAACTGTAGGACATGGACTGAACTTGGCAGTATGCATAGGAGTCACTGTATCCTAATCAGATGCAGTGATCTCCCGAACGGCCCGATCACTACAGTAATGAACTGATAATATTATGTTTTGGGCTTTTGGGCTGATCGGTAGCTCGCTGCATTGTAACTGACTTCTGATGCAGTGACTCCTTTGCACACCTCTGAGTTTAGTCCAGGAAATACATCCCATACATGAACCATTTTCCACGGACAGGACACTGTCATGTGCAAGGGCCCTTACTGGCCTATCTTTTCTGCCATGCAGTGCCTGAGCCATTGGGCAAGCATCTGATGACTGGGAAAGATCCATGGTTGCAGTTTTTTCCATTGTTGTTGATACAAAGCTCTACAGAGTGTTAAGCCTCTCGCACAACCTTAGTAGAAAGTTACAAGTGAAGGTTATTATAAGCCATTCATGGCATAGATACACATCCGAGATGTACTTTATTTTTCACCAATGGTCAGTAGCATGCTTGTGCCTACTACTAATAAATTAAACCCCATCCTCCATCTCTATAGTGTTAACGTCTTAGCTGTCTGTCAGATTAAACTACTAATTCCTAGAGGTTACAAAGCAGTGTTATCTTAGACTGAACTTGAAGTAATCCTAGCGTTAACCACTTTTCCGTGTCAGCTGCCTAAGATGTCCCCAGAGCAGCACCTGCTGTGTATGGAGAACTCTGGGGAAGGGGCTGATCATGAAGGTATAACAACCTGTTGTGTCACAATCATGTTTGCCTGAAGCCTTTCACCACATGTGCCATATAAACCCACGCACATTTCCCTTTCACTGGAAAGTTCGTCCTCTGATTTGTTTTCCATCTGGGAATGCTATTTCTACCGTGCAAATGGTAAAACTGATGACTTTAACATTCCTGGTTGCCATAATGTATCATTAGTGAGATATTCATTTATGTCTGTAGGTATTGATAAAGTGTTTTGGTCACTAATCTCCCAGACTATATTGCTGCATGACACTGTTGTAACTATAGATAACCTTTGCAGGCTTGTCATTTTAGAGCATTACATAATGTCTTACAGCAGTGTTTGTTAGTAGTTTGCTTTTACCTTTTTTTTTTTTTTTTTTTTATATGTATTTTCACTTGTGTACTATAACACTGAAGCAGTATGCCCACTGTGTTTTGGGTTTGTATTTGACTCAGCCTATATATTCAGTCACTTGCACGCTCATGTCACCTTCACCTCAAAAACCTCTCCAGAGTCTGCCTTTTTTTTTCTCACTGTGGCCCTGACTCGCTCTCATCTTTACTATAGAAATGCTCTTCTAATTGGTCTCACTAAACTCCACCCCTCTACAATTTGTCCTGAATGCAGCTGCTACAGACTCCTCTTTCTGTTGAACATGTACACAGATGCATCTACCTGGTTGCCAATCTACCACCGAATACAATATAAAATTATCACACTCCCCCATAAATCTCTCCCTAGCGCTGCACTTCCCTACGTCTCCTACCTCGTCACTGTCTACCACCTTAGTCGTCCTCTCCATTCTGCCAATGACCTTTTAGACTTCTCCTCTGTTATCCAAACATCCCACTCCGATCTCCAAGACTTCTTAAGCTGCACCTGTGCTCTGGAATGCACTATCCTGGACAATCAGATTAATACCCAACTACGGCATCTTCAAACACACCCTAAAAACACATCTTTAGGCAGGCTGATCACATGACCTGATCAGACTGTTCATTTCCTCACACTAAGTTAAGGTTTCTTATCCTAAGCTATCCCTTCTACTCTATTCCTCAGATCCTAATCCCTCCATCCAGAGGTTACTCTGTATTCCATGCACTTAGTATCTGTGTATTCACAGATATCAGCTGGTGACAGGCTCGTACAGCTTCAGTTGACCTTATTTATTAAAGATGATTGGACCATTGTACCAAACAAGCCCTCTTACCTCCTTGAGTCTTATTTCTTCATAGTTTCTAAGCTCTTGTGAGCAGGACCCTCGCTCTTATTCTTTGATATGTACTGTACTTGTATATATTTGTCTGTTCCTGTACTCTCTGATTTGTAAAGTGCTGCGGAATATGTTGCCATCCTATAAATAAAATTATATTATGCAATTGGAACTCCTAAATATATACTAATGTAAAATGCTGCCCACGTATCTTTGATAGCAGTTCATATAACCCCCTTATGCGCACAGTAGAATTATATAGCATATGGATCTGTCCTGTGTAATGGGTAAATGAATAGAACCAAACATGTCAAACAATTGGCACAACACTCTGGTGGCAAGAAACGTGTCTTGATGTCAACTCTATCTGTATCCTAAGGATGCAGAAGCTGAATACAATGGTGGTGCAGGAAACCTTCAACTTCCTTCTCCATCAAGGCTGTCTGTGGCTCGGAGACAAGATATGCTGAAGAAGAACTGCAGAAAGCTCCCTGGTAACAGGGCTTGGTTAAGTATTACTTTTTTTTCCCCCCATTTTGTATGGTACAGCCTCTGTAAGAGAGCCACATTGGAGCATTGTACTGTGTGGGGGGGCACAAAGGTACTATAATGGTAGGGGGACACTAAAGGGGCATCACACTTTGTGGATGTCACTGATAGGGCAGTATACTGTGTGGGGGCCACTAATGGGGAGAATAATGTATGTATTGTACATGCGACTGCCAATAGCTGCTGTTTATGGCACATTTTAGTAATTTTTTGTAACAACTGCAAATCTCTGCACTAGAAAAAAAATGACAGTAAGTTGCATACTATAATATGAGGAATGAGGGTTCATTCGTCTAGATGTTGCGGACATAAAAAAAAAAAAAAAAAATAATAAAAAACCTCACATGGGAACCTCTCAACTTTATTCAACCTTTATCACATAATGTCTGCCCCTGTGCTTTTCCTGGTATAAGAATATGCAAATAAGTTTTCTTTGATGGAAAAAACAGAAAATTCGCTCTAGCACCACCTTTTGGAAGGTAACAATAGATACCCTATAGATCAATGCCTGGTTTTCAAGAAACCTAATTGACATTATCTGGGATTGAAGCCAAACCTTGCCAACCAATACCTTGCTTTATACTGATGAGGTAATAACCCCAAAGCAGCTGTTTGCAGATGGGTTTCTTCTATTTGGAGAGATGTTCAATCCCAAATAAAGTAATTTAGGTCTTGTGAAAACAGGGTATTGATCTATAAGGAGTACCCTTCGAATAGTTGGCACTAGAGTGAGTTTTCATTTTTCCATCAAGGAGAACTTCTTTGTATACTTTTTACCCATAATTCTTAGAGTAATGTATGGTCTGTAAGAGTCTGCACACTGAAAGGTGGCCTGCAAAGCCAGTCTCCTTAAGGAGACACTGTACCCCTTTGCTGATATAGACATGACACATAGAGAGTCTGGGGTACTGTAAATGGTATATATGATCTTCAGAAGGCTCCAATGGGGAGTTTAGAAATCATAATATGGTTTATTACTTTTTTGTTTATCACGTTTGTCACCGTTTGTCACTGTGTGTGTAGATGTAGGGGTGCGGAAACCCTTTTGGGTCCTACCCGAAGTCTAGGGGTTGGAGTGTGTGGCCTTCGGGTTCCCTCCTTCCTTGCTCTCCAGTGTCTGTCTCTGCTTTTGTGGAGATAGACAACAGTTGCAGGCTCAGTAGTACTCTTGGGGTGGCAGCCCTTGAGGAGACTGATGCAAGTAGCTGGCTTGGTAGTACTCCTGGTGGTGGCAGCCCTGGAGGAAACCAAGTAAGTTCTGACCCTCCTGTTTCGGCAGTTGGGTTGGTTCAGCCCCCTTACTCTTGGGCCTTTTGGCTCTGAGTTTGGGGACAGTTTCGGAGGACCCATTCTCTTTTGAGATGGGTTTTGCGATAGACCGCATCCTGTGCACGTTTTTTCAGTGGCATCCGTCACTTTTTTCCGTGCACTGGTGTTTCGTTGGCACAGCTTTGAGACCTTAGATTTAAAAAAAATAAATAAAATATGGTTTGGTGCCTATTCACTTCTGATTATTGCGGGCAATGTCTGCCTATTGTTTATGAAGTTCTTCCTAGCTTGATGGCAGATCCTTTTGTTTTGCTGGTGGATGAGCTAATACTTTCTGTAAAGGTGTGTGGATAGCTTTGTCTTGGAACTGATTTATTTGCTGTATTTGTTATGATTTTACATATGATATAACCATGGTCTGCTGTTCTGGAGGTTCAGTCTCTCCTTGAATTCATAGTGTGAAGGTGCTAATAATAGTGACTCTCTGCCCCTGGTCAGGATGAAGAAAACTTAAGCTGTTGAAATCACATTAAGGGATAATGCCTCAGCCATGCTGTTAGGGCCTATCCATCACCCCCAAAGTGTGCACTTTCATCTTATATTAATTTCCTATACATGTAATACAAATAATTACATGTGCTTTTCCTTTAGCTTCAGATTTAAAAGTTCATTATATAAATGCATGGGTGTGCAGAGTTTTGACTGTCTACAGTTAACAACAATGTGTTTCTACTCTATTTTTATGCTGACATTTTGTTAGAGGGAGTCTTGTCACAAGAACCCAGCAGATAAGTCACCTAAGTTAAATGTTTTTTTTTCCCTTGTGTATTTTCATATTGACAAGCAATATCTTGGCAATGGAGCCACAAATGAGTTCTCTCCAGCAATGACTGCATTGCCACTTACCTCTTTGGAGCACAGCAAACTCCCAATTATACCTTTTATGTGTACTGGGCCAGTCATTATACAATGGAAAAGGCCTAGTACCACTGTGCTCCCACACGGTTTTTCCCACATGGTTGTCCCAAAATGTTTTGGTATGTTACAACATGAAGATTTCATAGCATTAGCCCTCCATTACCAAACATTACATTTAGCACAATGCAGTCAATCGGGTAATGTTCTCATGAAATCTGGTACAAATGGATACAACGGGGATCAGTTTTGTTTTTGCTGGATCAGGCAGATAAAAAATGATGGCTGGGTTTCTGACAAGTGCCAGACCATAGAAAGTCCCTGCAGTCATGGTTGTATCAATTTGCAACTATTAAGACTAAAGACTGTTACCACTAAAATGGTTAGAGAAAGACTTTAAAACACGGCAAAATTTGTAATTTATATTTTCAAAAAAATTTGATTTTTAAATGTGGTTTATATTCTTGGGGAAAACCCCTTAACCTCTTCCAGACAACTGCTGTAATAGTACGGCGGATGTTGGGTATTTTAACATAGCAGGCGCTCAGGATCTGAGCAGTAGCTATAGCCGCTGGGTCTCTGCTGTATTATACTGATCGCGGGCCTTAAAGAGGACCTTTCATGTCCTCATACATATGCGGAATTATATACCGCTAGAAAGCCGGCAGTGCGCTGAATTAGCTGGGGGGGGCGCATTCCTCACAGCTCAGAGTCATCGCTTGGTAAGGAAAGCCCCCTCTGACAGTACAAGTCTATGGACGAGTACTGCCAGGGGAAAACGTTCCTCACAGCCCAGCGATGACGCTAGGCTGTGAGGAACGCCCTTCTGACAGTGGGGAGATATTGGTGCCGAAATTAGCGGCACAATATCTCCATTCCCGGGCACATAATGGGAAAGCCGATTGTCTGCTTTCTAGCGGTATATAGAACCACATACGCATGAAGACATGAAAGGTCCTCTTTAACCCCTCCTGCACCTCGGTCAATGCTGACTGAGGCGCCATTTTGGAAGGGATCCCCGGCACCCGGAGCAAGATCCAAGGCTCTCAGGCTTGTCTACCATTCATTTGTAGGGCAGGTTGCTTTATGCAAACGATATATTGCAATTCATTAGCATTGTAATGCATTGCATTAGTGACCAGACCCCCCCCCCCCTGGGGTTCAAGACCCCCTAGGGCAGAAGTCCCCAACCTTTTTTGTACCAAGGACCACTTACATGTAGGCCAATTTTTCCATGGCCTGGTTTTTGGGGTGGGGGGGTCAGGGTTTGGGTAATTGGGCAGCTCATAAAAAAAAACACAATAAAGTGCATAGTTAATGATTATATTTATACAGTTCCCTAAACTTTATTAAGGGAGATCTCTCCATGTCAAGCATAACTTTTTAGTGGTATGGACAGCTCCCTTAATAAAAGCATGGGTAGGGCGGAGGAGGTCCTCATTCAATTAGGGGGGACTCAGGTAATGTTATGAACTGGGGGGGGGGGCATTATAACTGTATAGTAATAGTGCCAACAGTGTACTACAGTAATAGTGCTACCCCCGACCAGTTAACAGCATTACTGGGGGGGGGGTATTGTCACTATTAGGGCACTATAACAGTAAATAACAGTACCTGCACACAGGTAATGTTGTTAACTGGGGGGAACAGTTATAGTAGACCCTAGCTCAGCTGAGCCAAGTTTTATTGTCCTGTATTCACAGCATCACTTAAGCATGGGACAGTAGTCTGGCTGAAACTTACACCATTGGTGTTTGTTCAACCAAGCTGCAGGTGGTATGGGAAATGCGACAGTCACATGAACTTGTGTTATCCGGACGACATATAACATAAGAAATACAGCTGAATCTATGTTTCAGAGAGATTGTATGCATGGCTGAATGTCTTTATGTCGTAGACCACAGCAGATGTATTCCTTAACCTTAATAGAAATTCAATGATTCTTCGAGATGGAGAGACGGGGAAGACAATGTGGCAAGGAGCAGAAGATCTGTCATTTCCAGGAGTCGAACATGAAGGCAAGTTGTATAATCTCCTTTTAAAGTGTCCATTTCTAAATGTCATTGTGTTTTATGCCATTAAATACTGTTTTTATTTCCAGGATGTAAGTATTTTAGTCCATTATGGGTATGGCTTGACCTACAACACTTTTGTGTTATATTTATATTGCAATGCATCAAGAATAACAGTCCATTGCCTTAAGTTTCCATTAGAGTGACTGGCAGAGGGAATCCAGCATTGTCAGTTTAAGGCTGAGGCCCCACGTTGTGGAAACAGAACTTTTTGTTGTTGCAGATTTTGCTGTGTGTTTTTTTTTTTTTTTTTTTTTTTGAGCCAAAGCCAGGTGTGGATTGTGAAGAAGATAGAAGTATAAGTATTGCCTATATCTTTCCTTTTGTAGCAACTCTTGGCTTTGGCTCAAAAAAACGCAGCAAAATCTGCAACAAAAAAGCTGTGTTTCAGTAATGTGGGGCCTTCGCCTAAAAGGGTTTTCTGACCCCCAAATGGAGTTTGCACAGTCATGACCTATTTACAAGATAGGTAATCAGTATGTCATCTCATGGGGTCAAACATGTGGATCCCACACAGATCAGCTGTTCTGGCAGCCCCCAGGCGCTTAAGCTGGTGCAGTGGGTGGGGAGCACATGCAGGCTGTTTGTATTAAAGTGGACAAAGCTACAGTGTCATTTCTATTACTTGAATAGGAGCAGCCTGCATGCTCTCCTCATCCACTGCAGTAGCGTCTGGTGCCTGGAGGCTGCTGAAACAGTTGATGTGTGCAGGGTCCAGGGGTTTAATACTATAGAGGCGTACCATTGTCTTGCCGATAGCGTTAGCAGGCATGGGAGCCCTCAGATGTCTTCCAGCTTCCATGGCAACCAAACTACTCTCGTGACCAGCACAGAAGCTGATTGGTACAGAGAAATGAAAAAGTAGTAAATTTAACATCTGACCACACACCTGAAAGGTTAAAGGGGTTGGCCACTTTCAGACTGATATTGAGAGACAAATGGTATTGCTTGTATAATAAAAAGTTATACAACTTTCCAATATACTTTATCAATTCCTCATGGTTTTCTAGATCTCTGCTTGCTGTCATTTTATTCTGTTACTTCTAGTGGATAAGAGTCTGATCATGGTCATGTGATTTACGGTCCATGGTCATGTGATGAGCACACAGGTGCACAGCTCATTACCAAGCATATGTCTAATTACTGTGCTGTGACTAACGATCTGTGCACATGTGCTCATCACATGACCATGGACCGTAAATCACATGACCATGGACCGTAAATCACATGACCATGGACTGTAAATCACATGACCATGGACCGTAAATCACATGACCATGGTCAGAGTTTTATCCACTAGAAGTAACAGAATGAATGACAGCAAGCAGGGATCTAGAAAACCATGAGCAATTGATACAGAAAGTATATTGGATAATTTTACAACAACTTATTCTACAAACCACAACATTTGTCTACCAATATTGGTCTTGAAAGTGGCCAACCCCTTTAAACACATTGTCCAAACCTATGCCACCTAAAATCCCCTCACCATTCCTGCTGCTGCTCTGTTGTTTCTCTTATTAGCTTCTTAGCCTGGCAGCAGCCTTCATCTAGTAGATGCACAATGGAAATGTCTTCTAGGTGTGTCTTCTAGGCTATTTGTGGTAGAGCAGAGGGGTCTACTCACAAATGACAAAAGGCTAGGCAATATTTGCAAATTCTAGGTTGTGGTTACATTACAAATGCCTAAGCCATAATAGACTAAAGGGCTACAAGGTCTGTTGCTATAGAGCTCCAGCCTTATCACAATTCACCACTGTTTTACTTATTATTATTATTATTATGATATGAAATTGTTACTATAAAACAGTTCTGTTCCTAAACTACACCCTGTATTATGGTTCAGAACTATTTTCAGATTTCTGCTGGCTACTTCTAGGGCACAATTCTCTCTTGCGCTGCACCATTTTTTTTCTACATTAGATTTCTGTACACTTCCTGATGTAAAGACTATACTTTCCAGAATGCATATCATAAACTCAAGCTCTGTGCAAACCACAGCCAGAAGGGATTACTGGGGGATTTCAGCTCAGAATCCTGCAAAGTTACTAAAACCTAAGAAAAAAAAATTAAGCCAGTTTATCATTACAGTATGTGTAATGCAATGACTTTAAAAGAACCAAAAATTTTGAATCCATACTTTTTATCCATATGCAATCTGCAAAATTCTGCTCAACAGCGAGCAGACAATTTCAAGGTGTGTTTTTTGTGTGTGTTGTTGTTGTTGTTGTTGTGTGTTTGTTTTTGTTTTTTTTTGTTTTTTTAAATAACATGCATGAAATATAGTAACAGTAGTAGTTAAAGGGGTATTAACTTTACTGGACAGTGAGGTCTCAAAACAACATATGGTATACTTACCTGTCTGTTCGGCCTGGGATCCAGTGGAGAGTGTCTGTTCGGGTATCTGGCCTTTGTTGACATTCGGCCAGTCAGTGGCTAAGTGCTGATACATTTTAGCAGAGGACAGTCACTGATTGGCTTACACGTTCCTGTGCACACCAAAGGTTAGGATCATTGACCAAACTGACAGTATTTGTTATGTTAAGCCTTAAGGCTATATGCAGCACATAACCTGCATACTTTCTACTTAGGATTAGACATTGAAAAACTATACAGATATTAGGAAATGATTTATATTATGTCATTCAGACTTGAATATTGTCACTTTTTGTGGATGATTTTCACACAAAGTATTCACTCCTATTAACTTTTTTTTTTTTTTTTTTTTTTTTTTAATGCCAGACTTTTTTTTAATGCCAGACTTTTAAAGGATAGACCATCAATGTTTAATTGGGAGTTTGAACCCCAAAACCCCTGCTGTTGTTGTGGGTTTCCTACTTACATGGAGAAACTGTGTTAACGTCCATAGTTATAAATAGAGAGTGATGCATATCCATGGCCACCTCTCTATTCATTCTCTGTCTGGATGTGGCAGGCACCTCACCAAGTAGGTTGAAGGACACCTGTTTTCCATAAGGATACAGGTCACAGATATAGAAGCCACATCCATTTGACACTTATGGCATATTTGTCCAAGATGACCATATTCCTTTTAAAATGGCATTTTCTGATCCTATATTCAGTTTAAAATAAAAACATATGTTAAACTCAAGATACATGCCCCAACATATTTTCTCTGGAAATAAACTTTGCAGATCGTTTGTGGAAGCTGGATAACCTCTTCAAAAACATCCACAGCAATTCCTAAATACTCACTGTTCCCTTGTGCACCCTTTGCTTGGCTTTATTTCACTTGCTGCTCTTTGTCCACATATTTACTGCATGTAAATAACAGTGACACAAACTACATTTCCCAATATTCATCTGCCTGCCCTCACTCTCTGTGTTTGCTGCTCACGGGGGAGGGGGAGCTTGTAAACGAAACATCACAGCAGCATGTGATCTCAGATGTTGTAGAGATTTATTAACTGTGATTTAATTGCAGGGGAGAGTAAAGAAGGGATGGGTACACAGAAACTGAGAGCAGGCAGATGAATCATTGGAAATGTAGTTTGTCCATAGATTCACTGCATGTAAATAACAGTGACACAAGGAGCAGCAAGTAAAATAAAGCCAAGCAAAGGCTGCACAAGGGAACAGTGAGTATTTAGCACTGCTGTGGATATATTTGCAGATCATTTTTGGAAGCTGGATAACCCCTTTAACTGTACCTGCAGGGATATTCAGTAACTCAGAAAATTCATTTTATCCCTCATATGTCTTACTGGTGTTACTTTTGCCATGAAACTGACTTTCCAATTATAGACGTATATACTAATGGGTAGGCAACCTTTGGCGCTCCAGCTGTTGTAAAACTACAACTCCCAGCATGCATACTTGCTCTGCTGTTCTTGGAACTCCCATGGAAGTGAACGGAGCATGTTGGGAGCTGTAGTTTGACAGCGGTTGGAGTGCTGAAGTGCTAACCCCCTGCTCTAGAATCATGTTTGTGTTGTGTTGTTCCTTGACCCATCTAGCTTCAGTCTGGTTATACTAAGAAATGCAACCTTTACAATTGTATAGATACTTGTATTCTTGTTTTGTTGATATATTACACTTATTTCTACATACCTTAAAGGGGTTTTCTACAAAGATTGAAGGACCTTTTTCCAGCTCCACGCTCAGCTAGGCTGAATGTGGGTGGGGGTGTTGTTGGTCAGCGCATTGAATAAAGTCTTGTGTATTTAACACACATAAGACTTTTTTTTCCAGCGGAACACCTTGCAGACTTCCGCTATACTGTTACGGCAGGTGTTTGCGCTTAAAATATGGCGCTGGGTCTTTGCTATCTATAACAGCAGAGTTAGTGCCATAACTGCCAGGATCTCTGCAGTTTTACACAGTGGACACCTGGCAATAGCGCCTGTGATCAGAGTCTTCTCTGATTGCTTTCATCTGAGGCCCCCATTCTCAGCCCACTCCCCCCCCCCCCCCCCCTCTCCATTTAGGCAACATACTGTGTGGTGAGATTGTAAGAGCCATCTGGTGTCTAAAAGACAGCCGGGAGCTTTCTGAAGGCTTCCAGGCCAGTCATAGGAAGATTAAATATTGAAATATTTTAAAAAGCATTGTTGTTTTACAGCATACACACACGTCTAAAAATGTTGCACAATACTGTAGCCCCCGGGTGTTTTTTTTTTTTTTTTGTTTTTTTGTTTTTTTGCAGTTTCTTTGAGCATTACACGGTCTGACCTTGAAGCGAATTGGCTGAAATATTCCGGCCTGGGAAAATTAACTATTTTGAATGTTTTCTGAATAATCTCTCGCTGTAGAATGACGTATTTAAACGGAACCTTTTCTACCACTGTAAACTGGACCCAGCATTTACAGCATCAAGTAATGACCTTTTCTGTGGTGTCCCTCACTAAGCTTTCTGTTGCTGAAAAGTTAAGCTCAAGTTTAAAACCTACATGACTAGATACATCTGCTCCCTGCCCTCCATGACTTGTTAAGATAAATTTGCATCTAAGGCTTCCAATGTGACTTTTCAGCAACAGAAAGCTTAAGGGACAGCATTGGAAAAGTCATTACTTGATGTTCCACATATTGGGACCAGTTTAGGGGGGCTTAACCACTTGACAGGTTCCCTTGAAAATTGTTTGGAAATGGCATTATAACCCTTACCAGATTGATAGACAGTTGGCAATTGCTAATGTAGGATTATTGATGATGTTCCAGACCAGAAAACTGCCAAAGCTTCTGCTTTTTTTTTTTTTTTTTTTTTTTTTTTTAAATTATATAGAGATGTTCACACTTGCTGATGATCAATTAGTCAAGGGCATTTGATTAGCAGCACCTGGTGGCTACTTACCCTATTAAGTCCTATGTAAGCAATAAGGGTGTACTTAATTTTTCACACATTTCTTCATTTTGGCCTTGTGTTTGTTAGACAATGATATGGTGTAATTTCTCATGTGGTGTTCATCGAAGGTTGTATTTACCTAATTTTAAGACATTTTTAAGGACCAGATTTTTTTTTCTTTAATGCCCAAATACATAAAACCTTAGAAAAACAAAGTACACCCTCTTTGAGTTCTAATGACTGTATAATAAAATAATGATACTTTTGTATAACCTAGTTGTGTTATGATTCTGTTATGGATTTTCATGTTGTTTTACGTTTTTCCTATAGCTCGAGTGCCCAAAAAAATCTTAAAATGCAAATCTGTGTCCAGAGAGATAAACTTTGCATCTGAAGAAGAGATGGAGAATTTTAGATTAGAACAGAAAGTCTACTTTAAAGGACAATGTTTAGAAGGTATGGTGGCTTAAATGGAAGTAACACTCAGAAACTTAGCGGAAGAGTGAAGAAATTAGGCGATACCTTTTAGAGGCTAACTGTACTCAGTTAGCCTCTAAAAGGTATCGCCTGATTTCTTCACTCTTCCACTACTTTCTATGGCTAACACGGTACAACATTATACTACTGAGAAACTTAGAAATCCATCACAGTTGGTGCACAAGACAAGCAAAAGATTTGCCCATAGCAGCCAGTCAAGTTTCCATTTTGCAAAGGGCGTAATAAAACTAAGAGCTGGAGTCTGGACAGTTGCTATGAGCAACACCTACACATTTCCTTTCCACTAATTTTGATCAGTCTAATGCATCGATTTGTTATAGAAAGGTATCCTCATTATAATATTTTTTTATTTTATTTTTTTTTTTTCTTCTTTGCCCTCTGATGTTTTTATGTATTTTTGTTACTGTAAATCCAGTGACTAGCCATGTAGCAGCTAGAATGTAAATCTCTTGTAAATAAAATCCTTTAATTAACCCCTTGGCATCGCAGCCAGTTTTGGACTTTGACACAGCCCCATTTTTCAAATATGACAGGTGTCACCTTATGTGGTGATAACTTTGGAAAGCTTTAACATTAAGGTGATTTTTGAGTGTTTTTTTTGTGACACATTGTACTTCGTGTTTTGATGTAAATTTGGGTCAATATGTTTTGTTTTTATTTATGAAAAAATAGGAAATTTGGTGAAAATTTAGAAACTTATGCAATTTTCAAAGTTTGAAATTATCCTCTTTTCATATAGAGTCATACCATGTAAATTAGTTAAAAAAATATAATTTACCATATCTCTGCATTATGCTGACATCAAATTTTAAACGTTCATTTACGTTATAAGGCTTTCAGTCTAACAGGAATTTTCAAGAGAATTTAAAAAACAATTTTTTTTTTTTCTAGGTACTAATTCAGTTCCAAAGGGGCTTTGAAAGGTCTTTGTATTAGAAACCCCCATAAATCACCCTATTTTCAAAACTGCACCACAAAACAATTCAAGACAGTATTTGAGAAGTTTGTTAACCCTTTAAGTGCTTCACAGGAATTAAAACAAAATAAAGGTGAAAAATACACATTTCAATTTTTTTCAATACTATGTACATTTAACCCTAAAATTTGCACATTAAAAAGGGGTTAAAGGAGAAAATGCATCCCATACTTTGTTGTACAATTTCTCTCAAGCACAAAAATAATAATAATAATAATAATAATAGTCCTTTAATAGTCCCACAGTGGGGAAATTCAGTGTGTTACAGCAGCAAAGATAAGATAAGATAAGCAGATACAAATACAAATACAACATGTACAGGAATGTTCCAAGGTGAGAGGCATTACATTAATAGCAGACAGACAGATAGGACGTACCGGGGGGGGGGGGGGGGGGGGTGTGGGGATTTAACAGGCAGAGAGATAATTATCCCATGTGTTGATGTAACCTACCGTTTGGGCACACAACAGGACACATAAAGGGAAGGAACAACATTGAGCTTTCAGAGGGCAGATTTTACTTGAATCGTTTTCTGGTGCCGTGTTGCATTTGCAGAGCACATGAGGAACCAGAGCAATGAAACCCCCATTAAATTACCTGATTTAAGAAACTACACCCCTCAAGGAATTTATCAAGGTGTATAATAAGCACTTTGACGCCACAGCTGTTTCACAGTATTTACTACCATTGGGACATGAAAAGGAAAAATTACACTCTTTCCAGTAAAATGTCTCTTTAGCCCCAAATTTCTCATTTTCACAGGGGGTAAAGAAAAAAACACCCCACAGTTCATTACACAATTTCTCCTGAACATAGCAGTACCCCCATATGTGGCCGTAAACTGCTGTATTGGTACATGGCAGAGCTTGGACCAGAGAGAGCGCTATTTGGCTGTTGGAGGGCAGATTTTGATGGAATTGTTTTCAGGTGCCATGTCGCATTTGCAAAGCCCCTGAGATGCCAAAACAGTGGAAACCCCTGAAATGTGACCCCCATTTTGGAAACTAGACCCCACAAGAAATTTATCAAGGGGTATAGTGAGTATTTTGACCTTACAGATGTTTCACAGAATTGAGCCATGAAAATAGATGACTTTTTTTTTTTTTTTTTTTTTCCATTAAAATGTTGTTTTAACCCCAGACTACTAGAAGTCCAAGTGTTTAGTTTGTACTGTGGGTTAAAAACAAACAAACAAAAAAAAACCACACCCCATTATTATACGCAGCTGCCAAAACCTGGGATTTTATATGGTGGCATTCAATGGGTGAAAATGTGTTATCGGACTGATGGACCTTTCCGTCTGTCACAGATGTTTTATATGTTTATCTCTAGAAATAATCATTTATTGCTATTATTTTAGCGTGTAACGGATCTCGCTAGAGAGATGGCCGCGTATTATACTCTATAAAGATCAGGCATGGACAGGATAGGGACAGTGAAAAAATGTAAACTTTATTGATGACTTTGTGAATGTGTTGTGTGTTTGGTGCAACTCTTTTGGTGCTGTGACCTGGACGATGGTAAACATCTGGGTCACAGCGCCAATAAACTTCCTGGTTATGTTATGTTATGTTCAGAGGGGTATTACATAAAAATACCCCTCTGATTAGGCTCAGAGGGGTATTACATTATAACTCTGTGACAATCAGAGAACAAAAGTATAGTATGGTGTCTGATTGATTGGAGAGGGGATAACATGGACAGAAGTCCATGCTACCCCCGGGGTCACATACAGGTTATGCACAGATGATGATTTATCATCGTCTGTGCAGTCTGCAGCTCCTCTCCTCCCCCCCCCCCCTTCCTTCTTCAGTTTTGGCTAAGATGGCTGGAGGAGGGGGGACACTTTAGAGCCCCATATCTCAGGATCCATTAGGGCTATGAAGATGAGATTCTCCTCTTTAAAATGATGCCAAGATCATCATGATGGCCATTACAGATCCAGAGCGATTTGCTGTTAAAAACGCTGTTGGGAATTGAGATCTGCATTAGAATCTCAATGCCCAATAGCATTTTTGCCAGCGAATCACTCTGAATCTGTAAGGGCCATCATGATGATCTTGGCATCATTTTAAAGAGGAGAATCTTATCTTTAAAATGAATCCAAGGTCCTCTACATAGCTCTAACGGAACCTGAGAGAATAATAAAAAAAAAAAAAAAAAACACCTAATACTCACCTCTCCTCTCCCCTGCTGTCTGGCTGCTCTCTGTGAATGGTGATCGCTGGCAAGTGGAGGCTGCCACAGGTCCCTCACTGCTCAAATCGGAGTATCAGCTGTTTCATACAGCTAATACTCCGATCTCTCTGTTCCGGGACACTGTCAATTATGACAATAAGCCCCAGGATCAGTACTGGCGAGGGGAGGCTTCTAGTGGTCCCTCGTCGGTCACATGGGACTCTCGGCTGCCAGCAACAGCTGAGCTTCTGATATCTAGCCATACTTCTTGCTAGAGAAAAGCCTCAGGACCTGCAACGTAACTGTACATCCTGGTGCCTTAATAAAGCTCTCTGCAGGACGTACAGTTACGTCATGGTGCACCTAGGGGTTAAAAGCAAAGTTACAATAATGTTTACTGTGACCTATATAGGTTTTGATTTAGTTGTCTTGTACAACTTTGTAATCTAAAATCTCTCTGGTCATGTTGATGCCATATTGAATGAATTTTGCTGTGCCACTGTTATAAAGTGCAATCCTATACTTGTCTGGTTTGTCTCTATATCAGCGTGCCAGTTACTTTTATATTTTGTTTATGATGAATAATTAAGATGATATCCCATGTTGGTCCCGTAAAGGACTTGGAAAAAAATGAAATACTAAAAGTTATGTATTCATTTTTGTTTTTTTGTTTTTTTTTGTCATTCAGAGTGGTCATTTGAGTTTGGATTTGTAATGCCTAATTCTGTGAACACCTGGCAGTCCATGATAGAAGCAGCACCAGAGTCTCAAATGATGCCAGCTAATGTTTTAACGTGAGTACATGTCGAGTATGTTGGTGTGATTGAAAATGAAAGACAGCTTCCCTATTAAGTTTCAGATTAACAGGCTGGAGAGTAGGCTAAATTGCATACTGTTTTAGGGCTCATTCACACTACGACAATACAAGAGCCAGAATCTGGCCGTGGTATAACTGGTTAAACTTTAATTGATCTATTTACACGATTGGTTTTTTTTTTTAATGGTCCATGCAAATGATCCGAAAAATTGATTACCCTCTAATGTATACTCGGTCTTGAAAAAAGTACTATTTAAAGGGGTTATGCAGTTTAAAAAAAAAAAAAAAATGGGCCATATAGCAGGATGTATCAATACAAAAAACTTCCTAATATATATCCTGTTTAAATTTGGCACCATTAAGGGGGTGTTCACACAGAGGAATTTGCCACAGATTTGGGTACGGAATCCGCCCCCAAATCCGGAGCAGTTTTCTCCCGAATCCGCCTCCCATTGTTTTCAATGGGAGGCAGAGATCGCAGCAGGACACAGAAAAAAGAAGCGTCCTGCTCGATCTTGCCGCGGATTCCGCTCGCGGTGTCCACGGCTCGAGACTCCCTTCTGATTAGGCCCATTCATCCAGGCCTAATCAGGAGCAGGATGCCGCAACGGAATGCTGGTGCACTGCATCGGCATCCCGTTGCAGTAGACCGCGGAAAACGATTTTCATTTTCCGCCATGTGAACACACCCTAATCTGACTTATTTTCAGGTCATTGACGTTTTGTTTGCAATCAATATTTGTTGTATGCACCCTTTGCCTTCAAAATAGGATCACTTCTTCCAGATACAGTTGCAAAACTCAGGGATTTTGTAAGATTATACTCAGATGTATGATTGATTTAGCCAATAATACTAGCATGCGACATTGATCATTTTCATAAATCTTGATGCAGCAGAAAAACTAGAATTGCAACCAAAAAGATATACCTTTGATGTGGAAACAAGGCCAGCCGACTCAACTATGCGCAAAGACATACAGTTGTGCTAAAAAGTTTACGTACCCCAGCAGATTTTGTTTTTTTGGCGTTTTTTCAGAAAATATGAATAACACAAAAAAACTTCTTCTCCACTCATGGTTAGTGGTTGGTTGAAGCCATTTATTGTCAGACTTCTGTGTTTTCTCTTTTTAAATCATAATGACAACCAAAAACATCAAAATGACCCTGTTCAAAAGTTCACATACCCCAGTTCTTAATACCGTGTATTGCCCCCTCTAACATCAATGACAGCTTGAAGTCTTTTGTGGTAGTTGTGGATGAGGCTCTTTATTTTCTCAGATGGTAAAACTGCCCATTATTCTTGGCAAAAAGTCTCCAGTTCCTGTAAATTCCTGGGCTGTCTTGCATGTACTGTGCACTTGAGATCTCCCCAGAGTGGCTCAATGATATTGAGGTCAGGAGACTGAGATGGCCACTCCAGAACCTTCACTTTCTTCTGCTGTAGCCAATGACAGGTCGACTTGGCCTTGTGTTTTGGATCGTTGTCATGTTGGAACATCCAAGTACGTCCCATGCGCAGCTTCCTGGCTGATGAGTGCAAATTTGCCTCCAGTATTTGCCGATATTGTGTTGCATTCATCTTTCCTTCAACTTTGACCAAGTTTTCTGTGTCTTTGAAGCTCGCACATCATCAGTGATCCACCTCCGTGCTTTACAGCATGAATGGTGTTCCTTTCATCATAGGCCTTGTTGACACCTCTCCAAATGTAACGTTTATGGTTGTGGCCAAAAAGTTAGATTTTTTTTTTTTTTTTTGTCTCATCACTCCAAATTACCTTGTTCCAGAAGTTTTGAAGCTTGTCTCTGTGCTGTTTGGCATATTGAAGGCGAGATTCTTTGTGGCATTTGCGCAGTAATGGCTTTCTTCTGGCAAGTCGACCATGCAGCCCATTTTTCTTCAAGTGCTTCCTTATTGTGCATCTTGAAACAGCCACACCGATAGTTTTCAGAGAGTCATGTATTTCAGCTGATGTTATGTGTGGGTTTTTCTTTGCATCCCGAACAATTTTCCGGGAAGTTATGGCCGAAATTCTGGTTGGTCTACCTGGTTTGGTTTTTACAGAGCCCCTGAGTTTCCATTTGTTAATTACAGTTTGAACACTGCTGACTGGCATTATCAATTCTTTGGATATCTTTTTGTATCCCTTTCCTGTTTTATACAGTTCAACTACCTTTTCCCGTAGATCCGTGGACAATTCTTTTGCTTTCCCCATGACTCACAATCCAGAAACGTCAGTGGCTGGAGGAAAGATGCAACAGTCTGTCTGGATCCCAGAAATATAATGTTGTACCGTGTTAGCCATAGAAAGTAGTGGAAGAGTGAAGAAATCAGGCGATACCTTTTAGATGCTAACTGAGTATATTTGATAGTAAGCTTTCGAGAGTGCAAGCTCTCTTCTTCAGACATGGTGTAATACTAGAAACTGAAAATTCACACTATTTATACACACACAAGACATGGATCTTGGAATAACAAAATGCAATATACATAGAGAAGTTATTTACAACAGGTCAGGAAATAGTCTGGAAAATTTGTGGTGCGTGACAGAGGGATCTGTTATCTGTTTGTCATCAGGTGGTGATTTGTGACCCTCAAAGTTCATACATAGTGTGACATGAAGCTGGCATGAATATTAAGTCCAAATTGCAGAGTTTGAAATTTTTGCATTAACTTGTATCCCCATTCCTTTCTCTCTCTTTGCTTCTTAAAATGTCCCATTAAAACCACAACCCGCAAATCTTTAATAGAGTGGTCTTCTCTGGAGAAATGTGCGGCCAGATCTGTTCTGCTTTTATTAATGGTGGATCTGTGTGAGTTCATGCGCTGCCTAAGTCTCTGGCCTGTTTCCCCCACAGAGAGGCCTGTGGTGGGACATTGCACACACATTATGAGATACACCACATTGGAAGACCTGCAGGAAAGTGTCCCCCTAATTCTGTGCACCTGTTGTGACTGTGGGATAGGTACACTGTCAGCGGTGTGAATGTGCTTGCAGGTCATGCACCTGTTTTGCAGGCAAGGTGAGGTGCCATTTTCAGTTGGGGCCTTCAGGGCACTCCGGACAATAATACGCCTCAGGTTTGGTGGTTGTTGAAAGGAAAGGAGAGGGGGGACTGGAAATATGGCCTTGAGTCTGTTGTCTCTATATAGTACAGGTTAGAGCTCCTTGGCAATCCTTCATAGGATCTCCAGATGTGGGTGGTAGGTGACAACTAGGGGCACTTGGGCTTCTTTCTGGGTCTCTTTATATGTGAGCAGACTGTCCCTGTTAATGGCTGCTGCTTTATTTAATTGGTTGTCCGTCACTTTTGGTTTGTATCCCAATCGGAGAAATTTCGTCCTCAGATCCTGGAGGTGCTTGTCCAGGTCTGCTTTGTCGGAGCAAATAAGATTGTATCATATGGCCTAGCTGTAAATAATAGATTGCCTTGTGTGCTTGGGGTGGAAGCTGTTGTTTCTCAGGTAGGCCGTTCTGTCTGTGGGTTTGTGGTATATCGATGTGAGTAGCCGGTGGTCTTTAATGTATATTGTGGTGTCCAGAAAGTGGATTTCACTCTCTGAATAGCCAAGTTTAAGGTTGATGGTAGGGTGAAAGTCACTGAAGTCATTATGGAATTGAAGTAGGGCCTCCTCACCTGCAGTCCAGATGACAAACATATCATCGATATAACGAAGGTAAATCATCCCAGAAATTCACTCGGTTTTTATGCGTACACACACTGATTACAAGCAAACAGGTCACAAGTGAGCATGTTACCTTTAGTAGCCATTCATACCCCTTTGTATCAACTTCTGGGCATGTTATCAGGCCAAAATCACCAGGGTATGTGAACTTTTGAACAGGGTCATTTTGATGGTTTTTGGTTGTCATTATGATTTAAAAAGAGAAAACACAGAAGTTTGACAATAAATGGCTTCAACCAACCACTATCCATGAGTGGAGAAAAAAGTTCTTTGTGTTATCATTCATATTCTCTGAAAAAAGGCCAAAAAAACAAAAAATCTGCCGGGGTATGTAAACTTTTTAGCACAACTGTAGGAATTAGGGTGCAGCAAAATGGTAACATGATCTGGACTGAGGAGTTGACATTTGAAATATTTGGCTGTAACACAAGGCACTTTGCCAAATGGCTGTAGAGCGGTAGAATAATGAGTTTCTGCAGGCAAATGTGAAGCATGGTAGAGGTTCCTTGAAAGTTTGGGGCTGCCTTTCAGAAAATGGAGTTGGGAATTTAGTCAGAATTATGTACTCACTGATGAGAAATACAGGAAGATGCTTATCCATCATACAGTACCATCAGGGAAGTGTCTGGCTCCAAAGATAGATAGATATATCTTTACAGTTTTTCAGTTAAACAGTAACAGCAGAAAGCCAGCTCTGCAACACCATACACACAAGTTAAAAATCGGTAGACATCATAAAGGTTCCATCAAAAGTGCAATGCAATAACAAGACATGGCAGAACTAAAGATGGAAGCTGCTACACCAGTTATCCACAATTCACACACATTCGGTCTCCCCACCCCGGACCCCAAGAACAGAACCAATAAGGTAGCAGTCTCCGTTATCCCCAGCCACTGTGCCCAAATATATTTAAATTTATGGGGACCCTTCCTGCTAAGAGAGAGTAACTGGTATGAGGGGACATATTTGTTAATAAGTAGAGCCACTGATCAAGGTTGGGTACATCAGGGGACTTCAGGACATAACTATCTTTTGTGCACAAAACAATTTGTCATAGTGTTCCTCAACCACTTCACTCATTGCACCCAAAAGGCATACTTGAGGTGTGAGCACACAAGGAAAGTTAAAAAAAAAAAAAAAAAAAGAAACTACCACAAACCAGAAGGGGAAAACCTTATCTCAGGTACCTATCTCAGATGAGCATCTAAAACCATTAGAATGGGTTCCTACACTTCTACTATGTAGTCAGACTGGAGTATAAGTATGATGCAGAGCTGATATCCAGGGGAGAGAGGGAAGAGGACAGACTTTGTCCTGCTGGTCGAATAAATTTGGAGCCGAATGTGAACTGGTCAAAGACCCCAAATATACAGCTATTGTCATTAAGAACTACCTTCAGCATAAAGAAGAACAATAAGTCCTGGAAGTGATGATATGTTCCCAACAGTTCTGATTTCAACGTCATCGATACTGTCTAGGATTCCATAAAAAGATGGAAGGATTTGCGGAAACTTACTTCCGCTGGAGATCTGTGGTTAATTCTCCAAGATATTTGGAACAGCCTCCCTGCTGAGTTCCTTCAAAAATTGTGTACAACTGTACCTAGAAGAATTGATGCTGTTTTGAAGGCAATGGGTGGTCACACCAAATATTAACTTCAGATCTCTTTTGTTCTTTATTTTGCTTATTTATATTTTGGGTTATGCCACAGTGCTTTACAGGTATTGTCAACGCTGTCCCATATAGGGCTAAATTCCCTATCTGTATTTATTTCGTTCATTACTAGTTTTGGAGGTCCTGAAAAATAAACAGCTCATACCCTCTTCTCCTCACCTCTGGGGCTCTGCTGCATAGTCTGGCACTTCTTTTCCAGCCTCCTGTGTGACATCCGTGGTCTCAGGAGGTTTTCTGAGGCCCAGTCACAGGCACGTTGGGGCACGTTGATGTAGGGCTGGGCAATTAATTGCAAAAAAACTGAAATTGAAAGTCTGCTCAATTAATCAATATCTATTATTTCAATTATTTTGCATCCTTGCCATCCTGTCTCCATGCCATGGGCTAAGGGATATGTCCCCAACTGTATGCTATCCAATCAGGATTGCTGATACATAACCAAAACCAAGATGCAGTGGCGTGTAAAAACAGGAGTGTCCTATAATGATTGTTCATTAATCATAATAGAGGTAAAATGTTCAGTTAATTGTGATTTTGATTTAGGTCATAATCGCCCAGCCTTACTTGACTTCATGGTGTTTGTGTCAAAGCATCATGACTTTGACAAGCCCGATGTTCTTACCAGAGAGGTGAGGAAAGGTTAAGTTATTTTACCCTAGCTCATACTAATCGTAGTGAATTTACTCACATTGATTATTTTAATTATCTTGCATCCATGCCATCCTGTCTCACACGGCCATTGGCTAAAGGATATGTCACGAACTGTACACTATCCAATCAGTATTGCTGATATGTGAATAACCAAAGCCAAACTTCATTGGCATGGCATGTAACAAGGGGAGTGTCCTAAAATAATTGTTCATTAATGGTAATTGAGGTAAAATGTTCAGTTAATTGTGATTGTGACTTAAGTCATAGTTGCCTAACCCTAGTATGTGCTGTTCATTATTTTTTGCATTTCCCTGGAGTCTCTGGTGATTATTCCATGGGGTATGAAGATAGATACCATAAATATAGTGAATACGGCACTCAGTAGGCCATAGTTGCTCAGAGAGGATCTCAATCCGTGTTACAATGTATAAAGAAAACTCTGGAGCTCTCTTTTTTTTTTTTTTTTTTTTATAGTTTGTGGGAAAGCAATCCAATATGTTTATTTTACATTCAGAATTTAAAACTTTTCGGTCTTGTATCAGACCTTCATCAGTTTATCGGATGCAGTCAGGAATAAGGAGCAGAATAAGTCATGGTGATGTAGAGTAGTTGAAAAAGGACCAGCAAAGTCTAGGAGTATGCAGGCACCTCACGAATTTCACAAGGTCTGCCCTTCATTACTATTAACACTTCTATTGAATGTGAAAAGGAGAAATCATGCCATCCATAAAAGAAGAAAAGGCTTACACCGAAACTACATAAATGGAACCTGTAAGGTATTTTTTCCCCTCATAAACTGGTCTCATCATGTGTAGGATGAAGTATGGCAGGGACAGTGCGACTAGTCTGAAGCTGCTCCCCTCCCACTGTGACTACTTAGGGTAATTTACATAGGACTTCTTATTCTTTCAGGCATTTATGACTTCACTTTGCTGGAACAGAAAGATCACCCCAATGGAAAAGGATTTACAGTAATACCTCGTACACTCGCGTTTCCGAATTTGCAAATTCACAGATTCGCGATATTTTTTTGGCAACTAACATATATAGATTTTGCTCTTTTTTTTCAGATCTGTGAAATTTAATTAAAAAAAACATCTTCGCTATTGGGTAGTAGCGTCCTGTTCGTTACGTACCCGGTAATTAGTTTCATTTTACTGTGAGTGTATAAGAAAAATGAATGAATGTATTAATATACAGTACTGTACAGTATACTTTAGTATACTGTACAGTACTGTAGGGTAAAGTTTATTGATATTTAGGGGTTAAACATTAGAAATCGGCATTGTAAGCGCTTCTAAGCGCTTGTACCAAACATTCGCGATTCCTCGCGATCCGCGACCCGCTCTGTAACCTAACCTCGCGAATGTATGAGGTATTACTGGTAATTCATTCTACTCATGATGGGGCCTATTTATAGTAGAGAAAGCACCTGACAGGCTCCTTTTGATACATTGTAATAAAGATCTTTTGCAAAACCCTGTCATATTAGTGTGTGATATGTATGCTGCAGTAGTAGTTTAATAGTTTTCTTTGTTTTATTTACAGTGGTAACGTCATCATAGAAACCAAGTTCTACGATGCTGAACTTCTTGTCAGTACATCGAGGGTCAGGCTCTTCTATGTTTGAAAAATAGTCACTTGATTTTTTTTTTTTTTTTTTCTCCACCCTTCATTCTCTTTCGAATTTACATTTGTTCTCTTCTGGGAAAGAAAAAACGTTTGTTGGGTGCTATGGACTTGAACACACTGTGGGACTAGCCCATATTTCTAAACGCACATTGCACATGACCTTTTTCTCACGTGGAGCATTTTATTCAGCTCTTGTCCTTGACTTCCACCTCCTTCACTACTATTACAAATTGTTCACAACAGATTGATAAACTGCATGTTTTTTGTTTTTTTTTCTCTGCATTTTTTTTTTTTTTTTCAGAGTAATATTATATAGTATGATTATTTCTATCTGCGCGAGTGAATGGTTAGGCCACTGTAAGCTCAGGTACTTCTGAATTCAATTAACGAAACCTCAGACTGCCCAATATTACTTCTATCTTTCCCTTGTCCTAAAATAAGTCAGTCAGTGTATCTTTTTTATATTGCATGATCCGAGACCTTTTGAGGCTATAAAATGACAGCTCCGTCTCAAAGCTTGAAATGATTCTAGAACATGTGCTCTTTTGAGGCCTTATTCAGACGTCTGTTTTTCAGGGACACATGCCATCTGTGTTCTTCATGGATCCTATTGATTTTAAACGGATTTATGCAGACACCAATTATTTTTCATTGACACTTTTTTGTGGGAGAAAGATGGAGACATGCTTTATTTTAATCGGTTTTGCAGACCAATCACAGCCTTTAAAAGTCTAGGAGCATGAAAATTGGAGCCAGCTCCCCAATACTATCCGTGTGTTGTCTATAATGTCTAGGATGGGTGATAAACGAACAAAGTATGGCAATTATGTTCATGGAAATTATATTAAAAAATGGTCTTCCCCTTTTTTTTTTTTTTACAGGGATGAATAACTGACCAACCATGTACAAAGCTTATCCAAAAAAATAAATAATAATAGAACTGTTTGCTGAACTAGTATGTGAAAAACAGATGTCTGAATAAGGCCTTATTATTCATTGGTGAAAAGGAACACTTCTGTCCTAGCTTGTGTGAGAGACTTCCCTCAAAGTATCATGGTCAGCAGATAGCTCTAACAGGTGTTGTCTGAACTGTTTTTAGAAGTTTCATATGTGCTGCAAATAGGGGGAATAAAATGAAAAGTTACTCTCCTTTTCCAGGTTCTGTTTCCATCAACTGTCGCTCCATCTGTTCTATTTATAGGTTCCAGCTGCAGTGATGTCCAGTTTGTGTCAGGTTACTGGTGCAGCCAATCACAGGCCTCATCATTGAGGCTTGTGATTAGCTGCAGTGGTCACCTGAACCAAACAGAAGGAGCAGCAGTCGCTGGAAATGGAGAACCTGGGCAAGGCAAGAGAAACTCTTATTTTATTAACCCTATTTATAGCACAAAGAAAATTTTAGCCCCAGCCTAAAAATACATGCAGCGTTTTTTGCTGCTGTGTTTTTGCAGTGTGGGGCCCTGGCCTTTAAAAGGTGTTGAACAAACCCTTTCATGGTGTGTATATGTATGGTCATTAACTGCAACTCATCTTGTTTCCGCAGGGACAAAGTGTCTGATAGAGATAGATAGATAGAGATATATATATATATATATATATATATCAATTTGTTCACAATCCCTTCAGTATTAAGACTTGGGTCTAAAAGCAAGTAACTCCTTTTTCCCATGCAAATATGTAACTTGTTCAAGGAGAATACCTCTGATATTGACCTAAAGTTTTACAGTGGCATTCCATTATTACTAGGGTAAACTAGTATATTTGAAGCTGAGCCCCCTACCCCCACACCATATTGTATTGTGTCCCTCACTGATATATATAATCAATTTTTTTTTTTTTTTTGTGCTTTAGATAACTCAATAAATGAGCGATAATAGAGCCAAATGTAAATTGTAGTTTAAATGGACATATTTTAAGTTATTTTACTTTATTTATTATAGATAAATTCACCTCTTACCAGAAAATAGAACTCTATTCTTCTTGTGTATTAGGTAGAGGATATTAGAACACATGTTATCACTAAGCCTGAATAAGGACACAGTTTCTAAAGGGGCTTTCTGGTTTTTCTTAGGAAAGGCAATTAATATCCGATCTGTGGTGGTGCTGTATTCTATACCCTGGCCATTCAGCAAGAGACTGCCGTGCTCAGGTGGACGCCTCTTTATATTGCACCATATACCTACACTCTGTACGCTTGTTAACTGCTGTTCTGGGTATTGGAGCTTTTTCCTATTCACTTAAATGGAACAAAGCTGAAATTCACAGAACAGCTGCTATTAACTGTGCCGCATTCTGTTGTAAGGCTCACTTCCAGGATCACCTACTATAACCTTTACCATTATTTCTTCCACATGCATCCCTCAAGCATGAGTTTCCAAAAAAAAAAAAAAGTTGCGGGGTTGTACGTTTTAAAAAATAAATAAAAAAAACTATGGACCCTTCTCTGAAATTATATGTAGCTGTGAGAATCACAGAAGCCTCAGCCCTAAAATACCGCAACTCTCTCTGTGTCCTGAGACTACTGGCCTTGTGCAATGCCAACAGGACCGGAGAGAGGCAGGACCCCAGACAAAAACCCACAAAGATATGTAGCTGATATCAGAATGGCGGTATTTTAGGGCTCTGGACATCCTCCCATGTTTCAGCTATCAAGGATAGGGCTGTATAGCTGCTTTATAGTCCTTGTATCTGAGTTGTCAAAGTAAAGAATCTGTGTTTTTGCCACCCTAGGGGGGGTCTGCAACATACCTATCGTTTTTTCATTAGATGATATGTTCTGCTGTGTAACGTCGGGCGGTAATAAAGTGATGTGAGATTTTAGCCCTTTGAGTTACTTCTTTGTTTTTAAGAATAATAAGTTTTAAGTTTTATTCAATTAGTGTCTCTAGTCTGAGGCTTCTGTGATTCTGAATTAGTTGGGAACTTATAGTATTATTGAGTCTGTAATCTTTATAGGTAGCTGTGGGCTGAAGCTGTGCCTATCACCTGAATGTATGTAATACTGATAGTTCTTCTGCTTTCTGGTCCAAATGCAGGAGGAAGAAGCTAAAATAAACTGAAGAACAGAGAGTCTGTGAAGTTTAGGCTCAGCCAATAGATTCCTTTTGGTATTAGGGAACTATAGTTTAAATAAATAAAATAATAGCCTGGCTTGTTACCTGACCTTGTCCATCTATTTTAATAAGTATGAAAATGTGCCAGGAGTTGCAATTTAATGTAGAATTTACATGTAAAACTCTGTACACATGATGTTGTGCACTCATTCAAACATCCAGGTTTTTTTTTTTTTTTTCTTATTTTATGCTTTGCAACAAACCTGTATAGTGAAGAGTAAATGGGCAGAAGCGTCTGCCCACCCAGACATGGAAAAGTTAGTTAGTGATGTGGAGCAATTTTCCATTTTCTGGAGGCGTTCTGAACGATGCTTTCTGGAGAGCATTAGTCAGTCACAATACCTTGGAGTACTAATTTATGATCTGTGGAAATAAAACGACACACAGTCTTTCTACACAGGTGTGCTTTTTTTTTTTTTTTTTTTTTTTTCTTTTCTTTTCTTGGGAAGCTTCATATTACTCAGGAGCCATACATCTGTAAAGGTCTGTCTGCGTGGGAAGGGTTTTTTTTTTTTAAATGTAATTACACATATGCGGTTGATGTATCATTTTCTGGCTGCATTGAATTAGCACATCTTTTAATGGATTGCTGGACCAAACATAGACTCTATAAGGCATAATGGTGCCTAAACTTTGTGAAGCTAAGGGTGCATTTTATACCGTGTGAAGAAATGCATATAAGAAATCACAAATTTTTACATATACATGAGTGGCTTTTATTAAAATAGGTTCATTCAATGGCTTTCTTTTAGAGCGTGAAACCTAACCAGAAATTAATAAAAACATAATGTGGTAGGATAAGAGTCTTTGCAAACAACTCTATTCCATTGTTTGTTATAATTTCCATATTTTGAAGTGTTTGAGGTATAGAGATGGCTGTAGTCAGTTGCTCATATAGCCACTGAAACACAAAAATTATATACATTCTCTGATGGACAGATGTATCAGTAATATTGCAAGACCAAGTTCTGACTCTATGTAAAAACTGTGTTATAAGCAATATCTGTGACACATTTATTAAAATGTCTCTCAGCTCATATAAATGTCTCTGTTAATCATGACTACAAAAGGCAGAAACTCTGTGCATTTCTGTCTTGTCATACATGTGCCCCATATTTTGAAGTCAAAATTCTGCTTGTAGATCTTGATCCTATTTGTCACGAACGGGCTGTCCTTGCACGTGACATGGGTGCGGTTGTCAGGGTGTCAACTGACTCAATCTTGTACTCAGGCTGCAAATTTGGGTGTAAATCACACCCCAACACAGTCCATGCACCACAAATACACGCTGCCACCACCACGGATTCCCTGGCACAGCGGAAACCACGCTAACATATACAGGCATCTCTCCAACAGTCAGACACAAACACACCTCAAAAAAGGTAATGGGTTCATACAGCAACACAAAGTAACCTTAAATTTAACAATTTAATACCCAAAGGGTTCAGCGCTATATATGCAAGAAAAGATGGCAAAATAACACTGCCTTAAAGTAAAATTGGAGGAAAACAGAATAATACTTAAGAACCTTTGTCCAGGAGCTTGGAGAATCTTCAGTTGGAGTTGGAAACACCCAGCTCTCTTAGCTGGCTCCACAGATGTGACAACAGTTCTCAGGTCTCATAGACTCTTAAGCTGTGTGTGTAGCCACCCCTCCCTGCTAGGGTGCCCCCCCTCATCTTACTCCCTGAGGTGGGGGATGACCAGCTCATCTTCATCCTGAAAAGATGGAGCTTGAATTGTGAGACAGTTACCAATTAAGTAAATCTGGTTATGTGCATCTCTGAGGAGGGGTGTGGTCTAATGACATCAACACCCCATATAAGGTGTGCTTAATTATTATGCAACTTCCTTTCCTTTGACAAAATGGGTCAGAAGAGAGATTTGAAGGACTACGAAAAGTCAAAAATTGTGAGATGTCTTGCAGAGGGATGCAGCAGTCTTGAAATTGCCAAACTTTTGAAGCGTGATCACCGAACAATCAAGCGTTTCATGGCAAATAGCCAACAGGGTCGCCAGCAGCGTGTTGAAAAAAAAAAAGGCGCAAAATAACTGCTAATGAATTGAGGAAAATCAAGCGTGAAGATGCCATTAGCCACCAGTTTAGCCATATTTCAGAGCTGCAACGTTACTGGAGTATCAAAAAGCACAAGGTGTGCGATACTCAGGGACATGGCCAAGGTAAGGAAGGCTGAAATACGACCACCTTTGAACAAGAAACAAGATAAAACGTCAAGACTGGGGAAAGAAATATCTTAAGACTAATTTTTCAAAGGTTTTATGGACTGATGAAATGAGAGTGACTCTTGATGGGCCAGATGGATGGGCCCGAGGCTGGATCAGTAAAGGGCAGAGAGCTCCACTCCGACTCAGACGCCAGCAAGGTGGAGGTGGGGTACTGGTATGGGCTGGTATCATCAAAGATGAACTTATGGGACCTTTTCGGGTGGAGGATGGAGTGAAGCTAAACTCCCAGACCTACTGCCAGTTTCTGGAAGACACCTTCAAGAAGTGGTACAGGAAGAAGTCTGTATCGTTCAAGAAAAACATGATTTTCATGCAGGACAATGCTCCATCACATGCATCCAAATACTCCACAGCGTGGCTGGCCAGTAAAGGTCTAAAAGAAGAAAAAATAATGACATGGCCCCCTTGTTCACCTGATCTGAACCCCATAGAGAACCTGTGAGATCTACAGGGAGGGAAAACAGTACTCCTCTCTGAACAGTGTCTGGGAGGCTGTGGTGGCTGCTGCACGCAATATTGATCGTAAACAGATCAAGCAACTGACAGAATCTATGGATGGAAGGCTTTTGAGTGTCATCGTAAAGAAAGGTGGCTATATTGGTCACTGATTTGTTTTTAGTTTTTGTTTTTGAATGTCAGAAATGTTTATTTCTAAATTTTCTGTTATATTGGTTTACCTGGTGAAAATAAACAAGTGAGATGGGTATATATTTGGTTTTTATTAAGTTGACTAATAATTCTGCACAGTAATAGTTACCTGCACAGATATCCTCCTAAGATAGCCAAATCTAAAAAAAAAAAAACACTCCAACTTCCAAAAATATTAAGCTTTGATATTTATGAGTCTTTTGGGTTGATTTGAGAACATAGTTGTTGTTCAATAATAAAAAATAATCATATCAAATACAACTTGCCTAATAATTCTGCACACAGTGCATATGTAAAATGTGATTAGGTAATAATACATAATTTCTGTCCTCACACTATTGAAAGAAAAAACTCAAGTCCTTGGGCATGTTAGGTTAATGAGCTCCAATTCTCAGAGATCTAAATCTGCTTTCCTTCATATAACAATACAGTAAGGCTACTTTCACATTGTTTTTTTCCCCCTGCACTTTTGCCACATGCGCATGTTAAATATACCCAATAGCTTCCATTCTATTGACCAACACACTGAAGAGCATCCTTTCACCTTGTTTGTATGTTTTTTTGGCTTTGCTTGCATGAAATAATGTAGCAGACTGCACTATTCCATACAAAGGCATCTAGTAAAAAAAAAAAAAATGTACAGAGCACTGTATCCGTTAAATACATATATACGAGGTTTCTGTGGATGGAGTCTGAACAGTTCATAAATGATAAAATGCTGGTTGCTTGCAACATAAAGATTAATTATTGAGTTTTCCCGCTAAGCGTATTGTTAACTTTCAGCACTATAATAGTACTGTGCTGTCATGTAGCATTTACAGGAGGTGTGTCTGCTATATGGCTTCCAGGTATCAGCAGCATTATACAGCCGACTCCAACAGCTTACCCCTGAGATGACATGATAAATAGCGGTTGCAGGATTTGGGTGGTTAGGGTAAGAGATTGCCTCCCCCTTCACCCCCTCAGGTCTCCTGCAATGAGATTGGCTACCATAGCAAACCCTCAGAGCTGCAATCAACTGCTGCCTTTCCCTAGAACACATAGGGAATCTATGTGCACTGTACTGAAATATAGAAGAATTGCAGTACATTGTACAGGGGATCAAGAGATCCCCCGTTTAACTCCCCTTGTTGCAATATGATTATTTAAATGGTACTGCACTCAGGTCTTGTTGGTGCTCGTGATCAGGTTGTACTCCAAAGTTAATGTAGAGAAATACCACAGCACTCAGGAGTGTAGTAAATGCTTCACGATTGAGTTTTACTGCAGAACTACACAATTCATAAGGTGTGAGAGAGTAGTGAAAGGCGACCACTCGTTTTTTGTTTTTTTTTTTTTTTTTTAAGTTTTGACCAACAGCGGCCCTTTTCAAAGTTGCATCAGTTATAAAGCAGGGAGATATGGGAAGTGGTGCATAGCAGCAAGAGAAATAGCTGTACAAAAATATGAGAGCTCAACTTTCTCTATTCTCTCACACCTTATGAATTGTGTAGATCTGCAAAAATACTCATTTGTGAAGTATTTACTACACTCCTGCATGCTGTGGTATTTCTCTACATCAACTCACCTTTTGGGACAGTATGAAAAAAAATAATAAAAAAAATTTCAAACATAAAAAAATAAGTTTAAAGAAATAAAAAATGAACATAAATGATGTACATAAACTCACATAGCTCTGTCAACATAAAAGTTAAAAAGTTATGACCCACAGCAAGAAATGGCCATGTCATTTTAAATAAAGAGTTAACACCATCAAAACAAAGCACAAAAAAAAATACAGAACTGTACTGATTTTTTCATGTGGACCTCAAAAACGTTAATAAATGCTAATCAAAACATATGTACCCCAAAATGGTGCCAACTCATAAAAGCACAACTTGTCATGCAAATAATAAGCTCGGATATGACTATGTTGACGTAAGAATAAAGAAGTTATGAATTTCAGAAGCCGGAGATGGAAAATATGTTAAAGCACAAACTACCCTGTGTCCTTAACCACTTCTGTACCGGGCCAATTTCTGGTCCAGGACCAGACACATTTTCGGGTTTTTTTGTATGTGCGGTTTTGAAGGCTGTAACATTTTTATCATTTGTGGTGTTCAACTAATTTCTGCGTCTTTTTTCAGTGACACATAGGGCTTTATTTTTATGTTGTTTTTATTTTTGCATGCGTTTTAATTTTTTTTTTTTTTATTTATTCTGGGAAAATATAAACAAAAGAGGAGGGAAAACGTGTCTCTTTTTCACTTTTCATTTTTTTATTTAATAGCACAAAGTGCTACTAAAAAAATTTATAAAATAGTTTTCCCTCTCCGTTATGGTAATTTTTATTTATTTATTTTTTACATTGTGTCCTTATAAGGTCATAATAGACCTTCGGGAACATCTGATCACTGTTTTTTTGTGGGGGAGGCTAATTTCCCCTGTAACGGGCTGGTACATTTAGCCCCAGTTGCAGGAGGAATACAGCCTCCTGTACGTTACTATAGAGCTGATCTGGGTCCTGTAGGACCCAGCAGCACTTACAGACGCTGATTCCAGCGGATCACGTGACCGCCGGGTCAAAGGGGAGCCGCAAGATGGCAGCACCCATAGCGCTGTATACAGCGCTCATTGAGCGCTGTATATACAGCGATCAGGAAGGCAGGGAAGGTAATAAACCTTACCTGTCTTCACTCTGGGAGCTCACAACCGGCTTCCCGTTTCAGCAGCTGCACAATTTCATGCAGCTGCTGAGTTCTGCTTGGATGTACCGGTATGTACTTGTAGAACAAGGCCACCACCTTCCGGACGTATATACTCTATGGGCGGTCCGGAAGGGGTTAAAGTATAAATTGGTTCATAGTGAGCTCCAATTCTCACCCTAGTGGCCAGAGTTGTAAATATGGTCCTTTGCACAAAAATTGTTTGTTTCATAAATGCTAAACATTTAAATTTCTTAGGTTTTTGCTATTAATTTATTGTGGCAGTCTAGTTTGTTTTGTTTTTGTTTTGTTTTGTTTTTTTAATTTAATGCTAGGTTCACACCTGCATCCTTCCTTCTGTTGTTCTGGTCCATCTGTTAAACGACCAACACAAACATAGCCTTAAGGCATCAGAACATTGCACTTGGCTCTGTCACCTATCCCTGCTCCCCATCCTATCAGTGAAAGAGATAGCAGCAGATGAGTGGCACAGGGGGTGGTTTAAGAATCTAAGCTTTAAAGGGGTTTTTGGGCTTTATCAGTTGGAGATTGACAGGGGATACTCACAGAGGGCCACTTCTGCTTCAGTCCATCTGACATTATATTCGACTAAATGGCCTGTTCAAAGTTCTCTCATACAAATATAGGGGGCTGAACTGCAATACCAAGCACAACCACTGCAGTCTATTCAAACAGCTAAATAGTGGCGGTCCCGGGTGTTGGACCCCACTGACCGTCAATTGATATAATCTGCTAAGGATAATTCATAAGTTGATAAGCCAGTGCTGCAGACATGTGCTGTCCCTCCTGCACAGCAGACAAGCTCTGTGTCCTCCTCTGTGCCTCTTCTCCCTGCGGGCCTTGTGGCTCCTGAAACTGGGTCCCACCGATCAGGGCCAACTCCAGGTTTGTGTGGGCCCTTGGGTGACAGAGCCCCAGTGGGCTCATTTTGGAGTAACTCATGCACACTGCATTAAAAAAAAAAAAACCTATCGAAATTGGGTGTTTTTTTTTTTTTGATGAGGGAGACATACTAGAGTGGACTGTAATACAGTCCATTCCATACAAGTAGATACAGCCTGTTCAGACGTCAGAAAGTAAAGAGGAATTTGAGGCGGACATCTGCCTCGGGTTCTTTATTTTCTGCTCACGGTGCAGAGTATCAGTATTCTGTTGCAATTTTCCACTGCTGATTAGGCCAAAACGAATGAGTCTAACCAGTAGAGAGTCTCAAGCTGTGGCCTCCAAATCAGCTGCAAAATCTGTGGCAAGATCCAGCATTCCACCTTGTGAACAGGGCCCAATACTGTTAATAGTGCCACTCCATAGTGGCCCCCACACAGTATCATATGCTCCACAGTGGCCCCCACACAGTATCATATGCCCCACAGTGGCCCCCACACAGTATTATATGCCCACAGTGGCCCCCACACAGTATTATATGCTCAGCAGCAGCTGCCACACAGCATTATATACCCACAGTGGCCCCCACACAGGCCCCTTTCCATTAGTAGTATGTATAGCGGTTGGGGAACCAGGCTTTCCCTAACTGCTATCATGGTGATCCGGGGCCCACGGCCAGCTGGAAATGGCTGGGGCCCGGACCACCATATTAGCGGTCGGGGAAAGCCTGGTACCCCGTACTGTTACGCCACTGGCTAGTGGGCCCCCTCAGGAGCTTGGGGCCCCAGCACTTGCCCGGGTAAGCCGGGTGCTGACGCCGGCCCTGCCGCCGATCCTCCCTGCTTATAACTCTTCCACCGGACCTCCCAGCTCCACTGTCCTCTCCCACACCATCTGTGCACAGCCTCTGGGTCTTTTGAGGTTACTGGGGGGGATGGGAGACACCCCCCCCCCCCCCCGGGCCTGCAAATCACTCTACCTGCCGTCAAATCAGGCCACTCTCACCCTAAAATGTACTCCAGGGACACTGATTGGGGTTCCAGCCCCCCCTCCCTCCAAAAAATTCCCTGTTTCGGCCGTCCGGTTGGGGCCTGGGCTCCGCCAAGCTATCTCCTCCTCAGTCTGAGTCTGACAAGTTAAGCCACCTGTCACCTGCAAGAAACTGCCAAGGTCCCATCCTGCTTCCTCCACCAACCACATTGTGCAGCCATCTTTTGTATCTCACTTGCCACCACCTGAGGAAGTTGTTCACACCATTCAGGGGCATCCGGAACTACAAGCCCTGCCCCCCAGCAAAAGGGACATGGACGATCTAGCCTCTGACCTGAAGCAAGCATGACGCCAAGACCTACAGGTGGTCAAATCTGACATTGTGGACTTACAGCGGCATTGGAGCAGTCTCAGTCCTCTACTTCCGCTTCTCTCCAGAACCTGTATCGCTCCTCCTCTGCTCATACGGTTTACTACCGTAAGATCATTTCCCACATGGATGATATAGAAAACCGTAGCCGCCGCAATAATATTAGGATCCGCGACCTGCCTGAAGCCACACAGTCTGCAGACTTGATACCCACTCTCACTGGTATTTTTAACTCTCAACTCTCTCCTGGGGAGACCCCCTGACACTCATGTTGAGATGGACCGTGCGCATTGTGCGCTAAGACTTCGCGGCTCAGAGCCCGAGAAAACCCCGGGATGTAATTTGCAGGATCCATTCCTATCCCGTCAAAGAGGAGATTATGCTCAAAGCCAGGAACCTTAAGACTATTGACTTTGATGGTGCTCCACTCTCCATCTTTCTAGATCTCTCTAGGCGTACTTTGCGTCAACGGCCGGCACTGAAACCCCTGCTTGCTCTTCTCCAGGAGTGTGGGATTTCCTACCACTGAGGTTTCCCATTCGCTCTTCAGGTCCACATGAAAGACAAACTACTCTCCCTCAATGCTGCGGATGGCCTCCCGGACTTCCTCTATTCCCTGGGCCTTCAATCTATCCGCCTTCCTGCATGGGACTCACTACTGGACGACCCTGCTCATCCTGGAGCCCGCCCGCAACCACAGGCCCTCACGATGAACATGAACTGACTCCGCCTAAGTCCCAGAGACCTCTCCGTTGATGGAGACCGGCTCCAGACCGAGATCCCTCAACTTGAACTGCTTTCATTCAGGTGATTCTCCCTTACTGGACTTTTGCCTGCTATTGTTATGCTACAGTTTAACTTGCCTGTATTTATTTGCCTGTTTTCATAATTGTGCATGTGCTGTTGATTCCCTGTTCACATTTCTTCTCAGCTGCTTTTCTATAAGGGCCGGGGTAGCTTTCTTTCTCTCTGACTCGCTTCTCTTTATAGCTAATTGCCTGGCACGTATCCTGCCTTCCTCTTCCCCACATAGTGTGGATCCCGCTGTGCAGGAACATCTGGAGACCTGTACGCCCACCCTGTAGACCCACTGAGGGTACCCTTTCCGCCCTCTTCCAACTGTTTCTCTTTTCTTCTTCCCTCTTGACTTCCCTCCTCCTTCCCCAGTCTTTTATCGGTATCTTCTGTTTAACTCTCTCGTACCTTTTCTACCTGACTTATCCCCACCCCCCTCCCCCCTCTCCATTTTCTATACATGGCGGACATAACCATCTCATCCTTCAATATCAAGGGATTAAATACGCCTGAGAAGCATTCCCACATTTTATATGATGCTCACAAGCGCAAGGTTCACGTTATTTGTCTGTAAGACACACTTTCTGGAGACACCTATGCCCATGATCAAGAATCGTTATTTCCCTCTCTGGTCACATAGCAGTGCTGTAGTTCCCAGGGAAAGACCAAGGGGGTAGCTATCTTTTTTCATGAAAACATACCAGTTAAGATACTTGACTCCTAGTTAGATCAGGGCACCAGATTCCAGTTTCTCATTTGCGAATCTACAGTACATTAGCTATATAATATAGCTAATGTATATTCCCCCAATGCCAATCAGGTCACCTTCCTAATTTCCACTCTGTCCCCTCCAATCCTTTGCTAGGGGCCACATTATTCTGTGCGGTGACTTCAACCTTGCCATCAATCCTCTTCTAGACACCTCTGCAGGCAAAACGAATGTACCTTATAATGTGTTAAACGAGCTCCCTCAAGTTGCTCCATTCTACGCTACTGTGCGATGCCTGCCATATTCTCTATCCTGCCGACAAAGATTTTACTTTCTACTTCCATCCTCACAATTCATATAGCAGGATAGACTACGTTTTCATTTCTCACGCTCTATTGCCACAGGTGTCAGCGGCTAAGGTAGGCTCAGCTTTCCTCTCTGACCACTTCCCTGTCTCTTGTTCACTCAAGCTTCTCTCTCCGGGACTATGTGCCAATTCTTGGAGGTTGACTGAATCGTTGTTGCTTGATGCTCAATGTCTGGCAGATCTCATACTCATTGTCTCCAATTTAGTTCTGGATCACTCTACTGATACTACGACTCCCCCTGTACAATGGGAGGCCCTGAAATGTGTCCTTAGAGGGGTGCTGATCAAACATGGGACTAGAATCAAGAGGGAAGTGGGTCTGAGATTCAAATCACTTCTCCAAGATTTGGCTACTCTGGATGCTCAGCACAAACAAACCCTTCTGGAATCTACTCTTGCCTCTCTGACTGCCACTTGTCAGGAGATCAGGTCCTTGCTTGAGCACAAGCAACAGCGACTTCACCAGCTGGGCTGGCATTCGTTTTATAAATGGGGCAACAAGGCGGGGTGTCTACTGGCACATGTGGTCCGGGATCGACAGGCCACCTCTCACGTTATGTCCATCAAACTCCCATCAGGTGATACCTCCCATCTCACTGCAGACATAGCAACGGAGTTTCGCGACTATTATGGTTCTCTATACGGCCTTTCTCCCCCACACGCCACTATCCCGAAGCCCAATCCATTACTCCCCCTTCCCCAGTATATAGCCAATACGGTCCTCCCCTCTTTTGCGTCTGATTATATTTTCTAGAGACGCCCTTTACTGCCCAGGAACTGGAACGTGGCATCTCATTGCTACGAATGGGCAAAAGCCCTGGTCCTGATGGATTTATGGTCCTTTTTTACAAAACCTTGCAAACAGACCTCACCCCCCTTCTGCTACGGGCTTTCAACTCTGTGTCGCCAGACACCCCTTTCCCCCCTCTTTCCTACATGCGCATATTTGTAATGTCTCTTCCTGTTTGGGTCTCTGAGCCACCCTCCGCTTGCACACTGGGGCGCAGGAGGTTTGTTCAGTTTCATTCCTTGCGTAAGGTTGTTGCTCTGTCTGAACACTGTCCTAGTACCTCTTCTCTGTAATTGAATTTCAGCCACATCCGTCTCCTGCACCTCTGTTTCCCTCCGCTCCTATAACAGTTAATCTTAGCCTTGCCTGTGTGATTGACAGCCTGTCTAGCAATCAAGTCTGGACAGATTCTGGACTTCCTATAAACAGGTCATCAGCTCACACATGGTCGTTGGCTACTGTGACCCTGTCCTCAATAAGCTCTTCTTCTGCTATCGTATTTCTGACTTCTGACCTTTGGCTTTACTTGTGACTACTCTTTTGGATTACAATTTGGTACTGCTTTGTCTCTCTGGCTTTGACCCTTGGCTTGCTGACCGCTTCTATTTTGTTTTGTCTTGTCTTGTTCTGTATAACACTTATTCAGAGAAGGGATTTCCACCCAGTCGCCGTCTGTCACCTACGGCAGTTCAGGGAAGTAGGCAGGGTCAGGGGCGGGGTTGATTTTAGGGCTCACTGTCTCTCTCTTTCCCTTCTTCCCTTGTTTCAGCAGCAGCACTAGGGAATTGCACAACTAGCAATTCCCTTACAATATTACTGTATTCCCTAAGGAGGGCAAAGATCCCCTGCTCTGCCCCAATTATAGATCCATATCCCTCATCAATACCGATGCAAAGCTCTATGTCAAGCTTATCGCTAACAGTTTGGGTCAACATATGGAGGACCTGGTGCACCTTGATCAAGTGGGCTTTATACCTCATAGGGAGGCCCGTGATAATACCTTGAAGGACTTCTCCACGATCCATCATGCTCATCGCTCCTGCAACCCCATGATGTTACTTACCCTGGATGCGGAGAAGGCCTTCAATAGGGTTGACTGGAAATTCCTGGAGGCCACTCTTTCTCAGATAGGCCTGCGTCTTCATATGCTCACCCATATTCGAGCTCTCTATGACTCCCCTTGAGCGCAGGTACGAATCAATGGTACTCTCTCCTCTTTGCTTACCATCCATAATGGTACCCGACAAGGTTGCCTTCTCCCCAATTTTGTATGTCTTATAGAAATCCGTCATAACCCAGATATTCAGGGTCTCCGCATCCGAAACCAGCAGTTTAAAATTTTGGCATTCGCGGACAATGTCTTACTGTACATTACGCAACCACTCACCTCTATCCCGTTTCTCCTCCGTGAAATCTCTACCTATAGTTATTACGGTAACTATAAGATCAACCTCTCAAAAAGCATAGCCCTCAATATCTCCATACCTATCCCTTTGGTCCAAAACCTCTGTTCTTCCTTCCCCTTCTCTTGGTCTTCAAGAGCGATCAAGTATCTGGGAGTGCAGCTCCCCAGTGACATAGCCGACACTTACTCACTCAATTTTCTACCTCTCCTGCACACTCTTCAGGCAGATCTTAATCACTGGGACACTAAGGGCTTTTTGTGGATGGGTTGAATTAACCTGTTGAAAATGAACATACTCCCTAGACTTACACACGTGGACAAAATTGTTGGTACCCCTCATTTAATGAAAGAAAAAACCCACAGTGGTCACAAAAATAACTTGAATCTGACAAAAGTAATATATAAAAATTCTATGAAAATGAACAAATGAAAGTCAGACATTGCTTTTCAACCATGCTTCAACAGAATTTAAAAAAAAAAGAAAATGATGGTACCCCTGAAAATAATGTGACCAAAGGGACATGTTAAATCAAGGTGTGTCCACTAATTAGCATCACAGGTGTCTACAATCTTGTAATCAGTCAGTGGGCCTGTATATAGGGCTACAGATACTCACTGTGCTGTTTGGTGACATGGGGAGTACCACACTCAACATGGACCAGAGGAAGCGAAGGAAAGAGTTGTCTCAGGAGCTTAGAAAGAAATTTATAGACAGTCATTTTAAAGGTAAAGGTTATAAGACCATCTCCAAGCAGCTTGATGTTCCTGTGACTACAGTTGCACATATTATTCAGAAATTTAAGATCCATGGGACTGTAGCCAACCTCCCTGGACGTGGCCGCAGGAGGAAAATTGATGACAAATGAAAGGAAGGATAATACGAATGGTAACAAAAGAGCCCAGAAAAACTTCTAAATCGATTAAAGGTGAACTTCAAGCTCAAGGAACATCAGTGTCAGATCGCACCATCCGTCGTTGTTTGAGCCAAAGCGGACTTCATGGGAGACGACCAAGGAAGAACCCATTGATGAAAACAAATTATAAAAAAGCAAGACTGGAATTTGCCAAACTACATGTTGACAAGCCACAAAACTTCTTGGAGAATGTCCTATGGACAGATGAGACAAAATTCGAAATATACACGTGGACAAAATTGTTGGTACCCTTCGTTTAATGAAAGAAAAATCCACAATGGTCACAGAAATAACTTGAATTTGTCAAAAGTAATAATTTATAAAAATTCTATGACAAGCCACTAAGCTTCTGGGAGAATGTCCTATGGACGGATGAGACAAAAATCTAAATTTTTTTGCAAGGCACACCAGCTCTGTTCACAGACGGAAAAATGAAGCATATCTTGAAAAGAACACTGTCCCTACTGTGAAACATGGAGGAGGCTCTGTTATCTTCTGGGGCTGCTTTGCAGCATCTGACACAGGGTGTCTTGAATCTGTGCAGGGTACAATGAAATCTCAAGACTATCAAGGGATTCTAGAGAGAAATGTGCTGCCCAGTGTCAGAAAGCTTGGTCTCAGTCGCAGGTCATGGGTCTTGCAACAGGATAATGACCAAAAAAACACAGCTAAAACACCCAAGAATGGCTAAGAGAAAAACATTGGACTATTCTGAAGTGGCCTTCTATGAGCCCTGACCTAAATCCTATTGAGGATCTTTGGAAGGAGCTGAAACATGCCGTCTGGTAAAGGCACCTTTCAAACCCAAGACAACTGTAGCAGTTTGCTCATGAGGAGTGGGCCAAAATACCTGTTGAGAGGTGCAGAAGTCTTATTGACAGTTACAGGAATCATTTGATTGCAGTGATTGCCTCAAAAGGTTGTGCAACAAAATATTAAGTTAAGGGTACCATCATTTCTGTCCAGGCCTGTTTCATGAGTTTTCTTTTAAAAAAAAATTCTGTTGAAGCATGGTTGAAAAGCAATATCTGACTTTCATTTGTTAATTTTCATAGAATTTTTATATATTACTTTTGTCAGATTTAAGTTATTTCTGTGACCATTGTGGGTTTTTCTTTCATTAAATGGGTACCAACAATTTTGTCCACATGTGTAATGTACCTTTTCCAAACAATCCCCATTACCTTGCTGAAACAGTTTTTTACCACACTCCAGAAGACGTTCACCAGGTTTATTTGGGCATCGAGGCCTCCGTGTATAGCGAGGCACACTCTGTTTAGACCTAAACAGGGAGGGGGTCTGGCCGTACTGGACTGCCTTGGGTATTACCTGGCGGCGACTTCTGCCCTCATACTGGATTGGCATCACTCTGATCACTGTAAGCTCTGGGTTGCCCTGGAGAGGTCTCTGAGCCTGCTCCCTCTCACTGCTCTATCTTGGCTGCACAAACGCTATTGGTCGGACAGTACGTCTCAATCTCTCCCTTATGTCGCATGCCAAGTACTGGGGGCCTGTCGCCTCTACAGTGCTGTTTGGCGTTTGTTCAAAAATGATGGCCCCATGACTTTTATCTCGGATAACCCAGACTTTCCCACTGCCTTACGCTCCACTTTTCTCTCTCACACTCCAGACTCACCACTTCTTCGCTTTCATCGAGTACTCATGTGCTCTTCCCTTTTACCCCTCTCTGAGTTGGCTCCACTGGGTGCTGGTATGGCGGCTTCTAGTTTGCAGTATACCCAATTGACGCACTTCTACACATCTATTAAAAAAACTCATGATCTACATAGAACGTTGTTGCCCTTTGAACGTCTCTGCCTTTCTTCCCTGGTTCCGATACACACCATCTCGCTAGTTTATAGTATGCTACTAGAGGAGTCTATTGCTCAACTGCCTGCCTATGCGAGTGGCTGGGAGAAGGAGTTGGGGGTGTCGTCCCACCAGATGTGTGGTCCACTGCCTTCCAGTCGTGCCACAAATTCTCCATTTCTTGTAAGGCACAGGAAACCAATTATAAAATTCTTTCTCGTTGGTACAGAGTCCCCTCTGTCCTTCATGAAATCTATCCCTCCACCTCGGATCGATGCTGGAGATGCAACTCTGACAGGGGTACGATGGCTTACATCTGGTGTGGATGTACACTCCTGCACCCCTTCTGGACGGATGTCTGACTTATTATTCGGACTGTAACTGGTATCGCACTGGAGGATGACCCTGCCCCTTTCCTCCTCTCCATTTTCCCCAGGATAAGGCCCCACGTTGCGGAAACACAGCTTTTTTTTTGTTGCAGATTTTGTTGCGGTTTATTGAGCCAAAGCCAGGAGTGGATTGAGCGGAAAATAGAAGTATAAGATCTTCCTATATATTTCCCATTCCTTTTGTAGCCATTCTTGGCTTTGGCTGAAAAAAACTGCAGCAAAATCTGCAACAAAAAAAGCTGCGTTTCTGCAACGTGGGGCCTTAGCCTTAGGGTGTTTCTTTTCAGGTGGTGACACACTGTGTACCCATGTGCGGATATAGCCAAATCCAATTCCCAGGCACAAGTGCTGTCCACGTTTCACTTACAGAAAAGTGAAAGTACCGGCAGTCGGGGACTGAATGCAGCTTCCAGATATATAGTGTGTCACCATCCTACAGGTGTTACCTCACTGCTCCCAGTCATATATATTTACCACTAATTGTGGGTACTTACATTGCTTCTAATGGAAAAGTACAGGTGTACCAAGGCAAATAGCGGTAAACACATGTGGCTGGGAGCACAGTATGACAGCACTCCTATGTTACGGTTTGTGCTATATGAGTTTAGTGTAGGTGTCGTCAGCCTTAAAATTATTGCACGGCACTCCGAGTACCTCATCTTTTGATTTTTTTAACTTAAATCAGCACACTCCACAAAAAAGGTTGCCTACCTCTGTCATAGATGATAGAAATTGGATGGAGTGGCATTGTACTGTAGAGCTCACGCATAGATACTCAAACAGGAGTAGGGGTGTATGTAAGTTGTGTGCCTTTTTCAGAGATTAAAGTAGCGCAGTTGAAGGTATTGCCAATTTGATGCTAGGTCTCTATTTTCTTGGCATACCGGGTCAGTGATAATAGCAGGAAAATAGGAATAAGCACATTGTACACACATTGTACTGTTTTTTTCATCGGACACAAAGTCTTGCATGTCCGACTTTGTTTTCGACGAAAAAAAAGGCTTCGCGGTGCAGAGGGTGCAATCGCACACCCACGCATTGCTTTAAAAACCAATTGAAGTGAATGGGTTTTTAAGCAAACTTTCTCAAACCTTTCCCTATCCTTTTCCAATCCTTTTTTCCGACATGTAGGTCGGATTTACAGCGGACGGACTCTGGCCGCAAGTGTGAACCCACCCTTAGATGGAATCGGTGGTGGAGTCCAACGCAGATGTAAATTTGGCCTTATTAGGATAGTTTTCAGACATCAGGTCGCATTTGCGGAGCCCTAGAGGTACCAGAAAAGAAATTACTGCAGTTTGGAAACTATATTCCTCACAGAATTCACCTATGAGCATTGTGAATACTTTGATCCCACTGGTGTATCACAGAAGTTATTTGAATTTGGCTATGAAACATTTTCCATTAATATATAGTTTAAAGTTTTTTTTTTCTTTTTCAAAAGGAATAAAATACCATATTTTGTTACACAATTTCTCCAGCGCACAGCAGTACCTTATTTGTGGTTATAAACTGCTGACTGGAGGGCTCCGGAAAGAAGGAGACTTATTTGTCTTTTGGGGCTCAGGTTTTGCTACAATGGTTTTCAGGTACCATGTTTTCTTTGCAGAGCCCTGAGGTACCAGAACAAAGGAGACTCATCAGAAGTGACCCCATTTTGGAAACTACATCCATCAAAGAATTCAACAGTGTGTGTTGTGACCGTTTTAAATCCCCAGCTCTTTTACTGCACTTATTTAAACTGGGCCGTGAAATTTAAAAAAAAAAAAAAAAAAAACTTTTTTTCATTTTTTGTAGGTTTTTTTTTGCTCAAATTGTTTCCCTTTTATTTCTAGGAAAACCCCATTTTATTACACGATTTCTCCTGAATACGGCAGTACCCCATTTGTAGTTAATCAACTGCTTAGACACATGGGATGGCTCAGAAGGAAAGTAGCATTCTATTTTTGAATCTGTCCCTTCATATACTTTGAAGTGATGCATATATTCAGAATCAGTTTCACACAATTTATAGATTTTGATTTGGGCATTAGCTTAGATTTTTTTTAAGTATGTCTTTCATGGTAAACTGGTACCAAAGGAAAATTACTAATCTTATATATATATATATATATATATATATATATATATGTATATATTATTACAGTTATATATGAACTTAAGAAGAATTGTTCACTCTAAAAGAACACAGGCACAAGAAGGGTCAATAATTGGAGGTTATTTGAGTAATGAGTTCATAAGGAAAATCCCACCAGGGAATAAATGGTACAAACTAAAATATATTGTAGTGTGTGTGTGTGTGTGTGTGTGTGTGTGTGTGTGTGTGTGTGTGTGTGTTCTGAAACAATAGAAGTGGAATGGGGTTCACTTGAAAATCACTAAGGGATAAGTGGTATTTGGTGACAGATGCTCTGAACATAACCACTAAAATAACAGTACAATTGTACCAACTAGGTTATTTTTTTCCCATCTTACATTCATAAATTAAAAATATCTCCACTGTGAAAAAATAGAAGCAGGATCAGTGGCAACTTAAGTTTTTTAAATTTATATTTGTGAAAAACAAAAAAAAATCTCCATTCTGAAAAAATAGAAGTGGGATGAGGTTCGCTGAGTCTATGATTGGAAATCGCTGGTAAATGATGGGTTAATGAGTGGGGAAAAGGGGCTATATACTATTTGGTGGATAGTGTTGCTTTGTGCAACTGTGACCATGTGGCATGAGCTCTGATCACCTCTCTAACAGAAATGAAGTGAGCAGAGTGTATGATGCCACTAAAACCCATACTCAGTTCTCACAAACCAGAGCAATCGCAGAGTCAAGATTGTTTTGATTGGTCATAGGCTGGCAAGCTGTGATTGGTTGTAGCACTGACACCATCTACATGGCAGAAGTGTTGTCAGACCCACTGCAGACTGGGGCTGTGATCTTATAGCCCTATCACAAGGCATTATGGGAAAGGAGCTGGGGAGCTCATGCGCCCTCTGTTGGATGTAACAGATTCTCAATTTGCTTTTGACTCACCGAGTCTTGAGACAGCAAACAGGATTTTAGCCAAGCCAACTTCACTTATCTGCATACAGCGCCGTTTCGGGATTTTTGTCCCTCATCAGTGCAGAGCAAAGTGAGTTGGCTCTCTCCTCAAGTAGAGATGTTCCTGTCCCTAAGCCACTCATTGCCTCCCACAAAGCCAGCCAACTCACTTTGCTCTGCACTGATGAGGGACAAAGCCAGCTCCTTTCCCATAATGCCTTGTGATATGTAGATGCTTAGTAGAGGGCGAAAGGCAATCCAAAACTCTACACACCTTCACTGGTACTCCTCAAGGAGAGATGTTCCTGTCCTTATAGCCCTAGGCAGGCTATTCCTAGGTGTCATTGAAGCTAGAATCAAAGCCCCCTGTACTCCTGCTGTAAAGCTCTGATTGGTCCATGAGAGATCACGGAGCAATCGCTGACCTGGGCCTGCTGTAAATAACTGCAGGACAGGATTGCACCCCCATTCTCCCTGCTACCTCAATTGAAAAGTATAATGATCAGATTGGTCTGTGAATTCTCATGGACCAATCAGAGTGATTGCTGACTCGGGGCTGCTATCACTGGTCACAGGCCAGTTAGCTAAAAACCCCTGCAGTCTCTGACCACTAGCATTACAGCCTCAGGTATACTGCAAATGTCCTGATTTGGACCAATCAAAGCGATTGCTGACCTGGGGCTGCTGTCATTGATCTCGGGTTGGTTAGATGCCATCAAAGCATACTGTCACAATGCACTAAGACATGGTGACAGTAAGCTGCCATGAAGCCCTAAGTAAGGTGTTAAATCAATTTTTAGAAGATGGATAACCCCTTTTAAGATTTGATCTTTGATTTGAACATCTGAATAGTTTGGTCAGGTGACCCACTGATGTCTAGTTACTGTCGTTCTGCTGATATGAATATATCCTGGGCAGCAGGACGTATCACTATTTGACACACTACAACAACTGAAAAGCCACAGGTAACGGAAGCCTGATCTGATTTATTTTTTCATGCAGTATAGAGGTTCCTGCAGTTTTTTTTTTATTTGTTAACCTGATAGCTGAATAAAATCAACTTCCTTCTTGTATGTAGAACTGATACGTCTACTTAAATACATATATAATTTTTTTTTTTAAATAAACCAAAAATATAAACTGAACGTACAATTAAAAAAAAAAAAAAAAACATCTCATTTTAAAGTAACAAAAGTGTGTGTCTTGAGTATTGTGTTTGTACTTATATAACAGTAACTCTGATTATGTTTTTGGTTAAAGTGATATAGTTTAACACTGTGTTTTAACTGATGTTTACACACACTTTCATAAATAAGGATATAATATGAAGAGAAGGCTATAAATTACTTTTTCATATGGATGATCATCTACGCTAATAATAAAAGTGTACTTCTTTTGGGAATATAAGGCTGGGGTCATATATGCTGTTTGGGCTTTCAGTTTTTCTGTTTCATTTCAGGATGGACACCAGAACCTTGCCTGGTGGAACCCATTTACTAGATACAAAATATCACAGCTGTTTTTGACAGAATCTATAATGGAGATTAGTAACAGAACTTTTGATATGGATGTGGTCAGAGACTAAAATTTATAATGTTCAGTATAAACAGAAATTCTAAAACTATATCTGCCATTGAAGATGATTTAAAGTGTATCTCCAATGATGGCATTAGCTGCCCAATATAACAACTAACTGTGGAAGATGCAGCTAACAGAGTGGGAGCTTCGCCCCTTCACCCTCTTGCCATTGGCTAATGTTAAAAAAAATGATCTTTCCCCTTAAACTTTGACAGCATAGCTGCATCCAAACTTGGGGCTCTAAGGATACATTTACTTATAATGATACACCATCATTGATCTGCAACAGCTTGACCCTCTTGCCCTTTATTGGTTATTGCTCTGAGACACTGCTGTGCTGTTGCAGAAAAATAAGATCACCAAGATCTCCACTTCCCATAAGTAGATGTCCCAGTGGCTGAACTCTACACACACATCTCAGGTGGTAAGGACATGTAATCCATGTGCCCTCAAAAGATTATTAGGAGAAAGTCCCTTTTAATGTCAACTCTACATCTTCTTTAGTGGAACACTGCCATCTAGTGGTAAAAGTATTCAATGCAGTACCAACACTTAAAAAGTTATTACTGTATGCAGAGATAATTACATTTTCTCTGGACGTACAGTGTCACAAGCCACTAGAAGATTTATAAAAATTATTTTCACATAATATTTGAACTAAACAGTAGTTTTCTGGTGCTAATTTCTGTTGCGTTTTGTACCTTTGGTAGTTTGGATATTTTTCCAACTTTTGATATGTTCAAATAAATACTGAACTATAAAATAAAAATATACTTAAAGGGATTCTCTGGGTAATAGTTGTTAATGACCTTTCCCTAGGATAGGTCACTATTATCAGACTGGTAGGGTCTGACATGTGGCACCCCTATCAATCAGCTATGCGTGCCACGGCAAATTTAGCTCCACCCACTTCTACGTTGACTCCGTCCATTCTCATCCATTTTTCTTTGTGCCCCCACACAGTATAATCCTTCTACAGTCACCCTAAAATTATATGCCCCCACATTATAATGTTCCCCTCCAATTGCCCCACAGTATTAAGTCCCTCTCCTCGTGCCCCAGTCTAAACTGGTGGAAACTAGAGGGGAACATTAAACTATGGGGCAGCTGGAGGGTGACATTAAACAGTGGGGTAGTTGGAGGCAGACATGTCCCCCTCCATCTGCCCCCCCAGTTTAATGTCTCACCCCCTCCATCTGCCCCCAGTTTAATGTCTCTGTTTATCTGCCACCATCTTAATGTCCCCCATCATCTGCCACCAGCTTAATGCCCGCCATTCATTTGCCCCCAGTTTAATGTCCCCGTTTACCTGCCACCATCTTAATGTCCCCCCCTTTATCTGCCAGCAATTTAATGTCCCCCATCATGTCACCAGCTTAATGCCCCCCTTCATCTGCCCCCAGTTTAATTGCCCCCTCCATCTTCCCCCAGTTTAATTGCCCCCTCCATCTGCCCCCCAGTTTATTTGCCCGTTCATCTGCCTTCAGTTTAACTGCCCCCCACATCTGCCCCCAGTTCCCCCCTCTTGCTCACACATGCTCTCTTTTCTCCTACTTATCTTCGATCACTCTCTGTTCCCAGCTTTCTGTGTAACATCACAGTCTGTCCCGCAGTATCCAGAATAGCTCAGCCCACACAAGAGTCTGATCACATGTTCATGACATCATCAAAGGTCCTTTAGCCATTACGATTTAGCATCTACCATTTAGCCTTTACCCTACCCTAATAAAGTTTCTTAACAGCAAAACACTTCAGGGGAATAGCGGGACAAACTGTAAGCTATGCGAGACCGCGGGACAGCAGTGTAAAATCAGGACACTCCCGCCAGATGCGGGACGGTTGGGAGCAGAGACCTGCTCAGCTCCTGGGTGGTTGCCATGTTTGAAGTCCCAACATCTGTTGTAAATGTACAGTGGATGTTGGGAAGGGGCTAAAGAGGACCTTTCACCACCTCCAAGTCCAACTCTTTGCATTATTTAAAAGGTGCTGCTAAATTGATGCTGGTACTATTGGAATTATTAATTTAGCCCCCATCATTCCTGTGTATTCAATGCTGTTAGTTTTGGTGCCTGATATGCTATTTAGTCTCTTTACTGTCAGGAGGACGATTTTAGGTGGGAACAGGCAAGGGGTGTGATTCTGAGCTCTGACACTGGCTGCCTCTGATTGGAGCTTTGAATCATAACCCCCCACCTGACACTGCCCTTCTGAAATTACATAAGTAAAATGGCACATCAGACACCAAAACTGCACTTGTTGCTCAGTGGAGGCTAGAGACAAAATTTCAACTGCACTGGAATCAGTGTAGCGGCGCCTACTCACAGATGCTAAGAACTTGAATTTGTGGAGATGGTGAAAGGTCCTCTTTAAGCATACCTCCCAACTTTCAAGATACTGAAAGAAGAAGGACAAGAATGTGCAGAGAGTTGGGCTCTGGGCCTTCCTCTTAGTCCTGAGCGTGGTGCTTTGTACATGGTCTCTGTTGTTGGCCTCGGTATTATAACTGCTTATATGTTAATATCTGCCCCTATGTTGGGGATTGCAGGTCTGGCTGCTGAGGACCTGACACGGATAGTTCTCTGAACCCTCTTTAGGGCTCTTATATGGTATGTCTTTCTGTTCGCCCCCCTATTCACACCCTTTAGCTGCCCCCCCTTTTTTTTTTCTCTCTCCTCTTCATCTCTTCTCTGCTTTTGTCACTTTTTCTGCTCTTCCTCTTTCTCTTCCTTCTACCTCCACTCGTTCTCCCTTTTCTTCTTCTTCTTCTTCCATACTCCTGTTGCCTTGCTTGCTGGGTCCGTCTGGGACTGTAATGTTATTTTACTTGCATGGTGAATGGCAAAAAAAAAAAATATCTAGCAAAAACAATGCCATAATTGCCGGGTTTTTTTTGTCTGTTGGCGACTGACAAAATGCCAAGTGTTCTGTTCCCCAATGTGTCATAAATGAAAATGTCAGATCTTCTGTTGACAAAAAAATAAATTATGGGATTTAGAAACTGCCATTGCAAAAAATAAACAATGTTATTACAAAAAGGGTTTTTACCTTGTAAAATAGTAAAACTGAGTGCATCTCTGTATAACTTTTTATTTTACATTGTATAACAAATGATAGCAGTACTACAGCTTATACATTGTAGCTGCTGTATATCTATTTCTCTTAGGGGTTATTTATACTGTGTTAGGGTTTGTTTAGTGGGGTACTGTTACTTTTATATTCATATCATATAGTTTTGCTTAATTTATGTTAAGGATTAATTCTCAAGTGTGATACACAGGTAACCAGCTGGGGGTGTGGTTACATAATTAAGAGGGGATAAATTACTGCTGTTAGCTGTGTGCTAGCTCTTTGCAACCAGAGGAATCAGTTGCAGCAATCGGTGCATCTGAGAGCTGCTGTAAAAGCTACTGTACGTGATAAAGTGAGTGTGTTTTGATTCAAGTGTGACTTGAAATTGACGCTAGGTTCACACCTGCATTGAGGTTTCCCAAAACCTAATACGCTTAAAAAAGTGGTTACCTTCGGAAACCCACGGACCCCATAGACTATAATGAGGTCTGCCGGGTTTCCGCCCGAAAAGGGCAGAAAATGCGGAGAGAAAAGTGCTGCTTGCAGGACTTTTTTCTCCGCATTTTTAAAGTGGAATGGGGAACAGAATCCCCAGGCGGAGACCGGGCGCAGGTGTGAACCTAACAAAAGAAAAAATCAGTCGAGAAAAGCAAAAAATCTCAAAAATATATAAAATATATATTTATTAATAAAAATGTAATAAATAGTACATAGAAAAATACCAAATCTAATAATACAGGTGACAAAAGATAAGACACAACACAAGACACATGTGTCACTTGAAGGGACTCAAAAATATACAGAAAATAAAGATGACAATATATATATAATGGCTCAAAATATATAACTAATGCTTAATATACAAAATTTGCAGACCACATATAAATGATTATCTAGATAGAAAGTTTTTTTTAACTAATCAATAGGTGATTAGATACCACATGGATCAAAAGAAGTTTATATATGGAAATGCAAGATTAAAGACACTATCCATATATTGCTTAAATATATTACTAGATATTAATGAATATCATATATAGAAAAAGAGCAAGCAATGATAAATGAAAAACATGTCAAATAAACCAATGAGTAAATACAAGATAATGATGATTACCTGTAGCCATTATAGAGACAAGTTTGAGCCCCAGTAAACACAAAGGTATGCGTGGAAACGCACCTCAACGCGTTTCGCTAAAAAAGCTTCCGCAGGTGTGAACCTATCATAAATGACTTTAGATCTTGTGACATGTATTCTCTGCTTGAGCAGCCGCTTGAGGAGGCATACTGCAGTGCAATATGTAAGCACATTGCACATTTGGAAGCCCAGATTATGGATCTAAATAAGAAAATTAAAAGACTGAGAGCCATGGAAAGAAGTTTGTTGCTCACAGAGCAGGAACTCGCTGGGGTAAGTGCAGAGGGAGATGGTAGCATGGAGGTGCAGGAACATGAGGCAACTAACTGGGTGACAGAAAGCAGTGGGGTAGAGGGAAGAGTGCCAGGGAGGTTAGTCCTGAACTGGCACACCCTAACAAGTTTGCTAAATTGGCAGATGAGGGGATGTTAGTACAGGAGTAATACTGCTGAAACAAGACACGGAAAATGTCTGCTTCAGTAAGAAGGAAAATACAAGTTCAGGACAGGCCAGACAGGTGCTGGTAGTGGGGGATTCATTTATTAGGGGAAAAGATAGGGCAATCTGTCACAAAGACCAGGATCGTCGATGGTGTGTTGCCTTCCTCTCCCTCGAGTTTGACATATCGTGGGTCAGGTTGATTACGGGGAGGTGCTGATGTGGATCATCTTGCTTCTAGTGGATCCAAGCCAAAGGTAGAAGGTCCTTAAAAATGATTTCAGGGATCTAGGAAGAAAGATGAAGTCAAGGACCTCCAAAATGGTATTTTCAGAAATACTACCTATACCACGAGCCACACAAGAGAGGCAACAGGATATTAGGGAGGTAAACGAGTGGCACAAGAGCTGGTGTACGAAGGAGGGGTTTGAGTTCTTGGAGAACTGGGCTGACTTTGCTGTGGGCTACAGGTTCTATGGTAGGGATGGGCTGCACCTCAGTGGGGATGGTGCAGCTGTGCTGGGGGAGAAGATGTCTACAGTCATGGCCAAAAGTTTTGAGAATGATACAAATATTAATTTTTACAAAGTCTACTGCTTCAGTTTTTCTAATGCCAATTTGCATATACTCCAGAATGTTATAAAGAGTGATCAGCTTAACAGCAATTACTTGCAAAGTCAATATTTGCCTAGAAAATGAACTTTATCCCCCAAAACACATTTCAACATCATTGCAGCCCTGCCTTAAAAGGACCACCTAACATCGTTTCAGTGATTGCTCCATTAACACAGGTGTGGGTGTTGATGAGGACAGGGCTGGAGATCAATCTGTCATGATTAAGCAAGAATGACACTACTGGACACTTTAAAAGGAGGCTGGTGCTTGCCATCATTGTTTCTCTTCTGTTAACCATGGTTATCTCTAAAGAAACACGTGCAGTCATCATTGCACTGCACAAAAATGGCCTAACTGGGAAGAGTATTGCAGCTAGAAAGATTGCACCTCAGTCAACAATCTATCGCATCATCAAGAACTTCAAGGAGAGAGGTTCCATTGGTGCCAAAAAGGCTCCAGGGCGCCCAAGAAAGACCAGCAAGCGGCAGGACCGTCTCTTAAAAGTGTTTCAGCTGCGGGATCGGGCTACCAGCAGTGCGGAGCTTGCTGAGGAATGGCAGCAGGCAGGTGTGAGTGCATCTGCACGCACTGTGAGGCGGAGACTCTTGGAGCAAGGCCTGGTCTCAAGGAGGGCAGCAAAGAAGCCACTTCTCTCCAGAAAAAACATCAGGGACAGACTGATATTCTGCAAAAGGTACAGGGAGTGGACTGCTGAGGACTGGGGTAAAGTCATTTTCTCTGATGAATCCCCTTTTCGATTGTTTGGAACATCTGGAAAACAGCTTATTCGGAGAAGAAGAGGTGAGCGCTACCACCAGTCTTGTCTCATGCCAACTGTAAAGCATCCTGAAACCATTCATGTGTGGGGTTGCTTCTCAGCCAAGGGAATCGGCTCTCTCACAGTCTTGCCTAAAAACACAGCCATGAATAAAGAATGGTACCAGAATGTCCTCCAAGAGCAACTTCTCCCAACCGTCCAAGAGCAGTTTGGCGCTCAACAATGCCTTTTCCAGCATGATGGAGCACCTTGCCATAAAGCAAAGGTGATAACTAAATGGCTCAGGGAACAAAACATGGAGATTTTGGGTCCATGGCCTGGAAACTCCCCAGATCTTAATCCCATTGAGAACTTGTGGTCAATCATCAAGAGACGGGTGGACAAACAAAAACCAACAAATTCAGACAAAATTAAAGCATTGATTCTGCAAGAATGGACTGCTATCAGTCAGGATTTGGTCCAGAAGTTGATTGAGAGCATGCCAGGGAGAATTGCAGAGGTCCTGAAGAAGAAGGGTCAACACTGCAAATATTGACTTGCTGCATTAACTCATTCTAACTGTCAATATAAGCTTCTGTTACTCATAATATGAATGCAATTATATTTCTGTATGTGATAAAAACATCTGACAAACACACATAAAAACCAGAGGGCAGCAGATCATGTGAAAATAGAATATTTGTGTCATTCTTAAAACTTTTGGCCATGACTGTAGACAGTTGAAGGAATGTTTAAACAAGGGACAGGGGGGTGGTAATAACAGATGTAGAGGGCAAGATAGTGTAGATATGGAACGAGGGCTGTAACTGGGGGTGGAGTGGGGTGAGAACAATCAGTGGGCAGAGGAAGAGTAGGGATAAGGATAAATATATAAAATGCATGTTAGTGAGACTTCTGGCATTAGTATACAACATTGAGGATCTACAAATGATCATGTTGAAAGAGAAATTTGGAACTCACTGCCACAGGAATGATGGTGGATTCATTGTGCAAAGTTCAAAGAGGGCCTGGATGCCCTTCTCAAAGAAAAAAATATTGCAGGTTATAGGTTTTAGATTTTGGTAAGAACAAGTTGATCCAGGGTTTTATACTGATTGCTACATTGGAGTCTGGAAGGAATTTTTCCCCTGACAATTGGCATAAGTCTCAAGGGGGTTTTTTGGCCTTCCTCTGTATCAACACTGTAGAGTTATAGGTTGGACTTGTTGGACCTGTGTATTCATCCAACTTCATCTACTATGTAACTATACATTGATGGGAAAAATAAAAAAAGCTATAGATCTTGGTATCTGACAACGGAAAAACTGAAAATATGGTTTGGCCATGAAGTCCTAAAACAGGTCGGTCACTAAAGGGTTAAAACACAAAAATATGGTGGTGCAAACATGTAACAGGTCAAGGGTCTATTCACAACATGCGCTCTATCCAAGTACATAAAGTCCAATAAGATGTATTGTTTAAGTTCATAAATACCTAAAATAAAGGAATATGATTATTAGAGATATGATTAGTGAATCAATTCTGCAGAAGTGGAATTCGATCCGAATTTCAGGAAATCTTCGATTCTCCACGATTTCAGATTTCCTGATGCTTCGTGGTAACGAATATTTAGTAAGGACCTTTGTGACATCAGACTGTCACAAGATAATCTCTAGTGATGTGATTGGGTAGGCGTGTCTTTGCTTGTTAGGAGATCCTTCCACATGAATAATAGTTGTCCGAGCCCACCCGCCCACCCCGGCTCTCTGTAGCCTGGAAATAGTTGTTTATTCACCGCAAAGTAATTCGGATCGAAGCAAATTTTTTTGGAACTTCGAATCAAACTGCCGAATCGAACTTTTGAGAAATTCCCTCATCTCTAATGATTATGCTATACGCATAAATGCATCAAAGATACAACTCTTAACCATTTCACAGGAGTTAAAACAAAAAAAGAGGTGAAATTTAAGAATTTCACTTTCTTTCAATATGTTTATTAGGCCCTAAAATTTACTCATTTACAAGGGGTTAAAACACAAATGTCAAACCCAAGGCCCAGGGCTGGTTTAATCATAGGGAAAATGCTGCAGCTGTATCGGGCACCCCTAAGCCGCATCACGTGAAATCACTCAGTTAGTTCTGTCTTCAGCTGGAAGGTCCCCAATACTCTCTAGCTGGGGAGTACTGTGGACCTTCCGGCCAAAGACAGAACAATAACCTATAGGGGTCACAGCAGTTGCCCTTGCGACTGGGCCTATAAGCCAGGGGGCCTCATAGCCTCCCTCGCCACACTTTTCCAGGCGTATGGAATGGAATACTGACACTAGTTATCATTAAAACTGCAGTTACACACAGAGCCCAGGGGACCCCTTTGAGTATAATAGGGTTCATTGTATGTCCGTACTCTTAAAACAGACTAGAAAAGGTAAAAGTCATCTATGCAGGACATTTTCCTCCGGCGTCTCCTGTGCAGATGTGAACATAGTCTTATGTGAACGTATGCTTACCTCTTCTTCCTGTAAAGCACTGATTCGGCGCTGGGCTGTGCACCTCTTTTAACCCTTGCCCGACATACAGTACAGACCAAAAGTTTGGACACACCTTCTCATTCCAAGAGTTTTCTGTATTTTCATGACTATAAAAATTGTAGATTCACACTGAAGGCATCAAAACTATGAATTAACACATGTGGAATTATATACTTAACAAAAAAGTGTGAAACAACTGAAAATATGTCTTATATTCTAGGTTCTTCAAAGTAGCCACCTTTTGCTTTGATTACTGCTTTGCACACTCTTGGCATTCTCTTGATGAGCTTCAAGAGGTAGTCACCTGAAATGGTTTTCACTTCACAGGTGTGCCCTGTCAGGTTTAATAAGTGGGATTTCTTGCCTTATAAATGGTGTTGGGACCATCAGTTGTGTTGTTCAGAAGTCAGGTGGATACACAGCTGATAGTCCTACTGAATGGAGTGTTAGAATTTGTATTATGGCAAGAAAAAAGCAGCTAAGTAAAGAAAAACGAGTGGCCATCATTACTTTAAGAAATGAAGGTCAGTCAGTCCGAAAAATTGGGAAAACTTTGAAATTGTCCCCAAGTGCAGTGGCCAAAACCATCAAGCGCTACAAAGAAACTGGCTCACATGAGGACCGCCCCAGGAAAGGAAGACCAAGAGTCACCTCTGCTGCTGCGGAGGATAAGTTCATCCAAGTCACCAGCCTCAGAAATCGCAGGTTAACAGCATCTCAGATTAGAGACCAGGTCAATGCCACACAGAGTTCTAGCAGCAGACACATCTCTACAACAACTTTGGTTGGAACCAAAGATCTCAAATTTGGACTCCTCAGACCAAAGCACAGATTTCCACAGGTCTAATGTCCATTCCTTGTGTTCTTTAGCCCAAACAAGTCTCTTCTGCTTGTTGCCTGTCCTTAGCAGTGGTTTCCTAGCAGCTATTTTATCATGACGGCCTGCTGCACACAGTCTCCTCTTAACAATTGTTGTAGAGATGTGTCTGCTGCTAGAACTCTGTGTGGCATTGACCTGGTCTCTAATCTGAGCTGCTGTTAACCTGCGATTTCTGAGGCTGATGACTCGGATGAACTTATCCTCCGCAGCAGAGGTGACTCTTGGTCTTCCTTTCCTGGGGCGGTCCTCATGTGCGCCAATTTCTTTGTAGAGCTTGATGGTTTTGGCCACTGCACTTGGGGACACTTTCAAAGTTTTCCCAATTTTTCGGACTGACTGACCTTCATTTCTTAAAGTAATGATGGCCACTCGTTTTTCTTTACTTAGCTGCTTTTTTCTTGCCATAATACAAATTCTAACACTCCATTCAGTAGGACTATCAGCTGTGTATCCACCTGACTTCTGAACAACACAACTGATGGTCCCAACACCATTTATAAGGCAAGAAATCCCACTTATTAAACCTGACAGGGCACACCTGTGAATTGAAAACCATTTCAGGTGACTACCTCTTGAAGCTCATCAAGAGAATGCCAAGAGTGTGCAAAGCAGTAATCAAAGCAAAAGGTGGCTACTTTGAAGAACCTAGAATATAAGACATATTTTCAGTTGTTTCACACTTTTTTGTTAAGTATATAATTCCACATGTGTTAATTCATAGTTTTGATGCCTTCAGTGTGAATCTACAATTTTTATAGTCATGAAAATACGGAAAACTCTTGGAATGAGAAGGTGTGTCCAAACTTTTGGTCTGTACTGTAATAGTATAATAGTACAGCGGATGTCAGGTATTTAAATATGGTTTGCTGTATTATACTGCTTTATGCAGCCTGTCATACAAATGTCAATATTTTGCAATGCATTAGCATTGTAATGCATTGCATTAGTGATCAGACCCCATGGGGTTCAAGACTCCTAGGGGGTCTAATAAATAAAAAAAAAAAAAAAAAGTAAAAAAAAAATAAATTAAAAATTCAAATCACCACCCCCTTCTCTAGAACACATATAAAAGTACTTAAATACTTTGAAATACATACACATTAGGTATCCCTGTGTCTGTAAACGCTTCTCGTATGGTGAACGCCGTAGCGGGAAAGAAAATCTAAAGTGCCAAACCGATGTTCTTTCACTGTATTGAATAAAAAGTGATCAAAGCAATAGACATTCCCCAAAATGGTATAACTAAAAAGTACACCTGTACCTACAAAAAAACACGACCTATACATCCCCAAACATGGAAATATAAAAACATTATGGGTGTCAGAATATGGTGACTTTAAGAAAAAAAAAATTTTTTTGCAAAGTTTTGGATTTTGTTAAGGCGTTAAAAAAAAACATAAATTTGATATCCCTGGAATCGTACAGAAACATAGAATACAGGTGACATGTAATTTTGGATGCAGATTGAACGCCGTAAAAAGGAAGCTCGTAAAAGTCGAACAAATGAACTTTTTCTTCAAATCCACCCCATTCTGAATTTTTTTCCAGCTTCCCGGTACATTGTATAGAATAATACATGGTATCATTATGAAGAACAATTTGTCCCGCAAACATTAAGCCCTAATATGGCTCTCTGAACAGAAAAATAAAAAAGTTATGGAGTTTGGAAGGCAGGGAGTCAAAAACGAAAATCGAAAAATGTCACAGATGGGAACGGTTAATGTCCTTCCAGCCATGTTGTCTCCTGCTCTATGGTACTGCTTGCAGTACCATAGTGCAAGAGACATGGTAGCCAGGGTGACAATAGAAAAGGTGCAAAGCTGGGTGCCACATCAGTGCTTTACAGGAAGAAGAGGTAAGTATGAAATTCATCAGAGTTGTGTGGCCTGGATTGTGTGTGATGGAATTTGATGTTGGGTGGGGATAATTATTACTTGTTGGGGTCACCAATATTACTTGTGGGGGTCACCAATATCTATGTTGGGGGGGATGTTACCTGTAGGGGGGAGATAATTAAGACACTATTATCTTTGTGTATTAACAACAAGGTGCATCTCAATAAATTAGAATATCTTTGAAACGTTTATTTATTTCAGTAATTCAATTAAAAAAGTGACCTCCTATATTTTCTAGATTCTTTACACACACACTGTTTTATTTCAAGTGTTTTATTTCTGTAAGTGTTTGATCATGGATTACAGGTAATGAAAACCCAAATCTAAGAAAATTTGAATATTGTAAAAAAGTTCAGTATTGTAAATTCAGTGTGTCACCTGCCAAGGTTTCCTAGGCCTTTAAATGGTCACTCAGTCTGGTTCAGTAGGACACACAATCATGGAAGACGCTGATTATGAATTGTATTACTGAATTACTGAAATGAATTAACGTTTCAAAAATATTCTAATTTATTGAGATGCATCTATATATTTATACAGTCGCGGAAATACTAACGGTCTTTCAAGACACCCATAAGGCTGATGTGGCCCTCAGCAAAAATGAGTTTGACATGCATGGGTTGAAGGAACAAAAAAAATGCATCCCAAAATTTGATGTGCAAGTTCAATATGGAAATATCGCAAATGTGGATGCAAGCTGAGATCAGATTTTGCTGGAATTGTTTTTTTTAGGTGCCATGCTGCAGAGCCCCTGAAGTACCAGTACAATACAAGCCCCGTAAACTTGACCCCATTTTGGAAACTACACTCCTCAAGAAATTTCTCAATCGGTATACCGAGCAGTTTGACCAAACAATTATTTCGCAGAATTTATTTATATAACATTGGCCAATGAAAATGAAAAATTATAGATTTTTTTTAAAATAAAATGTTATGTTTGACACATTTTCTTTTTTTCATTTTCATAAGGGATCACTAGTGTAACTACAGGAGTCCAAAAGCCAAGGGGCACCACAAGTTATCCTCATCACACTAGGGCTAGATATTATTATTATTATTATTTATTTATTTAGCACCATTAATTCCATGGTGCTTTACATTTGAGGGTTTACATACGGTATACAAAATATACAAAACAAATACAGTGCTAACAGTGACCAACTGGCACAGTGGGACAGAGGGCCCTGCCCGAAAGGGTTTACAACCTAGGAGGGAAGAGGGATAGAGACAGAAGGTGAGGGGAGAGGCTGTACAGATGGTGGTGTGGTGACAGTAGTGTTATTTGAGGTTGTAGGCCTTCCTAAATACGTGAGTCTTCAGGGCCTTCTTGAAGCTTGTGACTCACATGTCTTATTTATCTTGGTAATGAGTTCTAGAGTATGGGGGATGCACGGGAGAAATCTTGGAGATGGTTGTGTGAAGAGTGGATAAGAACAGAGCGGACTAGGAGGTCTTTGGAAGATCAGAGGTTGCATGTGGGCAGGTAGCGGGAGATTAGGTCGGAGATACAGTGGGGAAAAAAGTATTTATTGAGCCACCAATTGTGCAAGTTCTCCCACTTAAAAAGATGAGAGAGGCCTGTAATTGACATCATAGGTAGACCTCAACTATGAGAGACAAAATGAGAAAACAAATTCAGAAAATCACATTGTCTAATTTTTAAAGAATGTATTTGCAAATTATGGTGGAAAATAAGTATTTGGTCAATAACAAAAGTTCATCTCAATACTTTGTTATATATCTTTTGTTGGCAATAACAGAGGTCAAACGTTTTCTGTAAGTCTTCACAAGGTTGGCACACACTGTTGCTGGTATATTGGCCCATTCCTCCATGCAGATCTCCTCTATAGGAGTGATGTTTTGGGGCTGTCGCTGGGCAACACGGACTTTCAACTCCCCCCCCCCAAAGGTTTTCTATGGGGTTGAGATCTGGAGACAGGCTAGGCCACAACTTCGTTGCCCTGGAGGTGTGCTTGGGATCATTGTCATGCTGAAAGACCCAGCCACGCTTCATCTTCAATGCCCTTGCTGATGGAAGGAGGTTTGCGCTCAAAATTTCACAATACATAGCCCCATTCATTCTTTCATGTACACGGATCAGTTGTCCAGGTTCCTTAACAGAGAAACAGCCCCAAAGCATGATGTTGCCACCCCCATGCTTCACAGTAGGTATGGTGTTCTTTGGATGCAACTCAGCATTCACTCTCCTCCAAACACAATGAGTTGTGTTTCTACCAAACAGTTCTACTTTGGTTTCATCTGACCATATGACATTCTCCCAATACTCTTCTGGAGCATCCAAATGCTCTCTAGCAAACTTCAGACGGGCCCGGATATGTACTGGTTTAAGCAGGGGGACACGTCTGGCACTGCAGGATCTGAGTCCCTGGCGGCGTAGTGTGTTTACTGACGGTAGCCTTTGTTACATTAGTCCCAGCTTTCGGCAGGTCATTCACTAGGTCCCCCCTTGTGGTTCTGGGATTTTTGATCACCGTTCTTGTGATCATTTTGACCCCACGGTGTGAGATCTTGCGTGGAGCCCCTGATCAAGGGAGATTATCAGTGGTCTTGTATGTCTTCCATTTTCTAATTATTGCTCCCACAGTTGATTTCTTCACACCAAGCTGCTTGCCTATTGCAGATTCAGTCTTCCCAGCCTGGTGCAGGTCTACAATTTTGTTTCTGGTGTCCTTCCACAGCTCTTTGGTCTTCACCATAGTGGAGTTTGGAGTGTGACTGTTTGAGGTTGTGGACAGGTGTCTTTTCTACTGATAACAATGTCAAACAGGTACCATTACTACAGTTAATGAGTGGAGGACAGAGGAGCCTCTTAAAGAAGAAGTTACAGGTCTGTGAGAGCCAGAAATCTTGCTTGTTTGTAGGTGACCAAATACTTATTTTCCACCATAATTTGCAAATAAATTCTTAAAAAATCAGACAATGTGATTTTCTGAATTTATTTTCTCATTTTGTCTCTCATAATTGAGGTCTACCTATGATGTCAATTACAGGCCTCTCTCATCTTTTTAAGTGGGAGAGCTTGCACAATTGGTGGCTGACTAAATACTTTTTTTTCCCCACTGTATATGGAGGGGACAGTTTATGGATTGCTTTGTATGTCAGCGTTAGCATTTTGAACTCTATTTTCTGGGCATCAGGTAGCCAGTGAAGGGATTGGCAGAGGAGAGCGGCTGATGAAGAACGGGGGAGAGGTGTATTAAGCGAGCAGCACAGTTTAGGGTGGACTGGAGGGGGGAGCAAGAGTATTTGCTAGGAGGCCATGGAGAAGGGGTGAGGAAGGAGCGGATTTGATGGATGTTCTTGAGTTGGAGGCAGCAGGAGATGTTGAGGGTTTGGATGTGCAATTTGAAGGATAGGTCAGAGTCCAAGGTTATCCCAAGGCAAAGGACCCGTGAGACTGGGGTAAGTGTGGTTCCATTAATTTTGATAGATGGGTCGGATAGAGGGGCCGTGCGAGGTGGGGCGAAGATGATGAACTCAGTTTTCTCCATGTTGAGTTTGACAAAGCGGGAGGAGAGAAAGGAGGCTACGGCTGCTAAACACTCTGGGACGCTGGACAACAGAGAGGTAATGTCTGGTTCAGAGAGATATATTTGAGTGTCGTCAGCATAGCAATGGTATTGAAAGCCATGAGATTCTATGAGTTGGCCAAGATCGAGGGTGTAGATGGAGAACAGGAGGGATCCTAGGACGGAGCCTTGGGGGACACCTACAGAAAGAGAGCGTGGCGAGGAGGTGGTGTGCAAGGGGGAGATGCTGAATGTGCGGTTGGTGAGGTATGAGGAGATCCAGAAAAGGGCCAGGTCTGTGATGCCAAGGGATGAGAGAGTTTCTAACAAGAGGGAATGGTTGACTGTGTCAAAGGCAGAGGAGAGGTCAAGGAGGAGGAGGACAGAGTAGTGACGCTTGGCTTTGGTAGTTAGTAGGCCGTGGGGTCTGAAGTCTGACTGTAGTCTGTCAAAGAGTAAGTTGGACGAGAGGTAGGAGAATAGTTTGGAGTGGACGTGTTGTTCAAGCAATTTAGAGGCGTACGGGAACAGTGATATGGGGCAATAGTTGGCTGGAGAGGACGGTTCAAGGGATGGTTTGTATAGGTATAGTATAGTATAGGAGTGACAGTAATATGTTTGAAGTCAGAAGGAAAGGATCCTCTGGTTAGGGATAGGTTGAAGAGGTGGGTTAGGGCAGGAGTAAAGACTTCGGTGAGGTTTGGGATGAGGTGTGACTGCATCAGGTCAAGCACGCAGGAGGTAAAGTGGGATTTAGAGATTAGGGTGGAGAAGCAGGTTAACGATGAAGAGCACTGAGCAGTTGAGTAGAGTGGTTGTTGTGGGTGTAGGGTGAGACGATCTCTGATTGCGTCAATTTTGCTTTTGAAGTAAGAGGCAAAGTCATCAGCTGAGATAAGTGATGTCAGAGGGGGCACAGGAGGACGGAGAAGGCAGTTGAAGGTAGTGAATAGCTGTTTGGGGTTGCGGGATAGGGCAGATATTAGTGTGGTGAAGCAGCCCTGCTTTGCAGAAGTGAGTGCATTCTTGAATGTGAGAACTGCCTCTTTGTACCTGATGAAGTCCTCTTTCTGATTTTCCTTGATGGCTGTCAGTCTTTGCATAAAAAATTTATTACCCCTGCCTCCTGGTTAGCGATAAGTTTAGATACATAACCTTCCAGTGTCAGAAAGGAGAAAATTAAGACAATATTGTTAACAAGTCTTCATGGTGGTCTGGGCCGAGATAGACAAGGAAAGGGAAATATAAATGCTCATTGACCCTGGTCCAAAACCTCAGCTTGGGTCACCTTGCACAACTTATAATCACAATCATCAGGCAGGCCCATCTGCACATTTAATAGCATGCTAGTTCAGTATTATATACTGCAACACTTGGGGCCAGCTCCAGGTTTGTGTGGGCCCTTGGGCGACAGAGGGCCCCTTTTGGATTAACTCATGCACACTGCAGCAAATAAACAATCAAAATTGGGTGTTTTTTTTTGCTGAGGTAGACCTACTGGAGTGGATTGTAATACAGATACAACCTGTTCAGACATCGGAACGTAAAGAGGAATTTGAGATGGACATCTGCCTCGGATTCTTCTTTATTTTCTGCCCCCGACTCACGGTGCAGAACATCAGTATTCTTTTACGGCTTCCACTGCTGATTAGGCCCAAATGAATGAGTGTAACCAGTGGGGAGTCTCAAGCTGCGGCCTCCGAATCAGCTGCAGAATCTGTGGCAAGATCCAGCAGGACGCTTTTGTTTCCAGTTTCCTGCTCCAATTAGTTTCAATAGGAGGCAGAATGAAGGAGGAATCTGCTGCTGATTTAGGGGCAAATCCGCTGCAAAATCAGCGCCAGTGTGAACAGGGCCTGATACTGTTAATAGTGCCACTCCACAGTGGCCCCCACACAGTATCATATGCTCCACAGTGGCCCCCACACAGTATTATATGACCACAGTGGCCCCCACACAGTATTATATGCTCCACAGTGGCTACCACACAGTATTATGTACTCCACAGTGTCCCCCACACAGTATTATATGTCCACAGTGGCCCCCACCCAGTATTATATGCTCCACAGTGGCCCCCACACAGTATTATATGTTCCACAGTGACCCCTACACAGTATTATGTGTTCCCAAGAGCCCCCCCCCTCCTAGAGCTGATACTATTATTATACTCAGGGGTCTGAGGTATAGTACCAGCTCTAATAATCAGAGACCCAGTAAAAGTGATTAAAAATAACAAACACGTATACTCACCTTACCTCACCTCTCCCGTGTAACCTCGCTTCTTCCGACTGTCTTTCACTTCTTCCTCGGTCCTCTTCTACCTTGCGACTGAGGTCATGTGCCCCAGACGTCACTGCTAGGGCCTATGATTGGGCCTCAGTGGTCACGTGGGGGCGCGATGACGTCATTACACCGGCACGCTCCATGTGACCGCTAGGGCCCAATCACAGGCCCTAGTAGTAACGTCTGTGGTGCGTGACCTCAGTCACTGGCCGGAAGAGCCCCGGAGAGGATGCAGAGCCCAGGAATGGTGAGTATAAGTATTTTTATATTTTTAGTCACCTTCCCTGGACTGGCATCTATTGGAAAGGGACCCGGCGATCACCAGGCCCCTTTCCATTAGCAGTATGTATAGTGGTTGGGAACCGGGCTTTCCCTGACCGGTAGCATGGTGGTCCGGGACCCCGGCCATTTCCAGCTGGCCACGGGCCCAATAACCCGTACCATTACGCCACTGCCGAGTGGGCCCTCTCAGGAGCTTTGGGCCCCGGCACTTGCCTGGGTAAGCCAGGTGCTGACGTTGGCCCTGGCAATACTCATGTATTACTGTGCATACATGCTAACTGTCAGCCCGTGCATACACATAGACTGTCAGCCTATCTCATTGATTCTGAGGCAGGATTGCAATTTAGGGAACAAGAGGCAGACCTGGGGTTACTGATTAGAACTGAGAATTATGTTATAAAAAACAAATTGTCACCCCCCTCGAGGGGGGTGATTATCTCTATATTACAGTCGGCACTTGCTCTCCATAAAGCCATTTACATGTCAGAATTTTTATGGTGGTTTGTGCGAACCCCTTGGCATCTGCACAAAATTTTTAAAGCGCATGTTGTCAGGGGATTAAAATACTTGTCAAATAAAGATCTTTGATAGTCATGATGAAATGTACAGCCAACGAGTGTGCAGAGATGTCAGGGAGAGTGCTTCACAGGTTGATTCATGAATGGCAAGTCACAGGAAAAGTGGGAGTTGGGAACAGTTACGTATATCCAGACCACTTATTGTTAGTGGTTAAGTAAAATAAAAAATTGTATTTATAATTATTTAATAAGTTTAGTAAGTTTTTTTTTTCATTAGATATGTTTTTTTTCCTCATACCAAGCTTTTTCTTTCCCTGTATATGTATGATATATAAAGAAATATCTCCATAATAGTAAAAAAACAATAAAAATTAGATATCACCGTAATCGTACCGATCTACACAATAAAGGTAACATGTTACTTATGCTGTAAGCTTTGCGGAAAAAAAAATTAAAAGGTAAAAAACTATGCCAGAGTTGTTTTCTTTTTTTAATGCACCAAGAAATCGTTACTAAAATTTAGTCAATAAGTTATAGCCACCCAAAAATGGTGTCATTACAAATTTCATCACATACCACAAAAAACAAGCCCCCATATGGCTACATCACCAGATAAATTTTAAAAAATATATAGCGTGAAAAATAAAAAAAAAATTGCCAAATCATTAGAACATGAAGGGTAGATATAAGCTGTGCAAGCTTATATTAGAGTACACCCCAAATTTAGAGCTTACAAGGGAAAAGAAATCAGAAGTGACCCCCCCCCTCCCCCCCAATCATAGGAGTTACTGGGGAAAAAGTAGGGAATTTGGTATTCCCAATGTACTCCACACAACTTACGTATTCACTCTTCACCATCTGCTGTGCATTCACGTCTGGGATACAAATGCCCAATACACCCCTTGATAAATTCTTTAAGGGGTGCAGTTTTAAAAATGGGGTCGCTTCCTAGGGGATTCCGCTTTTCTGGTACTTTAGAGGTTCTGCAAACATAACATAACATGCCATCCAGATGCCAAACATCTAAATCTGCACTCCAAAATCCACATAGCGCTCCTTCCCTTCTGTGCCCTGCTGAGTGCCCAAACTGCAGTTTATGCCCACATGTATGACGCTGATGTACCCAGGATAACGTACTTAATGTGATATGTGGGTATAAACTGCTGTTTGGGCACAGCTGAGCATAGAAGGGAAGGAGTGCCATGTAGTTTGTGGAGCACAGACTTATTTACCTGATGTTAGGTGAAGCAATGTGTGATGATTCCACTTAAATATGGCTATAACTCAAAGCTGTATTTTGATCTCTGGGTATCGTATCTCCCTCTTAGTTCCATTTACTCATAATGTGCGCAGCCCTAATCCTAGTTGTATGTTATCAGTAGAGGCAACAATATAACAATAGGGCTTTGTATCCATCCCAGAACGGCTCCATTGAATTCTTACATAGCCCTGGGTGATCAAATAAACATGCATTGTTCAGCCTGGGCTGGTAGATCAGACATGGTTGATAACATTGTATCATTTCACTTGGCCTCAGCTCCTTACAAAGAATCAGGACTTGAGTGCATTAATCAATCAGACTTGCTGTCGCCGGTGACCTCATTCTGGGTGGTGTAATCAAGGGTATAAAAGATGAGGTAAGAGGTCAGTGGGAGGAGATTAGTCTGAGACTACAAGGAGAATACTATGATGAGACCACTGTGAGACAGACTACTGAAGGATACTCTGATGAGCATGCAGGCTGGAATACTGTGTTGATGCCACATGCTAGGAGCCACCACTGGTTATTCACACATACCAGAGCATGTGTGAATGTTGGACTATAGAGCCACATCCAGGATATGTGTGGTAAAGTAATTATTTCACCTTTATTCCCTTTTATTTTATTGTACTGTATCTTGTAACTAGTAAATGTTAATGCTTGTATATATCTACATATCTGTTCTGAACTGCATGTGTTAGATGTTAATACCGACCCATTTAGGGGTTAATAAATATATAAAATTTAGAAAGCTTGTCTTGTATTTATCCTGTGAACCCAACACTCACTGGCGGTGAGTGTGGTTTTATATGAAAGAAGTCTCAGGTGTGGGCCAACGCGGTGTTGGCGCACTGAGGATCTTTCACACAATGTTTCACTGCAGGATGCGGGGTCTGGTTGTTGAAGCAGGGGCCCATGTTTGTAAACAATTTTGTGGATCTAGTGATGGTCTGTGGAGACACTGGTGATAGAATTACAAATGAACTTGTTGGGTTCCTCAGGATTGATGTTTTGTTTTTTTTTTTTGGAGTAGGGAGCATTATTCTTGGCAAACTTTCCAAGCTTTTATATGCTCCTACAATTAGTAGTTTCATATATTCTTTGTCCTGAAGGCACGTCTTGGAGAAAGGGAGGGGGTGGAGTGATCTGGAGGTCGGGATATCCTGGGCCAAGGTATCTGAATGTGGCTAGAACCCTGGGTCCAGCATGAAGAAACCACTTGAGGAAAGAAGATAACTTTAACTCCCCGGACAACCCATTTAACTTATCCCACTGAACATCTTGTCCGTGCTTTCTAAACATTACCCTCCCATAATATCTTTAAGAGCACACTTAAGTACACCTAGCAGCCAGTCTGTGGATTTTTTTTAGTTTGCCACTTTCTGTGTAATTTATGTATTTTATATACATGTTTGTATGATGTACTTTTATTTGTATATTTATGTAAATTTATTGCTAGTTATTGTGCCATTACTACTGATTTACAAAGCTGCTACTTCTTATCTTGTGTTATGGCTTTAACTAAGCTTAGGAAGATCCATTTAACATATTTTAGCGGCATCTTGTGGCCAATTACACTAATTACAATAACTATTATAAAACCTAATGAATTTTATTTTGAATACTGAGGACATCTTGTGGCTATTGTGAGTCATTACACCTTATATATGTACTTGGTATAATATTTAGGACACTAAGGACCTCTAGTGGTCAGTACATTATTTTAGTAGTAGTGGTTTGCCTTTAAAGGTTTTATGACCAGTGAGGCTTCCATAGTTGTTTGAAACTGCAGCAGCCATTTTACGCTGCATGCTTTCACGATGCACACATGCTGGCTGTGCCTTTCACCGTCTGACTGGTAACAGCGATCTTTAATACGGAAGGTATTTTAACAATTTCAATTCTTTAATATTTCTGAATACATTGATGTATTTATATGTATAGTTTAATCCTGTTGGTCTTACTGTTTATGTATTAATGAAGCAATACATTTTAGTGGATTGTATGTACTTAGACACATCACATGTTGTGAACAAGCCCTTGCCCCGTAACTCTTGTTTTTTGTCATATTTGCGATTTATAAATCTTAGTATCACTGTGGATTGTAAGAATTTAAGAGCCTTGTCCTTGGCTTGTAATGCATTGTCCAGTACATGATCCTCTGCACCCCCAGAATAAACAAGATCCTGTTTATTTTTACCATTACATATTATCTACTGTGACAGCCCGGACCAGGCTAGCCAGAAGGAAGCATCTTGGCAGCAGCAGAGTTTCTATATTCCCCCTATATACTATTTAAGTACATCCTCTGTGAGCACAGTGTTGCTTGCCTTGTGGGGTTTCTGAGCAGTTTTGCACGCAGCTCCTGCAGGTAACCCTCCTCTGACACACACTCAGTTTACTACACTTACCTTTTGATACAGTCAGGCACATTTTCAGTGATTTTGCGGTAGAGATGAGTAGCCACAATAGAGCTCCAGATGGAAGACTTTCTTGCCTAGTGTGAATACAAGGCATCAGGCCATATTGTGTGTAGGCTGTATAGCACTTGGTCGAAACGGACAGCACCTGCAGTACAAACAATAGGCGCAACTGGGTTCTCCCTGTCTACACCTTAAATCCACAAAAAGATGTATAGAGCACAGATAACTGTACAGACAGGCATACAAACCAATCTTTAAGGACCTTGCAAAGTGACCGAAGGTCATGTTCTGGAAGCTGGTGCTTTTCCACTACCTTAAAGTGTGAATGAGCACCTGATTTTCCCACTTTCTGTGATGCAGAACTGTTTGACACGTCACTTCCAAGGAAAAGTGTAGGTGGTTATCTCTATAATGTGGTATGCTTTTGAGTATTCTTCTTAATTTGTTTTCCCTTAGTCCTGACGACAGAATAATGATGGGGTGTTTCTGCCCTTGTTCACCAGTAGAACAGTTGGAATTTTAATGACAAAAAACACATTAATTATTGTGCCCCACTCCCTTACTAGACCTTGTAAGGAGGACCCTCCACTGTGTAATTATAAAGTAACTGAATATAGGGAGGGAGAGAGACTTGTCCTACAGCAGCACAATGATGGGTAGATGGCAATAAGAATCCGTAGGGTGGGCCCTCTTGAGTAAGAGAGTTCAAAACTGAAATTTTCATGGCTTCCTTAATCCAGCCAACCAGAGTAGATTTGAAGGCCTTAAATGAGTTGTCCTGTTATGCACACTTATCCCCTATTCTACTGACAGGGAATAAGTATCCAATCGTTGGGTACTCTAGAGATCCAGAGGACGGGGACCAAAAGTACACCTAAGGTCTCCTTGTGAATGGAGTGCCAGTGTGCTTGCATGATTTTTGGTCCTCCATCCTCCAGATCACTGGATCAGACACAGCGTTCAGACACTTGCCCCTTTTAAGGTCCTTGTTTCTGCCTGAGAAATTTTCATCAATACCCTCGATATCTTGGAAACTGGAGGGAAGATACATGGCAGCCTGAATCGCCGGGCTGGACAAGTCATCCACTGCCAAGGGATTGGCCTACTGGTATAACAAACAATAACCATCAGTGTGACGGCCACACTGAGCGCCGCTGTGAGGAGGCATGTGAGCATTATTACTAGACGGCGATTACTCGTGCTCCTCGCACAGTATCTTTGCCTTTAACATTCCCCTGATGATACTTATTGACAGTTGAAACGTGTAGGGATAGCCATTCTGCACTAGACAGGGCAAGAGAGAACGGACCTTGTGTCTGTATAGAACAGGCTACATATCGGCACCCTAGACTTGCAGTGCTCGGTTTATTACACCTTGAGTGTGTGACCAATCAGCTTCATTAGATGGTTATTGTTTGCACGGATGGGTGATGTAAATTGAAACAGATCTTCCGTTCTTATTTTCAACCACAGTACCCTCGGTGGACATCGACATGTTTCAACGGGGGACTTCTGTTAGGTAGATTATATGCAGCGCCAGCACCTTCTCTAACTTTGTCATATATCTGCAGTATATCCTCATTGTGGCTCTCCGGCTGTATAGGGTCGATAGACAACTGTAGAGATCAATCAGCTCGACCACAACCAGCGTCTCTACCACTGTGGAAGGCAAATAGACAGATGTGTTATCTCCACAGTATAATGCCAGTACCGTTGGAGAATGGAAACCTATATTAGGTGTTGATGGTGCATTTAGAATTAGTCCTAAACACCACAGTAAAGTGATACTTGGCCTGGGTTGTTGATTAGGAGCGAAGTTATAGACATTACATTCGGCTCCTGTTCAGCAGACTTGTATATACCCCAGAGGTCGCGTAGTGGGCTATTACTCTGATTTTGAGTCCAAATTTTTATACTCTCATAGACCGGAAACACTGAGGCAGTACATGTTGAATTTTTTATAGTATTTGTGTTTAGATATACCAATAAACGCTGTGTTTAAAGTTAACTGCGTATTAAATGGTTTTGACTATTGAAGTGAACACACAACGATTACCGCATTTATCTTATTTGAATATTGCATCTGAAATCTGACTCTCATTTATTTTGATAGGAGGCAGTAGCTGATTTTTTTTTTTTTTTTTTTTTTTTTTTTTTTTTTCCTTCATCTGCCAGAAAAAATAAGCATTCTCATCGTTCTTCTGGTAGATTCCACCTAAGAGCTTCCATTGAATTGAATGCGAGGTGGCAAATTATGCAGAATTTTTCCAAATCTACTTCTGGAATTTGGAAATTGGCCTTGCTCAATAAAGGCAAAATACAGTTGCATGCTTCTTCAAATTCTGTGTCAAAATTCTCGTTTTTTGACCTTTAGAAAAAAATTTGCTTCAAATTTCTGAATCAGAAATTTTCTGCTTAACAAATTCAGCATCAAGTTCCTACGTGTGAACACCTCCCACCACCACCACCAACCTACAGTTGTATTCCAACAGGAAAGAAAAAAAAAACACTGCATGGGTGGGGTTTTCCTGTTTGTAGAGTCTAGTCTTACTGGTGCACAGGGGCAGAAATGTCCCATCGTTGTGCTGCTGTATGACGTAAGGGAAACTGAGATGTGCGCATCTTGCTTCAGTAACATCCACTGTGTCCATTGTTGGGTGGTTCTGCCATGTGTGCGTCTCCCCAGACAGCCTGAACGGCTTTTCTTGTGGCTTCTTAGGATCACAGTGGGGGAAACATTTAGTAAGATGGTGGGGATGTTTCTTTCCTTTAGGGATTTACTTGCAATATAATTATTTATTCTGTTACAAAATGTCTCACATCATGACCAAATCCTAGGTAATATATAGCTATGTAAGTTGTGTTTTTTTTTTTTGTTTTTTTTTTTTTTTTGTGCTTATAGTTAGATTATGACTTGCACACTTTGTTAAATTTTAGGAGTTTTTGCTATGTGTGCCAGAGTGAGTCACCCCAGACAGCCCAAGCTGATCCTATTGTGGTTGCCTAGGTTCGCAGTGGGTGAAATATTTAATTTATAACAAGCACGATTGTTACCAAATGTACCGCACTGTGTCTGGTAAACCATGAAGGCCCCTTCAGACTGCTTATTTTGAGGGTGCCATGAGTCAAAACCTTGATGTTTGGTCTGGTTAAGAATATGGTTAGTCATAGTCCCGAAATACTTTTTTTTTTTTTTTTTTTAGAGAGAGAATTTATCTATGTCTTCGTATTTCTGCAGAATATTTTCTGTAGCGCCCCCTAGTTTTTTTGCTTCCCTTTCAGGACGTCCACCTAATGTGTTCAGTGTAGATGTTGCTATTAATGCACAGTTATTGGCTTCCCTGCTAAAAAGTTGTAGGTGATTATCTCTGCAATGTGGTATATTGGGATGTGCACATCTTGCTTCAATAACATCCACTGTGTCCATTATTGGATGTTTTTACCATGTGTGCCATAGCAAGTCTCCCCAGACAGCCTCGGTTGCTTCTCTTGTGGCTTCTTAGGTTCGCAGTGGGAGAAACATTTAGTAAAGATGATGGGACATTTGTCCTTTTAAGAATTTATTAGCAATATAACTATGTTTTCTGTTACAGGATGTCTTGCCTCTTAACATATCACCACAAACTCCTAGGTAATATATGGCTATATAATTTTATTTATTTTTACGTGTGGTTATAGTAAGATTATAACCTGCACACTTGTTTCAATAATGCCCATTTGCTCCAATTTTGGGTGTTTCTGCTATGTGTGCCAGAGTGAATCTCTTGTGCAAGTTCTCCCACTTAAAAAGATGAGAGGCCTGTAATTGACATCATAGATAGACCTCAACTATGAGAGACAAAATGAGAAAACAAATCCAGAAAATCACATTGTCTGATTTTTAAAGAATTTATTTGCAAATTATGGTGGAAAATAAGTATTTGGTCAATAACAAAAGTTCATCTCAATACTTTGTTATTTATCCTTTGTTGGCAATGACAGAGGTCAAACGTTTTCTGTAAGTCTTCACAAGGTTGGCACACACTGTTGCTGGTATGCTGGCCCATTCCTCCATGCAGATCTCCTCTATAGCAGTGATGTTTTGGAGCTGTCGCTGGGCAACAAGGACTTTTAACTTCCTCCAAAGGTTTTCTATGTGGTTGAGATTTGGAGACTGGCTAGGCCACTCCAGAATCTTGAAATGCTTCTTACGAAGCCACTCCTTCGTTGCCCTGGCAGTGTGCTTGGGATCATTGTCATGCTGAAAGACCCAGCCACGTTTCATCTTCAATGCCCTTGCTGATGGAAGGAGGTTTACACTCAAAATCTCACGACAGGTAATGAGTGGAGGACCGAGGAGCCTCTTAAAGAAGTTGTTACAGGTCTGTGAGAGCCAGAAATCTTGCTTGTTTGTAGGTGACCAAATACTTATTTTCCACCCTAATTTGCAAATAAATTCTTAAAAAATCAGACAATGTGATTTTCTAGATATGTTTTCTCATTTTGCCTCTCATAGTTGAGGTCTACCTATGATGACAATTACAGGCCTCTCTCATCTTTTTAAGTGGGAGAACTTGCACAATTGGTGGCTGACTAAATCCTCACCTTCCCCACTGTGTGTTTTATAAAATAAAAAAACAAAAAAAAAAACATTCAAATAAATGATCACCATGATAGCTCTTACAGATTTGGAGCGATTTGCTATTAAAAATGCTGTTGGGAATTGAAATCTTCATTGGGATCTCCATGTTGAACAGTGTTTTCACCATTTAATCACTCCGGATCTGTAAGGGCTATTTTGATCTCTTTTTAAAGATGAAATTCTCATCTTTAAAATGAATCCAAGATCATCTTCATAGCTCTAATCGATCCTAATAAATCAGCATTAGTAGTAAGGACATACTACATACATCCTCTGCTACTGAAGTACCAACCTGTCTGGATGTATAAATACTTGGGTGGCAAGGAAGGGATTAAAGGGATTCTGTCAGCAGGAAAATCCTTATTAAACTAATGACAGTACCTTGTAGGGCGGCTTCTACACTTTTCCAAAGCTGCCTTTCTTATTCCTTATTACAGTTCCATTTTGTTAAAAATTAGCATTTTATTCTTATGTAAACTAGCTGAAAAGTATTTAAGGGTTAAGGGTGTTTCTTCTCCTGCCTTGGCTATGCTCTCCACTCCAGATAGCCCCCACCCCTAACTGCAGACAAAGTGGGAGATGTCACTCAAGCGATGGGAGGCAGAGGTGGGTGGCAGTCAAGGGGCAGTTATCTAGAGCAGAGTGAAGCCGCAGCAAGAGTAGAAATGCCGCTAAAGCCCTTTTCAGCTATTGTGCATAAGAATAAAATCTTGATTTTCTTGAAAATGGAGCTGCAAAGCAGAATAAGAAAGGTATTTTTGGAAAGTGTAGAAGCCTCCCAGCACGAGAACTATCAGTAGTTTGAAATCAATAGCCTATCCTTAAAGGGAGTCTGTATCATGGTACTGGAACACCTTTTATAGCAAAAAATTGACATCTTGGTATTGATGCTGAATACTTGCTATGATGCCCCCTAGTGTTGTTTTGATTTCATTTCAGGATATCCACCTAATGTGTTCAATGTAGATGTTTCTTCTAGTGTACTGATTGGCTGCCCTGCAAAAAAGCAGGAATCGCTCCACCCACCAGAATGAGTCTCCTCTAGCTTAGTTTTGTAGGAGTCTGTATGTAGTGTGAAATAACAGCTGATTTCCTGCTCTTTCTATGTTGCAGGACTGTCTGACATGGCGCCCCCCAGGAAAGTTGTAGTTGATTATCTCTGCAATGTGGTATATTGGGAAGTGCACATCTTGCTTCAATAACATCCACTGTGTCTATGATTGGGTGTTTTTACCATATGTGCCATAGTGAGTCTCCCCAGACAGCCTGAACTGCTCTCTTCATGGCTTCTTAGGTTCGCAGTGGGAGAAACATTTAGTAAAGATGACGGGACATTTGCCCTTTAAGGATTTATTTGCAATATAACTGTTTTCTGTTTACAGGATGTCTCATCTCTGACACATCACAATCAAATCCTAGGTAATATATGGCTATGGATCTTTTTTTTTTTTTTTTTTTTTTTTTTTTTTTACAAGTGCTTATAGTATGAATACAGTATTGTGTTAAGGTTTTAGACAACTGTGGGAAAAATACAATAAAATAAGAATGCTTTAAAAAAAATTTTTTTTTTGTCAAATAACAATAGTAAAGGTATTGTCCAGGCAAAAATACTATATTTTAAATGGGTTTGGGGAGGTTGTTGTCTTCCAGCGGAGGTCCCCATCGCACGTGACCGCTGAGGCCAATCAGCAGAAGGGATCCGAAACCTCACAACAGCGAGCAGTTTCACTTTGAGAAGACAGCTCAGCAGAAGTACCGGACTGTGCTGGGAGGACTCCAGAGCACTGGGGACAGGTGAGTATGATTTTGTTTTTTGTTTTCACACACACCCCCCCCCCCCCCGCATATTTTAAAAATACTTATTTTGGTCGGAAAACCTCTTTAAGTCAAAGAACAAAGGAGAAATCTAAATCGCATCAATATTTGGTGTGACCACCCTTTCAAGGAGAAGTCCTGGAAGTGATGCTATGACTCCCACAGATCCCTCATCTCAATATCATCCAGTCTGTCTGGGATTACATGAAGAAACAGACCTTTTGTGGATGGAGACTTGCCCAAATCCTTCTGTGATTAATTCTTCAAAATTGTTTGTAACAACCTCCCTGCTTAGTTCTTTCAACTGTGTACAACTGTACCTAGAAGAATTGATCTGAAGGCAAAGGGCGGTCACACCAAATATTGACCTAATTTAGATTTCTGTTTGTTCACTTAAGGGAGGGTTCACACTACCATTCTTGATGACCGCAACAGACATAAACTGTTCAGAGCAACGGTCAAAGACGGCACCCACTCCATCTGTGTCTGTTACCATTGACACTAATGTAAACATGATGGTGCGGTCTACCATGTATTTAAATATAGAGATAACTGTGCAGACTGATAACACTGAGCTGTTTTTACTTGGCTGTAGCTATGACCTGTTGTCTAGAAGCTAATAAACCTCTCCAACAGGTCATAGTGTAGATACCTGTGTGTGTGTGTGTGTGTGTGTGTGTGTGTGTGTGTGTTTTTTTTTTTTTTTTTTTTTAACTAGGCATATGCCCATTGAGTCTGCTACTCACAATGCTACTAGCAGTACTGTTACATAGCATCTGCTAGTAACGTTATACATAGCAGTATTAGAAGCTTGCACAAAGCTTGCTGATCACATGATGCAAGGGCTTGGGCCCACCCACAAATGCAGCGCAATAGTGGAAAGAGATGAACATCAAATTGGTGTAAGAGAGGAGAAAATGGAAGATGGGATTACCCCTTTAATTTGAATTAACACAAACTATTAACGCTTCTATTTTGAAAGCATTCTTAGCTGCGTTTTTTTCTACACCTGCCTAAAACCTTTGCACACTACTACATATTCAGCACACGTGCTGTAATAACACCTATTTGCTCCAGTCTTGGGTGTTTCTGCTATGTGTGCCAGAGTGTGTCTCCCCAGACAGCCTACGCTGGTCCTATTGTGGTTGCCTAGGTTCGCAGTGGGTGAAACATTTAGGTTATATCAGGCACAGGTGTTACCAAATGTATCGTTCAGTGACTGGTAAACCATAAAGGGACTGTGCTATGGCCCCTTCTGCTAGCTGATCTTGGGGATGCAGTGAATTCCCCCCTCCCCCGCTGGTATTTTGATTCCCTTTTGGGATGTGCACCTAATGTATTCATTGCATTGTAGATATTGCTATTAATGAACGGATATTGGCTCCCCCCACCAGAATGTGTCTCCTCTAGCTTGGTTTTGTTAGTCTGTATGTAGTGTGAATTAACACCTGACTTCCTGCTCTTTCTATGTTGCAGGACTGTCTGCCATGGCGCCCCCCAGGAAAGTTGTAGGTGATTATCTCTGCAATGTGGTATATTGGGAAGTGCACATCTTGCTTCAATAACATCCACTGTGTCCATGATTGGGTGTTTTTTGCCATATGTGCCATAGTGAGTCTCCCCAGACAGCCTGAACTGCTCTCTTCATGGCTTCTTAGGTTCGCAGTGGGAGAAACATTTAGTAAAGATGACTGTGACATTTCTGTCCTTCTAGGAATTTACTTGCAATATAACTGTTTTCTGTTACAGGATATCTTGCCTTTGACACATCACCACCAAATTGTAGGTAATGTATGGCTATATAATTTTACATGTGGTTATAAACTGCACACTTGCTTTATTAACACCCATTTGCTCCAATTTTGGGTGTTTCTGCTGTGTGTGCCAGAGTGAGTCTCCCCAGACAGCCTAAGCTGGTTTTATCGTGGTTGCCTAGGTTCGCAGTGGGTGAAACATTTCGGGTATAACAGATTCAGGTGTTAACAAATGTACCACACTGTGCCTGATAAACCATGAAGGGGACAGTGCTGTGTCCCCTTTTGTTAGCTGATCATGGAGGCGCAATGATTCAAAACCCTATTGATCTGATAGGCTATCGTCATCATGGTACTGCAAAACCTTTGCAGAAAAAAATTCTTTCTAGGAATTGCTGCTGCAGACTTGCTAAGTGATGCACTTTTTGAATCAGTCAAACTCTACTTTAAAAGCTGAAAACGTTACAATCTCTCTTTTGGTGAGTGGCATAGGATGTAGAGAAACGTCAGGACAGTAGTGTTCAACCTAGACATTTTCCAAGTTTTTTTTTTTTTTTTTTTAGGGCAGGTGCCAGAACTGATTAATAATAAATGAGCAATTTTACTTGCCTGTCCTGGCCACTTCCAGTGCTGACCTCTGGACCTCAGCACTTGGAGTTTTTTACACGGCTGTAGCTGACTGGTGTATACAGACATCAGCCAACTATTGCAAGCAGTCACTGGCCTTAGCAGTATATGGCTCTCCCTGCTGAGGCCATTAGATGACTGCAGCATTGATCTGTGTATATGGCTGTAGCCGCATTCCAGTAATGAGCCAGAAGTCAGAGCTAGAAGTGATGGTAGCCAGTATAAGTAGTATTTGCTGTTATTATGTTTATGCAGTCTCTGCACCTTTCCTAAAAATAACCCCGAAAACGCCATTTGAAGACCAGCACATCATTTGATAAATTTGGTTAAAATTATGGCATTGCAAGTTCCAGCAAAACTGTTTTGGGGGTTTTTTTTGTAGTGAAATGTTGTATTACAGTGGGTTAGTGTTGAGCGAACTCGAACTGCACAGTTCAGGTCCGTGCCAAACTTCATATGTCCGGGTACCCGACCCCCCGAACGTCAGTGCTGAAGTTCGGGTCCGGGTTCAGCTCATCCATTAGGCCGGTTGATTGGCTGCGATCACCGTGGGAGCCCAGCTGTATCTGACAGCCAGGCTCCTGCTGCAATAGCGACCGCGGCATCTTAGGTGTTTGTCAGGGAACTGAATGGCGTGGGCAGCTTCGGGAGCGGGTGTTAGCTGTAACTGACAGCTAAAACCCTTCTACTTAACCCCTGTTCGGAGCTGACCTCCGATCAGGGGTTTTAACCCTTTAGACGAGCGGTCAAACATGACAGTGGCATCCAAACGTTCTGCCATGCCAAACGTCCACCTCAGCACCCTCCTATGCGTCTGCATAGGCTGTCTTCCTCTATAGACTGCAATACATATTGCAGTCTATATATAGTGCTGAACCAGAGATCAGTGTATCGCTGGTTCAGTTCCCATAGTGGGAAATCACTAAAGTGTTAAAAAAAAAAAATTTTTTACAGCCACACAAAGTTTGGGTCCCCATTGATTTCAATGGGGTTCGGGTACCTGAACAGAACTTTTGGGCAAAGTTCGGCGGAACGAGTCGAACTTCAACGGGTTCGCTCAACACTAATTACAGCGCCTTGCAAAAGTATTTAAACCCCTTGAACTTTTTCACATTTTGTCACCTAACAACCACAAACTTAAGTGTATTTCATTGAGATTTTAAGTGATAGACCAACACAAAGTAGCAGATAATTGTGAAGTGGAATGGAACTCTTCAAAATTTTAATCAAATAAAAATCTGAAAAGTGACGTGCAAAAGTATTCATACCCCTATATCAATACTTTGTAGAGCCACCTTTAACTGCAATTATAGCTGCAAGTCTTTTGGGGTATGTGTCTACCAACTTTTTGCCCGTTCTTCTTTGCAAAATAATTCAAGCTCAGCCAGATTGGATGGAAAGCGTCTGTGAACAGCAATTTTCATGTCTTGTCACAGATGCTCAATGGGATTTAGGTCTGGACTTTGACTGGGCCATTCTAACACATGAATATTCTTTGATCTAAACCATTCCACTGTAGCTCTGGCTGAATGCTCAGTATCCTTGTCTTGCTGGAAGGTGAATCTCCTTCCCAGTCTCAAGTCTTTTGCAGCCTCCAACAGGTTTTCTTCGAGGATTGCCCTGTATTTAGCTCCATCCATCTTCCCATCAACTCTGACCCTGTCCCTGCTGAAGAAAAGCATCCCCACAGCATGATGCTGCTACCACCATGTGTCACAGTGGGGATGGTGTGTTCAGGGTGATGAACAGTGTTACTTTTCCGCCACACATAGCACTTTGCATTTAGGCCAGTTCAACTTTGGTCTCATCTGACCAGAGCACCTTCTTCCACATATGAGCTGTGTCCCCTATATGGCTTGTGGTAAACTGCAAACAGCACTTCTTATGTCTTTCTTTCAACAATGGTTTTCTTCTTGCCACTCTTCCATAAAGGTCAGATTTGTGGAGTGCACGACTTATAGTTGTCCTGTGGACAGATTCTCCCTCCTGACCTGTGGGTTTCTGCAGCTCCTCCACAGTGACCATGGTCCTCTTGGCTACTTCTCTGACCAGTGCTCTCCATGCTCAATCTGTTAGTTTACCACGGCCATGTCTTGGTGGGTTTGCAGTTCCATTTTTGGATGATGGATTAAACAGTGCTCCTTGGGATGCTCAAAGCTTGGGATATGTTTTTATAACCTAACCCTGCTTTAAAAAGAAGGGGTCATTGCTGTCGAGTGGGGCCAAAAAAATGGGATCATATACAGTTTGGAGGCCAAAATAAAAAGGTGGCAGTGTACTGTGTGGGGGGCCAAATAAGGGTTTTTTGTTTGTTTTTTTTCTTCTTGTGTGCATGGTACTTATACTTTTTTTTTTTTTTTTTTTTTTTTTTTTTTGTTGTGTTTTGCAGGTGTTTGATTCTATTATGAATAGCTTACTTGAATGACTTGATGAAACTGCTCTTGCCCCCATGATTAGGTAAGGTAAATTTGCATATGTCAGTGTAATGTTTTAGTAATTTATAACCGGACTTTTCAGCAGCAGAAAACCTAGTGAGGAGTACCATAGGAAAAGTCATTACTTGATGCTACACATGCTGGGGCTAGCGTAGGGTGGATAAATCACCTGACAGGTCCCCTTTTTAAAGGGTTTGTCTAAAAGTATACTACTATTAACCTCTCCTTAGAACAGGGGTGTCAATCTCATTTTTGCTGAGGGCCACATCAGCCTTATGGTTGTCTTCAAAGGTCCATTAGTAATTCTACATCTGTATACAGTAAATGTAGTTATGTGTAGTTAGGTTTATATTCTGTTGAAGGCAACCATAAGGCTGATGTTAACATATTGTTCATACATATACGTAATAGTGTCCTAATAATCTCCCCCATACAGGTAACAGTCCCCTCATAGGTAATAGTGTCCTATTTGCCCCCCCTACATAGATATTGGTGATCCCCCTAGGTAATAGTTCTCCCCACTCCAAATCACATCACTTACAGTCCAGGCCAAGCAATTCTGGTGAAATGAATACTTGCTTTTTTTCCTACAAAGCACTGATGTGGTGCGCGGCTGTGTACCTCTTCTACAGATACCCTGTCACTTGCACTATGGTACCACAAGAGATGCCTTAGAGCAGGAGACAGCATGGCCAGAAGGACATTTAAAGAGGTGCACAGCCATGCCCCACATCTCCACTTTGCAGGAAAAAGAGGCAAGTATTCAATTCTCTACACCTGGAAACAGTAGTGTGGTGAGGGGGCCCGGTTGCAAGGGTTACCACTGTGACTGCTGTAGCTGTTTGTTCTGTATTTAGCTGGAAGGTCCACAGCACTCCCCAGCTATAGAGTACTTGGGACCTTCTGGCTGAAGACGACAGTGATGTCACGTAAAGTGGCTTACTAGCTCCCCACACAGTATATGACCCCCTTTCTTTTTTGCCCCCACAGTTTATGGACCCCTTTCTTTTCGGACCCTACACAGTATATGGCCCCTTTTTTGCTCCCACACAGTATATGACCCCCACATAGTGATATGTTAGGCTGGTAGCTGATGATGATTTACTCACCTATCCAGGCCGGCCTCCACTGCCACCTCCATGGCACTCCGTACCAGAAGCTGAACACCAGAATGTGGCGTCGTGACGTAACGTACAGCTCCACTTAGAGTCGGAGGCTGGCCGGGACAGAATAGGATAGGTGAGTAAATTATGGGTCTCTACCTATTGCAATAATCCAGTCTTGAAAAAGTGCAGCCCCCAGTCATGTCATGAAGCACTGCCTGAGGCTATTGCCTCAGGTTGATTCATTGCAGACGCAGCCCTGGGCCACAAAACACAAGGTCACGGGCTGGGATTTGGCCTGCGGGCCTTGTATTTGACACCTGTGTCTTAGCAGATCAGCTGTAAACAGTGGCTGTAATGTACTCAAAATACCACAGCTTTGTGCACTATGCAGCAGCTGGGAAAATTACTCCATTAAAGTCATTGTGCTTTCAGCACCCCCCCCCCCCTCCCTTCCCCCAATGCTGCAGCCTTCTTTTCTGGAAAGCCTTTTCTTTTGTGGAATATGGTGTGGAAGGCCTCCTGTCTATGGTCCAGAAGTACATGTAAGCCATGTCATTTTTACTACAAAATATTATATTGAGAGGGAGGGAAAGGAGGATATGTCAGGGCTTCTACGCATTTTTATAAAGGAGTCATTTCTGTAAGGAGAAGGCAGAGTAGTAATTCGTGATGGCAAAGCTTAGTTGTGATTGAGAACTGTCTTTCTATAGTGTAGATGTCTGTACTTTGAGGAGCTATACTCTCTCTTCACCCTACCCTCTCCATAGACTTCTGTTATACAGATTTGTTCCTTGGAATAAGGTCACAATAACTGTAGAAATGAGCATATTATTTTAAAATTTTATTTCTTCTCCAATATCTTTTTTTTTTTTATAAACAAAAAAAAAAAATAATAATAATAATAATATATATATTATAACTTGAATGCTTTCAGCAGTGAGTAAAAGGAGCCCTGTTCCCCATTTGTAATCACACTACGTAGGTTGAATTGAGTATGTGACACCACATCTGTTGCCCGGAATATTTAATGTTTTGCTTTATTTTGATTGTTTAATATTCAATATTATATCTTTCCCCTTTTGATACATATATGACATACTGCCAGTAATGTCTTTTCATATTGACCCCGTTTTAATGGGAAATAGGTTGTGCTCCTAAGGATCCTATAATTTTAGATTTTCAAACCGTGAAAGATCTTACATCAAGATGGGAATAATGCAGTGACGAATATAAAAAGCAATTAAGGGACCAATGCAGGAGCGATGACTGTCCTCCAAAGAGGAAACCTTACATTTATGCCTGCCAGGCAGAGTTTCTCAGCAAATTGATGGACACTCCACTTTGGGTTGTAACATACCACTACATGGCTATAGTGCGTGTGTTTTTGTTTTTTTGGAAATGAATATTTTATTAGTTTTTAGGACCCAATGCCCATTATGGTAACAGTGTCACAGCCCTGTATTGATTTTAGACAGCCTCAAAGTGCATTATGCTATTTTAAGCTTAGCCCCTTTGGTGCCATTTTTTTGACATTCAATTATTTTCTCCCCAAAGAACCAGAGATGGTCTACCTGATGATGCAGAGGAAGAAGAGGGTATGGATACAGACAACACCCACCTACAAGAAATGCAGTCTCAGACTCACACCTGAACCACTGTTAACAGTGACGGGACCTTCCACCACCACATTTACTACCTGCATGTGATTTACATTGAGATGCACAGTCTGCCCCTGCTCCACCACCCACTGGAGCCACTGATGTGAAGGCTCTTATCAATAGAAAAGTGCTAGAACATCTCCAGACCATGCAGCAGGAAAGTGAGAAGGATCAGTACTTCTATACTTTCTAATAACCCTAGGTCCATACTGCATGTCATAAATCAATGGCAGCAACAAAATGATGACCTTAACTTTGGTACAGGGTCAGCACAATCAAGGCCTTGGGACATGACCCAAAGAATTCATAACACTGCCCCCACTATCCGCCACTATTATGGGGGCTGCATCACACCAGCAGTGGGGGCCAGTGACTGGCCATTATGATTCAGACATTCAGATATCCTGGACCATCCAGCACCCCATTGTTTGCCACATTTTCCCAGCCAAGCCGTGTCCGAACTTAGTATTATAGGCCCCTCCACTGGTTAGGGTTAAACCTACAGTATTCAGGGAAGTAATGAGCAAGCTGAGGGTAGGCTGTCAACTGTCTCTTCCTCATGGTTTTTTGATTTTATAATCGTATTGTTTACTCACCATGTTAGTGAAAGTTATTGTATTATGTTTCTACCTTTATCTTAGAGATTACATAAAAAAAATTTGTCAGTGCAATTACTGTTTGTGTGTTTCATTTATTTGTATAGACTATCCATTAGTTAAAGGGGTTTTCTCAAATACAACCTCCTGTGGTGCTGTCATGGAGGGTATCTCCACACACTATTAGGGACAGGAAAAGAACGCAAGAGGTTAAAGAGCCCCCTCCCCTTCCTCCCTCTTAATTGTTTTTTCCTGTCCCTATTAGTGGGCAGACAAAGAGGATCGATACATGCTCACCTGGCAGAGTGGGGTCCAGCGCCGCTGTCCCTGCAGGTCTGCGGCGTTTCTCTGTGGAGTCTCGGTGGGTCCGTCTCCTCCTGGACCTTCCTGGGACAGTGGAGACGTGCAATGCGGGCCTTGCTCCCTCCTCAGAGGCTCCCTGGCCTGTAGTGTCCCCTGCCTGTTCTGAGAGCCTGCGTTCCACGCTGGGATGCACGCCGATGCCGCTTCCGGTCGTGGTGATGTCACTTCGGGTTTCGGAGAAAGACGCTAAAGGAGGGAGATTTGAAAAGTTTAGCGTCTTGAGCAGATGCAGGTGGACCAGAAGCATTCCTATTGGTGGAATGGAGTACGCAGGTCGTCGGTGGCCGGTTTAAAAGTCTCCCAGACCCAAGAGGCTTTCTTCTCAGGTGGGACCATCTGTGTCTGTTATAATGCCTGGAGATGAGTCCTCTAGAGTGGTGTATGAGCCTGGCGTACCCTAAGCCCCAATGAGTAATCTGGTAATGATTGTTACATGGTATGATTATGGGAGTTCTCATGTCCCTTTATTGTCATGTATTTATTTAGGAAAAAGAAGCTAAAGATGTGTCTTCTAAATCTAAGAAAGTGGCTGTATGTAAAAAAAAAAAAAAAAAAAAGTGCTATCTGTCAGAAAAAGCTTTCTTCCACATCCAAAAAACCTCTTTCAGTCTTGCACTGAAAAAATAAAGAGGAACAGCCGTCTTTAATGGAGGAAGTTAAAGGATGGTTCAGCATGAGGTCCAATCCTCCCTACTTTCTTTTTCCCATACCTTTTCGTCTGCTGAGCCACAATGCGGCCAAAAAGAGGAAGTTAATTACAGATCCAGATAATTGTGAAGTTTACGTCCCATCTGAGTCCAAAGATTTCCTGGATGAAGGGGGATTACTTGGGCCTTCAGATATTGAGGATAGAAGATATTACTTCTCATCTGCATTCACTCAGGAGCTTCTTTCTGCAGTTAGAAGCACCATGAATATTTATTTATTATGCTTACTTATATAGCGCCATCATATTCCGCAGCGCTTTGACAGTCACTGTCCCATATAGGGCTCACAATCTACATTCCCTATCAGTATGTCTTTGGAGTGTGGGAGGAAACCGGAGTACCCGGTGGAAACCCACGCAAACACGGGGAGAACATACAAACTCCTTGTACATGTTGTCCTTGGCAGGATTCGAACCCAGGACTCCAGCGCTGTAAGGCTGCAGTGCTAACCACTCAGCCACCGTGCTGCCCATGAATGTAGAGGATGTTCAGGAGAAGCAAACTCTTCAGGATGAAATGTTTGCAGGGCTTAGGCCAAAGAAAAAAAATGTTTTTCCCATTCATGAGAATTTAATTTCCAGTTTCGGGCTCTCCCCTTTGTAATATCATCAGCCCCAAGACTATTTACGAAGGTGATGGTGGAAGTAGTAGCTTTTCTAAGGAAACAATATCTGATAGTGGTCCCTTATCTAGACGACCTCTTAGTGGTAACTCAGTCTTTTTCTCTTCTCCAAAATCAGGTTCAGATAGTGTCAGACTTTACAAAAAATAGGATGGGTCATAAATTGGGAGAAATCCAATATAGCCCTAAAGTATCGCAAGATTTTTCTGGGTATCCTGCTCGCTTCCCATCTGCAGATGTCCTTTCTCCCTCCAGACAAGATAGTGGCTCTAAAGTCCAAAGCCACTGTCTTTCAAAGGAAGACAAAGGTATCCATAAGGGAGGCAATGTCTGTACTAGGGGTCAATGACCTCTTGTATCCAGGCGGTACCCTGGGCTCAAGCTTATTCAAGAGATCTCCAATCCCTGATACTATCAAATTGGGACAAGAGTCAGCTGTCATTAGACAAGAAGATCTATGTGTCTCACAGTGTAAAAAATCTCCCTTCAATGGTGGAGGAAGAGCTCAAATTTACAACGGGGAATTCCTTGGAACCCCTCTCCAGTCATTCAGATTACTACAGATGCAAGCAAATTGGGTTAGGGAGCAATCCTTTCTCAGAGATCATTTCAGGGGGGTATGGCCTGCGGCTTTCTGCAGCCATTCCTCGAACTTCCTGGAGCTAAAGGCAGTTTGGGAAGCCCTAAAAGCATCCAGACCATTGATTTAAAGACTCTTTTATGTCAGGATATTGTCAGACAACATGACAGCAGTAGCATTTCTGCATCACCAGGAAGGTACTCAATGGAGAAACCTTCAGGCGATCTCAGCTCAGATATTCGCCAGGGGGAAAAAGACACCTAAAATCCATCTCTGCTCTCCATCTAAAAGGTTTTTCAAACTGTCAAGCGGATTTTCTGAGCAGGAAACATCTAAATCCAGGTGATTGGAGTCTAAAGACAGAAATCTTCCAGCAGGTTTGCCAGATCTGGGGAACTCCAGAGGTGGACTTATTTGCCGATCGTCAAAATGCGAAACTTCCTCAGTTCTTTTCACTCAACCCAAGAGAACTTTGTCTAGGGGTAGATGCCCTTTCCCACAGCTGGGAGTTCACTCTGGCATATGCCTTTCCTCTACTTCCTTTACTTTCAAGGGTTCTGCAAAAGATCAAGGACAATCTGAAGATTTATTTTGCTTACTTATATAGCGCCATCATATTCCACAGCGCTTTACAGACATTGACAGTCACTGTCCCATATAGGGCTCACAATCTACATTCCCTATCAGTATGTCTTTGGAGTGTGGGAGGAAATCGGAGGAAACCCACGCAAACACAGGGAGAACATACAAACTCCTTGCAGATGTTGTCATTGGCAGGATTCGAACCCAAGACTCCAGCGCTGCAAGGCTGCAGTGCTAACCACTGAGCCACCGTGCTGCCCAGAAAGCTTTCAGATCATTCTAATAGCCCCAGTATGGCCCAAAAGAGTGTGGTTTGAGCTTCTAAACAGTCTCAAAGTAGAAGATCCATTGGTACTTCCGTTAGTTCCAGACCTTCTACATCAAGGTCCAATATTTCATCTAGATCCTCAGAAACTCCGGTTAGCAGCCTGGCTTCTGAAATCTCCATTTTGAAATCAAGAGGACTGTCTGAGTCGGTTATTCAAACCTAGGCGGGGAGGAAAAGAGTTACCCATACTATCTTCAGTAAGGTGTGGAAGAAATTCCTTTCCTGGTGTGGCAGTAATGTTCCTGATATCAACCATCCGAATATAGCAAAAATCTTAGATTTCTTGCAAGCAGGTCTGCATAAGAGTCTAAAACCTAGTACTCTGAAGGTACAAGTGTCAGCCCTTAGCAGTTATTTTGATAATGACTTCACTAACCATCGCTGGGTTAAGAGATTTTTTACTGGGTCCTACAGGCTTCTCCCAGGGAGAAAGGTTTTACTTCCACAGTGAAATCTCAACATAGTCTTTAAGGGCCTGACGCTGCATCCCTTTGAGCCAATTGCTGAGGCTAATATCAAAGAGCTGTCCTGGAAAGCGGCTTTTCTGGTTGCCATAACATCTGCCAGAAGAGCAGATGTTATGGCAAATTCAGGCTCTCTCTATCAGAGAACCTTTCCTAAAAATTTTAGAGGACAGAATAGTTTTCCTGCCTGACCCTACTTTTTTTCCAAAAGTATTTTCTGATTTTCATATCTCTCAGGAGATCATTCTTCCTTCTTTTTGTCAACATCTGTCAAATAGGAGGGAAGAATCATTTCATAGGCTAGATGTTCGTAGAACTATCCTTTCTTATCTGAAAGCCTCTTCAGACTGGAGAAAGGATGTGCATCTTTTTATTCAGTTTTGTGGCCCTAACAAGGGGAAGAGACTGTTAAGGAAGTCCCTTGCTAGTTGGATTAAAAATGCAATTTGTAAGTCATATTTGTGTCAGGGCTTATCTTCTCCCGAAACACCTTAAAGCTCATTCTGCCAGAGCCATGTCCTTTTCTTGGGCTGAAACGGCTGATGCCTCCTTAGACCAGATCTGTAGAGCAGCTACTTGGTCTTCGGTCCATACATTTACTAAACATTATATATTGGACCTTTCTCGCAAGTCGGACCTCTCCTTTGGAAGGAAGGTCCTGAAGGCGATAGTCCCCCCCTCAGAGTAGTTATCTGGCATTACTCCTGTGGTGCTGTCATGGAGGGCATTTGAGAAAATAGAATTAGTACTTACCAGTAATTTGATTTCTGGAAAGCCCTCCATGACAGCACCCTGATTTCCCTCCCTTGATCTATACTATATTTGGTTTAGGATATACTAATAGTGGTCATCTGGAATACACTGAAGAGGGAGGAAGGGGAGGGGCTATTTAACCTCTTGTGTGCTTTTCCTGTCCCTAATAGTGGGTGGAGATACAACCTCCTGTGGTGCTGTCATGGAGGGCTTACCAGAAATCAAATTACCGGTAAGTACTAATTCTATTTTCTGTCCCAAATACATGTTTCATACTGATGGCCTATCCAAAGTAAAAACCCCTAGAAAAGGTGTATGTTAAAAAAAAAAAAAAAAAAAACACTTTGAAAAAGTTGTGACAGGTCTTCTTATGCTTGTGCAGTATTTTCAACCACAGCGAAAAGAAACCACTAGTGGATTTGGTCCTGCTGAAGATAGTTATGGAAAATGCATCCTTGGACCACCAAGTCCACATTCTATGCATCCAGCTGTATGGAAGAATTAAACACTCTACTTTTTTGCAATGATCTCAAAAGTGCACTCCGTGTACTGATGGGCCCTGGTGAACCAGTAATTGAAGACATGCCTTCTGGTGTCAATCCTTAGGTACAGAAAGGGCATATCGCATGCCGGAGAGTGCTAACCCCTCATTCTAAATCAAAGTATGAAACATGCTATTAACCTTATAAAAATGGCAAGGCAGGATTCACATGGGGTCATTATGTAGGATGTATAGTAATTGGGGCATGAGGACCATCTTGATGAGGTTACATCGTCCCACCATTGACAATAGCAGGCAACACGATGTCATTAATTTAGTCCTGAATCTGTCTAGGATTGGGAGTATATTCAGTTTAACATAGGCATTAGGATTCATGGTTACGGCCACCAACCAAACTATCCAACACTAGACTCGAGATGATTCTAGATTGCTCAAGTATAATAAGGTGTCATCCACATATAACAAGACACATTCCTCTATCGCTCCACATCGCAAACCTGTGATGTCAGGAGATGGCTGCACCAGACATGCCAATGGCTCAAAGGCAAGGAGAAGGGGCAACAAGGGACAACCTTCTCAACGCAATGCTTCTAGATAGCGGTCACATGACATCTGAGACCAATCAGTGGCCTCAGCAGGTGGTGGCATTGCATGCCCTTTGCTGAGGCCGCTGATTGGCCTCGGCAGTCACATGTGACTGGTACTTCCACCACACATCATCACTAGACCAAGAAGACTTGACCAGTCCGGTAGGCATCAGAGAACTGTGGAAAGGTGAGTGTGAATTTTTTATTTTTTTCACTGGAGACTGCACACTGGGGTAGCCGCGCAGAGCAATCACCAGGTGTTCCGTAACAAGCACATAGAGCAGCGGAGATGGGGCATCCCAGCCAAGCACTATTTTGAACCATGAAAGGCTCAGACGATATACCATTAGCTCTGACATGGGCCGAGGGGTCCCTGTACAGGAAGATTTTGACCATGAAGCCTGCTCCAATGCTTTCCAGGGTGAGTGTGGCCTGCAGGAAGCCCTACTGCACACGGTCAAAGGCCTTTTCCGCATCAGCAGACAACTGGCACGGGGGGAGCCAGAAATTAGCCAGCAACATAAAGAGCAGCTTAACATCCACATTGATGAGAGAGATTGGACAATAGCTCTCACAGCTAGTCGGTTTCTTTACAGGTTTTGGGATAACTGATTAGGGCCGAGAGGGGCTGACACTCGAATGGGGTCTGGTCGCTTATCCCATTGAAAACGTTCATGACGATAGGGACAAGCAAATTGCAAAAGAATATATAAAAACACTGGGTAAAGTCGTCAGGTACAATAACGGTAAATTTGCCTGCCGGGGACGACTTAATGGCAGAAGTGGCCGCTTCCTCAGTAAAGGGATCCTCTAGGAAAGATCTATTGGAGTCTGAAATTGTGGAAAGAGCCGCCTCGGCCATGTAGTCCTGAATTTTAGCTTGTAAGATCTCTGGGGCCATATAAGCAAATTGGCCATGTATGTTCTAATATGTTTGGAAGGCTGCTGCAAAATCAACCGGATTTTGACTATCTTGACCTCCCTCATCATGGAGGCGTGGGATGTACGTAGATACATTTCATCAAGGTAAGAGTGCAACTCCTCCTTGGTGTTTAAAAGCTCATTCAGCATGGACTGGTCGTGGGATTGTTTATAGGTCGACTCCAGTGAATTAATATTTGCCAAACGGTTAGCAACCCAGGCTTTCCCGTTTGAGTTGTGATCTGAGCTTAATGAATACTCCTCAAAGTATGCACTTAAGCACCTCCCAATACAGCAGAATAAGGGTAGTATCTGTAGCATGGTGTGTTTCAAACTCTTGAATTGTAGATCAGATCTCGTCTCTACAGAGGGCATCTTTAAGGAGGCTGTCGTTTAACCTTCCAAGTAAAGGGGCGTGCAACCAAACCCGGTATGTCTAGAGACAGGAACACTGGAGCATGATCTGTCCAGACGGCCAACCCGATCTGGGCCTCTCTGGCAAGTCAAGAAAAAATTGATATGGCAATGGCCAGGGGAGTAGTATGTGTAGTCACATTCTTGGGGGTGTAGGATCACCAATTTGTTTGTGGGACAAATTGTACTTTGTAATGGCACCATTCAATATCCTGTACAATGTACTGGGAAGCTGGAAAAAAAATTCTGAATGAGGTGGAATTGAAAAAAAATGCATTTGTGCCAATTTTTTATGGGTTTGAATTTTTAAGGCATTCACTATGTGGTAAAAATGACATGTTACTTGTATTCTGCGGGTCAGTACGATCACGCCGATACCAAATTTATATAGTATTTGTAATGTTTTGAGACCTAAATTTTAAACTTTGCAAAATAGAGAAAAAAATTTGTGTCACCATGTTCTGACACCTGTAACTTTTTTATATTTATGTGTATGGAACTGGGTAAGGTGTCTTTTATGCGGGACAAGATGGCATTTTTTTTGATACCATTATAGGGAAATTCTGATCGTTTGATCTCTTTTTATTCCATTTTTTATAGGAGGCAAAGTGTTGAAAAAAAAAATTGCCATTTTAATTTTTTTTCTCTCTACACCGTTCACGGTATGGGATAAATATTTTTATATTGTAATAGTTTGGGCATTTTGGAGCGCGGGGACACCTAAAGTGTTTGTTTATTATTATTTTTATATGTAATCTAGGGAGAGGGGGTTGATTTGAAATTTTATATTTTTTGAGTTTTTTTTATACTTTTAAAAACTTTATTTTACTTTTATTTTTAGACCCCCTAGGGACCTTGAACTCTAGGGAGTCTGATCACTCATACTATTCACTGCAATACTAATATATTGCAGTGAATAGTAAAATACATTGCCCTCTATTACACGCAGCTTCTGGCAGCGTGTAATAGAAGTGATATAATGACAAGCCTGGGAGCCTTCAATAGACTCCCGGCTGTCATGGCAATCGATCGCTGCCCTCCGATGGCGATTCGGAGGACAGCAATCGTCCAAAGATGGCGGGGCCCATGGTGGTTGTGCAATTTAGATGCCAATCGCAGCTGTTAGCAGCGGGTCCTGGCTGTATTATACAGCTGGAATCCACCGGGTATGCAGAGAGCTCAGCTCCTGAGCTCTCTCCATACAACCCTTCGCACATAATGACGTAAATTAACGCGATTATGCGCGAAAGGGTTACAGCAGCTACCAAAATCTCACCCTGTTGCCAGTGTACCCCAAAACAGTTACTGCTCAGCAATACTGGGGGAAGAGAACACCCCATCAGAGACAGTTAACTCTGCCAAGACCTCTGCCAAGACTGTGCTACCACTGTACCCCAACACAGTTAACGCTCAGCAATTTTGCGGGAAGGGTAGTAAGTAGATTCTACTTAAATAATTTTAAAACCAATAAAAGATAGCGCTTGCTTGGGCTTGAAGTGTACGAAAGTGTAGCAAATGAAATTCAGCAACAAAAAACTAAGCGGTAAGGCAAAGAATTATTTGTTTTTGCTTTATTAATAAATACAGTACATATATTAAAAATATAGCTTTTTGTTATTAGAGCTACAAATATCACAAAATTATGGATTTTTCTCGAAGTGACACACTACCCAAGTTATGCTTGTTTTTTTTTTATGAATTTTGACACAGAGCTCAAAAGATTGGCCATCACTGTTCTATGAAATCCTTATCCTGAGGAAAGGGCACCAGAGCTCACTGCACTGGCGGTGTCGCGGGGGGTGGCAGGAGAAGAAGAGACAGCTGGAGGGAATGCTGGTGCACACTCTCAATCAACCACCCAGTGCCAGGGAAGCTGGTGAGGGCAGTGATAGGGAGGAAGGAGCGGAGGTAGGGCACAGGCAAGGCAATAAGTAAATGGTATATGCGTTTTAAAGTAGTTTTGTACAGTATAGTTAAGTATATACAGTACAGACCAAAAGTTTGGACACACCTTCTCATTCCAAGAGTTTTCTGTATTTTCATGACTATAAAAATTGTAGATTCACACTGAAGGCATCAAAACTATGAATTAACACATGTGGAATTATATACTTAACAAAAAAAGTGTGAAACAACTGAAAATATGTCTTATATTCTAGGTTCTTCAAAGTAGCCACCTTTTGCTTTGATTACTGCTTTGCACACTCTTGGCATTCTCTTGATGAGCTTCAAGAGGTAGTCACCTGAAATGGTTTTCACTTTACAGATGTGCCCTGTCAGGTTTAATAAGTGGGATTTCTTGCCTTATAAATGGTGTTGGGACCATCAGTTTGTGTTGTTCACAAACTGAGCACTACAGAGATCTGATGAAGGGGTGCGTTCTCCTGAATGCAATAAAAACCCCGAAACGCGTTATCTAATTAAAGCTTGAATCCTTTTCTACCTTGTGATCATCCTGTGATTTGATATTTGAGAGCGCAAGTCCTGGGATTCCATAGGAACATTCTGTTCCAGTTGTACATATCTATGAGTCAAGGCTCCGGTCCTTCGGATGGCCGATAATCCCAGTTGAATGCGATCCAAGTCTAAGACGTATCCCATTGTATACTCATCATTTTCACCTTAATCGGTTTGGTTAAGTATCCTCAAGTTGTGAGGAATAATTGAGGATCTACCAGTATTCATTATAAATAGTGGTTCCTGCACGGAGCGCAATCTTTCCAATTACCCTTTATTCCCATAGTTAAGTATATAGTTATAGTTCCCTCGCATAAATATCAGTTAGCTGCTTGCAGTAGCACCCCCTAGTGTTCAAAATGTCTAGCTCTGTGCATGTTATTTTCCTGAGGTTCTGCTATGCACAGCTTCTGCTGGATCCTCAGTGAAAGAAGGAGGGATATTATACAGGCTGTACACAGACTTCCCTTTTTGCTACTCAGACAGAGAGCTCAGGATTGGTAGCAGCATTTATACATGACTAACAAACCTAGATCTAGACATTTTGAACAGATTTATAATTTAGGCAAAGGCTACACAACAATGTAACCATACAACTCTTTCTCTAATATTAGTGAATAGAGTCACATTGTGACCCCGTGGGGTCTTGAAATCACCCCCTGAGGGCAGTTTCGGAGACATAGTTGGGAATGATAGTATAAGACTGCTTTTCTCTGGCATTCCCTCTGCTCAATGTAGATCTATATACAGTATAAAAAAAACTGACAATACAATCTCCACAGTGGACACTGACAAATTTACAACCACCCCCTGTAAGAAAAAACGCTGCTGGGGCGTGGCCTAACTGTTGATAGAGTAGAAAGTGCTCCTTGTTACTCAGGCCCTGCACAACTACACTCGGGACCCATTTGCTAATTCTACCCGCAATATGGGTAAAAATAAAACACTGAGGAAGGCGCCTCTGTGCACCTCTGCGCCATTACGTGGTTCCTGACCTCGTCCTCCTCCTCTCCAGCCCAGGCAGATGCGGTTCCAGGCCATCTATGCTCGGCCCAGCTGCATTCCCGGCTCCGGCAGCTCCACAGCGATGCGGCTCTCCTCACACTGCAGCAGCATCGGATGTGTCTCTGCTACCGCAACTTTTCTGTTTGGTCCTGGCCTCTTCTCACTGGGGTCAGCTGGCAGCCCCGGACCCATCAACGACACTGGACCACGAGGAGGTAGGCATCATGGCTCCTCCCCGGGCATCCCACAGGAAAACGGCCGCAATTCTCCCCTGTAGCTCCCCCAACTGGAGGACTCTAGGTTGATACCTGTGTGACTCCTGGATGATTTTGCTGGCCCCTGTTGTGCTATCCCTTCAGACGGTCGTTCCCCACAGCCTGCACACCTACAGGGGCCTGAATCCCCAGCTTGCAACCCGCTAAACTCTGCTGATATACAGTGGGGAAAAAAAGTATTTAGTCAGCCACCAATTGTGCAAGTTCTCCAACTTAAAAAGATGAGAGAGGCCTGTAATTGACATCTTAGGTAGACCTCAACTATGAGAGACAAAATGAGAGAACAAATCCAGAAAATCACATTGTCTGATTTTTAAAGAATTTATTTGCAAATTATGGTGGAAAATAAGTATTTGGTCAACAACAAAAATTCATCTCAATACTTTGTTATATATCCTTTGTTGACAATGACAGAGGTCAAACGTTTTCTGTAAGTCTTCACAAGGTTGGCACACACTGTTGCTGGTATGTTGGTCCATTCCTCCATGCAGATCTCCTCTAGAGCAGTGTTGTTTTGGGGCAGTCGCTGGGCAACACGGACTTTCAACTCCCTCCAAAGGTTTTCTATGGGGTTGAGATCTGGAGACAGGCTAGGCCACTCCAGGACCTTGAAATACTTCTTACGAAGCCACTCCTTCGTTGCCCTGGTGGTGTGCTTGGGATCATTGTCAAGCGGAAAGACCCAGCCACGTTTCATCTTCAATGCCCTTGCTGATGGAAGGAGGTTTGCACTCAAAATCTCACGATACATGGACCCATTCATTCTTTCATGTACATGGATCAGTCGTCCTGGTGCTTTGCAGAGAAACAGCCCCAAAGCATGATGTTGCCAACCCCATGCTTCACAGTAGGTATGGTGTTCTTTGGATGCAACTCAGCATTCACTCTCCTCCAAACACGACGAGTTGTGTTTCTACCAAACAGTTCTACTTTGGTTTCATCTGACCATATGACATTCTCCCAATACTCTTCTGGAGCATCCAAATGCTCTCTAGCAAACTTCAGACGGGCCCGGATATGTACTGGTTTAAGCAGGGGGACACGTCTGGCACTGCAAAAAAGAATCTGGAAAGTTGTGGTGCGTGACAGAGAGATCTGTTATCTGTTTGCTATCAGGAGGTGATTTGTGACCCTCACAGTTCATACATGGTGTGACATGAAGCTGGCATGAATATTAAGTCCAAAATGCAGAGTTTGAAATTTTTGCATAAACTTGTATTCCGATTCTTTCCTTTCCTCCTGCGTCTTAAAATGTCCCATTAAAACCACAACCCGCAAATCTTCAATAGAGTGGTTTTCTTCTGAGAAATGTGCAGCCACTGGGAGATCTGTTCTGCTGTTATTAATGGTGGATCTGTGTGAGTTCATTCGTTGACTAAGTCTCTGCCCTGTTTCCCCCACATAGAGGCCTGTGGTGGGACATTACACACACATTATGAGGTACACCACATTGGAAGACCTGCAGGAAAATGTCCCCCTAATTCTGTGCACCTGTTGTGACTGTGGGATAGGTACACTGTCAGCGGTGTGGATATGCCTGCAGGTCATGCACCTTTTTTTATAGGCAAGGTGAGGTGCCATTTTCAGTTGGGGCCTTCAGGGAACTCCGGACAATAATACGCCTCAGGTTTGGTGGTTGTCGAAAGGAAAGGAGAGGGGGGACTGGAAATATGTCCTTGAGTCTGTTATCCCTATGTAGCACAGGTTGGAGCTCCTTGGCAATCCTTCGTAGGATTTCCAGCTGTGGGTTGTAGGTGACAACTAGGGGCACTCAGGCATCTTTCTGGGTCTCTCTATATGTGAGCAGACTGTCTCTGTTAATGGCTGCCGCTTTGTTTAATTGGTTGTCCGTCACTTTTGGTTTGTATCCCAATCGGAGAAATTTCATCCTCAGATCCAGGAGGTGCTTGTCCAGGTCTGCTTTGTCAGAGCAAATACGATTGTATCGTATAGCCTAGCTGTAGATAATTGATTGTCTTGTGTGCTTGGGGTGGAAGCTGTCGTTTCTCAAGTAGGCCGTTCTGTCTGTGGGTTTGTGGTATATCAATGTGAGTAGCCGGTGGTCTTTGATGTATATTGTGGTATCCAGAAAGTGAATTTCACTCCCTGAATAGCTAAGTTTAAGGTTGATGGTAGGGTGAAAGTCATTGAAGTCATTATGGAATTGAAGTAGGGCCTCCTCACCTGCAGTCCAGGTGACAAGGATATCATCGATATAACGAAGGTAAATCATAGGTTTGGTGGTGCATGTTGATAAATATGTTCCTTCCAGTTCTGCCATAAAGAGATTTGCATACTGGGGTGCACATCTGGTCCCCATTGAAGTTCCCATTCGCTGTAGATATAGATCCTCTCCAAAGGTAAAATGGTTGTGGCTAAGGATGAATTGTATGAGCTGCGTTACTGGTTCTGTTGGGAGGTTTTGTTTTGCCAGGTGTACCCGACATGCTGCAGCTCCATCCTTGTGGGGAATGTTGGTATACAGGGATTCCACATCCATGGTGGCCAAAAAGGTACCCTCAGGTAGAGGGCCCAGGGCATTCAGTTTGTTAAGAAGGTCAGTGGTGTCCTGGATATAGCTTGGAGTATCCCTGACAAGGGGTTTTAGGAGATTTTCCACCCAACCTGAGATGTTTTCTGTCAGTGTCCCAATGCCAGAAATGATAGGCCTCCCAGGGTTGCCATCTTTGTGTATCTTTGGGAGCATATAGAAGCAGCCCGGCCTGGGATCTTGTGGGATAAGTCCTTTTACCTGATTCTGGATTTGGATTGGAAACTTCTTGATCATACCCTTTAGTTCTTTCATATAGGCCTTTGTGGGATCACTTCCAAGTTTGGAGTAATGGGTGGGATTTGACAGTTGCCTGTTTGCTTCCTGGATATAGTCTGAGGTGTTCATTATGACTATTGCGCCCCCTTTGTCAGCTGGCTTTATTATTATATCCTGATTTTCTTTCAGTGAAGTAATAGCCTTCTGTTCCTGCAGGGTTAGGTTATGCACCTGTTTCTTTGGTTTCTCCAGGATTTCTGATTTTAGTTTGCTTCTGAAACAGTCAATATATTTATCCAGTGCGTTGTTAGTTCCAGGGTGTGGGGTCCAGGTAGATTTTTTGGTAGGATTCCTTATGGGCTGTTCCATCTCAGAGTTGCTGCTGTATGGAAGGTCTTTGTCATAAAAATATTCCCTCAATCCAGAGGCGTAGCTAGGGGTTCAGCACAGGGGGGCGAACATGTCCAAGTGGGCCCCCAACTTGGACATGTTTGTATACTGATACTATCAGTATACGGTTAGCGTATAGTGGTATATAGCAGCTCTACACAGGGCTCTGCAGACAATTTAGGTGAATACAGGACAGTAACATTTTGTGACTTACCGGTGACATCTCTGACTAATCCTTCACATTCCCCATCTCTTTCATCCGAACGGCCATGACCACTTCTTCCAGTCTCTGTAAAGTTTGCAACACAGACATCTTTGGCTCCTTACTTTTCCAGGCACCTGACCCACATTATCCTCACCTACACAAAGCCCCCATCCTGCTGCTACCCCCAATTATAAAATATATAATATAACCCCCTATAATGAATAATACCTCCAAGTGCATCTTTAAATTAATAACTTCCCTGTGTACCCCCTTTAAATAGTGCCCCTTATTAATAATGCCCCAGGTATTTCCTAATTGAAAAGGGAAAAAAAAAACATGGGAAAAAAAAATTATTGGGGTTCCAATACCCGGGACCCCCAGGATCAGCTGTTTGAATGAACCGTGGTACCTGTGTAAGCGCCGTGACCCCTTCTCTATTTACATAGTGTCATTCTTTTCACAGCAACCATGTAATGTAACTACAGCCTCGTCCTATACACGTCTATGTGACAAGGCTGTAATTACATCACACGGACACTATAAAGAGACAGCGTGTGATATAAACAGGCGCCATAGCCCCTTCATACAGCTGATCAGTTCGGAGTCACTTATCTCTTATTGATGTTTTATTCTGAGGATAGACCATCAATAAAAATGAGATGGAAAACACCTTAAGGCTAAGGCCCCACGTGGCGTCCCGCAGCAAAAAACAGCTGTGGGAAAAAACGCGGCAGAGACGCATCGCAGTTTTTCCTGCAGCACTTTCCACACAAAGTTCTCAGAGGTTTCCTCTGCGGACTTTCTGCTTCAATTATATCTATAGGGAAACCGCCGGCGTTTCAGTAGGTATAATTGACTGCGATTTCCAAAACTGCAACTGTTTTGGAAATCGCAGCGTTTCTGCTGCGCATATTTTACTGCAAAGTGGGGATGGGATGGGGCCCCTTGTGGCGAAAATCCACAGAAAAAAACCGTGGCATTCTAGCAAATCCCATCCACACATTGCGGAAAAATATGTGCAGCAGACACACTGCGATTTCCAAAAACGTTGCGGTTTTGGAAATCTCAGCATGTCAATTATACCTACAGAAACTCTGGCGGTTTCCATATAGGTGCATTGAAAACAGAAAGTCCACAGAGGAAACCTCTGCGGACCTTCTGTGAAAAGCGCTGAGAGAAAAACCACAATGTTACCGCCATGGTTTTTCCTGCAGCCCGCTACGTGGGGCCTTAGTCTTAATAAAGCCCAAGTGCCACTTTCATTAAATTAAATTGACCCTCATATTATGCCCCTGATTCCCCCTGACATAAATAATGCACCCCTAATGACCCCTTATATCAATGACCACCCCCTTATGTTCATAATGCCTCCTAATATAAATGATGCCCCCTAATGGCTCCTTATATAACTAACCTCCCCCTTGTATTAATAATACCCCCCAATAACCCTTATATAAAGGACCCCCCATCGTCATAATGCCCCCAATGAATCCTCCCTTATAGTTATATTTCCCCCTCCTAACCACCCCTTATACTATTAATATACCCACAAAAAAAAAGTCATACTCACCTACTTGCGATGCTGATGAATGGAGCCGCCGGCGCTTCCTCCATGTCCACGCACAGGACGTCTGTGTCTGAGCGCAGGCGGCGCGATGTTGTGACGTCATCGCGCTGCCCGTGCTGAGAAGCAGACATCCGTCTGTGGTCTCAGCATCTTGTAAACCGCAAGCCTGTATTGGCTTGCGGTTTACAAGACAGTTAAGCACCAGGAAGCATTGTAACTAGATCGGTGTCTGCAGACACCGATCTAGTTAGAAATAAAGGATGTATTAATGGCGGCCCCGGGGTGGGCCCCCAAAGACTCAGTGGGCACGGGGCAGCCGCCCCCTCTGCCCCCCCCCGCTAGCTATGCCTCTGACTGTAGGGTTCAGTTTTGGGATTCACTGTCACCTGACCTATCTGATACTGATGACCTCTCCTATGGAGAGGTCATCAGTATCAAATATCTTCAAAACTAAACAACTCTTTTAAAAGTGCTGAAAAGGGACACTGTTAAGATCACACAAATACAGCCTATTAAACTTAGTACTGACCACTTTTGAAACTGCAGCTTGGCCTAGAAGGACCCTGATGTGGAGGACACCCTGCAGGACGACTTGTTGCTACTTTCTGCAGTATCTGTTAGCACATAGAACACAGGCAGGGACCAGGGGGCGGAGTTTCGGCGCGCTGCGCGTCACGTGCCGGCTCTCTGCTCTAATCAGTTGCAGGTATCGTTCCCTGCTCAACCTCAGTCAGCCAGTAAGCGGTGAGCAGGATAAGTAAGCGCTGTAAAAGGCAGCAACGTGCGCTGCTCAGCGCTACACATCTTGGCCTGGTTCCTCACTCGGTTAATATGTCTTCCTCAGCCAGGGAGTGAGGAACCAGTCTAGGATGTGTAGCGCTAAGCAGCTGATGTAGATAGAAATCTTTTGATACCGTTAGTGGGCCCCCACCTTCTCACTGGGCCCGGGGCCGTCGCCCCCACTGCCCCCCCGCTAGCTACGCCTCTGCCTCAATGTCATTTTTCTGAAAAACTCCTCCATATCATTGCAGAGTTTGATATGGTCAGTGTGTGCTGAGGGGCAGAAGGAGAGACCTTTGGAGAGAACTGACATTTCGTCTTTGTTTGGCTCATAGGAGGAAAGATTCACAACACAGCTTTGCTGAGCTGGGATGGTATTTACAGTTGTAGTAATGAGGCCTTTTTGTCTCAGTCTGTGGAGCTTTTTCTTTTTGTTGTTAATAAGCATGTCCTGAAGTTTCCAGTAGTATGTGTGGAGTTTGGCCTTCATTTCCTCTGTGTCATTATCCAATGATGATTTCAGGGCCTGTATCTCCTCCTGTGTTCTTCTTTTGTTGTTATAGGAAATTTTTATCATATTGTTCCGCAGCCTTTCAGATGTCCGAATACATAGTTGTTCTGCATATCGGCTGTTGTAGGTGTGCCGGGTTGGGTTACGTGAATTGAAGCCTTTTGGGATGAGTCTCTCCTTTTTGCATTTTGTTAAGAAGAAGATGTCGCTGTTGAGTTGTGCAAGTATGCAAGTCTCTTTATGGCAGAACTGGAAGGAACATATTTATCAACATGCACCACCAAACCTATGATTTACCTTTGTTATATCGATGATATCCTTGTCATCTGGACTGCAGGTGAGGAGGCCCTACTTCAATTCCATAATGACTTCAATGACTTTCACCCTACCACCAACCTTAAACTTAGCTATTCAGGGAGTGAAATTCACTTTCTGGATACCACAATATACATCAAAGACCACCGGCTACTCACAATGATATACCACAAACCCACAGACAGAACGGCCTACCTGAGAAACGACAGCTTCCACCCCAAGCACACAAGACAATCAATTATCTACAGCCAGGCTATACGATACAATCGTATTTGCTCCGACAAAGAAGACCTAGACAAGCACCTCCTGGATCTGAGGATGAAATTTCTCCGATTGGGATACAAACCAAAAGTGACGGACAACCAATTAAACAAAGCGGCAGCCATTAACAGAGACAGTCTGCTCACATATAGAGAGACCCAGAAAGATGCCCGAGTGCCCCTAGTTGTCACCTACAATCCACAGCTGGAAATCCTACGAAGGATTGCCAAGGAGCTCCAACCTGTGCTACATAGGGACAACAGACTCAAGGACATATTTCCAGTCCCCCCTCTCCTTTCCTTTCGACAACCACCAAACCTGAGGCGTATTATTGTCCGGAGTTCCCTGAAGGCCCCAACTGAAAATGGCACCTCACCTTGCCTATAAAAAAAGGTGCATGACCTGCAGGCACATCCACACCGCTGACAGTGTACCTATCCCACAGTCACAACAGGTGCACAGAATTAGGGGGACATTTTCCTGCAGGTCTTCCAATGTGGTGTACCTCATAATGTGTGTGCAATGTCCCACCACAGGCCTCTATGTGGAGGAAACAGGGCAGAGACTTAGTCAACGAATGAACTCACACAGATCCACCATTAATAACAGCAGAACAGATCTCCCAGTGGCCGCACATTTCTCCGGAGAAAACCACTCTATTGAAGATTTGCGGGTTGTGGTTTTAATGGGACATTTTAAGACGCAGGAGGAAAGGAAAGAATTGGAATACAAGTTTATGCAAAAATTTCAAACTCTGCAATTTGGACTTAATATTCATGCCAGCTTCATGTCACACTATGTATGAACTGTGAGGGCCACAAATCACCTCCTGATAGCAAACAGATAACAGATCCCTCTGTCACGCACCACAACTTTCCAGATTGTTTTTTGACCTGTTGTAAATAACTTCTCTACTTAGATTGCATTTTGTTTTGGTTTTTTTTAAGGACTCTAAAATCCTTTGAAGATCATGTGTATAGAGTATAAATAATCTGTGAATTTTCAGTTCTTGTATAACACCATGTCTGAAGAAGAGAGCCAGTACTCTTGAAAGCTTACTTAGAAATATACTCAGTTAGCCTCAAAAAGGTATCGCCTGATTTCTTCACTCTTGCCTATTGCAGATTCAGTCTTCCCAGCCTGGTGCAGGTCTACAATTTTGTTTCTGGTGTCCTTCCACAGCTCTTTGGTCTTCACCATAGTGGAGTTTGGAGGATGACTGTTTGAGGTTGTGGACAGGTGTCTTTTATATTGATAACAATTTCAAACAGATGCCATTACTACAGGTAATGAGTGGAAGACAGAGGAGCCTCTTAAAGAAGAAGTTACAGGTCTGTGAGAGCCAGAAATCTTGCTTGTTTGTAGGTGACCAAATACTTGTTTTTCAAACAGTGTGTGCCAACCTTGTGAAGACTTACAGAAAACGTTTGACCTCTGTCATTGTCAACAAAGGATATATAACAAAGTATTGAGATGAATTTTTGTTGTTGACCAAATACTTATTTTCCACCATAATTTGCAAATAAATTCTTTAAAAATCAGACAATGTGATTTTCTGGATTTGTTCTCTCATTTTGTCTCTCATAGTTGAGGTCTACCTAAGATGTCAATTACAGGCCTCTCTCATCTTTTTAAGTTGGAGAACTTGCACAATTGGTGGCTGACTAAATACTTTTTTTTCCCCACTGTAGACTGGATTGTGCGCCCTGATATTGGGGTGCCCCCCCGTACTGTGTCCTGCTGCTACTCAAGGGGCTGGATCCCCATGCTCTCTTGTTTCTGCACCTTGCACTGGGCATCATGCTCTGGACCCCTCTCCCACTGCACCACAGCCGTGGTCCGCCTTTATTGCTCAATTGCCCACAAAGCAGAACTTTAAGTCACTAGTCGCTGAAGTTATTGAGACATGCAGGACATAGATTTCAGCGGTTTGAAGGAACTTGCAATGCATTGCATCCTGAGTTCAGACTTTAGAGGACGATCAGGATGCCATCAGAGCTTATGTCACCTTGCCCAGTCCCAGGCCCTGAGGGATAAACAGCGACATCTCAAGGATCTCAACAATAGGGGCCATTGCAACAATATTAGAATAAAAGGCTTGCCTGAAGTCACTTGGGACGAGGATCTGCATGCAACCTTGGAGGGCATTTTCAACCTCATTCTCAAAGAACCGCCCTCGCACAAAAGCAAGCTTGACAGGGCTCATTGTGCTCTTCACCTAAAAAGCAACTCATCTGCACCTAGAGTTGTGATCTGTTGTGTTTACGACTTTACATTGAAGGAGGCTATTATGAGCGAAGCGAGGAGACTTAGAAACTTTGACTTTGATGGGGCTAAACTGCAACTTTATCAGGATCTTTCATTGCTCACTTTGCAAAAAAGACGCCATCTTCGCCCTCTCTAGCAACTCCTTCGGGACCACCAACTCCCCTACTGCTGGAGCTTTCCCTTCACCCTGATAGTCTACAGGGCTACATTGCATGCCTTCTCAGATTTGCCTACTTTCTGTGAATTGCTGGAGCTTCTGATCCCAGACCTGACTGACTGGGAAATCTTGCACCCACCTCCACCACCACCTCCTGCATGGCAGCATCTATTTCCAGAGCTGATCACTGAGTTCTCCTGCTCCTGACCGTGGCCCCTCTCCCCTCTATAGTAACCGCTTTGTATCCTCTAAGAGGATTCATCTAACCTGTCTGTTATTGTTACTTTTGACAACACCTGTTTGTTCCCTGACAGGAGATGTAGTCCTGCTCATGATTTGTCTTATGACAATTTGCTTGTTTCATTTACCCTGTCTTTGTCTTTTGTGTCTTAACCTCCTTTCTCTTCCCCCCCCTTCCTCCACATTTTTCCTAGGTCCAGACACCTGCCTCATCCTGGAGGTCCACTGTTGACTTGCCATCTGCCTGTCCTAATTTACAGACCCTGTTGGATAGACCCATCGTGGGTGAGCTCGCCTCCACATTTGCCATTTCCTTTACACTTAGTCCCTCTTGGGGCTCCGATACCAAATGCCGTTTAGTTCTACGAGAGCTTCGTACCCTCTCGGCTGATGTAGCATTCTTGCAGTAAATGCACTACGATCACACAGATACATTCAACTTTGCCAAACATTATTTCCCCACATCCTATTCTGCAACTCTCCTCTCTCGCACATGCCCCATTTCGGTGACCGCCTCCCACTTGGAACAACAGGGCCAATATGTAATTCTTCAAGATCTCCTACACAGGTGACCAATTGTGCTTTGTAATGTGTATGCCCCTAACACATCCCAGATTTCATTCCTTTGACGAGTCCTGGGTTGTCTCCAATGCTTCTCCAACACGGCTTGGTTACTGGGAGATGATTTCAATATGCTCTTCCCGGAAGATGCAGATTGTTTTTCCCTATTGGACAGGCACTTACCACATACGCATACCCACCTTTCAAAAGAATTCCGACACCTAATCTTCTCTCACGCTCTGTTTGACCTGTGGCGAGTCGGTAATCCCACAAGTTGGTCCTACATGTTTTTTTCTCATCCTTATAATACCCACACGAGAATTGACTACTTTTTTCTTTTTTTGGTAACGTCCCAGCCCTCCGCCTCTTCACGGATTCTGTGATGGAGGTCCTATTCTGGTCTGACCATGCTCCGGTCTTGGTTGCCGACTGTCAATCGCCATTGCCACTGGTACTTTAATGAAGTCCTCATAAAGAACACTTCCACACAGTCCACCCTCAAGAGCACTTAGTTAACTATTTTCAGGATAATCAGGACTCTGGGTCGTCAATGTGACTTTATGGAAGGCTCACAAGGCAGTAATGAGAGGTCTTTGTATTTCCCTGGCATCCAAACTTAAAAGGAATAGGCAAGCTAGAGCCCAGATGCTTACGAATCGCATTAAAACCCTATTCTCTTGCCTGGCAGAGCGTCCCTCGCTTTCGATTCTCCGCCAACTGGTAGCAGCCTGTACAGATGTACACAATTTGGAGACCCAGCAGGCCCAACGCTTGCTCTTATACACGTGTCAGTGTTACTATGAGTGGGGTAACAAAGCATACACTTTACTAGCTAGAACGCTTCAGGATCAATACGCCTTCTCTACCCCTCATGCAGTTTGAGACTCCTCAGGGCACCTACAGCATCATCCTGATGTTAATGCATATATCTTATAGGCCTACTACTCTAAACTGTACAATCTCTCTGCCTCCCATGCCCCACCCTCTGCAGACCCACCATCCCAGTTGTCTACTTATAGGATTGCCACCTACCGAAACTTCCTGCAGAGGCTCTGACTATCCTCAATGCCCCTATTACAGACGAGGAGTTATCAGGAGTCTTGAAAGATCTCCCTAATGACAAAGCCCTGGATCCAGATGGCTTTGTGTACTTATACTTTAGGGTTTTCAAGGGGGACTTGGCAGATCGCCTCAGGGACTTGTTAGCTCCTTCCTGAAAAGCTCCCCCATCCATGCTGCACTCATACTTGTTCCCCAAGCCTAATTAGGATCCGCAGGACTGCTCCAGCTACAGGCCGATTGCCCTCCTTAACTCGGACTTAAAACTGTTCGCTAAAATCCTTGCCAACCGTCTGAATATTTGGCTCCCCCCTCTTATTCATCAGGAGGGTGACAACACCAGAAGGACTGTAGACTTTATAGCGGTAGTCAATCATTCCCCTACCCCTACCCTCCTTCTTGGTCTGGACGCTGAAAAGGCCTTTGATTGCTTAGAATGGTTTTTCATGCTAGCCACGTTGGAGGTGTTCGACTTTTCAGGGCCTTTCTTACAGCAATTCAAGCTCTCTATTGTCTCGGCTGTAGCGAAACTACCCCACTCCTCCTCTAACTCCTTCCCCAACAGTAATGGGACCAGACAGGGCTACCCTATCTCTCCTCTTATCTTTGTGTTTTGCATCAAACCATTGGCGGTTAAGATACAACAGGATCTAACTGGGATTATGGTGCAAGATAGGGAGTTCAAAGTATCGCTTTTTGCCAACGTCATCCTCCTCACCCTCACCCACCCGCACACTACTCTGCCGAACCTGCTGTGTACATTGGGAGACTATGGTAGGATATAAGGTTGACCCCTCTAAAAGGGAAGCCCTCCTGATTAACATTCCACACAACACCTTGTCCCACCTTAAGGTCAACTATGACTTTCAATGGAGCACCGATTCCATTTGTTATTTGGTGGTTCAGATCATGCCTTCGTATACTACCTTATATGCTGTGAACTACCCCCACCTGTTTCGAGAACTTAGAGTCTTTCTAGATAAATGGCGCCCCCTTCTTATATCCCTTTTGGGGTACATAGCGGCGGTCAACATATCCATCCTACCAAAATTGCTGTATTATTTTGAGACACTCCCAGTGGCAGTCCCATGCTCTGAAATTCCAGAAGGCTAGAAGGCAATTTTCAATTTTATTTGGAGCTCTAAACAACACCATATTCCTCGATCAGTGATGTTGGCAGGGAGGAGCAGTGGGGGGGTTGGCGATCCCACTTGTTCACTACTATTGGGAAACCCACCTGAGATGCATCCCTTTCTGGGTGGCTTTGCCTGCATAAACTAAATGGGTGGAGATTGAAAAGCTCTGGCTTTCGCCTATACACCCTAGTATCCTTTTGTGGGCCTGCCCACCTCCCCTCTCTCCTTCTCTCCCCCTACTAGGCCCCATTCACTCGGGCGATCTGGAATACCTGCAATAAGCTATTTCCTTTCGCTTTCCAAAACTCCTCGATGACCTAAAAGCCACCATGGTTTGTACCTGGTCGGCAGCAGGTTTATTTAGGCTGGCAGATATGGTAAACCCTAATACTCTGGAGCTCAGGTCCTTAGATTATCTCACTTCCACTTTGGGCCTGCCCAGGTTGGAATGGATTAATTTCCAGCAGATTTTGCACTTTGTTCGCTCCCTTTATGGGGGCTTGAAGGTCTCCTTCCCTACCCAGTTTGAAAGGCTCTGTAGAGCGGATACCGCCATGACAGGATTAATCTCTCCTATTTACCAGATTCTTTCCCTCCCGGAAGGGAGTGACCCCCTGTGCATAGATACCAGTCTAGATAGGAGGACGCAATAGGGAGCCCAATTTCCCCTGAGCAGTGGCAGATTATATGGTCCCGTGCTTCAAAATCTTCTACCTATGTGACATTTAAAGAGACGCAGTATAAGCTTCTGATGCGCTGGTATCACACCCCTGCCCTGCTTCACTCCCTGAACAACATGATCCCTTCAAATTGTTGGCGCTGCCATGCCGCCTTGGGCTCAGTGTATTACAACTTTTGGGACTGTCCCATTATACAGGGATTCTGGACAGAGGTTGAGACGATCACTAATGCCCTCTTCATACAGGCGATAATCCTTTGCATCTTTTAACCTACCTCCTAAATTTGCCTCCTAGACATCTTGGCAAGAAAACCTCCAGGCTTTTTCTATATTTGTGTACAGCAGGTAAGAACCTCATTCCCAAACATTGGAGAGAGGTCAGGCTCCCTTTTTGCACGGAACTCCTCTCCCGCATGAAAGATGTCCAGAGTTTAGAGTACCTGACAGCTTCCATGAATAATACACTTGAGGGTTTCCGGGCTATCTGGGACCCTTGGGACTCATATTGCATACTGAAAGGCCTCCCCCCTCACCCACCCATGTCCTTTTTTTCCTCCCTTCTCCCATCCTCTCATTTTATCCATTGACCTTGACTAGACCCTTATCTGACATTTTTTGGATTTTTGTTGCTGTATATTGCACTAATGGATATGCCTTTGTTTTTTTTTTCTGTTACTTTGCATTACCTGCGAAAACTTTAATACAAATTAATAGAAAAAATGCTGCCTTGTTTGCTGTTTTATCTTGGACCTATGTTGAAATTGTTGTCAGATTATTGGTAATATATGTAAAGATAATAATATTGCGTAATGGACACAATTATAACAAAAGTTCAATCCCGTGCAATTTATTTTATGATGAGGTCACCAGAGAATTGGATATTTAAATATATCAAAATGTCCTCATTTCTCACAACAGAACCATCACATTTTTGTTTTGTTTTCTTTTTTTTCACCATGCATTCTTTTCATGTTTTTATTGGATTTCTAATTTTAATGCTATTGATTTTCACCAATAGAAAAAAGTACTGGATATGAAATACATATTTTATTTATATCATTTAAATAATATTGTTTTTATATTGCTTCATGACACTTTAGTGCACTTTGTGTAATAAGTGAGCACAATATGGAGAACACAAAATAATATCCTAGTAAAGATAGGAAAATACCTCAGCCTCATCTAGGTTAGGGTTAACACTGAACATATGATAGTGGTATTGCTGGTTAGTTAAAGAGGTTGTCCAGAATAAAATGATATTACAACTACATGTCCCCAGCCTCCCCCCCCCCCCAACTTTATAATTCACCTTTATTATCTGGCCCAAGCACAGTCTAGTTCTGCTCCACTGTCTTCTTTTGCCGGAAGTCCTCACTGGCTGTGACGTCCCAGGTTCCTTCCCTTAGGCCGCTGATTGGCCTCAGGAGTCACGTGACGTCACAGGTAGTTACGTGCAGAGGGAACTTCTGCTGGAAGAAAACAACAGAGCTGCAGGACTGAACCGCCCTGGGAGACACTAGGGACAGGAGAATAAGTTCTGGGCTTTTTTTTTTTTTTTTTCCTCCTGCCCCAGCCCAATTAAAAAAAAAAAAAAAATGTTATCCTGGACAATCTCTTTAAATGTCCCCCAGGATATTGGCCTCCATCACTGCCCCCTCACAATATAATGGCCCTATCAATGGTCCCCATACAGTATAGGGGACCAGTGAAGGGGCCACTGTATGGCCCATACAGTAGCCCCTTCACTGGTCCCCCCTATAGCAGCATTAGTGCATTTCTTACCTGTCTTCTCCACGGTCCCGCTCCTTCTTGCTCCAGGCGCACTGATGTGACGTCATGTGCGCCCAGAGAAGGAAGAAGCAGCAGGTGCAATTAGGTAAGTATTGGAGCTTAGCTTGTAGGCCACAGGCTCAATGTGGCCTGTGGCCTATAGACTGTGAGTGGTAGAGCAGGAAACCTGTGGCTTTCTCCTCTACTAGTACCAGAACCAGGTTGGCGGTGCCACTTCTCCCTAGTTTTGCGATCCGGTCATTACCACACCTCCATTACCTATTAAAAAAAAAGTAGTGCGGTTCTGGTAGGGCCCCTTAAAGGCACGGGACCAACCGGGGGATTCACTGGTCCCCCAGTGGGCCAGTCTGACCCTGATATATATATGACTAATATAATTAAGTAATAACACATACACAATAATACATAACTTATTTCATTACACCTTACCAGACAGAGTTAATAAAAGCTGATTAGTAAGATATATCTACCCCAAAATAGTGCCATTAAACATTTCTGCTTGTTCTGCAAAAAAAAACAAAAAAACAAGCCCTCATACAATTACATTAACGAAAAAATAAAAAAGCTTGGTACTTAACGACAGAAAAATGCAAAAATGGTTTCATCATTAACGCATGAAACAGGCCAGTCATTAAAGGGTTAATGATGTCCTTTATGATGTCTCTGGCCATGGGATATGGATCTACCCCCTAGCAAGTTCTGTGAAAATGGGCAATCTACACAGGACCACACCTTAAAATATTACTACTTATATTTAAATATTTAGGCATATTTGTAGCTTCTAAACCCACGCTAAGGATTCAGTTACACTTTCATGTTTTGCATTCAGTTTTTGAAACTAATTCCTGGAGTGGATTGAGAAATAGAGCAGAAATAGCACCTGTGCTTAATCAGTTTTTTTTTTTTTTTTTTTCAACTGTTTATTTTAAAAAGTTTTTGTCATACAGAGAGAATAACAATATACAAGAAAAATAAGATAACTGAAGGTAACAAACATAGGACAGACGGGGATTACTCAGCATTCTCAACAAATTACAAGGCTTTAAACAAACTGGCCAGAAATGGCCCCAAAAAGGCCAAGGAATCCGACAACAAACTGGGGCCGACAAGACAGGAGGACAGACGGACATCGAGGAAGTAAGGGGCCACACAGCAGCCGGATCAGAGAGGCCGGACCGCCCAAAACTCATCCCACGGTTTCCAGATCAGGCAGAACCTCTCCTCCTCATTATTAAGAAGGGCCGTCAGGTACTCCAGGGAACGCGCATCTTATATCCTAGCGTATAACTCCTCCAGGGCCAGGGGGCTGGTTGCCGCCAGTGTTTAGCAATCAGACATCTAGCGGAAGTAAGGCGGAGCAACAGGAGCTGGAGAGCGGGCCTGCGCAAAATATCAGGGAGGGGGGGAGGGTTGAGAAGGTAAGTCCTAGGGGACAGGGGAAGGCTAACACCCAGGATCCCCTCCAGGAGACCCCGGACCTGGCGCCAATAAGGCTGGAGCAGGGGGCATTGTCTCCTGACAATGAGAGCAAAAGGGAAGCCCCACCGGTACTGAAGCTGGTGTTCCCTTAGGGTTGAAAGGAGAGGTCTGAGCAAACGCCGTTTTTGCAAGTTGATCCAGGACAGGTCAGGGTAAAGCTGGACTTTGGCACCGTCAAAGTCAAAATCTTTGTTAGAGCGGGCCTGGGCCATAATAGCTTCTTTGAGTTCAAAGTCCTGCACACAGCAAATAACGTCCCTTGGTGCAGCAGTAGCACCTTTGGGACGAAGGGCCCTATGTGCTCTGTCCAATTTGATGCGGTGTTCAGGTGGCTTACCCAAAAGCATATTAAAGATGGCCTCCAGAGTAGCCTTTAAATCCTCCTCCCCCGTGGCCTCCGGGAGACCGCGGACTCTGATGTTGTGCCTCCTACCGCGGTTGTCCAGGTCCTCTAGGTGGCGAGTGGTTGCTTTAAGAATCTCGGACTGGGTAGAGACCACATCATGCATTTGGGAGACATAGTTACGGGTCTCATCCTGGGAAGACTCCAGCGTATCCACTCTGACAGCTAATTGGCACAGGTCAGCGCGCATCACGGCAAGTTCTTGCTTAAAGGTGTGTTTAACCTCATCAATGAGAAGTTTGAAGTCTTGCTGAAAGTCCTGCCTGGTAGGCAATTGCTGTAGTATAGATTGCCACTGTAAGGGAGGTTCTTGGACAGATTGAGGAAGGGGGTGGGGGACCGGCATTGGACCCGATGACAGAGTGCCCCCTGGGCTCTCCACCGCCACCGGCCCCGCCACCCCTTGAGCACCCAGAGGGAGATGTACAGACGGCATGGTAGGCAGGGGCGCAGGGCCAGGGGGGAGGAAAGTCCAGTTTGGTGGTCCCGGCCACTCTGGGACATGGTAATGTTCTGCTGAGTTGTGAAGGTGGGGGGGAGGGCTGCAGCAGACAGTACCTGCGAGTTGGCATCCCGCCTGCAGGATGCATCTGTAGATGGTGCCCGGGATACACAAGGAGGAGTCCCCAAGATGGCAGCCGCCCGAGGCCTATCCTGAAGGGAGCGCCGGTCCGGGGAGCGGTGAGACAGGTCAGGAGGAATCAGCCGACAGGGGGCTGCGCGGAGGAGAGCAGGAGTCCCGGTGAGTGCGGGGAAGGGAGACAATGCACGCGGTCCACCATGCCGTCGGGACCCACGCTGAGGCCCTGGGCTGCCGCTGGAGGAACGAGTCCATAGTGGAGGGACCCCCGCTAGCTGCTGGGACCAACCGGGGCTTTTCCCCAGGGAGCTTCTTCCCCATGTAGGGCAGCTGTAGCGGGCTCGGTGAGCGGTAAGGCAGGGGAGACGGGAGCTCGCAATTATGCGACCGTCTCCATGAACGTTCAGGCCATGCCGTTTAATCAGTTTTTATTGGAAGCTTTTTCAAAATGGTATACAAAACAGAGTATAGAAGTGAAACAGTGAACAATGACATAACTGAGGACACTGATGAGTTGAGGTTGCGACAGCCCAGAGCCATTGCCTGGAACAGCAGGACAGCAAATGCAGGACTGTCCAGCAGTCTCAAGGGGACCCTGCTACCATAGGGTCCAGTGCAAGTGCACCATTGGTCCCATGGTTAAAGCAAGCTGGCCTCGCACTATGTGTCACTCAGATTCAGAGGCATGACAGTATGTGGAGGTAATACTTCAGTGTTCTAGGAGATCAGATTTTGTGACTCCTGTATCCATTATATGGATGAAGTTAAGTTCTTGTAACCACTCTACAATAGACAGGCATTGGGGACTATGGCAGTGTCTAGGAACAACTGCCCTCACCGCAGCTAGAAAGTGTCTCAGAAGGCTTAATCTAACTGGGCCAGGGATGACAGATAGCAGAACCAGTTGTGGTGATGGGTCTATCATACAATTGCTTAATTTAGAAGAGATGTGGAATCCCTGACTCATGGACATTCCCACCATATATGCAGGACACTCCCCATACCAGTTCCACAATGCCATCATTGGTCAAACACAGTGGGATATATCTTGTGAGCCAAGAGAAAGGACCTATCCCAATCAACAGCAGAGACAGCTTCAGGTCACAGGTTCCAGGACAGGGTATAGTGAGGTCTACCAATTGAGGCCTCTTCTAGGAGGAGGCCATAAAGCAGTGAGAGGAGGCATGTAGGGGTATCTGACCCCAGGAGAAAACCTGGGGGGGATGAGGATGGGGGGGGGGAGTCCGGATATAGGAGGAGAGCTGGTAATATTCTAAGCAGGAAAGAGGGATGTCAGGGGAAGTCATCTGTAAACTGGAAAGTGGGGGCAAAGTTGAACCCGCTATGACAAAGACCATCCATGTGTCATCTTCACGCCAGCGCAGCAATTTTCTAACTTGAACACCCGGAGGAAACATTGATTGCTGAATAAGGGGGTGGGGGATGCGTCTCCTGCCCCATATAAAATCTCCAAAGGTTGACTGTAAACCGGTAAAGAAGCGGCGCGGAGGTTTAAAAGGAATAGCCTGGAAAACATAAAGAAGTCTAGGAAGAACGTCCATCTCAAAGGCGTTGATACGGCCAAACCGGAATAATTGAAGTTTGAAGTACTTTTTTAAGGTATGAAGCATTGAGTCCAACAGAGGGAGGTAGCTGAGGAGGTAGAGTTGCGCGGGATCTGATGAAATCTGAACAGCAAAGAAAGTAAGCTAAGTGGGTGTTTAATGGAAGAGGAAGTAATGGGCCAGAGAATCCACCTCAGAGGAGGGAATGGAGACATTCAAAGCTTCTGATTTGGTGAGGTTCACTTTAAAATTACTCAAGTGGCCATAGAGATGAAATTCCTTCAGTATAGAAGGGAAGGAAATGCGTGGCTGGGAGACGAATAGCACAGGTCATCAGCATAGAGTGCAGCTTTTACTTGTCGAGGGCCAATCTGTAGACCGTGCACATTGGGGTTCCTATGCAGGGAAACAGCAAGATGGTCCATGACCAGGGCATATGGCAACAGGGAGAGTGGACAGCCCTGTCTAGTCTCATTCCAGACTGGGAAAGGCTCAGAAGTCAAGCTGTTCACACAGACCTGGGCTACAGGGGAATCATAAAGGGCAAGTATTTTCTACACTATTCCCATGCCCAAGCCCACCTGTATAAGTTTGGCATGGAGACAGCCCCAGCCCCAAAGGCCTTCTTGGTATCGATCGAGAGCAAGCACATAGGATGACATCAGGCTCTAGCCTGAGATATCAATAGTATGGTCTTATTAGTGTTGCCTCTTGCCTCTCTCCCAGGGACGAAACCCACTTGGTCCGAATGGATCACTGGATCAGTCTGTTAGCTATTATTTTGGCAAACAGTTTTACGTCCACATTGATAAGAGAGATAGGGCAGTAGCTGGCACATTGGAGGGGGTCCTTACTAGGTTTGGAGACCACTGAAATAATTCCTGACAGTGATTGGTGGGTGAAAGGGGAGGATTCGCCTACTTTATTAAAGAGGACCTTTCACATCCTCTGGCATTGGCGGTATTATATAGAAAAGCTGACAGTGCACTGAATTCAGTATTGCCAGTATGTGCCTGGGTGCAGGAGATATTGATGCCGTTAGTTTCAGCACGTATATCCGTTCACTGTCAGAAAAGGGCGGGTCTTACTGCTCTGCGTCATCCCCCCCTGGGTCTCTGATCATCTGTTCAGAGTCACCTCCCCTGGGCCTCCGATCATTATACTCTGAGGTCTGAAGAGACCCCATAGTATAAGAATAGCAGTTTCAGAGTTTCAGTTCGAACGTATTTGGTCCGCCAGTCAAACTTCGCAAGAGTTCACCCAACAAATACTGTTGCTGCTGGGCCCATGGTCCTACTTACTGATCCCCGCTTCTGCCCCAGGCCGCCTTCGCTTGCACTTCAGCCCTCCAGGAGGCCCTGTGTGTCGCATATCATGTCACTATCAGCGACGTCCTGATGCTGTTCAGCTTCAGGAATGTGATGTGCGATGCATGGGGCCCCCTGGAGGGCTGAAGGGGAAGCGGAGGCAGCTATGAGCAGTAAATAGGGCCCTTCACCTGCTGGGGTTACTCCAGCAGGTAACAGCCTATTTAATTAAAAAAAAAAAAAAAACAGCAGCAGCCACAGTCAGCTGATTCTGGGCCTGGCTGTGACATCAATTTTCCTTCTGTTAAGTGCCTGAAAATGGTCCAGGCAGAAAAAGTGTTGTGTAATGATGGTGCAACCTATGTCTGGTTGATGGACAAGAAAACTGTGGGAGCTACTCGTGTTTGTCGGTGGATCAAACAATCCTCTCTACAGGTGGTCTGTCTGGGCCATCCAGTGCCTGTTCGCAGTCTGTGCGTGCCCTTACATAACCACTGCCCTCAACACCTCATAACAGCTAGGTCAGAATGGACTAGATGGCAGGCAATTTGTCGAAACGACCATCCTGCTACTCTCAGACTAATAATGCACCCCCTCTGAAAGTCTGTCAACTGGGCACTGTTACACCCTCACACCCTTACACATATATGTATATAAAATAACATGCATGGAGAAAAAAGAAAAAAAGGAGGGGCACTCACCACAGGTGTATCCAGGGGTGTAAATGCAGGAGTAGCAGCGGTAGCGGCTGCGACAGGGCCCGGGACATTAAGGGGCCCGGAGCCCTGTGGCAGCCGCTACCGCGAACCCCACAAACACTGCTATCATTATACTCCGGGGTCTGTTCCCAGGTGAGGGAACATAAAAAAAAACTGTAAATCACCTCTCCGGCGCTCTCCAGGCTATGGGCCTGTTTGGTGACGTCCCAGACGTCAGCCGACATCATTATGCATTGTGACGCCGGCCTGGATCACGTGAGATCTGGTCCAACATTGAAGATGGCCGAAGTAGCGCATCGGAATGCACCAGGTGGTCCACAATGGGGCATAATACTGTGTGCAGGGGCCACTATGGGACATAATACTGTGTGCAGGGGCCACTATGGGGCATAATACTGTGTGAAGGGGCCACTATGGGGCATAATGCTGTGTGGAGGTGCCACTATGGGGCATAATACTGTGTGCAGGGGCCACTATGGGGCATAATACTGTGTGCAGGGGCAACTATGGGGCATAATACTGTGTGCAGGGGCCACTATAGGGAATAATACTGTGTGCAGGGGCCACTATGGGGCATAATATTGTGTGCAGGGGCCACTATGGGGCATAATAGTGTGCGCAGGAATGCGGTTTGTGCGGGGATGGAGGTTGGAGGGGGCGGTCCGGGGGGGGCTGGGAAAGGCGGTTCGGGGGGGGCCATGTCAAATGTTCGCCTTGGGGCCCAGCCATTCCTAGTTACGCCACTGGGTGTATCCATAAAAAAACGTCCTTTATTCCATGTCTATACATAAAAACCATGTCTGATGAAGGAAGCTAGTCTTCTGAAAGCTTACTCAGTTAGCCTCTAAAAGGTATCGCCTGATTTCTTCACTCTTCCACTACTTTCAATGGCTAACACGGTACAACATTATACTACTATACATAAAAACAGCAGAATGAATGGAGAGAGGATGAACCCAGCACTTCAGGCATCGACCGATTCACACGCTCTGTGTTTCTTCTGGCCCTCCTTATACCTTGTGGAGGAGAGCACCACCTAAAGGTTGTTTTTGTTGTTGCTCCAGCACAGAACACATTGATATATGGACACTTTTTGAGTCGTTATATGTTTTCCTAGGCAGTGCCCCTTTATTAAAAAAAGGGGGCCATATAATGCATGTGGGCTATAAAAAGGGGTCATATACTGCGTGGGGGTATAAAAGTGGGTCATAAACTGTGTGTGGGGTTAAAAAAAAGGGGTCATTTACTGTATGTGGGATATAAAATAGGGTCATATATTGTGTGGGTGGCATAAAAGGGGGTCATAAACTGTGTGGGGGCCATAAAAAGGGGTAACATATGTTGTATGGGGGGGGGTAAAAAAGGGAATTTTTTATCTGCCAATGGAGGGCATATCCTAATTAGGGGGATCCCATCACACAACCAAAGATAGCTGGGTTGGGTATCTTTTTTGGGGGTAGTTGCCTTTCTATAGTTCATCTCAGAGAGACTAGGTTCACCACGGCCTTATTCACACGACAGTAAAAATGTCCATGTGACGCCTGTTTTTTCAACACCCATTTTTAAAACAGTGAAAGTCTATGAGGGGATTCACATGTCCTTTTTTTAACACCTTTAGGCCTTAAGACTAAGGCTCATGTAGCGAATCGCATCTAAAAAAACACTTAAAAAAACTCAGCAAAAACACATTGCACTTTTTTCGCAGCTTTTTGCTGCATTTTTCTCTGCTTTTCTTTTCCTATTCAATATACAGAGAAAATGCTTATGATTTTCTGCAATGTGTGGATGAGATTTACCAGAATCTCATTCACTTTACTGATACTGTAAAACGCACCTTTTTTTTTTTTCCACAGCAGCCAAAAATGCTGCATTTTCTCAATATGTGGCCTTAGCCAAAGGATATAGCCCTGTGTTGTAAAATTGACATGCGTCACCTCTTGTGTTTTGGGCACCTTAACTTACCCATGTGATTTTGAGAAGTGATAGTTTTTGGCTGCCATGTCTCATTTGCAGAGCTCCTAAAGTACCAGTATAGTGGATAACCCCAAAAAGTGACCCCATTTTTGAACCTCAAGGGGTTAAAGGAGAGAAAGAATCCCACAGTTCCTTACACAATTTCTCCTGAACAAAACAATACCCCACATGTGGCCGTAAACTGCTGTACGGGAACATTATGGGGCTCGGAATGGAAAGAACGCTATTTGGATTTTGCCTCAATAGTTTTCACATGCCATGTTGCATTTGTAAAACTCATAAAGTACCAGTACAGTGGGAATTCCCAGAAAGTGACCCTATTTTGAAAATTTATCAAGGGTTATAGTGGGCATTTTAACCCCACAGCTGTTTTACAGATTTTATTAATATTGGGGCATGAAATTTAAAAATTATTTTTTTCCAATAAAATGTTGCTTCAGCCCCAAATTTGTCATTTTCATAAGGTGTTAAAGGTATTCTATCATTAAAAAAACAATTTTAGCTAGCCGTGGAGCGGAATGGCCGCATAGTTTAAGAGCTCTCGGCCTGAGTCTCACGAAGCGACGGATCACAGCGACGAGCCCGTGGAGCACAAACGCAGGGTTAATACCTAAGCGATATCCTACCTTCGGGGATGCCCAGGAAGCGAAAGTTGGCGGTAAAGCCGCAGAAGATATCGGACTTTTATTTCCCTCATGGAGGAGGGGAGGAGGAAGATGGCGACGGACCGCGTATAGACGTGGTCTCCAGGGCCTCGACTCCCTCTCGGGACCCTCCGGAGGAGGAGCTCATGCTCTCTGCGCAATGGAGAGCGCTTTCAGCCCCTTCTCTACCACAACTAATAGAAGGTACGGACCCGGGATCGCCTGGGCCTTCTTCCCGGCGGGCCGGGGCGGGCGCAGAACTCGGGCCTACACAAAATGGCGGAACGGGGCTCACAGCTTCATATGGCCTGGGGACACAGAGATCGCCTACCGCAAGCCCAACTAAACAAAGACCGAGGCTCCAGAACGCTGATCCTCCAGATGAAGAGGTGAGCAATACTACACAGCACACACCTCCATCCATTGATTTTTTTGCAGATATTCCGGCGACAGAGAATCTCTTGACTGAGGCCTCCATGAAAAATATGCTTATGGCCTTTTGTAAGTCATCAAAAACAGACATGTCACTTATGGTAAAACCGCTAGACAGAGATCTTCAAGAATTAAAAAACCACACTGTTCATGTTGAATCTAAAATGGCGGAATTTGCTGCATCACATAATGTGCTTATAGATGCTAACTATGATGTGGAGAGAGATGTGTCTTTTCTAAAGGCCAAAATGGCTGATTTAGAGGATCGCTCAAGAAGAAATAATCTAAAGTTCAGAGGGATTCCAGAATCAGTATCTGCGAGAGATTTATCTGCTTTTCTACAAGATATGATAAGATCGCTACTACCAAATCTCACGGCGATGGATTTAACTATTGATAGGGCTCATAGAGTTCCGAGACCCTCACACTTAGATGAATCTATACCCAGAGATGTTCTGGCAAAGATTCACTTTCATCGCACTAAAGAGTTGGTCCTGCTGATCTCACGGAAGATGGGCCGCCTACCTGAACCGTATCACAAAATTTCCATTTACTCGGACCTTTCAGCCACATTACAACTACGACGACAATTTATCCCTCTTACTACAGCTTTACGCCAGCATCACATCCTGTACAAATGGGGGTTCCCGGTCCGCGTGATCATATCCCGGAATAACCTTGTACATGTTATCAAGACTTTGGAGGAAGGGAAAAAATTGCTAAAAGAATGGAACATTCAGATCATTGATTCCCCACCTAAGCAACCACCTAGTCCCGTATCTGATGGTTGGTGCCAAGTGAAAGCCAAGAGGCATCCACATAAAGGGCAACAAAGATAGAGACTCACTTATCCTGGATTTCGTATGCTCACTGCAGATGAACTTATCCCCCCAGGATTACGACAGCTGCTGGTCCGCTGTACCACGTTCTTTTTCTTTGTCTTTCTTCTGAATCAGACAAGATGGTTTACTCGTTGGTTCTGTAATTTACATGGTTTATTGTTTTTTTGTTTCTGGCACAAAGGGCGAAGTGAATGCAAACGTTGGAGGCAATTCCGCCTCATGAAAACAGTAGCACCTTCCGGCATAAGGGGTTGTGGTAAGAATCAGATAGCATACCTGACTGTATATAATGGTACTTAAAATTCTGTCTATGAATGTCAGAGGACTGAACTCCCCTCAAAAAAGGGCCAATTTATGGCGTGTGGTGCGAGCTCAGGGCTGTGACATTCTTGCAGTGCAGGAGACGCACCTTTTGAGGACAGACGCCGCGCGCGTTCAACACCCAGCATATCCACATGTATTCCATGCTCACTATTCCGCAAAAAGTAGAGGAACAATGATTGGGATTAGGGATTCAGTAGCGTTTCAACTATTGTCACAATACATGGACCCTGGGGGGCGATTTATAATACTAGTATGTAATCTTAATAGTGTCACCTATACACTGGTATCAGTATACGCCCCTAACAGGAAACAGGTGGCGTTCCTAGGGAGACTTGTGAGGGCAGTGGACATGAGGAAAAAGGGATGCCTAGTGTTAATGGGAGACTTTAATATGGCTCCAGACCCGCTAGTTGACACGACTTCTGGGGCGTCGACACGCCACCCTTCTTTTTCGCAGGCTCTATGGCGCCATGAATTATTTGACGTCTGGCGTATCCTTCATAATACAGAAAGAGACTATACGTATTTTTCTACAGTACACAATAGCTATTCACGGATAGATTTATTCCTACTTGAGCAGTCTAGTATTCCCAATGCTATGCAATCTGATATCTCGTTAATTACTTGGTCAGATCATGCAGCGATAACCTTGACTATAGCACAAAAATATGAAAGTCCAAGATCATTCGTATGGCGGTGTAATGAATTTTTAATGTCACAGCCGAAACTCAAGACCATTTTAGAGAAGGATTTGAAGGAATTCTTTCTGATCAATGCCCCTTCTGCCTCAGGCCCTGACGTACTGTGGAATTCGCATAAGGCCTTTATTAGAGGAACGTTTATCCGATTGGGGCATATCGAAAAGAAAAATAGATTAGCAGAGATAGATCGACTGCTTCACCAAATAAAATCTATCGAAATTGGCAATAAAAAGTCCCCCTCTTCATTAAACGCAGCGAAGTTGATGACATTACGCCAGCAATTGACAGCTTGTTTATTACATAAATATGAGAAGACTCTGAAAAGGGTCAAAGCTATATACTACTCTCAATCCAATAAAGTGGGCAAAATCCTGGCATCCAAGCTTAAACAAAAACATGCGAAATCTAGAATCCAGTTCCTAAACAGTAAGGACGGAAAATATAAAATCTATGATCCAAGGGGCATAGCTGAAGCTTTTAGAGCATTCTATGAAGGCCTATACAACATAGCGGATGATGCCGCTATAGTTCCCCCCTCAAGCCACGAACTTGAGCATTTCCTTACAGCTGCTAAGTTGCCCACACTCACTGAGGCACAACTGGATTCTTTGAATGAGCCCATTACCTCAGCAGAATTATTAGCCATAATAAAGTCGCTGCCATCTCGCAAGTCTCCGGGCCCTGACGGCCTCACTAATGAATATTACAAACATTTTTTCCCAGTCCTGATGAACCCGTTGCTGTCCTTTTTGACAGCCGCAGTGGATTCTGGCGTCATCCCAAAGGAAAACCAAGAAGCCTTGGTAATTACACTGCCAAAACCTGGCAAACCTGCCACCAACCCCCAAAACTTCCGACCAATATCGTTATTGAACTCCGACTTAAAAATTTATGCCAAATTAATAGCAAATAGACTAGCAGTTTGTCTCCCGAGTTTGATAAAAAATGACCAGGTGGGGTTTGATAAGGGGAGGCAAGCTTACGATAACACTAGACGCATTTTGAATCTCATACACCACATTGACTCTAAGCAGATAGAGGCGGTGATCCTTGCGCTGGACGCTGAAATGGCGTTTGACCGCATTTGCTGGACGTATGCATTCTCGGTGCTCAGAACTATGGGGTTTTCCGGGGCTATTCTAAAAGCGATTGAGGCGCTATACTCGGCACCTTCTGCGAGAGTGTTCACTAACGGAGTAGTATCGGATCCTTTTTTAATAACAAATGGGACCAGACAGGGATGCCCATTGTCGCCCCTGATATTTGTCCTTTCCATAGAACCATTAGCCCAAACGCTTAGATTGGATCCGGAGATGGGGGGCATTGAAGTAAGAGATAAAACTCACCTTATATCACTCTATGCTGACGATATTATTCTTACTTTGACAAAGCCACGAACCACAGTTCCTCGCGTTATGGATACCATTAAAAGTTTTGGGCATTTATCGTTTTACAAATTAAATATGGCCAAATCGCAAGCGCTGCCTTTGAATGTTCCCCCTACGCTACTTCAACATCTGAAGTCGACTTATGATTTTGATTGGAGGGAGGACAGCGTTCAATATTTGGGAACGCAGATGACAGCATCCCCAGGGACCCTTTATAGAAGTAACTATATACCAATGCTAAAACTATTGCAAGAGGAGACGGAGCGAATGTCCAAAACAGATACCTCCTGGATAGGACGGGTGGCAGCCTTCAAGATATTGCTACTGCCTAGACTCTTGTATCTGTTCCGCACGCTCCCGATATCCATTCCTGTGTCCTTCTTTGAAACGGCACAAAGGGTGATTTCAAAGTATATATGGAATGGGAAGAGACCCAGAGTTAATAAAAGTTTTCTATTTAAACAAAAAGAAGCAGGAGGGCTGGGAGTTCCGGTGGTTAGAAACTACTATATAGCGTCGTTGGTCACTCAGGGTGCTAGGTGGAAATCAAAGGATACCTCGGTTCCATGGTTGCATATAGAACAGGCGTTTATAGCTCCCTTAAAATTGGAGGATGCACTATGGGTGCCCTTTTGGAACATTCCTACTCCTAGATCCTTCTCCCCGGTCATGATTGCCTCATTAATGGCATGGAAGCTACTTCATGGGAAGGCTAACCCTATGAAGCATTTTCATATTTCAGAAATGCCTTTATCACTTATGACATGGGCGATCGAAGACATAGGGGTCTCGGATTGGGAATCGAGGGGGATCACGCAGATCTCTCAATTATACTCAGACAATATACAACCTATATCATTTACAACCTTGAGACAGAAATATGGAATTCCTATAGGTGATTTCCTTAAGTATTTTCAAATATGGCACTTCTTGTCTAAACACTCTGTGACGATATTACCCCACTGTGGAGCAATTTTTACCTGGCTGTCGACTAAAATAAGGGGATTGCGATTTGTGTATGACCAAATGGACGGAACTTCAGCCTTCAGTAGATCTGCCCTGTTCCGTTGCTGGGAGAAAGACCTAGGGATAGCCATTACCACAGAGGAATGGCAGCAAACATTTAAATTGATCCACTCATCTTTAAAGTGTAGTACACATATAGAGACGGCTATGAAAATAGTATTACGGTGGTACAGGACCCCGTCTACCCTACAGTTAGCTTACCCATGTTACTGATTGGAATCCCCAGTGAATTGAATACATATAACAAGCTTATATGTAAAATTTTGACGATAGCCAAGCTAATGTTGGTGCGGAGATGGAAAACAACGACATCTCCGCCCATGTCGGCCTTGGTGTTGGCCGTCAATACTACATATACGTATGAAAGAGTAATTGCACTGGGAAATAACTCCTTTCATGGTTTTGAGAAAATCTGGGATGCGTGGATCTATTCTCGATTCGCGCTGAAAGAAAATCAAGCGGTCACAGGGAAGCTAGGAGTGGGGATGCGGAAGTAGGGTAGACATTTGTCGACTCTGCCATCCCTGTAGAAGACGGAGCCGAGGGGAGAAAGTAGCGCTAGGATCAAGCGTCAAAAAAAAAAAAAAAAAAAAAAAAAACAACTAAGCAAACATAAACCCAGTGGTTAGAGAGAGTCGGAGTTGGGGAAACCACCCCAGGTGTAATTCATGATAGCCCTATGATTGTGCCTAAAAAGTTTTATTTTTTTGTTATAGTTATTGTTTACTTTATAAAAACGCTACATCATCTGTTTCATTGATATATGGATTAAAGAGTGTATCTTGAACAGTAATATATTATACTACATACCAATGTACATCGCAATACTTGTTGATACTGTTCTGTACTTTTATTCTCTGAAAATTTGAATAAAAATTATTGAAACTAAAAAAACAATTTTAAACTAAAAGCACGTAGGAATAGCAATTTAACCCCTTAACGACCTTGGACGTACTATTACGTCCTGGGCGCTAGGTACTTTGCGCACCAGCGCGTAATAATACGCCCGAGGCCGGCCGCCCGCTCACTATCTGAGCGGGCGGTATCGGAACCGGGTGTTAGCTGTATCTGACAGCTAACACCCTGCTCCATAACCCCTGGTTGATCCTGCCGAGACCTGCGGAAGTCAGCGCTGTGTTTCCATAGCGCTGACTTCCTGTATAGGCTGCAAGACACGTGTATGCTCGTGTCTTGCAGTCTATAGTACTGAGCCAGAGATCAAAGCATCTCTGGCTCAGGTGTCCTAATGGGACACAAGAAAAAGTTTAAAAAAAAGTGAAAAAAAAAAAAATAATAAAGTATGTGAAAAAAAATTAATAAAAGAATAAAGCCCCAAAAATTCCCTTTTCCTATATAAAATGAATTATATAAAAAATAAACCTAAAAATTAATAAAAACAATACATATTTGGTATCGTTGCGTCCGTAACAACCTGTACAATAAAACTGAAACCATATTTAATGTACATGGTGAAAGTCGGGGAAAAAAAAACGGAAAAAACCCGCCAAAAGTAACGATTTTTCGCCATCTCACCTTACAAAATATGCCATAAAAAGTGATCAAAAAGTCATATGTACCCCAAAACAGTACCAATAAAAAGCACAGGTTGTCCCGCAAAAAATAAGCCCTAAACCAACTCTCTAAACTGAAAAATAAAAATGCTACTCATCTTAGAAGATGGCAATGCAAAAAAAAATTGATTTATGTCCCCAAATGGGTTTTTGTTCTGCAAAATTGGTATTGCATAAAAAAACAGTATAAATGAGGTATCGCCGTAATCGTACTGACCCGCAGAATAAAGATAACATGTTACTTACGCTCTACGCTGCATGGTGAAAAATTTAAAAGATAAAACGCAGTGCCAGAATTGATGGGGTTGTTTTTTAATCCACCAAGAAAGAGTTAATAAAATTTATTTAATAAGTTGTAAGCACCAAAAAAATGATGTCATTAAAAAATACATCTCACCCTGCAAACAACAAGCCCTCATATGGCTACATCACCAGAGAAATAAAGAAAATATAGCTCGTACAATGTGAAGACAAAAACCCCAAAAATCGCCAAATCATTAGAGCATCACTGGCTGCAGCAGGAAGGGAATGTATAAGCTGTGTGAGCGGATATCAGGGTACAAACCAGATTTAGAGCTTCCGAGGGACAATAAACCAGAAATGACCCCCAGAGTGACCTCCCCAATAATAGGAACTACTGGGGAAATAGTAGGGAATTTAGCGTACCCAATGTACTACGCACAGATTACATATTCATTCACTTTCCCCCATCCGCTGTGCAGTCAAGTCTGGGATACTAATGCTCGTTACACCATTTGATAAATTCTTTGAGGGGTGCAGTTTTCAAAATGGGGTCATTCCCTAGGGGATTCCACTTTACTGGTACTTTAGAGGCTCTGCAAACATGACATGGCATCCAGGTCCCAAACATCTGAATCTGCGCTCCAAAAGCCACATAGCGCTCCTTTCCTTCTGTGCCCTGCTGTGTGCCCAAACCGCAGTTTATACCCACATGTATGACACTGGTGTACCCAGGATAAGGTACTTAATGTCATATATGGGTATAAACTCCTGTTTGGGCACAGCCGGGCACAGAAGGGAAGGAGCGCTATTTGGTTTTTGGAGCACAGACTTGGACGGTTTGGTTTTTGGACGCCATTGCACTTTTGCAGAGCTGAAATGCCAGTATAGTGGAATCCCCTGACATGTCACCCCATTTTGGAAACTGCACCCCTGAAGGAATTTATCCAGGGGTACAGTGAGCATTTTTAACCCCCAAGTGTTGCTATAATTTATTGTCCATAAATGAATACGCAGCTGATGATGAAAGGTGAAAATGATAATTATTCCAGGAATACATCATTTCAGTGCGTAATATGTTATGCCCGGCTTGTATCAGAGATGAACGCTCCAAAAGCTGTTGTGCCTGGGATCCCCGCTCACCAGTTTTTGGAGTGTGTGTCTGTGCAGACATAAGCTGGGCACAACATATCGAGTACTGAAATGGCGTATCTATAGAAAAATTTCATTTTTAACTTTTCATTATCAGCTGCGCATTCATTTTTGGAAATTAAAAGAATGCAACACTTAAGGGTTAATAATGCTCGCTACCCCACTTGATAAATCCCTTGAAGGGTATAGTTTCCAAAATGTGGTCACATGTCTGCGGATTCCACTTTACTGACAATTCATGGTCTCTGCAAAAGTGGCATGGTGTCCAAAAAGCAAACTGTGCTCTAAAAACCAAAATAGCGCTCTTTCCCTTCTGTGCCTGGCTGTGCCCAAACAGCAGTTTATACCCACATATGGCATTGTTAAGTACGTTATCCTGGGTACACCAGTGTCATACGTGTGGGCATAAACTGTCATTTGGGCACACAGCAGGGCGCAAATGTGAAGGAGCGCTATGTGCTTTTGGAGCGCATATTTAGACTGTTGTTTTTTTGGACGCCATGTCACATTTGCAGAGACCCTAAAATTGCCCCTACAAAATGGGGGTCACTTCTTGGGGAATTCCAATTTACTGGCACCTCCAGGGCTCTGCAAAAATATCATGGCGACCAGAAAGTCCCTCTAAATCTGTACTCCAAAAGCTAAAAAAAAACCACAGTGCTCCTTCCCTTCTGAGCCCTGCTGTGTGCCCAAGCAGCAGTTTATACCCACATATATAATTTTTTTGTCCCCGGGATAGCCCACTTAATAGTTTTAGGAGTTCATGTCTCTGATGCCGCAACGTATTAGGCACTGAAATTGGATATTTCTTTAAAAACTTTAATTTTCACTTTGTACATTAATTTTTGGGAAGCATTTTTAGGCTCTAAATGATAATACCCCTTGATACATTCCTTGAGGGGTGTAGTTTCTAAAATGGGGTCACTTTTGAGAGGTTTCCATTATATTGGTACTTTAGGGGTTCTGCAAATGCGACATGGCATCCAAAAACTATTCCAGCAAAATCTGCCCTCCAAAAGCTAAATAGCGCTCTTTCCATTTTTAGCCCTGCCATTTACCCATGCAGCAGATTACAACCACATATGGGGCATTTCTGTGTTCAGGAGAAATTGTGTAACGAACTTTGGGGTGCTTTTTCTCCTTTGTCCTCTTGTGAAAATGAAAAATTTGGGGCTAAATTGACAGTTTATTGGAAAAAAAGTAATTTTTCATTTTAATGTCCCAATGTTAATAAAATCTGTGAAACAGCTGTGAGGTCAAAATGTTCACCATACCCCTAGATAAATTCTATAAGGGGTGTAGTTTCCAAAATGGGGTCACTTTTTGGGGGTTTGTATTATATTGGTACTTTAGGGGCTCTGCAAATGCGACATGGCATCCGAAAACTATTCTAGCAAAATCTGCCCTCCAAAAGCTAAATAGCGCTCTTTCCATTTTGAGCCCTGCCATTTACCCATGCAGCAGATTACAACCACATATGGGGCATTTCTGTGTTCAGGAGAAATTGTGTAACGAACTTTGGGGTGCTTTTTCTCCTTTGTCCTCTTGTGAAAATGAAAAATTTGGGGCTAAATTGACGGTTTATTGGAAAAAAAGTAATTTTTCATTTTAATGTCCCAATGTTAATAAAATCTGTGAAACAGCTGTGAGGTCAAAATGTTCACCATACCCCTAGATAAATTCTATAAGGGGTATAGTTTCCAAAATGGGGTCACTTTTTGGGGGTTTGTATTATATTGGTACTTTAGGGGCTCTGCAAATGCGACATGGCATCCGAAAACTATTCTAGCAAAATCTGCCCTCCAAAAGCTAAATAGCGCTCTTTCCATTTTGAGCCCTGCCATTTACCCATGCAGCAGATTACAACCACATATGGGGCATTTCTGTGTTCAGGAGAAATTGTGTAACGAACTTTGGGGAGCTTTTTCTCCTTTGTCCTCTTGTGAAAATGAAGAACTTGGGGCTAAATTGACGGTTTATTGGAAAAAAAGTAATTTTTCATTTTAATGTCCCAATGTTAATAAAATCTGTGAAACAGCTGTAGGGTCAAAATGCTCACTATACCCCTTGATATGTTCTGTGAGGGGTGTAGTTTCCAAAATGGGGTCACTTTTAGGGGGTTTCCACTGTATTGGTACTTTGGGGGCTCTGCAAATGCGACATGGCACCTGAAAACTATTCCAGCAAAATCTGCTCTCCAAAAGCTAAATAGCGCTCTTTCCATTCTGAGCCCTGCCATGTACCCATACAGCAGATTACGACCACATATGGGCTATTGCTTTGTTTAGGAGCAATTATTTTGCAAACTGTGGGGTGCTTTTTCTCCTTTAGCCCATTGTGAAAATTAAAACTTTGGGGATAAAGTGACATTTTAGTAATGTTTCATTTATACATCCCAGTGTTAGCAAAATCTGTGAAACGACTGTAAGCTCAAAATGCTCACTATACCCCTATATGAATTCTGTGAGGGGTGTAGTTTGCAAAATGGGGTCACTTTTTGGGGTTTTCCTTTGTATTGGTACTCTAGGGGCTTTGCAAATGAGACATGGCACCTGAAAACTATTCCAGCAAAATCTGCTTTTCAGACGCCCAGTGTCACTCCTTCCCTTCCGTGCGCTGCCATTCGCCCAAACATCAGTTTACACCCACTTGTGGGGTATTTCCATGCTCGGGAGAAATTGCATAACAAACTGTGAGATGCATTTTTTCCTTTAACCCTTTGTGAATGTGTTAATTTTAGGGCTAAATTAAGGAATTAGTGGGAAAAAATTAAATGTCTAAATTTCACCTCCATATTGTTTTAATTCCAGTGAAATGCTTAAAGGGTTAACAAACTTCCCAAATATTATTTTGAATTATTTGAGGGGTGCAGTTTTGAAAATGGGGTGATTTATGGGGGTTTCTAATATATAGGCCATTATAATCCTCTTCAGAACTGAAGTGGTCCCTAAAAAATTAGTTTGGGAAATTTTCTTGTAAATCTGCAAAATCGCTGTTACACTTGTAAGCCTTCTAACATCCAAAATAAATTACAGGACGATTAAAAGATGATGCCGATATAAAGCAGAGACATGGTAGATAATATGTATTAATGTATTTGGGTGGTATGACTATCTATCTGAAAAGCAGAGCATTTCACATTTTGAAAATTGTGATTTTTTTCCAAATTTCCATCAAATTTCCTATTTTTTTATAAATAAATACAAAAATATTCATTAGTGTTTACCACTAACATGAAGTACAATGTGTCACGAAAAAACAATCTCAAAATCACTTGTGTAAGTTAAGACGTCTCAAAGTTGTTGCCATATAAAGTGACACATGTCAGTTTTGAAAAACGAGGCCTGGTCCTTAACACACTTTTGAGCTGGGTCCTTAAGGGGTTAATAGCTTTAGAAAGGCTATTCTTCTCTTACCTTTATTTTGCAGGTCCGCGCTGCCGTTTTTGAATTTTGGCTTCTTTCTTGATTATGCAAATTGTGCTCAGAAAGCACAGGGGGCGTCACAGGCTCGTCACAGGTTCCAGCGCCGCCTCTCTCTTCTCGTGCTGACATGTCTCCGCAACGTCAATACCCACTGAGCGCGTCTTCATGATCCAAATCCCGGGTATGCTCAGTCGGCTCTGTCGCAGTACACCAGGCGCAGTACGCTCGTGTAAGAGACCACATCAATATGGCCGACTGAACATGTGCAGTCGGCTCGGTCCAACACAAAGTGGCAAAGCCGACTGAGCATGCACGGGATTTGGATCCCAAAGACGCGCTCAGTGGGTGCTGACGTTGCATAGACGTGTCAGCATGAGAAGAGAGAGGCGGCGCTGGAATCTGTGACGAGCTTGTGCTTTGAGCAAAGGGGGCACGCCCTCTGTGCTTTCTGAGAACAGGAGGAACGCCCGCTGTGCTTTCTAAAGGGCACAGAAGGCGAGGAGCACTTTTGGATGGCAGAATAATTTTCAGGTGCCATGAAGCATTTCCAGAGCCCCTAAGGTTCCAGTGCTGTGGAGAGTAACAAGAAGTGACCTCATTTTGGAAACTACACAGGTCAGTACAGGTCAGCACCAAAACTGCTATTATACTCTGGGGTCTCTTCAGACCCCAGTGTATATTGACCAGAGGCCCATTTTAGGTGATTAGACCTAATAACCATTGTTACATACTTCTCCTGGGCTCTGGCGCCAGTCTTCAGGCCTCTTCTGATCATAGAGACATCATGAATGAGATTGGGCCTCCGCGATCACATTGGCATCGTGATGCAAAATGACACTGGCGTAACCAATGATGACGTGACCGCTGAGGCCAGTGATTGTCATCTGTCATATGTCTCTAGATATAAGACTAGAAGAGGCTGGAAGATCAGCGCTGGGGACCAGGAGAGTTGAGTAAGAGGTGGGTCTGAAGAAATAATGGATCGTGGGTGGCAATCCCCCAAAATTTCCAGTTCTTCCAAATATTAAATTTTTGGAAAATTCGTAAAGAAAACTGTATGGGCCACTACAGGACATTATACTGTGTGGAGGGGCCATTAAGGTTCATTATAGTGTGTGGAGGGGCCACTGTGGGATATTATACTGTATACACTATGGGACATTATTCTTAAAGATGTCCAGGAACTGGTCAAACTCTGAAGGAGCCTGGCAGGTGTAACATTAAGAAAAAAAAACATACTCCGCAGCCCGTTCGGTCATGCACCATGCATTCTTCCCCAGAATCCCTGCACCCCACTTGACCCCTACGTCACTGGCGATGGACCGATGATGTCACAGACATATGTCCAGCCCTTCTCCAGTGACAGCTGAGGCTGCTGATTGGCCTCAGCGGTCACGTGGGGTGCATAGGTTCTGAAGCACGGTATGTGACTGAATGGGCAGCAGACACCTTTGCATCAGAGACTATGTTTTTCTTTTTTTTATGATAAACCGGCCCCCAGCCCCTCCGGAGTTTGTCCAAATCCTGAGGGCCTCTAGATTAAGGAGTCAGAGGACTGTGAGTGTGATGGCAGCTGCTGCACCTACAGTTTAATTGCCACCCTGACCCCAGTGCCTTTACCTTTATTTATATAGGGCTGCTAGCATTTACATATAAAACAGTCAGCCCTGTGTAACAGAGTCTATGTCTGCTTTACATGGAGTGAATGGCAGTAGTCCTGAGTAAGTTATAGTTTCAGTCTGACATGGTAACTTACACAGGACTGCTCTCCCTCTATGTAAAGCAGTTCTGTGTAAAATTACTTTACACAGGCTGCTTTACATGGAGGAGCTACTTGTACTAACCCTGTGTACTTGTATTGGCTATGCCTAGGTGAATTGCCTATAAAAATAGGGCCACTTTGAGATCCCAATCCGCCCCTGATAATTGTTTACATTTCTCATCTCTTCCATCTGGACCACCATGACCACTTCTTCCTGCAGTAACTTGTCTCTGTAAAGTTTGTAACACAGACATCTTTGGCTCCTCACTTTTTGAGGCATCCAACCCACATTGTACTCACCTACACAAAGTCCCCATCCTGCTGCTTCCCCCAATGATATAATATATAATATAAAAAAACCCTGGAAATGATTAATACCTGTGTGCCTTTTTAATTTAATAATGCTCCTATGTGACCCATTTAATTCATAGTACTCCTCAATGAATAATGCCCTGTGCACCCTCTTAAATCAATAAGGCCTCTTAATGCCACCTAAAATTAATATTGCCCAATTAATTATTTATACCCTCTTATGTCTCCTTGTATAAAATATGCCCCTTACGTCCTCTTACATACATATTGCACCCTAATGCTCCGTTGTATTAATAATGCCATATGTGAGTAACGTCATCATGTCCTTGCCATATCCAGGTCATGTGTGGCGCAGGACTTCTGGCAAGGAAGGCATGGTGTGTGCCTGGATGGACAGTGGCGGCAGATATCAGAGCACCGGGGAGAGACAAGTATGATTTTTTTTTTTGTGTTTCACCTTTCTTGGTCTCCTCTGTGATTTGTCCAATTTCTGGACAAGCCATTTAAGGAACTTATCTGAGAAATATTAAAGCTTACCAATAAACTTTATTATTCCCTGTAAAATCCCTTTAGGCTGAAGCCCCACGTTGCAACGTAGATTTTTTTTTGTTGCAGATAGTTTTTTAAGCAAAAGCCAGGAGTGGATTGAACAAAAGGTAGAGGTATACAGTGCCTTGCGAAAGTATTCGGCCCCCTTGAACTTTTCAACCTTTTGCCACATTTCAGGCTTCAAACATAAAGATATAAAATTTAAATTTTTTGGTGAAGAATCAACAACAAGTGGGACACAATTGTGAAGTGGAACGAAATTTATTGGTTATTTTAAACTTTTGTAAAAAATAAAAACTGAAAAGTGGGGCACGCAATATTATTCGGCCCCTTTACTTCCAGTTTGCCATTATATTTTATGGAATGTTAAATTCTGTCCTTATGAAGTACAATTTGTCCCCCAAAAAATAAGCTCTCTTATGACCGTGTGGATGAAGAAATAAAAAAAAAAAATATATATATATATATATAGCTTTTGGAAGGTGGGGAAGAAAAAACAAAAACAAAAATGGAAAATTGTGTTTTCAAGGTTAATGTGTGCCTTCTATCAAACAGGTGCAATTTAAGGTTAAGGACCCACGTAGCGAGCTGGACTTTCTCTGCGTACTTTCTGCTTCAATGATACCTATATGATAAACGCCAGTGTTTCCGTAGGTATAGTTGACATGCTGTGATTTACAAAACAATGGTTTTTGAAATCGCAGCATGTCTGCTGCGGATATTTTTCTACAATGTGTGGATGGGATTAGCCAGAATCCCATCCACTTTGCAGGTACTGTAAAAGTGGCAAATTGCTGCGTTTACGCTATGTGGGACTCCGGCCTATAGGAGTATTCCACCTCATTTTTATTGACCTATCTGCATCAATAAAATTGCTGGAGGCTCAACAACCAGGACCGCCACTGATCAACTGTTTGAAGCGGCTGTGGCAGTCCTATGAGCACAAGACCTCTTCACTGTTTACTTCACCATAGCCGAAAACCATAACAGAGCTACAATAAGAGGAGTACCTCCAAGGGTACATTATACCCACACAACTATATGAATCTTATACACCTACTCACATACAACTTCTTCACTGAGTATAATGCATTAACATCTGGGAAAATTAATGCTCACTACGCTCCTTGACAAATTCATTGAGGGGTACAGTTTTCTAAATGGGGTCACTCCCTAGGGGATTCCACTTTTCTGGCACCTCAGGGACTCTGCAAACATGACAGGGCATCCAAAAACCAAACAATCGAAATCTGCACTTCAAAAGCCACATAGCGCTCCTTCACATCTGTGCCCTGCTGTGTGCCCAAGCTGCAGTTTATGCCCACATATGACACTGGTGTACCCAGGATATACAGTGCTTTGCGAAAGTATTTGGCCCCCTTGAACTTTTCAACCTTTTGCCACATTTCAGGCTTCAAACATAAAGATATAAAATTTTTTATTTTTTGGTGAAGAATCAACAACAAGGGGGACACAATTGTGAAGTGGAACGAAATTTATTGGTTATTTTAAACTTTTGTAAAAAATAAAAAAGTGAAAATGAAAAGTGGGGCGTGCAATATTATTTGGCCCCTTTACTTTCAGTGCAGCAAACTCACTCTAGAAGTTCAGTGAGGATCTCTGAATGATCCAATGTTGTCCTAAATGACTGATGATGATAAATATAATCCACCTGTGTGTAATCAAGTCTCCGTATAAATGCACCTGCTCTGTGATAGTCTCAGGGTTCTGTTTAAAGCGCAGAGAGCATCATGAAGACCAAGGAACACACCAGGTAGGTCCGTGATACTGTTGTGGAGAAGTTTAAAGCCGGATTTGGATAGAAAAAGATTTCCCAAACTTTAAACATCCCAAGGAGCACTGTGCGATCATATTGAAATGGAAGGAGTATCAGACCACTGCAAATCTACCAAGACCCGGCCATCCCTCTAAACTTTCATCTCAAACAAGGAGAAGACTGATCAGAGATGCAGCCAAGAGGCCCATGATCACTCTGGATGAACTGCAGAGATCTACAGCTGAGGTAGGAGAGTCTGTCCATAGGACAACAATCAGTCGTACACTGCACAAATCTGGCCTTTATGGAAGAGTGGCAAGAAGAAAGCCATTTCTCAAAGATATCCATAAAAAGTCTTGTTTAAAGTTTGCCACAAGCCACCTGGGAGACACACCAAACATGTGGAAGAAGGTGCTCTGGTCAGATGAAACCAAAATCGAACTTTTTGGCCACAATGCAAAACGATATGTTTGGCATAAAAGCAACACAGCTCATCACCCTGAACACACCATCCCCACTGTCAAACATGGTGGTGGCAGCATCATGGTTTGAGCCTGCTTTTCTTCAGCAGGGACAGGGAAGATGGTTAAAATTGATGGGAAAATGGATGGAGCCAAATACAGGACCATTCTGGAAGAAAACCTCTTGGAGTCTGCAAAAGACCTGAGACTGGGACGGAGATTTATCTTCCAACAAGACAATCATCCCAAACATAAAGCAAAATCTACAATGGAATGGTTCACAAATAAACGTATCCAGGTGTTAGAATGGCCAAGTCAAAGTCCAGACCTGAATACAATCGAGAATCTGAGGAAAGAGCTGAAAACTGCTGTTCACAAACGCTCTCCATCCAACCTCACTGAGTTCGAGCTGTTTTCCAAGGAAGAATGGGCAAGAATTTCAGTCTCTCGATGTGCAAAACTGATAGAGACATACCCCAATCGACTTGCAGCTGTAATCGCAGCAAAAGGTGGCGCTACAAAGTATTAACTTAAGTGGGCCGAATAATTTGGCACGCCCCACTTTTCAGTTTTTTATTTTTTACAAAAGTTTAAAATATCCAATAAATTTCGTTCCACTTCACGATTGTGTCCCACTTGTTGTTGATTCTTCACCAAAAAATTAAAATTTTATATCCTTATGTTTGAAGCCTGAAATGTGGCAAAAGGTTGAAAAGTTCAAGGGGGCTGAATACTTTCGCAAGGCACTGTAAGTACTTCCTATACATTTCCCATTCCTTTTGTAGCCATTCTTGGCTTTGGCTCAAAAAAACACATCAAAATCTGCAACAAAAAAGCTGCGTTTCCGCAACGTGGAGCCTCAGCCTTAATACTGCCCCAATGCTCCCTTATATTGTTATTGACCCTTATATTCATGCTGACTCCACTGACCTCTCTTATAAATTATACACCTTTTATTACCCCATGTGTTAGTTATCTCCCCTTATTTTGCTATAGGTTCTTTCTGAACCCCTTCCTGCTCCACACCATACTATTACATCACGCTGAGAACTTAGTTAAAGCTCAGCGCTGTAATAGTATGGTGCTCTGATGCTGCAGGCACAGGATCTTTGTCTACGGCATTACTTTCGGGTCTCAGCAATGAAATGCTGCTGAGACCTGGAAGTAGCTGCCGGAAGCAGTAAATACTCCGACTCTGTTGGCTTAAACTCTCGCTATGTGCAACACGGCAAATGTAGCTCCACCCACTTCTACGTTGACGCCGCCCATTCTAATCCATTTATTTTTGTGCCCCCACACAGTATAATGCTCCTACAGTCACCCTAACATTATATGCCCCCACATTATAATGTCCCCCTCCAATTGCCCCACAATCACAGTATTAAGTCCCTCTCCTGGTGCCCCAGTTTAAACTGGCAGAAACTAGAGGCGGACATGAAACTGGGGCAGCTGGAGGGTGACATTAAACAGTGGGGGTAGTTGCAGGAGGACAATAAATTAATGGCAGCTGGAGCGGGACATTAAACTGGGGGAAACTAGAGGGGGATATTAAACTGGGGCAGCTGGAGGGGGACACTAAACCATAGGGGTAGCTGGAGGGTGACATTAAACTGGGGGCAACTAGAGGCGTACATGTTCCCCTCCAGCTACTCCCACAGTTTAATGTCCTCCTCCAGTTGCCCCCAGCTTAATGTCTCCATCCAGTGACCCCCATTGTTTAATGTCCCCCTCCAGCTGCCCCAGTTTAATGTCCCCCCTCCATCTGCACACAGTTTAATGCCCCCCTTCATCTGCGCCCAGTTTAATGTCCCCCCTTCATCTGTGCCCAGTTTAATGTGCCCCCCTTCATCTTCCCCCAGTTTAATGTCCCCCCTTCATCTGCCCCCGCTTTAATGTCCCCCCCTTCATCTGCCCCTGGTTTAATGTCACCCTTCATCTGCCCCCAGTTTAATGCTCCCCTTCATCTGCCCCCAGTTTAATGTCCCCCCCTTCAACTGCCCCCACTTTAATTGTCCCCCTCCATCTGCCTCCAGTTTCATGTCCCCCCCTTCATCTGCCCCCAGTTTAATGCTCCCCTTCATCTGCCCCCAGTTTAATGTCCCCCCTTCAACTGCCCCCACTTTAATTGTCCCCCTCCATCTGCCTCCAGTTTCATGTCCCCCCTTCATCTGCCCCCAGTTTCATGTCCCCAGTTTAATATGCCCCCTTCATCTGCCACCAGTTTCATGTGCCCCCTCAATTTTCCCCCAAAGTTTAAACACTGATACTCACTTTTCCTCGCTCCCCTGCTGCTCTATCTGCAGTCTCAATCACATAGTGTTCTGGGGACTGCAGCCGAGGCCGGAGCACACGGTGAGCACAGTGGTGAAGCGGGAGCTGGACGCAAATGGCTACTGGTTCATTCACCATTGTATTCAATACAATGTCCTCCGGACGCAGATGAGTTGAAACCGGGACATACCTCTCACCGACCGGGACCACGGGACAGGACCCACAATCCAGGACTGTCCCGCTGAATCTGGGATGGTTGGGAAGTATGTTATATATATTATACAGCTGCACATAAATATTCTAATCCCGACTGTGTTTTCAACCAGTGATATCTCTGAAAATAATTTAAATAGTACTCTTTCATATAACACAAAAATGTGTACTTTTATAATATCCGAGATATAACTGTTTGAAATGACCCTTCCCCCCCCCCCTCATTTTCAAAAGTTATTGATGACACAAATACTGCAGGAAAATCAAGTTCTGAAAGTTTAGTTATGCTTTAAACATTAATTTTTATGTGATCCAGCTGATCTTGAAATAACTATGAAGATGATATAAAAAATACATGCTGTGAGGCAAAAAAAAACCTGGGTTTCCAAGTGGTTAAAGGAATATTCCTATATCAGTATTTATAGCTGTATACATAAGATATTCCATAAATACCTGATAGATGTGTGTCTGTCTGTTTCTGAAAGTGAATGAATTGGGGCTCCACAAGCATGAGTCTCTCTCTGTTCACTTGTAAGGAAATTACTGAAACAGCTGAAGCTGCCTGCTCTGCTATTTCTGTACCAGTAATCGGGGAGATATGTCTTGCATTGTCCTTTTCCAATCACTTTTGCAAACAGATAAGGTCCTGTTGATGATATAGATGTGGGTCCCAGAGGTGGAACCCAAATTTATCAGGCATTTATGGCATATCCTAGGGATATAGCTATAAATGCTCAGATGGGGACACCCCTTTAGTAATTCTTTTAAATGCAGAACATTTTGGTCCTAAAGTAAGCTTCTAAACTGCTAATACAGTTCCAACAAGTGTTATATTTTAGTTATCCACAAGGTGGCAGCATATTCAGGATCAAAATTTTATAATTGGCATTCAGCAAATGCTTCCAAAGTAATTTAAAGCAAAATTTTTAAAGTTTTGTTAAGTGTACTTTAATTTCATAAACTGCAAATTTTGTCCTTTTTTTTATTACACTTTTGATTTACCAAAGCTTTGAATGTATACATTTTTCTTGTGTAAATCAATCATTACCTATTCATATCTTGAAATATGCAGTTAATAATTGACAATAGTTTTTTCTGTGGATTTTACCTATTAAAATATGAGGTGTACAATGAATTTTACTCTTTCCACAGCATGCCCTCAAATAATTCTCTTCAGCACATGAAAGGTATTGTTTTGAAAAGTTCTACAGCCCATATTCAACTATATGTAAAAAAAATAGTATGAGCTGAGGTTTAGAAAATCCACTCCAATTCCAGAATGGGGCAAATTTATTAAGACTGGTGTTTTGTACTCCATTCTTAATTCATTACCCCACATGAGCTAGACACTCCAGAATTACGTAAAGGTTCCTGCCTCTACGGCTAAGGAACCACATAGTAGGCCACATCGAAAAAGCGATGCATCGCTTTTCACAGAAAGTCTAGCGAATCCCATCCACTTTGCAGGGACTGTAAAACGCTGTGGTTTACACCATGTGGGGCCCGACCATAAAGAGGACCTTTCATGTCCTATGACATCAGTGGTATTATATACCTCTAGAAAGCTGAAAGTTAGATTTGCTGGTGTGCGTCTTGGGTTCCAGAGACATCGGTGATGTTAGTTTTGGCACCGATAGCCCTCCACTGTCAAAAGGGTAGGTCTTACAGATAAAGCCCCAAGTAGCAAAATGCAGCAAAGGCTAAGGCCCCATGTAGTGGGCAGAAAGCAAAAAAGCGCTGTGGGCAGCAACACATCGCAGTTTTTCCAGCTCCGCTTTTCACAGAAAGTCCTTTCTGCTTCCATTATACCTATAGGAAAACTGCCAGCCCTTCCGTAGGTATAATTGACATGTTACAATTTCCAAATCACCGATGGCGTTTTCGCTGCGCGTATTTTTCTGCAATGTGTGGTTGGGATTCGCAAGAATCAGTAGCAGATTTTTTCCTCTTGCTGATTGCAGCTAAAGCAAAAAAAAGGAGCGTCATGATCTATCCTGTGGATAGGTCATCAGTATGAAAATTCGATTTTGTGCCTGAAAACCCCTATAAGAAAAAAACTCAGTAGAAAGCCACTGCATGGACTGCTGATTTCCATCAACTCAATGATTATAAACTAGGAATAGCTAAAACAGTGATAAAAAACAGATGTGAATTGTCCCATGGGAAAAAGTAGTTGTCCCATGAGAAATGAGTCATGATATGGCCAGGTTCACACAGGAAAGGTTTTTATAGTGCTTATTATCCCCTTTTTACAAGATAAAAACAGGAGTGTATTCTAAACTCTTAGAAGAATAACGGAAAGACTTGGTGCAGGTGCTAATAGTGGTGATTTCTAGCATATTTTAGGTCCCAAATTTACCATTAACAGTACAATACATGTATGGTAATACTATGTGTTGCATTGTAATAGTATGTATTTCTTTTATGTATGTTCCTTTTGCCATTTTTTATTAATTCCTGTCCTCACTTGTATCTCTGTCCTGCTTGGGTTTAGTTTCATCCATGTATCACTGATATATATCAGATTTTTCAGGTGAGCTAGGAAGACATTTATTATTGATGCTTAGTTTCTAGGGACAGTTTTAATGGGCAGATATAAATGAATGTGGTAGTGGTAGCTTAGGCAATGACATTGGATGTTTCCTAGAGCCAGCTAATATATTGCATACAGCCATGGTGATAAAACTTAACCCTGTAATAATGAGGTAGCGGAATATCTCCCCAAAGAGAGTCCTTGTGATCTGCCTGCAGAAAGCTGAGTACCGCTATAGCCAGGGTGAACCATTTAAGTGCCCTATTAAAATTTTATAGTCTACTTCTATTCTATCAAAATCAGAGTGGTCAAGGAAGATAGTGATAGAACACTTGACTTTGATTCAGAACACATTATAGTGATAGTTAAGCACAGTTTTTCTTAGCAATGATGGAGCATACCCTACTATTTGACTATCCCTATGCTGCAGAAATCTAGCAGGGAACATCCATTATTTGGGTTGTACTGCAACTTAATGTACATGCGATTTTCAGTTTTTTTCTTATAAACCGAGAAAAATAAATTATGGCATGCACCATTGCATATGAAACAATGCTACAATGAGATGAAAGTCTGTATATTATATTGTGTATGCCTTATGCTACCAAACACCATATGCATATGGTCTATGGCTAAGGCCCCACGTAGCGAGCCACAGCCAAAAGGTGCTACGGAAAAGACCATGGCGAAATGGTATTTTTTTTCAGCAGCGCTTTTCACAGAAAGTCTGCAGAATTTTCTGCCCCTATTATACCTATATGGAAAATGCCAGGTGTGATTGACATGGGGCGATTTACAAAATCGCAACGGTTTTTGAAATTGCAGCATTTCCGCTGCAGATATTTTTCGGCAATGTGTGGATGGGATTAGTCAGAATCCTATCCACTTCGCAGGCACTGTAAAACGCCACGGTTTTTGCGAAATCCCAGTATTTTCACAACATGGGGCTCTGGCCTTAAAGTGTCTTTTTGTTCAAATTCTAAAATGACTGGAAAAATTATAGCACATTTACATCAGCTTCTACTTCTTTGGCAAATTAGATACCTTGTCAAAAAAAAAAAATAAAGCTTTCCTCTGTTGCTACCTATCGGCAAGTAAATATCCTATAAGTCAATGTCCATCCTGTTAACTGAACTTGTAACATAACTAGAATGAAAGCCAAATCAGACTCTCATATGCAGACAGCTGTTTTAGGGTGCTTGTCCCTCCTCAGTGCAGACCACAGAATTGGGCCTTTACTGTATCTTTGTTTGCCTCTAATATTATACAGAGGCATACAAAGATTTTTTGATTTGTTTTTTTAATTCATATGAACATAGCATGTTCTATTAGACTCTGTAGATGCAGAGGTTTCCTCCAGAAATATTGCTTCTTGGGGGACTATATCTTCACATATGGCACTTGACCAAACATGGACAGCAGTGTACAGCGCTATTGCATTGACCTATGGACTCTCTGCTCATGTGTATGAGTCCAATGCAGAGAAAAACCTGGGGCAATTTGCTTCTCCTTGGATATTGCAACTCTAAGTCTGGCCATACACATAAAATAGTGGTTCATTGCAACTCTTCTACAGCTAATATAGGTCTAGGTGTGGTATGAAGGTGGTCATTTAGGTCCACAATGGAAATCTCTCAGTGATTCACTTAATAAAATATCATTCTGTATTTTAGGTTACACAGGATATAAAATACATGACGTGGCATTGCTTATCCAATAGACATGCCTTCACCATGCTTTTAATCCTATACTTACACTAAAGTTGCTCTACTGATTTTAGCCGTGGAAGGAGCTTAGTCAATTCTGTCCTGGTGTACAAATGCCTGGAAACTGTGTGATGGATGTAGAGAGAGGAAATATACTAGGACACGGAAGTACATTTGACTTTTCCAGTATTAAAATAAGGCTACAATTCTCCAAAGAAGAAATGAAGTGGTGGGAGAGGCTTTTTGAGCCGGCATTTATTTACGAGCAATGTGACTATGGTTATAAACAGCTTTATAGGGTGGAAGCTTCTAATGAATCACCCCTCCCTAGTGCTCTGGGCTGGTGCTTCTCCTCCTCCAATCCACAGGCCTTGCTTTCATTACATGGAAGCTATTTTAGGAAGCTTTATAAACCACAAAAGGATCCTGGCAGGTCCCTCCTTCTCCAGAGACTCTCAAATCCTCTTTGGGTATAGTCTTTCCAGAATGTATCTGCTGCCTGGTAACCCTTTCTGGCCAGTAGGACTACACATTTCGACTGCCTGTGTTTCATTTTTGTTCTCCATTTTGTTGACAAGCACTATACAGCACCACCCTGCCTTGTCTTCTGCTTTCTTATGGTATTGTCTGTTTCCTTATTCTTCCTTCTTTCTGACAGTCTGAGTTCAGTATGCCCCTCCTTTCTCTAATCCTTCTTGCCTTCCCCCAGTCCTGTTTTTTATTCTCATTTTGTTCTTCATCACCTCCCCTTTTTCCCTATTAAGGTTCTCTCCTCCTCTATATAAGTATTTTCTCTGCATCCCATCCCCCAACACACATCCCTTCCATTCCTGATATCCAACCAGTCTCCTAGGTAACGCTGACCCTGCAGCCTTTGGGAAGCCAGAAGGAGGCTGGGGACTAGGACGGTTACCATAACAACCATCTGTGGTGACATCTTACCACTCCCCTGGCACCAGTTCCTGTGGCAACACGCCCAACACATCCCCTCCTACTCCATACTTCCTATTAGCCACTAATGTCAGATTTAACTCTTTCATTGTCTCCCTGGGTAGGTATGTTGCAAGTCCAGTAGTTAAAGCGCTAGCACTAAGGAGTATTTCTAGCTGCTGTCAGAGGTACCTGGGTGCTTCTATTGTTATAGAAACTATAATACACTATTCTACACGTCTCATCCTAGTATTAGGTTGTGTTCACACATCGGTTATGTCACCTTTTTTTGCAAAGTAAAAATGCAGCATAAAAATGAATGGGATATTAGTAACATTTATTCATGCACTGCAGTTAATAACCATATGGATTTGTAAGACGTGCTGTACGGGTCATGTTTTGGTTTTAGTTTTGTTTTAGTCAGGCTCTGTTTTCTTCTCCAATATTACTAAGATGCAGAACTTTCTGTTATGCATCTGCTACATGTGAATATACTCTTCCTTCAAAACCACACCATTCTGACATCTCTGCAGTTCAGTGTCGGACTGAAGGGCCTAGGGCCCACCACAGGAACATGTTTTGAGGGCCACCCAACAGATTCCTGCTCATAGCTTACACCACGGCATCTTGCACAGTACTATATGGGAAATGACACGGCCATGGAGCACCCCACACATACGCAAGATTTTAGTGAGGGAACTGTGATGCATGCCATCAAGAATTTTGAGCCCCCGACATTATAATTCTCCACATAGTACATAATGCTCCACAGTGTCCTCCACAGTATAAAATGCTCTCCTGAGTCCCCCACAATGGCCCCACATGGTATATAATGCTCCACAACACCCCACACAGTATAATATGCTCTCCTGAACCACCACAGTGGCCCCACATGGTTTAATGCCCCACACAGTATAATATGCTCCACACAGCCCCCCACAGTATAATGCCCCACAGTGGTCCCACATAGTATGATATTCTCTTCAAAACCCCCCACCATATTATAATGCTCCACAGTAGCCCCATACAGTATAACATGTTCCCCAGCAGCCCCACCCAGTATAATGCTCCACAGTGGCCCCAAACAGTATGATATATTCCCCAGAGCCCCCACACAGTATAATGCTCCACAATGGCCCCAAACAGTATGATGTATTCCCCAGAGCCCCCACACAGTATAATGCTCCACAGTGGCCCCACACAGTATAATAGGCTCCTCACAGTACACCCCATATAATGCTTCACAGTGTCCCTACACAGTATAATATACTCCCCAGCAGCCCCACTCAGTATAATAAGCTCCCCACAGTGCCCCTCCCGTATAATGTTCCACATTGGCCCCACACAATATAACATGCTCCCCAGCAGCCCCACACAATATAATAGGCTCCCACAGTGACCCCCCATATAATGCTCCACAGGATCCCCACACAGTATAATATACTCCCCAGCAGCCCCACACAGTATAATAGGATTGCCACAGTGCCCCCCCCAGTATAATGCTGCACAGTGGTCCCACATAGTATAATATGCTCCCCAGAGCCTGCCCTCACCATATTATAATGCTCCACAGTACCCCACACAGTATATGTTCCCCAGCAGCCCCGCACAGTATAATGCTCCATATTGGCCCCAAACAGTATGATGTATTCCCCAGAGCCCCCACACAGTATAATGCTCCACAGTGGCCCCACACAGTATAATAGGCTCCTCACAGTGCACCCCATGTAATGCTTCACAGTGTCCCTACACAGTATAATATACTCCCCAGCAACCCCACTCAGTATAATAAGCTCCCCACAGTTCCCCTCCCCTTATAATGTTCCACATTGGCCCCACACAGTATAACATGCTCCCCAGCAGCCCCACACAATATAATAGGCTCCCACAGTGACCCACTCATATAATGTTCCACAGGATCCCCACACAGTATAATGTACTCCCCAGCAGCCCCACACAGTATAATAGGATTGCCACAGTGCCCCCCCAGTATAATGCTGCACAGTGGCCCCACATAGTATAATATGCTCCCCAGAGCCTGCCCCCACCATATTATAAAGCTCCACAGTAACCCCACACAGTATATGTTCCCTAGCAGCCCCACACAGTATAATGCTTCACAGTGGCCCCAAACAGTATGATATACTCCCCAGAGCCCCCACACAGTATAATGCCCCACAGTGGCCCCACACAGTATAATAGGCTCCTCACAATGTCCCCCATGTAATGCGCCACAGTGTCCCCACACAGTATAATGCTCCACAGTGGCCCCACATAGTATAATATTCTCCCCACAGTGGTCCCACGCAAAATATGTTCTCCAGTAGTCCCACACAATATAATATTCTGCCCAGAGCCCCCACATAGTATAATGCTCTACAGTGGCCCCACACAGTATAATATGCTCCCCACAATGCCCGGTGCCCGACTTTCCCCTGTATAATGCTCCACATTGGCCCCATACAATATAATATACTTCCAGCAGCCCCACACAGTATCATCGGCTCCCTACAGTGCCTCCCTATATAATGCTCCACAGGATCCCCTCACAGTATAATATACTCCCCAGAGACTGCCTCCGCCATATTATAATCCTCTACAGTAGCCCCACACAGTATAATATTTTCCCCAGCAGCCCCATACAGTATAACGCTCCACAGGGGCCCCAAACAGTATAATATACTCCCCAGAGCCCCCACACAGTGTAATGCTCCACAATGACCCTACACAGTATAATAGGCTCCTAACAGTGTCCCCCCTATATAATGCTCCACAGGATCCCTACACATTATAATATACTCCCCAGCAGCCCCACACAGTATAACAGGCTTCCCACAGTGCCCTCCCAGTATAATGTTCCACAGTGGCCCCACTTAGTATAATATGCTCCCAAGAGCCTTGAGCTGCTTCAGACAAACCCCTCGAATTATTTTGTCTCATCTGAAGTACACACCATCACTTTCCTTACACGTAGCCATAATCTACTATCTACCTGGCTCATCTGGACCACTTTGCATATTGGCTTCCCCTCTTTCTATCCTGTGAAATTCCTACCCTCATCATGGGTGACTTTCTCCCCCAGCTGCCTCACAGTTTCTCTCAATAACTACTTCTTACGGTCTTTCACAACTTTCCTCTTCCCCCACACACAAAGATAGCAACACAATTGATTTTGTCTTCCTCCGACTCCTTGCTGTTTCTAAATTTACTAACTCTTCTCTGTCCCTTTCTGATCATAGCCTTCTGTCTCTCACAATCAGTACTTTCTCTCCACAGGACACATCTACCGATCATACATATAGGAATTTACATGCCATTAACACGTAGAACCACTCAGACACTCTATGGTCCTCACTGTCCCCCATGTCTTCACTCTCCTTTCCCAATCTGGCCAACAGTCACTATAATGAAACCCTTAAAAGTACACTGGATGAGGAAGCTACCCCATCCACTACAATTTCGAAACACAGGAGGCCACAACCCTGGCACACACCACAGACACGTTTTCTTCAGTGGTGCTCTAGGTGTGTCAAACATCTGTGGAGAAAATTGTATTACACCCGCAGACTTCCTCCACTTCAAATTTGTGCTTAAAACCTATAGCTCGGCTCTTCGCTTCACTAAAAAATCCTACTTCTCCGCTCTCATCTCTTCTCTCTCTGGTAACCCTAAAAGACCCTTTGAAACTTTTTACTCCTTACTTACTCCCAAGGTGAGGGTGCCATTCACAAACCTCTGTGCAGAGGACTTGGCCACTTATTTCCATGAAAATTAATAAGATCCGTCAGGAAATAATTGCCCACTCCCCAGGCAGCATTGGTCCCCTCACCTATCACACTTCTTCCTGTTCATTCTCATCTTTTGAACCAGTTACAGAAGAAGAAGTCTCCCAGCCCCACTCTTCTTCTCACCCTACTACCTGCAGTAGTGACCCTTTTCCCTACACCATCTCCAGTTTCTGTTGCCTGCCGTCACTACTTGCCTTACTAAAATATTTAACTTCTCTCTCTCTTCTGGAATCTTTTCCCCCTCTTTCTACATGCTGTCTCCAAAATCTTGGAACACTTGGTCTATTCTCGTTTAATTTGCTATCTTTCCGCTCTCTTCTTGATCCCTTACAATCTGGCTTCCGCACTCTGCACTCTAGTCTACTGAAACAGCCCTTACAATGATCTTGACAGCTAAATCTAGTGGTGACTATTCTCTTCTTATTCTTCTAGATCTCTCAGCAGCATTTGACACTGTTAACCACCAACTCCTCACTATAATCCACTCTGTCGGCCTAGCAGACACTGCTCTCTTTTAGTTCTCCTTATATTTCTCAGATCGCACTTTCAGTGAATCATTTGTCTCAAATATCATGTATTTGCTTTATCTGAAACTGAATCCCTTAAAGCCTGAACTACTGCTGTTTCCACCATCTAACAGACCTAACCCTGATATCTCGGCCTTACCATAACTCCTAGACAGTATGCCTGCTGCCTTGGAGTTATGTTTGACTCAGACCTTTCCTTCACCCACCATATCTAATCACTTGCACACTCATGTCATCTTCACCTCAAAAACATCTCCAGAATCCACCCCTTTCCTTACCACAGATACATTAAAGACCCTTATTGTCTCTCTGACTCACTTTTGACTTGACTACTGTAACTCCCTTCTAATCGGTCATCCCCTTACTAAACTCTCCCCTCTACAATCTATTCTGAATGCTCCAGACAGGCTCATCTATCAGTCTAAACGCTACACTGATGCCTCCGGTCTGTGTCAGTCACTGCATTGACTGCCTATTCAATACAGAATAAAATATAAACTTATCGCTCTCATCCACAAGGCTCTCCATAATGCTGTACCTCCCTACATTTCCTCCCTCATCTCTGTCTATCGCTAAACCAGTGCTCTCCGTTCAGTCAATGACTTCAGAACCTTATCAGAACCTCCCATTCCCGTATACAAGACTTCTCCCGAGTTGTACCACTTCTCTGGAATGCTCCACTCTGGACAATCAGATTAACTTCTAACTTCTACAGATTCAAGTGCATCCTCAAGCCAAAACTTTTCAGACAGGCGTATCACAATTACTAATCTAAACCACTCCGCAGTTAGAATCCCTGAAACTAACCCTCCACTGTTCATGTTCCTGCATTATCCCACAGGATATGGCGCCATATTGAACTGTAATCTTATATGTCTTATATAAGCACCATCTGCACATAAAAGGACTGGTGACGGCTCATACAGCTTTATTTGTATGTGTAATGAAATTAATCTTTATCACAAAAACGGCTGAACCACTGTATAAAAAAATGCTACCTCCTATGCTGTCCCTGCTACCTCTTTTGTCACCCACTCTACCTCACAGATTATAAACTCTTGCGAGCAGGGTCCTCAGTCCCATTGTGTGAATGAATTATTACTCTGTAATTTTGTCTGTACTTGAACCCTACAACTTGTAAAGTGCTGAGGAATATGTTGGTGCTATTCATGAGGTTGGCCTTCTGGTTCGTTTTAGTGTTATTATTATACTCTGGGGTCTCTTCAGATCCCAGAGAATAATAAGTGGAGAACAGGGAAGGTGAGGAAAAATAACAAACAGTTATACTCACCTTGTCTCCCCCTCTCCAGGGCATCCCAGCTTTGTTCCACTGTCTCCGGCTGGAAAACACTGCGTCCCCAGGTCCCTTCTTTATGCCGCTGATTGGCCTCACCAGCCACGTTGACGCTGAGGCCGCTGATTGGAAAGGGCCCGGGATGTCAGAGCCAGCAAAGACTTTCACAAAAGAAGACAGCCGAGCAGCAAGACTGGACTGTGCTGGGAGGACACTGGAGCACTGGGGACAGGTGAGTATGATTTTTTTTTTTTTTTACCTTCCCCAGTCTAATTAAAAAATTTTATTTTAGCCTGGACAACCTCTTTAACACTATAAGCTTAGATATACTGCTACATTGGTACACACTGTCCCTGCCCCCAAATAAATTGCTAACTCATAAACATTAATTAATTTGAAAAGCATATCTCTGAATAATACCATATGAAATAAAAGGGCAAAATACCTCCATACTGTGACCACATATAACTACTACAAACACCAATACAATCAATATCACCTTACAGAGACCAAAAAGTGCTCAAATACCAGTTCTACAAAGATACTCTGCAGAGTATAATCATATTGTGAATGCCATAAAAAGTGACAACAGTACAGTTAAATTCAAAGACTCTCAGGTGACATCTTTTCCAATTGGAATTTTCTCTATCAGGCCCAGATTGCCAAGACAGCTTCAAATCACAACTTGACTCTGTAGCGTTTGCTGCCCCTTCTACAGGATAATTGTACCCCTCACAATGCCCCTCACAATAATAGTCTTGTTAGTGCCCCAACAGTAGTGACCCTCTTTGTGCCCCACAGTAGTGTCCCTTTCAGCCCTCAGCAATAATGCCCCCTACACTAAAAGCTTTGCCCAGTACTGGGGCCATATTCCTCAGGAGCTGCAGGATTCTGAAGGTATTAGGAGCGGTGGAGGAACCATCCCAGCTTCTCAAAAGTTGTAAGCCTAAAATGGCCTGTAGTCTGGAGATGACTCTTTGACTTTTATGCAAGAGAGTTTTAAGTATTTCAAAAGCTAAAGAGGAATCAAAGCAGTTAGACAGAGTAAAGAGGTTCCTTCTATCATCCCCTTGCCCCACCCCCATGACAGGATGTTAGTGTACTGAGGGGTTGTCACGGCCTTCAGGTCTGCCTTCTATGGAAGCCTTTTAGGCCCAGATAGAGGCTGGTCTGATAGGCTGTCTCTCAAAGTGAAACTGACAGAAGTATTGCAGTGTAGCGATCACACGTCCATGTCCCCCAGTAGGAATTAAAAAAAAAAAAAAGGGGGGGGAAAGGTTAGCCCATTCCTTCTGCAGCTATCTTTCATTTGCATTTTCGTTATTTATTTACTGCCTCCTAAAAGCCATAACTTTTTTATTTTTCCATCTACAAAGCTGTTTAACGTTTTATTTTTTACAGGACAAAATGTACTTCTTAATAGTATCATTTAATGTTCTATACAATGTACTGGGAAGCTGGAAAAAATTCAGCATTGGTTGAAATTAGAAAAAAAATACATTTGTGCCTTTTTTTTATTAGACGTTATTTCCTCTAGACATTACCTATATTCTACGGGTTGGTATGAACACAGAAATACCAAATTTGTATACTTTTTGTTATTTTTTAATTACAAAAATCTAAAACTTTGAAAAACAAAAAATATTCGTTGAATCACCATATTCTGAAACCCCTACTTTTAAAATATTTCCTTGTACACATTAACAGTAAAAAAAAAAATGGTTATTTTTTTTCCCACAATGGTGTTCACCAAATTGGATAGATTTTTTTTATAATTTGGGCATTTTCAGATGCACGAATACCTAGAGTGTTTGTTTTCTTTATTTTTATGTGATCTAGGGAAAGGGTGTTACTTAAAACATTATATATTTTAATATTTTATATTATATATTATATACAGTGGGGAAAAAAAAGTATTTAGTCAGCCACCAATTGTGCAAGTTCTCCCACTTAAAAAGATGAGAGAAGCCTTTAATTGTCATCATAGGTAGACCTCAACTATGAGAGACAAAATGAGAAAACAAATCCAGAAAATCACATTGTCTGATTTTTTAAGAATTTATTTGCAAATTATGGTGGAAAATAAGTATTTGGTCAATAACAAAAGTTCATCTCAATACTTTGTTATATATCCTTTGTTGGCAATGACAGAGGTCAAACGTTTTCTGTAAGTCTTCACAAGGTTGGCACACACTGTTGCTGGTATGTTGGCCCATTCCTCCATGCAGATCTCCTCTAGAGCACTGATGTTTTGGGGCTGTCGCTGGGCAACACGGACTTTCAACTCCCTCCAAAGGTTTTCTATGGGGTTGAGATCTGGAGACTGGCTAGGCCACTCCAGGACCTTGAAATGCTTATTACGAAGCCACTCCTTCGTTGACCTGACGCTGTGCTTGGGATCATTGTCACGCTGAAAGACCCAGCCACGTTTCATCATCAATGCCCTTGCTGATGGAAGGAGGTTTGCACTCAAAATCTCATGATACATGGCCCCATTCATTCTTTCATGTACACAGATCAGTCGTCCTGGTCCTTTTGCAGAGAAACGACAAAAATGAGAAAACATATTTAGATAATCACATTGTCTGATTTTTTAAGAATTTATTTGCAAATTATGGTGGAAAATAAGTATTTGGTCACCTACAAACAAGCAAGATTTCTGGCTCTCACAGACCTGTAACTTCTTCTTTAAGAGGCTCCTCTGTCCTCCACTCATTACCTGTAGTAATGGCACCTGTTTGAAATTGTTATCAGTAGAAAAGACACCTGTCCACAACCTCAAACAGTCACACTCCAAACTACACTATGGTGAAGACCAAAGAGCTGTGAAAGGACACCAGAAACAAAATTGTAGACCTGCACCAGGCTGGGAAGACTGAATCTGCAATAGACATGCAGCTTGGTGTGAAGAAATCAACTGTGGGAGCAATAATTAGAAAATGGAAGACAGACAAGACCACTGATAATCTCCCTCGATCAGGGGCTCCTTGCAAGATCTCACCTCGTGGGGTAAAAATGATCACAAGAACGGTGAGCAAAAATCCCAGAACCACACGGGGGCACCTAGTGAATGACCTGCAGAAAGCTGGGACTAATGTAACAAAGGCTACCGTCAGTAACACGCTACGCCACCAGGGACTCAGATCCTGCAGTGCCAGACGTGTCCCCCTGCTTAAGCCAGTACATATCCGGGCCCGTCTGAAGTTTGCTAGAGAGCATTTGGATGTTCCAGAAGAGTACTGGGAGAATGTCATATGGTCAGATGAAACCAAAGTAGAACTGTTTGGTAGAAACACAACTCGTCGTGTTTGGAGGAGAGTGAATGCTGAGTTGCATCCAAAGAACACCATACCTACTGTGAAGCATGGGGGAGACAGCATCATGCTTTGGGGCTGTTTCTCTGCAAAGGGACCAGGACGACTGATCCATGTACATGAAAGAATGAATGGGACCAAGTATCGTGGGATTTTGAGTGCAAACCTCCTTCCATCAGCAAGGGCATTGAAGATGAAACGTGGCTGGGTCTGGGCACACCACCAGGGCAACGAAGGAGTGGCTTCGTAAGAAGCATTTCAAGGTCCCAGAGTGGCCTAGCCAGTCTCCAGATCTCAACCCCATAAAAAACCTTTGGAGGGATTTGAAAGTCCGTGTTGCCCAGTGACAGCCCCAAAACATCACTGCTCTAGAGGAGGTCTGCATGGAGGAATGGGCCAACATACCAGCAACAGTGTGTGCCAACCTTGTGAAGACTTACAGAAAACGTTTGACCTCTGTCATTGCCAACAAAGGATATAGAACAAAGTATTGAGATGAACTTTTGTTATTGACCAAATACTTATTTTCCACCATAATTTGCAAATAAATTCTTTAAAAATCAGACAATGTGATTTTCTAGATATGTTTTCTCATTTTGTCTCTCATAGTTGAGGTCTACCTATGATGACAATTACAGGCCTCTCTCATCTTTTTAAGTGGGAGAACTTGCACAATTGGTGGCTGACTAAATACTTTTTTTCCCCTCTGTATGGGGAATCCGCCGGCATTTTCGTAGGTATAATTGACATGCTGCGATTTCCAAAACTGCAACTTTTTGGAAATTGCAGCGTGTCTGCTGCACGTATTTTTCTGCAATGTGTGGATGGGATTCGCTAGATTCACTTTGCAGGGGCTGTAAAACACTGTGGTTTTTGCTGTGGTGTTTATGCCACGTGGAGCCCCCGCCTTAATATGGACATCATGCATGTGTATGGACTCAAAAATAGCTGATGACTGAACAAGCGTTTTTTTTTACAGCTGTCTAAGGTGTATCGCATGGCCATAGACATTTGATTTTCATTGAGCAAAATAGCTGATTTTGGCCAACGTTCAACCATGAAAAAACCATGAGGTCAGACTTTTGTCTGCCAAAAGGACATCAACTGCGTTAGCTATTTTTGTCCAACAACCACCTGAAAATATCAGTATTTGGTGTTACCAGCCACTTTTGGCCAATCAATGCCCAACTTGTGTAGACTTACGGTAGCAGCACACGACCGTGTTTCACCCGTGAAATTCGGTCCATGTGTTAGCCAGATTTACCGACTTGAACTTCATGCTGGGAGCGGGACTCCTAGAATCCTAGTTATCTATGATGCTAGGAGTCCCTGCCTGTAATTGATACTGGACAGTATGTCGCTAGGAGTCCCGCTTCCACCACGAAGTTCAAGATGGTAAATCTGGCTAACACACGGACCGTGTTTCACACTACCCTTACTGTGCTTTTTTTAACAACTAAAAAAATGGCAGTTAATTGTTGATGTTGTTATAGTTTGCATAAATAATTCCATGGTCGATTGAACAGCCTCATGATTGCTGTCCAAAATATAATGTGCATGGCTAGTTTAAGGCAAAATAGGTCACTTATTAAAGGGTGAAAAAAGCAACAAAGGACCATCAGTATATTAATAAATATAATCCCCAGTGACTCTGTCTGTTTCATTCCACTTCCTGTTAAAAGATAACAGAAGAAAAACTGGATTTAGGATATCCAGACAGCAGCATTGAAACAACACATTGTGAGCCTCTAGTTTGGAGCCAGACAGTGAGGAGACACAGAGGTGGAGCGATGGAATGATATGACCTCAGACTGTAAACAGCTCAGTATGCCAGGGAATATAGTCATTAATGGATGATATTCCTACGCACTGCTCTGTGTGTGTAATAGGGACATCCATATGCAAAAAATAACACTACATAATTTCTCCTACAGAAGGTCACTGAATTGAGAGGAAAGTCTATATATAGCAACACTGTAATAAGAAAAATCATTATTCTAGATTAAGGTATGGTGTAAAGAATTATATAGCATTGCAGTACATAGCAGAAAACCAATTCTATCATGCTGTAAAAGTTTAGTCAGGTTGTTTTATGACATTGCATTTAAGGCAGTCCTGGCTGAATTGGATGGCCTGTGCTTATGTGTGGGTGGGAGTCAAGTTTATGTTTCTCAACAGGAAAGTAACACAGATTTTCCAGCATGTTGGAAAATTTCTGTTAGGGTATGTGCTCATGGGACAGACTGTGATTCAGATTTTCTGCAGCAGAAAATATGCAGATTTCTTACGGAAATCTGCAGTAGAATAAAATGCAACAATATGTTTTTGTTTTTTTTTTGTTTTTTTTTTTTTGTCATGGAAAGGCCCTGTTTTGCTGCTATTTTTAGCTGAAATCCATGCTACAATTCTGCAGCATACAATTGACATGCTGCAGATTTAAATCTGCACCACAGGACAAATTTCTCCACAGATTGTTTTTTTTTTTTTTGGATAAGATCTTTTGCTGCTCCAAAGAAAAACTTCTTGAAGTCTTTTGTCAGTTTGCAGGATGTCCTGTGTACCCTTGAAACAAACAGCCTGGAAGAAGATGGGCGGGGGCTATTATTCCTAGACTCCTACTGTAGACAGAACTAGAGACTCCATGAGCAGCCAGTTGCCTTACAGTCAGACACAGGTTTGTGTAAAAGAAGAGGAGATGCTAATCCCCCAAGAATTATATTGAATACTTCTATACATATTTCTCACAGTTTTCATTTTAATTATACTTGCCATGTTTATTTGAGGGACTATAAGAGAACAGTGTTTGGGTTGAGGCCACATTCCCTTTGGGGTTGTGACATATCCCTTTATGTATGTGTCATGTGACTTTGTGTGATGTGAATATGCCAGTGTGCTGGCGTCGCCCCTTTTTTGTGACTGGCACGTAACGAGCCCACATCACATATGAAGTGACAGAAAGTATGGCAGATGCAGAACATTCCACTGAGCCGGGGAGATTTGCCCACTCCAGGTCAGTAGATCACCCATTATTTCAGGAGCCTCCCAGATGTTTATGGAGAGTATAATTTTCATGAGATAGAATAGAATACAAGGGCAGGAGCAATATAAAGTATTTATCTGATATTTTTATATGTGGTTCCTTTAATTGGGAACCAAAATTAACATCTACTTTTTAGTCATAACTGTACCGTGGACCAAATGCTTGCAGTGTGAACCACGCCTCATAGAACAAAACATCAACAAATTGAACTTACAATTCATTAATGGAGATATGTGATTTCATTATGGTAAAATCTCGTATTGCCGAAACATTTCTCAGACATTGACTGGGAGAAATTTTTTAAAAAGTCCAACATGGAGCATTTTTTCAGTTTTGTGATTTCAGAGGTTTCCTGTGTGCATGTTCTGTTTCAAATTTCCCCACAGCATCTCAGTGGTATTTATGTGATCAATGCTGGTGAGGTGGCAGTTCCAAACCAAAAAATTTCCACCTCCTATTTGCACAGTGTTTTTAGGTTGAACTTGCTGGAATGCACTGGCCTGCAAGTTGGCAGTTGTTTGAAATCTTCCCTTCTTTCTGATGATCTTCTTGATGCAATTATTGATGTCCAGTTGTTTGCCAATCTTTTTAGGCCTCCTGCACACTGCCAAATCTGGTATGGAATATCCAGTATGCATATTGTCTATGTCACATACGGGCTGTCCTAGCACGTGACGTGGGTGTGGCTGTGGCTGTCAGGGTTAAAATTTGCATAAATTGCACCCAACACAGTCCACACACCCCAAATACACACTGCTACCACCACTGATTTGGGCTCAGTGGAAACCTCACTCACATATACATGTGTCTCTCCAACAGTCAGACACAAACACACCTCAAAAAGGTAATGGGCTCCTAGAGCAACACAAAGTAACCTTAAATTTAACATACCCAAATGGTTCAGTGCTGCATATAAAAGAAAAGATGACAAATGACACAATATACAAACAGCCTTAAATAATGGGAGAAAAAACAGAATAATACTTAAGAGTCTTTTGGTCCCAGGAGGCTTGGAATATTTCTTCTGATAGAAATGGACACACCCAGCTCTCTTAGCTGGCTTCCACAGATGTGACAACAGTTGTAAGTCATCATAGTCTCTTAAGGCTTGTGTTTAGCCACACTTCCATGCCAGGGCCCGGGGCCCCCCCCTCCTCTTACTCCAGGATTTATCTTCATCTAGGAAAGAGAAATTCCTTTCTTTGCCTTGTAGAGCTGTGTCCTTACTGGGCTCTGGAGGTTATCCTAGGGTCACTACATCCCCCCTTTCTTCTTTACTTGCTTGACCATGCCGTCATAAAACCATAAACTGGATGATTCCTACCAAGCAGAGAGCATTTCACTTCTGTCCCCCTCCCCTTTGTATACACACATACCACCGAGGTGGAATGATAACAGAAACAGAAACAAAACATTCACTAAAGATATATATACTGTATATGACTAATATGATTAAGTAATAACACATACACAATAATACGTAGCTCCTTTCATAATAGTCTGCATTTCCTGACTCGAACCCTGTCCAGAGACCTGGACTCCAAGCATCGTTGTCATCTATTAAGCTATGAGTTCCTGCCAGTGGGATAACTGTCCTATACTGTATTCTGATATATACAGCGGAAGTCTTAAAATAACTTTAAGAATTGATAGTCTTTTTTATGATGCTCCCAGGTAGTTGTTTATATCAATCTAACATAATACCACATATTTCAACGGAATACACCAAGTTCAATGTTAGACATATTCCTCTAAGATCCCTTCAAAATCTATTTTAATCATTTACACCTCTTGGTGTACTTAATTCGTATTTTAGATCTTTTAGGATTTCTTCGCACAAGAAGTTTTTCTGGTGGCTTTTTTTTGTCTTCATGTGTTTTTGAAATATACATTTCAGCCATTTTTTTGTTTTTATAAAGAATTCTATGGGAAATTGTTAAAAAAAAAATGGAACGTACTGGACCCACTATGGACCCATAAAAGAAAGCGAGAAAACATCACAAAAATGTACTTTTTGTAGTGTATTTCATAATTTCCTATTGCCTTTAAAGGGCTTTTCTGTTTTCTGTTAGTGCTATTAATGGGTTAATAAGTGGACCCAAATACCTTTAGCAGTGTTTTGAGTGATTTCTGGGTTTCCCTGGGAGCACCTAGCATCTTCTGCATTTGTTTACATGGTGTAGCTTCCTGCTGCCTTAGCTGATGCAATGTATTCTGGTAGTTGTAGGCTCTCACACTATCTCCCTCTCACTCCTCCCCCCTCCCACTCTAACACCCCCTCCCTGTCACCCTAGCTATCCCGCTCACTACTTGCCCTTCCCAACTCCCCCCTTACCCCATTATACTTACCTATCTTCTTCTTGTCCAGGCTTCCTTCTGTGGGGAATGGCTCTTCCTCTTTTGTGACACTGCCAGCGCGCAGCAGTCCCAGCATTGTGCTGTATCCTTCACTCCATCTCTACTGTGCAGGCATGGGAAGCTACTTCGGGCTCCCTTCCGGGTAAAAAGGAGAACATATATACACTGACGAGCAAAAGGGTAACAATGTTATGAACTTTTGACTTTAAGGCTCCATATCTGACCATGCACCACAGCTTCGAACTACCATCATTTTATAGACAATCATCTTGGCTATCTCATACATAAATTTCACTTGCAACTATTTAGCATATGATTAGTTATGCAGATTCTTATCATGTAACTGCATTGTTACTGTTTGTTCCTAAAAATCTAATTTTTAATTTTTATTATTTTGTACATCTACCTTTGGCTTTCAACACTGCCTGAATCCTTCTGGGCAAGCTCTTGATCAGATTCAAGCATGTTTCGTTCAAAATCTGATCCTAGGTCTCGTCTACACGTTCCTAATGTTGGTGCATACTGGTCGACTCACTACGACACAAATGCAGCTTTTTCTTCAACTCTACCCACAAGTGTTTGATTGAGTTAAGGTCTGGGGTCTGTTGGGGTGGATCCAGCACCTCTACTTCATTGTCATTGAACCATTTCTTCCCTAATCTCAATGTATGCTTCAGGTCGTTGTCCTGCTGGAACACTATGTCGTCCTTTTCATACCGATAGTACTCAAGTTTCCAAAGTAGCTAGTCTTGTAGGATACTCACATATAGCTCAGCATCGATCCTGGTAAAGTATCCAACACTTTTGGCTGTGAAACAACCCCATATCATCAGGCTTCCTGCACCAAACTTGACAGTTCTTGATCCATTAGCCTCAACAATTTCCCGATCCGTTAGCCCCCTTTTACCTTGTTTCTTCCAGACCCATTTGCACCCATTAAAGTCCAGTCTATTTACTTTTGTCTCATCGATCCAAATTACCCATTTCCAGTCTTCTACTGTCAACTTTTTGTACTTTTTTGCAAACTCAAGCCAACACTTCTTATGACGATATTGAAGTTGAGGTTTCTTTACCTTTATTCTGGCCACCATTCCAGAATTGTGTAACCCAGTGCTTGCATGGACATCTGTGATCTCACTATTATGAAGCATACGAGCCACCTCCACTGCTGTGTTTGTTGTGCCAGAACTGATAGACCTTATGATGAGCCGACTTGTTTACTCTGATATTTTGCCTGGACATCCTCCTCTTGGCTTTTGAATGGATGGTTGGACTTCAATATGTATTCTTCCAACTGTCATGGCACTCACATGATGCAGTTTGGCAATTCTCTTGGCTGAGAGACTGCTATTGATGAGCTAGTGTTTCTCTTTCTTTTGCAAAATCTTCTTCATGGCTGATCCTCAATTTGAACCAGTGACCTTTTGCTTGGGAATCAACCTAATAACACACTAAGTGTAACGTCTCTGCCTGTTCGGGTCTCTGCGCCACCCTCCGCTCGCATGCTGCGGCGAAAGAGGCGTATTCAGTTTGATTCCTTGCATAAGATTCTTGTTGCTCAGTCTGAACACTGTCCTAGACTATGTAATTGATTTTCTGCCACACCCGTCTCCAGCACCTTGTTTCTTTCGGCTTCTCAGTAGTTAATCTCAGCCTTGCCTATGTGATTGACAGCCTGTCTACCAATCCAGTCTGGGGCAGGTCCTGAATTTCTATAAACAGGTTGTCAGCCCTCACATGGGCACTGGCTATTGATTCTGTCTTGTGACTTGTCCCTGCTAGCTCCTTTTCTGCTATTCCCTGTATTCCTATTCCTGTCCTCTGGCTCTATTTTTGACTATTCTCTTGGATTGTGATTTTGTACTGCATTGCTCGACTGGTACCGACCCCTTGGCTAGCCGACCTCCCTTTGTTGTTTGTCCTGTCTGCTTTCTGTGTTGTCACCTATATTAGGTAGGGCCTGTCGACCAGTTGCTGCTGTCGCCTAGGACAGATAGGCAAGTTAGCCAGGGACAGTGTGTGGGGAGGTTCAGCTTAGGGCTCACTGTCTTGTTGTGCCCTTCCCCCCAGGGTTCTGCAGCAGCACTGGGGAATTGCTCAACTGGCAATTCCCTTACACTAAGCTATTGAATGTGAGAACAGGTTGTAATTTGTAGTATACAAGAAGAAAAAGATTTTTCCACCACCAGGAGCAAAACAGTAACAATACAGTTACGTGACAAGAATCTGCATAACTAATCATATGATAAATAGTTGCAAGTCAAATATACATTTGAAGCTGTAGTGAATGGTGAGATATGGAGCCTGAAAGTCAAAAGTTCAAAACATTGTTACCTTTTTGATCGACAGTGTACACACTCATTATATGTTGAGCGCCTCTTGTCCCAACCTACAGTCATGTTCAAATAGGCCCTCAGTCTCAGGAAACTACCAATGGCTAGCCAAGGTGTCCTGACATAGTCTCACGCAGGCCCAACTAACTAACTCAGTCACATTGACCCTGGACTAACTATTCCACATCTCAGAAGCACAAGGAACAAACAACAAAGGCTGCACACCCCACTATGTTAGGAACTTCCTTGGTCACTCTCTACCCAGCTTGTGTCTAGCTTTCAGACAAAAAACAGCCCTGACTTGCGCATAGGGCACTGACAACATACTCATCATTTGCCACTTGGCACTTCCATCATGAGTCGATACTATTCCATTGATCAGCTAGTGACCAGTCATCTGCTATTTTTATACTTATATAGCACCATCATATTCAACAACACTTTTACAGAGATAGTGTCAACAATGTCCAATGTAGGGCTCACAATCTAAATTCCCTATCAGTATGGCTTTGGAGTACCTGGAGGAAACCCACACAAACACGTGGAGAACATACAAACTCCTTGTAGATGTCATCCTTGGCTGGATTCAAACACAGGACCCCAGCACTGCAAAGCAACAGTGCTAACCACTGAGCCACCACACAAACACAGCTGCCTCCTGTAAAACAATGCCCTATTTAGCCATCTTCAATATAGCAGGCTAGACCTAGTAAACTTTTTTATTCTACACAGCGTGGCATTGCCCCTCTTTTAGGGCTCTGATGTCAATTCATGACAATTAAAGTTCAACAGTCTCTATACAACATAGCATCTGTTACAGGATGGCAACACATAACAACATGCAAACCAATTGTTCCCCAAATCACACACAACTTGGTGAGTGGTACTCTGTCACCAGCGTAGCTACCGGACTCACTCAACTGCAATACACTAAGCAAGTCTCCTGGTGGCACAGGGGTTACCATGCTCATGCCCACCATTTTCTCTTGCACAGTGCAAGGAGCAACTCTCCTGCCTGCACAGGCCTTACTATCAATTGCGCTAGCACACTAACCACCAGACAAGTACACACACATTGGCAACTACTCACATATTAGTCTTGCTGGTGGCAATCTGTTCCCAGACCTGTCACCAATGTGGAAAGTCTCTCTGTACACGTTCCAGGCCCATAGTTGGATGGCAAGGACCGCATATGGACGATATCTGTGTACCGCCCATGCCTCTGCGGACCCATTAATTTGATTCAGTGAGCTCTGGCCATAAAATGGACAGGTATAGGGCGTGTTCTGAATTTTGCCTCAGGCTCAAAGCCCCCAAAATTGTCTGTTTATAAATATATAAGAGTGTGTATGGGCAATATATTACAGCAAAAAAATAGGATAATAATAAAAAATGGGCTTATTTGGTTTCTTTGGGGAAGGGCATTTTTTTAAATTAAAGTTCTTTGATGTTAATTTTACTTTTTTTTTTTTTTTTTTTTTTAATATCCCACAATTCCTCAGTTTTCTAGATCTATGTTTGCTGTCATTCATTCTTCTTACTTCCAGTGGATAAAATTCTGACTATGATCATGTGATTTACGGTCCATGGTCATGTGACCAACACACAGGTGCACAGCTCGTTACCAAGCAGATGTCTGATTACTGTGCTGTGACTATGACGAGCTGTGCACCTGTGTATCCATCTCATGGCAATGTATCAAATATCACATGACCATGGACTGATTTTTATCCACTGGAATTAAGCAGAATGAATGACAGCAAGCAGAGATCTAGAAAACTGTGAGGAATTGATACAGAAAGTATTGGAAAATTGTGTAACTTTTGTTTCTCAATAGTGGTCTGAAAGTGGCCACATGCAAGCAAGCACTTTCCTCTCTGCATGTTTCCGCATGTTTCATGCAAAAAACGAGCGGCAACCACACGAACCCCATTATCGTCTATGGGTCTGCTTTTCTATGCGTATAGGTTTCCGTTCGGGGGTCCCCAAGCGGACTCCCGAACGCAGATGTGAACCGGCCCTAACAGAAGGGTGCAGGTTGTGGCTGGTGTAGATGAAGGCAGGTGGAGTTAGTGATGAAGTTGTATAAAACTGAAAATTTTACTGTACATATGTTACATACTGACAATACACAGGAGGGCAGAAACACTTAAAGTTATATTGACAGGATACATAGTGTATATACATGCAACATAAATAGAAAACAATTACATTGAAATCACCTAAAACAACTACTCAAAAGTATTCTTCTCTTGCAACAGTCTGTGGAGGTTCTATCTTTTCTGCTTGACCACCTAACTTCTGGCTTGACCACATAGCTCATCCATCATCTGGAGATCATTCCCCTGCATGTGCACTCCAACAGCCAATAACATTAGTTTCCATCAACACCATTGCAGTTTACAAATCCACTATCACTACACTGGTCCTACTAACCAAGGTTCTACTCCATAGCAGTAAGGAGAACTATATACACTCATACACAATCACTCTGCTGCAGGGCAACACATGACACCTATCACAGTAGGAGTACATCTGTACATAACAGAAAAAGCTCACCCAAACTACTCGACCACTCCACCAAATCCTGTGGTACTGGCATCTTTCCTCAGTCACCACTACACACGGTGGCCACCCAACTAAGATGAAACCAGTAAAACACATCAACAATCTACCATTAATTCTTATTCACAGGACTCCAGTATCAGCCCATGACCAACCACCATACAAACTTCAAACTACCAGGGAAAGGATAGCAAGCTCAGCCCACAGGAAGCCAAGCACCCTGAACTATGTATACATGAGGGACAAATCTCCGCCTCCTCCACATGCTGCCCTTATCGGGCACTAGCAACAAAAGACCAAACACATCAAGAGGAGATGTCACCAGTGCCCTCCTCCTTCTCCAAGACTCAGGAATCAAGCCTGCTGACTTACATCTGGGGCACATTCTTTACCAGCAACCATTGTCTGCCTCCTGCTAGCATGTTCCTCTCTTGTTATTCCTATTGTGACAGACAGCAACTGACCACATATCAGGTCCTTGTATGCTTTCCCAAATGTTACAAAAGCTCTACCCTAGTCAAAAGAGAAGACTCTAAGACACAACAAATAATGCTACCTCTACATACTAACTCTTTTACAACTAGGTAACAGCAATGACTCAGCATATCTTAGTCTACACTATGAATCCACTAGGTGGCAGCAAAGCACCGGCAATATGACAGTGGGTCTACCAGAATATACAGTTTATGGCTGCAAATCTCAAATATTTAAAGTGATGACATCCACCACCCAGGGGCGCACCGCTAATGAGGCGAAGTGAGGCGGCTGCCTCAGGCGGCACTGTCTGTCACTGTCTGGGGGGGCGGCATTTTTTATTGTCTATTTAATGTAAACCAGCCCAGGACAGGCCGCTTAAAAAAAAAAAAAAAACAAAGCTGCGCGATACCTGTCCTGGGCTGGTTTACGAGACCTCTGCATGTCAGCGCAGGCGGTGATACAATGACGTCATTGCGCCTCCTACGCTGACACGCAGACGTCGCGGACAAGAAGAGGAGGCGGCGGCGGCTGCATCAAGGCATCGGAGGTAGGTGAGGATAAGTGTTTTTATATATATATAAATAGGCCGTAACCTGCTGGAGTATCCCCGGCACGTAACGGCCTATTTACTTATCGATCCCCGCTGATGGTCGTTACCGCCCCCGCTTCCCCTTCTGCTATGGGACGCAGAAGCGGCTGTGAGCAGGAGCGGGGATGGTAAGTGAGGCCGCGGCCCGCGAACCCCATCAAATACTACTATTATTATGCTCCGAGGTCTTTTCAGACCCCGGAGTATAATAATCGGAGACCCAGGGGAGGTGATAAACATAAAAACCAGTGTTACTCACCTCTACGACGATCCAATGTTACTCCCAGCAGGCTTCGGCCTTCTTTGGTGACGTCCCAGGTGTCACATGAGCCAGGCCAACGTCATTATGTCGCGACGCCGGTCTGTGCGACATTGAAGAAGACCGAAAGCAGGGAGCACACCGAAGCCCAGGTAAGTAACACTGGTTTTATGTTTGTCACCACCTGGGTCTTTGATCATTATACTCTGGGGTCTGAAAAGACCCCAGAGTATAATAATAGTTCATGGGTGGGTCACTATGGGACATAATACCATGTGCAGGGACCACTATGGAGCATAATACCGTGTGCAGGGGCCACTATGGAGCATAATACCGTTTGCAGGGGCCACTATGGAGCATAATACCGTTTTCAGGGGCCACTATGGAGCATAATACCGTTTGCAGGGGCCACTATGGAGCATAATACCGTTTGCAGGGGCCACTATGGAGCATAATACCAATGCAGGGGCCACTAGGAAGCATAATACCGATTGCAGGGGCCACTATGGAGCATAATAACGTGTGCAGGGGCCACTATGGAGCATAATACCGTTTGCAGGGGCCACTATGGGGCATAATACCGTGTGCAGGGGCCACTGTGGGGCATAATACCGTGTACAGGGGCAACTATGGAGCATAATACCGTGTGCAGGGGCAACTATGGAGCATAATACCGTGTGCAGGGGCAACTATGGAGCATAATACCGTGTGCAGGGGCCACTGCGGGGCATAATACCATGTGCAGAGGCAACTATAGAGCATAATACTGCATGCAGGGGCCGCTGCAGGGCATAATACCGTGTGCAGAGGCTGCTGCAGGGCATAATACTGTGTGCAGGGGCCGCTGCGGGGCATAAAACCTTGTAATACTGTGTGCAGGGGCCGCAATGGGCCATAATACCGTGTAATACTGTATTTTAAAAAAAAAAAACACCTACTCACCTGTCCCTTGTGCTCCGATGTCTCCTACCGCGGTCTGGTTCTGCTGCTCTGGTGTTTTCTTCTGGTGGAAGTCCCCACCGCACATGACCCCTGAGGTCGCTGACACGGGACATCACAGTGCTGTGGGGAAGAAAACACCAGAACAGCAGGACTGGAAAGCGCTGGGAGACACCGGAGCACCTTCCCCAGCCTCACATTAAAAAAGTGGTTATCCTGGACAACCCCTTTAAGGTGGCACTTGGGCTTTATTAAAGGGTCTTTCCAGCTCATTTTTATTGATGTTCTATCCTTAGGACAGATTATCAATAAGAGATCAGTAGACCCCGCCTCTGATCAGCTGTATGAAGGGGCTATGGTGCCTGTTTATATCACACGCTGTCTGTTTATAGTGACCGTGTAATGTAATTACAGTCTTGTCACATAGACATGTATAGGACGAGGCTATAGTTACATTACATGGCCGCTATGAGATGAATGACACTGTGTAAACAGAGAAGCGGTCATGGCGCTTACACAGGTACCACAGTTCATTCAAACAGGTGATCAGTAGGGGTCCAGGGTTTTTGAGCCCCACTGATTAGTTTATTAATGACCTGGAAAACCTTTTAATTAGTTATGACCTGGGCATTATTAATAATGGGCACTATTTATACAGGGTACACACGAACATTATTAATATAAAGATGTACTTGGTAGTATTATTCATTATGGGGGGGTTATATCATATATTTTATAATTGGGGTAGCAGCAGGATGGGTGTGCAGGTGAGGACAATGTGGGTCGGTGCCTGGAAAAGTGAGGAGCCAAAGATTCTGTGTTGTAAACTTTACAGAGACAAGTCACAGCTGGAAGAAGTGGTCATGGCGGTCCAAAGGGAAGAGAAGGGAAATGTGACTGATTAGTCAGAGATGTCATCTGTAAGTCACAAAATGTTACTGCCTTGTATTCACCTAAATGATAAAGTATAAATACCTGATTGATGGGGGTCTGTCTGCTGAGTCCCCCACTGAGCCTGAGAATTGGGTTCTTTTTAACCCCACTGGGTGGGAATTCAGCCTGACTGCAGCCATATATATACAGTCATATGAAAAAGTTTGGGCACCCCTATTAATCTTAATCATTTTTAGTTCTAAATATTTGGGTGTTTGCAACAGCCATTTCAATTTGATATATCTAATAACTGATGGACACAGTAATATTTCAGGATTGAAATGAGGTTTATTGTACTAACAGAAAATGTGCAATATGCATTAAACCAAAATTTGACCGGTGCAAAAATTTGGGTACCCTTATCATTTTATTGATTTGAATACTCCTAACTACTTTTTACTGACTTACTGAAGCACAAAATTGGTTTTGTAACCTCACTGAGCTTTGAACTTCATAGCCAGGTGTATCCAATCATGAGAAAAGGTATTTAAGGTGGCCAATTGCAAGTTGTTCTCCTATTTGAATCTCCTCTGAAGAGTAGCATCATGGGCTCCTCAAAACAACTCTCAAATGATCTGAAAACAAAGATTGTTCAACATAGTTGTTCAGGGGAAGGATACAAAAAGTTGTCTCAGAGATTTAACCTGTCAGTTTCCACTGTGAGGAACATAGTAAGGAAATGGAAGACCACAGGGACAGTTCTTGTTAAGCCCAGAAGTGGCAGGCCAAGAAAAATATCAGAAAGGCAGAGAAGAAGAATGGTGAGAACAGTCAAGGACAATCCACAGACCACCTCCAAAGAGCTGCAGCATCATCTTGCTGCAGATGGTGTCACTGTTCATCAGTCAACAATACAGCACACTTTGCACAAGGAGAAGCTGTATGGGAGAGTGATGCGAAAGAAGCCGTTTCTGAAAGCACGCCACAAACAGAGTCGCCTGAGGTATGCAAAAGCACATTTGGACAAGCCAGCTTCATTTTGGAAGAAGGTCCTGTGGACTGATGAAACAAAGATTGAGTTGTTTGGTCATACAAAAAGGCGTTATGCATGGCGTCAAAAAAACACAGCATTCCAAGAAAAACACTTGCTACCCACTGTAAAATTTGGTGGAGGTTCCATCATGCTTTGGGGGTGTGTGGCCAATGCCGGCACCGGGAATCTTGTTAAAGTTGAGGGTCGCATGGATTCAACTCAGTATCAGCAGATTCTTGAGAATAATGTACAAGAATCAGTGACGAATTTGAAGTTACGCTGGGGATGGATATTTCAGCAAGACAATGATCCAAAACACAGCTCCAAATCTACTCAGGCATTCATGCAGAGGAACAATTACAATGTTCTGGAATGGCCATCCCAGTCCCCAGACCTGAATATCATTGAACATCTGTGGGATAATTTGAAGCGGACTGTCCATACTCGGCGACCATCAAACTTAACTGAACTGGAATTGTTTTGTAAAGAGGAATGGTCAAAAATACCTTCATCCAGGATCCAGGAACTGATTAAAAGCTACAGGAAGCGACTAGAGGCTGTTATTTTTGCAAAAGGAGGATCTACGAAATATTAATGTCCCTTTTCTGTTGAGGTGCCCATACTTTTGCACCGGTCAAATTTTGGTTTAATGCATATTGCACATTTTCTGTTAGTACAATAAACCTCACTTCAATCCTGAAATATTACTGTGTCCATCAGTTATTAGATATAATAATTAATTGGGGTGCCCAAACTTTTTCATATGACTGTAGGTGTGCTACTTGGTGGATGGACGAATCCGCGTGGCTCTCATTCAACTTTGATGGGAGCGCCAAAGATAGCCAAAGTCCAGTACTCAGCTATCTGCGGGGCTCCTAATATAGAGAATGGGGGCCACGTGGGCTCGTCCATCCACCAAGCAGAAGATGTGTGAAGTTACTTTCATTGTTAATACCGTGTTGTTTATCTGATACTGAAGTAATACAGGAAGAAGAATTCTTAAAAACTGTTTTATCACTTTGTGTATTGTGTATATTATGCGACAATAACAGCGTGTGAAGCTAGTAGCATGGAAACGCAATTTTATATATATATATATATTTTTTTTTTTTTTGGGGTGAGGGGCGTCTTTCTATAGTCCGCCTCAGGCAGCAAAGAGGCTAGGTTCACCACTGCCACCACCTTACATACTAATAGATATTTATGACCTGTGACTTACGCACATTGCTTTTTCAACTTATAACTTAACCATTTTGCCTTATGTATCCTCCAGGATAACACTGAGAGTCACGTACGGGCCATCCTAGCATGTGACGCAGGTGCGGCTGTTTCTGCTTGACCACGACCGTTGTAAAACAATAAACCAATATCTGGTTGTGCACAGCCAGGAAAAGTAATTTCACCTCTGACCTCTCCCCTTTGTATACACATATACCACCGAGATTGATAACAAACGTAAACAAAACATTCACTATATATATATAAAACTAATAAGAATAAGTAATAATACATACATAATAATCCATAGCTTTTGTCATCACACTGAGGAGGGTACTGATTGAATTACCTTTCTTCACATGTGCCCTGACATACTGGGAACAGCATCAGGGAACACTTGGGAGCTCCGGCCTCTGCTCCACTCATTAGGCAATATGGTGGAACAAGCCTTCTGCCCATACCATGTTATCTGGCAGTTATTCAGTTTTTTTTCTAACCAGTAACCATTTGATTTGCAATTATTGTTAAGTTTCCAATATTACATCACATCAGAAGGGTCTGGACTGGACAGCACAGACTAAGGGGAGGCCCCACACGACAAGGGCTCGTCTGGACTGCAACTATTGGTCCATTCAAGAGAGGGTAGGTATGCAGAGCAAGTTTTTTGTTTTTTTTTAAACTCGTTTTATTGAAGATTGCTTATCAGACATAAGAAAAGGAATCAAAACATATACATAACATGTTGCGCACCAAAAAACGAGAGTTTAAATGTAAATTCACTCAACGCACCACATCCCACCTCGCCAGGCCCTCGTCCCATCCGGACCATATAGCGTAGACTCGGTACAGAAAGGATATGATCAGGACATGCATAATACTGTATGCATCAGTTATCATGTACAAAACATGCAGTCAATAAGTCAAGGGTAACAACAAGGATACATTCCAAAATGAGAGGTCGTGGATACTCCTGGTGTCTCGCACCCCTCACGGCATGAGTAAATGAATGGCAGAGCGCAATGAGGGAGCCGTATATTAGGTTACCGGAGAATTGCACCATGTTCCCCACACCTTATGGAATTTCTGAGGGCACCCTCTCCCTTTATACACAATCTGGGTATAAGGAAGAACAGTATTAACAAGTTTCTTCCACTGAGATACTGATGGGGGTTTCGGAGCCATCCATTGCAGTGCGATAGCTTTCCTGGCATAGAATAAAGACTCCCTCAAGAGGATTCTAACATGGTGTTGCCATTCTTCTTCATCTAATACGCCGAAAAGGCATATCTCTGGGGTTAATGGTATAGGTTTAGCCAGAACTTCCGCCAGGAGATCCACGACCCCTTTCCAAAAACATTGTATGATTGGACATTCCCAAATCATATGCCAAAAGTCTGACTGTGGACAGGGACACCTAAGGCATCCGGGGTTGGGCAGACGTCCCATTTTGAAGAGACGGGAAGGTGTCAAGTAACATTGGTGTAGAATATATGTTTGAATCAGTTTGTTGTTAGCTGAGGGCGACACATGTTGAGGAGATTCTAGGATGTCTTGAAACATCTCATTTGTGAGAGTTGGGATATTTATGCACCACCGCGTCAGGGCCGGGGCGTCCAATGTGGATACCTTGGCCTGTATCAGATGTGCATATAAAGTAGATATCAAACCCCCAGGGCCCTGTGAGCGAAGTATGCCGATAAGCGGATACTCAGATATATTGTCCAATCGATCCGGGAACTGAGAAGAGAGTGCATGTCTAATCTGTAGAAATCTAAAGAACTGCGTTCTAGGGATGCCATAGGAGGAGCCTAGCGAGTCAAACGTTTTAAAAACACCTTGTATGTACAGGACACTAAGAGAGGACACGCCATATTGCGACCAGGCCCGGGCGCCAGGCAGGGCAAATAACGTCAGCAGACCAGGGTTGTGCCAAAGCGGGGTCTCCGCAGGTATATCAGAATAAGCGGACACCTTTTTCGCCTGACGCCAGACCTGTCCCGCCAGGGCATGGATGGGCAACAATTTCCCCCTGAACAAGGCCGGGTGTTCCAACACCGGCCACAGATTACGCAGACCCAGGTGGTGAGCCAAATGTGCCTCGGACCCCGTTAGGGGATCAGATGAGAGCCACTTCCTAATGAAACGGAGCTGTCCTGCCAGGTAGTAAAGAAACAGGTCAGGGAGTGATGCACCCCCGAGCTGCTTCGGTCATTGTAGAGATGACAACCTAAGCTTAGATCTAGAGTTTCCCCATATAAAGGAGATAATGAGGGAGTCCATTTGTTTAAAAAATCTAAGGGGTATGGACACAGCAGAATGGCTTATAGCATATAGACATTTGGGTAGTACTATCATTTTAACAAGGTTGATTCTACCAGCTACCGACAAAGGCAGTGTAGCCCAAAGATTAAACTTAACCCTAAAGTGCGAGATTAGTGGAAAAATGTTCTGTTCCAAAAAACACCTATGGTTCCTAGATATAAAGATGCCCAGATATTTGCAAGTCGAGACTGTAGTCAATCCACATACCACATCTCCCTCAGCAACACTTGACGCGCGGCCAATATGCATGTATGAGGACTTAGTCCAATTTGTCCGCAGGCCAGAATAATTACCAAATTCGTCAATTATAGCCATGGCTCTGGGCAGGGACCGGGAGGGATCGCTCATAAACAGGAGTAAGTCATCGGCATAGAGTGCTGTTCTCTCCTCCTGGGTGCCTATCACTATGCCTTTATATATGGGGTCATTCCGAAGCAGTATTGCCAAGGGTTCCACCGCCAAAGCAAACAGTAGCGGTGACAATGGACATCCTTGTCTTGTACCCCTACCCAAAGGAAAGTAGGAAGACAACATGCCATTAATTGACAGCGCCGCTCTAGGAGAACAGTATAGAAGGGAAATCCAGGTAACAAACCCCTCTCCAAATCCATATCCTCGCAACACCTGCAATAGGAAAGGCCACTCGACAGAGTCGAACGCCTTTGTTGCATCTAAAGAAGCCACCGCCCAGTCATGTGAGGATGATGCCCCAATCTGAGTTATCACCTGAGCCCTTCTAAGATTATCCGATGTGGATTTTCCAGGCATAAAGCCTGTCTGATCCGGGTGAATAAGGTCGAGAACAACAGAATTTAGCCTTTTCGCCAACATTTTAGTAAGGAGTTTATAATCTATATTAAGCAGTGATATAGGCCTATATGAGCCACAGTCCAGTGGATCCCTGTCAGGCTTAAGTAACAGGATAATGATGGCGTCATAAAAGGACTCCGGGAGACTGCGACCCACAAAGGCAGCGTTATAACAGTCAAGCAACACCGGGAGAAGCAGGCCCCCATACTGGGCATAAACCTCCACCGGGATGCCGTCCGGACCCGGCGATTTGCCCCTTGCCATATCTGCCAGGGCTCCCGATAGCTCCTCTAGCGTAAAAGGGGAATCTAAAAATTCACGTTGGTCTTCTGACAATGTAGGAAGGGGGATCAAGCCCAAATAGGTGGCAAGCTCTCCGTCAGTGACTCTAAGCTTGGAGAGGTATAACTCACTGTAATACCTATAAAATCTATCACTAATGTCCAAGCTATTGGACAGTACCTCCCCCGTCTCTGAATGCACTCGTAGTATTGCAGGTGAGGCCGTGTTTTGATGTATCAGTTGAGCTAGAAAGCTGCTTGACTGGTTACCGAGTTCGTAAAACTTCTGTTTGCTAAAAAACAGAGACCTACGTGCCTTGTCATGCAGTATATGCAGATATTGTCTACCCGTCTGCAACCATTGAGACCTAGCCTCATCAGTTGGATTAGCCACGTATGCGGCTTCGAGCGAGGCACACTGGGTCGCCAAGGTGGTCTCCAACAGCGAGGATTCCCTCTTTACAAAGGAAATGGAGGACTTAATACAACCCCTAAGATATGCCTTCATAGTTTCCCATAAGAGGAGTGGAGAAGTGTTTGGGGAATTAATGGTCAAAAACGTCTGAAGTTGATCAGGTATTCGATCATGTGGTACAAATAGTTTCAACCAAAATGGGTGGATTCGCCAACCCTGTCGTGGCTTAGCAGCCGTACTACTATTTAATTGGACCAACAACGGGGAATGATCAGACACTGCCCTGGGTAATTAGGATATGGTCTGCAACAAAGAATATGCTTTAGTATTTCCAAAAGCATGGTCAATCCTGGACAGAGTATGTCTGTTGGCAGAGCGACAGGAAAAGGTGCGGGCCTTCGGAAACCGGACCCGCCACAGATCCAACCACCCCAATTCACGGATCACTCCGGCCATTGTAGTAGGGCGAGGCAGAGAGGGGGGAACCCGGCTCCGCAGAGAACCGATCCAAGGCAATATCCATAACTTTATTAAAGTCATCCAGACATAATGCAATAGCCCCAGGGAATCGGGTCGTAAACTGCGCAGCCTGCTGGAGCACAGCAAGATCAGGGGGATATACTATACTAGGGGGGGGGGGGGGGGGGGGGGGGCGGGCCCCCCCCCCGCCGGGGGGGGGGGGGGGGGGGGGGGGGGGGGGGGGGGGGGGGGGGGGGGGGGGGGCCCGGCCCCCGCCCCCCCCCCCCCCGAGGGGGGGGGGGGGGGGCCCCCCGGCCCTCCCCCCCCCCCCCCCCCCCCCCCCCCCGGGCCCCCCCCCCCCCCCCCCCCCCGCCGGCCCCGGGGGGGGGGTTTTTCCCCCCCCCCCCTTCCCCCCCCCCCCCCCCCCCCCGGGCCCCCAAACTTGCGCCCTCTCCAGCTCCTGGAGTTTGGCAGGAAGTGGGTTAATAGTATCTTCTACCTGAGAGACCCGATCCTCCACCTCACGCACCCTGCCTCGCAAGGTCTGAAAGTCCTGGCGGAGCAGGCCCAGGTCGATTTTTACCTCCTCAATTTTCCCGGTCAGCGAGGAAGTGCCGGCATGGATCGCCTCCAGTAGCTGTCCAGTAACTTGCTTTAAAGTGGGCTCGGGGTCCTCCTCTGGAAGGGCAGGAGAGGCTGCCTCAAGCGATAGTGATGTAGAAGAGGATGCCGCCCTGGAGAACCCCCCTCAGGCGATCAGAGACAGAGGCTGATTGCGGGCGACTCATTTTAGAGAGTCGGCGGCCGCTCTTCCTGCGTTCCGTACGGGTGGATATGATGGCAGAGGAGGAGGTGTGATTGTAGCAAGACCAGGCTGGTCCCAGAGGATTATAAACGAGGTCTCTGGCTAGTAGCAGTTGCACAGTAGGAGCCTCTATGTCGGGCCACCAGGGCCAATCAGCCAGCCGAGGACAGACAGTAACTCAACAGTCCAATAGTATCGATGGCAATAGACACTAGATTATAAGCGATGTCTCCAAGAGAGAGCCGTCAGCGGAGCAGTGAAATAGACAAATTGCCAGGAGGCGCTAAGAAGGGACGGATGTGCAGAGCAAGTTTGGTTGCAGCAGCAACCTTTAAATGGAAAAGCCCGGGAACTGTAACGGCAGCCGCTATGAGGAAGTAGCAGCAGTCAGCATGGGATCTGGACCAGGTGCGGCAGGCTTATGTGCGTACAGCTTCAGGCTCGCGGGACAGGCCCAGTCTCCAGTGGCGGCGCAGTCTCCCGCTCCATCAACCTCCTCCTCATTCGGAGGGGGAGGGTCTGGTGTGCGGTCTGTAGTGTCACAGCCTCTTCTGCATCAGGACCCCGGCTAGCCATGTGAGAGGATGGCTTCACATTGCCTGCACTCAGGATTCCCGACTTTTGGGAACACAGCACCCAGGCAGTCAAGTGAGTGTTCCTCTGTTCTTTCTCCTTATTATCCCTTACTACCAAACCAAGTTAGGGATGGGCATCCTGGGGAGGCGGGTAGGGGTTTAGTGGATTTTCTAGGGGTGTTGGGACATTTGTTGCGGGGAGTGTTGGTTCTGGCGTTACCATCACCGGTTCTGGTTTGCCTGGGGTAGGATGGATGGGGCTGTCGGGAGGTAGCGGGCCTGCTTTGGTGAGGAGCGGTGTGGGGTCTGTGTGGGGGTGTCCGTGTGTGGGGTGGTTGCGATGGAAGGAGTGGCAACAGAGACTACTCAGGACCAGTGCGAAGGCAAAAGAGGATGACCCCCCCCCATCGGCTGGATGATTCCGCTAAGGGAGAAGTATGCTTGCTTTGAGGGCCCTCTGGGGGCGCACCCGAAGCAAGAAGTGAGAGAAAAATCTGGAAAGGGGAGTTTGTGGAAATTTTTTCCTTAGAGAGAGATTTAATTTTGATAGGGCCAAGAAAGATGAATCAAAAAAGGAAGAGGAGGAGAAGAGGCAATATCGTTTGATTCCACGTACATTTGCCAACTGGTTGCAAGCTTTTGAAATCTTGGCGAGTGTGATTGGGGAAAAGGCGCTCCGCCCTTTTCTGTTACACCTGGACGCCATAGGTGAGGCGTACAGAGTTTATGGGGGCCAGGCATGGTTACAATATGGCGAACAGTTTCGTCAACCGAAAGCTGTCAGACCCAGTATCCGGCGGGATCACAAGGATATTGGGTTGTGGCTCCCAAGAGTTACCGTTCCAGTGTGTTCCGGGCAGTCCTTTCCATTGGGCGCTGGGGGCCTTGATGAGTCTGGGCGCTCAGCGGGCTCCCAAAAGGGACTTTGTTTTTCCTTCAACGAAGGGTCCTGCAAGTTTGGAGCCAAGTGTAAGCTCAAACACAGGGCCTCTATATGCTTTAAAGGGGGTAAGTCTAAGGGTGGTGACGGTACTAGCAAAAGGTCAAAGTCCGGTCAAAGTGGATGCGATGCGTCCGTTTCTAAGTCAATATCTGGACAGGGCGGCAGAAGGATTGTTGTTGGATGGATTTACTGCAGGGTTTAGGATTCCGTTCGTGGAAGGGGATTTTAGGGTGGTTCTTAGGAATTTGCGCGGTAGGCTTATCAACATCCACAGGTGGTGCCTGAGAAATTGGCAAAGGAGGTGGCCTTAGGACGGATGGCGGGGCTTTTTTACGACCCTCCCATGGTAAATTTGAGGGTGTCCCCATTAGGGGTGGTCCCAAAAAGAAGCCTAACAAATTTCGGCTCATCCATCACCTCTCGTTTCCGAAGGGGAATTCAGGTAATGATGGGATAGTCCCCGGTCTCTGTACCGTAGTGTATACTTCATTTGAAGCAGAAATTTCATGGGTCAGGGAGTTTGGTCGTGGGGCATTGCTGGGAAAAGCTGACGTGGGGTTGGCTTTTCGCCTTTTGCCGGTTCATCGGGACAGTTTACATTTGTTGGGTTGTTTTTGGGATGGGTGTTATTTTGTAGATCGTTGCTTGCCCATGTGTTGTTCTCTCTCATGCGCTTGCTTCGAGGCGTTTAGCACTTTTTTGGAATGGGTTGTCAGACGTGAAGCAGGTTGGGCATCAGTTATCCACTATTTGGATGACTTTCTCTGTATTGGTCTGAAGGGTTCTGGGGTGTGCTCATTGCTGTTGCATACTTTGGAAGGGGTTGCTAGATTGGTATTCCTTTGGCATTCCTTTGGCAGCAGAGAAAACAGAAGGGCCAGTTACGACCCTGACATTTTTGGGTATCTGTATTGACTTTGGGGCAATGGAGTGTCGTCTTCCAGACGATAAGTTGGCTCAATTACGGTTAGCGGTTCAGGGGGCTCGTCGGAGAAAGAAGTTGACACTACGGGAGTTACAGTTGTTATTAGGTAAACTGAATTTTCTGTGTTGTATTTTGCCCATGGGGCGGGTCTTTTGTAGGAGGCTGGCAGCGGCGGCGAGTGGGGTCTTTTCACCTCATCATTTCATGCGCCTGGGGAGGGAGCTTAGAGGTGATTTGGCAGTTTGGGACACATTCTTGGCATCTTATAACAGCCGTTCGTTGATGTTGGACAAAGTTGTAGATTCTTTTGATTTGGATTTATTTACAGATGCTGGGGGTAGTGTGGGTTTTGAAGCTTATTGACAGGGGCGGTGGTGTGTTGGTTCTTGGCCGAGTACATGGCATGAGCAAGGATGGGTTCGTAATTTGGCTTTACTTGAACTATTCCCGATAGTGGTAGCATTGTCTATTTGGGTTGAGCGCTTTAGGAACAAAAAGGTTTGGTTCAAGTGCTATAATATGGGGGTAGTTCAGGAGATTAATAACCTGTCGGCGTCTTCACCTCTGGTTGTTTGTGTGTTGCGAAAGTTGGTTTTTGCTGTGTTTGTCTCTGAATTCATGGGTAGTGGCTGTTCACGTGCCGGGAGTGGGTAATTGCATTGTTGATGCGTTGCCTCGTTTACAGTGGGACCAATTCCGGCAGCTAGTGCCGGCGGTGGAGACAGTTGGAAACGTCTGGCCGGAGGACCTTTGGGAACTGCCCTTCAGGCAGTGCACCGTTTGATTTCCGTTTTTCTGTCTGCTGCTACTAGGGCGGCTTATGAGGTAGCTTGGAAGCTTTGGGAGGAATGGATGATCCTGTTTGGTTCCCAGGTGCAGGGTGCAGAGGCATTGTTGTTTCTGTTAGTTGGTCAGTGTAAGGAAGAGGGGTGGTCGCTTTTTCGGGTTAATAGGTTTCTTGCTGGGTTGGCATTTGGCTTTCGCATGCGAGGGTTGGTGGATGTCACAGAGGCTTTCATTGTGAGGCAGGCATTGAATGGGTGGAGGAAGGGATGGGTTTCGCTTGATCAGCGCAACTTGGTGTCTTTTATGTTGCTGTGTGAGTTGGGGGTTTCTTTGGAGCGGGTGTGCCGATCGGGTTTTGAGGTTTGTCTTTTTCATTTGGCATTTGTGCTGGCTTTCTTTGGGGCGCTAGGTATGGGGGAGTTGGTGAGTCCCTCAACACGGCGTCCTGGGGGGTAGTTTGCTGAAGATGTGGATTTTTATTCGGATAGGCTGGAGTTTTGTATTAGGAGATCGAAAAATGGCCAGTTGGGTAAGGGAGCCCGAGTCGTGTTGTTTGCTATTCCAGAATGTGCTTTGTGTTCCCTGTCAGGTGTTTTCGGGAATTAATGCCCTCGGTGAGTTATTCGAATGAGCCTTTGTTGAAGCATGAAGATGGGTCGTTTTTTTCTCATTTCCAGATTATAGTGGTATTTTGGAAATGTTTAGAGGGCTGTGGTCATAGCCTGAAGGAGTTTGGTGGCCACTCTTTCCATATTGGGGCCGCCACGGAAGCTGCTCGCTGCGGACTGGGAGATGAAATGGTACAGCGGATTGGGAGATGAGAGTCGGTTCTTTTTAGGTACGTACGGCCAGAGTGGTTAAATTAATTCTTGGCTTGCAGGTTGTTTCAATATCTGGGTTGAGCAATGTTTGCATGTTTGTATGTGTTTTACAGATGACGGAGAGGTGGAGCTAGTGTGGATCCTGGGCCACTCTTTCATGTTTTTGGGGTGTCCTGAAGGTCGCCAACTGGGTTTGCCCAGGGATCGGATAGTGGTAAGGTGGTTGGGGTTTCGGGACATTTGCTGGTCAAGGGTTTTGCTGGAGTTTCATCGATTCTCGAGGTTGGATAGGTCACCCGATGTGTTAGTCCTCCATGTGGAAGGCAATGATTTGGGCGCCAGGCCGTTTTGTGAGCTTATCTGAGACATGAAGTTCGACATGCTTAGGTTGTGGGAGTTGTCACCTGGTCTGGTCATGGTTTTGATTGAACATGGTGGATTGGCATGTGTGGGGGAATGCTCGGTCACTGGACGGTATTAATACGGCTTGGATAAAGGTGAATAGGGTGGTGGCTCAGTTCTTCAAACGAAACGAGTTTGTGGCGGTTCGGCACCAGAAGCTGGAGTCTGGAGAAGGGAATTTCTGGCGCAGGGATGGGGTGCACCTAAATGCGGTCGGTACAGACCTTTGGTGCTTGGTGATTCAGGACGGAATTGAAGTGGCTTTGAGAGTATGGAGGGATGCAAACTCTTCAGGGAGTCAAGATTTTGCGTTTGTGGCAGGGGGTCCTCGGAGTTGGGAAGGATGTATGTGGTGGTATGGTTTTGGGGGGGAGCCATAAGGCTCTGACCTCCCCAAGCAACAGCATCGCTAGAACTGGATTTGGTCTGGCCTGAGAACAGTGGATCTTTCATATGGGATTCCTTTCTCACCTGGGACTGGTCAGTTGGTGCCTCCAAGCTAGGCGTACAGCTGGAGGTAAACACAAAAATTGGGCTAGTATGCCAGAATGTTGGCTCCGAGGACCTCCTTAGTTTAAAAGTTTTACAATGCTCAGGGATTATGCATGGTTATTAATGTTAATTGTTTGTTAATAAAGAAGGCTGCTGTGGCCAATTTATTCCATCCACTTGTCTAGAGTCTTTTTTGTATTTATGTAGGTGGAGTCTGATTCATATTGAGGAGGGACTAGACGGTGCCACGGCATGTGATATTTAAATATATTTTTCTGATTGTGCCATGTTTAAAAAGAGTGTGTCAGAAGCAGTGCCGTAGCTAGCGGGGGGGGGGGGGGGGCAGAGGGGGCAGCCGCCCCGTGCCCACTGACTCTGACCCCGGGGCTGCCATTAATACGTGCTTTGCTATTTACTAGATCGGTGTCTGCAGTTTAACTGTCAGACGCCGAGACCACAGACAGACATCTGCTTCTCAGCACAGGCGGGCGCGATAATGTCACAGCATCACGCCTCCTTCGCTGAGAGGCAGACGTCCTATGAGTGAACAGGGAGGAGGCTCCATTCATCTAAGGATCTCAGGTAGGTGAGTAGAAATTTCTTTTTTTTTTTTTTTTTTTTAGCGCAGTTGTGGGTAATTTAATAGTATTAGGGGTCGTTAGGAGGGGGAATTATAACTATAAGGGGAGGATTTATGTAAGGGCTATTAGGGGGCATTATGAATACAAGGGGGGAGGTTATTTATATACAGTCATATGAAAAAGTTTGGGCACCCCTATTAATCTTAATCATTTTTAGTTCTAAATATTTGGGTGTTTGCAACAGCCATTTCAATTTGATATATCTAATAACTGATGGACACAGTATTATTTCAGGATTGAAATGAGGTTTATTGTACTAACAGAAAATGTGCAATATGCATTAAACCAAAATTTGACCGGTGCAAAAGTATGGGCACCTCAACAGAAAAGTGACATTAATATTTAGTAGATCCTCCTTTTGCAAAATAACAGCCTCTAGTCGCTTCCTGTAGCTTTTAATCAGTTCCTGGATCCTGGATGAAGGTATTTTTGACCATTCCTCTTTACAAAACAATTCCAGTTCAGTTAAGTTTGATGGTCGCCGAGCATGGACAGCCCGCTTCAAATTATCCCACAGATGTTCAATGATATTCAGGTCTGGGGACTGGGATGGCCATTCCAGAACATTGTAATTGTTCCTCTGCATGAATGCCTGAGTAGATTTGGAGCTGTGTTTTGGATCATTGTCTTGCTGAAATACCATCCCCGGCGTAACTTCAAATTCGTCACTGATTCTTGTACATTATTCTCAAGAATCTGCTGATACTGAGTTGAATCCATGCGACCCTCAACTTTAACAAGATTCCCTTTGCCGGCATTGGCCACACAGCCCCAAAGCATGATGGAACCTCCACCAAATTTTACAGTGGGTAGCAAGTGTTTTTCTTGGAATGCTGTGTTTTTTTGACGCCATGCATAACGCCTTTTTGTATGACCAAACAACTCAATCTTTGTTTCATCAGTCCACAGGACCTTCTTCCAAAATGAAGCTGGCTTGTCCAAATGTGCTTTTGCATACCTCAGGCGACTCTGTTTGTGGCGTGCTTTCAGAAACGGCTTCTTTCGCATCACTCTCCCATACAGCTTCTCCTTGTGCAAAGTGTGCTGTATTGTTGACTGATGAACAGTGACACCATCTGCAGCAAGATGATGCTGCAGCTCTTTGGAGGTGGTCTGTGGATTGTCCTTGACTGTTCTCACCATTCTTCTTCTCTGCCTTTCTGATATTTTTCTTGGCCTGCCACTTCTGGGCTTAACAAGAACTGTCCCTGTGGTCTTCCATTTCCTTACTATGTTCCTCACAGTGGAAACTGACAGGTTAAATCTCTGAGACAACTTTTTGTATCCTTCCCCTGAACAACTATGTTGAACAATCTTTGTTTTCAGATCATTTGAGAGTTGTTTTGAGGAGCCCATGATGCCACTCTTCAGAGGAGATTCAAATAGGAGAACAACTTGCAATTGGCCACCTTAAATACCTTTTCTCATGATTGGATACACCTGGCTATGAAGTTCAAAGCTCAGTGAGGTTACAAAACCAATTTTGTGCTTCAGTAAGTCAGTAAAAAGTAGTTAGGAGTATTCAAATCAATAAAATGATAAGGGTACCCAAATTTTTGCACCGGTCAAATTTTGGTTTAATGCATATTGCACATTTTCTGTTAGTACAATAAACCTCATTTCAATCCTGAAATATTACTGTGTCCATCAGTTATTAGATATATCAAATTGAAATGGCTGTTGCAAACACCCAAATATTTAGAACTAAAAATGATTAAGATTAATAGGGGTGCCCAAACTTTTTCATATGACTGTAGGTTCATTAGGGGGCATAATTTACAGTGCCTTGCGAAAGTATTCGGCCCCCTTGAACTTTTCAACCTTTTGCCACATTTCAGGCTTCAAACATAAAGATATAAAATTTTAATTTTTTTTGGTGAAGAATCAACAAGTGGGACACAATTGTGAAGTGGAACGAAATTTATTGGTTATTTTAAACTTTTGTAAAAAATAAAAAACTGAAAATTGGGGCGTGCAATATTATTTGGCACCTTTACTTTCAGTGCAGCAAACTCACTACAGAAGTTCAGTGAGGATCTCTGAATGATCCAATGTTGTCCTAAATGACTGATGATGATAAATATATCACAAGGCATTATGGGAAAGGAGCTGGGGAGCTCATGCGCCCTCTGTTGGATGTAACAAATCCTCAATTTGCTTTTGACTCACCGAGCCTTGAGACAGCAAAAGGGATTTTAAATATAATCCACCTGTGTGTAATCAAGTCTCCGTATAAATGCACCTGCTCTGTGATAGTCTCAGGGTTCTGTTTAAAGCACAGAGAGCATCATGAAGACCAAGGAACACACCAGGCAGGTCCGTGATACTGTTGTGGAGAAGTTTAAAGCTGGATTTGGATACAAAAAGATTTCCCAAACTTTAAACATCCCAAGGAGCACTGTGCAAGTGATCATATTGAAATGGAAGGCGTATCAGACCACTGCAAATCTACCAAGACCCGGCCGTCCCTCTAAACTTTCATCTCAAACAAGGAGAAGACTGATCAGAGATGCAGCCAAGAGGCCCATGATCACTCTGGATGAACTTTATGGAAGAGTGGCAAGAAGAAAGCCATTTCTCAAAGATATCCATAAAAAGACTCGTTTAAACTTTGCCACAAGCCACCTGGGAGACACACCAAACATGTGGAAGAAGGTTCTCTGGTCAGGTGGAACCAAAATCGAACCTTTTGGCCACAATGCAAAACAATATGTTTGGCGTAAAAGCAACACCATGAACACCCTGAACACACCATCCCCACTGTCAAACATGGTGGTGGCAGCATCATGGTTTGGGCCTGCTTTTCTTCAGCAGGGACAGGGAAGATGATTAAAATTGATGGGAAGATGGATGGAGCCAAATACAGGACCATTCTGGAAGAAAACCTATTGGAGTCTGCAAAAGACCTGAGACTGGAACGGAGATGTATATTCCAACAAGACAATGATCCCAAACATAAAGCAAAATCTACAATGGAATGGTTCACAAATAAACGTATCCAGGTGTTAGAATGGCCAAGTCAAAGTCCAGACCTGAATCCAATCGAGAATCTGTGGAAAGAGCTGAAAACTGCTGTTCACAAACGCTCTCCATCCAACCTCACTGAGCTCGAGCTGTTTTCCAAAGAAGAATGGGCAAGAATTTCAGTCTCTCGATGTGCAAAACTGATAGAGACATACCCCAAGCGACTTGCAGCTGTAATCGCAGCAAAAGGTGGCGCTACAAAGTATTAACTTAAGGGGGCCGAATAATTTGGCACGCCCCACTTTTCAGTTTTTTATTTTTACAAAAGTTTAAAATATCCAATAAATTTCGTTCCACTTCACGATTGTGTCCCACTTGTTGATTCTTCACCAAAAAAATAAAAATTTTATATCCTTATATTTGAAGTCTGAAATTTGGCAAAAGGTTGAAAAGTTCAAGGGGGCTGAATACTTTCGCAAGGCACTGTATATAAGGGGTCATTAGAGGTGCAGTATTTATGTCAGGGGGAATCAGGGGCATAATGTAAGGGGGCAATTAATTTAATTAAGGTGGCACTTGGGCTTTATTAAGGCTAAGGCCCCACATAGCGGGCCGCAGCAAAAAGCGCTGCAGTGAAAACCGTCGCAGTTATGCATTGCGGTTTTTCCTGCAGCGCTTTTCACAGTAGGACTTTCTGCTTTCATTATACTTATAGGGAACCACCAGTGTTTGCTTAAGTATAATTGACATGTTGCACGTATTTTTACACAGTGTATGGATGGGATTTTAATGCAGCGTTTTTTTCCTCGGCATTTCCGCCACGTGAGGCTCCGGCCTTAAGAAGTTTTCCAGCCTATTTTTATTGATGATCTATCCTCAGAATAGATCATCAATAAGAGATCAGTGAATCCCTACTGACCAGCTGTATGAAGGGGCTATGGCGTCTGTTTATATCACACGCTGTCTGTTTATAGTGACCCTGTGATGTAATTCCAGCCTTGTCACAAAGATGTGTGTAGGACGAGGCTGTAGTTACATTACATGGCCACTATAAAAAGAATGACACTGTGTAAACAGAGAAGGGATCACCACACTTACACAGGTACCATGGTTCATTCAAACAACTGATCCTGGGGGTCCTGGGTATTGGAACCCCAATAATTTTACAAATTTTACCTTTTAATTAGGAAACACCTGGGGCATTATTAATAAGGGGCACTGTTTAAAGGGGGTACACAGGGAAGTTATTAATTTAAAGATGCAATTTATTATTATTATGGGGGGTTATATTATATATTTTATAATTGGGGGTAGCAGCAGGATGGGTGTGCAGGTGAGGACAATGTGGGTCAGGTGCCTGGAAAAGTAAGGAGCCAAAGATGTACTGTATGTTCTGCAAACTTTACAGACATTGAAAGAAGTGGTCATGGCGGTCCAGATGGAAGAGACGCGAATGATTAGTCAGAGACGTCACCGGTAACTCACAAAATGTTACTGCACTGTATTCATCCAAATGGTCTGCAGGGCCCTGTGTAGAGCCGATATATACCACTGTACGGTCACCGTATAGTGATAATATTGGTATACCTAAGTTGGGGGCCCACTTGGACATGTTCGCCCCCCCCCTATGCTGAACCTCTAGCTATGCCTCTGGTCAGAAGTAAATTTGTTATCAACCTACATCACAGGACCTTGAAGAGGTGATGATTCTACAGTTTTCAAATAGGTCTCGGTGTGATGGAAATCCTATAAGTAAATTACATTGTTTATGTGTGTACATATGTGATGATATGCCCAGGAATAAGACATTGTTATCTGTCAGTGAAGTCTGTGATTGGTGCTCCCCTTTAGGGTGGGTTCACACCTGCGCTTCAGTCCGTCCGTTGCCAATCCGAGTGAAAATCTCGGCGAACGGGATTGGCATCGGATACAGACAGGTCAGCGACGCATTGGTTAAAAACCCATTCATTTGAATGGGGTTTTAAAGCAATGCGTCGCTAACCTGTCTGTATCCGATGCCAATCCCGTTCGCCGAGATTTTCACTCAGATTGGCAACGGACGGACTGAAGCGCAGGTGTGAACCCACCCTTAAGTAGCACAAGACAGATGAGGGGATTATAAAACTGCCAGACACAGGAACTTCTGTACATCAGAGAAGGAGGGAGGTGAGGTCTGGATGACCCAGCTTTCCCTGGCAAGGAATAAACATTTCAACCCTACCTCATAAAAGGTGGGGGGTGCCTTAAAGGGGTTGTTCAGGATAAATTAATACTTTAGCTATAAGCCCCCTATGCCCCCCCTCCAACTTTCTAAATAACATGTATAACTAATTATTTTTAGTTTTACTGTAATATATGTAGGTCATGTGACCTAGATATATTACATTTTTTGACTTTCTGCTGACGTCTCGGGGGGTTGGTCTAAGGGATATTCGCACATCCCGGGATGTCACTGAAGTAAATCACAATGCATCATGGTAGGAAAACAGAGGAAGATGGGCAGGTACACAAATGCAGAAAATGCCAGGAGCTCACATTGAACCCCATAAATCACTCAAAACACTGCTAAAGGTATTTGGTTGCACTTATTAACCTATTAATAGCTTTAACAGACCTTTTTTCAAAAAAAATGTTTGTTTTTTTTGTCGGAAAATCCCTTTAACAAAGAAGCATCTAAACTAGATGGGACTCATGAATAGAGGGGACATGTCTGAATATGAGTCAGAGCCCTATCATTATAAAAACTGTCAATACCAAAAAAACTGTGTCACATCTTTGAAGCCAGCAGAGCTAGGTGCTGGTCATCCCATTTGAGATCCTTCCAAGCTCCATTCAATCAAAAGGACTCTAACTTATGACGTTTTTCTGTTTTTATTTTTCTTCCTTTTATTATACAACTGTTTGCTTGTCTATGCTTTGTTTGTCTCTTTTTTATATACGTACCAAACCTCTGGATATTAAAGCATTCAACTTAATGGTGGTCTGGGTATGCTCTATGAAACCATTGCCTTTTAATGTGTGTTTTTGTCAAATTGTGGTGCATTGACTGTGTTAGAGTTAGATTTACGCTCAATTTGTAGCCTGAGTGAAGAGTGAGTGCAAGACTGAGTGGAGTGAATTAACCCCTGATAGCCAGACCTATGTCATGTGTTAGGACGGTCCGTACGTGACACTCTGTTAATTCAGCTTTAGGGTCCGATCTTCAGGTAAATCATCATTTTATTTATATGTAAATGAGAGGAAAAGTGCTTTGGGGGTCATGCCTTTGCTTTGGTCTCAGCGCTATATTCCAGGGAAAAGCACTTTTGCCCTCATCTGCATATGAAAAAAACAGCGATTTACTTGAAAACTGGGCTCCAAAGCTGAATAACAGAGCCATATTTGGAAACTGTAGAATCACCTCTACAAGGTACTGGGATTAGGTTTATAACAAATTTTCTGCTGACAGACTCCCTTTAATGTAGGTCTAGATGTTACAGTGTACAAAAGTGTCTGTTGTTCTTCTATTCATATTATGCACGTTTTAAACAGTATGCAGTATTTTTTTACTATGTGTTTTTGGCGCTAATAAAACCATGTAATACATATGCTTCTATCTGCTTTCCTTTTGATAATTTTAAGTCTAAAGCTAAAATTAGGTGCTTCAAATAAAATGTATTTCCTATCCACAGAATAGGGGTAAATTGAAGATTGGTGGGGTTCTGACCGCCTATCACAGAGTGACCATCTGAACAGTGATGGTTATGCTAGTTTGCTGCCTCTCCATTCATTTCTGTGGAGATGTCAGAGATAACAGAATACAGCAAATAAGAGTGGATGGAATCACGTAAAAAGACATTACACTAGTTCATGTTGTCCGTAATTCACGAGGTTAACCTGGATTAGAACTCTCCTTGAGAGAAGAGAGTGAGCCCACATTCACATGACCGTGGTACAAAACAGCCATTAAAAACTCTCATTTTTCAATGACGCTTTCACAAATCCCTCGTACATGACAGTTTATGGAGCATGACCTACATTTTTACCATCCGCAACAGTGAAAGAATAGCCCCTATTCACAGACATTGAAACTAATGCGGTCGTGTGACAGCCTGTTAAAAAAAAATTCTGATACTCACTGTCGTGTGAATATAGGGTTTCGATACCTGACAAACATATTAATTTACAAGATATATGAAATTAGATACTGATGTAATTTTTTGTCCCTATGTATGGCTGTTCATGTAATCTTAATATCACAGACGCTGCTTTCTGTTGAACATAGGAGGCTGTGCGGTTTGGTCTGAAATTATGAACTGGCATTTCGTAGGTCTCCCAAGTGTACCCGTATACAGTAATGCAGTGAAGAGAGCTGCAGTAATTCTGTGTCACTATCATTATTACAATGTGCTGTTGTCTTGAGTGCTGCTTCCCTTCCCCCACGCATTGATGTCAGCAGATAGACTGCAGATGGCATCAAGGAGGGGGAGTATTTCTAAATCCCGCCCCATTCACTGTTGCCCTAGTTCATCCTAGCAGAGATGCTTCTGCAGAAAGTAGGTTTTAGAGCACAAGAGGATTTCTCAGTAGGCTTAGCCGCTGTTAACCCATTCCGTGCAAGTGTAATAACTAGAAAAGCATTCTAAAATATCTGTTCAGATAATGCTGTTACTATCATTTATACTAAGCATTATCTATCATTATCTACCATCATTATGATTACATATATAATATTATAGATAGATCATAGATAAGATATCCTATAGATCATCCTTCTCTTAACTGCAGTGCACATGTTATTGCCTGTGCTATGTGCCTCACTGTCCCTCCTATCCCTAGCAATGTTGTTTTGCGACCGTATCTCATTTACTGCAAACGTTATTAGATGGTTCTTCATGTAGATATATATTTTCTTTTTTGCCAAATGCTGTTTCTTTTTTTTTTTACTTCCGACCTTTCCACCATACACCCTCCCCCCCCCAAAAAAATAGGGGGGAGCAGAGCTGCATAACCAGAGAGAGGAGCGAACTCACAACAGAATAAGGGAAGGTGCTAAAATGATCATGGTTATACGGAAAGGCAAAGCAGATTTTGGAAACAAGAGATTACAGGACATTGCTAGCAAGAGCAATGAATGAGAGAAGGCTAAGAGGTAAGGAATGAAGGAAACTAAAAATCTCAAATGAAAGCTTGAAAAAGAAAAAAATTCAAAGAAGAGGGGGGTGGGGGTCTGCTAGTGTAGAGACCACTGCAAAGGAGACAGTGTAAGTATGGGGATTGTTCCAGAAAGACTGTGTAATGGGAAGTATGTGTACAGCATGACTGATGTATCCAGCCGTGTGCATCCCCCATACATTGCTGTATGCACAGCTCCATGACAGAGTGGCTCTGAGGACTACATACTCAGGTATTTTGTACATCAAGGTATGCATATTTTTCTTCCTCTTGATATATAGACAGTGGACAGATATGTGTATGTGTACATATATTTATACATTATAATTTTAGTTCATTCTTTTTTTGCGACAATAATCTTATTTAGGACAAATGTACAGACTCGGTAACCAATGAATCGTGAAGATTTCAAAGGTATACAAACATATTTATGGTGGTCAATGTGTATTCAATATCATTCCAGACAACAAAAAGCCTTGTTGATACAGGATAGCAATCTTACTAAATACATTTATGTATAACATTGTGTTACATACAGTATAGATTTAGTATGGATGAATGCTGTGTATGTTATTGCACAACTCACATCTGTAGCTAATTATGTGCATACTGTATATCAAATAGCTCCAATTTTCACTCTGTCCATCTATTTCAATAAAGCTTTATTTGCACAGACAATGAAGTCTTATATGTGGTTGAGTTGTCATGATGCGTTTTGTGTGGTGCTACTCTGTGACTTGCACTTTAGTATCTGAAAAGTAAATAAAGAGTTAAATTAAAGACGTCTGTCATTGGACTTTGAAGAATCATTTCAACATGCTGATAATTTTACATGGTGAATGTAGTCTGTGTTTTAGCATTACACATCTTCTCCATGTGAAAGCTTTATAGTGCTTTATTGAAAATCGCATAATGCCTGCCTGAAATCTGCTTGTGTAACACTGGAAAATAGCCTAGGTGAAGAGGTCAGTGATGTAATGGAGGATAGCCATCATCTGTCACATCTGCAAGCTGTAATATGGCTATACAATCTGTGTGCAGAGATTTGCAATGGGAGGTTTACTGTGGGAGTGCATTTGCTGTCATTATTAGGGTGAAAATATAAACCTCACACTCCTATGTCTTCAGTCACAAATACTTTCATTGTCCACATTCAATGAACCAGACACTCTACCTTTACGCAAAACAAATGCAACAGAAAAAATGGTGACCTGTTTTAATTACAATAGTGCAAGTGTGAACATTCATCAACAAGTACTGTCTCCAATAATCCTCTTCATGTTAGCATGTTCCATAAACTTAATAGTAACAGATATGGGAAGAGCCAACAGCCTGGCCTTCAGTTATGCTTGGGTTGTTATTCCCATGAGATGAAAACCTCTAGAAGAACATTTGTGCACTGAACTGTAAGTGTCCATGTTAGCATGCAAGGGAAAAAGCAGCTGGCATGGAGTAAATCCCCTCCTACATCGTGGCTGGTTTGCTGCTATATATTGATGTACCTTCCAGGTAAGTTAGATTAAAAGGTTGAAAACAAGCTTAACAACCCAGCACTATACACACTGAAATATTCCATATTAATGTGATATTATCAAGGAATAAAATATATGCTTCACATTTACATTCAGCATTACTTCATCTGCCTATGTCTCCTGGAAGCAAGGCTGGGTGCACAGATAAGATGAACTGCTCACCCTCATCATTTTCTTTTCATGTTAGGCTGAGTTTACATGTTGTGGCCATGGCATGGCTCAAACCACACTGACATACAGTTTTACTGCAAATTTATGGCTGTGCAATTTTGCGGCTAAAACTGCTCTTTACCTACAAAGTTATCAATAAGGGTCAATATTTCCCAGCACTGGGTTATTGGGTGTTGAAGTCAAGGGTTCTTTACTATGTGTACATACAGTATTATCTGTTCACACATTTTATGTCTATACAGTTTTTACATGGACAAGCAAAAGACTATATTATTGACTGTGTCTTCTGACCAGAGTTTTACAGAACTCTGAGATTCTTTGGATCTGGATAAGACAGTAGCAGCATAAGCTGTTACTAGCTAAATAAGTTCATCCTGCTCAGGCTACATTCACATCTGCGCCAAAGTCTCTGTTAGGCTGTGTTCACACAGAGTTTTTTGGCAGCGGACTTTGACGCGGAATCCACCTCAAAATCCTTCTGAAAAAATGCCTCCCATTCATTTCAATGGGAGTCAGTAGCGTTTTTTTCTCTAGCGTTTTTTTTTCCTCTAGCGGAAAAAAATCGACATGATGTATCTTCAGGCGGATTCTGCCTGCGGTGTCCGCGGCTCGAGGCTTCCTCCTGATTAGGCCCATTCATCCGGGCCTAATCAGGAGCAGGATGCCGCGACGGAATGCTGATGCACTGCATTCCCATCCCGTCGCGGCAGACCGCGGCGAAAATTCCGGCAAGAACCCCATTCTTGCCTCAGGAAAGTTTGGTTAGGTTCAGGCAAAGTATTTTATAGTCTGACCCAAAAATTAACTGCTTTGCCTTTCTTAAAGTCAAGCATCTCTGAAAGTAGGATCCCACTAGTGTCCCCAACCCTGGCGGACCCAAACAACGGAGAGGCAGACCGCTAAAACAGCAGTAACACACAGAGTCCAGTGGAACTCATTCACTCCAATGGGATCCAAGGGTGTCTGATATTTGGCAGACTTTCACACTACCATTGGATGTCCATTCTAATAATGTCCGTTCAAAAACAAAAACGGACATCTATCATAACAGACACTAACTGATTTTAATGTGTCCATTTTTGAACTGATCCATTTAATGTTTTTTTTTTTTTTTTTTTTTTTTTTTTGTTTCTGCTTTCTGAGCATGAGCAGAAAAAAATGGACAGTATAATGGACACCCGTCCATTAGCCATAGACATTAATGTTAAAAAATAATGGATGTTTAATGTCCGTCATAAGTCCCTTTATTTTGAATGGACACAAAAGTCCTGCACCCCGAGTTTTTATGTCCCCGAAAAAAAACAGATATGTGACGGATTTGGTGTAAACGGACACTAACAGACAACAGATAAAATCCCATTGAAATTAATGGGATTTTTAAAGGATATATGACGGTTCTGTTAGTGTCCGTTGTTAACATTTTGTAATGGATGCTAGCAATGGACACTACTGTACTAATGGCAGTGTGAACGCCCCCTAAGAGGGAAGTGTTCCTTTTTTTTTGCATGAAAGGGCAATGTGCCAAAGATATGCCACAACTATTCCCATCTACGCCGATTTTCTGGTGTAAAGGGAATAGTAAATTCCCCCCACTAAAACAGCTTAGAGATTACATTGACTCTGTAGCTTATACAAGTGTGGCTGCTCGTACCTCACACATGTCAATGTTCTGATCTCATTTACATTTTACTGATGTTGTAAATGATAACATAGAGACTTCCTATGCAAGAAGGATTTCACCTATCGTAGCAAAAGCATTTTGTAGTTTGTAAAAGGAATCAATCCTAAATAAGCAATACAGTACAACCAAAACCATTCATTGTGCCATGTCATCATTTTTGCATTTTGCTTCGTGCAGACTGTCATGCATGAGAAATTGCTGTTTTGTTAAGGATATAGTTCAATGAGTTACAGTGGATTTTGTAGGAGCAAGCAATGTATACAAGATTTTTTTTTCCTATCTAGAAATGCTGTAAGGAAAAAAAACAGTTAGTGCTGGTCAGCACCAGCAGGAGGCAATATGCTCTTATCCATTATTTAGTTATCATGTATTATTTATCTAACACAGATATATATATCATGCATTGCTGTCCACAGTAGGGCATATTCATCAACAATTCTGAGCCAGGCTGTAATTTTGTCTTATTTCATAAATCCTTGTACATATTCTGTTTCCATATACAATTCCGAGGCATAAAGGGATGCAGTAAGGCTGCAGACTACCACCATAGATTTCACAGCAAATGTGGAAAATTTAAGTATAGATTTTACTCTATGTACTGCAAACGATAAAACCCACAAAAAAGCAACAGATACACAAATGAATTGACATGCCATGGATCAGAAAATCAGCAGCATAAACCCAATTGCTCATGGATTTTTTCCAATACACGTGAATATTTTTAAAACCACATCCACATGTATTGTGTTAATTGCTGCAACTCTTGGAGCGCAAATATGCAGCTGCTCTACTGTGAATTCAACCTAAGGTTAAGGCCGCACGTTGTAGAAATGCTGTGCTTTTTGGTGCAGATTTTGTTTTGTTTTTTGAGCCAAAGCCAAGAGTAGCTTTAAAAGGAATGGAAAATATATAGGATGCACTTCTCCCTTTTTCTAAATCCACTGCTGGTTTTGGTTCAAAAAAGCACAGCAAAATCTGACCCCCTACCTCCCAAAAAACAGAGCTTTTCCACAATGTATGGCTTGTATGTTTACATGCTTAAAATGCATGTGTAAACCACATTATTTCAATCCTATTCTGAATTGGTAATGAATTTTCTGCAGCTGTGTGTTAGAAAACTGCATTAGTTATTATTATTTATTTATTTAGCTTACTTATATAGCGCCATCATATTCCACAGTGCTTTATAGATGTTGTCAATCACTGTCCCATATAGGGCTCATTACTGCAGATTCCATATGAAAACAGTGGAAACTGCAGCGGATAGCAACACTTGAATTAACTTCAAAGAATCGGGCAAAGTTCACATCTGCGTAGAAGTCTCGAGACTTCGCCGCAGATTCCGCTGCACGCTTCCGCTGAATTCTGCTGAATTTTTGCAATGTATCCACTTAAGAAATCTTATTTCTGCATTTGCAGTTTCAACTGCCACAAATTGCCTTGTGGATAAGGCTAGGTTCACACTTCCACCGGGCTCTCCGTCATTCGACGGAGACCCTGTCCGCTAAAACAGCGGTTACCCGTGGATCCCACTGTAGACCACTGAGCTCCATGCTACGGCCTCCTTACCGATGAGATATTTATGGCCTAACCTAAAGATTGGCCATAATTAAAAAAAAAAAAAAAAATCATGGACAACCCCTAAGCTAATACAGGATTTTCTGGGCTTCAGATATTAATGACTAATAATCTGACACTCGACACCCCCACGATCAGCTGATATCAGCAACTGCAGTGCCAGAAATACATGGTCTAAACACCTGGAAGTAGAAAATTCCACTGCTTTAATGGGAATGTCATGTAGATGATGCATTATTGATTTGGACTTTAAGGTCTGTAGATCAGTGGTTCTCAATCTTTTCAAGTGAAGTACCCCCATGGAGAAAACATCCCAATTGAGTACCCCCAAAGTAGCAATCTCTTATAAATGAAAGAAAGGCTTAGTTTGGAGCCTTCGATAACAATTATATATGGCCCCCTCAGTGGCCTCACATGTAGTATAATAGCCCCTTCAGTGCCCCCACATTCAGTAGAATGTCCCCGTGAGTACCCCACATGTAGTATAATGGCCCCCACAGTGTCCACACATATAATATAATGGTGTTCACATGTAAAATAAAGCCCCCCATATATAATATAGTGCCTTGCAAAAGTATTCATACCCCTTGAACTTTTTCACATTTTGTCACCTTACAAACACAAACTTAAATGTATTTTATTGAGATTTTAAGTGATAGACCAACATAAAGTAGCAAATAATTGTTAAGTGGAACGAAAATCTTTTGGGGTATGTCTCTACCAGCTTTGCGCATCTAGAGACTGAGATTTTTGTCCATTCTTCTATGCAGAATAGCTCAAGCTCAGCCAGATTGGATGGAGAGCGTCTGTGAACAGCAATTTTCATGTCTTCCCGTTGATGCTCAATGGGATTTAGGTCTGGACTTTGACTGGGCTATTCTAACACATGAATATTCTTTGATCTAAACCATTCCACTGTAGCTCTGGCTGCATGCTCATGGTCATTGTCTTGCTGGAAGATGAATCTCCTTCCCAGTCTCAAGTCTTTTGCAGCCTCCAACAGGTTTCCTTACAGGATTGCCTTATATTTAGCTCCATCCATCTTCCCATCAACTCTGACCAGCTTCCCTGCTGAAGAAAAGCATCAACCACAGCATGCTGCTGCCACCACCATGTTTCACAGTGGGGATGGTGTGTTCAGGGTGATAAGCAGGGTTACTTTTCTGCCACGCATAGCACTTTGCATTTAGGGCAAAAATTTCAACTTTGGTCTCATCTGACCAGAGCACCTTCTTCCACCTTCTTCTTGCTGTGTCTCCTATATGGCTTGTGGCAAACTGCAAACAACACTTCTTATGTCTTACAGCAATGGTTTTCTTCTTGCCACTCTTCCATAAAGGTCAGATTTGTGGTGTGCACGTCTGTGGACAGATTCTCCAACCTGAGCTGTGGATTACTGCAGCTCCTCCAGAGTGACCATGGGCCTCTTGGCTGCTTCTCTGACCAGTGCTCTCCTTGCTCGATCTATAAGTTTAGGTGGACAGCCATGTCTTGGTAGGTTTGCAGTTGTAGAATACTTTTTCCTTTTTTGGATGATGGATTGAACAGTGCTCCTTGGGATGCTCAAAGTTTGGGATACGTTTTTATAACCTAACCCTGCTTTAAACTTCTTCAGAACTTTATCTCTGACCTGTCTGGTGAGTTCCTTGGTCTTCATGATGATGTTTGTTCACTAGTGTTCTCTATCAAACCACTGAGGCCTTCACCGAACTGGTGTATTTATACTGAGGCTAAATTACATACAGTTGGACTCTATTAACTAATTAAGTGACTTCTGAAGGTAATTGATTGCACTGGATTTTATTTAGGGGTATCAGAGTACAGGGAGCTGAATACTTTTGCACCTCACACTTTTTAGATTTTTATTTGGTTAAAATTTTGAAAACCATGTATCATTTTCGTTCCACTTCACAATTATGTGCTACTTTGTGTTGGTCTATCACTTAAAATCTCAATAAAATACATTTAATTTTGTGGTTGTAAGGTGACAAAATGTGAAAAAGTTCAAGGGGTATGAATACTTTTGAAAGACACTGTATAAAGGCCTCTACATTCAGTGATCTTTTTTATATGTGATTAGTTATCTGTATTCAATACTTACCACCGGGGTGGATTAAGGGTACCATGGGTCTCAGGCTGTTCAGAAAGCGTGGCCCCTTACATTCATGTCATAGATCCCTTTGACAGAATAATAGCAGCCCTCCAAATAGTATAATATCCCATAATGGCCCCCATACAGTATAATGTCCCGTACTGGCCCCCGTGCAGCATAATGTCTCATAATGGCCCCCGTGTAGTATAATGTTCCATAGTGGCCCATCTACACATTGCAATGTCCTGTTGGGGCCCCCAGTATGATGTCCCAGAGTGGCCCTCCACACAGTATGATGTCCAAGACTGACCCCTGCGTTAATAAAATTTAAAAAATCCCACATACATAGGGATTTTCTAACAATTTCAGGTTTGCCTAAACTCCCCTTTTCTGGGGTTTGGCCAAACCCTAAATTGTAAGACTTTGCCACCCACAAACTACTATTATACTCTGGGGTCTTTTCAGACTCTCAGAGTAGAATTAGCAGAGGTCCAGGGAAGGTGAATAAACATAACAGTGTTACTGACCTCCCCTGGGCTCTGGAGCCATGTTCAGCCATCAAAATGACATCAGGCCCAATCACAGACATCAGTGGTCATTCATCATTATACCATGTGACCGCTAAGGCCTAATCACAGGTGAGTAATACAGTTTGTTATGTTTACCCCTGAAGAGATCCCACAATATTAAAGTATAATAATTGTGGGTGGCACTATCCCCAGGGCTACACTCCACAGTGTTGGTAGTTCGTGTGCCACTGCCATAGACTATAATAAGATCCATATGTTATCTGTTATGATGTCTGTCATTTATATATGTATATTTTCTTAAAATGCACTGCTCCACACATTTTGTAAAGTTAAAAAAACATAGAGAGGAATATCCCTACAATAACTAGAGGGGGGTGATACCTTAGAATAATGGGGGAGATCTATAAAGACTAATACAAGAAAAAGTGGAGTAGCTGCCCATAGCAGTTCATCAGATTCTGGCTAACTTTACTCAGGACCAGAGGAATGCAGTGGTAGCCAGGATCGTAGCTATAGGTGGTGCAGTGATAGCAGTTGCTACCAGCCCTGGACTCTGAGGGGGCCCCACAGGTCCCTCTGACACATAAAATATACCATTATTTTACATGGCACAAGGTAGGTAGGGGCCCCATTACAGATTTTGCACTGGTGTCCAGAAGCTTCAAGTTACACCTCTGGTGGTAGCAGTTGATATTAGACCATGGACCCTGAGTGGGCCTCAAAGGTTTCTCTGCCACGTAAAATATACCACTAATCTACATGGAATAACGTAGGAAGATTATAGATTTTGCAATGGGACCCAGGAGCTTCAAGTTACGCCTCTACTCTGAACTGCTTTTTAAAAAGCAAATGTTACAACCTGATTATCGTTGTAGGTACAACTTCAATTTTCCCTTAATCTAGTGTGTAAAATCAGCCCAGGGTTACTCATCCTAACTCTCAAGCAACTCCAATAGGCTATGTTTTCAATCTCTCATAGATGGAATACGTTTAACAATGACACTAAAGAAATCATGTAATAAACCCTTCCAGACATCTGCCATACTATTATGGTGGATGTTGAGTATTTAAAGACCCAGTGCTAATGCCTGCGATCAGAGCATTAAGGCCCCCAGCACCTTGGACATTTCGCCTCTGATAAAAATTTGAATAAAAAGCGATCAAAACATCAGACATTCCACAAAATGGTATACACTACTGTTCAAAAGTTTGGGGTCACCCAGACAATTTTGTGTTTTCCATGAAAACTCACACTTTTATTTATCAAATGAGTTACAAAATGAATAGAAAATATAGTCAAGACATTGACAAGGTTAGAAATAATGATTTTTATTTGAAATAATAATTTTCTCCTTCAAACTTTGCTTTCATCAAAGAATGCCCCATTTACAGCATTGCAGACCTTTGGCATTCTAGCTGTTAATTTGCTGAGGTAATCTGGTGAAATTTCACCCCATGCTTCCAGAAGCCCCTCCCACAAGTTGGATTGGCTTGATAGGCACTTTTTGCGTACCATACGGTCAAGCTGCTCCCATAACAGCTCAATGGGGTTGAGATCTGGTGACTGCGCTGGCTACTCCATTACAGATAGAATACCAGCTGCCTGCTTTTTCCCTAAATAGTTCTTGCATAATTTGGAGGTGTGCTTTGGGTCATTGTCCTGTTGTAGGATGAAATTGGCTCCAGTCAAGCGCTGTCCACAGGGTATGGCATGGCGTTGCAAAATGGAGTGATAGCCTTCCTTATTCAAAATCCCTTTTAGCTTGTACAAATCTCCCACTTTACCAGCACCAAAGCAACCCCAGACCATCACATTACCTCCACATGCTTGACAGATAGCGTCAAGCACTCTTCCAGCATCTTTTCAGTTGTTCTGCGTCTCACAAATGTTCTTCTGTGTGATCCAAACACCTCAAACTTCGATTCGTCTGTCCATAATACTTTTTTCCAATCTTCCTATGTCCAATGTCTGTGTTCTTTTGCCCATATTAATCTTTTCCTTTTATTAGCCAGTCTCAGAGATGGCTTTTTCTTGGCCACTCTGCCCTGAAGTCGCCTCTTCACTGTAGACGTTGACACTGGCGTTTTGCGGGTACTATTTAATGAAGCTGCCAGTTGAGGACCTGTGAGGCATCAATTTCTCAAACTAGAGACTCTAATGTACTTGTCTTGTTGCTCAGTTGTGCAGCGGGGCCTCCCACTTCTCTTTCTACTCTGGTTAGAGCCTGTTTGTGCTGTCCTCTGAAGGGAGTAGTAAAGACCGTTGTAGGAAATCTTCAGTTTCTTGGCAATTTCTCACATGGAATAGCCTTCATTTCTAAGAACAATAGACCGTCAAGTTTGACATGAAAGTTCTCTTTTTCTTGCCATTTTGAGAGTTTAATCGAACCAACAAATGTAATGCTCCAGATTCTCAACTAGCTCAAAGGAAGGTCAGTTTTATAGCTTCTCTAACCAGCAAAACTGTTTTCAGCTGTGCTAACATACTTGCACAAGGGTTTTCAAGGGTTTTCTAAACATCCATTAGCCTTCTTACACAGTTCGCAAACACAATGTACCATTAGAACACTGGAGTGCTGGTTGCTGGAAATGGCCCTCTATACACCTATGTAGATATTGCATTAAAAACCAGATGTTTGCAGCTAGAATAGTCATTTACCACATTAACAATGTATAGATTGTATTTCTGATTCATTTAGTGTTATCATCATTGAAAAAAACTGTGCTTTTCTTTCAAATATAAGGAAACTTTTAAGTGACCCTAAACTTTTGAACGTTAGTGGAACTAAAAAGTAGATTTGGCCTGCAAAAAAAGATACCTTATGAATCCCTATACATGGAAATATAAAAAAGTTACAGGTGTCAGAATATGACGACTCCAAAAATTTTTTTTTTTTGTGCAAAGTTTGGGATTTTTTTTAAGGGGTTAAAACGCAAAAAAAACTATGCAAGTTTGGTATCCCTGGAATCATACCAACCCATATAATACAGGTGACATATAATTTTGGCTGCAGAATGAATGCCGTAAAAACAAAGCCCGTAAGAATGTTGCATAAAACAGTTTTTCTCCATTCTGAGTTTTTTTTGGGCTTCCCAGTATATTGTTCAGAATATTAAATGGTATCATTACAAAGTACAATTTGTCCCACATTAAGCCCTCAGATGGTTCTGAAAAATAAAGTTATGAGGTGTGTAGTCAAAAAACAAAATTCAAAATTTGAAAAATGCCAGTGGCGGGAAGGGGCTAATAGACTGTCAAAAAATAGGTAATGTCCTATTTTTGTCCATTTTAACAGATCCCTCGATACACTTAAATGTATGAGGGAATCCAAGAAAACAGGTGCGCCTCGGGTGTAAAATGGCCATGAAAAATGTCCATTTCTCCTGACTATTTTGTACCATGATCATGCGACTATTGGTTTATCTGCTCCACTGGCTTAGATTTTGTGACATGCCCAATAAAGCTTATTTACTCTATGTTCACACCTGCATTGGGGTTTCCATTCTACGGGTGCACTTTGGGACCCGAAAAACGGAAACCCAATCCACTTAAAAAGTGGTTTCCCGTGGATCCCATAAACTTATAATGGGTTCCTGCGGGTTTCAGGACTTGCTTACAGGACTTTTCTCTCTGCATTTTTCTAGAGGAATGGGGAACGGAATCCCCAAATAGTCAGCGATCGCAGAACCCAACCTTAGAGCCATATACTTTGTGCAAAGAACAAAACTGAGTTCCTCAGACCAAAGCAGAAAACGTTTCCCAAACAAAAACTCTGAGAAAGGTTTAACTACTTTGTTCTGACAGGGTCAGATTCCATTCCTAGCAAAGTATACAGTTCCCATATGGTGCCATATTTCAGTTGTCTGAATGCCTATTCTTCTTACAAGCTTATAGAATGTATTGTTAGTTTCTGTGGAGTTAATAATACTGTTTTCTTTTACCTTATTGGTGCATGAAAATCAAGAGGTTGAGGGAGCACTTATAAATACAGCAGACTCATCATTTTCAGTGAAGTACTCCAACTCTCCTACCATCAACTATCATGTCCAAGACAGGGAATGAATGGACAGGTGGCTACGCACACTTAGGGCTCTCTTCTTTTATCTGTTTAGGAGTCACACTAGCAGCAGTTGTTTTCACAAATTTCATTTTGATTAAAGGAGAAATTCTGGCTCAGCAGGGATGGGGGTCAAAAAATTCCTTTGTAGATAGTGCAGGTTCTATTTTTTCAGCAAACTGATAAAACTGTTACTAAAGTCAATATTTTCTAGATTTGCTGTGCACCGTGTACTTTTTTGTCTTCAGCATTAGAGATCCATTAAAACACGACCTTAGCTTTCACCTCTGACTCATTTAATAATGAAAAGGGAACTGGAAACAGGAAGACAGTGGGAAATACCCAAAACCTTATTGTAGTTGTTCAGAGCAAAACAACTCAAGTCTTACACACCAGAACTAAATTGTATAAATAAAAGCATACACTTCAATCTCAGATGGTTTACTTTAGGATCATTTTTGCTGTTTGCTTAGCTTATAGTGTATGTTCTTTTGCATATCTCATCCCATGTCAGAAGGTCTTAAAGTACTGCATGGCAACCATTTTGGAACCACCATTGCATATACATACGTAATACATATTTGACAAAAAATGCATGCTATGTCACATAACTCCATGAGGCTAAGGCCCCACGTAGCGAGCTGCAGAAAAGACAGTATCAGAAACGCATCATGTTTTTTTCCGCAGCGTTTCTCACAGAAAGTCTGCAGAGTTTTCCTTTGCGGACTTTCTGCCGCTATTATACCGATAAGGAAAAACACCAGCATTTCCGCAGGTATAATTGACATTTTTGAAAACGCAGCTTTTCTACTGCAGATTTTTTTCTGCAATGTGTGGATGGGATAAGCCATAATCCAATCCACTTTGGAGGTACTGTAAAACGCAGCATTTTTTGACGTGGCGTTTTCGCAATATGGGGCTCCAGCCTAAGGGAGATTTTTCAAAGGAAAAGTGGAATAGCCGTTCACTGAAAAATGAAGGGTGAATCTGCTAAGTTCATAATAGTTTTTATAAATTTCCCAAGATGTTTAGTGGTATTAACTTAGCCCATGCACTATGCATAACAAATCCATTCAACATCCACCTGCTGCATGGACATACACCAGCCATAATCACTTCTCTCATGCATGCAAGTCAAGGCTTCCTGCACAGACATTGCAATGGCCCCCTGGGAAATGTAGTCGACTCCATTTTAAAGAAGCACCTTCTTTACTACATTATCCAATGGTGAGGGCCATCAGATGACTAGCAAGAGCCAATAAACATCCTCAATGTCCTGAATGTTTATTGCCTCTTGTAGTCATATGTACTAATACACTGCCCTACTGCCCACATGTTTTTGAGACACTGCAGCCATCAACCAATTTCTTTCTCACTCTGCTTCAATTACATTGTGAGTCCGTCTGTCCAATTGCCCGATAAGCCAACTCCCCTGCCCAATCCTAACTGTGCAGCACTCTGCATCAGATATGGCTGCTGATAAAAGGTCAAGTGATTTAACTTATCAGCAACCACATCAGAACCATACCAAATCAGCGAGTGTCATATCCCCACAGATCTAATATAGTTGGTCTATCCTAAGGATAAGCCATCAATACTAGAAACCAGATATCCCCTTTAAACTAAGCTCTTGACACAGATGTAAGCATAACCTATATTTGACGTTGGGACTTAAGGATATTGATGGTACCTACCTTTACTAACCTGTGGTAGAAAGCTGATGGAGATACAACCACAACATTTATTAAGAGAAGCCTAGATGCACTTGCTGAAAATACTGTATAGTTCTAACTATATACACCTCAATGGTCAGACTTCACATAGAATATTGGTGCAAATGTACTAATCAAATTGAGCAACTGCCCAAAAGATAATAGGCTGAACATGATGTTATGATGGAAGAAGATAGATCTTCTGTAGGGAAGACACAAGGAATTTATTTGAACACAGTGTCTGTCCTGCACTATTAGCCAAATATGCCTTTGATCTTAAGGATGTGAATCCTGTAAAATGTATACTGTATATTCTAATAAATATTATTGACATGTGGATTTTCTTGTTTAATGTATTACATTTTAATGTTAGCTATACGTGCAATTATTTACCCACATAGATTTCACTGCAAAGTGAACACATCAGCAAAACTAACAACTCTTCCTAAAAGACTATTCCTATCTTATAGTTATGGCAGGTTACTAAGATATGCTATCATCTTTTGATAAGTGTGGTCCGGCCTGTGTCTCCTTCACTTTTTTGTTTATTCCCACTATTGGTGAAGGTCTCAGAGATCAGACTTCCTCTGATCATAAAATAGTGGCATATTGTAGGGAAATACCATCATTTATTTTGTAATTTTGTGTTTTGTTTTTTACTGAAAAAATGTAGCAGCCTATAGCACTGTGAAAAAAATCCAGATGTATACCAAACATATGCCAAAAGAACACTTTTTGTTGCTCGTCTGCATCATTGAAGTCTGTGGGTACTCTACAGTGAATATATATATATATATATATATATATATATATATATATATATGTACAACTAAATGTAGTATGAATTCAGGCTAAATGGTTTTGTCTGATCAAAGCAGTCATCACTGGAGCCTAGCTGTGTAGTAAAGTTGTACTCCCACCACAGTCTCATAGCAGCAATGGACAGTCTCCACAAGATCATCATGACTGATATGTCATTCATGATGGGGGATCTAACACTCGCCATGACGATAATGTCATGGGTTGCTAAGGGGTTAAAACAGACTGCACTGATGGGTGTGCTTAGATGTTTTTAGGTACACAGTAACATTGCATGACATGGACTATGAACTCTGTTAGATATTAATCCGCTTACTTTGACTATGCTTACTGTATGTTAAAAGATGCGACTTGGTTCCCAACTGTTATGTGCAGTTCTTCCACATGTCCACAATATCTATTAAACCTATATAATATTATACTATGTATCCAAACAGTATTCAGTCGTGAGCCCATGCTTTGAGGTATAAGTAAATATCTAAGCTTGGTTATATGTTTTATTAAAGTGTTTGTCAACATTGCTTTTCCTGAGGGTTTGGGATGAAGAATGAAACTCCTGGAGGGCTATCATACCTTAAGCTATTCTCTGTTTCAACAAATATTTTATTTATAATATGTAAAAGTTTCACCTTATGGGAACAAGAAGTCACATTTAGATAACTAATCCTTAAATGAAACTAATATTAGTGAATTATTTTTATGACTATTTTTTGTGCATACTTCATGGGGAGAAATCAGTAATGGTGTTATGGAGTTGCAACTCGGAAGTAGAGCTATTCCCTAAAATGCCCTAGGAACATATTAGGTCTGAATTCTGCAAGTAAACTGCTAACTGTTACCCAACACCATATTGGAATGTGTAGTCTAAGGCACAGAGCCCGCTGCAAGGCAGAATGGACTTGGCCACCCGGAACCCAGGTCACAAAGCCAAGACAAGTATAAGACAACAGGTGCACTTGCAGATATAAAGAACAAAATCAAGAGGACTAGGGGAGTAATAAACAAGCTGAGGTCATAACAGGAGTGTGAAAGTTGTCAAATCAAGTATCAGAGGATAGTCAGAATCCAAGCCAAAGTCAAATCCAAGAAGTCACAGCAAAATTCATATTTGAAGCCAAGGAGATTAACCAGGAGAACAAGCCAGAAATAAAAACCAGAAGATCAGCAGTAACAAGTCTTCTCAAGCAGAGTTAAGAGCCCAGATGCACAAGAAAATCACATGCAGACGACTGAACTTCAGCAAGGTTTAAGTAAGCTTACCTTAACTTTTATTTATTTATTTATTATGCTTACTTGTATAGTGCCATCATATTCCGCAGTGCTTTACAGACATTGACAGTCACTGTCCCATATAGGGCTCACAGTCTACATTCCCTATCAGTATGTCTTTGGAGTGTGGGAGAAAACCCACGCAAACACAGGGACGCAAACACAAACTCCTTGCAGATGTTGTCCTTGGCAGGATTCAAATCCAGGACTCCAGCGCTGCAAGCTAACCACTGAGCCACTGTGCTGCCCATACTTTTAATTGTCAAATGAGGAAGATCTCTGATTGGGTCTGTGTCTTCAAGTTTTGACAGGCTATGCAGACCCAAGCACAGTTTTGTTTAGTATCTAAGGTTGGGCATACACATGATGGCATGACACTATAGGGCTATTTCTGATGCTTGTTTATTTTACCGGGGATAAGTGTATAAACCTCCAGACACCAGAACACAGGATTGGGCATGCTCAAATCCAACATGCCTGATATCTCTTTGCCACGGACATCTGCTGATGCACCTATACATGAGATCATCAGCAAATTCTGTTGACAGTGTCAGTTTTGTTAGTCTTTGGCATTCCTTCTCATGTATTCAGCAACTCCCATTTCCAATTTGCAACCTCTTCTATGTTCAGACTTTTGGCTCAGGGGCGTTCCCTAATGCTGGTCACATGATTTCTTCTCAGTTTTTATTTCACCTGCACAGCTTCAGCTTAGGTCTCTGCCCTCACTTCTCCTTCTTCATTATCTTTTTTGCTAACTATGTGAACACAGCTCTGCTATCACTTGTGTTAATAAGGACAGGAACAAGCACTTATTAGTAAGAAGGCAGTGGAAAGCTGAAGCAGATGAACAGATCTAGGAGAGAGAGAGGGGAGGGCCTGACTCTCTGCACACTGTCAACAGCCTTTCTGAATCTTCCTCCCTTAGCCTGCCTCTGTTAAATCTTTTGTGTGCCGATTTCCCATCACAGGACTGTCTCTGGTAAGAAGTACGGTTTGTGTTTCTGCACAGTGAATTCAAGCTGAGCTGTACAAAACACAGCATGCCTAGAATAGGCTTGTTTACAAAAAGAGGGGGAAGGTGCCTTCTGTTTGAGGTGTTCTCTGACAGATTTTGCTGAGAACAGGACAGGGCAGCTTACAGTAAATGGCAACACATGCAAGCTGCATAAGACAAACTGTAAGAAATGCTTTATGCAAACCAATCTTACAGATGTATTAGAGTTAACCTAAACTTCTACATTTGGTTAAACTGATGCAGCGTGATATCTTATCACAGAAGACAGCAAAAACAACACAAATGAGAAGTCATTAAAAAAAGTATATGCAATGAGCAAATAAAAAAGTTGACAAAAGTGCCCATAGTAAAGGAAACTGTACAGTGGGGGCAATTTATTACAAATCCAAATCATAATAACAAATGACATCCAAGCTCTCATTTTAATAAAATACTTTACAATTACATTATTGGCTTTTTATTTATCTACTTTCTACATGATTTAGTTATGATAAATCTCTTACACTTTGTTTCATTGTAAAGCTTTTTTTTTTTCAATTCAGTTTATTGATTTTCAAAAAGACATAAAATACAGTGAAAACAGATAGCTGCAACGGCAGCATCAACATTTTATACTGTAGAGAATGGGGAGATCCCCGGGTAGAGCCCAAAGGACAAGAAGAGGAGGGGAAGGGGAGAAGAAAGGAGGAGGAAGGGAAGGAGTGGCAAGACAACAAAAACAAACACAGAATGAGAGGGAAGAAAGAAGGAGAAGAGAGAGAAAAAAAAAAGTGGGGGGTATGGGGACCATACAGCAACAGTATCCGGGTCCAGGGGAGGACCCCCAGGGGTGCAAGCAATTGAAAACTCTTCATCAGAAAAAGCAGTAAAACTCCACAAGCAGCAAAGCCAGAGGGTCAAGAATAATCCTAAACAGGTAACCCATCAGTTAGCTTTAAAAGCCAGAGCATCCCACTGTAGGTCTACGGGGAGGCACAGGCCCGCATTGTAAAGCTTTTTACAGTATGGTGGTTTCTGATCTTGCTATTAGCCTGAGGAAACCTTGACTAAAGTTGCTAATGATTTACTCACTGTTAAATCCAAAGGTCATATTCATCTCCGCTTGCCTGTCTACGTAATTGATTTACTTCACATTTTTGGATGAAACCTCCTTATTTCTATAGTTACTGTACCTCTATTATCCTTAGGTAAGGACAATACTGTTTTATCAGTGGATGGCATTATGATTAGAAATATGTTTCTATAATCAATGGAAACAAAAGCGAAACATTTCTTGTTGTAGCTAATTTCCATCTAACATAAAATTGACCTTGTAATCCCAGTATGGGTATGTTCATACAGCCTTTTCCATGCTGCATCCTAATTAGAGTGGTTGTTGCCTCTCATTGGTTTCAGTGAGAAATTGCCTTAGTTTACATGTCAAAGATTGTCAAGCAAGTGGAATTGAATTCCCAGGTTGTAGGGATGAAAACAAAGGGTCCAAAGCATAGAAGGGGTACATCTTTCCTATATAGTTTTTCTCTGTGTAGATTCCACTTCTGGTTTTGGCTCATAAACACTTACCAAATGGTGACTATGTAAAAGTGGTCTAATTATCAAGTATCTATTTAAGAATTTCAGTTACAGAATCTACAATGAAATTCCACAACAATGTACAGTACAATAAAAGCAGATGGAATTCTAACAAATCCCATTCATTTATAAAGTAAAAATCTGCAGCATGACCTATCTTGCAAGATTGTTGCTGATGTATTCAACAGGTTTCATCCAATGGAATGAGTGAAATCTTTGACTCATTCCACATCAAAATCAGTGAGTAACACCAGTCTTCTTAAATCTGCCCCAAAATTCACAGAGCCCTGATCTCAAACCATTGAACATACAGTGGGTACTGAAAGTATTCAGACCCCTTTAAATTTTTCACTCTTTGTTACATTGCAGCCATTTGCTAAAAGCAAAAAAAAATCATTTTATTTCTAATTAATGTACAATCAGGATCCCATCTTGACAGAAAAAAACCAGAAATGTAGATATTTTTGTAAATTTATTAAAAAAGAAAAACTGAAATATCACATGGTCATAAGTATTCAGACCCTTTTCTCAGTATCGAGTAGAAGCACCCTTTTGAGCTAGTACAGCCATGAGTCTTCTTGGGAATGATGCAACAAGTTTTCCACATCTGGATTTGGGGATCCTCTGCCATTCTTCCTTGCAGATCCTTTCCAGTTCCGTCATGTTGAATGGTGAACGTTGGTGGACAGCCATTTTCAGGTCTCTCCAGAGATGCTCAATTGGGTTGAGGTCAGGGCTTTGGCTGGGCCAGTCAGGAATGGTCACAGAGTTGTTCTGAAGCCACTCCTTTGTTATTTTAGCTGTGTGCTTAGGGTCATTATCTTATGGAAGGTGAACCTTCGGCCCAGTCTGAGGTCCAGAGCACTCTGAAAGAGGTTTTTTTCCAGGATATCTCTGTACTTGGACGCATTCGTCTTTCCTTCAATTGCAACCAGTCGTCCTGTCCCTGCAGCTGAAAAACACCCCCATAGCATGATGCTGCCACCACCATGTTTCACTGTTGGGATTGTATTGGGCAGGTGATCAGTGCCTGGTTTTCTCCACACACACCGCTTAGAATTAACGCCAAAAAGTTCAATTTTCATTTCATCAGACCAGAGAATCTTATTTCTCATAGTCTGGGAGTCCTTCATGTGCTTTTTGGCAAACTCTATGTGGGCTTTCATATGTCTTGCACTGAGGAGAGGCTTCCTTCAAGCCACTCTGCCATAAAGCCCCGACTGGTGGAGGGCTGCAGTGATAGTTGACTTTGTGGAACTTTCTCCCATCTCCCTACTGCATCTTTGGAGCTCAGCCACAGTGATCTTTGGCTTCTTCTTTACCTCTCTCACCAAGGCTCTTTTCTCACGATTGCTCAGTTTGGCTGGATGGCCAGGTCTAGGAAGAGTTCTGGTCGTCCCAAACTTTTTCCATTTAAGGATTATGGAGGCCACTGTGTTCTTAGGAACCTTGAGTGCTGCAGAAATTCTTTTGTAACCTTGGCCAGATCTTTGCCTTGCCACAATTCTGTCTCTGAGCTCCTTGGGCAGTTCCTTTGACCTCATGATTCTCATTTGCTCTGCCATGCACTGTGAGCTGTGAGATCTTATATAGACAGGTGTGTGCCTTTCCTAATCAAGTCCAATCAGATTAATTAAACACAGCTGGACTCCAATGAAGGAGTAGAACCATTTCAAGGAGGATCAGAAGGAAATGGACAGCATGTGAGTTAAATATGAGTGTCACAGCAAAGGGTCTGAATACTTATGACCATGTGATATTTCAGTTTTTCTTTTTTAATAAATTTGCAAAAATATCTACCTTTCTGTTTTTTTTTCTGTCAAGATGGGTGCTGAGTATACATTAATGAGAAATAAAATGAACTTTTTTGCTTTTGAGTCATTCCATATCAAGTGGACCAGGGGTCCCCACCTCACCATCTCAGATTTTGATGAAATTTGGTACATAGTTTCTCTATGATATAAAACTACGCTGTGCAAAATTTTAGTTGAAAAGACTAAAAATTGGAGGTTCTAGGGGACCTCACGTAAAGGGTTGCAAATTGGCACCTGAGCAAAAATGACATTTTGGGCCAACTTCCAGAAGCTGTAAACATGGAAGTTTTAGTAGTATAAGGGGGATATTTGGAGAACCTGCACAACCTTTAGGGCTTAATGAACTGGCAAAACCCCATGTTCCTAGTCCTCTTACTTTTTGCATGGTTTAGGCTCAAAAAACTGCAAAAATGAATTTACAGCAATGTTGAGGCGGCTGTAGTGTCAAAACTAGTTGGCCTTTCAGGTTGATTTTTGGTAGGTCCAGCTTCCATGTCCTGACTGAAGAAAAGCATCCCCACAGCATGATGCTGCCACCACCATGTTTCACAGTGGGGATGGTGTGTTCAGGGTGATAAGAAATGTTACTTTTCCGCCACACATAGAGCTTTGCATTTACACCAAAAAGATCAACTTAGATCTCCTCTGACCAGAGCACCTTCTTCCACGTTTGCTGTGCCCCCTATATGGTTTGTGGAAAACGGGAAACAGCACTTCTTATGTTTTTCTTTCAACAATGGTTTTCTTCTTGCCACTCTTCCATAAAGGTCAGATTTGTGGAGTGCATGACTTATAGTTGTCCTGTGGACAGATTCTGCCACCTGAGATGTGGATTTCTGCAGCTCCTCCAGAGTGACCATGGGCCTCTTGGCTGCTACTCTGACCAGTGCTCTCATTGCTCAATCTGTTAGTTTAGGTGGACAGCCATGTCTTGGTTGGTTTGCAATTGCAGAATACTTTTTCTATTTTTGGATGATGGATTGAACAGTGCTCCTTAGGATGCTCAAAGCTTGGGATATGTTTTTATGACCTAACCTAACCTGCTTTAAACTTTTCCACAATTTTATCTCTGACCAGTCTGGTGAGTTCCTTGGTCTTCATGATGCTGTTTGTTCACTAGTGTTCTCTAACAAACCACTGAGGCCTTCACAAAACAGGTGTATTTATACTGAGACTAAATTACACACAGCTGGACTCTATTAACTAATTAAGTGACTTCTGAAGTCAATTGATTGCACTGGATTTTATTTAGGGGTATCATAGTACAGGGGGCTGAATACTTTTGCACGTCACACTTTTCAGATTTTTATTTGAATAAAATTTTAAAAATCATGCATCATTTTTGTTCCTCTCCACAATTATCTGCTACTTTGTGTTGGTCTATCACTTAAAATCTCAATAAAATACATTTATGTTTGTGGTTATAAGGTGACAAAATGTGAAAAAGTTCAAGAGGTATGAATACTTTTGTAAGGCACTGTAGCTGCACACATTGCTAAACTCATTATAAACCATTGTTTTAGCACTGGATATCAAACAAGTTTAGCCATACAGTCTTTTTAACTGTAGTTTTTTTTTATTATTATTATTCAAGGTTACATAGAAAGAATTACAAACCAGTACAATAAACTTTTCAGTACCATGAAAGCAAAAGTTAAACAAAAGGCAAATATAATTTGAAAGGCATGGAAATACAACTAACCATGGAACAACAAACAGAGGAAAACAGGATTGGTGTGGGGGGAGGGGATACCAGAAGGAAGACCTTGCAGTTTACAGTAAGTATCCCACCGAGACCAAATAGAGTCAAAGGCCTCCACTGTGTTATTCAGGGTAGCTGTCAGGATTTCTAGACTGTGGACATCCTTCAAACGGGCGAGAAGATCTGTACCAGATGGAGGATTAACATGTCTCCAATGTAGTGCTATGAGGGTCTTGACTGCTGTTCATAGGTAGATAAACGATTTGACAGACTTCTTGCCCAGGTGTCTACAGTCATGGCCAAAAGTTTTGAGAATGATACAAATATTAATTTTTACAAAGTCTACTGCTTCAGTTTTTCTAATGGCAATTTGCATATACTCCAGAATGTTATAAAGAGTGATCAGCTTAAGCTTAACAGCAATTACTTGCAAAGTCAATATTTGCCTAGAAAATGAACTTTATCCCCCAAAACACATTTCAACATCATTGCAGCCCTGCCTTAAAAGGACCACCTAACATCGTTTCAGTGATTGCTCCATTAACACAGGTGTGGGTGTTGATGAGGACAGGGCTGGAGATCAATCTGTCATGATTAAGTAAGAATGACACCACTGGACACTTTAAAAGGAGGCTGGTGCTTGCCATCATTGTTTCTCTTCTGTTAACCATGGTTATCTCTAAAGAAACACGTGCAGTCATCATTGCACTGCACAAAAATGGCCTAACTGGGAAGAGTATTGCAGCTAGAAAGATTTCACCTCAGTCAACAATCTATTGCATCATCAAGAACTTCAAGGAGAGAGGTTCCATTGGTGCCAAAAAGGCTCCAGGGCGCCCAAGAAAGACCAGCAAGTGGCAGGACCGTCTCTTAAAAGTGTTTCAGCTGCGGGATCGGGCTACCAGCAGTGCAGAGCTTGCAGAGGAATGGCAGCAGGCAGGTGTGAGTGCATCTGCACGCACTGTGAGGCGGAGACTCTTGGAGCAAGGCCTGGTCTCAAGGAGGGCAGCAAAGAAGCCACTTCTCTCCAGAAAAAACATCAGGGACAGACTGATATTCTGCAAAAGGTACAGGGAGTGGACTGCTGAGGACTGGGGTAAAGTCATTTTCTCTGATGAATCCCCTTTTCGATTGTTTGGAACATCTGGAAAACAGCTTATTCGGAGAAGAAGAGGTGAGCGCTACCACCAGTCTTGTCTCATGCCAACTGTAAAGCATCCTGAAACCATTCATGTGTGGGGTTGCCTCTCAGCCAAGGGAATCGGCTCTCTCACAGTCTTGCCTAAAAACACAGCCATGAATAAAGAATGGTATCAGAATGTCCTCCAAGAGCAACTTCTCCCAACCGTCCAAGAGCAGTTTGGCGCTCAACAATGCCTTTTCCAGCATGATGGAGCACCTTGCCATAAAGCAAAGGTGATAACTAAATGGCTCAGGGAACAAAACATAGAGATTTTGGGTCCTTGGCCTGGAAACTCCCCAGATCTTAATCCCATTGAGAACTTGTGGTCAATCATCAAGAGACGGGTGGACAAACAAAAACCAACAAATTCAGACAAAATTAAAGCATTGATTCTGCAAGAATGGACTGCTATCAGTCAGGATTTGGTCCAGAAGTTGATTGAGAGCATGCCAGGGAGAATTGCAGCGGTCCTGAAGAAGAAGGGTCAACACTGCAAATATTGATTTGCTGCATTAACTCATTCTAGCTGTCAATATAAGCTTCTGTTACTCATAATATGAATGCAATTATATTTCTGTATGTGATAAAAACATCTGACAAACACACATAAAAACCAGAGGGCAGCAGATCATGTGAAAATATAATATTTGTATCATTCTCAAAACTTTTGGCCATGACTGTAGGGAAAGGCCATCAGTAATTTCCTTCACCTCCGTCCATAAGCCCAGTTTTAAAAGCCAGTCCCAGAAAATGTGATGGTGTGTGCCCACAGCAAAAACAGGTTGGACCATGGCAGCTGTCTGCGCATCGTACAAAAAGGAGATCATAGAGGAGTTCTGGGAGGCAAGGGGAAACAGCTTATTTCATTTTGTCCAGATCGCTCTAGTAAAGCGAATAGGACTCAAGGGGGTCAGGGCGAAGGGGGGTCGAGCCAACAGGAAAGTATTCGGATGCATAGGGCAAGCCATAGCTTTTCAATCTCCACCCACTTTGTGTATGCCTGCGATGTGTCCCAAAATCGAATACATCTTAGGTGGGTGGCCCAATAATAGTGAAGAACTTGTGGGACTGCCAGACCCCCATCACCCCTCTCCGTCAGCATCACTGATCTAGGGATCTGGTGGTGCCTAGCATTAAATATAAAGTGAAATATGGTTTTTTGCAGACTACATAGTTCTGAACGGGAGAAAGACACTGGGAAGGTCTCAAAATAATATAAGAGTTTCGGAAGGAAGATTATTTTTACTGCCAATATTCGGCGAAGGAGGGGGATTTGTAGGCGAACCCTCTTGTATAATAACATCTTAGGGTCGCGGAATAGTTGGGGATAGTTTACCATGTATAATATACTATAAGTGGGGGAGAGCTGGATCCCCAGGTACTGAAGTGAATGTTCCCGTCATTGAAAATGAAAATTACTGCGCAGCAACTTTAAGGATGCCTGAGGTATGTTCAGTGGGGGGGGGGGCTCTGTCTTTGAGGAATTGACCTTATAACCTGATAAGGTTAGGTTTCCTGCAGAGCTAGGTTTGGGTGCTGCTAGATTTGAGTCCACAGCTCATAATATGCTCATCTCTTTGAGCAGATAGGGACTCAATACCTAGGGGATTCAGCACCTATTTTAGCTCCTACCTATGTTAACTTCTATGCAATAGGGACCGAACCTCTAGTATGGGGTGCCTCTCCCTTTAGTGTTTGAATGGTGGCTAAGCCAATTAATACACTTAAGCCACAGCCCTACTGAAAGTAGCCTGGTGGCTAAGTGACCTATGTTTTTTTGACTACAGGCTTTGTACAACATATGTTTTTTTGGGGTCTTTTTGTCCCACATTGACCACATGATACCATATTTTACTTTATGTGAACTGGGGTCATTGGCTCATTGGCTATCAATATAACCACTATGAGGATATTTGTGGTCCCTTTATGAAATTCCCATTGCAAAAATCCAACATATTATCATTGATGCATCTGATGGTTGTCGGATTAGTGGGTTAAAAATTAAACGCCACCACATCATTAGAGACATTCCACCCCTTTTTTCAGATTTTCAGGGCAATAGTTCGGGTGCCTATATGTGAAGGGGTGCTATTGACCTGTGTTTATATAACCAACCCCATGATTTAGCGGTCTTCTCTGAGTGATGGTTTTATACCTTGGTTACATATTAAATGGTTGTTTTTTAACAATATTTATTAAAAGTTTTATTTTATTAGTGTAATTTATGATTTTGTTTTTGGTTATAACCTGATAACAGGTCATAGTCATTGAGGATCTGCATAAGATTAGGTAAAGTAGTGTGGAGGTGGAAAAGGGTGAGGAGGACGTTATCAGCAAAGAGACTGATTTTAAAATCCCTGTCCCAAGCCTTCATTACCATGTCAGAGTTCAGGCGTATCGTCGATGCATAGCGAAAAAATGAGGAGAGGACAGCCCTGTTGAGTGCCATTTCTAATGGGGAATTAGCTAGAGGAAGAGTGGGGGCATTTCAGTGAAGCCGTGGGGTACGAGTAAAGTGCTCTAATCACTAGAAGAACAGCCTCTGAAAGTCCAAAGGCTTGTAGAGAAGCCATCATGAAAGACCAATCAATGTGGTCAAAGGCTTTCTCCGCATCTAGGCTAAGGAGGAGAGCAGGGGTTGAATGACAGTTAAGTCCACCGTCCTTCTGGTGTTATCTCCTCCCTGATGACAGGGGACAAAACACACCTGGTCCTTGTGGACAAGAGAGGGAAGCCAAGTGTTCAATCGATTGGCTAAGAGCTTCATGAACAATTTTATGTCTGTGTTCAGAAGGGTAATAGGTCTATAGCTGGAGCACTCTTGTGGGTCTTTATTTGCCTAGGGACTAGGGTAATATGAGAGTGTAACATCGTTTGAGGGATAGGGCAACCATCCAGGAAGGAGTTAAAAAACATTCTCATATGAGGGGCGAGGTCAGCTTGAAAGGTTTTATAGTATAAATAAGTAAACCCATCAGGCCCTTATCCCTTGCCATTAGGAAGGTCCTTCAGGACTCCCGTAAGCTCCTCATCTGAAATGGGGGCCTTGAGAGATGTTAACGCTTCTGGAGGGAGTGAGGTTAGACATCAACTTGCCAAATACTCCTGCAGGCACTGTGACCCATCTGCAGAGTGTTGGGAGGGGAGACTGTATAAGGCAGTATAGTAGTCATGGAAGGAAATGGCAATGGCGTCTGGGTGAAGCTGTGGACACCCTCTGGCATCCCGCAATATATGAGGGGTATAGGAGGCATAGTTATTCCTTAGAATTTTGGACAGTAAGGCACCTTATTATCCCATTCATAATAGTGTTGGTGTGTATAAAGGAGAAGACGCTGTGCCATGTGAGTAGTTAACTCTAGGTTCACACTAGCGTTTGGGTTTCCATACATGGGGTCCGCTCCGGGACTATAATGAGGTGGAAAATGTTAGGAGCTCAGATGCAGATACAGGGTCAGGAGTAGTCAGAATTGAGAGAAGCAGCAGAACTGAACCTAACGACCACTAGCAGAAAAAACATAACCAAAGTTCAACACACTCAGTATGAGCCAAAGTCAATCTCAGGATGTTTTCACCAGAGCTCCTAGTGGTGGAGATGGACTTGGCAGAATCTCAGACCGGAGTTGACAACACAGAGGAATGTGTCACAAATTGGTTAACCGCGAGCAGAAGTCAGAGAGCAGAATTGCAAGCAACTCACCAGACGCAGCGTAAATGACAGAGCAGGGTCAGCAGCGGAGATAGCAGTGAAGTACAGGAGTGAGTGACAGAAGGAGTAGTCGAGGTACGTAGCCAGAATCAAAATGCCAGAGAGGGTAAGTACAGCAGAGTTGTAATCCAAAGAGAAGTCTGAGTACACAATCCAAAGGTCAGAGCCAGAGAAACACACACAGCAGCAGAAACAGAAAGCAACAGGGATGGTAGCCAAACCAGGGTGAAACCAATAGCCGGCATGGAGGAGAGAAATAGAGGGGATTATAAAGACCTGGACTGGCCCATAAATTAAAGCACAATTTTTTAAAGGGGAATTCATCTCTGTGGACCCGGCAGTCTTAAAGAGGCCACAGCAAACGTCACAAACCTTTCAGTACTTTTCTCTCCGCATTTTTCTTTAAGCGGGTTCATGGACGTAAACTCTGAATGGAGAGTAAGCGCTAGTGTGAACCTAGCCTAAGTCTCTCAAATCTGCTTGGCCGGCCACCAACTGACAAGTACAGGCAGGAACGGATTGCCTGTCAAACGAGCGGTGAGGGCTTGAATCTTCGTTATCAAAGGTTGCATTCTAGCCTGCCTATCTTTTTTAAGTTGTGACGCCAATGCAATGCAATACAATGTCTGCGCATAAATGCCTTGGGAGCTTCCTAAAGAACTGCTTCTGAGGACGCAGATTCCTCATTTTCCCTAAAGCAATTAGTCAAATCTGTGTGCAGGGTGGCTTGGGAGATGGGCATTTTGAAAAGGGCCTCATTGAAGCGCCAGTGGCAGCATCTAGTCGGAACAGGAATACAAGACAGTGAAACCGTCACTGGGGCGTGATCGGACCAGGGTATAAGGTAAACCTCTGCACCAGTAAGTCTCTTTTCAAGACATTGCTAACAGATAGAATATTTATTTGCCAGGATGATCAGATATTTCATGACATCACTTTGAGAAGGCGCACATGGTGTTACTTCTGTTTTGACAATATTTCAGACCACTTTTTTTCGTTACTATGGACAGTTTCTTGTACGAATACATTTTACACATTATGGCCCTTATATTTTATTGTTGTAGAGAGTTGTGGACTGCATTTCCATGCCCCCCAGGTCTTCTATAGAATCATTTGCCAAGGCTGACCTAGATTAATCAATGATCTTTACATAAACAGAAATGACATTTTTAGGGGAGGCATACAAATATGGCTCGGTCTATTTTATTACTATCTCTCATTCTTTTTCCTGTAGAAATATGTATGTCTAGCGAAGTAGTAGCTGAGTAGGATGTATCAGGAACGATCTTCCCATGTGAACAGATGACACATTTGTGCATGGCCAAGAGTTGTACAATGTTGTAGATAAAACAAAGTATTACCAGCAATATTATGCGGCCACTATCCATCGCACCTGTATACTGTCACCCTCAGTGTTTGTTCTGAGGCACACACACACTCAGATTACACTTACACAGGAATACACTTGCCAGCAGACAGTAAGAGGAAAGGGACCACTACAAATGGCACTGAACGGACTGTAAAGAAACTGCCAGCAACCCACTGTAGAATAAAGTGCTTGAATTTTTAAACCAGATTTTTGTTCTATGCTTCAAATTGACTTCACTATAATGTGGGACACATGATTCATTTTAACTGCCTGGAACCTCTTTAAATATTGATGGTCTTTACTTAGAATAGGAAATGGATGCTTGATTCAATGGAGTTCAACCCCCTGGGACTCCCACCTGTCAGCAGAATGTAGGGACTACAGTGCTTGTTAGAGCACCCTTCATTGTGTACAAAAACAACAGCTTGTTCATAGAAATAGTGACATCTATTCTTCACTTAGGTGTATGCACCACTTAAGACATTTAGGGCACATCCTTTAGTTAAGTTCAAGGATTTTTTTCAGGACTTTAAGGGTGTACTCACAAGGTGCTGTTAAAACTGTGGTGAAAAAAACTATGCAGTTTTGATGCTGTTTTTGGTATAGTTTCCTAATTTTGCAGTTGAAACTTCAGCAGTTTTTACCGATGTAGCTTTTATGCAGTTTTAGCTTGACCATGTCAATGCATCCTTCTGACAGGGGTGTAACTTAAAGTGGTGCAGAGGGTGTAGTTGCACCAGGGCTCAGAAGCCTCAGGGGCCCTGTAAGCTCTGGTGTAATTATAGAGATCACAGCTGTCATTGGACCCACCTGGGTGGTATCACCCTCACCAGACTAAGCCTAATTAAACTACTTTGATCTCTACTACATGAATCTGATGGCTAGCATCCTGTGCATCATAAAGTTATTAGTCCTACCCTCAGGTACATCGAAGTGAGACAGGTAAAGAAGCTTTACAATACACAGGTTTTCCCTGTCTGAAAGGAGAAGAATAACCTTTTAATGCCAAAAGAAACAGTTGGTCAGCAGCATATAGTTAAGGAGGGATTTTGTGGAGGGAGACTGTGACACATTAGTGGACTTGGCTACTTTGTGGGCAGCATTGATTGCATAGGAATCATGAGACGCTTGCGTGCAGTATTTCCAAAATAGGAAAGGAAAGGCAAATGGAAATGCTGCTGTACGGATGGAAGCAACAGTTGTGAGAAGATGTAGAGCATAGAGGGCCCAGGCCGAACTTTTGCAGCAAGGCTGTAAACTTTTAGTTATGCCCCTGCATTTGGCTATATGCACACACCTTGCCTTTTTTTTTCTCATATTACAGTAACATTTCATTCAATAAAATTACCTAATCTCATGTACATAAGGTAGATTTTTCTGCGCAGATTTACCCTTTTCAAAACTATGCCATACTTTTGTGACTGTCAGAAAAAAACAAACCTTTTTTTTACATTAATCTCTATGTAAACAGATGGCCGTCTGTCTGCATCCGTTTTTTTTTCTTTTGCATCCTTTAATAGTACAACACAGCCGCCTAGGTATAGAGGAAAGCCGCCATACTATTACGACGAAAGCCTCCCACCTGGTGAGAGTCTGAGCGGGCGGCTGCTGGTGCGGGTGTTAGCTGTAAGTTACAGCTAACACGTGTATTGCAGTATATAGTACTGAACCAGCGATCAGAACATGTCCTAGTGGGACATCAAGAAAATTTGAAAAAAAAAAAGTATAAAAAAATAAATAGCGTTAAAAAAAACTTAATAAATGAATAAAGCCCCCAGAAGGCCACAATACATATTTGGTATCACCGCGTTCACAACAACTCGAACAATAAAACTGAAACATTAGTTAACCTACATGTTGAACGTTGTAAAAAAAAACGACGAAAGTAATGATGTTTCGCCATCTTGCGATAAAAAGTGATCAAAAAGTCATATGTTCCCCAAAACAGTATCAATAAAAACCACAGCTTACCCCACAAAAAAATAAGCCCTCAACTAACTTTGCCACTTGAAAAATAAAACTGTTATGCCTCTCAGATGGCGATGCAAAAAAAGTAGAATTATGCCTTACCGATAATTCGGTTTCATGAACCACCATGACAGCACCGGAGAAATACCAGATAACATTTACATCAGGGTAGTACTACTGCCTGCAAGATCTTACGCCTGAAGGAGAGATCTTGAGACGACAACAGGTCCAGCCTGTAGAGGTTAAAGAATGTATGGGGAGTAGACCATACTGCTGCTTTGCGTATCTGTGCAAGAGATACTGATGGTTTCTGAGCCCAGGATACTGCAACAGCTCTTCACGCAGGTGACATTTTTCGACTTTCATTTTTGACTCCCCACCTTCCAAATCCCATAACTTTTTTATTTTTCCATTCTCAGAGCCATATGAAGGCTTAATGTTTGCAGTACAAATTGTTCTTCATGATGGTACTATTTATTATTCTGTACAATGTACTGGGAAACTGGAAAAAAATTCAGAATGAGGTAGATTTGAAGAAAAAGTGCATTTGTGTGACTTTCTTAATAATTCGTTTTTACGTCGTTCACTCTGCAGCCAAAATGACTTGTCACCTGTATTCTATGTATCGGTACGATTCCAGGGATACCAAATTTATATGATTTTATTTACATTTTAACTCAACAAAAATCTAAAACTTTGCAAAAAAACTGTTTTTCAAAAAGTCGTCATATTCTGCCACCCATAACTTTTTTATATTCCCATGTATAGGGCATCTTTTTTTTTTTGGGGGGGGGGGGGGGGGGCAGGTGTACTTTTTAGTTAAACCATTTTGGTCAATGTCTATTGCTTTGATCACTTTTTATTCAAATCTTTATCAGAGGCGAAACTGTGAAAAAACGTCGGTTTGGCACTTTTGACTATTTTTTCCCGCTACGGCATTTACAATACGGGAAAAATATTGTTAGAAGTTTGTAGACCAGGTGTTTTTGGACACAGGGATGCCTAATGTGTATGTGTTTCACTGTAATTTGTAACTTTTATATGTATTCTAGAGAAAGGGGGGGTGATTTGAATTTTTATTTATTTTTTTTATATTTTTTAAAAGTTTTTTTTTTTTTACTATTTACTATTTAGTAATTTTGTAAGGGTTTAAAGGGATGCAGCATTACAGTAAACCTGACAAGATCCAATTCAGATCCCATGACGGGGTTAAGTTGGATATTTAAGGTTTCAATCTTGCAACTGCCTAAGGGTGGGTTCACACTGCGTGTCCGCTGCCAATCCGAGTGAAAATCTCGGGAAACAGGATAGGCATCGGATACCGACAGGTTAGCGATGCAATGGTTAAAAACCCATTCATTTTTTTTCGTCGGACATGAAGTCCTGCATGTCCGACTTTGTTTCCGACAAAAAAAAAGGATTTGCAGCGCAGAGGGTGCAATCGGACACCCGCACATTGCTTTAAAAACCCATTCAAATGAATGAGTTTTTAACCAATGCGTCGCTAACCTGTCGGTATCCGATGCCTATCCCGTTCCCCGAGATTTTCACTCGGATTGGCAGCGGACGGACTCAAGCGCAGTTGTGAACCCACCCTTCCGAACACAAACATGACCAACAATGTTCTGCTAATGGAGTGTCAAAGATGACTGAAATATGAACCTTTTCTAGACCTGCCTGGAGAACTTCCAAAATTTGAGAAATATTAGGCTTGGATAGATCAGGAGGAGAGGATCCACACTATGAAAAAAACACTTATTCCAAATTTTATGATAAATTGTAGAAGTAACCTTTTTTTTCTTGAAGATGGTAAGGTATCAATTACTGCTGTAGATAGACCCTTACTAGGTAGGACCAACCTCTCAATTTGCAAGCTAAGTGAAGGATTGGAAGATTCGAATGACACACTGGCCCCTGAGTTAGCAGGTCATCTCTAAAGCCCCTTGCCGACGACCGTGGGTGAGTTCAGTGTGCTATTTGTGTTTTCCCAAGATAGCACACTGACCCATTCATTTCTATGGGCTCATACACACGACCATGATTTCCAGGGATCAGTGTGCGGGGCCATGAGTTCACAGCACAAAATATAGAACAGGTCCTATTCTGTTCAGTGTTTGTGGAGCGGACTCGCCCATAGAAGCCTATGGGAGACTCAAAACCACGGACGGCACACGGATGTACTCTGTGTGTTATCAGTGTGCCTTCTCTATTTGCAGACAAGCTAGGGACATCTTTAGATGTGTCCTGTGTATTTTTTTGCAGATCCGCAAACTCAGATGACACACTGATGAAACACTGTCCGTTTTTGCGGACTTACTGCATTGATGCTGAAGACACACTGATGACACACGGTTTGCAAAAAAGGAATACTGATTACTGGTTTGCGGACCGCAAAATACACACTGTCGTCTGCAACTAGGCTTACTGGAAGAGGGAAGGGTTCTTCCACCGCTAGATCCTGCAGAAGACTGAACCATCCTCTCTTTGGCCAGAAGGGGGCCACAAAAATCACTAGAAGGTTTTCCCTCTGAATTTCCTGCATAGCCTTTGAGATCAATGAGAATGGTGGAAAAGCATAGCCTAGTCTGAAATTTCAAGTTTGTACTAGAGCATCCACTGCTGTAGGATTTTCTTCTCTGCTTAGGGGGAAGAATTTTTAATTTTTTGTCTGTTTTTTTTTTATGCAGACAAATCTATGTCTGGATGCCCCCATTTTTGGTGAAGAGAGCAAACATTTCCTGATTTAGGAACCATTCTCCCAGATCTAAGTAAGTCCTCTACCATATTTTCTTTGCCCTTCAGATGTACCGCTGTAATAGACCAGACATTGGATTCCATCCAGCTAAATATTTTTTGAGACAGGGACTGTAGCATCCTGTACTTTGTGCTTCCCTGATGGCAGAGAAAGGCTACCGCAGTTGAGTTATTTGAATAAATTTTCACATGCTGATTGGCAAGAAGGTCCCAAGACCTTTGGAGTGTCTCCCATACTGCCCTCAATTCTCTATAATTGGAAGTGGTTTTATGTGGGGGGGGGACCAATGACCCTGCAATAGAGTGGATTGTATTTTTGCTCCACAACCCTACTGACTTGCATCAGTGGTAACCATGATTATCGGTTCTGGATACCAGGGGACCCCCTTGCTCAGGTTTTGATCTTGAATCACCAATTTAAAGATCTTTTTACTAGGTGGGAAAGGAACAGCTTTTTGTTCAGTGCGAACGGAGACCTGTCCCATGACTTTAGGATCTGGCATTGTAGGGCCACAGCTGAAATACATTCCGTCATGAGTCTCAGAATTGACTCTGCGTCTCTGACTGAGCAAAAGGTTTTATTCTGAAAGGCTACAAGTTTTTCCCTGATTTGACTTTTTTTCTCCAGGGGAAGGAAGGTCATTTGCATGTCTGATTTCTTGACACTAGAAAGTTTTTATTTTTTTTTTCCCGGCTGAGGTCAGATTTCTCCATATTGAAAATCCAGCCCAGATCCTGGAGCAAATTTGTAAGAATAATTAGATTTTTCTGAGGCTGAAATTAGGACATCGTCTAGCGCTGGGCTCAGGGGCGTAACTATCGGGGTAGCAGCGGTAGCGGCTGCCACATGGTCCGATGCTTTTTTTTTTTTTTTTTTTTTTTTAATAGGCCGTTACCTGCTGGAGTAACCCCAGCAGGTAACGGGCCTTATATACTTACTGTTCCCCGCTCCTTCTCACGGCCGCCTGCGCTTCCCATTCTGCGGAGGCGGCTGTGCGCAGTAGCGGAGATCGGTAGGTAAGGCCGGGGACCGAACTCCACAATCACTGCTATCCAGAGGCGTAGCTAGCGGGGGGGGGCAGAGGGGGCGGCTGCCCCGGGCCCAATGAGTCTTCGGGGGCCCACCCCGGGGCCGCCATTAATGCATCCTTTATTTCTAACTAGATCGGTGCGCTCAGACACAGACGTCCTGTGCGTGGACAGGGAGGAAGCGCCGGTGTCTCCATTCATCATCATCGCAGGTGAGTATGACTTTTTTTTGATGGTATATTAATAGTATAAGGGGTGGTTAGGAGGGGGAAATATAACTATAAAGGGAGGATTCATTAGGGGGCAATATGACGATGGGGGGGTCATTTATATAAGGGGCCATTAGGGGGCATCATTTATATTACAAGGCATTATGAACATAAGGGGGTGGTCATTAATATAAGGAGCCATTAGAGGTGCAGTATTTATGTCAGGGGGAATCAGGGGCATAATATGAGGGTCAATTAATTTAATGAAAGTGGCACTTGGGCTTTATTAGGACTAAGGCCCCATGTACTGGGCTGCTGCAAAAAAAGCGCTGCAGGAAAAACCATGGCGGTAACATTGTGGTTTTTCCTGCAGCGCTTTTCACAGAAGGTCTGCAGAGATTTCCCTTGTGGACTTTCTGTTTTCAATACACCTATATGGAAACCGCCAGTGTTTCCATAGGTATAATTGACATGCTGCAATTTCCAAAACTGCAACAGTTTTGGAATTCGCAGTGCGTCTGCTGCACATATTTTTCCGCTATGTGTGGATGGGATTTGCTAGAATGCTACGTTTTTTTTCGCCACATGGGGCCTCCATCCCATCCCGAATTTGCAGTAAAATATGCGCAGCGGAAACGCTGCGATTTCCAAAACAGTCGCAGTTTTGGAAATCGCACCATATCGATTACACCTACGGAAACGCCAGCGGTTTCCCTATAGATATAATTGAAGCAGAAAGTCTGCAGAGGAAACCTCTGTGAATTTTCTGTGCAAAATGCTGCAGGAAAAACCACGATGCGTAACCGCCACGGTTTTTCCCGCAGCTGTTTTTTGCTGCGGGATGCTACATGGGGCCTTAGGCTGTGTTCACATGGCGGAAAATTTTCCGCCCCAGGAGTTTTCGCCGCGGTCAGCCGCGACGGGATTCCGATGCCATGCATCAGCATTCAGTCGCGGCTAACCGCTCTTGACTAAGCCCGAATGAATGGGCCTAATCAGGAGCGCAGCTCGAGCCACGGACACCGCGGGCGGAATCCGCGGCAAGATAGGTCATGTTGCTTTTTTTTTTTTCCGCTAGTGGAAAAAAAACACTACTGACTCCCATTGAAATGAATGGGAGGAGTTTTTTCAGGCGGATTTTGAGGCGGATTCCGCGTCAAAATCTGCTGCCAAAAAACTCCGTGTGAACACAGCCTAAGCCTTAAGGAGTTTTCCAGCTCATTTTTATTGATGGTCTATCCTCAGAATAAAACATCAATAAGAGATAAGTGACTCCCCACTGATCAGCTGAATGAAGGGGCTATGGCGCCTGTTTATATCACACGCTGTCTGTTTATAGTGACCGTGTGATGTAATTCCAGCCTTGTCACATAGACATGTATAGGACGAGGCTGTAGTTACATTACATGGCCGCTATGAAAAGAATGACACTATGTAAACAGAGAAGGTATCATGGCGCTTACACAGGTACCACGGTTCATTCAAACAGCTGATCCTGGGGGTTCCGGGTATTGGAACCCCAATAATTTTTTTTCCCTTTTCAATTAGGAAACATCTGGGGCATTAATAATAAGGGGCACTATTTAAAGGGGGTGCACAGAGAAGTTATTAATGTAAAGATGCACATGGGGGTATTATTCATTATGGGCGGGTATATTATATATTTTATAATTGGGGTAGTAGCTGGATGGGGGCTTTGTGTAGGTGAGGATAATGTGGGTCGGGTGCCTCGAAAAGTGAGGAGCCAAAGATGTCTGTGTTGCAAACTTTACAGAGACTGGAAGAAGTGGTAATGGCCGTCCAGATAAAAGAGAGGGGAATGTGAAGGATTGGTCAGATACGTCACCGGTAAGTCACTAAATGTTACTGCCCTGTATTCACCTAAATTGTCTGCAGAGCCCTGTGAAGAGCCGCTATATACCACTATACAGTCATTGTATACTGATAGTATCGGTATACGAACATGTCCAAGTTGGGGGCCCACTTGGACATGTTCTCCCCCCTGTGCTGAACCCCTAGCTACGCCTCTGCTACTATCATTATACTCCAGACCCCGGAGTATAATAATCGGAGGCCCAGGGGAGGTGAGGGAACATAAAAAACAATATACTTACCTCTCCTACGCTTCTCCAGACTTCGGGCCTGTTTGGTGACGTCCCAGACGTCAGCCAACGTCATTTTGCATCGCGACGCCGGCCCGCATCACGTGACGCCGGCCTGGTCCAACATTGAAGAAGGCCGAAGTAGCAGGGAGTGGACCGGAGCGAGGAACAGGTAAGTAGCATTGTTTTTTTTATGTTTCTATCCTCCACTGGGTCTCCGATCATTATACTCTGGGGTCTGAAAAGACTCCAGAGTATAATAATTGTTCATGGGTGGTCCACAATGGGACATAATACTGTGTGCAGGGGCCACTATGGGGAATAATACTGTGTGTAGGGGCCACTATGCTGCATAATACTGTGTGCAGGGGACACTATGGGGCATAATACTGTGTGCAGGGGCCACTATGCTGCATAATACTGTGTGCAGGGGCCACTATGGGGAATAATACTGTGTGCAGGGGCCACTATGGGGCATAATACTGTGTGCAGGGGCCACTATGGGGAATAATACTGTGTGCAGGGGCCACTATGCTGCATAATACTGTGTGCGGGGGCCACTATGGGGCATAATACTGTGTGCAGGGGCCACTATGCTGCATAATACTGTGTGCAGGGGCCACTATGGGGAATAATACTGTGTGCAGGGGCCACTATGGGGCATAATACTGCGTGCAGTGGCCACTATGGGACATAATACTGTGTGCAAGGGCCACTATGGGGAATAATACTGTGTGCAGGGGCCACTATGGCACATAATAGTATGCGCAGGAATGCGTTTTTTTGAGAGGGTTGGAGGGGGCAGTTGGGGGCATCGGTTCGGGGGGGGGGGTCCCATGTCAAATGTTCGCCTTGAGGCCCAGCCATTCCTAGTTACGCCACTGGCTGGGCAGTACTGTAAGTGACTGACTACTTCACCTAAAGTGTGAGAAGTAGCGCTATTGGAAGTCTTTCCTCCCCGCTGCGGTTAGGCTGTACAACCAACACCAACCTAAGCGGAGATCACTCCATACAGAGAACTGAAAGATATTTAAATTTTGATATCCCCTCTGCTTTTTTTTTTTTACCTGTACCTCTCTATCTGTACCTACTGTCACTGTAATGCCTCTACCTTGGAGTGTTTTGTATTTTTGTATCGTATTGTATTGCATATCTTTGCTGCTGTAACAAACTGAATTTCCCCCATGGTGGGACTATTAAAGGATTATCTTATCTTGTAATGGATCATGTGAACGTTTTTGAACCTGAGAAAGGCTGTCACTTCCACCATTATTTTTGTAAATAATCTTGAGGCTGTGGATATTCCAAATTGGAGTGCCACAAACTGGAAATGTCTTATTTACCCTTGGAATGGTCGCGTGATTCTGAGAAATGTGTGGTGAACAGAGGATATTGGGATATGGAAATACGCATCTTTTAGGCCTATGGTGTCTGCGGATCCCATTTCACTGGCAATTCAGTGGCTCTGCAAAAGTGGCATGAGTGCAAAAGTGGAGCACCAAACTGTTCTAAAAAAAACACAAAATAGCGCTCATTACATTCTATGCCCATCTGTGCACCAAAACAGCAGTTTATACCCACATATGGCATTGTACAGTACGTTATCCAGGGCACAGCAGTGTCATACATGTGGGCATAAACTGCTGTTTGGGCACACAGCAGGTCGCAGATGTGAAGTAGAACTATGTGCTTTTGGAGTGCAGATTTAGATTATTGGTTTTTGGGCGCCATGTCACGTCTACAGAGACCTTAAAACTTCCCCTACAACATGACCTTCTTGGGGAATTCCAATGAGAAGTCTTGGATACGGGAGTGTGAGGTTCTGATAATAGAAGATGTTAGTCTTTGTTAGGTCATTGACTGAATGAAGAGCACGGGTTGGGTGATAGATAGAGATGAGAGAGGAAATGTAGGGAGGTGCAGCATTATGGAGCGCCTTGTGGATGAAGGAGATAAGTTTATATTGTATTCTGTATTGAATAGGCAGCTAATGCAATGATTGACACAGACCGGAGGCATCGCTGTAGCGTTTAGACTGATAGATGAGACGTCTGCTGCATTCAGAATACTGTGGCTTGCAAAAGTATTCATACACCATGAACTTTTTCACATTTTGTCACCTTACGAACACAAACTTAAATGTATTTTATTGAGATTTTAAGTGATAGACCAACACAAAGTAGCACATAATTGTGAAGCGGAACGAAAATGATACATGGTTTTCAAAATTTTAATCAAATAAAAACCTGAAAAGTGTGACGTGCAAAAGCATTCAGCCCCCCTATATCAATACTTTGTAGAGGCACCTTTTGCTGTAAGTCTTTTGGGGTATGTCTCTACCAGCTTTGCGCATCTAGAGACTGATATTTTTGCCCATTCTTCCTTGCAAAATAGCTCAAGCTCAGCCAGATTGGATGGAGAGCATCTGTGAACAGCAATTTTCATGTCTTCCCATAGATGCTCAATGGGATTTAGGTCTGGACTTTGACTGGGCCATTCTAACACATGAATATTTATTTATTTATTATGGTTACTTATATAGCGCCATCGTAATTCTTTAATGTAAATCATTCCACTGTAGCTCTGGCTGTATGTTTAGGGTCATTGTAGAGGCGTAGCTAGGGGTTCAGCACAAGGGGGGTGAACATGTCCAATTGGGACCCCAACTTGGACATGTTCGTATACCGATACTATCAGTATACGGTGAGCGTATAGTGGTATATAGCGACTCTACACTACGCTGCCAAGGCAAATAAAATTATGGGATGCATCAAATGAGGTATAGATTCTCATGACAAGAACATAGTTATGACTCTATACAAATCACTGGTACGGCCACACTTAGACTATTGTGCATAATTCTGGGCCCCTGTATACAAGAAAGACATAGTCAAACTAGAAAGAGTGCAAAGAAGGGCAACCAAAATTATTAGGGGAATGGGTGGATTGGAGTACAACGATAGATTAACAAACTTGGGTGCTGTCTCAAGACTCAGTGAGTCAAAAGCAAATTGAGGATCTGTTACATCCAACAGAGGGCGCATGAGCTTCCCAGCTCCTTTTTCCATAATGCCTTGTGATAACAAACTTGGGGTTATTCAGTTTAGAGAAAAGACGTGTACGGGGAGATCTAATAACAATGTACAAATACAAGGGACAGCACAAGGAACTTTCTAATGATCTTTTTACTCCTAGGCCAGTGACAGTGACAAGGGGATATCCTCTACGACTGGAGGAGAGAAAGTTTCACCAGCAACATAGAAGAGGATTCTTCACAGTAAGAACAGCGAGGCTATGGAACTCTCTGCCCCAGGAAGTGGTGATGGTGGATTCATTGAACAAGTTCAAAGAGGGCCTGGATGCCTTTCTCGAACAGAACAACATTACGGGTTATGGGTTTTAGATTTTAAGGGCACGTTGATCCAGGGTTTTATACTGATTGCCAGATTGGAGTCGGGAAGGAATTTTTCCCATGAAATGGGGCAATTGGCATAAGCCTCATGGGGTTTTTTGCCTTCCTCTGGATCAACACTGTAGGGTTATAGGTTGGACTTGATGGACTGATGTCTTCATCCAACCTCATCTACTATGTAACTATGTACACAGAGCTCTGCAGACGATTTAGGTGAATACAGGGAAGTAGCATTTAGTGACTTACAGATGATGTCTCTGACCGATCCTTCACATTCCGCATCTCTTTCATCAGGGCGGCCATGACCATTTCTTCCAGTCTCTGTAAAGTTTGCAACACAGACATCCTTGGTTCCTCACTTTTCCAGGCACCTGATCCACCTTGTCCTCACCTACACAAAACCCCCATCCTGTTGCTACCCCTAATTATAAAATGTATAATATAACCCCCCATAATGAATAATACCCCCAAATGCATCTTTAAATTAATAACTTCCCTGTGCACCCCTTTAAATAGTGCCCCTTATTAATAATGCCCCAGGTGTCTCCTAATTAAAAAGGAAAAAAAAAAAGGGAAAAAAAAAATTAGTGGGGTTCCAATACCTGGGACCCCCAGGATCAGCTGTTTGAATGAAGCATGGTACCTGTGTAAGCGCCGTGACCACTTCTCTGTTTACATAGTGTCATTCATCTCATAGCGGCCATGTAATGTAACTACAGCCTTGTCCTATACATGTCTATGTGACAAGGCTGTAATGACATCACACTGTCACTATAAACAGAGAGCGTGTGATATAAACAGGTGCCATAGCCCCTTCATACAGCTGATCAGTGGGAAATCTCTTATTGATGTTGTATTCTGAGGATAGACCATCAATAAAAATGAGTTGGAAAACGCCTTAAGGCTAAGGCCCCACATGGCGTCCTGCAGCAAAAAAGAGCTGCGGGAAAAACCACAGTGGTGATGTATCGCGGTTCTTCCTGCAGCACTTTGCACAGAAAGTTCGTAGAGGTTTCCTCTGCGGACTTTCTGCTTCAATTATATCTATAGGGAAACCTCTGGCATTTCTGTAGGTATAATTGACAGGCTGTGATATCCAAAACTGCATTTTACATCTAGCAAATCCCATCCACACATTGCGGAAAAATATGTGCAGCAGACACACTGAGATTTCCAAAACTGTTGCGGTTTTTGAAATTGCAGCATATCAATTGGTGGTTTCCCTATAGGTATAATGGAAGCAGAAAGTCCACAGGGGAATCCTCTGCAGACCTTCTGTGAAAAGCGCTGCGAGAAAAACCACAATGTTACCGCCACAGTTTTTCCTGTAGCGCTTTTTTTGCTGCAGCCCGCTACATGGGGCATTAGCCTTAATAAAGCCCAAGTGCCACTTTAATTAAATTAATTGCCCCCTCATATTATGTCCCTGATTCCCCCTGACATAAATACTGCACCTCTAATGACCCCTTATATCAATGACCACCCCCTTGTATTCATAATACCCCATAATAACCCTTATATAAATTACCCCCATCGTCATAATGCCCCCTAATGAATCCTTCCTTTATAGTTATATTTCCCCCTCCTAACCACCCCTTATACTATTAATACACCCACAACTGCGCTAGACAAAAACAAAAGTCATACTCACCTACCTGCGATGCTGATGAATGGAGCCGCCGCCTCCTTCCTGTCCACGCACAGGACGTGTCTGAGAGCAGGAGGCGCGATGTCGTGAGAAGCAGACATCCGTCTGTGGTCTTGCCTGTATTGGCTTGCGGTTTACAATACTGTTAAGTTGCAGGATACGTTTTAACTAGATCGGTGTTTGCAGACACCGATCTAGTTAGAAATAAAGGATTAATGGCAGCCCCGGTGTGGGCCCCAAAGAGTCAGTGGGTCCGGTGCAGCCGCCCCTCTGTCTCCCTGCTAGCTACGCCTCTGGGTCATTGTCTTGCTGGAAGGTGAATCTCTTTCCCAGTCTCAGGTTTTCTTACAGGATTGCCCTGTATTTAGCTCCATCCATCTTTCCATCAACTCTGCCCAGCTTCCCTGTCCTGACTGAAGAAAAGCATCCCCAAAGCATGATGCTGCCACCACCATGTTTCACAGTGGGGATGGTGTGTTCAGGGTGATAAGCAGGGTTACTTTTCTGCCACACATAGTGCTTTGCATTTAAACCAAAAAAGATCAACTTTGGTATCATCTGACCAGAGCACCTTCTTCCACGTTTGCTGTGGCCCCTCTATGGCCTGTGGCAAACGGAAAACAGCACTTCTTACGTTTTTCTTTCAACAATGGTTTTCTTCTTGCCACTCTTCCAAAGAGGTCAGATTTGTGGAGTGCACGACTTATAGTTGTCCTGTTGACAGATTCTCCCACCTGAGCTGTGGATTTCTGCAGCATCACCAGAGTGACCATGGGCCTCTTGGCTGCTTCTCTGACCAGTGCTATCATTGCTCGATCTGTTAGTTTAGGTGGACAGCCATGTCTTGGTAGGTTTGCAGTTGCAGAATACTTTTTCCATTTTTGAATGATGGATTGTGCAGTGCTCCTTGGGATGCTCAAAGCTTGGGATATGTTTTTTTTTAAACCTAACCTAACCTGCTTTAAACTTCTCCACAACTTTATCTCTGACCTGTCTGGTGAGTTCCTTGGTCTTCATGATGCTGTTTGTTCTCTAGTGTTCTCTAACAAACCACTGAGGCCTTCACAGAATAGGTGTATTTATACTGAGACTAAATTACACACAGCTGGACCCTATTAACTAAGTGACTTCTGAAGGTAATTGATTGCACTGGATTTTGTTTAGGGGTATCAAAGTACAGGGGGCTGAATACTTTTGCACATCACACTTTTCAGATTTTTATTTGAATGAAATTTTAAAAACCATGTATCATTTTTGTTCCACTTCACAATTATGTTTGTAAGGTGACAAAATGTGAAAAAGTTCAAGGGTTATGAATACTGTAGATTGTAGAGGGGAGAGTTAAGTAAGGGGAAGACCGATTAGTAGGGAGTTACAGTAGTCAAGCATCAATCAGAGCGACAATAAGGGTTTTTAATATTTCTGTGGTAAGGAAAGGGCGGATTCTGGAGATGTTTTTGAGGTGGAGATGACATGAGCATGCGAGTGACTGGATATGGGGGGTGAAGGAAAGGTCTGAGTCAAGCATAACCCTGAGGCAGCAGGCACACTGCCTAGGAGTCATGGTAATGCCGGAGATGGTGGAAACAGCAGTAGTTCAGTCTTTGAGAGATTCAGTTTCAAATAAAGCAAAGAAATGATATTTGAGACAGGAGAGAGTTAGTCACTGGTGTTCTGTATTAGTGCACGGGTGTTGTTATGGGATGAAATATTTAGTTGGGTATCATCAGCATAAAGATGGTATCTGAAGCCAAATCTGCTGATGGTTTGTCCAATAGGGGCTGTGCAGAGAGAGAATAGGAGGGGGCCTAGGACTGAGGAACCCCAACAACAAGGGGGAAGAGACAGAGCCCGCAAATGATTCACTGAAAGTGCGATCTGAGAAATATAAGAACCAAGAGAACGCAGTGTACTCGAGGCCAACAGAGCGGGGCATAGTGAGGAGAAGTTGGTGGTCAACAGTGTCAAATGCTGCTGAGAGATCCAGAAGAATTAGAAGAGAATAGTCACCATTAGATTTAGCTGTTAGAAGATCATTGGAGACTTTTCTAAGGGCTATTTTAGTAGAGTGCAGAGTGCGGAGGCCAGATTGTAAAGGGTCAAGAAGAGAGTTAGCGGAAAGATAGAGGATTAGGCGGGAATAGACCAAGTGTTCCAAAATATTGGAGATGAAGGGGAGGTTAGAGATGGGTAAATAGTACATAGGAAGGGTCTAGGGAGGATTTCTTCAGTAGCGGGTTTATGACAGCATGTCTGAAAGAGGAGGGAAATATTCCAGAATAGAAAGACAGGTTCAATATTTTTAGTAAAGTTAGTAGTGACAGCAGGCGACAGAGACTGGAGAAGGTGTGAGGGGAAAGGGTAACTATTACAGGCAGTAGGGCGAGAAGAAGAGAGGAGCTGTAAGACTTCTGTAACTGATTCAAAAGATGAGAATGAACAGGATAAAGGGTGGTAGGTGAGTGGATCAATGCCGCCTGGGGATTGGGCAGTTATTTCCTGAAGGATCTTATCAATTTTGTCATGGAAATAAGTGTCCAGGTCCTCTGCACAGAGGTCTGTTAAAGGTGCATGCACTTTGAAAGTAAGTAAGGAGAGAAAAGTTTCAAAGAGCCTTTTAGGGTTACTGGAGAAAGAAGAGATGACAGCGGTGAAATAGGCTTGTTTGGCGAAATAAAAGGCAGAGCTTTCGGTTTTGAGAATAAACTTGAAGTGGAGAAAGTCTGCAGGTGTATGCCATTTTCTCCACAGGGTTTCTGCCTCCTGCGTCAGAATTTTCGAGTGAAGCAGGGAGCTGCCTCATCCAGTGCACTTTTAAGTGTTTTATTGTAGTGACTGGTAGCCAGATTGGGACAGCAGAGTGAAGAGTGTCTGCGAGGTGCTGGGTGTTAATAGCACAAAGATTCCTATATGTATGATGGGTTCATATGTGAAGGAGAGAAAAGTACTGATTGTGAGAGACGGAAGGTTATGATCAGAAAGGGGCACAGAAGAGTTAGTAAATTTAGAAACTACAAGGAGTCGGAGGATGACAAGATCGTGTTGCCGTATTTGTGTGTGGGGTAAGAGGAAAGTTGTGAAAGACCAAAAGAAGTGGTTATTGAGAGAAACTGTGAGGAAGCTGGGGTGACATGGATGTCAATGGGGATGTTAAAGTCACCCATGATGAGGGAAGGAATTTCACAAGATAGAAAGAGGGGAAGTCAAGAAGCAAAGTAGTTCAAAAATTGGTAGGGTGAGCCAGGTGGATGGTAGATTATGGCTACATGTAAGGAGAGTGGGCTGAAAAGTCTGATGGCGTTGAACTCAAATGAGGGGAAGGTGAGTGAGGGTACAAGGGGAATGACCTGAAAAGTGCACTGCGGCAATTGAAGTATGCCTACCCCTCCACACTTCCTGTTGTCAGGCCTAGATGTATGTGATAAATGTAGGCTACCATGATACAGAGAGGCAAGGGAGGCGTATCAGACTGCTGAATACAGGTTTCAGTAAGGGCTAACAGGTTGAGAGATTTACTATGGAATAAGTCATTAATATATTCTAGTTTGTTACACACTGAGCCGGCGTTCCAGAGAGAACAGTTAAAAGGGACAGGGGAAAGATAAGGAGAGGGGATACAGTGAATATTGGGATTTCTATGTGTGCAGGAAGAGGAAAAATTAGTGAAAGGAGGAGGACCAGGGTTTGGAGAGATGTCCCCAGCAGCTAGGAGGAGCAAAATAGACAGAGACAGAAGGTGGTTCAATGATTTATGTGGGTGTTTCTGTTTAGTTTCATTGATAAAAGAAGTATAGGGATTAAGGTGGTTGAAGAGAGTGAAAAGTATGTGAGAGCTGTACATGGGAATAGGAAGAAGAGAGGGACTTATATGGATAGTGTGCACTGGTGGTAGAGATGGAGGGGGGTTCTGCATGAGAACAATTGCTAAGACAGCAAGGAATAGTGCAGTTCTATGATATAATGTGAGGGTTGTTGTTTTGGGTCTAAGTTTACCTGGAGTACTTTCAAAGCTTACCTGTCTTGTTCCATGTTTAAGTGCACTTGCACATATCAATCAAAGTGCAGATATCAATACATTAAAAATGCCCCCCAGCATTGAAAATGCTTCCCCTATAAGCAGTGTCTACTTTTATAGGAAAGCTGCGCTTCATAACTAGGCCTATTTAGGGCATTAACCAATTAATCCACAAACTGTGACACATGAGGAGATTGAGCTATGTAGACACAAATAAACAAGAACTAGCCAGAAACTACAATAAAATTACTGAGGATCAAAAGACTGGCACTAGTACAGATAAGTGCACATGGAATTGGAAAAACTACAGCCTTCATGAAATGCTAGAATATGGTTCAGTAAAAACAGTTGGATAGAATATGAGATAAGTAACTATTGAGAAATTCCTTGAGGGGTGTAGTTTCTAAAATGGGGTCACTTTTTGGGGCTTTCTATTGCAAATGAGACATGGCACCTGAAAACTATTGCAGCAAAATCTGCTTTTCAAATGCTCAGTGTCACTCCTTCCCTTCCGCGCTACTGTGTACCCAAACAGCAGTTTATATCCACAAGTGGGGTAGTTTCGTGCTTGGGAGAAATTTGCAACTGTGAGATGCATTTTCTCCTTTAACTTATTGTGAATATGCTAATTTTAGGGCTAAATAAATGCATTTAAAAAAAAATGAAATGTCTAAATTTCACCTTTCCTGTGAAATGCTTATCAATCTTCCCAAATGTGGTTTTGAATTATTTGAGGGGTGCAGTTTTGAAAATGGGGTGATTTATGGGGATTTCTAATATATAGGCTTTTACAAATCCCCTTAAGAACTGAAGTGGTCCCTAGTGTTTGGGAAATTTTCTTGAAAATCTGGAAAATTGATATCACACTTGTAAACCTTCTAATGTCCAAAATAAATTAAGGGATGATTAAAAAATGATGCCAATATAAGGCAGAGATATGGTAGATTATATATATTAATGTATTTGGATGGCTTGACTATCTGTCTGAAAAGCAGAGCATTTCACATTTGGAAAATTGCAAATTTTTCCAAATAACCTATTTTTTTTTTACAACTAACATGAAGTACAATATGTCACGAAAAAATTTCAAAATTACTTGTGTAAATTAAAGCGATTAAAAGTTATTGCCACATGTAAGTTTCCTTCCCACAGGTGACATTTCTCGATTTTCGTTTTTGACTCCCCCCCTTCCAAACCCAATAACTTTTATATATTTCCGTTCTCAGAGCCATGTGAGGTCTTAATGTTTGCGGGACAAATTTTTTTTTCATGATGCTACCATTTATTATTCTGTACAATGTACTGGGAAGCTGGAAAAATATTCAGAATGGGGTGAATTTGAAGAAAAAGTGCATTTGTGCGACTTTCTTACGGGCTTCGATTTTACGGCGTTCGCTCTACAGCCAAAATGACATGTCACCTGTATTCAATGTTTCGTTACGATTCCGGGGATACCAAATGTATATAGTTTTATTTACCTTTTAACCCCTTAACAAAAATCCAAAACTGTGCAAAAATATATTTTTTTTAAATGTCACCATATTCTGACACCCATAACTTTTTTATACTTCCGTATACGAGGATGCATAGGGCATCTTTTTTTGCGGAACAGAAGTGTACTTTTTAGTTATACCATTTTGGGGAACTACTATTGCTTTGATCACTTTTTATTCAAATTTACGGCGTTTACTGTACAGGAAAAATATTTTTATAGATTTGTAGACCGGACGTTTTCGGACACAGGGATACCTAATGTGTATGTGTTTCACAGTATTTAACTACTTTTATATGTGTTCTAGGGAAAGAGGGGTGATTTGAACTTTTAATATTTTTTTTTTTATTTTGCATTTATTAGACCCCCTAGAGGTCTTGAACCCCAGGGGGTCTGATCACTAATGCAATGCATTACAATGCTAATGCATTGCAAAAAAACGGCGCTTCTATTGCAGACTACAATAGAGTAGCCTGCAATAGAAGTTAATGAAAGAAAGGCCTGGGAGCCTTCACAAGGCTCCAGGTTGTCATAGCAACAGGACGCCGGTCCCGGAGCTTGCTCCGGGTGACAGCGATCCCCGGCAAAATGGCGGTTCGGTCAGCTTTGACCACAGTGCCAGAGGGGTTAATGCCCACGATCATTGTGGGCACTGCATAAAAACAACAGAAACCTGAGCAGCCGCCATATTTAAGCACCCGACATCCGCTGTACTATTACGGCAGATGTGTTGGGAAAGGGTTAAAGGGGTTTTCCGGGCAAAAAATGTTTTTTTTTTAAAATGTCTGTTAGTGCTATTAATGGGTTAATAAATGCACCCATACACCTTTAGCCGTGTTTTGAGTGATTTCTGGGTGTCTCTGGGAGCTCCTGGTATCTTCTGCATTTGTTTACTTGGTTCAGCCTCCTGATATGTAACTTCCACACTAACCCCTCTCACCTCACTTCCCCCTCCTTCCTCTCTCCCTCCCATACACCCCCTCCCTGTTTCTCTAGCTATCCCGCCCTTCCCTACCTACTCAGCCCAACCCCTGACTCCATTATATACTTACCTCCCACACTTCTTCCTGGGGGACGGCTCCTCCTTCTTTACAGTGAATAGCAAAATGCCTTAACCTCTATTAGACGCTGCCTCTGGCAGCGTACAATAGAGCTAATGCAATGACGAGCCTGGGAGCCTTCAATAGGCTCCCGACTGTCATGGCAACCAATCGCCGCCCTCCGATGACGTTCTGGAGGGCGGTGATCGGTGAAAAATGGCAGCGCCTGCGCAATTTAGACGCCGCAGTCCCGTTTGACCGCTACATCTAAAGGGTTAACAGCTGTTAGCGGCGGGTCCTGGCTGTATTACACAGCCAGCATCTGCCCTGTATGGAGAGAGCTCAGCTCTCTCATGCGACGCAGGACGTACTCATGCGACGTATCCTCACGCGACGCAGGACGTACTATTACGTCCTGTGTCGCTAAGGGGTTAAGGTACTTTTAGGCTGTGTCCTTAAAGGTAGTCTATCATTGCAGAAATTGATTTTTACTGACCCCATGTTATATAGCCTATTCTACTCCTACCTGTATTTCTCTTCTGTTCCCCATCATTTTTGAATTGTGCAGTTTTATAAGTTTATGCAAATGATACTCAGAGAGCTCGGAGCACAGCTTTGTCATCCCCGAAACTCCGCCTCTCTCTTCTATTAAAGACATCTTTTTGCTGCGTCAGCAATTGACGTTGACATCCTCATGCGACGCAGGACATACTATTATGTCCGGTGTCGCTAAGGGGTTAAGGTACTTTTAGGCTGTGTCCTTAAAGGTAGTCTATCATTGCAGAAATGGATTTTTACTGACCCCACGTTATAAAGCCTATTCTACTCCTACCTTTATTTCTCTTCTGTTCCCCGTTATTTTTGAATTGTACAGTTTTATAAGTTTATGCAAATGATGCTCAGAGAGCTCGGAGCACAGCTTCGTCATCCCCAAAACTCCGCCTCTCTCTTCTATTAAAGACGTCTTTTTGCTGCGTCAGCAATTGACGTTCTCTTCTTTTGGATCAAAATCCAGCGCTGTGCTGTCGGCTCTGCAGCACGGGATTATGTAACAGAAGATAAAGTAAACAAACATGACGGAAGATAGCATCCCTCATGTTGTTTTCATTAGTGTACATGGGAAGAGACATAGAATCAGTTAATGTCTGTTGCTGTCATCCTAAGACGGAAGACAGCAGCGGACATTAACGACGGTAGTATGAACCTAGCCTAACAGTTTTGTCCGTCTCCTGCTCGGTCTTTGAGCAAAGTACTGTTTAGTCGAAGTAGGAGTTGGGTAGTGAAACCACAGAGGGAGCACTTACTCAAATGGGTCAAGCCCTGGAACTGTGGGGGCTAGAACTGCAATTTTGGTCGTTTTGAAGCCCATAAACTCTGCCCCAGGAGAACCAGAGTTATCACTGGTTGAAGCAGGAGCTGCATCTACTCACAGCTCTCATTTCAGCCAGTGTGCAGGATAACAGTGTGCGAGGAGAATGATTTCTCATTCTCCTATGGCTGTGACTTCAGATGATGTTCACGATATCATTATTAATCAGAGAGCATACTTACTTTTATTGTTACATTTTGGAGTCTTATTTTTGGAGTGATTAGAGTAAGTTGTTCATTTCATCACTATGTTTTGCTTAGTTAGGGTATGTTCATGCAGAGTTTTTAGCAGGCTGATTTTGAGGCAGAATCCGCTTCAAAAAATGCCTCCCATTCATCTCAATGGGAGTCAGGAGCAGTTTTTTTCCTCTAGCTGATTTTTTCAGTTAGAGGGAAAAAAAAAAGCTACATGACCTATCTTAAGGGTAAGGCTCCACGTAGCAGGCCGCAGCAAAAGAGCGCTGTGGGCAAAACTGCAACAGCAACGAATTGCAGTTTTTTTCCGTAGCACTATTCACAGAAAGTCTGGAAACCACTGCGGACTTTCTGCTTCCATTATACTTATAGGGAAACCGCCAGCGTTTCCTTAGGTATAATTGACATGCTGTGATGTATTTGGAAATCGCAGTGTTTTCGCTGCGCATATTTTTCTGCAATGCGTGGATGGGATTCACTAGAACTTTGTAGTGACTGTAAAATGTTGTGTTTTTTGCAATGGCGTTTACACCATGTGGGGCCTATGACTCAGCCGGCCTTGAAAAACCCATTGAAATCAATGGGAGGTGCAAAAAAACGCAATGCAGTTTTTTTACGCGTTTTTTTAAAGGAAAGTTTCCAGGTCCATACTGTGCGCTGGTACAAAAAGCACAAGAAAAAAAAAAAAAAAAATTAATTATCAAAAACCGTTTCCTAATTCCTGAAGCAGATTTTTTCAGCTTTCAAAAACCTCTGTGTGAACATAGGCTGCTATTGCCTCTGCATCTTGGTCATGTAACCCTTTAGATGATGTGGTCAATGCGGGGAGGTACCGGAGCATGATTTTTTTTTTCACCGCCCCCGGCATATTTAAAAAATAATTTTGGTGTCCATTTTTGCCTGGACAACCCCTTTAAATCTAAAATGAACATGAGGCAGCAGAGTTATGTGCCAGCGATTTTTACTAAAGCATAAATTCTAAATCTGCAATAAAAAAAAAAAGTGACATTTTCGGGAGGGTTGTTGCAATTTTAATGTGACCATTATGGGGTTAAACTGCTCAGCAAAAAAATAGAAAGTTGAGCTATGGGCTGCGCCACTATGGACAAAGTGATACAAAATGGCGCTTTAACACAGGACAAATGTAGGATGGAATGAATTTCTAGCGGAAAGAAAGATATCCATCCTTTTCCATGCAAGCAAATTATGTTAACATTGAGTCTTCACATTAAAGATTATTTCCTGACATATACCTCTATAGACATACAGATGTGTGTTATCAATAGTCTCCTATGATAAAACAAACACTTTAGGCTCATCCACATATTCAGTATGAGGATCGTTATGTCACCAGACAAAATAGTGCAGTAGTGCAGCAGATCCAGAGCCTCCGACACAGAAGCTGTATAGAATTTAGCAGAATACCTCTGGGTTATTTTTAAAAAAAAAAAGTATATCTACTTATACCTGCCTGGCAGATGCCAATCTGGCACGTGCATATACCAGAAGCTCCAGCCACACAGGTCAAATGTAGTATAAAAACGTGATGTGAACAGAGGTTAACTTTTAGATCTTTCTATCACACCAGTATTTACTGTTTGCACTGGTTTCAATAACTGAAAATAAATATATAACTTTCACTGACACTAGGTTCACATCTGCGTTCGGGTTTCTGTTTATGGGGTCCACTTGGGGACCCCACGAACGGAAACCTAATCCCCTTCAAAAAGGGGTTACCCGCGGATCCCAGACTATAATGGGGTCCGCCGGGTTTCCGCCCGAAAAATGCTTGCAGGACTTTTCTCTCTGCATTTTTAAAAGTGGAATCGGGAACAGAATCCCCGAGCGGAGATCAGGCGCAGGTGTGAACCTAGCCTTACATAAACAGCCCCAACTGAACAAGCATCCTGAAATGTTGTACTGTAGGGACCATCTCAAGGAATTCACCAAGGAAAAACCATGGTGAATGCCATTTATTGGTCAACAAGAATCAAACTATTCATTTTGTATATATATTTAGAGTATGTTTACACATACAGTCAGAACAGCAGTGGTCACAGAAAGACAAACTTAAAAAAAAAAAAAAAAAAACACACAAAAAGAAATCCCAACGCATTGTGTGTACTAGGTCATACAAAACATAACATCTTCGTGAACTGCTGGCATCATGTTATTACGATATGGTTTACAACCCCTGTAGAGGAGCATGTACAGTCACAGTACACGGATAAAGATCAAAACACACAAACTTATTTCGTTTTTATTATTAAAACCCATTTTGTGGTGTCTCCACCTCAAATAACATACATGTATACTTACTCTGAGGAAAAAGCCAAGGATGTGTGCCCCCTTGTGATGCAAAACAAACACACACACTTCATAGATATATATATATCTATATCTATATATATAGATATATATATATCATATAAATAAAACCAGTGGACAATACACAGTAAAATATTTCCACAGTGTCTTTCAGGATCAAAAAAGGTACAAAAGAGGAAGAACATAAATATACAAAACGGTTTGTATCTTACAAGGTAAAATGCTTAGAAAAGAAGTAAAAAACAGACCGGCCTCCACTGCACAGGACACAGTTGCCTGCTGTAGAATAAGGAAGGGCGCTTTCTCCGCGCCCCGTCACAGCAGACTCAATATCGCGCTCCACTTCCAGGTTTTAGCATCAGCCGAATCCTCATACACCCCCGTAAACATACATTTCAGTGGTACGGTCTGCGTGTCTTTACCATATTGGGAGAATTTCTTCACAGTCGCCTTGGTGGGGATATTCCATTTCACTCCCGCAGGGGGTGTATGAAAATACAAACAGCTTTATTTTTATTTTTTAAATAGCGTAGATGTTGCATTTGCGGTAAAGTACATGATAAGAGAAATAAACTGCCGTGTGTGACTGCACTGCTGAGAGCTACAAGGGGCAGCTACCATGGAGAGACGTCAGCCATTATGCGTATGTGTGTGAGATTCAGGAAGAAGGCGCTAAACTAGAACATGTAGCTAGAAGGAGAATTACCACAGCGATTATGTGTCCTCTATATGAAAGGAACACGAGTATGAGGAATAATTCGTAAGAGGAGATACAATTCTTACACTTATCAACACAATGGCCGCCTCTGGCTAGTGACGTTCGGGGGGCGTGGCTTCTCGCAGACACTATTTGTGTCAGGGAGGAGTAGGATGAGCAAGGTCGGGCGCGCGGTACATTCCTCTGACTGTCTGACAGAGTACAGGTACTGAGACGTGTGCAGGTCTGCGCCATGTTTGTATAGGTTACGAAGTGCACGTTTACTATTCTACAGTGTAGAACGGCAATTTAGGTTCTCCAGCACAGTGTTCAGTCTTGAATGGCGCCTACAGATAAGGGAAGAAAACCTCTAACAGTGTGACAAATCTATGCCCTAAGGGAGTACGTCTCTGCCTGTCTAAATAATAAAGGAGTGAGACTCCTCTGATTAAATATTAATGGCCTATCATGTAATATATAGGCCATTAATATGTAAAGGAGAATGTCCATCCTAGACATTTATAGCGTATCCACAGATATGTGCAGTGGGTATGTATACCTCCTTTGGAAACTACACCTGTCTCAGAACATGGTACACCTGACCCCAAGTCCATGTGCAGCTGACTGCCAGTGCTGTCCTCTCAATTCACATCTATGAGAGTTAGGGTGGGTTCACACTTGCGCTTGAGTCCGTCCACTGCCAATACAAGTGAAAATCTCAGGAAACTGGATAGCGACAGGTTAGCGATGCATTGCTTAAAAACCCATTCATTTGAATGGGTTTTTAAAGCAATACGCAGGTGTCTGATTGCACCCTCTGCGCTGCGAATCCAGTTTTTTCGTCGGAAACAAAGTCATACATGCAGGACTTTGTGTCCAACGAAAAAAAACGGCTTCAACTGTGGACAGAGTTAGAGCTCGTAATTACACCCCTTGCCAGCTACGGCCTAACACCACCCACCTAACAGAATAGAGCCTACATAGCATTGGAGGCACCAAAACTAACTGCACTTATTGCATAGAAATGGTGGGGCAAGAGATAAAATGCCAACTGTGCAAGAATTTCTGGAGCAACAGTTATTAAATTATGCAAAGAGATGGACCTGGTATAGGTGGTGAAAAGTCCCCATCTTCCAACAGCAGTGAGTATGCCATGTGGCTCTTTTCACGCACTTCTATGGAGCTTCTAAGAATAACTGAGCAGTGATGCTGGTCTCAGGGGTAGGGCATGCATCTATCTGTCTGATGTTTATGTTATATCTGGTTCTTTTGCTTCGGCGGCTTCTTTCGGGTCTCTTCCAAGTGACCGCTGAGGCCATTCTGCGGCACTCGGGAAAAAACTCGCCAGGAGGACACTGGAGCATAGGGGACAGGTGAGTATGCTTTTTTTTACATTTTTTTCAATGCCCCTGGCTGATTTAAAAGTTGAAAAGGTTGTCCATTTTTGCCTGGACAAAGCCTCTAACTATCCCTGGAGCTCTATTGTACAGCCCCGATTCCCATTCTGTCTGCTTTGGATACATGCCAGACTAAGTGGAGAGGCTCATGTGTTGCCTCAAAAGCTGCTAGTCCCTCACCAGTGACCACTACAACCAGTGTTTGGCCACAGAGCATATATGAGGATTGGAACTGTACAACCAGGACTGTGGAGTCAGAATTGGGACCAATTTTGGGTGGCCTGCTTCAAAATAAAAGGATTAATTATATTATATTATTTTGATTCTTGTATAATTAATTAGATGCAAAATTTGTTGCCTATTTACTTTCATAGAAATGTAGTCACTAGCGTTTTCATAAAATCGAGGATCTGTACTAGACTAATCATGGCTGTGAGCCATTAATGAAGGAGTTGGAGTGGGGCTGTGGAAAAATAAAGGAGTGGGTGGTTTGGCGTACTGACTCCATAGTTCTGTGCACAACCAAGTGCCAGAAATAGCTGAGTATAACTTTTTCAACAAAATTTTACACTGAGCCTGGCCACCACTAGGTTTCAGATTTTTCTTCTAGAACCCTTTTAATTTTATTGTATATTGTAGTGCTGGCTCTACTATTTGCCTTACATACCCTCAAAGCCAAAGAGCAGGGCCTCTACAATGTGGCACTGCTGTGTCGGTTAAATAGGACTTTTCACCACCTCCATCAGCTCCAGTTCTTAGCATCTGTTAATAGGAGTTGCATCTCTGATTCAAGTGCAGGTGGAATTTTTTTTCTAGCCCTAACTGCAATCAATGCAGTTAGTTTTGTTGCCGGATATGCTATTTAGCTTCTGCACTGCAGTGCCAGGCTCTGAATCATGCCCTTCTGCCTGACACAGCTTTTTTGAAATTACAGAGCTTAAAGGGGTTTCCCCATCTCCCTGTTTCAGCAGCTTTGCCTGCTGTCTCCTCTTCTCACTTCCTGTAACCCCCCAGCTTGCTGAACAGGACACTATGAAGTATCACAATACCTATTATAATTACTAGAAATCTAATATAAATGCAGATCAAATAATGTGCACATGCTTCTAGAGAACAGACTCAGTGTTATTTGTGTGTTTACATAGAGAGATAACAGACACTGCTTTATCAGCAAACTTCAATTAGCTGAACTGATTGTCCTGCCAGTTGAGCTGTACATAACAGTGAGAGCAGTGAGTGACATCACTTGTCCTATCACACAGGTCCAGCACTATGGAAATGCTGTGTAAACAATGGGAGGAATAATTTCATATAGCAGGCAAACAAAGCAGCATTTCTAAAGCAATATATTTAGGAAAAGTCTTCAATTTACATAAACTACCAGTATAGATAGGATCCTTGAGATGGGACTACCCCTTTAAGTAGGATATAAGACACCAAACCTAACAGCATTTATTGCTCGTGAATAGTGGGGGCTAGAGAAAAAAAAATTCTGTGCCAGAATCAGTACTTAATAAATAATGCAAAGAGCTTACTTTGCGGAAGCGGTGAAAGGTTCTTTTAATCTATGGCCCTAATGTGTGATGCTGTAAAGTTTAGTCCAACTGTGTGGGCCATGGTGTTAGTGTGCTTCTTATAGGATTCTGAATCAGGAGCCAAGTGACAGTGATAATATGATTCTGTTTTGAAGCTTTGTCAATTTACTGTATGGACAAAAATATGTGAATACCTGACCATTAAACCTATACCTATTTTACAGTAGACACTATACATTGTGGGATGTAACGTTCTTTCGGCATCTGCCAAAACCAGATGTATCCCCCAGAGTGGAAGATTGTGAAATGTAAGTGATAAATCCAGAAAACACAGTTTCAGTGCCCCTGAGTAAAGTGGCAGTGTTCTTCAACCCACAACAGTCAATGTTTGATATTGTGCATGAACAGTTGCTCAACCATGGATATCTGTTTAAAAGACACGCTGATGATTTTGGTCCTCCAATATATGTAATTCAGCTAGTAAAATTAGTTCATTCCTTTCTTTTTATGAAATTCATGGAAATCTAGGGCGTCACCATCCTGCATTCTTCCTGTATGATAAAATTGCAAGGACTGTTCCACACAAGTTCTCCACAGGAGACTATTAGAGCTATTACAGATCATCAGACAGGCTTATATCACACAGTTATGATGGTGCAGCCACCCTGGCTGTATACTTGTGCTCTATAAGCTTATGTAGGGGAATAGAGAGAGATGGTACTGACTCTAGCTGTCCATGTGATGCTGTACTGAGGCCTCATGGGATTTGTGGCAGAGCACAAAGAATGAGAAATCTAGAAATCAAATCAGAAGCCGAGAGGATGCTGAATAGCAGGGATATGAGTGCAATGAACGTAAAAGAAGTGCTTGAAACAATCAGATGAGGGCTGCATGTATGGAAAAATAGTGTATTTACTGGGCTTTTTCTTTGTGGAAAGTAATCTTGTGCCAATTTTATTTCCAGAGACATATTCGAATCTCTGAAGTGAGTGATACAATAGAGGATTTTCTTAATGTGCCATGTGTTCTCACCACTCAGCAGCCCCATGCAGTACAGTCATGGCCAAAAGTTTTGAGAATGATACAAATATTAATTTTTACAAAGTGTACTGCTTCAGTTTTTCTAATGGCAATTTGCATATACTCCAGAATGTTATAAAGAGTGATCAGCTTAACAGCAATTACTTGCAAAGTCAATATTTGCCTAGAAAATGAACTTTATCCCCCAAAACACATTTCAACATCATTGCAGCCCTGCCTTAAAAGGACCACCTAACATCGTTTCAGTGATTGCTACAAAAAAAAAAAAGGGGGGGGGTGTGGGGGGGGGGGGGGGGGGAAATATTTTTTTATTTTTAAAAAAAAAGAAAAACAAGGAACATTTAAAAAGGAGGGTGGTGCTTGCCATCATTTTTTTTCTTCTGTTAACCATGGTTATCTTTAAAGAAACACGTGCAGTCATCATTGCACTGCACAAAAAGGCCGCCCAACTGGGAAGAGTATTGCAGCTAGAAAGATTGCACCTCAGTCAACAATCTATTGCATCATCAAGAACTTCAAGGAGAGAGGTTCCATTGGTGCCAAAAAGGCTCCAGGGCGCCCAAGAAAGACCAGCAAGCGGCAGGACCGTCTCTTAAAAGTGTTTCAGCTGCGGGATCGGGCTACCAGCAGTGCAGAGCTTGCTGAGGAATGGCAGCAGGCAGGTGTGAGTGCATCTGCACGCACTGTGAGGCGGAGACTCTTGGAGCAAGGCCTGGTCTCAAGGAGGGCAGCAAAGAAGCCACTTCTCTCCTGAAAAACATCAGGGACAGACTGATATTCTGCAAAAGGCACAGGGAGTGGACTGCTGAGGACTGGGGTAAAGCCATTTTCTCTGATGAATCCCCTTTTCGATTGTTTGGAACATCTGGAAAACAGCTTATTCGGAGAAGAAGAGGTGAGCGCTACCACCAGTCTTGTCTCATGCCAACTGTAAAGCATCCTGAAACCATTCATGTGTGGGTTTGCTTCTCAGCCAAGGGAATCGTCTCTCTCACAGTCTTGCCTAAAAACACAGCCATGAATAAAGAACGGTACCAGAATGTCCTCCAAGAGCAACTTCTCCCAACCGTCCAAGAGCAGTTTGGCGCTCAACAATGCCTTTTCCAGCATGATGGAGCACCTTGCCATAAAGCAAAGGTGATAACTAAATGGCTCAGGGAACAAAACATAGAGATTTTGGGTCCATGGCCTGGAAACTCCCCAGATCTTAATCCCATTGAGAACTTGTGGTCAATCATCAAGAGACGGGTGGACAAACAAAAAACAACAAATTCAGACAAAATTAAAGCATTGATTGTGCAAGAATGGACTGCTATCAGTCAGGATTTGGTCCAGAAGTTGATTGAGAGCATGCCAGGGAGAATTGCAGAGGTCCTGAAGAAGAAGGGTCAACACTGCAAATATTGACTTGCTGCATTAACTCATTCTAACTGTCAATATAAGCTTCTGTTACTCATAATATGAATGCAATTATATTTCTGTATGTGATAAAAACATCTGACAAACACACATAAAAACCAGAGGGCAGCAGATCATGTGAAAATATATTTGTGTCATTCTCAAAACTTTTGGCCATGACTGTACATGCAGGAGAAACAATCTGCATGGAATAATGAATGCTGTTAAAATATATGGTAGGTTTATTTTTTGTGCTGATTACACGCTAAAAACAGTGAATTAGCATCAATGTATGACAATAAGGCTAATTCATGTATAGATCCACTGGTACAGTCACAGCCAAAATCAAAATTTTAGCTCTGGATTACTGGGCTAAAACTTGATCGCTCAAGTCTTGGCTCTGATGTTTGTATAAGAAAATCTTCAAAAGGTCTATACGAGGACCTTGGAGCAATTGCTTGGAAGGGAAGTAACATACAGTGGGGAAAAAAAGTATTTAGTCAGCCACCAATTGTGCAAGTTCTCCCATTTAAAAAGATTAGAGAGGCCTGTAATTGACATCATAGGTAGACCTCAAGTATGAAAGACAAAATGAGAAAACATATCTAGAAAATCACATTGTCTGATTTTTTAAGAATTTATTTGCAAATTATGGTGGAAAATAAGTATTTGGTCACCTACAAACAAGCAAGATTTCTGGCTGTTAGAGACCTATAACTTCTTCTCTGTCCTCCACTCATTATCTGTAGTAATGGCACCTGTTTGAAATTGTTATCATTATAAAAGAAACCTGTCCACAACCTCAAACAGTCACACTCCAAACTCCACTATGGTGAAGACCAAAGAGCTGTGGAAGGACACCAGAAACAAAATTGTAGACCTGCACCAGGCTGGGAAGAGTGAATCTGCAATAAGCAAGCAGCTTGGTGTGAAGAAATCAACTGTGGGAGCAATAATTAGAAAATGGAAGACATACAAGACCACTGATAATTTCCTTCGATCAGGGGCTCCACGCAAGATCTCATCCCGTGGGGTCAAAATGATCACAAGAATGGTGAGCAAAAATCCCAGAACCACACGGGGGGACCTAGTGAATGACCTGCAGAAAGCTGGGACTAATGTAACAAAGGCTACCGTCAGTAACACACTACGACGCCAGGGACTCACATCCTGCAGTGCCAGACGTCTCCCCCTGCTAAAGCCAGTACATATCCGGACCCGCCTGAAGTTTGATAGAGAGCATTTGGATGTTCCAGAAAAGTATTGGGAGAATGTCATATGGTCAGATGAAACCAAAGTAGAACTGTTTGGTAGAAACACAACTTGTCGTGTTTGGAGGAGAGTGAATGCTGAGTTGCATCCAAAGAACACCATACCTACTGTGAAGCATGGGAGTGGCAACATCATGCTTTGGGGGTTTTCTCTGCAAAGGGACCAGGACGACTGATCTGTGTACATGAAAGAATGAATGGGTCCATGTATCGTGAGATTTTGAGTGCAAACCTCCTTCCATCAGCAAGGGCATTGAAGATGAAATGTGGCTGGGTCTTTCAGCATGACAATGATCCCAAGCACACCGCCAGGGCAACGAAGAAGTGGCAAGAAGAAGCATTTCAAGGTCCTGGAGTGGCCTAGCCAGTCTCCAGATCTCAACCCCATAGAAAACCTTTGGAGGGAGTTGAAAGTCCCAGAACTGAACTTCTTGTGCTTCCACCATCTTCTTACATAAGGGGCCCTACTTTACAACCGTATGCCTCCATTCTTTTAGTGTAGAGGTATGAAGATTCTGTTTGAATGAAAAAAAAAATATCAACTTTGTTCCATTGGATACTGTATTATAGAAGTTTTTTTTTTCTCCTTAGAAACTTACCTGTTGAGAAGCATAACTTTGTGATACTGTCAAGGGGCCTTAGGTTATATTTTCACAGTTTTTTGACATGGTTTTCTGGCACATTTTTCACATCAAAATCAATGAGCACCCACATTACAGTCCCATTTATTTTAATGGGAACCCACGCGATGTTTACACACAGCATGGGTTTTTTATTATAATAATAATAAAAGTCCTTTAATAGTCCCACAATGGGGAAATTCAGTGTGTCACAGAAGCAAAGATAAGCAGATACAAATACAACATGTACAGGAATGATTCCAAGGTGAGAGGCATTACATTGATAGTAGACAGACAAATAAGAAGTAGCAGAGGATGGGGGGGGGGGGGGGGATTTAACAGGCAGAAAGATATTTCAGTTCTCTGTGTGTAATGATCTCCGCTTAGGTCGGTGTTGATTGTACAGCCTAACCGCGGTGAGGAGGAAAGACTTCCGATAGCGCTCCTTCTCACACTTAGGGTGGAGCAGTCGGTCACTGACAGTACTGCCCAGCACGATCACGGTCTCATGCATGGGATGGGACTTCTTTTTCCGCATGGAGCTCACCACGGACAGTATCCTTCTGTCGCCCACCACCTGCACTGGGTCCAGTGGGCTCCCCAAGACAGAGCTGGCCCTTCTAATCAGCTTGTCAAGTTTATTTCTGTCCCTGGTTGATATACTGCTCCCCCAGCAGGCCACTCCGAAGAAGATGTATGTTCTATGTGCTTCATAGCTGACTGCTGAGTTGTGACTCAATCAGATATGAAAGTCAGAAGTCATCTAAGTTTTACAACCAGCCCAGAAACTGCATAGAGTCAGGTGTCAGACTCAAAGTCAGGTGTCAGAATCAAAGTCAGGCGTCAAAGTCTGATTCTGACACCTGACTTTGACTTTGATTCTGACACCTAAATCAAAGTCAGGTGTCAGAATCAAAGTCAGGTGTCAGAGTCTAAGTCAGGTGTCACTATTGTAAACTATTAATCTGATGTTTGACACTGATATCTGAGGATGTCCTAATATGGACCCTGTACATCTGAAATCCCCCTACTTTCCTATCACAGGTTCAGGGTCCTGCTCCATGACATACTCATACTAATAAACCCACTAGAACTTCACCTGAGACTACCAATCTTCAGTATGGGAAGAATGGAATGACTACAAAAAACTAAACCACTACTAGTGAAAAAAGATTGCAATGATTCAAATATTGAAAACTTTATATTGACATGTCAGTAAATGACATATTAAACTCACCAGTAATGCAATGCAACTTTTTAATTAGCACTTATGACAAAATTTTTATAAGTGCAGTTTTTATGCCACCCATGCCACTTTCAAAACTTGGGTGTGGTGAGGATGTGTAAGAGATGCCTGAAAACTACAGTTAGGTGCATGCTGCATCTGCAAATGTGTCTGATTTAAGACAAGGTTTGTGACTCGTCATAAATCAGGCAAATCCTATGGATCATCAAGAATGGCAAACGATACACTGGTCCTGATAAATGTCTCCCAGAAAGTTGAAAGCCCCACCCTTTCATTCTGTCTCCATTGTATTATACCAAATTCTGACACCTGTGCTAAATACTAGACAAAGCACAGAGCCGGAATCAGTTGGCACTGGTCCCTGTATAGTGGCCGGGTACCGATAATGCAGCTCAGCTTTCATTGAAGTCAGTGGGAGCTAAGTTGCAGTAACAGCACCTAACCACTATACAGAGCATGGAGCCAACTATTTCTGACCCATGCTGTGTATAGTACAGGTGTCGAAGCAGCCTTGAACAGCTGATTTATGCAAGTCCCTGTTGGTTGGCCCCCCCACCAATGATATAGTTATGGTTATCCTAAGGATAAACAGTGCCAGTTTCCTGGTTTAGAGATGTATGAATGTGATGTATCTTAGCCCTTTTTATGCGCTGAAGATGAACAACATTGTCTCTGCTTCCTGCTCTCCATTTTTTATGAAAGTGAGTAGAGCGGAGACCAAGGTGGACTAGGACTTGTATGCCACTGCCCAATAAATTTATTGTAACTCATGCCAGAAAACTGGAGTAAGTTGCTCCAGAAATCTATGCCATATGCATTATGCTCCAGCCAGGGAATTTATTAAAAGTGATGTGGGACACATTTTAATTCCCCCTAGTTTTTTATGTTCGGAATCTAATCATAATCTAATGGGAATGTTGTAAAGGGGTTCAAAAGAATGAGAAGATAACCCTGGGAGAAACCAGTTAAAGTTCCAAGGAGGAACAAAGTTTTTAATCCTAGGTCTTACCTAGTCACTTTAAGGAACCTAAAAATCCAAGATACCTCAGCCAGTTAAGTATCCAGAGGGCACTAACAGTTTGGTCAGAAGTAATTGCTGCCAAGAACGTAATGTTAGGTATCTAATAGGAATGTCGTGAAGGTTTTAGTATCACATAGGGTGCTAAGAGCAGATACTTGAACTCTGAGTGTATTGAGGGGCTAAGCCTAAATCTAATCCCGGTAAGAGAAAATCTAATATTATCTCCTTGCTTTGTGCTATACTATTATGTTTTGGTGGGTGTATAGTTAACTGTTAGTGCCACAATAGTATAGGTCATTAATGTAGCTGTCCTTCGTAGATTGCTTCTGGGTTTTCGGCTGTATAACACAAGTGGGACTAACTTTCTGAAAATCGTCAGACTCTGACAGATTACATGGTGCCAAGATGTAATGTATTGATGTAAATTAGGCCTAATACACAGACAGTAATATACAATATAAAATTAAAAAACTGTAAGAACTTTCAAAACAATGCTAAAAAAAGAGTCAAAGTAAATAAAATTAAGGCTAGGTTCACATCTGCGCTCGGGTTTCCGTTCAGGGGGTCCGCTTGGGGACCCCCCTGAAAGGAAACCTAATCCACATAAAAAAGCGGTTACCTTAGGAAACCCGCAGACCCCATTATAGTCTATGGGGTCCACGGGTTTCCTAAGGTAACCGCTTTTTTATGGTTTCTGTTCAGTTTCCCGGCCGAAAAGGGCGAAAAATGCAGAGAAGGGAACGGAATCCCCGTACGGAGTACAAGTGCAGATGTGAACCAAGCCTAATTCACATTTCAAAAATAAATAACGGAAATAACAAAAAAATAAACATATGATTCCAAACTATCCATACTTTGTTATTTATCCCATGCGTTGAACGCAGTAAAAAAAACAAAAAAAAAACACTACAATGCACAGATTAATGCAATAAAAAGTGTATCAAAAAGTTGTACATGTTAGAAAATGGTATCAATAAAAACTTCAACTTGCCCAGCAAAAAAGATTCTTCACAAAACTTCATCAGCATAAAAAGTTATGGATGTCATAATATGATGCTCCCACACAAATCGTTTTTTAGTACAAGAGGTAAAACATAATAAAATCAATACAAATGACCCATTAGAGTTTTGCCTTGTTATTAATGCATATTGAATACCATTAAAACAAAACACAAAAGTGAAAGAATTAGTTTTTTTTTTACGTGGACCCCCCCAAAAAATGTTTTCAGTATTATCCTACCCCCTAGCCCTTGCTTTAGATTAGATCCTCCTTGGTTTTGTTTGCAATATAATTGGTAATGAGGACCCCCAGAAACAGGGTCCAGGAACGTAGTTTATGCAGTGAATTGAGTGTGCTTGTGCCATGCACCACTCCCACCTCCCAGGGGATTCACCTACTCCCCAGTGGGTCAATGTGAACCTGCTCCTCTCAGAATTACTTGAAAATAAACCAATATAGTTTTAGTAATGGATAAAGAGACCACAGGCACTATTTATCATCTTCTTCTCATACTGTAAACCCGCTCTCATTCAGCTTTTTATCACCTGCAAATGCAGTAGATATCTGGTTGCAACTAGCAACTGAATTAGTTTCACAAAAAACTGGCACAGCTACACCATTCCTTGATTACTGTTAGCATCATCGCATGAGACAGTCGTCTGTCATGACCACTAGGGACACACTTGAGCTAATCCCCCATTCTCGAGCTGCAGTTTCTTTAGCACTCTGTACACACTGTGCCTTCTGAACAAACATGCTTGGCACACAACTCGACATATCAGTTTCACATAAATGCTGATTATCCTTTTCAGCAGACCTTAATGCTTGTAACACACTTTGTACATTGGGTCTCTCAGACTTTTTGAGTTTTTGTTGTATCATCTCATATTCAATTTCACACAAAGCAGGCCAGAGAACATTATCCACTAGCTTGCCTGTGGCAACAGCACTCACATCACTTGGCCCCATAAATTTCGGACTCACATTCTTACTTTTGTGCCCCACTTTCAAAATGAGTCCCAAAAGCAATTAGAACAGTCTTGAAGGCTCTTCTTAATATATGGCAACACATCTGAATTCACCATGGAGACGTGTAGGTCATAGTTCAGATAGACAACTAGTGGCATTCTATGACATCACAAAAATTTTTTTTCTTGACAACTCTGACCAAAGGACAAACAGGTACACATCTCTCTCTTTGACGGCTCCTCCAACACAGCCCTTTATGCACAACATTAGTGACAGCCACATTCTGTTGAGGTTGGTTGCTACTAGCAACTGCATCCATTTTCCTCAGCACATCCACCTTTTAGTACCTGGGTAGAGTCTTCCACCTTGCATGGTACCTTGTTTGGTCACCATTAGGAGCAGTACTCCTATTCTCCACTTCAGGACATCCAAACATTACAGCCTTTTTATATTCATATATTCATCATGTATTTTTATTAACGTTTTTCAGTAAAGTAACACAAAAACATTAACAACTATCGCACTGTGTGACACAGCACCCCGTGGGAAATGAGGGAGATGTAGATCAGTAGCTATAATAATAACAGTTGTCAAACGTCATATCTAGCAAAAAAACAAAGAAGAGGGGGCCCCCTCAAGAGAGGGAACAAATCAAGAATATAGGGGGGGTATTCTCAAGCAATATGGCAGAGGTGGGGTGTGTCCCTCAATACAACCAACAAATGTGGTACGAAAAACATGAACAGTGTGCCCCATTCATACACCGTCCGCACACCCCATGAAAGGAGAGCACAGGGAGTCAAATTCAAAATACTCTAAGATGATAAAAAGGGAGCGGGAACAAAAACTGAAAGCAAAGTGAGGAGGGGAAAGGGTGGGGGGAGAGTGGACAGCACATTGTAAGTGGGGAACCCCGGCCAACCGGGGGAGATAGAAAAGCCATCCCCAACTAGCAAAGAACTGGGGGTCATCCAATAAAAAGTTTTAGGCTAAGGCCCCACTTTGCGGAAATGCAGCATTATTTGTTGCAGATTTTACTTAATTTTTTTGTGACAGTCAGGAGTAGCTTGAAAAGGAGTGCAAAATATAAAGGAAGTACGTCAACGTTTCCCTTCTAATACACTCCTGACTTTGGCTTAAAAAAAACGCAGCAAAATCTGCAACAAAAAACGCTGTGTTTCCGCAATGTGGGGTCTTAGACTTGGGTACCAGGAGGTCAAGTGAAAACATTCTCGTACAGATCTTGTTGATTGCAATGGCAGTATATCAATGAAACTCTCCCAGCGCTCAAAGAATTTTTCCACATGGGTTTCCTTCTTACCGGAGGCCTCCACCCAATCCAATTTCCTAATGTAAAACAGTTTTTCCAAAATAGTTTAAATGGGGGAGAGCCTGGGTGTATCCAGGTTTGAAGAATAGTTTTACTCCTTATGGCCACTACCACATGTAACAGTTGTCTACTGCCTGGGGTGCATGGGGTTGTTTCTTTCTCAATATAACCAAATATCACCCAGTGGGGTCAAATGGGGCTGCACTGGTAAAATGAGTAGTTGTGAATGTATGAACCCTGGCCCAAAATGTCTGCATCCGCCCACAGGACCACAGATGGTGATATAGGTCCATTTCTTCCTGCTGACCGTGAAAACATCACTAAGGTATATACCCATATTGCAACCCCTCCTTGGCGTGGGATATGCCTTGTGGTACAATTGGAGAACCAATTTTTTGAAACAGCTAGACATGAAATACCGCACACCATCCTTGAGGGCCTAATAGCATTGGAATGTCGGACATCCAGTTAGTCAGAGCAGTTTGAGAGTAGTCCAGATGTGTGTGTTCGAAAGTGTAGTAGTGGGAAGTATGACCTTTCATCGAGGTCAGCTGTTGCAAATACGAACAAAGAGCTATGTTCCATTCCGGCGGGGACATATCTGCCCTCACCTTGTCACTGTAGCTCTTGGCCTGTAAGTATCTGAAGAAAATAAAGGAAATCATTTTATGAATTGTCTTATCTAGCGGGTAATCAACACTCACAACCCCACCCCTATGCCAATGATAAAATTTCTTATGAGGGAGCCCAATTCGAAGTTAGGCTTAGCTAGTAAAGACAGGTGGACCGAGCAGGTGGGGACAGTCACCTCAGAAGCCGCATTCTCTGCTACAATCACCACATGGACCCAAGCAAGCAGCGGTTGTCCCTACACACCTTCTGAATAGATGCGTATGGGAGATGTTGGGCAGTGATATATTTGGGGTGAAGGACTTGTCTCCAGCTCTATCAGAGAACACTTCTGTGTAATAGATCCAATACATCACTGGCCCTGATCGCGGGCACTGCACGCCAGGACCCCGTCGCAAAGTTAAAAAAAAAATGGCCCCCAAAGATTCTCCACTGTCTCTTAACCCTTTTCCGATATCTGCCGTAATAATACGGTGGATGGCGGCCACTCTGCTGCAGCTAATGCCCGCAATCAGAGTGAACTGTGGCATTGCAGAGCAGGACCCTCCCCCCAAAGTTAAAAAAAAATGTCCTCTTTTAACGTTTCAGGCCAGTTCCTGCACGGCGAGCTCGTGGGAACCAACCTTCTGGATGGAGGTCAAGCACCTTACTGATGCCTTGTTTGTACAAGGTGTGCTCTTAGACCCCCTTGTTTATTTGCTTAACCTCCTGTGAAAGATCCTCAGTGCGCCAACACCGCTTTGGCTCACACCTGAGTCTTCTTTCATATAAAACCACACTCACCGCCAGACAAGCTTTCTAAATTTTATATATTTATTAACCCCTAAATGGGTCGGTATTAACATCTAACACGTAGTTCAGAACAGATATGTAGATATATACAAGCATTAACAGTTACTAGTTACAAGATACAGTGCAATGAAATAAAAAGGGCATAAAAGTGAAATAATTACTTTACCACGCATCTCCTTGATGTGGCTCTATAGTCCAACACTCACACATGGCATGTGGAGATCACCAGTGGAGGCAGCGGCATTAACTCCTAGCATGTGGCATCACAGTATATTCCAGCCTGCATGCTCTCATCACAGTCTCTCAGTAAACTCTTGTAGTCTGTCTGTAAAAACTCCTCATAGTGTTCTCTTGTAGTCCCAGCACAAATCTCCTCCCATTGCCTCTTACCTCATCTTTTATACCCTTTATGCCACCTCCCAGAATGAGGTCACCGGCGGCAGCAAGTCTGATTGAATCATGCACTCAAGTCCAGATTCTTTGTAAAGAGCTGAGACCAAGTGGAATGATACAATGTTATCAGCCATATCTGATCTACCAGTGCAGGCTGCACCATGCATGTTTCTTTGATCACTCAGGGCTGTGTAGGAATACAATGGAGCCCTGCTGGGATGGATACAAAGCCCTATTGTTCCAGTGTTTCTTCTACTGATAACATACAACTAGGATTATGGCTGCGCACATTATGAATAAATGCAGGTAAGAAGGGAGATACTATACCCAGAGATCAAAATACATCTCTGAGTTATAGCCATATTTAAGCAGAATCATCACACCTCCCCCCTAGACATTTTGGTAAAATGGCCTCCAAATTATTTCTGTTCCTATGTACTGCCGCCAAAATATTAATTGCTCTCCATTGGAGGAAATCCTCCCCTACCACTGGTCCGGAGCTTATTGTTCGTATGAAGGACGTTCGTAGCATGGAGTTTCTGACTGCCTCCCTTAATCATACAATGAAGGCTTTCCTAGCTGTATGGTCACCCTGGGATGCATATTGTATTTTGCAAGGCCTTTGACTCTCTCCCCTTCCCCTCTACTCCCCCTCTCTCCCCTTTTCCTTTGTCGTATCCCCGTCTCAATCTTTGTGGTTATTGCTTATATGTATTTTCTTTAGATTTTATCTATGTTGCTTGGTATGCCAGCCGCATAATGTGGTGGCACGCCCTTGTTCCCTTTTTCTTAATTTCTTTTTCCTATTGTCTATTACTTTTATTTTCAATGTTATTTACTCTGTTAAAAATTTTAATAAAAAATTACAGTTTAAAAAAAAAACAAAAAAAAAACTTAAACATTATTTAACTTGCACAGTGAAAGTCGAAGAAAAAAAACGCCGGAAGTAATGATGTTTTGCCTTCTCGCCTCATAAGTTCATATGTTCCCAAAACAGTATCACTAAAAAGCACTAATAACGCAAAAAAAATATGTAAAGGTAACATGTTACTTATGCTGTATACTACACAGAAAAATTTTTAAAAGATAAAAAGCAATGCCATAATTGATAGGGTTTTTTTAGTTATTAAAATTAAAGGGGTTTTCCGGGGGGAAAAAATGTTTTTTTTAAAAAAAAAGTCTGTTAGTGCTATTAATGGGTTAATAAATGCACCCATATACCTTTCGCAGTGTTTTGAGTGATTTCTGGGTGTCTCTGGGAGCTCCTGTATCTTCTGCATTTGTTTACATGGTTCAGCTTCCTGCTAACTAACTCCCTTTTATTTCACCTAACTCCGCCCTTTCCTCTCTCCCTCCTTCCTCTTTCCCTCCCTCCCATACACCCCCAGTCTCTCTAGCTATCCTGTCCACTACTAGCTCTTCCCAACCTACTCATCCCAACCCCATTATATACTTACCTCTCTTCCTCTTCCAGGCTTCTTCCTGTGGGACAGCCCATCCTTCTTCTCTGACTGCCGGCAAGCGCTTCAGTCTCTGTGCTCTGCAGCGACAATCCACCTCTACTGCGCAGGCGTGGGAGCTGCGCAGTAGAGGTGGATTATCGGCAGCAGAGCAGTGCTGGTACAATAGCGAGCGTCAACAGTCAGAACAGAGGAAGGAGCCATCCCGCAGGAAGAAGCCTGGAAGGTAAGTATGATGGAGTGGATGGGGGGGGAGGTAATAGTGACGTTCCGTTTCCAGAAACGGGGAAACGGATCATCACCAGATAACCAGCAAATGTCCCTGGGGCGTCATATAGGTAATATACATTTTTGATTAATTATGTTATTTAGAAAGTAGGAGGGGGGAGGATGCTTAGATTAGTGTAGGATTTATCCCGGACAACCCCTTTAAGTCAATAAGTTATAGGCACCCAAAAATTGTGTCATTACAAAATGCATCTCACACCACAAAAACCAAGCCCTCATACATCACCAGAAAAATAAAAAAAAATATAGCTTGTACAATGTGAAGACAAAAATCGCCAAATCATTAGAACAAAACTGGCTGTGGCAGGAAGGGAATGTATAAGCTGTGTGAGCATGTGTCAGGGGACACACCAAATTTAGAAGTTATGAGGGAAAATACACTAGAACTGACCCCCCCCCAATCATAGGAGCTACTGGGGAAATAGTAGGGAATTTGGTGTTCCCAATGTACTCTTAACAGCTTACATATTCACATTTCATCATCCACTGTACATTCACATCTGGGAAACTAATGCTCACTACACCCATTCATAAATGCTTTAGAGGGGTGCAGTTTTCAAAATAGGGTCACTCCTTAGGGAATTCCACTTTTCTGGTACCAAACGTCTAAATGTGCACTCCAAAAAAGCCACATAGCGCTTCTCATCTGCACCCTGCCCACATGTATGACACTGTTGTACCCAGGATAACATACTTAATGTCATATGTGGGTATAAACTGCTATTTGGCCACAACTGGGCACAGAAGGGAAGGAGTGCTATTTCGTTTTTGGAGCACATATTTAGATGGTTTGGTTTTTGGACGTCATACCACTTTTGCACAGCCCTGAAATCCCAGTAAGGTGTAATCCTGACACATGACCCCATTTTGGAAACTACACACCTGAAGGAATTTATCCAGGGGTACAGTAAGCATTTTTTTTTCAACTGTAATTATTATTAAAGTTTACAATACAATAAACAAACAGAGAATAAAAAACTACATAGGATAACTACAACAAAATAGAAAACCAATAAAATAAAAGGGCAGAACAGATAAAACACCAAAGAAAGATGAACAAAGGGTAAAAGAGCAGGGAAAGAGAAGAGGGGGGAAAAGAGGTCAGAGTTCCTGTAGCATACAATAGGCATCCCATGGGGACCAGATTGTGTCAAAGGCCACCACCATATTATTTAGGTTAGCTGTCAGATATTCCAAGTTACAGATGTTCTTGACTCGGGCAATGAAGTCAGGAATGTATGGGGCAGGGGCGTAAATATCAGGGTAGCAGAGGTAGCGGCTGCCACAGGGCCCGGAACATTATGGGGCCCGGAGCCCTGTGGCAGTCGCTACCGCGAACCCCACAAACACTGCTATCGTTATAACGATCGGGGGCCCAGGGGAGGTGAGCGAACATAAAAAACACTGTAACTCACCTCTCCTACGCTCCGCAGGCTTCGGGCCTGTTTGATGACGTCCTAGACGTCAGCCGACGTCATTATGCGTCGCGACGCCGGCCTGGATCGCGCGAGATCCGGTCCAACATTGAAGATGGTCGAAGTAGCGCACGGGAGTGCACCGGAGCTAGGAAGAGGTAAGCTGCAGTGTTTTTTTTATGTTTCTATCCTCCCTTGGGTCTCTGATCATTATACTCTGGGGTCTGAAAAGACCCCAGAGTATAATAATCGTTCATGGGTGGTCCACTATGGGGCATACTACTGTGTGCAGGGGCCACTATGGGGCAAACTACTGTATGCAGGGGCCACTATGGGGAAAACTACTCTGTGCAGGGGCCACTATGGGGCAAACTACTGTGTGCAGGGGCCACTATGGGGCAAACTACTGTGTGCCGGGGCCACTATGGGGCAAACTACTGTATGCAGGGGCCACTATGGGGCAAACTACTCTGTGCAGGGGCCACTATGGGGCAAACTACTGTGTGCAGGGGCCACTATGGGGCAAACTACTGTGTGCCGGGGCCACTATGGGGCAAACTACTCTGTGCAGGGGCCACTATGGGGCATAATATTGTGTGCAGGGGTCACTATGCTGCATAATACTGAGTGCAGGGGCCACTATGGGGCATAATACCGTGTGCAGGGGCCACTATGGGGCATAATACCGTGTGCAGGGGCCACTATGGGGCATAATACCGTGTGCAGGGGCCACTATGGGGCATAATACCGTGTGCAGGGGCCACTATGGGGCATAATACCGTGTGCAGGGGCCACTATGGGACATAATACCGTGTGCAGGGGCCACTATGGGGCATAATACAGTGTGCAGGGGCCACTATGGGACATAATACCGTGTGCAGGGGCCACTATGGGACATAATACCGTGTGCAGGGGTCACTATGGGGCATAATAGTGTGCGCAGGAATGCGGTTTGTGTGTGGGGGGGTTGGGGGCGGCGGTTTGGGGGGGCCCCATGTCAAATGTTCGCCTTGGGGCCCAGCCATTCCTAGTTACGCTACTGGTATGGGGGGTAACTGATTTCCAATATAAAGCTATGAGAGATTTATCTGCTGTGCAGAGGTAGATGAAGAGTTTAGCAGACTTCTTCCCCATCTGTCTCAGTGGCAGGTTAAGAAAATGGATAAAGGGTTCCAACGGTACCGATTGTAGAAAGAGGTTGTCAGCAACAGCTTTGACTCTAATAGCTTCGTATCAGGGAGCAATCCCAGAATTTGTGGTACAGTGAGCCTATGGACGAGTTGCATCTCCAGCAAAATGAGGTGATTGGGGGATTCAGGGAATGGAGAAGGGCAGGGGTATGGTACCATTGCATGAGGATCTTATATTGCACTTCCCAAAAAGTCACACATGTAGAGGATTTAGATGCTCGTAACCATATAATCTGCCATTGTGCTGAGGGAATCGTCCGCCCTAGGGTTTCCTCCCACCTAGTCATGTATCTGTGGGTAGGAGGGGTTTACCCTCAGGAGAGGATAGATGTTGAGAAATAGTGGAGATAAGGCCCTTAGTAGAGATATCCGACCTACACATTTTCTCAGTAGGCAGTAGGGGTAGAGACCTGCAAAGAGCCAAAATGGGAAAACACAAAGTGAGTAACTTGGTTATAATGGAAGCTCTCAGGTCGAGGGAGGTTCAGTGTTGAAGTGAGATAATCAAAGGGCCTGAGCTCCAGAGTCAGAGGGTCAACCATATCTAATCTAAAGAGGCCAGCCCTGGATCAATGACGTACTATAGTAGCCGATAGCCCCCCCCTTCGGGAGAAGCAGATTATATAAGAAGGAAATCATGGAGAATTTCTGCAAGGCGAGGGGGAAGAGGCCTGAGCATGTAGACCAAATCACCCTTGTAAAGCGTATGGGGCCTAATGTGGGCTTCGACAGGGGAGGGGAAGTTCGGGCCCACAAGAGAGCATTAGGGTGCATGCGGGCAAGCCACAGCTTCTCAATCTCCACCCACTTTGTATACGCCTGAGACGTGGCCCAAAGGAAATGCATCACAGGTGGGTGGCCTATTAGTAATGAAGGAGGTGTGGAACTAACAAGGCCCCAACCCACTTCCCCACCAACATAACAGATCTAGGGATCTGATGACGTTTTGCATTCCAAATGAATTCGAAATATGGCCCTTTGCAAGTCACAAAGGTCCGAATGGGGGACAGCCACCAGAAGGCTCTCAAAGAAATATATCAGTTTAGGGAGCAGGGTCAGTAAGCATTTTTAACCCCAAAGTGTTGCTGTAATTTATTTTCCAGAAATTAAAACGCAGCTGATGGTGAAAGGAAAAAATGACAATTTTTCCAGGAATACATCATTTCGGTGCGCAATATGTTGTGTCCAGTTTGTAGACAGAGACAAATACTTCAAAAGCTGTTGTGCCACCCAGGATATCTGCTTAACAGTTTTTGTAGTGTGTGTCTCTGCTGCCACAAGCTGGGCACTACATATCGAGCACTGAAATGGCATATCTCTGAAAAAGTAGCAATTTTCACTTTTCATTATCAACCGCATTCATTTCAGGAAATTAAATTAATGCAGCACTCAAGGGTTAAAAATGCTCACTACACCACTTGGTAAGTCCCTTGTTGGTGTGTAGTTTCCAAAGTGGGGTCCCATGTCTGCGGATTCCATTTTACTGGCTATTCAGTGGCTCTGCAAAAGTGGCATGACGTCCAAAAACCAAACTGTGCTCCAAAAGCCAAAATAGCGCTCCTTCTCTTCTGTGCCCAAACAGCAGTTTATATCCACATATCACATGGTTAAGTATGTTATCCTGGGTACAACAGTGTCATACATGTGGGCAGAAGCTGCAGTTTGGGCACACAGCAAGACACAGATGTGAAGTAGCGCTATGTGCTTTCGGAGAGCAGATTTAGATTGCTGGGTTTTGGATGCCCTGTCATGTTTGCAGAGACCCTAAAATTGCCCCTACAAAATGGGGTCATTTCTTGGAGAATATCAATTTACTGACACCTCCAGGGCTCTGCAAATACAACATGGTGTCTAGAAAGACCCTCTAAATCTATACTCCAAAAGCGAAAAAGAGTGGTACTCCTTCCATTCTGAGCCCTGCTGTGTGCCCAGGCAGCAGTGTATGCCCAGATATACAATTATTTGTACCCAGGATAGCCCACTTAATAGTTATAAGAGTGCATGTCTCTGATGACACAAAGTGGTCACAACACTGAAATGGCATATTTCTATAAAAATTGTAATTTTCACTTTGTACATTATTTTTGGGTAGCACTCTTGGGCTCAAAATGATTATACCCCTTGAGAAATTCCTTGAGGGGTTTAGTTTCTAAAATGGGGTTATTTTTTTGAGGGGTTTCCATTGTGCTGGTACTTCTAGGGGCTCTGTAAATGCAACATGGCACCTGAAAACTATTCCAGGAAAATCTGCCTTCCAAAAGTCAAATAGCGCTCTTTCCATTTTTTTTTTTTTTTTTTTAAACTGTAATTTTTATTGAAGTTTAAATTTTACAAAGGTTTAAGGACACAAAATGCCTTAAAAAAACAGCATAAACCGGTTAATCAAAAAAGACCAAACCATATAAAGACAAACATAACACAAGACGTAAGACAAAACATATACATAGAAGGGGGACAAGGGGAAAGGGGGGGGCGGGATCAGAGACCATGGAGAGTGCAGTACGTATCCCAAGGGGACCAGACTGACTGGAAGGCAGCTGTAGTGTGGTTAAGAATAGTAGTGAGGTATTCCAGGCTGCGCACGTCTTTGAGCTGAGCCACAAGGTCAGGGGCAGTAGGAGGATGTACACTCTTCCAGTGAAGAGCCACAAGTGTTTTAGCAGCAGTACAGAGATACAGGAAAAGTTTCGAAGCCTTTCCACCAAAGTGTCGGGGGGAAGGTAAATTAAGTAAGTAGACCAAAGGGTTCAGTGGGACACCCTGGAGGAAGAGCGCATCAGTTAATACTCTGACCTCTGGCTAAAAAGGGCGGATCAATGGGCAGGTCCAAAATATGTGGTGCAACGTACACTCCCCGGACAGACATCTCCAGCAGTCCGTGGACATGTTAGGATTCAGGGTGTGGAGGAGGACCGGGGTATGGTACCAAAACATAAGTAACTTGTACTGAGTTTCATGGAATGTAATGCATGTGGATGATTTGGCAGCAAGGGACCATATAATCTGCCATTGTGCCGGGGAGATCTGCTTACACAGAGCCTCAGACCACCTGACCATGTATTTGTGGACAAGGGGGTCCCGCCCCTCCGGATAGGAGAGGATACGATAGATATCCGATATCAAGTCCCTCGTAGAGGTACCGGCTCTGAAAATCCTCTCAAAAGGGATAGGGACAGACACCCGCGGGGCCCCAAATAAAGTGGTTATAAAGTGGGCTATCTGCCTATAATGAAGCCACTCAGAGGACGGCAAGCGCAAGTTAGAGTTAAAATAGTCAAAGGGCCTGAGCTCCAAGGTCGATGGGTCAATTAGGTCAGCAATGTGGAACAGACCTAGTCTGCTCCAGGGGTGTACCATATCAGCTCCCAGCCCCCCTGGGAGGAAAGGATTAAATAGGAAAGAAATCATAGAGGGATGGGGGTAGGCAAGTGGGAAAAGCTTATAACAAGTGTTCCATATGGCCCTAGTGAAGCGGATGGGTCCCAGGAGGGAAGTGGGAGGCAGGGGGGGAGTGAGCGGCCCCACAAGAAAGCATTCGGGTGGATAGGAGTCAACCAGTGCTTTTCTATCTCCACCCATTTAGTATAGGCCCGGGCCAACGCCCAAAATGGAATATAACGTAAATGGGTCGCCCAATAATAGTGGAGAAGGTGCGGGACCGCAAGACCCCCCTCCACCTTGCCCGCCAGCATAACTGAGCGTGGGATACGATGTCTCTTCCAATTCCAAATAAATTGGAAGATGGCCTTTGAAGAGAACGTAGTTCTGAGCGGGGGATCGCCAATGGCAAGGTTTCAAAGAAGTAGAGCAGTTTAAGAAGGAGTGTCATTTTAACGGCAGGGATCCGCACTATCAGGGAAATATGTAAGGGGCGCTACTTATCCAAGAGAGAGCCTAGGTCATGGAAATGTTGGGGATAGTTGACCAAGTATAGGGTACTGTAGGAGGAGGACAGTTGGATACCCAGGTAACGAAGGGAACGAGTCTTCCACTGGAAGTCATAATCGTGACGGAGGAGTTGGAGGGCAGGGTCCGGGATCTTTAAAGGGAGAGCTTCTGTTTTGGAAAGATTAACCTTATACCCAGAAAAATAGCCATAATCTCGCAACATTGACATGAGATTGGGGACCGACATGTGGGGATTATTGAGGGTCAACAGGACGTCGTCTGCGAAAAGGCTGATTTTAAAGTCCTGGTCTCGCACAGAAATGCCTGTAATATCAGGATTAGAGCATACTTTAGAAACTAGGGGCTCAATACAGAGGGCGAAGATAAGGGGGGATAGAGGACAACCCTGTCGTGTTCCATTGCAAATGGGGAAAGACGAAGAGGTGGTGTGTGGAAGTTTAACCACAGCAGAGGGAGAAGAGTAGAGTGCTGTAACTGCCTTAAAGAAGGCCCCTGAAAAGCCATACTTCCTAAGTGTAACAAACATAAAGGACCAATCCAGGTGATCAAAGGCCTTCTCAGCGTCTAGACTCAGGAGAAGGAAGGGGGTAGCAGTATGGTTGGCAACATCTATCAAATCCACAGCCCTTCTGGTGTTATCGCCACCCTAATGGCAGGGGACGAAGCCCACCTGGTCCTTGTGGATAAGAGAGGGGAGCCAAGCGTTCAATCTAGTGGCCAAAATTTTTGTGAAAAGTTTTAGATCTGAGTTAAGGAGAGCTATGGGGCGATAATTGGAGCACGCCTGGGGATCCTTATTCGGTTTGGGGACTAAAGTGATGTGGGAGTGGAGCATCGACTGGGGGATAGGAGCACCGTCTAGGAACGAGTTAAACAGGTTTCGTAGGTAGGGCAGGAGCAGGGCCTGAAAAGTCTTATAATATAAATAGTTGAAGCCGTCAGGGCCTGGGGCTTTACCGTTCGGGAGACTTTTTAAAATGTCAGCAAGTTCCTCATTTGTGATCAGAGCGTTGAGAGAGAAGAGCAGAGGAGGTTAGTGAGGGGAGACTGCAAGAGCCAAGATAATCCTGTAGCCCCTGAGGGGGGAGAAGGAAGGTCAGGATGGGTTCTCGATGGTAGATTATACAGTCGGGTATAGTGTGACTGGAAAGCAGAGGCAATAGCGTTCGGATGATGTAGGAGGGCACCTGAGGGGGCACGAATTGCATGAGGAGTAGAAGATGCCTGACGGTCCCACAGGGTCTTGGCTAACAGAGTATGGGCCTTATTGCCACGCTCATAGTAGCGCTGGCGACTATAGAGTAGATGACGCTGGGTAGCATGCGTGGAAAATACTCAGTTAAATGGGTATGCAAGGAAGTACGGGTGGGTTCCCGACTGTAGGAGGGACTCTTTAAGGTGCTAGTGACAACGTTTAGTCGGAATTGGAGCAGGGGAGAGGGTGACGGAAACCAGGGAGTGATCTGACCACGAGATGGGACCAATATCAGCATCAATAAGCAAACGGAGCGTCGGGGTATTAACAAAAAAATAATCTATCTTCGTATGGGTGTTGTAAGGATGGGAGTAGAACGTGTAGGAGCGGGAAGTGGGGTTGTTGACATGCCATAAATCGTAAAGGGCAGAAGCTCTTATCAAGCGACGAAATTCCCTGGCGAGGCGAGACTGGGAGGCAGCACCCGGGTTATCACGCAAGGACAATCTATCTGCATGTTTGGAGAAGAACATATTAAAGTCTCTGCCAAAGAGCCACACCGCGCCAGAGAAGGCTCGCAAAAGGTTCAAGACCCCACGGAGGAAGCACAGTTGGGAGGTGTTAGGAGCGTAGATATTGCAGGGGACAATAGGTTGGCCATGTAGATGCACTCTTTCCATTTTGAGCCCCACCATGTACCCATACAAAGGGTACGGAAAGTATTCAGACCCCTTTAAATTTTTCACTCTGTTTCATTGCAGCCATTTGCTAAAAGCAAAAAAGTTCATTTTGTTTCTCATTAATGTACACTCAGCACCTCATCGTGACAGAAAAAAAACAGAAATGTAGCTATTTTTGCAAATTTATTAAAAAAGAAAAACTGAAATATCACATGGTCATAAGTATTCAGACCCTTTGCTCAGTATTGATTTAGAAGCACCCTTTTGAGCTAGTACAACCATGAGTCTTCTTGGGAATGATGTTTTTCACATCTGGATTTGGGGATCCTCTGCCATTCTTCCTTGCAGATCCTCTCCAGTTCCGTCAGGTTGGATGGTGAACATTGGTGGACAGCCATTTTCAGGTCTCTCCAGAGATGCTCAATTGGGTTGAGGTCAGGGCTCTGGCTGGGCCAGTTAAGAATGGTCACAGAGTTGTTTCGAAGCCACTCCTTTGTTAATTTAGCTGTGTGCTTAGGGTCATTGTCTTGTTGGAAGGTGAACCTTCAGCCCAGTCTGAGGTCCAGAGCACTCTGGAAGAGGTTTTCTTCCACGATATCTCTGTACTTGGCCGAATTCATCTTTCCTTCAATTGCAACCAGTCATCCCATCCCTGCAGCTGAAAAACACCCCCATAGCATGATGCTGCCAACACCATGTTTCACTGTTGGGATTGTATTGGGCAGGTGATGATCAGTGCCTGGTTTTCTCCACACATACCGCTTAGAATTAGCGCCAAAAAGTTCAATCTTCAACTCATCAGACCAAAGAATCTTATTTCTCATAGTCTGGGAGTCCTTCATGTGTTTTTTGGCAAACTCTATGCGGGCTTCTTTCATATGTCTTGCACTGAGGAGAGGCTTTCTTTGGGTCACTCTGCCTTAAAGCCCCGACTGGTGGAGGGCTGCAGTGATAGTTGACTTTGTGGAACTTTCTCCCATCTCCCTACTGCATCTCTGGAGCTTAGCCACAGTGATCTTTGGGTTCTTCTTTACCTCTCTCACCAAGGCTCTTCTCCCACGATTGCTCAGTTTGGCTGGATGACCAGGTCTAGGAAGAGTTCTGGCCGTCCCAAACTTCTTCCATTTAAGGCTTATGGAGGCCACTGTGCTCTTAGGAACCTTGAGTGCTGCACAAATTCTTTTGTAACCTTGGCCAGATCTTTGCCTTGCCACAATTCTGTCTCTGAGCTCCTTGGGCAGTTCTTTGACCTCATGATTCTCATTTGCTCTGACATGCACTGTGAGCTGTGAGGTCTTATATAGACAGGTGTGTGCCTTTCCTAATCAAGTCCAATCAGATTAATTAAACACAGCTGGACTCCAATGAAGGAGTAGAACCATCTCAAGGAGGATCAGAAGGAAATGGACAGCGTGTGAGTTAAATATGAGCGTCACAACAAAGGGACTGAATACTTATGACCATGTGATATTTCAGTTCAGTCTTTTAATAAATTTGCAAAAATATCTACATTTCTGTTTTTTTCTGTCATGGGGAGCTGAGTGTACATTAATGAGAAATAAAATGAACTTTTTTGCTTTTAGCAAATGGTTGCAATGAAACAAAGAGTGAAAAATGTAAAGGGGTCTGAATACTTTCGGTACCCACTGTACATTTTATGACCACATATGTGGTATTACCGTGTTCAGCAGAAATTTTGTGACAAACTGTGGTGTGTCTTTTCTTCTTTAACCCCTTGTAAAAATGAAAAATCTGGGACTAAATGGATTGGGAAAAAAAGTAATTTTGTCTCAATGCTAATAAAATCTATGAAACAGCTGTGAGGTCAAAATGCTCACCATACCCCTTGATAAATTCCTTGGTGGGTGCAGTTTGCAAAATGGGGTCATTTTGGGGGGGTTTCCATTGTACTGGTATTTTAGTGCCTCTGCAAATGTGACATGGCACCGAAAAACTGTTCCAGGAAAATCTACACTCCAAAAGCAAAATGGCACACTTTCCATTTTGAGCCCCCCCATGTAACCATACAGCAGATTATGACCACATATGGGGTATTGCTGTGTTCTTGAGCAATTGTTTAATAAACTGTGGGATGCTTTTTCTCCTTTTAAGCCCTTGTGAATTTGAAAATTTGAGGATAAAGAGAAGTTTTAGTCATTTTTCATTTACACATCCCAGTGTTAATAAAATTTGTGAAACAGCTGTGTGGTCAAAATGCTGACTAGACCTCTTGATGAATTTTTTGTAGTTTCCAAAATGGGGTCACTTTTGGAGGGTTTTCATTGTTTTGGTACTCTTGTTGCTCTGCAAATGAGACATGGCACCTGAAAACTATTCCAAAAAATCTGCTTTTCAAACGTCCAGTGTCGCTCCTTCCATTCTGCACTCTGCCGTATGCCCAAACTTCAGTTTACACCCACATGTGGGGTATTTCTGTGCTCGGGAGAAATTGCATAACAAACTGTGAGATGCATTTTCTCTTTTAACCCCTTGTGAATATGTTAGTTTTAGGGATAAATTAATGTATTATTGAAAAAAAAAATGAAATGTCTAAATTTCACCTCCATCTTGTTTTAATTACCGTGAAATGCTTGAAAGGTTAACAAACTTCCCAAATGCTGTTTTGAATTATTTGAGAGGTGCAGTTTTGAAAATGGGGTGATTTATGGGGGGTTTCTAATATATACGCCTTTATAATCCCCTTCAGAACTCAAGTGTTCTCTAAAAAATTAGTTTGGGAAATTTTCTTGTAGATCTGGAAAATCGTTCTTACACTTGTAAGTCTTCTAACGTTCAAAATAAATTAAACGACAATTAAAAGATGATGCCAACACATTTCAATTTTTCTAGATTAACAGTTATTATATTTTATACTTATGTTGTTTTGCACTTTTGTGTATTTCCTAGGATTGTATTGATGTTGTTCTTTTTAACAATTTCTGCTATTGACGTATTTTAATATCCTTTGAAACTAAAAAAATATGCCAATATAAAGCAGAGATATAGTAGATTTTATTTATTTATTTGGGTGGTATGACTTTCTGAAAAGCAAAGTATTTCATATTTTCAAAATTGCATTTTTTTTTCTAAATTTCCATCAAATTTCCTATTTTATTTTTTTTACTTATTTTTTTTATAATACAAAATAATTTATTAGTGTTTACCACTAACATGAAGTACAATGTGTCACAAACCCCCCCCCCCCCCCCAAAAAAACTCTCTCAAAAAAGCATCTCAAAGTTATTGCCATATAAAGTGACACCTCAGCTTTGAAAAATGAGGCCTTGTCCTTAAGGTATTTTTAGGCTGTGTCCCCAAGGGGTTAATATTGCCTCTCATGAAGCATGCTACAAATTTATGGTTGCATACAGCTCAAAGGTTGTATGGAGTCGTAGTACAGTTGTATGCATGAACTTTAGGCTATATTCACACATTCTGTTATAAGGTGTGATCCCGCTACTCGCATTCCCAGTAATTACCTTATAATATAGAAACATGAACCACACCCAATTTTGCTAAATTTTGTGGCATACAACACACTTTAATAACATTTTGCCGCCAATACATTGGGGATCCTGAAACAAAGTGCAACACTTCATCCAACGGTCAGCCAGACTACGCCTTAACTTGGCAATGCAATTAGCCAAGTTCTCAACCAGGCTATACCTGCACCTGACTGGACAGTCACCATGCCCACCATTGAGGGCTGACTGCACAGCTGTGCCCTTCCCACTGACAGTTGGCCTGCTGCACAGTAGTAGTCAGAACTGCTGCAGGTCCCATACTATCACCATAACACCAAGCCTTGATTTCCTGCTTACACCACATTCCGATACAGAGTTCATTTAAGAAACAACCTCAGAAGCCCCATTACTAGCTTTCCTAAGGAGGGTGGTTGGAGAGCTGAAACAATTCTACCTACTGCCCCTGACCTGGCTGCTCTTTTTATTTAGGTTATCCTGCCTCTAATGCACACCTAGAGCTAGCTTCTACTAGAAATTCTACTTTTCTGTTTGTCAGTTTCAACAAAAGGATAGGAATGCAACCCTAGACAGAGGGGTCATGTTCCCCAAGGAAATATTGCAGAATGGTTCCTTTTTCCCTTTAGATTCAAGCCTTATTTTCATGAAAAAAAAAGATTAACAGTATAAAGTGAAGTGTAAAGAGCCTAAATCTCCCATAATGTTAGGATTCTTGAAGGCTCAAAGTGCTTAGAGACAAAGATATAAATTTTGTTTATATGAGTAGGTTATTTTAGTGATATTTTGAGAGTCTATTTACAGGGAAGTGTTTTAGCTTAGCAAATTTTATTATCGAAAACATAAAAAATGTTCAGTGTGCAGCACACAAAAAGCACTATTATCAAACTTAACAAAGAAGCTAAAAAGATCATGTCTAAAGCAGAGCAGACGATGATGAGCTAGCTGGTTCGAGGCTGCTGTTTGATTCTATTATTGGATGCAGGAATTCCCCCTCCCATGCAGCATTCTATTGTATGAGGAACAGCTGCGTCCGGCAGACTTTGCAAAGAACATCTCTGACATAAGGTATCATGGGAATCCAGTTCTTCCATTAGACCAAACTCCAACCCATGGTTTGTAGAGTTTTAAAGTTAGAAGAATTTAGATGTCAAAAAACATAACACTAGAAAACAAGGCGTGTCTGATCTGCTAATATGCACTGTCCACAGGCCAACATACTGAGGTTTCCAGTCTGAATAATGAGCCATGAAAACAGTCTACAAACATAGAAGGGGATTCCCAGTTCAGATGACAAGTTGTGGATCATCACTTCAAATGGATTTTACTTTGCTCAGTGAAGGCTTTCCCGGAAATTCTCTTTTTGTGTCTAGGCTGTATAATATATATTTGTCTACAAAAGAAAAGTTTAAGGATATATACAGCAAAGTTTTCATAGGTTTCTACTGAGAAGACATATGTCAAAAAAATATTCTTATATTATATACTCATTGACAAAACAAATAATGCAACCAAGAAGGAATCGAATGATACTTTATATGTATGACAATATATGTACGTGATTGTAATATTACACCAAAATTATCCGTTTATTAGAGAAAAGAAGATGAGATACAGCTGGGTTTGGAGGCATATAGGTTCCATATGGTATCCTGCATCACATTTGCCCACCAATGTTCCAGCTGGGGGGGGAAGGCACCAAACCTCATGAATATTCATTGAATGAAGCGGCCCAAGGCATTTTACTGTGTGGAGCACTATACCACATGGGACCACTGCGGAGAACTATACCGCATGTGACCACTATGGAGCATTATATCGTGTGGGGCCACTGCGGAGCATTATAATGTGTGCGGCCACTGCGGAGCTTTATACTGTGTGGGGCTGCTCTAGAGATTTATTCTGTTTGGGGCTACTGTAGAGCTTTATATTGTGTGGGTACCACTGTGGAACATTATACTGTGTGGAGACGCTATGGAGAATTTTATATTGTTTGGGACGCATTATATGTACTGTATGGGGGGCTCAGGACAGGAAATTGTAATATACATCAGGGCGGAGGAGTGCACACAAATTTTACCTGTATGGGTCCCAAAAATTCCTGATGGTAGAATAGAGTAAAAGGCAAAATGCAGTGCTAAAAGACACAATAAAAGTAAGATTACAGCGGAATAAGAGGCAGAATAACGGTAGAGACATTTATTTTTCTAATGTGACCAAGCACAGTAGAGGGGGGTCCCTAGTAAAATTCTTGTTCAAAATTGTGTCATGTGAAAGTTTGGGAACCACTGGTCTAAAGTGTATGGGGTCATCCAACTGTCCTCCAATAGCAGGTTTGGGAGAAAGAAGATTGAAGGGGGGAGGTGGCATGTTGGATTTCAGCAAACTTGATTCTTCTGTTCTTAAAGTGTAACTAAACGTTCAAAGAACTTTTGATTTTTTTGGCAGCATTTGTCTCATTAATAAATGTTGTAATATACTTTATTAACAAATTTTGGCTCCAATCTGTGAAATCCTGCATTGAGAGCTGTATCCTGCTTTTTCCTGTGCACAGTGTACAGGCTTGTGTGTGTAATTAGAAGAAAATGAGGATGGGGAAGGGTCACTTCAAACAGTTATATCCAGGACATTATAAATAGGAAATTGATGCATAGAAATATCCCAATTCTGATCCTGACTGTATTTTCAACCAGTGATATCTCTGAAAATAGTAAAGGTAGGACTGCAACCTTAATGTCATATGAAAGACGAATCTCACCTTTCATGCGACACCAAAAGCAAATTCTATGTTTTATAAAGCCTGAGATATAATCGTTTCAATCCCTACATTACACACACAAGCCTGTTCATAGTGAGAAGCAGGGTACAGCTCTCAGTACAGAAGCAAGGGGAACGATAAAGAAATGCCAGAAAGTGGCAATTGAAAGTTGTTTGAAAGTTTAGTTAAGGTGTCTGGCAGCAGCCTATTTGTGTCTCCCTACTGAGAATGTATTGACGCTTCGTCATTAATTAATAAGGGCAATGTGATATGTTTCTAGTAATTGCAAAGTACAGCATGCCCTTTAAGAGTGGTTCTTTTTTCTTTTCAACGCAGTGCATGTACTGTGTTTCCCAAAGATAAGACAGGGTCTTATATTATTTTTTTGCTCCGAAAGATGGGTTAGGGCTTATTTTCAGGGGATGTCTTATTTTTTTCCATGAATAAAAATCCACTCACCAGACCCCCTTACACCCAAAACAATTAGAGTTGTCAAGTGCAAATGGTGGATGGGTTCTCACACACAGATCTGCGCCACGTCTGTCAAAGGCATATCACTGTCAGGTCCCTTGCCATTGTAGCAGTGTTCCACTGCAGCCAAGTGTAGTGGTTGGCTCCTCCTGGTGACCGGAAGCAGCCACAATGTTCTGGCTCAGGAGTGGATTGATGCCAGCAGGACTACTGCACTACTGGCAGTCAACCCTTATTATTGTGGAGAACTCTCTCACTAATGCCATCTTTTACAGATAGCTCTCTTAAGGCCAATGTCCGATTCTTTTGGGGATGTCTGCTTTATTTTTGGGGTGTGATTCTTTTGGGGGTGTCTGCTTTCCTTGATGAAAGGTCTACTTTATTTGTCCTGCTGTATTCTATTTACATGTATAGCTGCCTGGACACTATTTTTAATGAACTGCAACTGGGCTTCTATTTCAAGCATACTCCAAAAAGCCTGAAAAATCATGCAAGAGCTTATTTTCGGGGTAGGTCTTATTTTTGGGAAAGCAGGGTATTATAGTACTGATATAAAACATTTATGAATTAAACTACTTCAGAACTACTTTTTGTGCCAATGGCATCAAACTGCATATGAGGCTAGTTTACACATACCTCCAAACTGTCCTGGATTCAGAGGGACAGTCCCAGATTTCTGGTCCTGTCCCAATGGGCTTCCCAGCTTCAAATCATCTGCGTCCATGAGTTGAATACAATGGTGAATCAGGACACTTATTTTCTGAGCGTCCTGCTCTGATCTCTGACTCCCATAAAAAAACAATGGGAGGCAGAATTTGGTGTTGATTTTGGGGCAGAATCCGCCACAAAATCTGCAGCAGATTCTGCCGTGTGAGCTAGACCTAAGCAGATGAGCTGCTTTGAAAAGGTCAATTTATGAGTGGGTCAGACTATGTCTGAAGCAGAAAGTAGGGTGTTTCCAATATGCAGTGATTATTACCTACCAAAAGTGGTCAAAGGAGACACAACAGGTGAACTGGTAACAGAGTGATGCCCACGGTTTAGCCTTATTCACATGCCCATTCTGTTTTTCACAGATTTGTCTGGTCTGTTTTTGGCCTTACTCACTTGATGTTTTTTTAAATGGCCATCACTTGGCTGTTTTAAAACCCATGAAAGTCTATGGATGCATTTTCGTTTTATTGACAGACGTATAAAATGGTCCTTCAAAAAAAAAATGGACATGTGAATACACCCATTCACTCTTCTTGTTTAAAAAAGTGGGTAATAAAGGTTGTATTAATGCAAAGGCTAGCCCACATGGCCTGATCCCACAGAATAGTTACATTAGCTCACATTGCTGAAAAATAATTACTATCCATGAAATAAAAGTGAAAGAATACTGTGTATTAAACTATATATACACAATTTTTAATCATAGAAAAATCACAATTTTTGGAGCACAGCTGATTTTGTGCCAAAAAGTGCTACTTTTGGGTGTTTTGTGGTCTATGTGCCACTTTTCCAAAATGGGGCTTAATTGGGAAGGAGTGAGGCCTCTCATAGCCCAGAAGATTTATTACAAGTTATGCCAGCTGGAATCTATGCCATTTCCTAGCTGAGGTAGATATGAGTTTCTGGAACACAGAAGGCAGAAAATACATCTAATTTAATAAATTAAACACCTTCTCCACTTTGGCACACAGGAGATTAAGACATGGGAGGTGAGAGGATATGCAGGGCAGCACTCAGCTGGAACAACACTAATGGGTGCACGATCATTGTAGGCAGCACACCATTTTCTGCAGATGATTTATTACAGATAGTCACATCATAGAAGACTGTGTACAATTCAGTTATCCATTTTTTCTGCAATGTTTTAGGAAGGAATCAGAGGGATGTGATGTCTCAATTACAGATTAGTGAGTAGAGTATTGCCAGGCCTAGCAATAGTCTATGAGGGATCCATGAAAATGGGTCCTACACAATGCAAAAGGCTGTCAAAAATGTAACGATACACAGCAGCTAAATTGCCCCAGTTGTGTGAATATAGCCTTAGGCCTACTGCAAATGGGCAGATATGGTCTGGAAAATTTGGACTGAATCTGGTCTGGAGACCTTGACTCCCTGCATCATGGCAATCTATGATGCTAGGAGTCCCTGCCTGCCTCGTGGTTATATGCAATATCCATCACAAGACCATTTTGGGTATGGTGATTGACACGTGGATAAAAACTGCCATGAAAAATGGATGAAACTGTTTTTTCTTGGTTGTTTTGCATCCATTTTCACGCATCTCTCAAAGAATTGAGCCTATTGAAGTATCCGTAAGAACAGACAAATGACAAAAATTGAACATGCCATTTTTGACATTTGTGTGAATAAGGACTAATGTGTTTTTTAAATTTATTTTTATATGTAAAATAGGAGACAAGTGGATGATGGGATTTTCTAAAAAAAAAATTTTTTAAACCTTTTTTTTTTCTTTAGTTTCAAATCCCTTAGGGGGTTTGAACCAGCAATTGTTGCATTATTGATATTATAGATCACATCTGACCAGGATTCTGAGAGGTTATGTATATAACCCAAACCTGAACTCCCTCATGCCCCTCATGCTGCCTATACTGTTCCTGCTGCCTTCACCTTGCAGGTGCACCGCTAATAATGTCTGCTAAGTGAAAGCAGTGTTTCATTCTTAAAGTTTTGATGCCATCTGCAATTCTGCAATTTTCGGTTGCAATGGTAACTATTTTGGTCAACATCAAGAGCTGGGTAATATGCCAGAAAAGTGGTGTAAAATGCAGTTTTTTAAGCAGTACTTGCAAAAAACAAACAAAACCTGAAAACATAGCCGTTTTCCAAAAAGGGCGTTTGGGGAGATTCATCGTCATTTATGCATGTTTTTTTTTTATGTCCCAAATCTTGCATAGATTACAAAAACTGGCATAGATTACAATTAGGCACATGGCCTGCTGAAGGATGTGCCTGATTTAAGACCAGGACGATTTATGACCTCATCATGAATCAGGCTAATCCACCAGCAGCACAAGTATCATCAAAAGCGGCGTACAATATGCCAGTTTGGACGAATCTCCCCTTCATGTTTTTGCAGTGTTTGAGTTTGTGATGTCTTTTTTGCATATTTAGTATTTGTACACCTCAATAATTAAAAATGCGTTAACAGGTACAAATATATAGAATTTTCATTTATTATTAAAAGGTTAAATGGTATTAAAACCAGAAAACTCTAAACATGTTGTCAAGTTTCACAAGCGTATTGTAAATGTTACTGTATATTTTAATATATTTTAAGTAAAAGGACAATTGCAAATTTCTATGTTGCCACCTGGTGGCAGTATTATCTAAGCAATGAAACCATTTGCATCAATGGAGTATTTTGCATTGTTTTATTAGCCCAGTATAAAGGTGGTTCTTACACTTTAGGTAAAAATAGGTTGATGGCCCAACAAGTGAACGAACAATAGTCTGGTGAACTATTGTTTTGCAGGTGTAACCATACACATTTTACTCCACATTGGGATTACAGTTGTTCAGACTGGCCATGTTTGTTCAATGACACCTGGAGAAGGATAAACAATCTTTCTTGGAATATTTTCCAAGTTCTTTTTCAGGGACTGAACATACATGGATGAAAGTTGTCTGAATACAGCACCAAAATTTAAAACACGGCTGACTTCTTTTAAGAGAATGGCAATGGGGCAGTTAACCTGATAAACATGTTCCAAAATTCCGGTGTAATTTGCACCCAAAACTGGTGTACATACTGTACACATAATTTTCTAAGTGTTTTAGACTTAGACATTTTAACAGTTTCTGCACCTTGTCCATAAAGTGGGCAGGGCTTACCAAAAGGGGTGGAGCTTAATATGTGATACTGTGCTCCAAAAATGTGCCAAAATTTTATACCTTTTAATTTTTTTATTTATAAACTAAGCAAACTAATAAGTGGTGTAGAATTAGACTAGACTGTCAAATGCTCCAGATTTGCTAACAACATTAGACACTCTGAAAAATCTGATGCAGTTTAAGATTAGTCTAATTCAGGGGTAGGCAACCTTTTTTGTTCAGCGTGCCGATTTTAATTAAAAAAAATCAAAGATGAGATACTTGGAGTGCCGGTCAATAACTGTAAGTCTGACGACCCCTAAACTAAAGTCATATACCACAAACCATATCACAGAAGTGCTGCCACCAGATGCTTTAGGACACATGCGTTTACTGCTATTTCCTGGCAGGCTCCTGTACTTTCCGATTAGAAGCAATGAAAGTCCATGTGCAGCCCCCAATTAGCGGTAAATGTAAGTGTCCAGGAGCACCGTATGGCGGCATCCTTATGGTGAATACACACTATGTATCTGGATGCAGATATAGTCTTAGGCCACTGGAACTTTTACTTCAATGTAAAACTGTGTTCACATGGTGCATTTTTGCACAAAAAAAAATGCCTGTGTTTTCTGTGCAAAAACACATCCTTAATGCAGAAAACACATTGTTATACAGAATAATGTCCCATAGCGGCCCCTGCACACAGTATTATGTCCCATAGCGGCCCCTGCACACGGTATATGTCCCATAGCAGTCCCTGCACAAGGTATTCTATCCCATAACAGCCTCTGCACACTGTATTATGTCACATAGTGGCCCCTTCACATGGTATTATGTCACATAGTGGCCCCTTCACATGGTATTATGTCATATAGTGGCCCCTGCACACCGTATTATGTCATATAGTGGCCCCAGCACACGGTATTATGTCATATAGTGGCCCCAGCACACGGTATTAGGTCCCATAGTGGTCCCTGCACACGGTATTAGGTCCCATAGCGGTCCCTGCACACTGTATTCGGTCCCATAGCTGTCCCTGCACATGGTATTAGGTCCCATAGCAGTCCCTGCACACGGTATTATGTTCCATAGCTGTCCTCGCACACGGTATTAGGTCCCATAGCGTTCCCCGCACATGGTATTAGGTCCCATAGCGGTCCCTGCACACGGTATTATGTCATATAGTGGCCCCAGCACACGGTATTAGGTCCCATAGTGGTCCCTGAACACGGTATTAAGTCCCATAGCGGTCCCTGTACCCGGTATTAGGTCCCATAGCGGTCCCTGTACACGGAATTAGGTCCCATAGCGGTCCCTGCACACGGTATTAGGTCCCATAGCGGTCCCTGCAAACAATATTAGGTCCCATAGCGGTCCCTGCACACGGTATTATGTTCCATAGCTCTCTTCAGACCTCCGAGTATAATAAGTGCAGGACCAAGAGAGGTGATAAACATAAAAAAACAATGCTACTCACCTTTTTCTGCGCTCCACAGCCGCTCTGTTCTCTTCGGTGCTTCTGCCTGACGTCAGCGACCGCTGATTGGGTCTCTGGGGTCACGTCGCGTCATTATGCGTAATGACGCCGGACGTGACCCCTGAGGCCCTGTCAGCTGTCAGAAGCGCCTGCAGATCGCACAGCCACCGCGTAGCGCAGGGAACAAGGTGAGTATCATTGTTTTTTATGTTTCATCACTTCTCCTAAGTCTCTGCTTATTATACTCGGGGGTCTGAAGAGACCCCACAGTATAATAACAGCAGTTTCGTTTTGGCCATGTTTGGGCCGATCGAAGCTGCTGGGCGAGGACTCCGCTGCCGTGCCAGGGAAATAAGCCTCGCATGCCACTCTTGCCACGCATGCCGGGGGTTGCCGACCCCTGGTCTAATTTTTCAATTAAAAACATCGACAATCTGCCCCAGTCTGTCAGTCAGCTAAAACAAATATTCATTATTAAAAATTGTACCCTGCGAACATTCGTTATTGTTATCAGATTGTTATCAATGCAAGTCTAATGTGAATAGGCAACTTAAAGGGATTTTCCAGCCCCAAATGGAGTTTTCATACTGATGACTTATCCACAGGAGGAGTCAGACATTCAAACCCTGCACAGATCAGCTGTTTTGGCAGCATCTAGACTCTGTAATCTGCTGCAGTGGATGGGTTGTGCATGCAGGTTGCTCCTAAGCAAGTAATAGAAGCAGCGCTCTAGTTCCCGGAACCACCACTATACCATGGATGGGGCTGCTGACCCACTTCTATTACTTGATTAGAAGCAGCCTGCGCAATCTCCCTGTCCACTGCACCAGCTTCTGGCACCTGGAGGCTGCCGGAACAGCTGATCTGTGCCTACACAGATCACATACAGATGGCCTATCCTGATGACAGATGTAGGCTGAGGGACTACTGCTCTTGAAAGTGGTGTGAGTCCTAGTAGTAAGACCCATTTATTGAATATTTATGTCATATCGTTTTTCTCAGATTCTGTCTCTACACAGCGCTGTGTGTTACACATTGCAGGTGACACTGGATAGTCAGCCCTGTGACAGTATCTGAAAATACACAGCAGCTGTTCTACTGAAGGAGTCCCCTGATGTAGCATAATGATCTATAATGGGGAAACTTGTCAGGACCACTTATTGGGAGAAAGCATAGGCAATAGGAGAGTAAGTTAATTTAGATTGGTATATTTTTTAAAAAGGACTTATTGGACATCAGAACATTCATGAAAACATGAAGTTATTGAGAATTATTAAGTTATACTGTATATTTATTATTTTCCAACTATATACCCTACATGCACCATTTGAGTGATGTGAAATGATACCTGTCATTTTTGTTATTGTGATGATGGGTGTTTCATAGACAAGATGGAAAAGTTAAGCTGTTCTTGCTGTAATTCATGCACTAAAGGTTATGATCTGCTCCTTTAGTGACCCCTCAAACATACTTGTAGAAATCCAGAGAAGAAGAAATAGAGCAGCGGCACTCAAACCCAGGCTTCCAAACTTCTTTATTAGATCAGGTAAAAACAGGCATAGCCAGGGACAAACGAGCAGCAGTGACGGGCTGTTTCGCACTTACGCACTTCTACAGGCTACTCATCATCATCTGATCATCAAGTGGCTCTTATATAGTTCGATAGGAAGGGAATACAGATTTGACCACTGGAGGAAGCAAAATTTAACTGTTTTTGGCAGGGGAGGGGGACTATTGTAGTGATCTTTCAAAGGGCTATTCCTATCTCCAGTATCATACAGTCATATGAAAAAGTTTGGGCACCCCTATTAATCTTAATCATTTTTAGTTCTAAATATTTGGGTGTTTGCAACAGCCATTTCAATTTGATATATCTAATAACTGATGGAGACAGTAATATTTCAGGATTGAAATGAGGTTTATTGTACTAACAGAAAATGTGCAATATGCATTAAACCAAAATTTGACCGGTGCAAAAGTATGGGCACCTCAACAGAAAAGTGACATTAATATTTAGTAGATCCTCCTTTTGCAAAAATAACAGCCTCTAGTCGCTTCCTGTAGCTTTTAATCAGTTCCTGGATCCTGGATGAAGGTATTTTTGACCATTCCTCTTTACAAAACAATTCCAGTTCAGTTAAGTTTGATGGTCGCCGAGCATGGACAGCCCGCTTCAAATTATCCCACAGATGTTCAATGATATTCAGGTCTGGGGACTGTGATGGCCATTCCAGAACATTGTAATTGTTCCTCTGCATGAATGCCTGAGTAGATTTGGAGCTGTGTTTTGGATCATTGTCTTGCTGAAATATACATCCCCGGCGTAACTTCAAATTCGTCACTGATTCTTGTACATTATTCTCAAGAATCTGCTGATACTGAGTTGAATCCATGCGACCCTCAACTTTAACAAGATTCCCGGTGCCGGCATTGGCCACACAGCCCCAAAGCATGATGGAACCTCCACCAAATTTTACAGTGGGTAGCAAGTGTTTTTCTTGGAATGCTGTGTTTTTTTGACGCCATGCATAACGCCTTTTTGTATGACCAAACAACTCAATCTTTGTTTCATCAGTCCACAGGACCTTCTTCCAAAATGAAGCTGGCTTGTCCAAATGTGCTTTTGCATACCTCAGGCGACTCTGTTTGTGGCGTGCTTTCAGAAACGGCTTCTTTCGCATCACTCTCCCATACAGCTTCTCCTTGTGCAAAGTGTGCTGTATTGTTGACCGATGCACAGTGACACCATCTGCAGCAAGATGATGCTGCAGCTCTTTGGAGGTGGTCTGTGGATTGTCCTTGACTGTTCTCACCATTCTTCTTCTCTGCCTTTCTGATATTTTTCTTGGCCTGCCACTTCTGGGCTTAACAAGAACTGTCCCTGTGGTCTTCCATTTCCTTACTATGTTCCTCACAGTGGAAACTGACAGGTTAAATCTCTGAGACAACTTTTTGTATCCTTCCCCTGAACAACTATGTTGAACAATCTTTGTTTTCAGATCATTTGAGAGTTGTTTTGAGGAGCCCATGATGCCACTCTTCAGAGGAGATTCAAATAGGAAAACAACTTGCAATTGGCCACCTTAAATACCTTTTCTCATGATTGGATACACCTGGCTATGAAGTTCAAAGCTCAGTGAGGTTAAAAAACCAATTTTGTACTTCAGTAAGTCAGTAAAAAGTAGTTAGGAGTATTCAAATCAATAAAATGATAAGGGTACCCAAATTTTTGCAGCGGTCAAATTTTGGTTTAATGCATATTGCACATTTTCTGTTAGTACAATAAACCTCATTTCAATCCTGAAATATTACTGTGTCCATCAGTTATTAGATATATCAAATTGAAATGGCTGTTGCAAACACCCAAATATTTAGAACTAAAAATGATTAAGATTAATAGGGGTGCCCAAACTTTTTCATATGACTGTGTATTTAGAATTGTAGCTTCAGCTAACTGAAGTGTTTGTCAGATATACGTAAATATGTGTCCTCAGTGTTTGCATCTTGTTGCCTGTGTTTCAGACCACTATTTAGCTATATAGCAAACAGTGGTTAGTTGACTCAGTCCATGTACACGGCCACCTCTATTCTCCTCTCTTCCTTATGATTTACAGCTAATAGCTCAATATCAAAGGTGTCAAACACAAGGCCCAGAGCAGCAACTGCAATGAGGCGCTGCCTGGGGGTCAGCATTCTTTTTTAATTGGCTGCTACATATTGGATTATTGCAATAGGTAGAGGCCTATTCTGCTGCCTCTAAACTGCGCTGCACCATGCGTCACGATGCTGAAGAACACAGACACAGGGCGTTACGTTACATCCAGGCATCTTCGGCATCTAGTACAGCGTGCCCTGGTGGTTGTGGCAGAGGCCGGCCTGGATAGGAACTTGCATAGGAGAGTAAATTATCGGCCACTAGTTATATACTGTGTGGGGGCATAAAAGGTGGTCATATGCTGTATGGGAGCAATAAAGGGGGTCATATACTGTGTGTGGGCAAAAAAGGGTGCAGGGAATTTCATACTTAACTCTTTTTACTGCAAAGCGCTGATGTGGCACCCAGCTGTGCACCTCTTTTAATGTCCTTCCGGCCACGCTGTCTCCTGTTCTATGGTATCGCTGCTCCACAGATTCCAACACAGTTGGAATTTTCTCTCTATCCACCACCATTCCCGAGAAATCACTGCAGTTAGTTTTGGTGCCTGATATGCTATTTAGTCTCTGTACTGCCAGGAAAGTGTTCTCAGACACCAAAACTAACTGCGCTGATTGCTCTGTGGAAGCTAGAAAAAAAATTCCAACTGCGCCAGAATCAGTGGAACAGAACTGGAGTCGATGGAAATGGTGAAAGGTTTAAAGGGGTTGTCCAGGATTTTCAAAAATGAACTAACACTGGTTAATGTGATAACATAAAAAAATATATACTGTATTAATTTGCTAATTAGCCAGATTACTTTCAATGGCCTATTCTAAGGATTGCCCTTCATTTTTGAGTGGTGGGTGTTCAACTCTCATCGCAGTCCTTAGTATCTGTAAGTGATATTACAGCAGGCTCGGACTGGCCCACCGGGGAATCGGTGAATCCCCCGATGGGCCCCAAGCCCCAACTATCGCAATCGGTGGTGTGCGACTGGCGGGTTATGGGGCCTGCGGCCAGCTGGAGATGGTCGGTTTTCTGGAACACTATGATAACGGTCGGGGAAAGCCTGGATCCCCGACCACTACACATATTGTAAATGAAAAGGGGTCCAGGCCCCTTTCCAATAGATGTCAGCCCAGGGGAGGTGACTTAAAATAATAAATAGTTAAACTCACCTCTCCTGGGCTCTGCATCCTTTCTGGGGCTGTTTGATCAAGTGACTGAGGCCTGTGATTAGGTCCCAGTGGTCACATGGGACGTGGTGGCGTAATGACGTCAGTGCGCCCCCACGTGACCACTGAGGACCAATCACAGGCCTCAACAGAGACTTCTGAAGATGCTGAAGACAGCCAGACCGAGCCAAGATGCCCAAGAATGGTGAGGCAAGGTGAGTATCAGTGTTTGTTATTTTTATTCACCTTTCCTAGTAGCCGCCCTGTTTCGGTACAGCTGTTCTGCAGGGGTCCTGGCGGTTGGCCCTTAGAAACAATTCCACTGGTGGGCCCTAGACATCCCAGTCCGACACTGTATTACAGTTTCCCTATTCACTTCAATTGGGAACTGTAATGCCATACCTCCCAAGTCTGCAGGATAGTCCTGGATTGTGGGTCCCGATCGGCAGGAGTTATGTCACGGTTTCAGCTCATCTGCGTCCGGAGGTGAATGGTGAATGAAGCAGGAGCCATCCGCAGCTGTGCTCCCCGTGTGCTCCGGCACCAGGAGATGTAGACGCGATGTGATGTTGTCACCCACATCGTGCCTGCAGCTCCCAGAACACTCCGTGACAGACAGAGCAGCAGGGGAGCAAGGAGAGGTGAGTATCAATGTTTTTTTATGTTAAACTTTGCCACCAGTTTCGTGTCCCCCTTACATCTGCTCCAAATTTCATGTCCCCCCTACATCTCCCCCAGTTTGATGTTCCCCCTACATCTGCCCCCAGATAGATGTTCCCCTTCATGTGCCCCCAGTTTCATGTCCCCCCTTCATCTGCCCACAATTTAATGTTTCTCCTCCATCTCTGCCACCAGTTTCATGTTCTCCCTCAATTTGCACGCAGAGATGGAGGAGGAACATTAAACTGTGGGCAGATGAAGGGGGAACATGAAACTGGGGGCACATGAAGCGGAACATTAAACTGGGGGCAAATATAGGGGGGACATGAAACTGGAAGCAGATGTAGGGGGGACATGAAACTGGGGGCAGATGTAGGAGGGACATGAAACTGGGAGCAGATGTAAGGGGGACATGAAACTGGAGGCAGATATGGAGGGGAGACATTAAACTGGTGGCAGATGAAGGGTGGACATTAAACTGGGGGCAGATGAAGGGTGGACATTAAACTTGGGGCAGATGAAGGGGGGCATTAAACTGGGGACATCTGGACAGGGACATTAAACAATGGGGGTCACTGGACGCAGACATTAAGCTGGGGGAAACTGGAAAGGGACATTAAACTGGGGGCAACTGGAGGAGGACATTAAACCGTGGGAGTAGCTGGAAGGGGACATGTCCGCCTCTAGTTGCCTCCAATTTAATGTCACCCTCCAGCTACCCCTATGGTTTAATGTCCCCCTCCAGTTGCTCCTAGTTTAATGTCCCGCTCCAGCTGCCATTAATTTATTGTTCCCCTCCAACTACCCCCACTGTTTAATGTCACACTCCAGCTGCCCTAGTTTCATGTCCCCCTCTAGTTTCCGCCAGTTTAAACTGGGGCACCAGGAGAGGGACTTAATACTGTGGGGCAATTGGAAGGGAACATTATATTGTGGGGGCATATAATGTTAGGGTGACTGTAGAAGCATTATACTGTGTGGGGGCACAAAGAAAAATGGATGAGAATGAGCGGAGTCAGTGTAGAAGTGGGTGGAGCTAAATTTGCCGTGGCTCGCATAGCACATTTTGTCCCTCTTTCTGTTCTTTGAAAGTTAGGAGGTACAGTAATACTATGTACAGCCTGTGAGTGCTTTTGCATTCCTTGCTGTTAGTACATTTATTTTGAAAATCCTGGACAATCACTTTAAGTCCCCATTCACACAAGCAAATATGGTCCGAAAAGGCTGGACCTTATATTGGGACATATTTATCAATACTGTCCATCTTTACACTAAAGATAGACTATAAATGCCCTTAATAGTTTTAGACATATTTATGATTGTCGTACTGACCTTCATAAATCTTGGTGCACTTCAGGATGCGCCAAAATTCTGGCTCACATTCCCATGCAGCAAAAATCTCACATTCTGTATTGGCAGGTCTTAATCACACAAATACAACAAATCTAATACTGTCAGGGAAATTTAAAGAGAATACTTCAGAAATGGAGGATTGTGGTGAGGGAAGATTATTTTACTGCATGTAGGCTATTGGGGGGGGGGGATGGTGTACTGTGTAGGGGCAACAGGCCAACATTTACAGTGCTTTTGGGGCCAGTAATGGGGGTATTATATTGTGTATTTATAGTACCAGTGGTATAGTTCTAGAGTACAGTATCTGAGATAAGTATATATATTTATATATCAATGTGACCATCTGAAAATTTGGAATATAATTAATTTCTAATCATTCCTAGTATATTGTAGTATGTTTATATTTTAAATAGTAAGTGAATCTTCACCAAGTTTATACTTGGTCTTGTGTGCAGGCTTTTCAAGTTCATAAATATCTCAAGACAAAACTTGCCATGCCCCTTTTGGTGCTCATATTTGAAAAATGTGTTGCCATTCTTACAATTCCATTCTTTTTGAGCCAAAATGTTTGGCATGCCAAATACGATGTACACCAAAATATTTTGGCTGAAATACTGCAAAAAAGTGTTTTTGTTAGGAATGTTTGGCTTTTAGGCTTATGTGGTATTTCTGCTATCTGTGGCCTGTAGGATTCTGCTACCTGTCCTTATGTAATGCCCCGAGTCAAGCCAGTTTGGTAACTCAGTGGGTTGACTATTCGTTACATTTCTCTAACTTCATATGAGGACAGCTAAGCGATAAAAGACATGTATATAATATGTCACACAGTACAGCAGTGATGGCGAACCTTTTAGAGACTGAGTGCCCAAAGTGCAACCCAAAACCCACTAAATTATCGCAAAGTGCCAACATGGCAATTTAACATTAATACTGTGCGGATCCACAATTGCAGACAGTTACAAACCCGCAAAATATGGTCGTGTGAATGGGGCTTTACAGAGCTTTCAATGATGCAAACAACTTTGTATTGAAAGGTAGATGTTTGCATTTGGTACTTTTGAACAATTAAATGTTCACTATTTACATCGCACAGGATCTGTTTTATAGTGACTGTGCAATTTTATTACAGCCTGTACTAATATCACTTGTCTGCTATAAAACAGATACAGTGTCAAATAAATAGGGAAGGGGCCCCCACACAGTACAATGCGCTCCACAGTGATCCCCAGACAGTACAATGCACTCCAAAGTGGACCCCACACAGTACTATATGCTCCACAGTGGCCACCACACAGTATTATATGCTCCACAGTGGCCCCCACACAGTATTATACGCTCCACAATAGCCCCCACACACTATTATATGCTCCACAGTGGCCCCCACACAGTATTATATGCTCCACAGTGGCCCCCATACAGTATTATATGCTCCACAGTGGTCCCCACACAGTATTATATGTTCCACAATGGCCCCCACATAGTATTATATGCTCCACAGTAAGACCCCCACACAGTATTATATGCTCCACAGTGGGCCCCCCATACAGTATTATATGCTCCACTTTGGGCCCCCCTCCACAGTATTATATGCTCCACTCTGGGACCCCACACAGTATTATATGCTCCACAGTGGGCCCCTACACAGTATTATCTGCTGCTTACCTGAAGTCCCACAAAGACCAGCCAGGCGTCCTCCTTCTTCTGACTGCAGGTGCTGATTACTTACATCATCGCGCCTGCATCGGGGCAGAGGTCACACTCTGCAGTCAGTATAAGCCGCGGTCCTGCGGACCCGTGGCATGCACTGACAGCTTTCAGCTGTATATGCATTTGCACATACAGCTGAAAGAAGCGATCGCTCACTAACAGGGAATCCTGTACCAGATTCCCCGTTAGTAAGTGACCAAGGCACGCTAGCCATAGGTTCGCCAACACGGCTATACAGTATTCTCAAATTACATACTAGCCCACAATTAATAGGTTTACAGAATTTGCATAGCATTGTGTTGAAATCATTCTCTGACTAAAACGCCTGCATGTCTGATGTGATACTGTACTTCTGTTTAATGGGATAATGTGGGACTGTGCTAATCTCTCTGTACAAAAGTCTGACCTAAATTTGGGCACTATTACAGCTGGCATTTGAATTCCAAGTATCTGACAGTCTGTGCCTGTACACATAAATAGTTGAAGCAGTGTGGTACAATGGCCTGAAGTGAAGGATCACGCTTACACTGCTAGTTTTAACCACAGAGGGGCAGTGGACTTTGGATATTTCATCTTACATTGACTAATGAACGTTGCACATGTAACTGCTTGTCCGCCACACCACACCTTTCACACCCCGTCACACACAATAAAGATTTCTGGCATGTGATTGAAAATCATGTTCTTTTAGTCAGGAATACAGTGTGGATTTACACTCTTCTCCAGGAACGTGACTGTCACAGTAACAACAGGCTTTCAGTGAGGTGATATACTATCTGTGACAGGTAAAACAGAAGTAATCAGTTTTGTCATCCACATTCATAGGTTACCATGAAAACCTATGACATTAAAATGAATCACAAGATTTCCCAAGTGAACAGCAGGTGGAGAGATGCAGCTGAGATGTGATCTGGTAACCATGATCTCATGGACAGCTGTCAGCTGACTGTATAAATAGATAGTACATAGATAATTCAGTAAATATCAAGAATGTATATTAAATCCATACTGTGAACTTTGAGCTAGGAGGTGCAACACTAGCCCGGAGCCAAAAACAAGCAGACACTTGAATTTGTCACTTTGCTGCAGTGCATCATGGTCCTGAATTTAGTGTGGGGTACTTTTAAAATTGAAAAAAAAAAGATAAAAAAACCTTAAAAGAATGAATACACAGATAGCTAAGACTGATTTGTAATTAAACTTACTTGCTAATGCAAAAATGTTGTACAGCAGGTGATACAATGTTCATTTTAATAAATACACTGCGGCCCTTTGTTTCCTGCTTCCCTTCTGTCTTACTTACATAGTAACTAGTGTAAATATACTGTATGTAACAATAAGGACACACCCAAAGGAACACTAATGCAGCCATGATAACACCTGGGTGTACATACACCCATATTATGTTTCTCCTGTGATACTTCAGGAAACACATTGAAAACTTCTGAAATATTTGTACAGGTGACATGACAGAAAAGTAGTATAGTAATGGTAAATGCAAATCCTTAAAGTAAATCTCCACCTTTTATCATCAGGTTATTTTTAGATCCAAAGTTATGTACTGATCAATATCAGAGCTCCAAATTCCCTAAAGACAGATTTAAAACATGCTGTTTGCCCGGAAGTGCCTCTACCGGAGTTCACTGCATACTGTTTTATCATTGAGTTCAATATATAACAATATGCAGTTAGTAATAATCTTCCCCTACTGGTGCCTGTGTGTAATCTTTCAAATCTATGTCTATACCAGAGGTGTAACCACTGTAAAAATATATTAACACATTTGTCAGCTAAGAATTTTGAACCTATTTAGATTCTGAAAAAAGAAATGGTATCTAAGGAAACACTCCAATATTTTTTTTATCCCCTCCTCATTTGAAATTAAACAGTGTGTAATATAATATTATTGAATAACTTATTGTGAGCTTTATTATTAAAGCGGTTGTTTAGAACCTACAGGTAATTAATACTGACCTATCCACAGGACAGATTATCAGGATCAGTTCAGTTATGGTCCACAACCCAAACCCAGTTGGCAACCCTGGCCACCAGAAGCCAATATACTAGGCATAAGGCCAGAAGCAGCCCTGCTCCTATTTAAGAGAATGGGAGCGGGGCAGCAATTTCAGGGGCCACTGCTACACTGTCTGGACCAGAGCTGTATACAGTGTATAGAGCTCTGTACACTGTAGTGGTGGTGCCTGGAATAGCAGCCCTGCTCCCATTCACAGGGTTCCACACGGCAGTATTCCTAGTACAGTGATGGCGAACCTTTTAGAGACTGAGTGCCCAAACTGCAACCCAAAACCCACTAAATTATCGCAAAGTGCCAACACGGCAATTTAACCTTAAATTAACCAGGATCTATTTTATAGTGACCGTGCAATGTTATTGCAGCCTGTTATAATATCACATGTCTGCTATAAAACAGATACTGTGTGATATAAATAGTGAAGGGACCCAGACAGTACAATGCGCTCCGAAGTGGCCCCCAGACAGTACATTTCCCTCTGAAGTGGCCTCCAGACAATATTATATGCTCCAGAATGGCCCCCACACAGTATTATATGCTCCAGAGTGGCTCACACTCAGTATTATATGCTCCACAGAGGCCCCCGCACAGTATTATATACTCCATTTTGGGCCCCCACCCACATTATATGCTTCACAATAAGCCCCCCCACACAGTAGTATATGCTTGTCAGTGGGCCCCCACACAGTAGTATATGCTTCACAGTGTCCCACACACACTATTAAATGCTTCAGTGTCCCCCATACAGTATTAGATGATTCAGTGTCCCCCATACAGTATTAGATGCATCAGTGTCCCCCACACAGTATTAGATGCTTCAGTGTCCCTCATACAGTATTAGATGCTTCAGTGTCCCCCCCACACAGTATTAGATGCTTTAGTGTCCCCCACACGGTATTAGATGCTTCAGTGTCCCCCATACGGTATTAGATGCTTCAGTGTCCCCCACACAGTATTAGATGCTTCAGTGTCCCCCATACAGTATTAGATGCTTCAGTGTCCCCCATACAGTATTAGATGCTTCACAGTGTCCCTCATACAGTATTAGATGCTTCACAGTGTCCCTCATACAGTATTAGATGCTTCAGTGTCCCCCATACAGTATTAGATGCATCAGTGTCCCCCATACAGTATTAGATGCTTCAGTGTCCCCCATACAGTATTAGATGCATCAGTGTCCCTCATACAGTATTAGATGCTTCAGTGTCCCCCATACAGTATTAGATGCATCAGTGTCCCCCATACAGTATTAGATGCTTCACAGTGTACCTCATACAGTATTAGATACTTCAGTGTCCCCCATACAGTATTAGATGCTTCAGTGTCCCCCCATACAGTATTAGATGCTTCAGTGTCCCTCATACAGTATTAGATGCTTCAGTGTCCCCCATACAGTATTAGATGCTTCAGTGCCCCCCACACACAGTATTAGATGCTTCAGTGTCCCTCATACAGTAGTATATGCTTCAGCGTCCCCCCCACAGTATTAGATGCTTCAGTGTCCCCCATACAATAGTATATGCACCACAGTAGGCCCCACACAGTAGTTTGTTACTTACCTAGTCCCACGAAGAGCGTCGTCCTCCTTCTTCTGTTCGCAGGCGCTGATGAATGACGTCATCACGCCTGCGTCGGGGCAGAGGTCACACTCTGCAGTCAGTGTAGGCCGCGGTTCCGCGGACCGCGGCCTACACTGACAACTTTCAGCTGTATGTGCATTTGTACATACAGCTGAAAGAAGCGATCGCTCACCAATCCGGTACAGGATTCCCCGTTAGTGAGCGAGCTTGGCGACGGCTCGCGTGCCAACTGAGAGGGCTCTGCGTGCCCTCTCTGGCACGTGTGCCATAGGTTCACCATCACGGACTTAGTATATGGCTTCCTGCGGCTGAAACCCCTGGTCTGGACGGAATCCAGGTGTCAGACTCTGACCGATCTGACACAGATGACCTGTCCACACTCCCTTTTTTGTTATTTCAACGTGCAGTGCAGCTGATTATTATTATTGCAGATATCTTACTGTACAAATTCTACTACAGTTCCACTTTTTCCAGTGGTACAGACACATTGTACGGTGGATCCTAGTTCCATTTGGACCTGTAGGTCAGTGACTGTGTACAAAACATCATTATTGAAGTATGATTCGGAGACAGGGGACTACTTTCTTTGCGCTACTGGTATGGAGATAGAGTCAGAGATACAGATGCATCTCAATAAATTAGAATATCTTTGAAAAGTTCATTCATTTCAGTAATACAATTCATAATTAGTGTCTTCCATGATTGTGTGTCCTACTGAACCAGACTGAGGGACCATTTAAAGGCATAGGAAACCTTGGCAGGTGACACACTGAATTAGAACACTTGAAATAGAACACTGTGTGTGTAAAGAATCTAGAAAATATAGGAGGTCACTTTTTTAATTGAATTACTGAAAGAAATAAACGTTTCAAAGATATTCTAATTAATTTAGATGCACCTGTATTTTTGGGGTTAATCAGTCAGAGTTCTTAGAACAGTACCAATTTCAACTCTGACAATATGGAATATTATCTCTATAATTAATATTGTATAATTAATTAAATGCAGAGCTTGTTGCACAATTACTTGCATAGGAATTTAAGAATTTAAGTTTAGACATTTCGATCTTATAAATATCTGTTATGTTTCATCAATCTAAGACCTTTATATATCACTGATGTACATGGACTACTGTCCTGCTACTGTCTGAGCATGCTGTCCAAGCCTCCTTACTTCTATAGACTAGGACTAGGCAAAAATATTGTTAAACCTCTGATATATTTCTGTAATATGGCTTCGGAGTGGAGTCATCCTTACTATAATCATCATTTATAAGCAATGGCAGATGTTCTCTCAGCTATGACTCTGCTTCATGAGCATCAATACTATCCTATGCAATGAGGCTGCCATCATTTATGAAGGAGTTTGAGTTGCAGTGTGGAGTCAAAGTCAGAACGTCAGCTTACCAGCTCCACAGTCCTGCATAACACACATGCACAGAAACTCAGTGTGGAGTACCTGGAAAGTCTATTGAGGCTGAGCTGTACCATGTTACAGATTTGGGAAAAGGGCTATAAAGAGTGAATGAGTCAGACTACCCCTTTAATGGCCAATTACCAAGATTCTAAAATATTTATTATAATTATTAATTATAATATATTTTCTTATTTTTTCATATCTATGGTAACTCTAGCTAAACACTGCAGGTGTCCATTGAAAAGAAGCATTGAGAAAATGTTTCTTTTGCTGAGAGCAATTGTGGAAAGAAAACTCTGGTATAGAAAAATGCCGTCTTCTGGCTAATACTCCCTGCTGCACTGTGGACACCCAAATAAATTGTTGCAAAAGGATTTTTTTGCAAGATTTTCATATTAACAGAATTATCGCTTTACATTGGAAAATCAGTAAACTAAAATGGGTCTGTCAAATTTGACCACCTTTTTAATAGGAAACTAGCAGCTATGGAAGTTTTTGCTGTCCTAGCTGAGTGCAGCATGATATAGTGACAGCACCCTGGCTCTATTAAGCTAAGCTTGACTGTGAAGTGATGCCATGTTTAGAGAAACCATATCGTTAACATTGGCTTACAGCCAGTCTAAAGTGCCAGACTTGGGGAGAAAAGTGTCTACCTAGCAGCTTCCCTCTGGCTATTCCCCACCTCATTCACGATATTGACAGGGCTCTTCCCTTTTGTGGATAAGGAAAGAACTGTCAAAATGATCTGGGAGGAAAGAAGCCAGAAGTCAGCCACTTGGATTTTCTCTGAGTTTGGCACTAAATAACACTATGATTTTCTACACTTGCTATTATCAAATGATTATTATTATTTAGCTTACTTATAAAGCGCTGTCATATTCCCCAGTACTTTACAGATAGTGTCAACACTGTCCCATATAGGGCTCACAATCTAAATTCCTGTCAGTATGTATTTGGAGTGTGGGAGGAAAGTACCCAGAGGAAACCCACGCAGATCATACAAACTCCATGTAGATGTTGTCCTTGGCTGGAGTCGAATCTAGGACCCCAGCACTGCAAGGCAACAGAGCTTACCACTGAGCCACTGTGCTCTTGTATTACTATGATAGACCTAGCTTTCTAAATTTCTAGACCACTGAATGCTTCTAGACCACCGAGTTTCAGCTGTGAAAATCTGTCCAACACACTGACCGAGTTTCACGGCTGAAAAACTCGGTTGTTTGAATGTGGGGTAAGGCCCCATGTTACGGAAATGCAGCGTTTTTGGTTGCTGCAGAAAAAAAAAAAAAGTAGTACAGCACCAAGAAAGTGAGTGAGATTTCACTAATCTCAGCCACACATTGTCGAAAAGCTGCGTTTTCTAAAAAAAAACAGCATATAAATTTTAGCTGCAGAATCATGAGCATTTTCCCTATGTACTAGGGGAAGAAATAAAACAGAGAAAAACAAGCAAAACTTTTGCTATTTTTTTCCATTACGTTTTTAAGCTGTGTTTCGCTATGTAAGGCCTTAGCCTAAATGAATTTTATAGTATCTCTAAATATATTAAATCTGAACCTGAAAGTACTACAAAGTGAATAAACAATTGTGAGATATGTTCAGGAAGATGCTTTGCTTGCCAGAATCTATAATTACTCAAACTGTCAATGCTGAGGGCGTTCAGTAAACTAGGTAGGTTTGTTTTGTCTGTATTGCGAAATATATTTAGCTTCCACCACAGGAGACACAAGGTTTCCCCCTACTGGTAACAGCGAAGCATTACACATATTAAATGATTACATACCAGTATACAGTAGCTGCTACTAATGTAATAGCAAAGTTAATACTTACTCTAGTTATGCTCTGAAAGGATTGCACACCTGGTGGTCAGTCATTCCTAATAAACAATTATATAAACAAGAGCCCACATTTACTAAAAAGATCATTCCACTTTTGTGGCATAGTTTCCACACCCTCTCCTGCTCACACTTGCTATCCCTCTCTGCTTCTCCTTACGGCTAGTGACATATCCCCTAATTCTAGGCCACCTCAACAAATCCCCACTGTCACATCTCTCTACGGTCACAGAACAACCAGTACTAATTCAGGTACTCTCTTAAATCTCAAGCCCATCTACCTTGCTTCTGCCCCTCCACCCCCTAGTCCTCTTCTCTGGAGCACTGACGCTAGGTTCACACTAGCATTGTGGTCGCCGTCGTTTGGGTCCACCAGGGAACCCGAACGATGGAGAGCTGGGCCACTAAAACAGCGGTTACACACAGACACCAGTGAACCCCACTGTGCAGGACTTTTCTCTCTGCTGATTGTCGGCGGTTTCTGTGAAGGAGTCTCCAATGGAGACAATGGTGCAGATGTGAACCCAGCCTAAGGAATGCACGTTCTGTTTGTAACAAACTTGAGAATACTCATGACCTCTTCATTTCTCACAACCTCTGTTTTTCCAAGTCTGCCTGAAACATGGCTGACACTTTCAGATACCACCTTCTCCGCCACACTCTCTCTATAGAGCCTACAGAATGGTGTGGATGACTCGACTACTTATTTCTTTGTTTTCTGTGGGGGTTTTGAGCATGCTATGACTGTACATTGGTTTATATATCATTTGATAGTGTTTTATATGTTGTTTATATTGTATTGTTATGTTTTATATTTTAATCTTTGTTTGTTCTTATTTTTTTTATAAAAGAAATATAGTTTTACCACACTTCCCACCCCAGTAACAAATCAGGTGGTGGAGTTCTCCTATCAGATTCCTGTTCCTTCACCTTTATCTGCTTTTAACCTGCTCTAGCCTCCCTTCTTTTGAAGTACACTCTGTCCACAACTACGTGCCCTCTATATTCCAAGTGGTCTACTGAGGACCTACCACTGCTTTTTCTCAATCACTTTGCTTCCTGGTGTGATGAATTGTATATACTATGTAGTTTTGAATTTGGTCTATTTATGGCATTTGGCATCTTTTGCCATGCATGTCATAGTTATGTGTGGTATCCCCTGAGAGTTATGGCTCATTCTCAAAAATATGTCCTCTCTCTCATTTAACGCCTGTCATGAGACCAACCAGTCACGGGCGGGAGGTTCCAGGAAGTAGGCAGAGCTGGGGGCTTTGAAAAAACAGTGAAGTACATGAATTCAGAGTCAGATATTGGAGATGCAGGTCACCTGTAGATCTTCCCAACTACTTCCTGATATGGCACACAATAATAATAATAATAATAATAATACATTTTATTTAAATAGCACCAACATATTCTGCAGCACTTTACAAATCGTAGGATTCAAGTACAGACAAATTGAGACTTTACAGAGTAATAATTCAATTCACACAAGAGGACTGAGGGTCCTTGTTGCAGGAGCTTATGACATAAGCGGTTGCATTGCTTATATAATGGACCAGCCATTTTGTATGAAAAAGGTTTACTATAATTATACAAGTGAATAAAGCTTTGTAAACCAGTCACTAGTGTTCTTTTATGAACAGATCTGAAATGTCTTGGCATACAGGTTTACAGTCTGATAAAGGCATCATCTCCTGTGGGATAATGGGGGGCGTGAACAGAGGAGGGTTAGTTTTAGGGAGCATGACGGCAGAAGGATTTAGATTAGGAAATGTGATAGGTCTACCTGAAGAGTTGAGTCTTTAGGATGCGCTTAAAACTGCTGTAGTTCTGAGTTAGTCTGATTAGTTAGTCCAGGTAAGAGCATTCCAGAAAAGTGGTGCAACTGTTGGAGACAGGAGTTAGAGGTTCTGATACCCTGTTTCCCCGAAAATAAGACAGCCCCGAAAGTAAGACATAGGAGAAGTTTCGTAGAATTGCCCAATATAAGGCATCCCCCGAAAGTAAGACGTAGGAGACGTTTCGTTTCGCAGCAATCCCAAACAGAACATACGGTATATACGGTATGTGAGGCCACGGGCCGAACCCCACAATCACTGCTATCATTATACTCCGGGGTCTTTGAAAAGACCCCGGAGTATAATAATCGGAGGCCCAGAGTTGGTGAGGGAACATAAAAAACTATGTACTTACCTCTCCTACGCGTCTCCAGGCATCAGGCCTGTTTGGTGACGTCGCAGACGTCAGTGGACGTCATTTTGCGTCGCGACGCCGGCTCGCATCACGTGACACCAGCCTGGTGCAACATTGAAGAAGGCCGAAGTAGCAGCGACTGGATCGGAGCTAGGAACAGGTAAGCAACGTTGTTTTTTTATGTTTCTATCCTGCCCTGGGTCTCCGATCATTATACTCTGGGGTCTGAAAAGACCCCGGAGTATAATAATTGTTCATGGGTGGTCCACAATGGGACATATAATAGTGTGTGCAGGGGCCACTATGGGGCAAAATACTCAGTGCAGGGGCCACTGTGGGGAATAATAGTGTGTGCAGGGGCCACTATGGGGCAAAATACTCAGTGCAGGGACCACTATGGGGAATAATAGTGTGTGCAGGGGCCACTATGGGATATAATACTGTGTGCAGGGGCCACTATGGGATATAATACTGTGTGCAGGGGCCACTATGGGGAATGATACTGTGTGCAGGGGCCACTATGGGACATGATACTGTGTGCAGGAAAATTAATGGTTTGGATTGTTATGATGATGTCCTAGAAGATGATGACATAACTGTCATTGAATAAATCTTACTTTTTATTCATACCATAAATATTGGTAAATGTACAATACTGTTAATTGTTGTACATCGAAATAATGGTACGGTAGTAGTAAGAAATTCTTGATAGGATTCACAGTTTGTCTGGTTATGCTGGTTTGTGATGACAACTACTGTACAGTACCGTATATAATAAATGTTCATTTTTTTGTTCAGCAATAAATGTGAATTCTTCTTTATTGAAAAAAAAATAAGACATCCCCTGAAAATAAGACACAGCACATCTTTGGGAGCAAAAATTAATATAAGACGCTGTCTTATTTTCGGGGAAACAGGGTAATAGAGGATGCTAATCTTAGGTCATTGGCCTGAGAGCACTGGTTGGGTGTTAGACAGAGATGAGGGAGGAAATGTAGGGATGTGCAACATTATGGAGAGCTTTGTGGATGAGGGTGATAAGTTTACATTGCATTCTATAGTGAATTTGCAGCCAGTGCATTGACTGGCACAGACCGGAGGCATCAGTGTAGTGTTTATACTGATAGATGAGCCTTACTGCCACCTTCAGAACAGGGGAGAGTTTAGTGAGGGGAAGACTGATTAGGAGGGAGTTACAGTAGTCAAGTCTAGAGTGAATCAGGAAGACAATAAGTGTCTTTGTTTCCGTGGTAAGGAAGTGCGGATTCTGGAGATGTTTTTAGGTACAGCTTGCATGAGCGTGTGATTGATTGGATAAGGGGGATGAAGAAAAGATCTGAGTCAAGCATAACTCCAAAGCAGCAAGCATGCTGCCTCGGTGTTATGGTAAGACCACAGACTGAAATGGAAATATGAGGGTTAGGTCGGTTAGTTGATGATGGAACAGCAGTAGTTCAGTCTTTGAAAGATTCAATTTCAGATAGAGGGAAGACATGATATTAGAGACAGCAGAGAGAGACAGTAACTGGTGTTCTGTAGTAATGCAGGATTGATGTCACAAGAGAAGGTATATAGTGTGTCATCTGCATAAAGATAATACTGAAAGCCAAATCAGCTGATGGCTTGTCCACTAGGGACTGTGTAGAGTGAGAATAGAAGGGGACCCAGGACAGAACCCTGAGAAACCCCAACACCAAGGGGAAGAAGATAAGTGACAGGGCCCACAAATAATACACTGAAAGTGCAGTCTGAGAGATAGGAGGAGAAACAAGAGAGAGCAGTGTCCTTGAGGCCAATAGAGTGGAGGATACTAAAGAGGAATGGATGGTCTACAGTGTCAAATGCTGCTGAAAGATCCAGAAGAATGAAATAGTTGCCTATTTAGCTGTCAGGAGATCATTGGAGACTCTTGTAAGGACCGTTTCAGTAGAGTGCAGAAGACAGATTGTAAAGGGTCAAGAAGAGAGTTAGCAGAAAGATAGCGGATTAAGTGAGAATAGACCAAGTGTTCCAACATTTTGGAGATGAAGGGGAGATTGTCAACAAGCAGGTAGTTAGAAGCACAGGATGGGTCAAGGGGGAAGATTTCTTTAGTAGTTGTGTTATAAATGTTTGAAAGAGAAGGAAAACATCCCAGAAGAAAGGTGTTAAATATTTTAGTAAGGTAAGTAGTGACAGCCGGGGACAGAGACTGGAGAAGGTGTGAGGGAAAAGGGTCACTAATGCAAGTAGTAGGGCGAGAAGAAGAAAGGATCGGGGAGGCGGCTTCTTTTGTAACTGGATCTAAAGATGAGAATGAACAGGATAAAGTGTGGTAGGTGAGGGGATCAATGCTGCCTGGAGATTTGCCAGTTATTTCCTGACGGATCTTATCAATTTTGTCATAGAGATAAGTGACCAGGTTCTCAGCACAGAGGTCTGTGATAGGTGCCTGCTCCTTGGAAGTTAGGAGTGAAAAGGCTATTGGAGACAGAGGAGATGAGAATGGTGAAATAGGCTTGTTTGGAAAAGTTAAGGGCAGATCTATAGGTTTTGATCATTAACTTAAAGTGGAGGAAGTCTGTGGGTGTACACGATATTCTCCACAGACGTTCAAAGCATCTAGAGCACCACTGTAGAAAATGCGTATGTGGTGTGTGCTGGAGTTGCCTCCATCTGTGTCAAAAGGTTCTGGTGAAGGTGGGAGCTGCTTAATTCATTGCACCTTTAAGAGTATCACTATAGTGACTGGTGGCCATGTTGGGATGGGGGACAGTGATAACTGTATAGTGAGTGAGAGGTGCTGGGTGTTAATAGCATGTAGATTTCTATACAGTGGGTACGGAACGTATTCAGACCCCTTTAAATTTTTCACTCTTTGTTTCATTGCAGCCATTTGCTAAAAGCAAAAAAGTTCATTTTATTTCTCATTAATGAACACTCAGCACCCCATCTTGACAGAAAAAAAAAAACAGAAATGTAGATATTTTTGCAAATTTATTAAAAAAGAAAAAAATGAAATATCACATGGTCATAAGTATTCAGACCCTTTGCTCAGTATTGAGTAGAAGCCCCCTTTTGAGCTAGTACAGCCATGAGTCTTGGGAATGATGCAACAAGTTTTTCACATCTGGATTTGGGGATCCTCTGCCATTCTTCCTTGCAGATCCTCTCCAGTTCCGTCAGGTTGGATGGTAAACGTTGATGGACAGCCATTTTCAGGTCTCTCCACAGATGCTCAATTGGGTTGAGGTCAGGGCTCTGGCTGGGCCAGTCAAGAATGGTCACAGAGTTGTTCCAAAGCCACTCCTTTGTTATTTTAGTTGTGTGCTTAGGGTCATTGTCTTGTTGGAAGGTGAATCTTCGGCCCAGTCTGAGGTCCAGAGCACTCTGGAAGAGATTTTCTTTCAGGATATCTCTGTACTTGGCCGCATTCATCTTTCCTTCAATTGCAACCAGTCATCCTGTCCCTGCAGCTGAAAAACACCCCCATAGCATGATGCTGCCACCACCATGTTTCACTGTTGGGATTGTATTGGGCAGGTGATGAGCAGTGCCTGGTTTTATCCACACATACTGCTTAGAATTAACGCCAAAAAGTTCAATTTTCGTCTCATCAGGCCAGAGAATCTTATTTCTCATAGTCTGGGAGTCCTTCATGTGTTTTTTGGCAAACTCTATGCTGGCTTTCATATGTCTTGCACTGAGGAGAGGCTTCCTTCGGGTCACTCTGCCATAAAGTCCCGACTGGTGGAGGGCTGCAGTGATAGTTGACTTTGTGGAACTTTCTCCCATCTCCCTACTGCATCTCTGGAGCTCAGCCACAGTGACCTTTGGCTTCTTCTTTATCTCTCTCACCAAGGTTCTTCTCCCACGATTGCTCAGTTTGGCTGGACGGCCAGGTCTAGGAAGAGTTCTGGTCGTCCCAAACTTCTTCCATTTAAGGATTATGGAAGCCACTGTGCTCTTAGGAAACTTGAGTGCTGCAGAAATTCTTTTGTAACCTTGGCCAGATCTGTGCCTTGCCACAATTCTGTCTCTGAGCTCCTTGGGCAGTTCCTTTGACCTCATGATTCTCATTTGCTCTGACATGCACTGTGAGCTGTGAGGTCTTATCAGTTTAATTAAATACAGTTGGACTCCAATGAAGGAGTAGAACCATCTCAAGGAGGATCAGAAGGAAATGGACAGCGTGTGAGTTAAATATGAGTGTCACAGCAAAGGGTCTGAATACTTATGACCATGTGATATTTCATTTTTTCTATTTTAATAAATTTGCAAAAATATCTACATTTCTGTTTTTTTTTTCTGTCAAGATGGGGTGCTGAGTGTACATTAATGAGAAATAAAATGAACTTTTTTGCTTTTAGCAAATGACTGCAATGAAACAAAGAGTGAAAAATTTAAAGGGATCTGAATACTTACTGTACCCACTGTATGTATGATGGGTTGGTGTATTCTGTGATGCAGAGAATGTACTGTGAGACAGAAGGTTATAGTCACAAATTGGGAGAGAAGAATTAGTAAATTTCAAAACAGTAAAGAATAGGAGCACGACCAGATCAAAGGATATTGTCATATTTGTATGTGGGAGCAGAGGAAAATTGTGAAAGCCCTAAAGAAGTGGCTAGTAAGAGAAACTGAGGCAGGTGGAGAGACAGGGGTGTCAATGGGGATGTTAAAGTCACAGGAGAGAAAGAGGGGAAGCCGAGAAGCAAAGTGGTCCAGGAATTGGTAGGGTGAGCCAGGGGTGCATTAGATTCATAGATTGTAAGCCCTTGTGGGCAGGGCCCTCTATCCCACTGTACCAGTTGGTCTCTGTTAGCATTATCTGTTTTGTATATCTGGTGTACCATATGTAAATCCACAAATGTGAAGCACCATGGAATTAATGGTGCTATATAAATAAACAACAATAATAATTAGATCACAGCTTCTTGCAGAAAAGTGTGGATCTCAAATGAGGGGAAGGGGAGTGAATGTACTGGGGGAATGACCTGAAAAGTGCACTGTGGTGATAGAAATATGCCTACTCCACCACCCTGTCTACTGTCAGGCTTAGAAGAAATGTAGACCGCCATGAGACAGAGCAGCAGGGGAGGCAGGATCTGACTGCTGGATCCAGGTTTTAGTGAGGGCTAGCAGGTTAAGAGATTTGGTAAGGAACAAGTCATGAATATACTCAAACTTGTTGCACACCAGGTGGGTGTTCCAGAGAGAAAAGTTAAAAGGGACAGGAGAAGGATAAGGAGAACGGATATGGTAAATATTAATGAGATTAGTGGGACTTTTGTGTTTGTTGGGCGAGGTGAAATTAATGAAAGAAGGTGGGCCAGAGTTGGGAGAGTGGTTAAGTGATGTATGTGGGTGTTTCTGTTTACTTCCACTCATGAAAGAAATAGAGGGTTTATGGTGGTTAAAAGAGAGTGAGGAGTGTGAGAGCTGTACATGGGAGATAGAAGAAAAGAGGGACTGATGTTGGTGGTGTAGATGGATGGCAGTTTTGGATGAGAACAATTGCTAGTGATAGTGTAAAACTTGGATGCCATTTGTAAAAGGTGGCTGTTTTAAGTGCAAGGTATTTTTTTGTCTACAGTGCCTTACAAAAGTATTCTAGGAACTTTTTCACATTTTGTCACCTTACAACCACAAACTTAAATGTATTTTATTGAGATTTTAAGTGATAGACCGACACAAAGTAGCAGATAATTGTGAAGTGGAACGAAAATGATACAAGGTTTTCAAAATTTTAATCAAAAATCTGAAAAGTGTGATGTGCAAACGTATTCAGCCCCCCTATAGCAATACTTTGTAGAGCCACCTTTTGCTGCAATCACAGCTGCAAGTCTTTTGGGGTATGTCTCTACTAGCTTTTTGCGCATCTAGAGACAGAGATTTTTGTCCATTCTTCTTTGCAAATAAGCTCAGCCAAACACAAAGTAGCAGATAATTGTGAAGTGGAAGGAAAATGATACATGGTTTTCAAAAGATTAATCAAATAAAAATCTGAAAAGTGTGAGATGCAAAAGTATTCAGCCCCCCTGTACTCTGATACCCCTAAATAAAATCCAGTACAATCAATTGCCTTCAAAAGTCTCTTAATTAGTTAATAGAGTCCAGCTGAACAAACCACAAGACTTCTGGAACAATGTCTGTTGAATATACAGTCATGGCCAAAAGTTTTGAGAATGACACAAATATTATATTTTCACATGATCTGCTGCCCTCTGGTTTTTATGTGTGTTTGTCAGATGTTTTTATCACATACAGAAATATAATTGCATTCATATTATGAGTAACAGAAGCTTATATTGACAGTTAGAATGAGTTAATGCAGCAAGTCAATATTTGCAGTGTTGACCCTTCTTCTTCAGGACCTCTACAATTCTCCCTGGCATGCTCTCAATCAACTTCTGGACCAAATCCTGACTGATAGCAGTCCATTCTTGCAGAATCAATGCTTTAATTTTGTCTGAATTTGTTGGTTTTTGTTTGTCCACCCGTCTCTTGATGATTGACCACAAGTTCTCAATGGGATTAAGATCTGGGGAGTTTCCAGGCCATGGACCCAAAATCTCTATGTTTTGTTCCCTGAGCCATTTAGTTATCACCTTTGCTTTATGGCAAGGTGCTCCATCATGCTGGAAAAGGCATTGTTGAGCGCCAAACTGCTCTTGGACGGTTGGGAGAAGTTGCTCTTGGAGGACATTCTGGTACCATTCTTTATTCATGGCTGTGTTTTTAGGCAAGACTGTGAGAGAGCCGATTCCCTTGGCTGAGAAGCAACCCCACACATGAATGGTTTCAGGATGCTTTACAGTTGGCATGAGACAAGACTGGTAGTAGCGCTCACCTCTTCTTCTCCGAATAAGCTGTTTTCCAGATGTTCCAAACAATCGAAAAGGGGATTCATCAGAGAAAATGACTTTACCCCAGTCCTCAGCAGTCCACTCCCTGTACCTTTTGCAGAATATCAGTCTGACCCTGATGTTTTTTCGGGAGAGAAGTGGCTTCTTTGCTGCCCTCCTTGAGACCAGGCCTTGCTCCAAGAGTCTCCGCCTCACAGTGCGTGCAGATGCACTCACACCTTCCTGCTGCCATTCCTCAGCAAGCTCTGCACTGCTGGTAGCCCGATCCCGCAGCTGAAACACTTTTAAGAGACGGTCCTGCCGCTTGCTGGTCTTTCTTGGGCGCCCTGGAGCCTTTTTGGCACCAATGGAACCTCTCTCCTTGAAGTTCTTGATGATGCGATAGATTGTTGACTGAGGTGCAATCTTTCTAGCTGCAATACTCTTCCCAGTTAGGCCATTTTTGTGCAGTGCAATGATGACTGCACGTGTTTCTTTAGAGATAACCATGGTTAACAGAAGAGAAACAATGATGGCAAGCACCAGCCTCCTTTTAAAGTGTCCAGTGGTGTCATTCTTACTTAATCATGACAGATTGATCTCCAGCCCTGTCCTCATCAACACCCACACCTGTGTTAATGGAGCAATCACTGAAACGATGTTAGGTGGTCCTTTTAAGGCAGGGCTGCAATGATGTTGAAATGTGTTTTGGGGGATAAAGTTAATTTTCTAGGCAAATATTGACTTTGCAAGTAATTGCTGTTAAGCTGATCACTCTTTATAACATTCTGGAGTATATGCAAATTGCCATTAGAAAAACTGAAGCAGTAGACTTTGTAAAAATTAATATTTGTATCATTCTCAAAACTTTTGGCCATGACTGTATGAGACCAGAGTGGAGATGTTTCCACCCGAAAAATGCAGAGAAAAGACTTTTCTCTCCACATTTTTTAAGTGGGTTCGGGGACAGAAATCCTGAACATAGATCAGGCACAGGTGTGAACCTAGCCTTAGGCAAAGGCCCCACATTGCAGAAAAGCAGCTTTTTTTTTTTTTTTTTGTTTTGCAGATGGTTTTTTGAGCCAAAGCCAGGAGCGGATTGAGCAGAAGATAGAAGTAGAAGAAGTACTTCCTATATATTTCCCATTCCTTTTGTAGTCATTCTTGGCTTTGCCTCAAAAAACCGCAACAAGAAAACGCGGCGTTTCCGCAACGTGGGGCCTTAGCCTTAGAGTGCGGTACATAGACAAATGTCCACAAACTTCAGAGAACTGCAACAATGTTGTAAAGATGAGTGGGGAAAATTTCTCAAGAATTATGTGAGAGACTTATAAAGTCATACAGGAAACCAATACTTCAAGTTAACTTGGAGAGTGATTTGAGACTGCCTTCCGCCTCAAAAATCCTCTCCAAAACCAGTATGAATCTAAGGGTATATTCGCATGGCATAATTTAGAGAGGAATTTAAGATAGTTTTCAACCTCAAATTTCTCTCCAAAAATGGACTCAAATCTGCCTTCCATTGTTTTCAATATGAAGGCAGTCATGAATGCTTCTTTTTTTAGCATGCTCCTAGTTAATCTTGCTGCAGTTTCTGCGGCTGAATCCCCATATAAACTGTGGGATGATAATCAATTAATCAAGGGTATCTGATTCTTATTTAACCCTACTGAAGGTAAATGAGGCCGAGCTGAATCCCACACGTTACGAAAACACAGCGTTTTGGCTGGGGGAAAACACTGCATTTTACAGTTCGTGAAAAATAAATGGGATTCAGGCTAATCCCATCCACACATTGTACAAAAAAAAATCTTAAGTGGAAAAGCTGCGTTTTCAAAAATGCTTGTGTTTTTTTTTTAAATCACAGTATGTCAATTATACCTGTAGAAATGCTGGTGTTTTCCGTATAGGTATAATAAGGGCAGAAAGTCCGCAGAGGAAAACTGTGTGAAAAAGTAAAGAAAAACGCTGCGGAAAAAAAATGTGATGTGGTTTTTTTTGCTGTATTTCGCTATGTGGGGCCTTAGCCTAAAGGTGGTTCCATAAGCTATTGATTCATGGGGTGTACTTAGTTTTTCAAACATGGCTTTTCCATTTTGGCTTCATTTTTCTTAAATAAATAAGCTAGATAAAAAATATACATACATATATTTTTTTTTTTTTCCAATTATGTCCTAATATGTAAAACTGTAGATCTCAAAGAGGGGGCACTTTGTTTTTCTCATGGCTGTATACTAGATGCCCGTGATGGAGAACCTATGACACGCGTGCCAGAGAGGGTACGCAGAGCCCTCTCAGTTGGCATGCGCTCCGTTGCCATGATTGCTCACTAATGGGGAATCCGGTACAGAATTCCCTGTTAGTGAGCGATCGCTTCTTGCAGCTGTACGTGCAAATGCACATACAGCTGAGCTGCCAGCGTAGGCCGCGGGCCACAGGACCGTGGCTTACACTGATGGCAGAGTGTAACCTCTGCCCCGACGCAGGCGTGATGACACAAGTCATCTGTGCACGCGATCAGAAGAAGGAGGACGCTCTTTGTGGGACTGCAGCTCTTCATGGGACTAGGTAAGTAGCATAAACTACTGTGTGGGGGCCCACTGTGAAGCATATACTACTGTGTGGGGGCCCACTGTGAAGCATATACTACTGTGTGGGGGCCCACTGTGAAGCATAAACTACTGTGTGGGAGCCCACTGTGAAGCATAAACTACTCTGTGGGGGCCTACTGTGAAGCATATACTACTGTGTGGGGGCCTATGGTGAAGCATAAACTACTGTGTGGGGCCCCACTGTGAAGCATATACCGTGGGGGGGAAAAAAGAATTTAGTCAGCCACCAATTGTGAAAGTTCTCCCACTTAAAAAGATGAGAGAGGCTTGTAATTGACATCATAGGTAGACCTCAACTATTAGAGACAAAATGAGAAAACAAATCCAGAAAATCACATTGTCTGACTTTTTAAGAATTTATTTGCAAGTTATGGTGGAAAATAAGTATTTGGTCACCTACAAACAAGCAAGATTTCTGGCTCTCACAGACCTGTAACTTCTTTAAGATTCTCCTCTGTCCTCCACTCATTACCTGTAGTAATGGCACCTGTTTGAAATTGTTATCAGTAGAAAAGGCACCTGTCCACAACCTCAAACAGTCACACTCCAAACTCTACTATGGTGAAGACCAAAGAGGTATGGAAGGACACCAGAAACAAAATTGTAGACCTGCACCAGGATGGGAATACTGAATCTGCAATAGACAAGCAGCTTGGTGTGAAGAAATCAACTGTGGGAGCAATAATTAGAAAATGGAAGACATACAAGACCACTGATATTCTCCCTCGATCAGGGGCTCCATGCAAGATCTCACCCCATGAGGTCAAAATGATCACAAGAACGGTGAGCAAAAATCCCACACGGGGGGACCTAGTGAATGACCTGCAGAAAGCTGGGACTAACGTAACAAAGGTTACCGTCAGTAACACATTACGCCGCCAGGGACTCCGATCCTGCAGTGCCAGACGTGTCCCCCTGCTTAAGCCAGTACATATCTGGGCCCCTCTGAAGTTTGCTAGAGAGCATTTGGATGTTCCAAAAGAGTATTGGGAGAATATCATATTGTCGTATGAAACCAAAGTAGAACTGTTTGGAAGAAACACAACTCGTCGTGTTTGGAGGAGAGTGAATGCTGAGTTGCATCCAAAGAACACCATACCTACTGTGAAGCATGGGGTGGCAACATCATGCTTTGGGGCTGTTTCTCTACAAAGGGACCAGGACGACTGATCCGTGTACATGAAAGAATGAATGGGGCCATGCATCGTGAAATATTGAGTGCAAACCTCCTTCCATCAGCAAGGGCATTGAAGATGAAACGTGGCTGGGTCTTTCAGCATGACAATTACAAGGAGTGGCTTCGTAAGAAGCATTTCAAGGTCCTGGAGTGGCCTAGCCAGTCTCCAGATCTCAACCCCATAGAAAACCTTTGGAGGGAGTTGAAAGTCCATGTTGCCCAGCGACAGCCCCAAAACATCACTGCTCTAGAGGAGATCTGCATGGAGGAATGGGCCAACATACCAGCAACAGTGTGTGCCAACCTTGTGAAGACTTACAGAAAACGTTTGACCTCTGTCATTGCCAATAAAGGATATATAACAAAGTATTGAGATGAACTTTTGTTATTGACCAAATGCTTATTTTCCACCATAATTTGCAAATAAATTCATTAAAAAATCAGACTGTGATTTTCTGGATTTGTTTTCTCATTTTGTCTCTCATAGTTGAGGTCTACCTATGATGACAATTACAGGCCTCTCTCATCTTTTTAAGTGGGAGAACTTGCACAATTGGTGGCTGACTAAATACTTTTTTTCCCCACTGTACTACTGTGTGGGGGCCCCCACTGTGAAGCATATACTACTGTGTGGGGGCCCCACTGTGAAGCATATAATACTGTGTGGGAGCCTACTGTGAAGACTAAACTACCATGTGGGGTCCCACTGTGAAGCATATAATACTGTGGGGGGGCCACTATGGAGCATATAATACTGTGCGGGAGTCCACTGTGGAGCATATAATACTGTGCAGGGGCCACTGTGGAGCATATATTTATTTATTTTTTATTTATGCTTTACTTGTATAGCGCCATCATATTCCGCAGCTCTTTACAGACATCAGTCACTGTCCCACTGGCTCATAGTCTACATTCCCTATCAGTATGTCTTTGAAGTGTGGGAGGAAACCGGAGTACCCGGAGGAAACCCACGCAAACACTGGGAGAACATACAAACTCCTTGCAGATGTTGTCCCTGGCAGGATTTGAACCCAGGACTCCAGCGCTGCAAGGCTGCAGTGCTAACCACTGAGCCACCATGCTGCCCCATAATAATACTGTGCGGGGGCCACTGTGGGCATATACTACTATATGGGGGCCACTCTGGAGTATATAATACTGAGTGGGGGCCACTCTGGAGCATATAATACTGTCTGGGGGCCACTTCGGAGCGAATTGTACTGTCTGGGGGACACTGTGGAGCACATTGTACTGTGTGGGGGCCCTTCACTATTTATATCACACAGTATCTGTTTTATAGCAGACATGTGATATTATTACAGGCTGTAATAACATTACACGGTCACTATAAAATAGATCCTGGATAATTTAAGGTTAAATTGCCATGTTGGCACTTTGCGATAAATTAGTGGGTTTTGGGTTGCAGTTTGGGCACTCGGTCTCTAAAAGGTTTGCCATCGCTGCTATATGCCTTCCACATACTGTACAGTGTCCATTCTCTGGTGATAGAATAATTGATTTTTATATGCATCATCATATACATGCCATTGCTGAGTATTGGATGAGGTACATTATTTTTACTGATTTGAGTGATGAAAATACCTGTACAGCAGGATTGCTAGCCATCAAAAAATCATGGACAAATAATAATTATGGACAGATTAGAAAACTAGAGTAAATCATAAAGATTGCTCTTTATACACTTATTGGCCTAATAGTAGTGTGCCCATTACTTGTCGTATCATTGACAGTCAGCTACTGTTGCTTTTGTTTTCATGAACAAGATGTGTCATGTACAAGAAACCTGCTACAGATTGGAACCTTATTGTCTTCAGTAACAAATCCAAGTTCTTTTTGGGATGATCATGTTTGAATATGTAATGTGGAGCAACACACTGCCTTGTTTGCTGGTGTGATGATCTGGGGAGCACATGACAGTCAGTCCCCTGTAGTAGAGACAAGAGGGACCAGCTTAGCAATATATGCAGGACATCCTGTGGGCACATGTGTTGCTTCTCATGGCAGAGCTTCCAACTGTCATTTTTCAGCAGGATAATGCTTGCCCACAAAATGCAAGTGATTCTCAGGAATGTCTCCACCAGATTGCAACACTGCCTAGTCATCAAATTTGTAGTCCATCAAGCATTTATGAAATTAACAACCCACAAGTGTGCAGGATCTACAGGTGCAATATCTGTGGATAAATGTGCTACAGGATAGCATACAGATCCTGTATGCCTCCATGCCCAACTGTATCTTGTCTGTATCTTGTCTTGTATCTAAGCTAGAGGTGACGCAACAGGATACTAGAACCTCTTTTCAATTGTACATTTTTCCCCTATAAACTTATCCTTTCACTCTAATATTGTAATCTCTTATTTATTATGCTTACTTGTATAGCGCCACCATATTCCGCAGCACTTTACAGACATTGACTCTTACATATATCAGTTACATTCACACATAGGAAGTTTCATTCGATTCCAAAAACTACCTCTTGGTGTGTTATTTTTTTTTTTTGTCAATGAGTGTATGTGTATACAGCTCAAAATACTATAAGCCCCATTTACTGTAAAATGATAATTACATTTGCAATTTGTACAAACTACTACAATTTATATAAAAAAAAAAATTACCCAGTTTTTTCACAGAATAAAGATCTGTAACAAAAAATAAAGTCCTTTATGTTTAAAGACGGTACAGGCATTCAAATACTGTTAGCCATCCTGCTATACAGTGTTGCAGCTTGGGCCAAGGAAAAAGACTCGCCGACAATATGATGCTGTGGTTTACTATGCAATTCCAAGATCTAACAGCAGAAGGTAGTAGTACACAGCAGAAAGTTATATGCATTGTATAAAGCTGATAGACTATACAGGCCATTCTTTTTCTATGGCTTATCAATTACACACAGGACTTGGAAAGTGCCAGGTTACTTCACACCAAACAAACTATCTAAGAGCATACAAGGAAATATGAGCTTCTAGCATTGTCAGATGCCTTTGCACCTTACTGTGTGGATTGATAGTATCAACAGAGGCAGCGTAATGTAGAATGCAAATGTACAAGAGATACATTAGGGTAGTTGTTTAAAATAAATAAATAAATAAATAAACTAGACTGTTGGTCATTTCAAGGTAAAATTCCAACAGCATATATAGCAGCATACATGGATTGGATGTGTGTAGAAGATGAAACAGACCATTTTCAATGTTCAAATAAAAAAAATTTAGCAAGGTAGCAGAAATAAAATTTGAAGAATAGTTTTACACTAGGTTCACACCTACATTTGGGTTTCCGTTTGGGGGGGTTGTCTGCTTGGGGACCCCCCAAATAGAAACCTAGTCCGATTAAGAAAGTGGTTACCTTCGGAAACCCGCGGACCCCATAGACTATAATATGGGGTCCGCGGGTTTCCGCCCGAAAGGGCAGAAAATGCGGAGAGAAAAGCGCTACTTGCAGGACTTTTCTCTCCACATTTTTAATGCGGAATGGAGAACGGAATCCCCAGGCAGAGACCGGGCGCAGGAGTGAACCTAGCCTTAGGCTAAGAGCTGTACTGTGTAGTCAACCACTGATACTAAACAAAAGGAGCAGTGACTACTTCTGGTTTCCATAAATGAGTGCTTTTCTCCAAAAAAATACATGCAATTTCATATCTAAACCACATGCGTTTTTGATAAAGATGCTTGCATTTCTGTGGAGAAAAGCACAATGCAACCTAGCCCTAGGGAACACTATAAAAAAAAGCTTTCCTGACATGTAAATCTACCTAACAAATTAATAAGCACAGATTTTGACTGAAAAAGGTTGTAATGCTAAATGGGGTTTAGTAGCGTAGTAGTCAAAATGGGGCGTAAATGCTGCGATTTTGCCATGGCCGTTTTACAGTACCTGCAAAGTGGATGGGATTCTGGCTAGCTACATCCACACATTGCAAAAAAATATCCATAGTGGACATGCTGCGATTTCAAAAACAGTCATATTTTTGTAAATCGCAACATATCAATTATACCTACGGAAACGCTGGAGTTTTCCGTATAGGTATAATTGAAGCAGAAAGTGAAAGAATTGCTCTCTGTGGACTCTCTGTGAAAGTACATTTCCACCATGGTTTTTCTCATAGCGCTTTTTGGCCGTAAAAGTAACATCTGTCCTTTATACGTTCTCTCGAAATCTGGTTTATGCTTCAAAAATTGCAACCAAAAAACTCAATGTGGAAACATACTCTTAGCATTACGTCATGACAATGTTCACTTGCTGCATATTATATCACACCCTTTAACGGGTCAGTCAGTTCTTGAAGTTGATGTGTTTGAAGCAGGAAATATGGACAACCTTAAAAGGTTTATTCTTATATTGGTAAATCTCTACCAAGATGAGAATAACTGCTTCTAAGTCCCTGCACCTGAGACAGGACTTACGGGAACGGCCAAGCGGAGTTGCTCAACACTGTTTCCAGAACTCCCATAAAAGTTAATAAGAGCTATGGAAACAGTCTAGTACAGCTGAATGAACTACACGGTTTTTAAAGCTCCACAGTGTCTATTTTCAACTCCCACACCAGTGTCACTTTTGGGAAAAGTTTGTGGAGCAGGATATGGATCAAGGGTAGCTGGGGTTCCTAACTGGCACAGATTTTAGAACAGAACTCACATGGTGTGCAAGAATTATTAAGAGGAAGAAACCTATTGAAGGGGTTATGCCGTGAGGAAAGAATGGGAGGTCCTTTCTCCCAGTGCACATTCAGCTTCTGGGCATGACTGGTCGTTGATGGCGCTCCCATTCACTTCAATGGAAGCACTGGAGATAGCCAAGTGCTATACTTTGCCTTTCTCTGTTGCTCCCATTGTAGTGAATATGCAGTGAGACGAAAGGATCCCCTGATTCTCAGGATTGGTAGCGTTCTCAGCAGTCAGACCCACTTAGAACCCCTATGGACAGAGGATAAATACTTTTTGTAACATAACCCCTTTAATAATAATTGGCACATTTTGCTTGATAAATCTCCCTGCCCCATGCACACATATATACATTAAGTCTAAAAAACATACATACAAATTCCACATGCACCTACTTATCACATATGCATATACATTACACATGCATACACAACACACATATTCACACAAATATAAAATACATTATGCACATTCACATACACAGACATATACATTAAAGGGATCTTCCGGGAATTATTATCTGATGACCTATAATTAGTATAGATCATCACTTAAAGGTCGGTGAAGGTCCAACACCTGGGTCCCTGGCCAATAAGCTGTTTAAAAAGGCTGAAACCTCTTCTGTACTTACCAAGCATAGCGCAATAGTGGTTGGTTGAAGTCATTTATTGTCAAACTTCTGTGTTTTCTCTTTTTAAATCATAATGACAACCAAAAACATCAAAATGACCCTGTTCAAAAGTTCACATACCCTGGTGATTTTGGCCTGATAACATGCCCAGAAACCAAACCATGGTCAGGTAGACCAACCAAAATCTCGACCACAACTGCCCGGAAAATTGTTCGGGATGCAAAGAAAAACCGACACATAACATCAACTGAAATACAGGACTCTCTGAAAACTATTGGTGTGGCTGTTTCAAGATGCACAATAAGGAGGCACTTGAAGAAAAATGGGCTGCATGGTCGAGTTGCCAGAAGAAAGCCATTTCTGCGCAAATGCCACAAAGAATCTCGCCTTCAATACGCCAAACAGCACAGAGACAAGCCTCAGAACTTCTGGAACAAGGTAATTTGGAGTGATGTGACAAAAATGAAACTTTTTGGCCACAACCATAAACGTTACATTTGGAGAGGTGTCAACAAGGCCTATGATGAAAGGAACACCATTCCTACTGTAAAGCACGGAGGTGGATCACTGTTGATGTGGGGATGTGTGAGCTTCAAAGGCACAGGCAACGGTAAAAGTTGAAGGAAAGATGAATGCAACACATTATCAGCAAATACTGGAGGCAAATTTGCACTCATCAGCCAGGAAGCTGCGCATGGGACGTACTTGGACGTTCCAACATGACAACGATCCAAAACACAAGGCCAAGTCGACCTGTCATTGGCTACAGCAGAAGAAAGTGAAGGTTCAGGAGTGGCCATCTCAGTCTCCTGACATCAATATCATTGAGCCACTCTGGGAATTTGTGCTGAACTCCCATGTACCACTCTATAGATGGAGCTCTTTACTTACAGTATGCTAAAAGAACAGCATATTCATATATATATTTTAGATGTGAAATTATTTCTTAGTAATATATAATACAGGAGGCTCTATATTACAACAGGACACAGCTAGTCAGGCAGATTTACTAATGCTATGATTTAGACAGTATAAACTTAGATTAGACAGTCTTCAAACATTCAAGATGTATCACAGTGGCTGATGCTGGATGATACTTTTGGTGCATTTTTACACAATCTAGTCTAACTTTATACCATGTATAAGCAAAGATCCTCAATTACAAAATAAATAAAACTTAACATTTAACAGGCATCTAAAATTTAGTGAACCCCAATAATTGGATAGTATAAATAGAAAAAAATTGGAACATTTTTACCGGTTCCAAAGGTAACAATCACACATCTTAGGGCCACAATATATCCAGAGGCAAAGGGAACAGAAAATGGGAACAGGAGAATAACGCTGTATAACCCTATCACCCCAACAAATTTACTCCCGCCCTAACAAGGGCGGTCCCACTACTGACCCTAAAATAACCCTGTTATTGTCTACTTCCCAGCACGTTTCGCATCCCTAACACGGGTGCTCCTCAGGGGATGGTTAGAAGATGAATTCAATCATCCACACGTAATAGAGCTTTCACCCCGAGTGCGGGGGAGCTCCTACCAGTCTCACTGTGATGAGGCTTACTGGCTAACTTTATACCACTGACTAGTTAACTGACTTTGTACTAGAATTTGGCATCACAATAGTGAAGCCTTACTACAGTGGCTTGCAAAAATATTCATACCTTTTGAACTTTTTCATATTTTGTCACCTTACAACCACAAACTTAAATGTATTTTATTGATATTTTAAGTGATAGACCGACACAAAATAGCAGATAATTGTGAAGTGGAACGAAAATGATACAAGGTTTTCAAAATTTTAATCAAAAATCTGAAAAGTGTGATGTGCAAAAGTATTCAGCTCCTCTATATAAATACTTTGTAGAGCCACCTTTCGCTGCAATTACAGCTGTAAGTCTTTTTGGGTATGTTTCTACCAGTTTTTTACACATCTAGAGACTGAGATTTTTGTCCATTCTTCTCTGCAAATTAGCTCAAGCTCAGCCAGATTGGATGGAGAGCGTCTGTGAACAGCAATTTTCATGTCTTGCCAATGATTCTCAATGGGATTTAGGTCTGGACTTTGACTGGGCCATTCTAACACATGAATATTCTTTGATCTAAACCATTCCACTGTAGCTCTGGCTGTATGTTTAGGGTCATTGTCTTGCTGGAAGGTGAATCTCCTTCTCATTCTCAAGTCTTTTGCAGCCTTCAATAGGTTTTCTTCCAGGATTGCCCTTTATTTAGCTCCATCCATCTTCCTATCAAATCTGACCAGCTTCCCTGTCCCTGCAGAAGAAAAGATGGTGTGTTCAGGGTGATGAGTAGTGTTACTTTTCTGCCACACACAGCACTTTGCATTTAGGCCAAAAAGTTTAACTAACTATGGTCTCGTCTGACTAGAGCACCTTCTTCCACATGTTTGCTGCGTCCCCTATATGGCTTGTGGCAAACTGCAAATGGCACTTCTTATGTCTTTCTTTCAACAATGGTTTTCTTCTTACCACTCTTCCGTAAAGGCCAGATTTGTGGAGTGCACAACTTATAGTTGTCCTGTGGACAGATTCTCCCACCTGAGCTGTGGATTTCTGCAGAGTGACCATGGGCCTCTTGGCTGCTTCTCTGAACAGTGCTTTCATTGCTCGATCTGTTAGTTTATGTGGACAGCCATGTCTTGGTAGGTTTGCAGTTGTAGAATACTTTTTCCATTTTTGGATAATGGATTGAACAGTGCCCCTTGGAATGCTCAAACCCTGCTTTAAACTTCTCCACAACTTTATCTCTGAGCTGTCTGGTGAGTTTCTTGGTCTTCATGATGCTGTTTGTTCACTAGTGTTCTCTAACAAACCACTGAGGCCTTCTCAGAACAGGTGTATTTATACTGAGACTAAATTACATACAGTTGGACTCTATTAACTAATTAAGTGACTTCTGAAGGCAATTGATTGCACTGGGATTTTATTTAGGGGTATCAGAGTACAGGGGACAGAATACTTTTGAACGTTACACTTTCCAGATTTTTATTTGATTAAAATTTTGAAAACCATGCATTTTCATTCCACTTCACAATTATGTTCTACTTTGTGTTGGTCTATAACTTAAAAACTCATTAAAATACATTTAAGTTTGTGGTTGTAAGGTGAAAAAATTCAAGGGGTATGAATACTTTTGCAAGCCACTGTATGTCTCTTCAAAGCCACAAACCCCTAAAATTACATATGACATATTATGCCAGAAATGTAGAATATTTTAACTGATTTTACTCCACATCTTAGGTGCAAACACATTTGTAAACATGTACTAAAGTGTAATAAAAAAGTATTCAGAACATCTAGAATTTTTAATATCTAACATATATTTCCACTTGCATAGCAAATCTTTTATACATTTTATATCCAGTCAGTTCCCCCAGACTTTCTCCCTATCTCTTTATCTAGTCAACACTCACATAGCGCTAAACCAACAAACTATTAACACAATGCTATGTGCAGACCACATTAACCCTTTAGCTGGACTGTGAGTGGCTGATCACTATACACTTTTTTACCCTAAGGAAACTATACAAACACTTAGTTCCTTATTTCTGTAACCATCCTTTTCTATATCCTTACTCACTCTTATCCAACTATCCAACATCTCACCTAGCTTGTGATCCTTAACCCAGCCTCCATATTGAGAAGCAAATTCTTCCCAATGACTACTATTCAGTAGTCCAGTACAACCACACCCTGACTTCTCCTACTACCTCTTGGGCTGCCATCCACACTTGCTGACTCGGTGTCCCTCCCATCTTGGCTTTGTGGAATTCTGTCTTATTCTGCCTCTAATTCCTATAAGACTTCATCAGTACAATATATACTGTATTTTATTCAAAGGAGGCTTTAAAGGTCAGTTAGAGGATTCTAGGGATCACTATGTCCCTTCGTCACGTGACTATTTATTTTCCACAAAATCCAAATGAGAAATGTTATAAATACAAAAATACAACAGATCACCAAACTAACTTCAGCACAAGCTTCTAATAACACTCATACAACATACTGGCTTTTTTAGGGTTCTTAGCAAGCTTGAGGTTAAAAATAAGAAGATTATATACCTACTTTACCCTCGGACAGGAAAACAAGAAGCACTTTAGAAGTACAGATCTATTTGGCAAGATAAAAGCTCTTACCGTGCAGCACTGACAGTGTTGGACTGGGATGTCTAGGGCCCACCAGTGGAATTGCTTCTAGGGGCCCGCCATCAGGACCCCTGCAGATCAGCGGTACCGAGACAGGGTGGCAAAAGGTAATAACATGTTGGGAGCCATGTTGCTCACCCACCATACCATGTGCACCACTGCACTACCTAAACCCACTGCTACACCCTGTATGGCAAGTGAACAGCATGGCTTTTAGAATTGTTACCTGTAGCCGCACTGTCCTGTAAAAGCTGATCTACAGAGGTCCTGGCTATTGTATCATCGCAGATGTAATATTGCTGGCCTATCCTAAGAACAGGCCATCAATATTAGAAATATGGATAAATCCTTTGAAGAGGTTGTCCAGGAATTGGCGTAACCCATGTCCCTTGCGGAAGGTGTAAAATAAAAATGGGTGATGGGGGATAACATCCTGTGGAGGGGACATTAAACTGTGTGGGGCATATTAAAAAGGTTGTCCAGAGTTACCTTTTTTATGGCCTAAGGTCAGGATAGGCCATAAATACCTGATCAGTATGGGGCTGACACACAGCCCTATCAGCTGTTCGGAGCCACTTCCGGCATCCGTTCTGTACACAACACAGGACCGGAAGCAGAAATCTCCATCCGCTGTTTAGTTTCCCGGCGCCTTCACTGCAGCTCAGTTCCTACTGACTTCAATAAGTGCTGAGATGCAGTGAAGGTGCCCGGCTAATACACAGTGGACAGAGCTTTCTGCTTCTGGCCCCGTATTGTGTACAGGACAGGCGCCAGAAGTGGCTCCGTACAACTGATCAGTCCGGGGTCAGCCCCGTACAGATAAGATATCTATGGCCTATCCTGAGGATAAACCATAACAAATTATGCCTGGACAACCCCTTTAATATACCCCCCTAATGAGCCACACTTTAAAGAGGTTGTCCAGTATAATTTTTGTCTTTTTTATAATTAGTCCGGGAGAAGTTAATCCCCCCCCCCCCAAAAAAAAACCAAAAACATACTAAACATACTCACCTGTCCCGGTGCTCCGTTGTCAGCAGGTCCCAGCATGGTCCGGTCCTGCTGCTCCGCTGTCTTCTTTTGCCGGAGGTCCTCACTGGCTGTGACGTTCCAGGTCCCTTCCTTTAGGCTGCTGATTGGCTTCAGGGGTCATGTGACGTCACAGGTAGTCACGTGCAGGGGGAACTTGCGCTGGAAGAAAACAGAGCTGCAGGCCGAACCGCGCTGGGAGACACTGGGGACAGGAGAGAAAGTTTGTTGTTTTTTTTTAACTGTCCCAGTGTAATTAAAAAAAAAAAAAAATGTTATCCTGCACAACTCCTTTAATGTCCCCCAGGCTATTGGCCTCCATCACTGCCCCTCCAATGACCCCATCAATGGTCCCCATACAGTATAGGGGACGAGTGAAGGGGCCACTGTACAGGGAGGAATATTGATGTTTATATGCTCATACAGTGGCCCCTTCACTGGTCTCCCCTATAGCAGTATTGGAGTTTCTGCGACTTAGGTATTTGTTATGCTGGAGCCCTAGAGCAGGCACCAGCATAACAATACAGTGAGAAATTAGCTGGCGTGGGAGGGGGGAATTACAACTCTCAACAGACCCAGAGCATCTGGAGTTGTTAGGGGTTGTAGTTATCAGAGTTGTCAGTGAAGTTGAAAGATTTGGGGGCAAAATAGGGGGAAAAGTTGTTTTTTTGTTTGCGTGGTTAAGTTGTACTTACCTTTCACACTGCTGGTCTGGGCTCCTATGCAGAAACCCGCAGCCGTGCACAGCATCAGTACGTCAGTGACGCTTGCAGCAACAAGCTGCAACTGGATTGGTTCCATTGGCTGTCCATCAGGATCCCTCTACCCCCTCCCTAGAGTAAATTCTTGATAGTGACGGTTATGGGTGCTGCAGCGATATCTCAGATACTTGAAAGAGATATAGCTTTAGTACCCACAACCGCAGTTGTCAAGAACATGGTGAATGAGCAGCGCAGCACCCAGCATATAAACAATACTTGGACAGTATAATATGCTCCGCAGTGTCCCCAACACAGCATTATATGTTCCGCAGTGTCCCCAACACAGCATTATATGCTCCGCAGTGGCCCCAACACAGCATTATATGCTCCGCAGTGGCCCCAACACAGCATTATATGCTCACAGTGGCCCCCACACAGCATTATATGCTCCGCAGTGGCCCCCACACAGCATTATATGCTCCGTAGTGGCCCCAACACAGCATTATATGCTCCGCAGTGGCCCCAACACAGCATTATATGCTCCGCAGTGGCCCCAACACAGCATTATATGCTCCGCAGTGGCCCCAACACAGCATTATATGCTCCGCAGTGGCCCCAACACAGCATTATATGCTCCGCAGTGGCCCCAACACAGCATTATATGCTCCGCAGTGGCCCCAACACAGCATTATATGCTCCGCAGTGGCCCCAATACAGCATTATATGCCCTCAGTGGCCCCCACACAGTATTATATGCCCTCAGTGGCCCCAACACAGCATTATATGCTCCGCAGTGGCTCCCACACAGTATTATATGCCCTCAGTGGCCCCCACACAGTATTATATGCCCTCAGTGGCCCCCACACTGTATTATATGCCCACAGTGGCCCCCACACAGTATTATATGCCCACAGTGGCCCCACACAGTATTATATGCCCACAGCGCCCCCCACACAGTATTATATGCCCACAGTGGCTCCCACACAGTATTATATGCCCACAGTGCCCCCCACACAGTATTATATGCCCACAGTGGCTCCCACACAGTATTATATGTCCACAGTGGCTCCCACACAGTATTATATGCCCTGAGTGGCCCCCACACAGTATTATATGCTCCGCAGTGGCCCCAACACAGCATTATATGCTCCGCAGTGGCCCCAACACAGCATTATATGCTCCGCAGTGGCCCCAACACAGCATTATATGCTCCGCAGTGGCTCCCATACAGTATTATATGCCCTCAGTGGCCCCCACACAGTATTATATGCCCACAGTGGCCCCCACACAGTATTATATGCTCCGCAGTGGCTCCCACACAGTATTATATGCCCTGAGTGGCCCCCACACTGTATTATATACCCAAAGTGACCCACACACACTATTAGGTGCTCCACAGTGGCCCCCCCACCCCCAGAGCCGGTGCTATTATTATACTCTGGGGTCTCCTCAGACCCCAGAATATAATAAGTACAGGTCCAGGAGAAGTGTTTAAAAATAACAAACACTTATACTCACCTTGTCTTACCTCTCCGGGGTATCCTCACTCTGTCCTGCTGTCTTTACTATCTTCCTTGGTCCCCTGGTCTCCACGTCCTGTGTCCCAGACGTCACCGCTGGGGCCTGTGATTGCACCTCAGCGGTCACGTGGGACGCAATGACGTCATTACGCTGGCGCACCCCATGTCACCGCTGGGGCCTAATCACAGGCCCCTGCAGTGAGGCCGGAAAAGTGCCAGAGACGATGCTGAGTCCAGGACAGCCAGGTGAGTATTTTTTTTTTTTGTTGTCACTTCCCCCGGGCTGGCATCTAATGGAAAGGGGCCGGCCCCTTTCCATTAACAATAGGTATAGCGGTCGGGGAACCAGGCCTTCCCCGACCACTATCATGATAGTCCGGGGCCCCGGCCATTTCCAGCTGGCCGCGGGCCCCGCACCCCTCTGGCCACGATTGTTACGCCACTGTCCCGGCTCACGTGAGATCTGGTCCAACAATGAAGATGGCCGAAGGAGCGGGGAGTGCTCCGGAGCCAGGAAAAGGTAAGTAACATTGTTTTTTTTTTTGTTTGTATCCTCCCCTGGGTCTCCCCTGGGGTCTGAAAAGACCCCAGAGTATAATAATTGTTCATGGGTGGTCCACAAAGGAGCATAATAATGTGTGCAGGGGCCACTATGGGGCATAATACTGTGTGCAGGGGCCACTGTGGGGGCATAATACTGTGTGCAGGGGCCACTATGGGGCATAATACTGTGTGCAGGGGGCACGATGGGGCATAATACTGTGTGCAGGGGCCACTATGGGGCATAATACTGTGTTCAGGGGCTACTATGGGGCATAATACTGTGTGCAGGGGCCACTATGAGGCATAAGTGTGTGCAGGGGCCACTATGGAGCATAATAGTGTGCGCAGGAATGCGGTTTGTGCGGGGGAGGGTTGGAGAAGGAGGTTTGTGGGGGGCCCCCCATGTCCAATATTCGCCTTGGGGCCCAGCCATTCCTTGTTACGCCACTGGTTTAGATCAGGAATTGTGATAGGCCTGTCTGAAGAGATGTATCTTTATTTGCACTTGAAGCTGTAGAAATTGGGAGTTAATCTGAGTGTCCAGGACAGCGCATTCCAGAATAGATTTTAGAGGGGAGAGTTTAGTAAGGGAAAGACCAATTAGTAAGGAGTTACAGTAGTCAAGTCAAGAGGGAATCAGGGCGACAATAAGGCCTTTGATGTATCTGTGGTAAGGAAAGGGCAGATTCTGGAGATGAAAGAAGGGGAAAGATTCCAGAAGAGAGAGAGAGGTAGAGGCATAGCTAGAGGTTCAGCACAGGAAGGGGCGAACGTGTCCAAGTGGGCCCCCAACTTAGGTATACCAATATTATCACTATACGGTGACCATATAGTGGTATATATCGGCTCTACACAGGGCTCTGCTGACCAATTAGGTGAATACAGGGCAGTAACATTTAGTGACTTACCAGTGAGGTCTCTGACTAATCGGTCACATTTCCCATCTCTTTCATCTGGACCGCCTTGACCACTTCTTTCAATCTCTGTAAAGTTTGCAGCACAGACATCTTTGGCTCCTCACTTTTCCAGGCATCTGACCCACATTGTCCTCGTCTGCACACTCATCCTGCTGCTACCCCCAATTGTAAAATGTATAATATAACCCCCCCAATAATGAATAATAACCCCAAGTGCATGTTTAAATTAATAACTTCTCTGTGTGCCCCCTTCAAATAGTGCCCCTTATTAATAATGCCCTAGGTGTTTCCTAATTAAAACGTAAAAAAGGTAAAATTGGTGGGGTTCCAATACCCGGGAACCCCACGATCAGCTGTTCGAATGAACCGAGGTACCTGTGTAAGCGCCATGACCACTTCTCTGTTTACACAATGTCATTCATCTCATAGCAGCCATGTAATGTAACTACAGTCTCGTCCTATACACATCTATGTCACAAGACCGGAATTACATCACAGGGTCACTATAAACAGACAGCGTGTGATATAAACAGGCGCCATAGCCCCTTCATACAGTTGGTCAGAGAGGATTCACTTATCTCTTATTGATGATCTATTCTGAGGATAGATCATCAATAAAAATAAGCTGGAAAACTCCTTAAGGCTAAGGCCTCAAGTGGTGGAAAGGAGAAGGGAAGAAAGAAAAAGAAAGGAGCCAGGAGACTTCCTCTTCTGCAACTGGTTCAAAGGTTGAGAATGAAGAGGATGAAGTGCGGTAAGTTAGGGGATCAATGCCGCCTGGGGATTGGGCAATTATTTCCTGACGGATCTTATCAATTTTGTCATGGAAATAAGTGGCCAGGTCTTCTGCACAGAGGTCTGTGAATGGCGCCTACACCTTGGGAGTGAGTAAGGAGTGAAAAGTTGGTACAAGAGTGAAAAGATGGGGACAGTGAGGACTGTAGAGTATCTGAGAGACTGAGAAACAGGCAGAAAGTGGATTTCACAGCAGAATTTCACAGCAAAGAGACAAAATTCATTAAAGAGGTTGTCTGAGGAGTTGTTATTAACTTACCTAGTCCAGGGATCGCTCAAAATGTAATTAACGGTTAGATTGGATTGGGTGCAGAGGGGCAGAGTGATAAATGGGTAGAGTGACCTGTGGGAGCGGAGTGCTGCTTCCTACTAAGTGACCCAGAGGCCATGAAGTTTCTGTAACCCCCGGGTACATCATCAGCGATCGCTGGACTATGCAAGTCAGTTATAACTCCCCGGACTACCCTTTTAATAAAGAATATTACGACATTTATTAATGACACAAACTGTGGCAGAAAATCTGAAGTTGTTTGGAAGTTTAGTGCTTTAACCACCAAGAAATATTGTTGCCAGCCTGCTTTTTAGTTTATCATATATTTCTAAAAGCTGTTTCAGCTCTATCATCATAAAAAGAAGTATGTTAAAAAATACCTCATTTTACATTTCCTATTGGCTCCCAGTATGAGAGTGTTGGACATAACACACACACACACAGAGGAATGCCAGCAGTCCTTTGTACATGATAAAATATAATGTGAAGTATACAGATGTATATGTGGGTGAATGGAACATTCATGGGGTATATTTTCAATTTATTTCAACTGTGCCTGGATTAAACCAAGATAGATATGTGCTAAGGCAAAGCGTGATGGAAAGATAAATAAAAACAGGTGCGGTATATATTTATATATAAGCTATGCAAGCCTGGCTGGAAGGAACATAGCTCTAAAATACTCATATGGTATAGAGTAGGGGCATCTGCTGCTTCTGTCTACACTAGTGAGCAACTGACACATTCACTTAATGGAATATATACTGATGAAATCAGCAGGATTTACACATAGAAATAAATTCTAATGACGAAGTTGTGGTCAATATACACAGAATGGCTATTTTATTATGGACACCTGGTGTAATGTTTGGTAGAATGTTTTCTTGGTACATTCTGGGTCCTCTCATACCTGTGGAAGAGATCAGTGTTATGCTATGATAAATTGCTGCAGAAGAGGGCCAACATGGGTCATTCAGTGTCCACACTGGTCTCACCTCTCCTGACCCCAGTTATACCTAATTAGCACTACATTTGGCTTTATCCCTCTACAGTAGTGCTCAAGTAAATGAAGTTGTAGAATGTTGTAGTTCCCAACACAGAGGGTGGCTTGGAGCAGGGCCGGCGTCAGCACTCGGCATACCCGGGCAAGTGCCGGGGCCCTATGCTCTTGAAGGGGCCCACTCGGCTGTCAGGTGCTGACTGTTACTGCGTAACGATCGAGGTCACAGAGGGTGCGACTGCGACTAGACCCGGCAGGGTACGGGGCCCACGGCCAGCTGGAAATCGCATGTCATCAAGCGAAGTGACTTAAAATAATAAATACTACTCACCTCTCCTGGGATCGGCATCCTTCCCGAGGCCTGTGATTAGGCCCCAACGGTCACATCGGGCGCAGCGGCACAATGACGTCTGTGCGCCCCCACGTGACCGCTGAGGACCATTCACAGGCCTCAGCAGGGACGTCTGAAGGTGGCCGAAGATGCTGAAGACAGCAGGACAGACCAAGGATGCCCAGGAAAGGTAATTCAAGGTGAGTATCAGTGTTAATTTTATTCATCTTCCCTGGGCTTCTGATTATTATACTCTGGCGTCTGAGGAGGGGGGCTGTTAGGAGCATATAATACTGTGTGGGGGCCCCTAGTGAGCACAGGGCTGGCGTTAGGGGGGACAAACTGGGCAATTGCCCAGGGCCCCGACCCCAGGATCCCAGAGTCAGGACCGGCTATATCGATAACAGAAAGGGACCTAGTGTCATGTGCCGCAGGGCCCCTTTCCGACAAACATTTTTACTCACTTGTCCTTGCGTCCGACGTCATGTTCTGGCGTTCCGGACAGGCTTCAGCGGTGATGTCCACAACACGTAATGTCAGCCGCAGAGAAGAGGAAGCCGGCGGGTATAGCAGAGCATCACGAGGAGAGGTAAGGCAAGGTAAGTATAACTGTTATTTTCCCTTACCTACCCCGGGACTTCGATAATTATACTCTGGGGTCTGAAGTGTAGAGGAGAGCCCCTAGTATAATGATCAGAGGGCATGGGGAGATAACATAAAAAACACTGTTGTTACTTACCTCTCCTACGCTCCGCAGGCTTAAGGCCTGTTTGGCGATGTCACGTGTCATTATGCGTGGCGACACCGTCCCAGATCACGCGAGATCTGTCCCAACATTGAAGATGGCTGAAGTAGCGGGGAGTGTGCCGGAGCCAGGGAGAGGTAGGTAACATTGTTTTTTTGTTTGTATCCTCCCCTGGGTCTCCGATCATTATACTCTGGGGTCTGAAAAGACCCCAGAGTATAATAATTGTTCATGGGTGGTCCACAATGGGGCATAATACCGTGTGCAGGGGCCACTATGGGACATAATTCAGTGTGCAGGGGCAACTATGGGACATAATACCGTGTGCAGAGGCCACTATGGGGCATAATACCGTGTGCAGAGGCCACTATGGGGCATAATACCGTGTGCAGGGGCCACTATGGGGCATAATACTGTGTGTAGGGGCCACTATGGCGCATAATAGTGTGCGCAGGAATGCGGTTTGTGCGGGGGGGTGGTTGTGGGTGGCGGTTCGGAGGGGGGGGGGCCATGTCAAATGTTTACCTTGGGGCCCAGCCATTCTTAATTACGCCACTGTATGGGACGCAGAAAGAGAAGCGGAGGTGGCCATGAGCAGGAGCAGGGATACGTAAGTAAATAGGACCTGTTACCTGCTGGGGTTACTCCAGCAGGTAACGGCCTATTTAAAAAAAAAAAAAAAAAAAAAAAAACATCAGGGGCCTCCCGGGCCGCTGCTTTCCCGATACTTACGCCACTGATGTAGCAAGCGTTAACTTGATATTTTAAGTATTAACTGTCAAGTTTAATATTAGCTACATCTCTTCATGTAAATATATTACAGGCACATACAGACAGGTATACACACAAACATATGCACACATCAAATTCACTATTTTGTCACCAACCACCAAAGTTGTTCAGGCTGACTGATCACTTACAGGAACAGTGGGAGGAGCCTCTTGTTGTCTCTGCCATCACTGAAAAAGGACATCAAATAAAATCATATCACATATGGAAATGCTGGACAGCCTGCCTAATCTAATAGAATGGGCATGACTAACTTGGAAAACTCTGAGCTCTGCTTGTACTGAGTGTTTTACAGGCACAAAATCCTACTGTCAGAAGGGAGCCCCTTTAGGGGGATCGGGCTTTAGGGAATTACCTGCTTACACCCTTCCCCACACCAGCTCTGCATGTAGACGACATATACGGTAGGAGCAGAAATTTAACTTTGTTTTCACAAATAGACGAAGCAATGTAAGGAATTATCTTTTATGGATATATAAATCAGCCTGCAAGTGCATCAGGGGTAGTGCCTGATTTGCCAGATTTATCTACAATTACAAGTGCTCCAGCTCTCCTCTGGAATCGCCATCCCTTCAGACATATTGACATGTTTTAGCCTCTGCCTGTATCACAGCTGTCTGTAAGCATATCTGGTAAATCAGGCCCACCCCCGATAAACTTGGATGATGACTTGCATATCCATAAAAAGTTCATTTTCTCTGCATTGCTTCATCGGTTTGTAGTCATGAAGGCATGTATCTTCTTCTATTAAAGGCATTTTGGACCTGACAGACTCTCTTTAAAGGGGTTGAAGGGGATTGAATCAAAAAATAATTCTTACCAGTGAATTCTCTGCACTAGGTAAATTTACTTACGCTAGGTTTACTTGTGCAATGGCCTCCATTAATTGGGACAGTCGAGGGCCCCAAAGGACAAAGAGTCGGATCGCTACAACAACGGTTACAAACGGACACCGCTGGACCCCATTGAGTATAATGGGGTACACCAATTCAAAACAAAACATCAGAGAAAAAAAAAACAAAAAACTCTTCGATGCAGGACTTTTTATTCCACTGATGTTCGGCAGTTTCTGCGACGGAGTCTCCAATGCAGATGTGAACACGGCCTTACTAATATATGCAGGTTCCCCATCACTCTTCATTCTTAGCTTTACAAAAGGCAGCAGAGGGGCTGGAAGTCTCATTTTACTGCTTCCCCCTGCTAACACTCTGGCTCTTGGCCAAATATCCGACTCCTCTCTACTGTAAGTACAAGCAGCAGGAGTCAATGTGAGTCTGTGACGTCACAGAGAGCTGTAGCACTAGCATAAGAGGCTTAAAGAAGCACTCCAGAATTTTTCCGAGGGGGGAGTGTTTTCTGGAGTGCTTCTTTAAGGCTAAGGCCCCACATAGCGTCCCGCAACAAAAAAGCGCTGCGGGAAAAAATGCTACATGGGGCTCCAGCCTAACACAAACTTCTGCCATCCTGTTGCACTCGGGAAACTAAAAATGGGAGCTATAGGGGAACTAGCAGATATATTAGTAAGCTTATTCAGTGCAGGGAAAGCACTGGTAAACTTTTTATATTCCCACATAACGCATTACAACATGATTAAGATATTATCAATGGATAAATCTGCAAAAAAAAAAATAAAAATGAGAGAGTGATTTCTGTGTGGTATTTCCAGTTATAACCTTAAAGGGCCTTAAAGGGGGGGGCGTGGCTAGCGCGAGTACGGAGCAGCAGCATGTGAGCTGAGCTCCGACGGGGACTCCTATAATCCTGCCGATATCCTGCTTGTGTCCGGGCTCTGGTGACCGCTGAACACCCCATCTTCTCCTGCGCTTCTCCTGCGCGGGTCTTCGGTCCGGTGGCTGTCCTGAACATCGCGGCGGCTGTGCCGGGCGGTGGAGATCCGTGCGGGCGGTGAGCTGCGGCGGCCATCTTGCCCGCGTGGTGGGCCTGCGGTGACCGGCTGTGTAGCTTGCCTGGGCTCTGCGGTGGAGCGCTGGGTGACAGGGGACTGGGGCTGCCGGCCTGGGTGCCCTGGGCCTCTACTTTGGGGTACCTACCCACAGAAACAAACTGGCCCTCTGATAAAACCTCCTGGCAGCTGATGTGCCATATCTTGGTCCTCTGCTACTATCTACAGGTTGTATTGTGGACATTGCTAGATATAGTCCCTCTGATAACACCTACTGGCCAGCATGGTAGATGCCACTATGGACTGACCCTCTGATAACACCTATTGGCTGCTTTGTCTGGCGAGTGAGTACTGTATCCTGATCCTCTGTTACTATCTATTGGCCGCATCGTGGACACTGCTGGGGGCTGTCCCTCTGATAACACCTGTTGGCTGCATGGTGGATACCGCTATAGCCTGACCCTCTGATAACACCTATTGGCTGCTTTGTCTGGCGAGTGAGTACTGTATCCTGACCTTCTGTGGCTGTCTATTGGCTACATTGTGGACGCTGCTGGGAGCTGCTCCTCTGATAACACCTACTGGCCGTGTGGTGGATGCTGTTGCAGACTGACTCTCGGATGGCACCTATTCGCTGTTTTGTCTGGCAAGTCAATACTGTATCCTGATCCTCTGTTACTATCTATTGGCCGCATTGTGGACACTGCTGGGGGCCGTCCCTCTGATAACACCTGTTGGCTGCATGGTGGATGCCGCTATAGCCTGACCCTCTGATAACACCTATTGGCTGATTTATCTGGCTATTGAGTACTGCATCCTAATCCTCTGATACTACCTACTGGCTGCTTGGTGGTCACTGTTGTTGTCTTGCCATGAGTCGCCAGTCTAAAGGATCGGCTTCTGAGCGTCTCCGGGGATTTGCCAGGGAGCAGCCGCAGCGCAGCCCGCCGGCACTGGATCCACCGTCAGCGGCCTCTCCTGCTGAGGACGCGGAGCCCACGTTGCGACAGGTCACGACTCAGTTGCTTGAGGCGATCCAGTCCAGCACCTCGTCCCTCACAGGTAAAATTGAGGAAGTCAAGATTGATGTGGGCCTTTTGCGTCAAGATTTTCAGACCTTACGGGGTCGAGTGAAGGAGGTGGAGGATCGCATCTCTCTCTTAGAGGATAATTCAGCCCCAGTACCGGCGAGGCTTACTTCACTGGAGAGATCGGCTGAGTTGTGGACGCAGAGAGCGGATGATCTTGAGAACAGACTCCGTCGCAACAACCTGCGCATTCTTGGCTTGCCGGAACGGTCAGAAGGGGCTAATCCGTGTGAGTTTATGGAGAGGTGGTTGAAAGAAACCCTACCGGAGGCCAAGTTTTCTCCTGCCTTTGCCGTGGAAAGGGCCCATCGAGTTCCTGCCAGACCGCCCCCTCAGGGTGCCCCTCCGAAGCCGCTGTTGGCCCGTCTTCTCAGCAGTGGGGATCGAGATGCAGCGCTGCGGGCAGCACGTCAACTTGGAGAGATTAAATTCAACAGTTCATCCATCTCCATTTTTCCCGACTTTTCTGCGGCACTACAGAAGACTCGTGCCACTTTCGTCAATGTCAAGCGTCGACTGCGGGAAAGTTCCATTCATTACTCCATGGCTTATCCTGCACGGCTCCGTGTGATCCATGAGGAGAGGGTTATTTTCTTCACATCCCCGCAGGAGGCGGAAGACTGGCTGAACCTACTGCCTCGACCTCCCAGACGGTAACAGGGTATATGATGACTGGGGGGGGGGGGCCCCCTGTGGCCCAGCCCCCGCTAATGACTGTTATTATTGCTTGCGGTTGCCTATGGACTTTTCATATGATGGGTGTTTGGCTGCCCCATGGGCACCGGCCAAGAATTTTTCTGTTTAGGGTCCCTTTGGAGATTCACATTATAGTGATAGTTTATTGCTTGTGCTTTTTAGTTTGAAGATAGTGCCCTATTACCATACCATCTTGGGTGCACTACTTCCCCCATTTACCAAGTGCCACGTATTGTGTAGGAGCAATCTTAGACTCCTCACTAATAGTTGTAATGCCCCTTATGGGTTTCCAGTTTTGGTTGAATTATTGCTGCAAGTCCTTTTTTTGGTTTAACGGTCCGGTGGGGAGGTTAATGGTGGGGGTCGGGGGGAACCCCTCATTCTTAATGTATAATGTGATTGTATGGTGTTATGGCGACCCTTAAAGTATGCTCTTGGAATATACGGGGTATGGGCGGTGTGAAGAAACGCTCTACTATTTTTTCCCACCTTAGACAATACAACTCTGATTTGGTGTGCTTGCAGGAGACACATCTAGCACCTGATACGACCAGATACTTACAAAAACCCTGGGTCCAGTGGGCCCTGCACTCCACTCACACTTCTTTCTCTAGAGGGGTGTCCCTCCTGGTTCACCGCAGGCTCCGCTGGGAGCCGGGCCTCACTGTTAGGGACCCTGATGGGCGTTATGTGTTTGTGCAGGCCTGGATAGACTCTAAACTTTATGTCATCCTAGGACTTTATTTGCCACCTGCATCTGACTTTTCAGTTTTACATGAAGCAGCCCACTTTGCAGCTAAATTTCCTGCCGCTACAGTGGTTTGCATGGGAGATCTTAATAAATTAATGGATGCTTCCCTAGATAGATTAAATGTAGGTGCCCCTGCCCCTTCTGGTGCTCACCCTACCCCCCTGGCCCAGCTTGTACAGGAAATGGGTTGGCATGATCTCTGGCGTCTTAAATATCCACAGGCCCTGGTGTTCTCCTGTCATTCTGCCACTCATCACTCTCTGTCCCGTATTGATCTTGCACTAGGCAATATTAAGGCATGTTCCCTTTTGCTTAACATCTCATATTTGCCCAGGGCAACGTCTGACCATTCTCCGTTGCTGCTGGAATTTGGGGATACTGACCTCTCTAGACCTTCTCATAACTGGCGTATTCACCCCTTTTGGCTCAAGCTGATAGCAGTGCATGACCGTATTCCGGATCAGTTGCAAGCCTTCTTAGATATTAATTCCCCTACCACCACACCTACTATCTTATGGGAAACTATGAAAGCATATTTGAGGGGATGTCTCAAATCCTCTATTTCATACATTAAAAGAGAATCGTCTTCCCTTGAGAGAGACTTAGCTGAAAAATGTGCATTGTTGGAGGCCGCGTATATAGCTAATCCTACTGATGACTCCAGAACTGAGTGGCTTCAACTGGGTAGGCAATATCTACATGTTCTACATGAAAAGGCCCGCAGGTCTCAATTTTTCACTAAACAACGATTTTATGAGTTGGGTAATCAGTCTAGTAGCCTTTTAGCCTATCTTATCCATTATAACACAGCCTCTCCAGCAATTTTGAGAATTAATTCGATGGACGGGGATGCCCTATCTGATAGTGCAGCCATCCGTGACCGTTTTCATCAATATTTCTCGACCCTCTACCAATCTCAGTTACATGCACCTACTCAGGATATTATCCAGTATTTGGCAGATGTTTCCTTTCCAACCCTGACAAATGAACAACGGGAGTTTCTGGACTCTCCCCTTAGACTGGAGGAATTATCTGATGCATTGGTGGACATGGCCAAAGTGAAATCACCGGGCCCGGATGGTATTCCGGTTGAGGTATATGTACAATATCAGGATAAACTGCTCCCTGTCTTATTGAAATGTTATCAAGATGCGTTTGTGGCCCGCACTCTGCCGGATTCCTTCTATGATGCTAATATTGTTCTCCTTCTTAAACCAGATAGGGATCCGTTGGACTGTGGGTCATATAGACCTATTTCTCTCCTTAACATCGATTATAAGTTACTTACTAAAATTCTCGCTAAGAGGTTGAATACTGTGGTTTTGGATTTAATTCACTCAGACCAAACGGGCTTCATGCCCGGCAAATCTACTTCTGATAACCTTAGACGGGTCCAGGTGGTTTCTCAGATAGGGGCTGCTCTTAAACAGGATTGGGCGGTGGCTTCCCTTGATGCCACTAAGGCATTTGATTCGGTGGAATGGCCATTTTTGCTTCAGGTTCTGAGATGTTTCGGTTTTGGGGAATTGTTTATTGCTTGGATTATGCTCCTTTATCAGTCCCCTAGAGATGCACTCTCCATTAATGGTGCGTTATCCCCGTATTTCACTCTCTCTAGGGGAACTCGCTAGGGATGTCCGTTGTCTCCATTACTCTTTGCATTGGCGATAGAGCCTCTTGCTATTATCCTTAGGACAGACCCGGTTTACAAGGGAGTGATTATTGGCACTAAGGAGGAACGGACAGCCCTTTATGCAGACGACCTCCTATTATTTATGTCTGACCCTGCTCATACACTCCCTAGAACTATGGCAATAATCGATAAATTTGGTATATACTCTGGTCTACGGATAAATTGGGCCAAATCATCATATATGCCTCTTTTTAGACAATCACTGGGAAATATGGGAGAATATATTTGTGGCCTGAAGGTTGTAGATGCCTGTAAATACTTAGGGATCCATATTTCCAATGATCATAGACAATTCCTGAGTTTAAATATATATCCACTGCTTGGTCATTTTCGGGCTAAATTTAGGGTGTGGGGGGCTTTACCCCTGTCCGTTGCAGGGCGGATTAATCTTATTAAAATGGTGGTCCTCCCCAAATGTTTGTATATTTTAGAACATGTGGCTGTGTCAGTACCACAGAAGTTCTTTAAGCAATTGGATTCCATACTTATTCCCTTTATATGGGGCAGTTCGAGGTCTAAATTACGTTTCTCCACATTGCAGCGGCCTAAAGCTATGGGCGGGATGGCTCTTCCTGATATATTTTTATATTATCTTGCTGGTCAACTTCGATATCTTAGGTCCTGGTTGTTGGCGGATCCTCTGCCTGGCCCTGAGGCACATTTAGCATATCATCTACATATACCCAACATATGACCGGTTTTGTAACACCCACACCTGTATAGAGGTAGCTTGCTCCCAATCCATACATTGGCAATACAGGTCTGGCAGCGAGCTAAGCGGGTGGCGGCTTATACTGGAGTCCCTACTGAAACTCCGATATGGGATAACCCAGGTTTGACCGAATTATATGCCCTTCCGGATGCACGGAGTTGGAAACAGTTTGGAGTTACGTCCCTGGCTGATATTTATGATCAGGGCGTATTCCGCTCTTTCGACTCTTTGAGTACCCAATTTGGTATCCCTCGAACCCAATTTTTCAGGTTTCTCCAAATTAGACACGCCATGTCCACACAGTTTCCTCCACCGGCTGTCAGCATTTCCACATATCCCCTTATAGGGGTGCTCAGGTCTCAAGGTCCCCAGGGCCTTATCTCAGCATTGTATGCCCATCTTATACAGGTCAGGATGTCTCGTCTGGAAGCTCCGGCTCTAACGAAATGGCGCACTCTTATCCCTGCTCTCACAGACGAGACATTTTCTGACCTTTTGGAGTCGGCACAGTTTGTTTCCCCAGCCACTAATAATAAGCTTATACAAGTAAACATTTTGAATCAAAGTTACTTGACCCCTGCACGTCTGCATAAAATGGGACTGCTACAACATCCTGGATGTTTACGGTGCACTGCTAGATATTGTGATTTTTGGCATATGATATGGGAGTGTCCTATAATTAAAGTATTTTGGACTGAGGTCGTGAACTTATTATCAGACGTACTGGGGACCCCAATTCCATGTTCGCCTGAAATTTGTCTGTTTGGTATCCTGGATAAGGAAATATGGCCCCATCATACTCGCATCTTTCTGCGAGAATCCCTTTTCCTAGCCAGGAAGGCTATTGCCTTGCGCTGGATGGATCCTCGCCCCTCCTCCCTATCCATGTGGAGGAAATTGGTAAATTCCATTTTCAGGTTGCCCTGAAAAATTTCGGAAGGTTTGGGGCTCTTGGTGTGACTCACCTCTGACTCTATACACAGCCCCATCATTTCGTAATGCCCTGCACACACTCACTGCTTAGACGCAGGAAGGAGTGTCCAGTTTGAGTTGTATAGTATTTTCCTTATTATCTACTAAGTCTCCCTGGAGTTCCGCCATAGGAAGTATTTATTAGGCTATCTTGTTTGTATATGTGTGGGGTTTTTGTATATGCCTTTGCTCCCTACAGGTTGATTTGGACTCTGTGTTTCTTTCGGCTCCCTTGCCTGGATTCTCTCCTGGACGATTTGTATCTGATATTTACATCTACCATGGACTATGCAGCACTGTTTTGGTTCTTTTTGTCTAGTTTCTGATATGTCTTTGTACAACTTTTAGAATATGTCCTTTGTTATTCCTTTTTAAGCTTGTACTATTGATGTGTAATTTGTTGTACGATTGTTCAATAAACCGAGTTTAAAAAAAAAAAAAAAAAGGGCCTTAAAGGCCCTAGAGGTTGGGTGCTCACCTGGATCTGTTGTGTGAAGCCATAATAACTGAAATAGCACAGAAGTAAATTGTAAACAGAGAGGCTGCGGTCACTGGTGACTGCTCCTGGAGAGATCCAAGGCCATGGTATGTTGGATAATCAGCCAAGCTAGAAAAGCTGTCCTGAAAAAAAAAACAAAAAAAAACCCATGGACAAGATAATGGTGGTAGAAGCAATCCGGTGCAACAGTTTGGTTTATTTAAAGTCTTAAAAAGATAACACATTTCAGAGTATACACAAAAAGACCCTTCATCAGATCGTCGACTTATTCCAAATAGGCCAACATAACACAAGTATACAGTCATGGCCTAAAGTTTTGAGAATGATACAAATATTAATTTTTACAAAGTCTACTGCTTCAGTTTTTCTAATGGCAATTTGCATATACTCCAGAATGTTATAAAGAGTGATCAGCTTAACAGCAATTACTTGCAAAGTCAATATTTGCCTAGAAAATGAACTTTATCCCCCAAAACACATTTCAACATCATTGCAGCCCTGCCTTAAAAGGACCACCTAACATCGTTTCAGTGATTGCTCCATTAACACAGGTGTGGGTGTTGATGAGGACAGGGATGGAGATCAATCTGTCATGATTAAGTAAGAATGAAACCACTGGACACTTTAAAAGGAGGCTGGTGCTTGCCATCATTGTTTCTCTTCTGTTAACCATGGTTATCTCTAAAGAAACACGTGCAGTCATCATTGCACTGCACAAAAATGGCCTAATTGGGAAGAGTATTGCAGCTAGAAAGATTGCACCTCAGTCAACAATCTATCGCATCATCAAGAACTTCAAGGAGAGAGGTTCCATTGGTGCCAAAAAGGCTCCAGGGCGCCCAAGAAAGACCAGCAAGCGGCAGGACCGTCTCTTAAAAGTGTTTCAGCTGCGGGATCGGGCTACCAGCAGTGCAGAGCTTGCTGAGGAATGGCAGCAGGCAGGTGTGAGTGCATCTGCACGCACTGTGAGGCGGAGACTCTTGGAGCAAGGCCTGGTCTCAAGGAGGGCAGCAAAGAAGCCACTTCTCTCCAGAAAAAACATCAGGGACAGACTGATATTCTGCAAAAGGTACAGGGAGTGGACTGCTGAGGACTGGGGTAAAGTCATTTTCTCTGATGAATCCCCTTTTCGATTGTTTGGAACATCTGGAAAACAGCTTATTCGGAGAAGAAGAGGTGAGCGCTACCACCAGTCTTGTCTCATGCCAACTGTAAAGCATCCTGTAACCATTCATGTGTGGGGTTGCTTCTCAGCCAAGGGAATCGGCTCTCTCACAGTCTTGCCTAAAAACAGCCATGAATAAAGAATGGTACCAGAATGTCCTCCAAGAGCAACTTCTCCCAACCGTCCAAGAGCAGTTTGGCGCTCAACAATGCCTTTTCCAGCATGATGGAGCACCTTGCCATAAAGCAAAGGTGATAACTAAATGGCTCAGGGAACAAAACATAGAGATTTTGGGTCCATGGCCTGGAAACTCCCCAGATCTTAATCCCATTGAGAACTTGTGGTCAATCATCAAGAGACGGGTGGACAAACAAAAACCAACAAATTCAGACAAAATTAAAGCATTGATTCTGCAAGAATGGACTGCTATCAGTCAGGATTTGGTCCAGAAGTTGATTGAGAGCATGCCAGGGTTAATTGCAGAGGTCCTGAAGAAGAAGGGTCAACACTGCAAATATTGACTTGCTGCATTAACTCATTCTAACTGTCAATATAAGCTTCTGTTACTCATAATATGAATGCAATTATATTTCTGTATGTGATAAAAACATCTGACAAACACACATAAAAACCAGAGGGCAGCAGATCATGTGAAAATATAATATTTGTGTCATTCTCAAAACTTTTGGCCATGACTGTACAGTGCCTTGCGAAAGTATTCGGCCCCCTTGAACTTTTCAACTTTTTGCCACATTTCAGGCTTCAAACATAAGGATATAAAATTTAAATTTTTTTTGGTGAAGAATCAACAAGTGGTACACAATCGTGAAGTGGAACGAAATTTATTGGATATTTTAAACTTTTGTAAAAAATAAAAAACTGAAAAGTAGGGCGTGCCAAATTATTTGGCTCCCTTAAGTTAATACTTTGTAGCGCCACCTTTTGCTGTGATTACAGCTGCAAGTCGCTTGGGGTATGTCTCTATCAGTTTTGCACATCGAGAGACTGAAATTCTTGCCCATTCTTACTTGGAAAACAGCTTGAGCTCAGTGAGGTTGAATGGAGAGCGTTTGTGAACAGCAGTTTTCAGCTCTTTCCACAGATTCTCAATTGGATTCAGGTCTGGACTTTGACTTGGCCATTCTAACACCTGGATACGTTTATTTGTGAACCATTCCATTGTAGATTTTGCTTTATGTTTGGGATCATTGTCTTGTTGGAAGATAAATCTCCGTCCCAGTCTCAGGTCTTTTGCAGACTCCAACAGGTTTTCTTCCAGAATGGTCCTGTATTTGGCTCCATCCATCTTTCCATCAATTTTAACCATCTTCCCTGTCCCTGCTGAAGAAAAGCAGGCCCAAACCATGATGCTGCCACCACCATGTTTGACAGTGGGGATGGTGTGTTCAGGGTGATGAGCTGTGTTGCTTTTACGCCAAACATATCGTTTTGCACTGTGGCCAAAAAGTTCGATTTTGGTTTCATCTGACCAGAGCACCTTCTTCCACATGTTTGGTGTGTCTCCCAGGTGGCTTGCGGCAAAGTTTAAACGAGACTTTTTATGGATATCTTTGAGAAATGGCTTTCTTCTTGCCACTCTTCCATAAAGGCCAGATTTGTGCAGTGTACGACTGATTGTTGTCCTATGGACAGACTCTCCCACCTCAGCTGTAGATCTCTGCAGTTCATCCAGAGTGATCATGGGCCTCTTGGCTGCATCTCTGATCAGTCTTCTCCTTGTTTGAGATGAAAGTTTAGAGGGACAGCCGGGTCTTGATAGATTTGCAGTGGTCTGATACTCCTTCCATTTCAATATGATCGCTTGCACAGTGCTCCTTGGGATGTTTAAAGTTTGGGAAATCTTTTTGTATCCAAATCTGGCTTTAAACTTCTCCACAACAGTATCACGGACCTGCCTGGTGTGTTCCTTGGTCTTCATGATACTCTCTGCGCTTTAAACAGAACCCTGAGACTATCACAGAGCAGGTGCATTTATACGGAGACTTGATTACACACAGGTGTATTATATTTATCATCATCAGTCATTTAGGACAACATTGGATCATTCAGAGATTCTCACTGAACTTCTGGAGTGAGTTTGCTGCACTGAAAGTAAAGGGGCCGAATAATATTGCACGCCCCACTTTTCAGTTTTTTATTTTTTTACAAAAGTTTTAAATAACCAATAAATTTCGTTCCACTTCACAATTGTGTCCCACTTGTTGATTCTTCACCAAAAAATTAAAATTTTATATCCTTATGTTTGAAGCCTGAAATGTGGCAAAAGGTTGAAAAGTTCAAGGGGGCTGAATACTTTCGCAAGGCACTGTATATACTCTCCTCTCCTTAACCAAGGGGTCAGAGGTAAACTAAAACCTATTTTTTTTTCTCTCAAATTTACATCAGATACATAATAAAACGTCTATTGACATAGAGCTCTAAATAAAACCTATAAATGTATGTAATAAATACTGAGTTCATACTCAAATGATGGTAAAATAGTAATAAACAATGGTATTGGTAAATGATAAATAGCAAAAAATAAAATTAATAGCCCTCACAAAAAAAAACGTGTATAAAAAAAAACAAAAAAAACATTCTTACAGCCAAATATATCTTCATGACATTTGATGAAAATTTTTAAAAATTCACAATTTTCAAAATGTGAAATGATCTGCTTTTCAGACATATAGTCATACAATCCAAATACATTAAGAAATATTACTTACATCTATGCTTTATATTGGCATCATCTTTTAATTGTCCTTTAATTTATTTTGGAAGTTAGAAGGCTTACAAAATTTAAGCGATTTTCCAAATTTGCAATAAAATTTCCCAAAACCCATTTCTTAGGGACCACTTCATTTCTGAAGCGGATTTTAAAAGTCTATATATTAGAAACCCTTCGCCGAAACAGCAGTTTATACCCACATATGACATTAAGTACATTATCCTGGGTACACCAGTGTCATATGTGGGCATAAATTGCAGTTTGGGCACATAGCAGGGCACAGATGTGAAGGAGCGCTATGTGGCTTTTGAAGTGCAGATTTCGATTGTTTGGTTTTTGGATGCCCTGTCATGTTTGCAGGGTCCCTGAGGTGCCAGAAAAGTGGAGTCCCCTAGGGAGTGACCCCATTTAGAAAACTGAACCCCTCAATGAATTTGTCAAGGAGCGTAGTGAGCATTAGTTTTCCCAGATGTTAATGCATTCTGCTCCCATCTCAGTGAAGAAGTTGTTTGTGAGTATGTATATAAGATTCATATAGTTGTGTGGGTATAACGTACCCTTGGAGGTACTCCTCTTATTGTAGCTCTGTTATGGTTTTCAGCTATGGTGAAATAAATAGTGAAGAGGTCTTGTGCTCATAGGACTGCCACAGCCACTTCAAACAGTTGATCAGTGGCGGTCCTGGTTGTTGAGCCTCCAGCAATTTTATTGATGCAGATAGGTCATCAATAAAAATGAGGTGGAATACTCCTATAGGCCGGGGTCCCACGTAGCGTAAACGCAGCAATTTGCCACTTTTACAGTACCTGCAAAGTGGATGGGATCTGGCTAATCCCATCCACACATTGTAGAAAAATATCCGCAGCAGATATGCTGCGATTTCAAAAACTGTTGTTTTGTAAATCACAGCATGTCAACTATACCTACGGAAACACTGGCGTTTATCATATAGGTATAATTGAAGCAGAAAGTCCGCAGAAAAAGTCCGGCTCGCTACGTGGGGCCTTAACCTTAAAGTGCACCTGTTTGATAGAAGGCACACATTAACCTTGAAAACACAATTTTCCATTTTTGTTTTTGTTTTTTCTTCCCCACTTTCCAAAAGCTATATATTTTTTTTTTTTTTCTTCATCCACACGGTCATAAGAGAGCTTATTTTTTGGGGGACAAATTGTACTTCATAAGGACAGAATTTAACATTCCATAAAATATAATGGCAAACTGGAAAAAGAAAATCAGACTGAGGTGAAATTGGGGAAATAAACACAATTGTGCCATTTTCTGCTTTCATTTTTACATTTTTATGTGGTAAAAATGAGAAGTTACCTACACACGTGGACAAAATTGTTGGTACCCCTCGTTTAATGACAGAAAAACCCACAATGGTCACAGAAATAACTTGAATCTTACAAAAGTAATAATATATAAAAATTCTATGAAAATGAACAAATGAAAGTCAGACATTGCTTTTCAACCATGCTTCAACAGAATTTTTTTTAAAAAGAAACCTCATGAAGCAGGCCTGGACAGAAATGATGGTACCCTTAATTTAATATTTTGTTGCACAACCTTTTGAGGCAATCACTGCAATCAAACGATTCCTATAACTGTCAATGAGACTTCTGCACCTCTCAACAGGTATTTTGGACCATTCCTCATGAGCAAACTGCTCCAGTTGTCTCGGGTTTGAAGGGTGCCTTTTCCAGACAACATGTTTCAGCTCCTTCCAAAGATGCTCAATAGGATTTAGATCAGGGCTCATAGAAGGCCACTTCAGAATAGTCCAATGTTTTTCCTCTTAGACATTCTTGGGTGTTTTTAGCTGTGTGTTTTGGGTCAATATCCTGTTGCAAGACCCATGACCTATGACTGAGATCAAGCATTCTGACACTGGGCAACACATTTCTCTCTAGAATCCCTTGATAGTCTTTGAGATTTCATTGTACCCTGCACAGATTCAAGACACCCTGTGCCAGATGCAGCAAAGCAGCCCCAGAACATAACAGAGTCTCCTCCATATTTCACAGTAGGGACAGTATTCTTTTCAAGATATGCTTCATTTTTCGTCTGTAAACATAGAGCTGATGTACCTTGCCAAAAATTTCGATTTTTGTCTCATCTGCCCATAGGACATTTTCCCAGAAGCTTTGTGGCTTGTCAACATGTAGTTTGGCAAATTCCAGTCTGGCTTTTTTATGATTTGTTTTCAACAATGGTGTCCTCCTTGGTAGTCTCCCATGAAGTCCACTTTGACTCAAACGACAGATGGTGCGATCTGACACTGATGTTCCTTGAGTTTGAATTTCACCTTTAATCTCTTTAGAAGTTTTTCTGGGCTCTTTTGTTACCATTCGTATTATCCTTCTCTTTCATTTGTCATCAATTTTCCTCCTGCGGCCACGTCTAGGGAGCTTGGCTACAGTCCCATGGATCTTAAATTTCTGAATAATATGTGCAACTGTAGTCAGAGGAACATCAATCTGCTTGGAGATGGTCTTATAACCTTTACCTTTAACATGCTTGTCTATAATTTTCTTTCTAAGCTCCTGAGACAACTCTTTCCTTCGCTTCCTCTGGTCCATGTTGAGTGTGGTACTCATCATGTCACCAAACAGCACAGTGAGTATCTGTAGCCCTATATACAGGTCCACTGACTGATTACAAGATTGTAGACACCTGTGATGCTGATTAGTGGACACACCTTGATTTAACATGTCCCTTTGGTCACATTATTTTCAGGGGTACCATCATTTCTGTCCAGGCCTGTTTCATGAGTTTTCTTTTAAAAAAAATTCTGTTGAAGCATGGTTGAAAAGCAATGTCTGACTTTCATTTGCTCATTTTCATAGACTTTTTATATATTATTACTTTTGTCAGATTCAAGTTATTTCTGTGACCATTGTGGGTTTTTCTTTCATTAAACGAGGGGTACCAACAATTTTATCCATGTGTGTATATTCTGGGGGTTGATATGATGACAGCAATACCAAAATTAATTAGTTATTTTTATGTCACAATTAAAATGCAGTGTATTCTACAGGCAGCATGTTATAGGGCAGGAGGAGCTGAACAATCTGGTATATTGATTTGTGGAAAATGATTCAGTATAATGATTCATGTATATATTTATATCTCTGTTCTTTCTAGACTTAAAGTGTAACTCCTATTTTATTTTTTTGCTATTGTGTTGGCGGGGGGTGAACATTTTAGTAATATACTTTATTAAGCTATCAAATTTCCTTTTAATAGGAAACAGGCTTTGAAGTTCCCATCATCAATGCTCTAACTAAGCATTGCCAGGGAGACTGTCTGTACACTTGTACTCAATGCAACATGTAGAGCTGAAGCATTTACCAAAGGGGATGGTCACTTCAAATACAGTGAGGAAAAAAATATTTAGTCAGCCACCAATTGTGCAAGTTCTCCCACTTAAAAAGATGAGAGAGGCCTGTAATTGACATCATAGGTAGACCTCAACTATGAGAGAAAACGAGAAAACAAATCCAGAAAATCAGATTGTCTGATTTTTAAAGAATTTATTTGCAAATTATGGTGGAAAATAAGTATTTGGTCACCTACAAACAAGCAAGATTTCTGGCTCTCACAGACCTGTAACTTCTTCTTTAAGAGGCTCCTCTGTCCTCCACTCATTACCTGTAGTAATGGCTCCTGTTTGACATTGTTATCAGTATAAAAGACACCTGTCCACAACCTCAAACAGTCACACTCCAAACTCCACTATGGTGAAGACCAAAGAGCTGTGGAAGGACACCAGAAACAAAATTGTAGACTTGCACCAGGCTGTGAAGACTGAATCTGCAATAGGCAAGGAGCTTGGTGTGAAGAAATCAACTGTGGGAGCAATAATTAGAAAATGGAAGACATACAAGACCACTGATAATCTCCCTCGATCAGGGGCTCCACGCAAGATCTCACCCCGTGGGGTCAAAATGATCACAAGAACGGTGAGCAAAAATCCCAGAACCACACGTGGGGGACCTAGTGAATGACTTGCAGAAAGCTGGGACTAACGTAAAAAAGGCTACCGTCAGTAACACACTATGCTGCCAGGGACTCAGATCCTGCAGTACCAGACGTGTTCCCCTGCTTAAGCCAGTACATATCCGGGCCCGTCTGAAGTTTGCTAGAGAGCATTTGGATGTTCCAGAAGAATATTGGGAGAATGTCATATGGTCACATGAAACCAAAGTAGAAGTGTTTGGTAGAAACACAACTCATCGTGTTTGGAAGAGAGTGAATGCTGAGTTGCATCCAAAGAACACCATACCTACTGTGAAGCATGGGGGTGGCAACATCATGCTTTGGGGCTATTTCTCTGCAAAGGGACCAGGATGACTGATCCGTGTACATAAAAGAATGAATGGGGCCATGTATCGTGACATTTTGAGTGCAAACCTCCTTCCATCAGCAAGGGCATTGAAGATGAAATGTGGATGGGACTTTGAACATGACCATGATCCCAAGCACACCGCCAGGGCAATGAAGGAGTGGCTTTGTTAGAAGCGTTTCAAGGTCCTGGAGTGGCCTAGCCAGTCTGCAGATCTCAACCCCATAGAAAACCTTTGGAGGGAGTTGAAAGTCCATGTTGCCCAGCGACAGCCCCAAAACATCTCTGCTCGAGAGGAGATCTGCATGGAGGAATGGGCCAACGTACCAGCAACAGTGTGTGCCAACCTTGTGAAGACTTACAGAAAACGTTTGACCTCTGTCATTGCCAACAAAGGATATATAACAAAGTATTGAGATGAACTTTTGTTATTGACCAAATACTTATTTTCCACCATAATTTGTAAATAAATTCTTTAAAAAACAGACAATGTGATTTTCTGGATTTGTTTTCTCATTTTGTCTCTCATAGTTGAGGTCTACCTATGATGTCAATTACAAGCCTCTCTCATCTTTTTAAGTGGGAGAACTTGCACAATTGGTGGCTGACTAAATACTTTTTTTCCCCACTGCAGCTGTACCTCCGGTTTATACTACCTAGACACTGCTGGTTTTCCTGTATCTCTCTGATTTACATCCCCCCTAGAAATCACCGGGGTGGCTGCTCCCTCGCTGATGGGGGTCTGGTCCAAGACTGTTCTAGGGTCTTTTCCTGGCCCTCTACCTCTCCCCCCCCCCCCCCTTTTTTTTTCTATTTCTTTCCCTTGCGGTCTTCTTTTTTCTCTTTATTTCTCTCTTCCTCCCCATTCTCTCTACGCTTCTTACTTGTTTTCCCCCTGTCTCTTCTTACTCCTCCACTCTTCTTCAGTTGCATCGGCCATTTGGTCTATTTCGCTGACTTGTATTGTTTACACACAATTGTCTTTGTTGTTTCTTTTGCTTGTCTATGCTTGTTTGTTTTTGATGTTCAAAATTAATAAAACTTTTGAATTGGAAAAAAAAACCCCCACAATTGGGAATGTGATTATATATACAGCATGAACTGCTGCATATTAAGTTCAAGTTCCCAACTGTGTTTTTAACTAGTGATATCTCAGTTTCTGTTACAGCTAGTTCATCAAATTCTCAGCTTTCTTGTGATACCAGAACCATTTTTCTATGTGGTATAAAACCAAAGAAACAGCCATTTGAAGTGACCATCCCCCTTTGGTAAATGCTTCAGATCTGCATATTTACAATATAACTGTGTACGGACTTTCCTTAGTAACAGCTTAGTTAGAGGGTTGCTAAGGAGAATGTTACAGCCTGTTTTATAATAAAAAGGAAGTTAGATTAATAAAGTATATGGTGTCTAGCAGGCGGTCCTAACAGTGATTGACATATATCTCTGTATGCACATGCATAGGGTGGAGGCTGTCATTTACTGTATGGGTTGTCCCAAGAAAAGTGTCTGCAAATACATGGTTACTTCTCTGGCCAGGATTGGGAACCGATCCCTGTAATGGTGTTAAGAATCGGAGTGGTTTCAAATGATCAGATCCCCGCGATCAGACTTTTATGGTATGTACTTTTTTTTAAAGGATCATAGAATGTTTACTATATTCAGTCTGCAATAAGACTTCTTATCAAATACTACTTTTCATATATAAATAGTCAAATTTCCTTCCTGGATTCCAAACATTTTAAAGATGACGCTCTGCCCAATGAAAAAAAATGTATTCTAAGTTTAGAGGAATCCCTGGATGAGTAATTGCAGGCAAAAGGCCTCAATAATCCTTTGAAAACTTTCACAATACAGAATTCAATAAACCAGGTCGGCATATAATATCAGGGAGATATAAGAAGGAGAATAAATAATCCACTTCAGTTACATAAACCAAGTAAATGTCATTAAGTTTATATTATTATACTGTATGTAGTAAACAGATGCCTAATAGTAGTAGCAAGTCACTTTCAGCTTCACTGACATTATGACTAAGCAAGGTACAAAATAACACTAAAAAGACCAGTAGGAACTTGTTGAGTAAGGAAACCTCTGCCGTAAGCAATACATTTGACATAACTTTTAGTGAGTACAGAACCAGTAATTCTACATAGTGCCTGCGACATAAATTGTATGAGATTATGTAAGGTAAAATGAAGAGCTATGTTTGTTTGAGCCCATCTAAAATTGCAGAAGTCCTCTAATTCTCCTGTGCACAGTGAGACCAAATAGTGAATACTGTGTAAAATAAAGACTTAGTCACAGAATCTGGACTTGATTCAAAATTATCCAGTTAGAGAATTTGAATTTTCTTTTTTTGAGAAGGTAAAGAGCAGATAGGGCTGGGACATTTCTTGTATCTTTGGGGTGCTGTACATTCTATTGTATATGAGCATTTGAATGCTTTCCTTTAATTCATAGCATAAACGATGTTCAGTATTAGTGAATACAAGCTCAGAGGTGTGTGTGTGTGTGTGTGTGGTCATTATTTTTCTTAATTTTAATTACTTTTACTCATGTGCACTGTGCATGTATTGAGTACATGCAAAGTGACTGCAACTCTATACTACAGAGCGATAGGCACTTTGTATGGTAACATAGTACAGAAAAAAAAAGCTATTAAATGGAGCATCCCACAATTACAGAATACAACAGAAAAAATGTATATAAAATTAGTGGCATATGTAAGAATAGTAGGAAACCAAGTACAATTTGTGTAATCCGTTTATATGAGGCCTTATGCTCATAAGGATGTAACAAGACTACATTCTTTATTGTAACTTGTTTAGCCCACTTTCACATTATTCAATGGAACTTTGTCAATCAATAGCAACCTCAACACAGTGCACTCAAGTGCACTTCATAGCAGTGCATATCTGGGTAATAATGGCTGGCAATCGCACAGCAATGAATGGAGAGGGCTGCACACATGATCAGCCACTTCACTATACCCTCTCCACCTGGATAAGGGGCTGCTGGACCTGCTCTCAACCAAAGTGTGTGATCCAGAGGTGGAACCCACATAATTTTTTCTACAATGGCAGCCACTGAGCAATATACAGGTGCAGCTCAATAAATCAGAATATCTTTGAAACGTTTATTTATCTCAGTAATTGAATTAAAAAAGTGACCTCCTATATTTTCTAGATTCTTTAAACGCAGAGTTTTCTATTTTAAGTGTTTTATTTCTGTAAATGTTGCTTATGGATTACAGGTAATGAAAACCCAAATCTAAGAAAATTAGAATATTGTAAAAAAAATTCAGTATTGTAAATTCAATGTGTCACCTGCCAAGGTTTCCTAAGCCTTTAAATAGTCCCTCAGTCTGGTTCAGTAGGACACACAATCATGGAAAACGCTGATAATGAATTGTATTACTGAATCACTGAAATGAATGAACGTTTCAAAAATATTCTAATTTATTGAGATGCATCTGTAGGCCACAGTATGAGCTTTTCATCAGAGGTACAGAATTCCTGGCAGAGATAAAAAAAAATGATCTTACAGTGTTAAAGGGACTTTGTCAGGATCATGATATTAGTTACCCATTCCTTTGGGTAGGTTATTAACCACTTCCGTACCGCCCATAGAATATATATGTCCTAGGGGTGGTTGCCTTGTTCTGCAAGGATGTACTGTTACGCACAAGCAGAATTCAGCAGTTGCACAAAATGGTGCAGTTGCTGAAAATGGGAGTCGCCTATAACTTCAGATGGAGCTCCCAGAGAGGAGATAGGGAAGATTTATTACGTGTGTATACACCGCTATGGGCGCCGCCATCTTGCGGCTCCCCTCTGACCCGGCGGTCATGTGATCCGCTGGGATCAGAGCCTGTAAGAGCTGCTGGGTCCTACAGGACCCAGATCAGCTCTATAGTAAGGTGCAGGAGGCTGTATTCCTCCTGCAACTGGGGCTAAATGTACCAGCCCCAGTTAAAGGGAAAATCAGCGTCCCCCACAAAAAAAAAGTAATGAGATGTCCCAAAAGGTCTATTATGACCAATTGGGAACACAATGTAAAAAAAAAAAAAAAAAAAAAAAAAAAAGTAAATAAAATAATTTAAAAAATAAATAAAATAATACGTCAAAAACACCCCCTTATTACAGGTTATAGCCCCACCCCCGATGACACCATAAAAACGTAACTGAGAGGAAAAACTTTTTTTATAAAGTTTTTTAGTAACACATTGTGTTATTAAATAAAAAAGAAATGAAAACTGAAAAACAGACAAGTTTTCCCTCCTCTTTTGTTTTCATTTTTTTTTTATATCCAGAAAAATATAAACACATGCAGAAATAAAAACATAAAAATAAAGCCCTATGTGTCACCGAAAAAAGACGCAGAAATTAGTTGAATAAAGCAAATCATTAAAATTTTACAGCCCTCAAAACCACACATACAAAAAAACCTGAAAATGTGTCTGGTCCTGGACCAGAAATTTGCCCGGTACTGAAGTGGTTAATAACTGTTCAACACCCCTATTGATCAACTGTTTGAGGAGACCATTGCAAACACACCATTTGAACAAAGAATGTGATGTGACTTGCCTGTAAATTAGAAACGTTGCTAACTCAGGAGCTCCTGCTGCTTTCATAAGGTGAAAGGTGAATACTTCCTCCAGTCTGATATTGATGACCTATTCTAAAGATAGCTCTAAAAAATTCCTAAAGCTCTTTAAAGGGGATTTCTTTTTTTTAAAAAGGTCTGTTAGTGCTATTAATGGATTAATAAGTACACCCATATACCTTTAGCAGTGTTTTGAATGATTTCTGGGTTTCTCTGGGAGCTCCTGGCATCTTCTGCATTTGTTTACATGGTGTAGCTTCCTACTTTTTAGCTTCCTGTGTAGCTTCCACACTACCTCCCTATCACTGCCCCCTCCTCTCTCACTCCATTACATCCCCTCGCTGTCTCCCTAGTTATCCCACCCACTACTAGCCCTTCCCAAATAACTAACTCAGCCCACCCCCCCACTGCATCATATTTACCTGTCTTCCTCTCTGGGAACAGCTCCGCCTTTTCTTTCACTGTGCACAGGCTGGAGACGCCTCTCTTCCTCTCTGCTAGCGCACATGTGCACAGACCAGAAGTACCTCTGATGCCTGTGCAGTAAGCTATAATTGGAGTTATGGTGTTATGATCACCTTTTTTCAATTTTTATTGGATTCTGCAGCAATTCAGCCATTTTGATTTGTTTCCTGTGGTGGCATTCACCATATGACAAATATTTTATAATACAAGAATTTTTGGACCCAGGGATGCCTAATGTGTTTATGTTGTATTTTTATATGGGATCTAGGGAAACAGATGATATGAAATTTTATATATTTTTTTAATTTAAAAAAATAAAAAATAAAGAAATTGTTTTTTAAACATCACCCCAGAGGGCCTGAACCTGGATGTGTAAAGCAGCAGAGACGCAGAAGCTATGGAGACTGCTATATTTAAAACCCCCACTTTCAATGTAGAGTCCCATATGGCCATCACTCTGGTTAACCATGCAAATAACACACTTAGAACATACTTAGAATTCAACTGTATGAATCTAATCATGGTAAAGCTATGGCAATAAAGCATTTTTTTTTTTTTTTTTTGTATCTGTATGGGGCTTTAATTTTTTTTTTTAATGTATGGGGACAACTAATGTATTGTATTTACATTGACAAATGTTGTTCATATTGTGTTCTAAGTGCATGTTCAACATATATGCTGAGAATATCTTGTTCTCTTGTCATGCAGTTGTATACCTTTGCCATTGGCTCATGATTAAAAAAATATATCATCATATATACAGCATACATTTATAGTTTCTTTGCAGGATTCCTTTGTGTACAAAGGTGCAGTTGGCTATGCTTTCTAGCGCAAGTATGTCCAATCATACCAGCCAGACTTACATTTAAAAGACACTCTTGTGGCAAACGTTAGGTCAACCAGTAGTCTATGGATATATTTGGCATTGTGAACACTGTCTCTGTCTACGTTACATTAGAGTCAGAAATAAAAATGACTAGGTGTGGATTGCTCTTACTCCAATTTTATTGCTGTCTTTGTCTCCAGAACATCTGTGTACAAAACAGCTCTCTTTCCCTGAGGTTGGTTTGTCTAGTTGAACTGCTTGTGGTTGATTATGAAATACTAAGAGTAGGAGGATCAGAAGCCACTGAATCACTTGGCGACTGGGTTTAAAATTACACTTCCTTCTGATTTTGTTATTTAGGGCTGCAATGTCTGACAGTCCCTCATACACATTAGATGTTCATCTACAGTCATGGCCAAAAGTTTTGAGAATGACACAAATATTCTATTTTCACATGATCTGCTGCCCTCTGGTTTTTATGTGTGTTTGTCAGATGTTTTTATCACATACAGAAATATAATTGCATTCATATTATGAGTAACAGAAGCTTATATTGACAGTTAGAATGAGTTAATGCAGCAAGTCAATATTTGCAGTGTTGACCCTTCTTCTTCAGGACCTCTGCAATTCTCCCTGGCATGCTCTCAATCAACTTCTGGACCAAATCCTGACTGATAGCAGTCCATTCTTGCAGAATCAATGCTTTAATTTTGTCTGAATTTGTTGGTTTTTGTTTGTCCACCCGTCTCTTGATGATTGACCACAAGTTCTCAATGGGATTAAGATCTGGGGAGTTTCCAGGCCATGGACCCAAAATCTCCATGTTTTGTTCCCTGAGCCATTTAGTTATCACCTTTGCTTTATGGCAAGGTGCTCCATCATGCTGGAAAAGGCATTGTTGAGCGCCAAACTGCTCTTGGACGGTTGGGAGAAGTTGCTCTTGGAGGACATTCTGGTACCATTCTTTATTCATGGCTGTGTTTTTAGGCAAGACTGTGAGAGAGCCGATTCCCTTGGCTGAGAAGCAACCCCACACATGAATGGTTTCAGGATGCTTTACAGTTGGCATGAGACAAGACTGGTGGTAGCGCTCACCTCTTCTTCTCCGAATAAACTGTTTTCCAGATGTTCCAAACAATCGAAAAGGGGATTCATCAGAGAAAATGACTTTACCCCAGTCCTCAGCAGTCCACTCCCTATACCTTTTGCAGAATATCAGTCTGTCCCTGATGTTTTTTCTGGAGAGAAGTGGCTTCTTTGCTGCCCTCCTTGAGACCAGGCCTTGCTCCAAGAGTCTCCGCCTCACAGTGCGTGCAGATGCACTCACACCTGCCTGCTGCCATTCCTCAGCAAGCTCTGCACTGCTGGTAGCCCGATCCCGCAGCTGAAACACTTTTAAGAGACGGTCCTGCCGCTTGCTGGTCTTTCTTGGGCGCCCTGGAGCCTTTTTGGTACCAATGGAACCTCTCTCCTTGAAGTTCTTGATGATGTGATAGATTGTTGACTGAGGTGCAATCTTTCTAGCTGCAATACTCTTCCCAGTTAGGCCATTTTTGTGCAGTGCAATGATGACTGCACGTGTTTCTTTAGAGATAACCATGGTTAACAGAAGAGAAACAATGATGGCAAGCACCAGCCTCCTTTTAAAGTGTCCAGTGGTGTCATTCTTACTTAATCATGACAGATTGATCTCCAGCCCTGTCCTCATCAACACCCACACCTGTGTTAATGGAGCAATCACTGAAACGATGTTAGGTGGTCCTTTTAAGGCAGGGCTGCAATGATGTTGAAATGTGTTTTGGGGGATAAAGTTCATTTTCTAGGCAAATATTGACTTTGCAAGTAATTGCTGTTAAGCTGATCACTCTTTATAACATTCTGGAGTATATGCAAATTGCCATTAGAAAAACTGAAGCAGTAGACTTTGTAAAAATTAATATTTGTATCATTCTCAAAACTTTTGGCCATGACTGTAGTCCTGACAAAAAAAAACCAAAACCATTTGAAGTATATAGCCATCTTCAGGAACAGATCTGTTAACACGGTTGTTAACATTTCTAAATAGTAATCAGAAATATGGTTGCAGCTCTAGAATAGAGAGTGCAATACAGGATTGATGGAAGTTAAATGTATTAATAAACTTAATTTTATTATATCTATATGGAAGCTCTAAATTTGTGCTCTTATAATGCATTGGAAGTATTACTTTGTACTGTAAAATTATATTAAAGCCTAAACTTTCAATCAACTTTTGATTTTCTGGCAGTATTTGTGTCAATAATACATTTTGTAATAAATTTATTAACAAATTTTGGCTCCTTTCTGTGAAATCCTGCATTTCTTTATTCTTTCCCTTGCTTCTATATTAAGAATTGTCCCCTTCTCACTATGCACTCTGTACGGGCTTGTGTGTGTAAAGCAGGGAGAATGAGAGAGTGCGTGTGTGTGTGTGGGGGGGGGGGATCACTTCAAACAGTTACAGTTTGGGCTATATAAAATGTAGAAACATGATATTTATTTTTAGAGCACCATTAATTCCAAACTGTCTTTTTTATATTCATTCCAAGAAAGCGTTAATAAAAGTTAAAATCCATGACATATCTAAAATATCAAACATATACCAAAATATTACAATTAAACACTTCACTTGTCCTACAAAAAAAAAATCAAGCTTTCATACAGGTAGATTGACAGAAATATAAAATTATAGGTTATTGGTATGTGACGACAGAAAAACACAAAAAATGGCTTGGTCCCTATGGCCTAAAACAAGCCAGTCACTAAAGGGTTAAATATATATACCATGGAACATTTTAAAAACCTCATGAAATTTTTCTTCAAACATGTTTAACATAAAACTTGATTTTTAAAAAACAGGCCACCTGCAACTTGGATTACACTGAAAAATATACTGTTAGGCTAGGACTATACAGAGACTTTTTGCCATGCAAAATTAAGATCATGAATGTTGTGCTGCCAGTCGCACTCAATGTTAGAGAATGCAGTCACAGAGCAATCCAGCAGGGTTGGATTTCTGTCAACTGTGTAGATTAGCAGAAATGGTGATTATTTTGTGCTCATACTCAGTGTCAGTCAGAAATATATTATCAGGTACTACAGTTAAGGAGCCTGCAAGATCAGAACCCATTGTTGTTGCTTGTAAAAATACAGTGTAACCATGGATATTTAAATTCAGGTCAAAGAAAAAGGTGCATTCAGTGCCATCCGGAAGCATCTAAGGACTTGTTTTTGCAAAAGAATTCAATGTGATTTCTCTCCCTCCAGTGTTTTTTTCTTACTTATCCGCAGGATAGTTCATTGCTATCTGATGAGTGGGGGTCTAAAACCTGGACCCCACACATTTTAGTTGATCCAGCTGCATCTGGATGCCAGAAGCTACTGCACTGATCAGGGCTGGAAGCAGCACTGTTCCTATTCAAGTTATAGAATATAATAATAATAATAATAATAAAATAAATTTTATTTATATAGCGCCAACATATTCCGTAGCACTGTACAACTTGTAGGGTTCAAGTACTGACAAAAAAGATACATTACAAAGAAATAGTCAATTCACACAATGGGACTGAGGGCCCTGCTCACAAGAGCTTACAATCTATGAGGTAGAGGGGGTGACACAAGAGGTAGCAGGGGCAGCATCGGAGGTAGCATTGTTTATACAATGGTCAGACAATTTTGTAATAGAGGTTACTGTCATTACACATATATAAAGCTGTATGAGCCGTCACCAGTCGTGTCCTTTAACGTGCATATGGTGCCTGGACATATAAATTAGTCTGATACAGCATCATATCCTGTGGCGTAATATGGGAGCGTGAACAGAGGAGCGTTCCTCTGCTTCCTGCCCTCTTCCAGTGCAGTAGTATCCAAAGGCTGCCAGATCATCTGTTTGGTGCAAAGTCTGGGTTCGGGTCCCCACTGATCAGATACTGATGACCTACTGTACACTGTGGATAAGTCAACAGTATGAAAAATCGATTGGGGGCCCATAAAATTAATTTAAGTAGTGAAATGTGAATATCAAATACAGATTGTTTGCCTCTATTTAAAGGGGTTCTACCAAATTTTGAAGTTCTTCTTTATGAACAGGATAGGGGACAAGTTCATGATTGGTGGGGTCCAACTACTGGGATCCCAACCAGTCCTGAAAATGGAAGCCCGGTTCTCCCATCCTGATGGAGATGCAGACTAAGCACATACCAAACACTCCATTTATTCTCTATGGGAAAGCCATAGATAGCAGAGCTTTGTACTTCATGCAGGCTATCTCCTCTTGTTGCAGGCTATGATAATCCATTTCTTCTCTGTAGTCAATAGTTGGGTGGTAGGATGAGGAAGCCTGCATCAAATATATCTGACTTTCTCAATGTGCCAGCTTACTTAACCACTTCAGTCCCAGGCCAATTTCTGGTTCAGGACCAGACACAATTTTGGGTTTTTTGTATGTGCAGTTTTAAGGGCTATAACATTTTTATCATTTGCGTTATTCAACTAATTTCTGTGTCTTTTTTCGGTGACACATAGGGCTTTATTTTTATGTTTTTTAAAAAATTTTTTATATCCAGGAAAATATAAACAAAAGAGGAGGGAAAACGTGTCTGTTTTTCACTTTTCATTTTATTTTTATTTAATAGCTCAAAGTGCTACTAAAAAACTTTATTATATAGTTTTTCCTCTCAGTTACAATATTTTTTATTTTGTATGGTGTTGTTGGGAGTGGGGCTAGAACCTGTAATAAGGGCGTGTTATTGGTTTATTTATTTATTTTACTTTAATCTTACTTTCTTTCTTCTAGGACCCAGCAGCTCTAACAGACTCTGAGCCTGTACACAGCGATCGGGAAGGCAGTGGTGGTAATAAACCTTCCCTGCCTTCTCTAGGGGAGCTCCGGCTGTAGTTACAGCTGGCTCCCAGTTTCTGCAGCTGCATGATTTCATGGAGCTGCTGAAAACTGCAAAGACGTACCGGTACGTCCTTGCAGAACAAGAGAGGGACCGGACGTATATAGTCTATGGGCGGTCCAGAAGAGGTTAAAGAGCCTCTATGACCTCCTCCAAGCATTTTCAACTGCCACCACCATGATACAAAGCACATTACAGTGATAAACATCATACATTTGTTATGTATGCACTACTGTTGATATGGCGAAAAACAACTTTGAAGTTATATGCAAATTAGGCAACTTGGGCACTGGGGTGGTCCTTTAGCTCCCTGGAGGTGAAATCCCAGCTCCAGGAAGCTGAATATATTGGCTCTACCCACTAAAACCTGTACTGTCCCCTGCCTACCCTGCCCCTTGCAGTAATAGTTGATCCTCCAAGTGCTATGACAACACCCATCCAACTTGAGCAGAAAAAACAGTGCTAAAGTCCTGCCCCTAGTGCACTAATTGCTTAATTTGTGCAAAACTTAAGTTGTTTTTCTCCAAATCTGGAAAAGTGACATATGATAAACATATGTTGTTTATCACTGTAATGTGTAGAAAGTTGATTATGTTGTAGGAGGTCATAGACTTCCTTTAACATTTTATTAGCTTTTTTTAAGACAAGAAAATACAGATTTTGGCTAAGACCCCACACAATGTGTGGATGGAATTCGCTAGAATCCCTTCCACTTTGCAGGGACTGAAAATGCCGTGGTTTTTGCCACGGGTTTCCACCACAGCCAAACCGCGGTGTTTACACCACGTGGGGCTTCGGCCTAAAAGATTAAGAATCACACACAAGCTTGAACTACAAAAAAAGCGAGATTTTACTTTTAGGCAAAATTGCTCAGCCCCAGGTCCATATATAGTAAAATGCTATGAAATTAATAGTCAAATAAGCTTTCATAAACGAAGTCAATAAAAAGTACAACCTCCCCCGCCTTCCCCCAGAAATCCCACAAGTTCCTGACATTTGTTTATTATGAATATACTAGAATAGACTTCTAATTATCTATAGTAGATTTTATACCTAAAAGGCACAAATCACAGTTCAAGACAACTTACATGAAAAGTTACTTCCCCTTTAATCCCTAATTGCTGTGCAGCCAAGGTTCTAATCTTCTTACATAAAATCTGATTCTTTTTCTTAGTCTTTTGCCAGGTGACTACTGCTTCAATTCACTGAAGCTGACCTTCTGAACCTCAGCTGTAATTCTCAGTCATGGCTTATTTTAGTGCTGACCATGAAAAAAGGAAGTGCTAGATAGAAACTGATAGTGTTGCATTGTTTAATGTATACATTATGTTTACATATATTTGCCATTTTTAGCGGCTGGATTTTACTTTTTTGTTTTAGAAGGGATGTGGAATGATAGGGATATGGCTTGTTAAGCCTTACACATACAGGATTGCATTGTGCCATTAAACAAGTGCCAGTTGACATTTTATTATGAACCCAACTCATTCTGCCAAGTGTAAAAAGACCCATAAGTGCAAATATTTCTACATGTTTAAAAGGTATTAAAATTTTTATTATTTGTTTAATCTTTCATATAAAAAAATGTAATCAAACAATGATTATTTTCATTTTGGTTACCATTGACACATCGATGGAAATGCTTGCAAGATCAATTTCTCCTCTCCATTCTATATTCCTATGCAACTGTACTTACTAGTAAATCTGGGCTTGTTTAAAAAAAATAAATAAATAACCAAACTAAAAAAAAAATTTTTTTTAAAGAGAAGTAAAAAATGCGCAGTATAAATAAGGTTTATATTAAAATGTTACTTGTTTTCAATTCTATGACTTAGAAGAGGACCTGTCACCATGTCTGAAAAGGCCACTGATTTGGTGTTTTATTTATCCAAATCAGTTCAGCCATTCCAAACGTAGACTCCCTTTAAGGGGGTTAACTGGTTAAAGAGGACCTTTCACGTCCTCATGTATATGCGGTTTTACATACGCTAGAAAGCTGACAACGTGCTGAATTCAGCGCACTGTCGGCTTTCCCGTTATATGCCCCAGGACTGGAGATATCGGGGGTCTAAATTTCACCGTTCACTGTCAGAAGGGCGTTCCTGACAGTCTAGCTGCGCTGTGAGGAATGCCCTCCCTGACAGTACTAGTCCATAGACTTGTACTGGGGGGCGTTCCTTACAGCTTAGCGTCATCACTTGGCTGTAAGGAACGCCCCCCTTTTAGTTTATTTTCACTTGTAAGCTCTAAAATTGGAGTGTCCCCTGATATACGCTCGCACAGCTTATACATTCCCTTCCTGCCGCAGCCAGTTGTGTTCAAATAATTTGGTGATTTTCGGGGTTTTTGTCTCCACATTGTACAAGCTATATCTTTTTTATTTTTATATTCTGTTTTTTTTTTTTTCCGATGTTCATGGTGTACATTAAATATTGTTTCATTTTTTATTGTACAGGTTGTTACGGATGCAGTGATACCAAATTTGTATTGTTTTTCATTTTAAATTTTTTTTTATACAATTCATTTTATATAGGAAAGGAATAACTTTTTTTTTCCCCACATTTTTTACTTGTCCTATAAGGACACCTGAACCAGCGATGCTTTGATCGCTGATTCAGTACTATAGACTGCAATACACGAGCATACACGTGTATTGCAGTCTATACAGGAAGTTAGCCTATGCGTATGCATAGGCTGACTTCCTGAGGTATCGGCAGGATCAACCAGGTAGTGGGGGCTCCAGGCAGCCTGGGGTCACTGCCCAGACCCCGGGCTGAAGAAAATAGATATCGGCACCCCCCGATCTCGCCGCAGGGGGTGCCAGGGGGGCGGCAACATGGTCAGTAAAACCCCTGAACTCCTTTCCGACCGGGGGTTATGGAGCAGGGTGTTAGCTGTCAGTTACAGCTAACACCCGCTCCCGATCCCTCTCAGTGTCTTTGAAGTGCCGGTTGTAAATTTACAATTCGGCAGAATTCAGAGACCAGGACCGCTGGCTGTAATTTTATTAAAAGGGTATGTGCCACCTTCCTTAACCCCTTCAAGCTGCCACCATAGCGCTGTAGGACGTTTCCATATCAAACATAATTCCATATTGTTTCCCACTGGCCAGGGGGTGCAACAAAGCATACAGGGGTGTGTTTTCAATGGAGAAAGCTGTGTTGTGAGATCTCTGAGAAGCACCTTATTTGCATAAGAAAGAAAACGTCTTTATTGGCCTCCACGGGACTGACACATAATGAAGGTATGACATGGAAGCATGTCACAGCACCTACAGTGCTATGGTGACAGCTTGAAGGGCTAAAGGAAGATGAAAGACTCCCTTTAAGGACACAGGATAGTTTGTACCTTAATGCACGACAACTTTTTTTCATATTTTCTTTTCCTGCCTTTCAAAATTCCTAACTTTATTTTTCTGTCGGCATAGCTAAACAAGGGCTTATTCTTTGTGTGACAAGTTGTACTTTCATTTTGCACCATTTTAGGGGTGCATATAATGTTTTTATTAGCTTTTATTAACATTTTTGGGGGTCCGTGTGAAAAAACCCGATTCTATAATATTTTTGCATTTTGTTTTTACGGTATTCACTCTGCACTAAAAATGACATGGCAACTTTGTTCTGCAGGTCATTATAATTATGGCAATATCATATTTATATTGGTTTATGTTTTACTAACTTTACAAATAAATCATCACTTTTTAAAAAATAAACGATTTTCCTGGGGTCACCGTATGCTGATGCCTATAATTTTTACTGTTTTGTTTTCGGAGACATGTGAGGGCTCTCAGACCTGCCAGTGTTACAATAAAATCTTGCCTGTGGCAGGGATCAACGGTCGCATATCTAATTTTCGACAGACCGCAATACTCTAGTATTGCAGTCTTTGGTATAAGCAATCCAACTTTAGCCCCCCCCCCCACTTCCCCCAGTGGAGGCTAAAGTAAAAAGTGTTAAAGATTTAAAAAGTATTTTAGAAAAAAAATTTAAATGTCAAAATCCCTATGCACTTCTTGTGTGTCTTATGGATGACTGCACTTTCCATAGCTCCTGCGTTCCTTGATAGCTCTTGTCGGTCTCTGAAGACCTGTGTGTCTCAGTATATCCCAGATTGGACCTGGAAATTACCTGCTATTGGAGTATGATATCCTATGTCAGAACATCAGAACCTACTGTGGCTGCTTCCTGTCTCACCATGATGGACTTGGGTGCAAGCGATAAAAGAGAGAGATGGACTAAGGCTGGATGGAGTGCTAACTTGCAACAGAACTGAATGGATGCAGAGGCACCGGTCTGGTGAGGCAGCAGTGGAGGTGCAGGAGGAGGAGGGCTGGACCGATCCATGGTCACCTAGTGCTGACACAGTTTCTAAAATCTGGCATACATGCCCACATACTCTCACCAGGAGTTTGATAGTTTGAGACATGCTATATTCATAACTTTGCTAGTCAGGTCGATTGGGCACAGGCAACTTTGGCCTTTGCGATAATATCTGCAAATTTGTGGATTTTTATCTACAGCGTTGTGTAGAGACGTTACCATCCTATACAAAAGATACTAAAGATATGCTTTGTCGGCTCAATGGATCCATTTGGATCAAGATATGTATCTTGTTACTTGCGACGTGGAGTCACTATATACATCTATTAGACACCATCAGGGCCTCAGAGCATCTGAATACTTTTTGCGGAACACTGATTTAAATTCAGATCTAATAGCATTCATTTTGGAATTGCTAGAATTTATTTTGACACATAATTTTTTTATATTTAAGGACCGCCTTTCCTACAGCTCCAAGGAACTGCGATGGGGGCGACTTGTGCGCCCTCATACGCTAATTTGTTTCTGGGGTTGTGGGAGAGGGAGGTGGTTCAACACACTTTCGGATGCGAAGGGGTCCTGATGTGGTATTGATATATTGATGATATATTGTTTATTTGGCAGGGCTCCACGTCGCAATTAGATTTATTCCTATCCTCCCTTAATCAAAATGATTTAAACATTCGTCTTACCTCTTATGTTTGTCATAATAGGGTGGAATTCCTCGATATCATAGTGGAATGTGATGAACATCGGAATATTGTGACGGATGTCTTTAGGAAATCCACTTCGACCAATTCTCTACTCCATGCCACATCTTCTCATTATCCAAAAGTTAAACAAGCCATATCAATTGGACAATTTTTGAGAATGAAACGAAGCTGCTCCAATGATAATAGGTTCGAAGATCAAGCCAAAGACCTTACTACTAGGTTTTTGAACCGTGGTTACAAGATGAGGGATATTCGACGTGGTTATCAGAGAGCAAAGGATGCCCCAAGAGATTCTTTATTGGCTAATACAGTGAGTAGACATACAAATAAGGAACATGATGTGAGATTCATTACCTCCTTTAGTCATCAGTGGAGGGGTATACGTGATATTATTCAGAAGCACTGGAAGGTTCTTCTGACAGATCATGATTTAGCACATATTTTGCCATCTAGCCCTAAAATCACATGGCGTAGATCTAGAAATCTTCGTGATCTACTCACGAGAAGCCATTATGTACCTCATATCCCGAAATATATTTTCGGAGATAGAGGTCCTCTTTGGGGTTCTTTCAGTTGTGGGCATTGTGCTGCTTGCAAGTATATGGCGCGAAGTTCTGAATTTTGGGGTTCTAGTGGTGGTAAACGGTATAAAATTGTACACCACATCACGTGCAGTACAGATGCAGTAATTTACTTCACGACATGCCCGTGCGGTCTTATCTATATTGGAATGACCAGCAGAATGCTTCGGGTAAGGGTTTTGGAACATGCTAGGAAGAGTACAGCAGCAGCTAATGCTCATGAGTTTGAACAACTCCATCCAATACCACGCCACTTTCGAGACTTTCATTCATGTGATCCACGGGGCTTACAAGTTAGGGAGATTGATAAGGTCCATCTTGGTAGTAGAGGAGGAGATGTTCGCCGTTCTTTGCTATGCAAAGAAACCCGCTGGATTGTTCAATTAAATACAGCATCTCCGTTCGGCCTTAATGAGGCTGTGAGCTTTAAACCCTTTATTTAGTAGCGCAAATTTTATTTTATTTTGTTTGGGGGATTGTATATTGTTATTTTAATTTTTTTGTTGTTAATTATTTGTTTATTTTTTTGTTTGTCCTTGTTAGTTGGTTCTTCTGTGGCTTCATCCGTTTTGGACCTTCCGCTTCATGCAGTCGCTTTATACCTATAAAATGATCTCTTGGTATATGTGATTTGGACCATGGAGAAATTCTTTTGGTTTCTTTTAAGATGAAGGGAGCATTGGTATATGTAAAGGGGTAAAGGACTACAAGGGAAGAAGTTAAGGAAGAATAAAGAGAAAGACACACATAAAGAGCAAAAAAAAAATAAAAAAAAAATTTTGTGATAAATTTTTTATTGCTGTCTTTATATTAATACATGTCTTCTTACTATTTTAGTAGGTCATAATCATTTTCACATTATTCTTATATGTTTATTGGCAATTATAAGTCAAATTTGATCATGTATATTATTAACAGATTTAGGGATATATTGTGTTAAATTCCTTATGTATGTCTTACACTTCACCTGCCTCACTTTGAGATAGTGTTTGTAATCTGTCACTCTTCCTTGTTCTTTTATATATGTATTACTTTCTTTTGGGTCCATGACCTATAATTATTTATTTAAACACTATTATGAGTAACTCTGTTGCATGTACGCGTGCGCGAACAGAGTCCTATATGCTCTATTCAGTCTTTGCGCGATGGCGTCATCACGTTACGCGTGCGTGGTGACGTCATCGCGCTTATGGGTCCGGAACCTCCTACATGCCCTGTATGCTGTATGCTATACATTAGCGTCCTAGTCACAGGTGATATCCTTTTGATTTTATTTTTAGTATATTTATAACCCCAATTCTTTGCTATTTGTTGCCTCCTGACGAAGCCACTGGGCGTGGCGAAACGCGCGTCGGGCATAGCGCATCTCTCCCCCCCTTCTTCTTTGGCACACACTCCTAGGTGCATTCATTGTCTTCCAAAATGGCGACTGGTATGTGGAGATGGTACAATTGATTTATTTATTTATGTGCATGGGATTGTAAGGTCATCATTCAGGCTTTTATATAGAAGCCAGGCTGGTTTATTCATATATATGTCACATATTGTGTCTATATTCTATGCACATATTATATAATTGTACCCTGATAACATTTGTATTTAATACTGTTATCTTGTATAATTTCAGGGTATGCTATTCTCCTCAAATCTATGTCTTAGTATTGATTTTTAGGTTTAAGTTTGGCTATTTATATGACTTGTTGGTATTTCATTATTTATACTGTAGGAGTGTGTTTCTGAATTAGTTGGGGTGGGTGAGACTCCATTTAACTGTACACGCTGTTTTCCATCTGCGTGCTTGTTGGCTCAATCTTATGATTATATTATATATGTATGCTTATGGTATTTTATTAATAAAATGTACTATTCTATATATATTCTATTTCTATATATATAGTCTCTATAAACTCTTTTTGTAGGTTTAATTAACTTTGGCCAAGAGTCACCAACCGATGAATGTCCTAGTGACCTGGCAGGTCCCGATCCCCATATCCACTGTCACTGAAGGCAGGGTGTGAAAGATCCTCAGTGCGCCAACACCGCTTTGGCCACACCTGAGACTTCTTTCATAAAACCCCACACTCACCGCCAGTGAGTGCTGAGTTCACAAGATAAATACAAGACAAGCTTTCTAAATTTTGTATATTTATTAACCCCTAAATGGGTCGGTATTAACATCTAACACATGCAGTTCAGAACAGATATGCAGATATATGCAAGCATTAACAGTTACTAGTTACAATATACAGTACAATAAAATAAAAGGGAATAAAAGTGAAATAATTACTTTACCACACATATCCTGGATGTGGCTCTATAATCCAACCCTCACACATGGCATCTGGGGATAACCAGTGGAGGCAGCAACATCAACACAGCATTCCAGCCTGCATGCTCATCACAGTCTATCCCAGTAGTCTCTCTGTAGTCTCATCATAGTATTCTCCTTGTAGTCTCAGCCCAATCTCCTCCCACTGACCTCTTACCTCATCTTTTATACCCTTGATTACACCACCCAGAATGAGGTCACTGGCGATGGCAAGTCTGATTGATTAATGCACTCAAGTCAAGATTCTTTGTAAGGAGATGGGACCAAGTGAAATGATACAATGTTATCAACCATGTCTGATGTAACAGCCCAGGCTGAACAATGAATGTGTATTTGATCACCCAGGGCTATGTAGGAATTCAATGGAGCTATTCTGGGATGGATACAAAGCCCTATTGTTACAATGTTGCCACTACTGATAACATACACCTAGGATTAGAGCTATGAATAGTTTAATTACATAGAATTAAGAGGGAGATACAATACCCAGAGATCAAAATACATCTTTGAGTTATAGCCATTTTAAGTGGAATCATCACACAGGGAGATAACTTATTGTTCACTGGGTGCTACTACACGGGCCACTGAGGAGGAAACTACCATCACTAGGGCTTCCAACTCCCCCATCATGTGCCGAATTAACCTTATGGGAATCTGGACTGGGCAAGGAGGAACAATCACCTACTGAAGGCACAACTAATGGCAATTAAGAAAGATGACAAAAGGGAGGTGTGAGGAGGCCTTGGGACCTGAAAGGAGTTATGAGGCAGGCAAGGAGCTGCAGATCAGAATCTAAGGTTAAGATGGAAGACATAAGTGTGAAACCCTTTGGAAATATTCAGTCTATTGCTAACACCATAGATGAACTGTATGCATTACACTGTGTGCAGAATTATTTGGCAAGTTGTATTTGAGATGATTATTTTTATTATTGAACAACAACTATGTTCTCAATCAACCCAAAAGACTCATAAATATCAAAGCTTAATATTTTTGGAAGTTGGAGTGGTTTTTTTTTAGATTTGGCTATCTTATGAGGATATCTGTTTGTGCAGGTAACTATTACTGTGCAGAATTATTAGGCAACTTAATAAAAACCAAATATATACCCATCTCACTTGTTTATTTTCACCAGGTAAACCAATATAACAACAGAAAATTTAGAAATAAACATTTCTGACATTCAAAAACAAAAACCAAAAACAAATCAGTGACCAATATAGCCACCTTTCTTTACGATGACACTCAGAAGCCTTCCATCCATAGATTCTGTCAGTTGCTTGATCTGTTTACGATCACCATTGCGTGAAGCGGCCATCACAGCCTCCCAGACACTGTTCAGAGAGGTGTACTGTTTTCCCTCCCTGTAGATCTCACATTTTATGAGGGACCACAGGTTCTCTATGGGGTTCAGATCAGGTGAACAAGGGGGCCATGTCATTATTTTTTCTTCTTTTAGACCTTTACTGGCCAGCCACGCTGTGGAGTATTTGAATGCATGTCTTGGAGCATTGTCCTGCATGAAAATCATGTTTTTCTTGAACGATACCGACTTCTTCCTGTACCACTGCTTGAAGAAGGTGTCTTCCAGAAACTGGCAGTAGGTCTGGGAGTTTAGCTTCACTCCATCCTCCACCCGAAAAGGTCCCACAAGTTCATCTTTGATGATACCAGCCCATACCAGTACCCCACCTCCACCTTGCTGGCGTCTGAGTCAGATTGGAGCTCTCTGCCCTTTACTGAACCAGCCTCGGGCCCATCAAGAGTCACTCTCATTTCATCAGTCCATAAAACCTTTGAAAAATCAGTCTTAAGATAATTCTTGCCCCAGTCTTGACGTTTTATCTTATGTTTCTTGTTCAAAGGTGGTCGTTTTTCAGCCTTCCTTACCTTGGCCATGTCCCTGAGTATCGCACACCTTGTGCTTTTTGATACTCCAGTAACGTTGCAGCTCTGAAATATGGCTAAACTGGTGTCTAATGGCATCTTGGCAGCTTCACGCTTGATTTTCCTCAATTCATTAGCAGATATTTTGCGCTTTTTTTTTTTTCAACACGCTTCTTGCGACCCTGTTGGCTATTTGCCGTGAAACGCTTGATTGTTCGGTGATCACTCTTCAAAAGTTTGGCAATTTCAAGACTGCTGCATCCCTCTGCAAGACATCTCACAATTTTTGACTTTTCAGAGTCCATCAAATCTCTCTTCTGACCCATTTTTCCAAAGGAAAGGAAGTTGCCTAATTAAGCACACCTTATATGGGGTGTTGATGTCATTAGACCACACCCCTCCTCATTACAGAGATGCACATCACCAGACTTACTTAATTGGTAGTTGGCTTTTAAGCCTATACAGCTTGGAGTAGGACAACATGTATAACAAGGATGATGTGATCAAAATACTTATTTGCCTAATAATTCTGCACACAGTGTAGTCTCTGGGAGAAGGGAGTTTCAGCAGTGTAGCCTATTCTGCTTCACGGAATTGTGGCTACAAGAAGTCCCTGGTACACTCGTTAGTGTAAGGTTTTTCTACTATTGAGGTAAGAGAAACGTCAACTCTACCGGTAAAAAAAAAAAAAAAAAAAAAAAAAAAAACAGCAGAGGACATAAGGGATGGTGTTTAGGGGCACATGTCACTGTAAAAACGCACCACTGCTGCAGAAACATTGAGATCTTGGCAGTTGCTTTGCGTCTGTTCGAAGTCCCTAGGGGATTTTCGGCAGCTATCTTGGTGCTAGTGTATGTTCCAACATCAGCATCACATGACAAAGCATGAAAGGTTCTCTCTAGTGCTGTGGCTCAACTACAGAACAGATACCCCAGTCATGTGTGCAAATCAGTTTTACTTCCCAAGTTTTACCAATTTGTGAAGTGCAAATTAGAGAAGACAAAACAATCGATTTGCTATTTGTGAACGTCAAAGATACAGGTAGGCCAGATTACAGTCTGATTTTTCTATATCTAGCTTTTAGACCGGTGGTCTCATGATGCCCTATTACTAGGAGGCAGGTCACAGACAGTGGTCTAGGGAGGTGGAGAAAGAACTGCAATCAAGTTTTAAGACTACGTGCTTGGACTTGCTCCTTGAAGGGCTTGAGGATAATGCTGACTAGGCCGCAGGGGGTAGTAACAGATTATATTAATTTCTGTATTGTTAGGGTTACAAAGGATTTCAAAATCTACTGAAATCTACTAAAGGGAGAAAAAGAGGGCAAGGACAGAGAAGGGATCAGTGCAGAAAGACCTCAGGGTGATGGTGAGTGTCTGTAAACTTTCATACAAGACTACAGTAGCGTGGAGAGCAAGCTGGCAAGGAAGGCTATCAAGGGAATATGGTCAGGTATGAAAACCATGACCAGCTTTAAACCACTGTGAGTATGGTTTTGGGAAGAAAGGAATACGCCGAACAGATTTATCAATCGGTTTCTTGAGGGGAACCCGGGAAATGGCAGCAGAAGAAACAGTAGGAAAGGAAACTTGTCCAAGCAGAGGGAGGATGATGCCCAATGGGTAATAATGCCTGCTAAGGTTAGGAAAACATTGAGGGAAGGTGAGAGTAGGCAAGGTGGTGGGGCCTGACCATGTGGTTCCTGCAGTATTAAGGGGTTGTAGTGGCTTGAACACTTGTTTAACATGAATTTACGAATATGTGTGCCCTTGTGGAAAACTTATTGGACTGTACCTATGTGCAAGAAGAAGGGTGAATTGGACTTGGAGGACTTCCGTCTGATTGCTCTGACCTCTCAGGTCATGAAGGTGCTTGAGTGCCTTGTGCTGGAGTTCTTAAGGTAGCGGCGTGTAGTCCCATTCCTCAATCGCTTGCAGTTTGCATACTCCAACAAAGAGGGGGTGAAGGATGCTCTTCATCTATTGAAAAGTGTATGCTCAACTATCGGTTAGAGTCTACTGTGGGGATCACCTTATTTTAACTGCATTTTTAACACTATTAGGCCTGAGCTGCTAGCAGATAAACTATGCAAGATGTCAGTCGCTGAATTTCTTGTAAACTGGATTGAGAACTACCTTACTGAAAGGCCACAGCTGGTTAGGTTAGGACAGTGCTTCTGAAGTAGCTAGGTTAGCAATGTGGGAGCACCACAGGGCACAACGTTGACGCCATTTCTCATTACGGTCTACACATCAGATTTCTAATACGTCTCTGGTCTTTGCAGAAGTTTTCAGATGACTCAGTTGTTGTTGGTAACAAAAAAAAGTGTAAAAAAAACGGGGTATGGATGAGCACTGCTCAAAGTGGTCAAAAAGTAATAGAAAGAGTAATTAAAAATCAATGGATTTTAATTCACATATAGAAACCACTTAGTAATAGTACAGATAAGGCAACGCGTTTTGACGTCGGACAGACGTCTTCGTCAGGCCAAGGGCTCTTCTTCTTTGACTGAATTTCACCATTATTTCAACATTTGACCATTTGAGGCTCCATTGTGGCTAATACATTTTCTTCTCTCTCCTAATCAGTTGTTGTTGGGTGGATAAAGAATGCTGATGACAAGGAGTTTAGGGATCGGGTAGGGACCTTCTTATCATGGTATGGTGAGAACAGCCTCATCTTTAATATGTCAAAAACTAAGGAGGATGGCTACCGACTTTGGGAAGGCTTGAACGGTGGACAACTGTGTGTATTAAGAGGCAAGAAGTGGAGAAGGTTAGGTTCTACAAATACCTAGGGATACATCTGGAAGACAAACTAGATTGGAGACTGAATGCAGACAAAGTGTATAAAAAAGAGGCTAGTGGGATGTTCTCCCTTCGGCAACTGCGCTCCTTCGAGATGTGCAAGGAGCTACTAGCAATCTTCTACTAATTGGTGGTTGCAGGGGCCCTGTTGTATGTGGCTCTGGCCTGGGAATGGTAAGGGACTTTGTGGAGGATACTGCTTTGCCAAGCCGCTTGGCCTACCTGCGATCACACCTCTTACCTTCCACTCGTCCCCCGTGAGTGCCTGGGTTCATAGGATGACATGAAATGAGCTTTATCAATTTATATATTTATTAACCCGAGTAGGTCGGTACTAGCCGGTAACATACAGAATGCACATCAGAGGATGGTCAAGCAAATACAGGTAAAAACAAGGAATACAGTACAGAAAAATAAAATGGGATTAAAAGAGAAAAAAGTATACCAAATGGATCTGCAGTCTGGTTCGCTGGGGCTTCCGCTGCTACCCCAGGGCACTTATTTAAGTCAACAACACGACATGTGTACTCACATCTCTCCCAGGATAAGAAGGTAGCCTCTCTCCCTGGTCTGAGAACATATACCTGTCTTGGGCTCCTCCCTGTGTGATGTCACCAGAAGAGGCCCAGCCCTACATCCTAGGACCGGAAAAATATCTACAACCATAACCCCTTGCCGGATGACAGTAATATCAGGTGAGGGGTATGACGGGGTTCGTGGCAATGTTCCCATCGCGTAGACACCAGGAGTGACCCCCAGATCTCCTTGGGTAGGGAGTTCAGTGTCTGGACCTTTTCCCTGCTCCCAACAGTACCATGTTTGGACTTGTGGTGTCCATCCCGGTCTCGCGCACCCGAGGAATGTATCAGTGCGACTGTAGGATGGCTCCCCTCGGAAAATATCATTACTTTACTATATTTCCTTTTAAGTTCTGACGGAGTCATTACATCTACTAGAATTGCGATAATACACACCACTCCAAGGTCTTCCCTGCTGAGTTAACGAGTTTCTCACTTGTATGTATAGAAAGGCTGTGTATATGTGACTGCAGACATTAAGGCTGTGAGAGTCTGGGGACAAAAGGTTGTGATATCAATCAGTCACAAATGGAATCCATATCTAAAATTAATCCCCCCTTGGCTTATCCTGTACCACAAACGTTAAAAAAATTGATAAGATAAACAAGAGGGCTGGAGCGGTGGCTTGGAAGCAGTTTGTCAAGTGGGAGGGTTCCATGCAGCAGAGGAGCCTAAGGAAACTAAAAGATGATCAAGTGATCCTCCAGCTGCTCTCTGAAGGGGAGGTGGGCAGAAAGCTCAGATTTGTGCTCGCTTTCAGAGCGGTTATCTCCTGCTCTCCAGACCAGGCAATCAGTTCAGTTAATTACAGTTTGCTGATAAAGTCCATTGTCTGTCCTACCAGCATGTATTTTTTTTTCTCTCCAAATAGGTGTAATGTAATTAGGGTTGGGCAATCAAACAATCAAAAGTCAGCTGTTAATCCATGTGAACTTACTCACATCGATTATTTCAATAATTTTTACATCCATGCCATCCTGTCTGACACTTCCATTGACTAATGACATGTCACTAACTGTACACTATCCAATCAGGACTGATGATACGTGAATAACCGAAACCAAAATTCAGTGGCATGGCACAACATATAAATAGGGGACGTGGCAAGTAAAGGGGAGTGTCCTAACATCATTTATTAATAGTAATTGAGCTAAAATGCTCAGTCAGTCATGATTTTGAGTTGGGTCATAGTTGCCCAGCCCTAAATGTAATATAGATTTACTGTGCATATTATTTGATCTGCATTATTATATATTTCTAGTAATCATAATAATCTTTCATGGAAAAGGCAATGTCTATATCTACTGAGGTACTTCTTAGTTTCCTGTCCATCAAACAGTCAAAACCCGCCCACCACCTTCTTGAAGAATACAGGAAGTGAGAATAAGAGACAGCAGGCAAACTAGTGAGAGAGGAAGATGGGAAAACCAATTTAATAAACTTAATTTAACAAAAAACAATTATGAAGTGACCAACTCCGATAAAGGATCTACTGCTAACATATTGTTGACCAACATTATATACCTGCTGTGAAGAATGATATGAATTTCTGTATTCCTGCAGTACATTTATCTGTATAATCAAAATATAATGCAGTTACAGTATTTATGGCTAGTATCAACTTTATTATAGTCTAAAAACATGTCTGATCTATTATTGCACGGTGAGAAATGAATTAATTTCAGTATCAATGTGTTGTACTGTCAAGCTCCTGTTAGCCACAGTCTGAAAACTAGTTGGATTAATTAGAAATGCATTCTCTGGGGTTGTCTGAGCTGAGCTTTACTTCAATTGACCATCACATATGCTCCTACAGTTTTCCACTATAAGCCATCAGTAACAATGAAGATTAGAGTTGTACTTTTACTTCTAGAAGGGTAGTATCAAGATTAATATTTGAGATATGCTATGACATAGTTAAATGTGTTTTAACTATTTAATATCAATATTTTGTATAAATCACTAGTTAAAAACTGGAGCATAAAAAAAATAAATAAAAATATATATCTTTCCTGACTATTTTAAGCTAGTGATTTCTCGGTTTCTGATATAGCTAGAGTTGAGACTTTCTGCTTCTGGTGTTGATTGAAAGCTCTTTTCTAGGTGGTATAAAGCTGGAAATACAGCTATTTGAATTGTCACCTCCTATTTGATATACATGTACAGTGGGGAAAAAAAAGTAGTCAGCCACCAATTGTGCAAGTTCTCCCACTTTAAAAGATGAGAGGCCTGTAATTGACATCATAGGTAGACCTCAACTATGAGACACTGAGAAAAATCCAGAAAAATCACATTGTCTGATTTTTAAAGAAATTATTGCACATTATGGTGGAAAATAAGTATTTCGTCACTTACAAACAAGCAAGATTTCTGGCTCTCACAGACCTGTAACTTCTTCTTTAAGAGGCTCCTCTGTTCTCCACTCATTACCTGTAGTAATGGCTCCTGTTTGACATTGTCATCAGTATAAAAGACACCTGTCCACAACCTTAGTCACACTCCAAACTTCACTATGGTGAAGACCAAAGAGCTGTGGAAGGACACCAGAAACAAAATTGTAGACCTGCACAAGGCTGGGAAGACTGAATCTGTAATAGGCAAGCAGCTTGGTGTGAAGAAATCAACTGTGGGAGCAATAATTAGAAAATGGAAGACATACAAGACCACTGATAATCTCCCTCGATCAGGGGCTCCACGCAAGATTTCACCCCATGGGGTCAAAATGATCGCAAGAACGGTGAGCAAAAATCCCAGAACAACATGAGGGGACCTAGTGAATGACCTGCAGAAAGCTGGGACTGATGTAACAAAGGCTACCGTCAGTAACACACTACGCCGCCAGGGACTCAGATCCTGCAGTGCCAGACGTGTCCACCTGCTTAAGCCAGTACATAACCTGAAGTTTGCGAGAGAGCATTTGGATGTTCCAGAAGAGTATTGGGAGAATACTGCACACCGCCAGGGCACTGAAGGAGTGGCTTCGTAAGAAGCATTTCAAAGGTCCTGGAGTGGCCTAGCCAGTCTCCAGATCTCTACCCCATAGAAAACCTTTGGAGGGAGTTGAAAGTCCATGTTGCCCAGCGACAGCCCCAAAACATCACTGCTCTAGAGGAGATCTGCATAGAGGAATGGACCAACATACCAGCAACAGTGTGTGCCAACCTTGTGAAGACTTCCAGAAAACGTTTGACCACTGTCATTGCCAACAAAGGATATATAACAAAGTATTGAGATGAACCTTTGTTATTGACCAAATACTTATTTTCCACCATAATTTGCAAATAAATTCTTAAAAAAAAAAAAAAAAAAAAAAAAATCAGACAATGTGATTTTTTGGATTTGTTTTCTCATTTTGTCTCTCATAGTTGAGGTCTACCTATGATGTCAATTACAGACCGGCCTCATCTTTTTAAGAACTTGCACAATTGGTGGCTGACTAAATACTTTTTTTTTCCCCACTGTATATGCTGGCTGTACAAGCTGAATACAGGAATAGAGGACGGATCTCTCTAGCAACGCTTAGAGCATTGCTAAGGAGAACTTTAGAACTTTTTTTGTGCTAGAAGAAAGTATAATAGAGGTTAATAAAGTATATTAGAAAAATGTCCAACTAACCCCTTTCAATACAATAGCAAAATATAAATAAAATAACAGTTACACTTTAAAATGTTTTTTTCAGCAAATATCCTTTGAAGACTTCAGATAAAGTATCAATGTGTGACTATGGTGGTCAATTACCCCACCAATCAGCACAATGAGAGGGCTACAGTGCTCAAACTTCAAACTTTTTTTTCTTCAAAATGACAACTGTACATGCAGATATACATGTATGCTTTAATTGCCTCATTACTGTGGCAGGTAATAATTGTGGACAAAAAATCATTACAAAGATTTGTAAATCCACAGAAACTTGTTCAAACCTATGACATTTCTGTACAAATTGGTTCAGACTCATGAACCTTTATGCGTTAAAAAAAAATAAATTATATATATATATATATATATATATATATATATATATATATATATATAGACAATTTTCCACCAATGTTTCCATCAATAGACTAGGAGAAACCATACACTACTACCAAAGTATTAGAAGGACGAATTTCAAAAGGAAATGGAGTGTTTAAATAGGAAAATAAAAGGGTGGAGTAAAACAGCAGCAGTGTATGCCCAGTGGACACTATTAAAAGAGACCATCTTAAAAGGCAACTAAACCGTGTTTAAAAGGCAGACTAGCAAAAGTAAAAGGAGAAAGACCACTTACTAGAAAAGTAATACAATAAACAAAAAGAAGGCTGCTTTTAATTGGTCACTAATTTTATACCCATCTTATGCTCAATTCATAGAATACCCCATGCTGAACATAATTGCAAATCACTTTAATTAAAAAAAGAAAAAAAAAAAAAAAATCATCACGGGCAGTGCATGAGCGACACACGGATGTCATCTGTGTGCCGCCCGTGCACCAGCCTTGCTTCCGCAGTCTCTTTCATTCAAAGAATAGGAGCCGCAGAAGCAGGGCTGCAAAATCGGACAGAAATAAGACCTTTTCCATATTTTGCAGCCCGGACTTTCGTCCCACATACGTGACCGTGTAGTTCACAAACCCGGATTGCTCACTGACCATTCATATGGTCGTGTGCAAGGGGGCTTAGCAACAGAGGAAGATAAACAAGTGAGCAGGTCCAGCAGCATGACTTCCGGGTTGCAGCTGAATTACATAGCCAAGACCCAAGACTAGCTGCTGAGTCGGAAAACCAGTTATTACTTACCGGTAGTTTTTTGTTTTTTCCTTGAGTCAATACCCCTGGAGAGACTGCCTCCTCCTCCCTTGGACAGGAAACGGGAACTGGGAGTTCTTTAAAGATAGGGGGGCCACCCCTCTCCTCCAGTTCTTCAGGAAGATCCAAGGAATTTAACATGTATAATATTTGTGTGTTAAGCACACCATTTACAATATATACAGAAAACTTAACAGTGGGAATACTATGGGTGCGGTTGTTGACTCAAGTTGAAAAAAAAAAAGTGTATCAGTAAGTAATTGACAGTTTTTCCCTTCATAAAACAATACCCCTGGAGAGAGTATAGACTAGAACAATTTTGGAGGGGGTGGGGGGAAAAAAAAAAAAAAAAAAAAAAAAAAACACTGCCTACCAATAGAAAACCCACCATTAGATGGTAATTGCAACCTGTAGAGAGTTAAAAGTATGTGGTGCAGACAAAGTGAATGCCCTGCAAATTTGCTCAACAGCCACTTCTCTCTCTGCCCAAGAAATATCGATCTAGTGGAATGGGTACCAAAAGGTAGAAGGGACAGGACACCCTGATGAGGAATAAGCTAGCTCCTTTATTAATCCACCTTGCCACTGTCTGGAAAGAAGCAGCCTTTCATTTCTTAGGACCCATGTCCTGCACTAAAAGCTGCAAAGATCTTCTCCAAGACTGTTAAACTTATAGGCAACGTTAAAAAGTCGCCTAAAATCAAGTGTATATATATATATATATATATATATATATATATATATATATATATATATATATATATATATATATATATATAAATACACACACACATACATATACAGTGCTGGCCAAAAGTATTGGCACCCCTGCAATTCTGTCAGATAATACTCAATTTCTTCCAGAAAATGATTGCAATCACAAATGCTTTGGTAATAATATCTTCATTTATTTTGCTTGCAATGAAAAAACACAAAAGAGAATGAAAAAAAAAGTCAAATCATTGATCATTTTACACAAAACTCCAAAAATGGGCCGGACAAAAGTATTGGCACCCTCAGTCTAATACTTGGTAGCACAACCTTTAGACAAAATAACTGCGAACAACCGCTTCCGGTAACCATCAATGAGTTTCTTACAATGCTCTGCTGGAATTTTAGACCATTCTTCTTTGGCAAATTTCTCCAGGTCCCTGAGATTTGAAGGGTGCCTTCTCCAAACTGCCATTTTGAGATCTCTCCACAGGTGTTCTATGGGATTCAGGTCTGGACTCATTGCTGGCCACTTTAGAAGTCTCCAGTGCTTTCTCTCAAACCATTTTCTAGTGCTTTTTGAAGTGTGTTTTGGGTCATTGTCCTGCTGGAAGACCCATGACCTCTGAGGGAGACCCAGCTTTCTCACACTGGGCCCTACATTATGGTGCAAAATTTGTTGGTAGTCTTCAGACTTCATAATGCCATGCACACGGTCAAGCAGTCCAGTGCCAGAGGCAGCAAAGCAACCCCAAAACATCAGGGAACCTCCGCCATGTTTGACTGTAGGGACCGTGTTCTTTTCTTTGAAGGCCTCTTTTTTTCCTGTAAACTCTATGTTGATGCCTTTTCCCAAAAAGCTCTACTTTTGTCTCATCTGACCAGAGAACATTCTTCCAAAAAGTTTTTGGTTTTCTCAGGTAAGTTTTGGCAAACTCCAGCCTGGCTTTTTTATGTCTCTGGGTCAGAAGTGGGGTCTTCCTGGGTATCCTACCATAGAGTCCCTTTTCATTCAGACGCCGACGGATAGTACGGGTTGACACTGTTGTACCCTCGGACTGCAGGGCAGCTAGAACTTGTTTGAATGTTAGTCGAGGTTCTTTAGCCACCATCCGCACAATCTTTCGTTGAAATCTCTCGTCAATTTTTCTTTTCCGTCCACATCTAGGGAGGTTAGCCACAGTGCCATGGGCTTTAAACTTCTTGATGACACTGCGCATGGTAGACACAGGAACATTCAGGTCTTTGGAGATGGACTTGTAGCCTTCAGATTGCTCATGCTTCCTCACAATTTTGCTTCTCAAGTCCTCAGACAGTTCTTTGGTCTTCTTTCTTTTCTCCATGCTCAATGTGGTACACACAAGGACACAGGACAGAGGTTGAGTCAACTTTAATCCATTTCAACTGGCTGCAAGTGTGATTTAGTTATTGCCACCACCTGTTATGTGCCACAGGTAAGTAACAGGTGCTGTTAATTACACAAATTAGAGAAGCATCACATGATTTTTCAAAGGGTGCCAATACTTTTGTCCACCCCCTTTTTTATGTTTGATGTGGAATTATATCCAATTTGGCTTTTTGACAATTCTTTTTGTGGTTTTCCATTGAAGACAAATTAAATGAAGATATTATTACCAAAGCATTTGTGATTGCAATCATTTTCTGGAAGAAATTGAGTATTATCTGACAGAATTGCAGGGGTGCCAATACTTTTGGCCAGCACTGTATATATATATATATATATATATATATAAAAAAAAAAACACCAACTATGATTGGAACAGAAAGAATTGCAAGACATCCTGAGAACAATGGAACCTAGTAACTACCTTCGTTAAGAAGGCAGGATCTGGGGAAATAATGACCCTGTCATCCAAGATAGTAGCATAAGAATGGCAAATGGAGAATTTTATTTATTTCATTTATTTTGCTTACTTATATAGCGCCATCATATTCTGCAGCACTTTACAGAGATATGGTCAACACTGTCCCAAGCAGGACTCACAATCTTAATTCTCCTACTCTTCTGCTGATGTAATGGCCAAGAGAAAGGCCAATGTTATGGACAGGAGGGAAGGAAGTTCAAATGACAAAGCCATCAAAGCATTCAGGACAAAGTTTAAATCTCAAGGAGGGTAGTTTTCATTTACTAGTCAGAGACAGCCTACCAGAAGACTTGATACACCTCTAGACACACGGGTGATCAGTCAGGTGGAAATCAAAGAGGACACTAAGGGCATTAACCTGAACCTTCAAAGTACTGGGTCTAAGCCTTTTTTTTTTTTTTTTGACAAACCTGCCTGAAGAAAATTTAAGATCAATAAAAGATCATGAGTGGCAAGCACGCCTATAGGCCTAACAGTGAAGGAAAAAAAAAGGTTTTCCAAGTTCCTAATTATATATGAAACATAACCTGCTTACGACTGTCTAAGAGGGTAGAAACTACCTGTTCTGACCTCTAAGAGTCGCCTTTCAATAGTCAGGCTGTCAAGTGTAAGCTTCTCACCCCAGGTGAAGAATCAGGCCCTGTGCAAGAAGATCCTCTCTCTTTGGTAACATTCAAAGGTCCGCAACTGAAAGTCTCCAGAGACAAGAGAACCTCATTCTTCTGGGCCATAAGGGTGACGACAGGTGATGAATATCACAGATGCCTGCTCCTCCTTCCTGATCTTCCTCAATATCCTTGGGAGCAACTTTGGGGGTACAAGGACATACAGAAGATCCTTGTCCCACGGTTGGGAAAGGGCATCTATTCCAGTTGGCAGATTCTGAAGGCACAGAAAATAGAATCTCCCCATCTTCCTGTTTTGATGATTTACAAACAGGTGTATACCCTAGCACAGTGATGGCCAACCTTTTGAGCTTGGTGTGTCAAAATTTGTAAAAAAAAAAAAAAAAAAAAAAAAAAAACACACGAGCATAACTCAGGTGGTGTGTCACTTATAGAAAAATCCATAATGTTGTGATATTTGTAGCTCTAATAAAATAATAGATCTTTAATATATGCACTTTATTTACTAATAAAGCAAAAACAAATAATTCTTTACCTTACCGCTTAATGACTTTTTGTTGCAGAATTTCATTTGCTAAAGTCTTCAATTGTAGGTTGGCATTTTGTACACTTCAAGACCAGTGAGGTCTTGGCAGAGTTAACTGATTCTGATGGGGTGTTCTCTTCCCCCAGTATTGCTGAGCAGTAACTGTGGTGGGTACACTGGCAGCAGGGTGAGATTTTGGTAGCTGCTTTACCGGGGTGTAAGGAGCACACATGCCTGAGACAGTGGCGTAACTATGAATGGCTGGGCCCCAAGGCGGACATTTGACATGGGGGGCCCCCCCCGAACTGCTGTCCCAGCCGCCCCCTCCAACCCACACCCCAAAAAAAAAAAAACGCATTCCTGCGCACACTATTATTCGCCATAGTGGCCCCTGCACACAGTATTCTGCCCCATAGTGGCCCCTGCACACAGTATTATTCCCCATAGTGGCCCCTGCACACAGTATTATTCCCCATAGTGGCCCCTGCACACAGTATTATTCCCCATAGTGGCCCCTGCACACAGTATTATGTTCTATTGTGGACCACCCATGAACAACTATTATACTCTGGGGTCTTTTCAGACCCCAGAGTATAATGATTGGAGACCCAGGGGAGGATAGAAACATAAAAAAACAAAACAAAACAAAACACAATGCTACTTACCTGTTCCTCGCTGCGGTCCACTCCCTGCTACTTCGGCCTTCTTCAATGTTGGATCAGGCCAGCGTCACGTGATGCGGGCCGGTGTCGCGACGCAAAATGACATCGGCTGACGTCTGGGACGTCACCAAACAGGCCCGAAGCCTGGAGAAGCGTAGGAGAGGTAAGTACATTGTTTTTTATGTTCCTTCACCTCCGCTGGGCCTCCGATTATTATACTCCGGGGTCCGAAAAGCCTGCGGTCTTACCTACTGATCCCCGCTACTGCGCACAGGCACCTCCGCAGAATTGGAAGCGCAGGTGGGCGTGAGCAGGAGCAGGGATTGGTAAGCATATAGGAGTAACCCCAGCAGGCAACAGCCTATTAAAAAAAAAATAAAATAAACACACACACACACACCATGCAAGCATCGGGGGCTCGCGGGGCCCAGTAATGTCCCGGACCCTGTGGCAGCCGCAACCACTGCTACCCCGATAGTTACGCCCCTGGCCTTAGATGACTCTCCTATCCCCCTGCAGTCACTGGAATAGACCTTGGTCCAGCCGTCTGCCGCTGACAGGGCAACTGTGGGACACAGTTCTAGTGTTCCCAGCTGTCTGGGTGCAAGTCTGCAATAAATTTATTGCGGGTGGGAGCTCTGGCTTCACTGCCTAACCTGGACACAAACTTCACTAACGGAGGTAAGATGGCCACCGTTCACACAGCGCTCTCAGCAGGAGAGTTGCCCTGCTTCTGGATGCTGTCAGCTTGCTACGTTTCACCAAAAACATCTTAGCGTGTCACCTGCGACACGTGTCATAGGTTAGCCATCAGGGACCTAGGAGAATGTTATCTGATTGAAGACCTGTTAATTCAGAGTCCATCAACCTTGCTTGATACAGTTGATTGCGACTCAGGAAGTCCACCAGGGAATTCTCTGTTCCCCTGAGGTCAGCTACTGACAGGGAAAGAAGGGAGGGTCCAGACTAAGGGACCTCGTGTTCCCTCACCTGTTGACATACGTTACTACTGTTGAATAGTCAAATTGTTTTTTTACATTTGTTCATTAATACAAGTAAAGTCTGTACTAAAGGATCTGTCCTGTCCCAAGGAACTCCCTTCATCAGATTTTTTGGATCTGTCCATAATGTTACTACCTGAATCATCTGCGGTGAGTGTGGGAAAGTCTGATCTTAAAAGGGTATTCCCATGAACATAATCATATCTATATTTGTAGATAATTAAAAGTTAAACATTTTTGCAAATATAAGTAGTTAGAAATTCTGCAGAGTTTAAAAGATTTTCTCTAACCATCTTAGTGGTGACAGTCTTGATCAGTTGCCAATGGATACGACCACAAATGCAGAGACTTTCTATGGTCTGGGACTTGTCAGGAACCCAGCCATGATTTTCTTATTGTAGCTGGGTGTGAAGGATCTCGCCTTGCCAAGCTGCTTGGCACACTTGCGGCCAACCTTCTTTCTTAACCTCCCACTCACACACCGTGAGCGTACCAGGTTTATAGGATAATACAAAACTAGCTTTATAAATTTTATATATTTATTAACCCCAGTGGGTCGGTACTAAGCACTAACATATACAGAAATACATATCAATTATCAAGCAAATACAGATAAACGTAAAATACAGCACAGCAAATAAAAAGGGAAATAAGAGATAGAAAAATACCAGAGCAAGTTTGTAGTCAGTTTCTCTGAGCTCCCATGTGGTGGGCCTCAGGGTTCTTCCTTAAGCAAGTTACAGAGCATGTGTCTCCTACATGCTGTCCAGAACAAAGGGGCCCAGGCCTGTCTCTCAAGCCGCATGGCTGAAGTCTATACCATTACCTGCCCTCACATCTTCTCCAGGAACAAGATAAAAAAGACCCCCCTTCCCCCCCAGGTGAGACTGTATAACTATCCCCAGTCTCCTCCTTACATGATGTTACTAGGAAGAGGAGCCCTGCCCTCCTTCCTAAAATCCTCAGAACCATATTTTGTTATATTTCCCTGCCCAATGACCATAGATTCGGGCAAGAGGTATGATAGGGTTCGTGGAGAGATCCCCATTGTGTAGACACCCCAATCCCCTTTGGGTGAGGAGATCAGTGTCTGGACCTTTTCCCTGCTTTGAATAGTACCTTGTGGGGGCTCTAAACGTGTGCCTGGGCTGGGCGCATATGGGGATTTTATTGGGGCGACTAAGTTTCCCAGGGCAGATATTGTCATAAAACCATATCCCTTCTGATTTGTCACTGGCTTCAACTTGTCTGGGGTCTGTGTGCCCAGGGCCCTCCCACCACATACTTTCTGCAGGACCCCCTGCTGTGTTAACGACTGTAAGCACTGTTATGTAAACAAAGGCCTGTGTGAGTGACTCTCTGGGGATCAAAGGGTTGTGGGACAACGGGTTGGATACACAGCAGACATACCACATGGTGTAGGAGTAATCTGAGTACGTGGCCACACACTGACACAAAATACAGATCTGGAAAATACATAGCTGGCGGTCTCTCATCATCACACTGGGTTATCAAGCAGGGACACTACATGCATCAGAAGATATCCCAGCCACAATAAAGAAATCATAACTAATTTTCTGACCTTAGAAAGTTCCTGCATTCATGGTCATATCCACTGCCAACCGATCAAGACAACAACTTGTGACCACAAGATATTTACAGAAAATCTTTAAAACTCTTCAAAATGTTTAATTACTTATATTTGCAAAAAATGTTTAACTTTTAATTATCTACAAATTTAAAATTGGTTATGTTCGTGGGAATACCCCTTTAAGGCTCCTGCAGTCTGTCCCAACTATGGAGGATTTGCATCTGTAAGACGTTGGAATGGATCGGAGCCTATTCTACAGTGCAAATGCAGGAGGTCAGAAGCCCCAAACCTGACATGGCCTTTCTCAAAGCAATTACACTCTGGGAAATAACACGATGCACTTGAGATCACCAATGCCATCTTTTGGGGAGGAAACAAACAAGATTGAAGCACAGAATAATATCACTCCCAAAAAGGCCCACCGACAACTAAGCTGCAGACAGGATTGTTCTAGATTTACAGGTGCATCTCAATATATTAGAAATATATATCTTTGAAATGTTTATTTATTTCAATAATTAAATTAAAGAAGTGACCTCCTATATTTTCTAGATTCTTTACACGCAGAGTGTTCTATTTCAAGTGTTTTATTTCTGTAAATGTTGATTATGGATTACAGCTAATGAAAACCCAAATCTAAGAAAATTTGAATATTGTAAAAAAGTTCAGTATTGTAAATTCAGTGTGTCACCTGCCAAGGTTTCCTAAGCCTTTAAATGGTCCCTCAGTCTGGTTCAGTAGGACATATAATCATGGAAGACTGCTAATTATGAATTGTATTACTGAATCACTGAAATGAATGAACGTTTCAAAAATATTCTAAATTTATTGAGATGCACCTGTAGTATGCATTGTGCAAATCCAAAGTGGCTAGATAACCTGGAGAGATTTAACGGTTTTAGATTTAGTATGATCTGAAACACAGTTTGGCTTTCTTACCAGGAACAGAGGAAAATTTTATCCTTAAGCCCTCTCGGCCAGACAGAATACAGGGACTGCTTAAAATCTTTTCCCACTCCAGAACGAAAAGCGATTGATGTCCCCCACCAGACCCTAGCGTCATAAGGAGGAAAGCTTTTGGAGGAGTCAGATATTTGATTAAAAATGGAACCTATCAGGGTGGGCTTCTTTCTCAAGCGATGTAGGATGGAACAGCCCAACAACTTTATTGCAGAAACAGGGATACATAAGGTAGCATGCCACCCAGGAACAAAGAATAATAATAATAATAATAATAATAATAATAAAAAAAAAAAAAAAAAAGTCCTTTAATAGTCCCACAATGGGGAAATTCAGTGTGTTACAGCAGCAAAGATAAGATAAGATAAGCAGATACAAATACAAATACAACATGTACAGGAATGTTCCAAGGTGAGAGGCATTACATTAATAGCAGACAGACAGATAGGACGTAGCAGAGGGGGGGGGGGGGGGGGGGGGATTTAACAGGCAGAGAGATATTTCAGTTCTCTGTATGTAATGATCTCCGCTTAGGTCGGTGTTGGTTGTACAGCCTAACCGCGGTGGGGAGGAAAGACTTCCGATAGCGCTCCTTCTCACACCTAGGGTGGAGGAGTCGGTCACTGACAGTACTGCCCAGCGCAATCACAGTCTCATGCATGGGATGGGAGTTATTCTCCCGCATGGAGCTCACCACGGACAGTATCCTTCTGTCACCCACCACCTGCACAGGGTCCAGTGGGCTCCCCCGCGTTAATCTTCAGGTGGTTCTGGTGGCACCAGTCCACAAAAAAACGGTTCAGTTCTCTGTACTCCGTCATCATCGTCTGTGATAAGGCCTACTATTGCAGAGTCGTCAGAATACTTCTGTAGGTAGCAGCTGGATGAGTTGCACCTAAAATCAGCAGTGTACAGTGTGAAGAGGAAAGGGGCGAGAACCGTACCCTGAGGTGCCCCCGTATTACAGATAACGGTACCTGACACAGTCTTGGGCTCTCAGGTATTGAGGTCGATTTGTGAGGTAGTCTAGGATCCAGTTGGAGAGGTGGTGGTCCACTCCAGCAAGGCCCAGCTTGTCTCTCAGTAACCTGGGCTGTATGGTGTTAAAAGCACTGGAGAAATCAAAGAACATTATTCTCACCGTGTTCCCTGGTTTTTCCAGGTGAGACAGAGCCCTGTGCAGAAGGTGGATGATGGCATCATCTACCCCAATGCCCGGTCGATAAGCAAACTGGAGAGGGTCCATAGCGGGGCTCACTAGAGGGCGAAGATGTGTGAGAACCAATCTCTCTAAGATCTTCATCAAGTGGGATGTCAGTGCTACAGGTCTGTAGTCATTGAGGTCCATAGGGTGAGGTTTCTTTGGAACTGGTACCACACAAGAAGATTTCCATAATTCAGGGACTATTTCCTGCCTCAGGCTCATATTATACATATATGTAATTATACCACACAGCTGGTCCCCACAAGTCTTAATTAGCCTTGCAATGATGTCATCTGGCCCTGCGGCTTTCCTCGCCTTGATCTTTTTCATCTCCTTCCTCACCTGGGCCCGTGTGAAGGTCAGACTGTGGTCAGATAAAGACAGATTTCTGGATTTACTGGTCTGTTGGGAAGTAGCCACATGGGGTGAATGGGGTGAAGTCATTGTGGTGAGGGGAGCTGAAGGACATGCTGGGGTGGGAGGAGCTGGTGTGTGATCAAATCTGTTGAAGAATAGGTTTAGTTCATTAAGCCAATTAACATCTGCATAGTCCATATCGACAGCACAGTCTGTATCCAAAAACAGTCCCCTAGATGGTCACACACGGGTGGTGTAGGCCGCAGCAACTAGTCCCCAGGCAGAAACAGGTACGAATCATCCTTCAGTCTCCCTCAGGATAGGGATCTTCTGACTGCCTACCTTCAGGTGTTGGTTTCAACTCAGCCGCATTTCAGGTAGAGTTGCTCCTCACTGGCTCCCTTTTTGTGGTGGCCTCAACTCAGCTGCCCAACAGGGGATAACTCCAGCAGTGTAACTCTCTCACTTTCTCCCCTACCTCTACTTATACCCCTGAGTGGCGTAGCTCGACAGGCAAAAATAGCTACATTTCTGTTTTTTTTTCTGTCAAGATGGGGTGCTGAGTGTACATTAATGAGAAATAAAATGAACTTTTTTGCTTTTAGAAAATGGCTGCAATGCAACAAAGAGTGAAAAATTTAAAGGGGTCTGAATACTTTCCGTACCCACTGTACATATTTGAGGAAACTTACCATGGAAATTTTCATACACATTAGGGTTGGGTCACACTTGCGCCCGGAGTCTGTCCGCCGTGAATCCGACCTAAATGTCAGAAAAAAGGATTCCCTTATGTCCAACAGCAGCACAATATGGGGTATTTCTGCCCCTGTGTGCTGGTAGGACAGGCGGAATTTTTAATTTACGTAATTAAGTGATACTCCCCTATAAGAGGCAAAGGAGACCTCCCCCCACTGTTTTTTTCTGTCCTGTGTGGTGGGACAGGTGGAGGGAGACTCTCTGTCCTCCCATTTTTTTGCCTAAAAAAAGATTTGGAGGGTTAACTACATTTTGGTAACTTTCTCCTCTGCTTCCGGTGGCAGCAGCAACTCCAGGAGGGAAAGCTCCTCTAAGCTGAAACATTTTACTTATACAGAGTGCGACATTCCTCTGCCTGATGGTATGAGGAGTTTGAAAAAAAATCCGGGATTCGATTTCTCAGATCTCTAAGAAGCCTCTTACTGACCTTAGAAGGGCTTATTCCCCACACCTTTACCTAGGTGGTGGCTCCAGTAACAGCCGCACCCAGACTTCAGGGTCTGTTCATAGTGCCATATTGGATGACTTGCTTATAAAAGCCTAGTCAGAAACCATCCTGCTCCTGCACCTGCAGACAACTGTGTGTCGCCAGTATCTAGGCTAATAACTGGGAGAAGTCAGAGGTAATTCCTTCCACACGGAAGAAGTCCCTGAGGTTCAGCCTGACTGTTCGCCTAGAAGTTTCTTTACCTCCGACAAGGAGAGAAAAGATAATCAGAGTGCTTCAGTATCTTCTCAAGACACTCAGATGTTCATAAGAACAACTATGAGAGTCCTAGGCCTCATGTCAGCCTCAGCTGATGCAGTCCCTTGCACTTTATGGTATATGCGTCCCCTCCAGCCGGAAGTACTGGGGGTCTGAAATCATGGCGCTCTGAGTCTTGACAAGAGAATAAGACTTTCTCCCAGAACCCGTCTCTCAACTGGTGGATACACCCAAAAGTCGTATGTCCACGGTCCAACCTCGTTGGACCCTGTTGACTGATGCATCCTTTTCAGGATGAGGAGTCCATCTGTACGAGAAGACCGTACAAGGAGTCTGGAGCAGGCTAGAAAAGATGACGTCATCCATCTGGAGGGAGCTCAGAGCAGTTACCTGGCACTCCTCCATTCTTCTCCTCTTCGCAGAGGAAGAGCTGTCAAGAGCTGGTACGTCAACTTGGTGACCATAATAAGCAGGAAGGTACCAGATAATTCTCCCTCCTCAGGGAGGCAGGTCTGATTTTCACCTGGGCAAAGAAAAAGCTGACCCATCTCTCCGCATTTCACATCAAGGGCTCCTTGAACATAGTAACGGATCAGTTGTGTCAGAGTCTTACCGTATCAGGAGAATGGTCTCTCAATCAAGAGTGTTCCACCAGATCTCCCAGAAGTAGACCTCATGGTGGCCAGACTCAATGCCAAGGTAGAGACGTTCTGCTCACTGTATCAGGAGGACTATCCCTTGGCAGTGGATGCCCTGTCCATCCCTTGGAGGTTCAGGCTAGCGTACATCTACCCTTCACTTTCTATGATACCAAGAGTATTGATGAAAGTCAGACAGGACCAAGCCTCTGTGAAACCAAAAAGAGCTTGGTGTTCCCAACTCATGCTCATGAGTCGAGGGATTTATTGGAGGCTTCCCCCAAAACCAGAATCTGGTTTTCCAAGGAACTCAGAAGTGCCAGGATCTGAGGAGATTCAACCTGACAGCCTGAATGTTGCTCAGTCCCTATGGGAATCTAGAGGACTGTCAGAAGTCGCCCTGAAGACCCTTTCCTGCGCAAGAGCAGAGTCCACCAATAAAAGCTACCTAAGGATAGGTAATGTCTTCAAGGAGTGGTGTTTCAGACAGTAAGTGAATAGTTCGAATCCATCTACAAATTTTCTTCAGGACGGCTTGGATAAGGGCCTTTCCCCTGCCACACTTAAGGTACAGGTTTCAGCCCTATCCACCTGCTTAAGCAAAGTTTGTCTCAGAACCCCTTAATTCCCAGATTTCTTAAGGGTGCTATGAGACTTAGGTCAGTAGTTTAAGCTCCCGTTCCACTGGGATCTATGCACAGTTTTTTCTGGCCTCTGCGGCCCGCCATTTGAACCATTGGAGGAGGTGGATCTTAAGTTTCTGGCTTTCAAAACCACCTTTTTTGCTAGCTATCACCTCAACAAAAAAAGAATACGAGAGTTGCAGGCTTTTTTCTGAAGAGCCATATATTTGTTTCCGTTAGGGTCCAGCTCAGATTTCTTCCTGGGTTTAACCCTAAGGTGCCCTCTCGGGCTAATATCAACCAGGTGGTCTCCTTACCAGTTTTCTTTCCCAGATCCATATTCCAAGGAGGGGGGAAAACTCCATACACTGGATATAGTTTGGTGTCTCCAAAAATTTATCTTCTGCATACACGGCAATTCAGAAGATCGGAGAACTTTTTAATATATATGGTAGAGACAAAGGTCTCACGGCTTCCAAACCCTCTTTATCAAGAGGGATTAATGAAGTAATTTCTTTTTGCTCGGGTTAACATCACCCAAATTCATCAGAGTCCATTCAACCAGGGCTGTGTCGGCCTCCTGGGCGGAGAGTCGGTCTTATCTTTTGAGCAGTTTTGTGCAGTCGCTTTTGGTCATTCCAACTAACCTTTGTTAAACACTATCAGTTAGATGTCAGTAGTTCAGAGGCTGCTGCCTTTGGACATTCATACTGTACTGTAGTGCGAGAGAACCCTCCCTAGGGGATCTACTTGCTACATCCCCATATTGTGCTGCTGTTGGACGTAAGGGAATCGTTGATTATGTAGATAATCTGTTTTCTCTTAGTCTGAACAGCAGCACAAGCTTCCCCCCCTTAGGAAGGATTGTTGTTTTTTCTTTATAACTAACACAGTGGGGGGGAGGGGGGGGGAGGTCTCCCTTGCCTCTTATAGGGGAGTATCACTTAATGTAAATTAAAAATTGCTCCTGTCCTACCAGCACACAGGGGCAGAAATAACCCATATTGTGCTGCTGTTTGGACTAAGGGAAAACAGATTATCTACATAATCAACAATTGGGAAAGGTTTTAAACGGTTTGTTTAAAAACCCATTCACTTCAATGGGTTTTTAAAGCAATGAGTAGGTGTCCGATTGCAGCCTCTGCGCCGCAAAGCCTTTTTTTTGGTCGGACACAAAGTCCTGCATGTCCGACTTTGTTTCCAACCAAAAAAAAAAAAAAAAAAAAAAAACACGGCTTTGCGGTGCAGAGGGTGCAATTGGACACCTGCGCATTACTTTAAAAACCCATCCTTTTTTCTGACATATAGGTCAGATTCACTGCGGAAGGACTCTGGGCGCAAGTGTGAACCAACCCTTACGTGCCAAACTATTGCTAACTGCAGTCAGAGCAGTTTTCTTTTAGATTTCATTGAAACAGGCACGTTTGTGGTCTGTGGCAAAAATAAGATCAGTTCCCATCATTTGAAATGGGGAAAATCTTTCCTTTGCTTCCATACATTTCTGAAAGGGAATATTTATACATGCCAATTTCTGCAACTGCAAACCAGTTCCATTTTTCTGCATGACGTGGTTTTAGTGGTAAGTACCACAGCTTTCTACGAGCCCCTTTCAGAAATGTGGAACAGTAGCAGAAATTTCTGTAACAACTCTATAACATGTCAATTTTTCCTATGGGCATGTTTAAAAAGTGAAAATTTATGTTGGAAAAATCTGATATGTATTTCTGCCATGGAATATGAGTTTGTCAGTGTTTGCAGTTTTGAGCGGTGGTGGGTTGGCATGCTGATTAACCTCATTCAATGGGGCTAATCCGAGTGTGGCCACCTGTCCTGCTGTACGTTCAGCACAGTTTTCAGTGTCAAGATGAACACTTCTTTTTCAACTTTCAGTTTTGCTATGCATAATATGGTGCAGATTTCCTCTAAAAGTAACAGTAGGCAATATTGGCAAAATCTTCCTTCCATTCATTTCTTATTTTTCAGAATCTGCCTGAAGAACGAGCAGGTTACCTCTATTTATTACTATTGGAAAACAGATTTCGGACATTTTTTGAAGCAGATATTGAGGCGGAATCTGCCTCAAAATCAGCTCCAAATTCCTCCGTGTGAAGATACTCTAACATGATTTGATTAACCCCTTCCTGCTCAGCACCGTAATTGTACAGCACTGTAGTGTCACGGGCACAGAAGCTGTGCCTGCAGCATTACTTCCGGCACTCGGCTGTGTTACACAGAGTAGGGCTGGGACCAGCCACCGAAGTCAGAAGATACTCTGACTCCAGCGGATTAACCCCCTGGGTGCTGTGATCAATAGTGAGTGAGTATGGCATCCATGGGGTCTGCAGGCAAGAACGCCTGACTGCCTATGCACAGTTCCCATAGGGTATGGGAATGTTGTGCATGAAAAAAAAAAAAAAAAAAACTAAACAAAAACCACACACACACACACCACACCTTTGCATTTAAAAAATACATAATGTAAACAAAAAAAACCAAACATGTTAGGTATCCCCACGTGCGTATAAGCCACCAGCGTCCAAAAATAATGTTGTTTATCCTGTAAGGGAGAATGGCGTAAAAAAATTATATATATAAAAAATATATAAATACACACATACACTACAATTCGTAAATTAACACTGTATTTTAGTCACTTTGCTGTCCCCAACAAAACAATAAAAAGTGATCAAAAAGTCATGCATACCAAACATTGGTACCAATAAAAAGTAAAACTTGCCCCGCAAATAAAGAGCCCTGACATATACTGTATTCGTCAACAATACAGTAAAAAAAAAAAAAGTTATAGGTATCAGAATACGGTGACCCCAGAAAAAAAAAAAAAAATTGCTCATTCAAAAAGTGGCGTTTTATTTGTAAGAGCAGTAAAAAATAAAACCAATTTAAATATGGTATCGGTGTAATCGTAATGACCCACCGGACAAAGTTGCCATGTCACTTTTAATGCAGAGTGAACACTGTAAAGACAAAATGCTAAAAAATTATAGAAGTGTTATTTAACATGGACCCCCCAAAAAACATTAATAAAAGCTAGTCAAAACATTATATGTACCCCAAATGGTGGCAAATGAAAGTACAACTTGTCACGCAAAGAGTAACCCTCAACCGAAAAAAAAAAAAAAAAAAAAAAAAAGTTAATGAATTTTGGATTAAAGGGTTAATCTCTCCCATTATGATCTTATTCACATGGCTGTAATTTTTGTCTGCATGCTGTCCATGTGTACAAACAAGCCTCATGATGACTTATGTGTATAGATACAGACTGGACAGACGTAGATTAAAAAAAAGTTTCTTGATGGTGCAAATTGGTGTATTTTTATACTCTTATGTGAATACTCGCTTAGTATGTGGTTTCCAAAAAATACAGCCATGTGTAAATAAAGACTTATTTTCAATTCTTGTGTCATCACAGAGCTGCAGAATTTTGGACAAATGCTCACCTGTGGAATAGTAAAGATAGGCATACCGCCCAACTTTCAAAGGACAGAAAGAGGGACAGAATGTGCGGTGCGCATAGCGAGCTGCGGCAAAATTGAGCGCAGAGCAGAGTAGGAGGTCTTTGGAGGATCGGAGGTTACGTGCAGGCAGGTAGCGGGAAACTAGGTCGGAGATATATGGAGGGGACAGGTAGTGGATAGCTTTGTATGTCAGTGTTAGTTTGAACTCTATTCGCTGGGCGATGGGTAGCCAGTGAAGGGATTGGCAGAGGGGAGCGGCCGATGAAGAACGGGGGGGGGGGGGGGGGTGAGAGGTGTATTAAGCAAGAAGCGCAGTTTAAGGTGGACTGGAGGGGGGTAAGAGTGTTTGCTGGGAGGCCATGGAGAAGGGTGTTACAGTAGTCTAAGCGGGAGATTATGAGGGCAAGGACTTCTAGCATCTTTGTAGTTTCAGGGGTGAGGAAGGAGCAGATTCGGTGGATGTTCTTGAGTTGAAGGCGGCAGGAGGTGTTGAGGGTTTGAATATGAGGCTTGAAGGATAGGTCAGAGTCTAAGGTTATCCCAAGGCAGCGGAGCCGTGGGACTGGGGTGAGAGTGGTTCCATTAATTTTGATAGATGGGTTCGGTAGAGGGGTCGTGCGTGGAGGGGTGAAGATTATGAATTCTGTTTTCTCCATGTTGAGTTTGAGAAAGCGGGAGGAGAGAAAGGAGGCTACGGCTGCTAGACATTCTGGGACTCTGGACAATAGGGAGATAATGTCTGGTCCAGAGAGATATATTTGGATGTTGTCAGCATAGCAATGGTAATGGAAACCATGGGATTCTATGAGTTGGCCAAGGCCTAGGGTGTAGATGGAGAACAGGAGGGGTCTTAAGACGGAGCCTTGGGGGACACCTACAAAAAGAGGGCGTGGTGGGGAGGTGGTGTGTGAGTGGGAGACGCTGAATGTGCGGTTGGTGAGGTATGAGGAGATCCAGGAAAGGGCCAGGTCAGAGATGCCAAGGGATGAGACAGTTTCTAGCAGGAGGGAATGGTAGACTGTCAAAAGCAGAGGAGAGGTTGAGGAAGAGGACAGAATAGTGACGTTTGGCTTTGGCAGTTAGGAGGTCGTTAGTGACCTTGGTTAGGGCAGTTTCTGTGGAGTGATGGGGTCTGAAACCTGACTGTATTCTGTCAAAGAGCACATTGAACGAGAGATAGGAGGACAGTTCAGAGTGGACGTGTTGCTCCAGCAGTTTAGAGGCGTATGGGAGAAATGAGATGGGGCAATAGTTGGCTGGAGAGGACGGGTCGAGGGTGGGTTTCTTAAGTATAGGGGTGACGATAGCATGTTTGAAGGTGGAAGGGAAGGATCCATTGGTTAGGGATAGGTTGAAGGGATGGGTTAGGGCAGGAGTAATGACTTCAGGGAGTTTGGGGGGGATGAGGTGTGACTGGATGGGGTCAAGCGCGCAGGAGGTGAGGTGGGATTTAGATATTAGAGTGGAGAGCTTTTCATCTGTGATGGTGGAGAAACAGGTTAAAGATGAGCACAGGACAGTTGGGTAGAGTGGTTGTCGGGGTTGTAGGGTGAGACTGTCTCTGATGGTGTCGAATTTGCTTTTGAAATAAGAGGCAAAGTCATCATCTGTGATAAGTGATGTCGGAGGGGGCGCAGGAGGATGAAGAAGGGAGTTGAAGGTAGTGAATAGCTGTTTGGGGTTGTGGGATAGGGCAGATATTAGTGTGGAGAAGTAGACCTGCTTTGCAGAGGTGAGTGCGTTCTTGAATGTGAGTACTGCCTCTTTGTACCTAAGGAAGTCCTCCTGGGAGTGGCTTTTCTTCCAGAGGAATTCTGCAACCGGTGAGGCACGTCTCAGTTTTTTAGTCAGGTCAGTGTGCCAGGGTTGCCTATTGATCGGTCGGGCTCTGGTGTTCGTGAAGGGGGCTACAGAGTCGAGGGCTGAGGTAATGGTGGTATTGTAGAAGTCAGTGGCGGTATCTACATCCTGGATTGAGGTTATGTCATTGAGTGGTAGGAGAGAGTCTGAGCGCGTGCGGATGTCCAGGCGATTAAGGTTTCTGCAGGGGAGTGTTGGTTTAGGGGTTGGAGGGTCTAATACAGAGGAAACGACCGAGAATGTCAGCAGGTTGTGGTCAGAGAGTTAGACTAGAGAGCAGAGGTGGGTGAATATGAGGTCCAGCGTGTGCCCCTTTGTGTGGGTGGCAGAGGAGGACCATTGAGAGAGACCAAAGGAGGTAGTGAGAGTGATAGGAGACTGGAAGCAGGGGGGTGGTTTGTGTTAATGGGCATGTTGAAATCACCCATGATGATGGTGGGGGTGTCTGTGGATAGGAAATGCATTAGCCAGGAGGGGAGGGTGAGAGCAGGTAGCGGTTGGATTGGGGCAAAGGCGCAACTGTCAGACAGGAGTACGCCTACACCAGGTTTATTGTTGGGGTGGGGAGTGTGCGAGAATTGCAGACCTCCATAGGAGAGGGCAGCAGGGGAGGTGGTGACTGAGGGTGTTAGCCACGTTTCTGTGATACCGAGAAATTATAATTTATGAGAAATGAAGAGGTCGTGGATGTAGTCAAGTTTGTTGCGTACAGAGCAAAGCGTTCCATAGTGCACCGGGGAGGGCGTGGGGAGGGGCAGGAGCGGGTAAGATAGGAATAAGATTTAGGGGGTTTCGTGCGCTGTTGCCGGTTGTGCGGAAAGATCCTACAGCAGGGGAGTGCTGAGGCGGTCCAGGATTGGGAGATACAGTACAGACCAAAAGTTTGTACACACCTTCTCATTCCAAGAGTTTTCTGTATTTTCATGACTATAAAAATTGTAGATTCACACTGAAGGCATCAAAACTATGAATTAACACATGTGGAATTATATACTTAACAAAAAAGTGTGAAACAACTGAAAATATGTCTTATATTCTAGGTTCTTCAAAGTAGCCACCTTTTGCTTTGATTACTGCTTTGCACACTCTTGGCATTCTCTTGATGAGCTTCAAGAGGTAGTCACCTGAAATGGTTTTCACTTCACAGGTGTGCCCTGTCAGGTTTAATAAGTGGGATTTCTTGCCTTATAAATGGGGTTGGGACCATCAGTAGTGTTGTTCAGAAGTCAGGTGGTTACACAGCTGATAGTCCAACTGAATGGAGTGTTAGAATTTGTATTATGGCAAGAAAAAAGCAGCTAAGTAAAGAAAAACGAGTGGCCATCATTACTTTAAGAAATGAAGGTCAGTCAGTCCGAAAAATTGGGAAAACTTTGAAAGTGTCCCCAAGTGCAGTGGCCAAAACCATCAAGCGCTACAAAGAAACTGGCTCACATGAGGACCGCCCCAGGAAAGGAAGACCAAGAGTCACCTCTGCTGCGGAGGATAAGTTCATCCGAGTCACCAGCCTCAGAAATCGCAGGTTAACAGCAGCTCAGATTAGAGACCAGGTCAATGCCACACAGAGTTCTAGCAGCAGACACATCTCTACAACAACTGTTAAGAGGAGACTGTGTGCAGCAGGCCTTCATGGTAAAATAGCTGCTAGGAAATCACTGCTAAAGACAGGCAACAAGCAGAAGAGACTTGTTTGGGATAAACAACACAAGGAATGGACATTAGACCTGTGGAAATCTGTGCTTTGGTCTGATGAGTCCAAATTTGAGATCTTTGGTTCCAACCACTGTGTCTTTGTGCGACGCAGAAAAGGTGAACGAATGGACTCTACATGCCTAGTTCCCACTGTGAAGCATGGAGGAGGAGCTGTGATGGTGTGGGGGTTCTTTGCTGGTGACACTGTTGGGGATTTATTCAAAATTGAAGGAATACTGAACCAGCATGGTTACTACAGCATCTTGCAGCGGCATGCTATTCCATCCGGTTTGCGTTTAGTTGGACCATCATTTATTTTTCAACAGAACAATGACCCCAAACACACCTCCAGACTGTGTAAGGGCTATTTGACCAAGAAGGAGAGTGATGGGGTGCTACGCCAGATGACCTGGCCTCCACAGTCACCAGACCTGAACCCAATCGAGATGGTTTGGGGTGAGCTGGACCGCAGAGTGAAGGCAAAAGGGCCAACAAGTGCTAAGCATCTCTGGGAACTCCTTCAAGACTGTTGGAAGACCATTTCAGGTGACTACCTCTTGAAGCTCATCAAGAGAATGCCAAGAGTGTGCAAAGCAGTAATCAAAGCAAAAGGTGGCTACTTTGAAGAACCTAGAATATAAGACATATTTTCAGTTGTTTCACACTTTTTTGTTAAGTATATAATTCCACATGTGTTAATTCATAGTTTTGATGCCTTCAGTGTGAATCTACAATTTTTATAGTCATGAAAATACAGAAAACTCTTGGAATGAGAAGGTGTGTCCAAACTTTTGGTCTGTACTGTATGTCGCCAGAAGTGAGGAGTAGCAGGGAGAGGGATAGAAGGTGTATATAGGAGAGTGTGTGGGGAAGTTGTGTGTTTCTGGGGTGGAAAGCTTGTAGGTGTGTGAGTAACTGCGCAGAGAAGGTCAGATGGTGGGGTAGGATAGATGGAGAGATAAAGATATTCTTAGTGACATGGCTGGTTTGTGGCTAATTGTTTGGCTTGCATTTAGTGGGTTGTTGTTACCTTCAGTTCCCTTCTAGCCTAATTCTAGTGTATGCACTTAGAAACTGCACTTGGAAACGGCAAAATGATCTGGGTCTAAATGACCAATGCACTTACATTTATACTAGCTAGCAATACATTTGTTTCATTAGTATCAGGTGTGAAAAGGGGTGTGGGAATACGGATAGAATCAGAGACTGTAAGGAAGGCTCAGGTGAGAAAAAAGGGGGAGGAACCAGCAGGGAATGGAGACAGTGGCTTCAAAGCTCAAATAATGTGGGGGCATATCATATTAGAGTGACTGTAGGAACATTATACTATGGGTGGGCACAAAGAAAAATGGATGGTAATGGGTGGAGTCAGTGTAGAAGTGGGTGGGGCTAAATTTGCCACAGCTTTCTATACGCGTGCCGCACATTCTGTCCCTCTATGTTCAGGGAGCGGCAGGCACGATGTGAGTGACGTCATCACATTGTGCCTACAGCTCCCGGGGCCGGAGCACACAAGGGGCAGAGTGGTGAAGCAGGAGCAGTCTGCGGACAGCCCCTGCTTCACCAATGTATTCAATTAATGAGTTGAAGCTGGGACATACCTCCCGCAGACTGGGATAGGACTCGGAATACAGGACTGTCCTGCTGAATATGGGACGGTTTAGAGGTATGAGGATAGGTTCACACTACCGTTGTTTAATGTCCGTTGCTCTCATCTGAGAGCAACGGACATTAAATAACAGATTCTGACAGAGCCACTTCATTGCAGTTAGCCAATATAAAAAAACGAACAAAAGGAAAAAAAAAAAAAAAAAAAAAAAAAACACAAAAAAACACCACACTATAGAAGCTTTCTTCCATCGTATTTTTTTTTTTTTTTTTTTTACTTTTCTTCCATTACAAATGTAAAGAAACATGACAGAAGACTTGTTTAGGCTACATTCACATCTGCATTGGAGTCTCCGTTGCAGCGTGTGTCTCAAAATTGCCAGATGAAAAAGTGCTGCAAATCTTGACTTTTTCATCTGGCAGTTTCAGTTTAAAAGAACAGACACCCGATGGATTAATGGGGTCTGTTGGTCACTGTATGTGTCCACTATTTTAGCGGTCCAACAGACCAGAACAACAGACTGAACAGTGCAAATGTGAACAGTGTTAATGTGACCAGACACAGATAGAGGGGACTGTGTGTCCATTCTGTTACACCCTATAACGGATGACAGCAGAGGACATTAATAATGGGGAAATGAAGGTAGCCTTTCTATTTCACAAAAGTGAGGAGGCAGAACATGAATCACTGTGGTGTAATACTTTATTGTACTAAGTAATGTCCACTGAGCACAGAGACTCCATGAGCCAGTATATAACTAATCCGTCAGGTAGACAAATCCTCTCCCTGACCTAATACTTTCCTACCAGTTTCCTGATCACAGTTTCTACTCCAAGTTTGTAGTCCGGACTCCGGGTTTTCCGTGTGACACACACCAGACATGACAGATGATGGGCATTGCTTGTGACCAATGAACAGCCGCAAAGCGTCAGTTTGGTGTTCGCTCTAATACTCCCACCAATCACAGAGCTCGTAGGCGTGGTTTTTCCACAAACAGCGACACTGCTACCAATCATAGTTTAGAGTCTTGGGTGCTCACGATATTTGACTTATTCCAAACGCCATATTGAATGTGGCACAAACGTCGCTGTTTTTACACCTTCTTCGTCGACGTTCTTGACGAACTGAAGGCTTCTGGGGCTAGTTTCTGCGCGGCTTTCTACTTATTCCCACCTTTTCTATGCATTTTAGGCGAAGAGTCGCACTTTTAATAGGAAGTTTGCAGCATATTTGACGAAGTGTGTGACACTAGCGGACGAAGCGCCATATTGGTTGTGGCAATTTCTTTTCCGTATAAACTACTTGCTGTTAGCTTTGATATTATTGTAACATTTGTCGACACATATCACTTGGTACTGCCAGGTAGCGGCGTGTGTCCAAATGCCCTGAGTAACGGGCGTGATTTTCGCAGGATATGCGAGTCGGCAGTGGAAATGGATGGAGGGGCTATCGGATTTTCTCTAGCAGCTTCATTAAGAGTAATTTTAACACATCTAATCGGTAACGTGCATTTTATAACCCTGTACCATGCGCTGCAGATAAGTGGGTTCCCAAAAAAGACGCTGTTGTACCGGTACTACTCTAGTGTACGTAAGTTAACGCGTTTAACCCCTGGTAATCCGATTTTTTTTTATTTTTTTTTTTATACAGTATGAAGGTTGTGGCGGGCTTTTTAACTCAGTAGCGACCAACGCATTTCATTCGAAGTATAGTAAACCCGCAAAAGGTTGTGTAATGTCCCGGCTACGTTCCCGACTTCATTACCGGGTTCGCGAAACTAACGATTTTGGCGCTCAGAGCCGATATCTGTTGGACAATGGAGAAGCGAAGCTAAGCATGTAACAGACGCAGTTCCTGGCTACAATGCACAGTGGCCTCAGTCTTATCACAATGTGAACGACATTCGCGCTCTTAAGACAGGGCACCCAATCGAGAGCTTCTTGAATCCCCCAATATTGGTAATCTCACATTGAATCGATTATAAAGCATCGACAAACACGTACAATAGGCTCATCTGTGAGATCGTGTCTTCGTGACATGTCTCAGGTGAAACCTAGCGGGGCAGTGCGGTATTGCAGCACCGACCCATAACGCAGCAATGAAAGGGTTTGTGGGAGGGCAGTACAGTCCGGGGAGATGACACTGAGGGGGGAGGGTTAATGTCGAATGGAAAATTTCCACTCAGTCTGCCCTTCACCTGAAGGGTTAAAGAGAGTTAAAAAAAAAAAAAAAAAATTCCCTCGCAAACTGAGCCTCGTGCGGCAAGGTTACTGGGCTATTACGGCTATATATAATACACGGCTACGTATGGGGCGCTTCGCGCGTACCATAACTAACGTAATGTCGCCCTGAGAAGCAGGTAGCGGGGGAAATGCGATTTTCTCGGGTGGGGTAGCCGGTGTCTAGGAGTAATGGTCGGCCGATCGATGAGCTACCCTCCCCGTTGTCACCTCAGACGTTTCCTTAGCTCATCCTAAATCACACAAATACTGCTGCGTTTTTTTGCGTCACCACTGCACGGCTCGATCAGATCGTGCGATGCAGTGCCCCATTCAGGAGACCTTGGTAAATACCGTTACGACGGAAAAGAAACGCATCGCATAAAACAGCCGAATGTATTGCGACTTTTAACATAAATAAACCTAGATAATACGGAGCGCCTTTCATTCACGCTACGACAATACAGAGCAGTCTGCGCAGAGGGCAAGTAAATGCCCTGGGGGCATGTTTCACAATGTAAAGGGGTTGCTCTTATCCGAGGAGCACTGCTTTTTTTTGTGTGTGTAATTTTGCACACGCCACTATCCCGCTCCCCCTCCTCCTTCTCCACAAGCAGGAAAAAAAAATATAATGTTCATTTGCATTGGATTGCCAAAGCTAAGAGCTGCTAATGCCAAGCTACTGCGCATGCTCAGTGGACAAGCAGGGAGGCGCGGCGGTCACTGCTGGTACTGCAGTTTAGAGAGGAAAGGCAAACAAGCCCCCCTCCCCCATTGTTTGAGCTCGGACGAATCAGGGGCCGGAGCTCTCTCACCCCCCTCTCACAGGGGCCATTAGCCAATGAGGTGGCGAGGAGCCGGTGCGTTGCTCCTCCCACTAATCTATATTAAAGTCCCTGGCGCCGCGTGAGTCCTTCACTGGCAGGCACTATAAAAAATAAAAAAAAAGCCATCTTTGCATTGTTCCCGCACCAGCCTCCCGCTCCTCCGAGTCCCCGGATCTAGCTGCACTTTTCTTTTTTATTTTCTCCATCTCTAGACTAGCTTCTATTTTATTCCATTCACCATGTCAGACACAGCCTTGGACGCCAGCGTAGAGAAGCCTACCAAGGTAAGCGGGCTGCACAGTGTGAGCTTTGTGTGTCCTGTGCCCGGCGCTGCGCTCCCCATTGTTGCTGCACCTGCCTGTGCTGCTGCTACTACCACTGCCTGGTGTCCGCGGAGAAGTTAATGATTAGCCGGCGAGGTGTCACCTAGATAAGATGTCTGCTGAGGAGCGCTGTGTCTTCCTGGGTACCAGATGTCTTCATTCTCAGGCAGCCTCCTGGAGGGGCATTCTCCACATGCAGAGGCGGCTGGAAAGTTTAGAGGCTCAGTGTTGCCGAGGAGCGCTGTGTTCCCGGCCGGTGCCCACGCATAGGGTGGGTGGACTGCCATCCCCCGCCATGGAGCTGGGCTGTATCCCTGTACCGTATCCCTGTACCTGCTTATTGTCACCGGGCTCTGATGACAGATCTGTCTGATACATCGCGATCGCTCTGCTGATGTACGGAGCTGTGGTGCGCCCTTCCGTATCCTTTATACGACGTGCGCCCCCCTTGCTATTGCGGGTGTATTGGGGTGATCCCTCAGGATCGCGCCGGCTGTATATAGCCCCGGTATGTGTACTGTAACGTATAGTGATGAGAACGGCGGGCGCTGTGTCTGATCGCCCGCTCTTGTCATTCTGCTGGCACGGGCGGCTACAGTTGGCAGAGCCCGCTCCTCTCATGCCTCTACTGGACCGTCTCGCAGCAGGGATAGCCTAGATTGCGCCTCCGAGCCCCCGGCAGGCGCGATGTGTAGTAGTAGCGATCAGTGAGACGTGACACTGTGGCTTTCCCTCCTGTGCGCCGAGATGAATCGGTCCGGATTTCATCTGCCACAATGAGAAGTCGCAGCGATTCCCCAGCGGAAAGCCTTTGTTGCAGTGCAGGGGTTAATGAGGTCCCAGCTGCGCGGATGAGTTATGATGGGGGGGGGGGGGGGTAGATGGGTTCTGCCACTTGTTTGTGTTGTACACAGTTCTTCACGTCCACCGGCTCAGTCCCGGGGGAGACGATGAATCTACAAGGAGTAAGGGGAGGGGGACAGATGGTAACCGGATTAAGACTTTAAAGGCAGAGCCTTTAATTAGAGGTGGGGGAGGGTTAATTACTGGCTCCGCTCATGGCACTCTGTCTACCTGCGAGAACTACCGCGCTGTAATTTCACACAAGGACAGCGCTAAATAGGATCGTCTTTTTAACCCCCTCTAGTGCCGCGCGGTTTGGATAGGAGGAGACGGCCGATACGAGGCACATCACCTACCCATGGCAGCTGCTATAATTTACAGTGAGGGCAGCTCGTCAATTACCACGTTACCTCGTTTATTCTATACATCATTGTTCACCCCCAGCGTGAAGCCTGTGCGTCACTCACCATAACTTGCTTTGAACAGCCTACTGGGAGTTGTAGTTTCTCCGCCTTTTCTCTCCGGGCGTGTCTGCTTAAGGGAGTAAGTCGAGCCTAGTGTGAGCGGTCTACAAATCCCGTGAGCCTGTGCGCTTTATGTGGGCTGGGGCAGGGAGGCAACAGCCAATCAGCGGCTCCGGAACGTTGAATAAGGACATAGGCGGGGACAGAGGTTTGGAGCTGACCAATCATTGTGTTCCATGAGGGGCTCCAGATTTGAAATGGGATTTAAAGCGTGATGTGTGGTGAACACAAAGATGCTGGTTCTAATGTATATGTAGTGTATGTGTAGTTCATAGGGACTGTGTTGTCACTAGATCTGTGGTACATGGGCTTTGGTATGCCCAGTGTCCTATATTTTATTTATATTGTGGTTAATCAAAGGTTGCTTTGTAGATGTAAGGCAGGTGGCACAGGGCAGCCCTTCAGACTTATCATATGTAACCACCACAAGGGCACAACTAAGGCTCCACATATCTGTTGAACAATGTGCACAGCACCCAGATCCATACAATTTAACTTTCACATGTTTTTTTTTGTCATGCACCATGAGTCTATATCAAAAATTTTTTAAAAATGGTGGCGTAGCCAATGTAAGTCCATGAAAATCCATGGCATAGACTGTATGCAGATGGTATTTTTCTTGGATCCAGCACATTAAAAAGAACAAATTTAGTTTGAAAAATGATCAGCTGTGAACAAAAGTTCATAAAATCAATAGAACCGTGATGCTGTCTGAAGAACACAGCGCGTGTCCTATAAACAGTCAAACTGACCTTCCTGTCCATGTCCACCAATCAGAGCCCGCCTCCGATTTAGATAGAGCCTCTTAAGAAATAAAGCCTAGTTTTGATTGGTTGCTGTAGGCAGCAAGGCCAGTAATACTTGGAGGAAGGTTTGCTAATTCACCCCTCTTGTACTTTCTTCTGTCAGTTTCAAGATAAAATACCTGTTCTCCTGCAGCAGGTGTCTGAACTTGTATTTGACTGATCTAGTTAGACTTGAGCCATATCTAATCTTAAGGGGATTTTGCCCTTTTTACTAGATGATGTATTGAAGTCTTAGAGGATGAGCTTTTTTACATTGATTTAAAGGATTGTCTATCTGGAGTAAATCATTGGTGGCTTAGTTATGTGCCTTGTAGACATTAATAGTTGAGCTCTAGTACGACTGCTCAGCGAGTACAACATTAGGCTTTGCACTGTTACTTGCCTGGCATGTGGATTCTTATTAATGTGAAACAAGTTACAAAATGCATATGCAGTGCCTTTAATTTTAAATTGCCTACACTTTGCAGACTTGTAGACTGGCCTGTATGGTGGCTGGTGCCATGTAATTTCTGCTTTTATTTAAAAAAAAAAAAAAAAAAAAAAAAAACTCCCTCTATGTTCTGTGGGATTGTATTTTTTTCAGTTAAGTGATGGCAACCATGGCTTATATCTCTGCATGCTGCTTCCTGCAGTTTTGTCTTGTATGTGTAGAAATGACCCATAAATATATCGGTAGCAGAGTGTGTGTGTGTGTATACATGTACTACCCGAAGCTCAGTAGTAGATGGAATTCTAACAGACTTATTCTTGTGCAGGACCTGAAGTCAAAAGAAAAGGAAGTTGTTGAAGAAACAGAAAATGGAAAGGAGAAGCCTGCCAATGGAAATACAGTAAGTGTTCATGAAAATGTCTATGCTGTGTCTGTAACCTGTTCATCTGATCCTCTGTAGTTAATGCACAGGCCTCTAGAGGGCTCTGAAGCATAATCCAGGCTATGTACAGTACAGTCTAGTTACTCGGCTGAGCCTATCTTTTAAAAGGGCTGTGATACAATGGCTCTTGTGGAATAAAATTACTTTGTCCATGGTCTCATTTATTATAGTATTTAATTGTAATGGCCATACACTGAAGAGTCATAAGGTATATTTCGAAAGTGAACAACTGTCACAGGCTTGCAGCAAACTTCTACTGAATACTATGTCAATTTTTCTTAATGTAATGGATTAATAATTTTTATTTTAGGAGAATGAAGAGAATGGCGATGATGTTGGAGATAATGATGGTGATGAAGAGGAAGAGGTTGAGGAGGAAGATGAAGAGGATGAAGTAGAAGGTATTGTGGATCCATTTAAAATGCTTATTTTTTGAGGAACATAAAGTAATGCTGGAGTAGAGGGACTTCCTCTTGATGACGAAAGGAAAAGTTATATTATGTATTAGCATATATGGCACTGCCTTTTTACAGTCTGGTTAAGGATGGACATGATCAGATTTTATGTATAGAATGGATTTTGCACAACTGTTTCCTAGAAAAGTCATTGTATGGATGGCATATCCAAAATAATTCATCTCTAACAACCACCTAGTTTTTATTACCAATCTTGATTTGGCATCCAGGAGGCAATGAAATACTCAGGCTCCACATGCCATCTGTGTTAATGGTGTGATACATTGGCAAAAGTGCTGGGTCAGGTTGAGCAATTTGAATTTAGTAATGTCTAACTAAATACATTCCACCTAAAACTCAGTTAAAAAAATTGTACTATAACAATGTCAAACTAGATTGTAATTGATTCTATGATTAGTTATGTGTTTAAAACAACTTCTCTTGTTTAGGAGATGACGATGAGGGTGATGAAGATGAGGAAACAGATGGACCTACTGGGAAAAGAGCAGCAGAAGATGACGATGTAAGTGACAGAACAGAACTTGTGGGCAGCTGTTGCATTACACAACACTTACTAAATGAGTTACCATGTATTACCTCACACCTAGTAATTCTTAGCACTGTGGGTTACCATGTACAGTACCACACTAATATCAGTATGCCTTAATTAAAGCCTATAGACTTGGAATGTTTGTACTACACACCTCTTAAGGGACATACTACAGGTAAAACAAAATACATCATTCACAATTACATTAATATGTTAATAGTGCTGGAGATTCGAGGTAAAGTAGTGGTTTCTGGACCTTTAAGTAGACTTCAGTATTCTCACTAAAGAACTCCTCCTATTTCAAGCTTTAAATTCTTTGGGCAGCATACTTTTGCAGGTTCAGGGGAAATGCATAGCCAGACCAAGATATGGCTCCCCCTAGTAATGTCAGCTGGTTACCCAGCTGGCTTACTTTTATTTAAAAGGAGTTTCTTCATGTGTCCTGGCACTTCTGCACATTGCTTTGACAGCTTGTTACTTGGGAACTAAACACACATTACATCTGATTTGTAGGGTGACCGTGGGATTTCAAATTGGATCTTTTATAAGTGTAAAGGACTATTCTACCAAAAATAAATGGGAGGGGCACTTTTTTTTTTTTTTTTTTTTTTTTTTTTTTACTGTTATTTCTGTGGTGGAACGATTGTGTGGAATTGAGTGATGTCAGACCTGTAACTCCATTGTCCCCCTGATGTATTTGAGACCCTGGACTATCAAATATTCTAGCAGGAAGTCTTGTCAACGGGAATACTGTTGGAGAGAAGCTTTAGGGTATGTTCAGACCTTCACCTCAGTTTCCTTTTTGTTTTCTGAACCTTCAGCACCCATTGCTCAAGGCTTTCCACCATGACTTATCCTCGCTGATTAGGCTCACATGAATGAGCCTAATCAGCAGGGTGTCTTGTGCCGTTGAATCTGCCTCAAAATTAGCAGCTGATTCTAGTATGTGAACATACCCTTATGTCTGCAATGTCAGTCAGTGAACTATGCACATGGAATGTTTGAGAAGCTCTAAATATAACCCACATACAGTAGAAAGGTGTATAGTATTAAATTAGTATGTGACAGACAAGGAATGTTGTAGTGGTTTCTGAACAGATTCAATTATGGTAGTTCTTGGTGTTCTTGCTTAACTTTATTCGTTCATTAAAATGCTGCTTTTCTTATCCAGGACGAAGATGACGTTGAAACAAAGAAGCAGAGAACAGATGAAGATGACTAGAGAGGGGCCATTCCCTGTCTCAAAATAAATTCTATATATAATACTTCTCCACCGCCTCCCCACCCTTATCACGCTCAGAATACGGTCACTCAAAGTGATGCATCCGTCCCACCCTTCACACAGGCTCCCATGGCCCTTTTCTCCGTCCGCGCATATTACTGCGTTTGAGGCACAAGTCATTGTGCCCTTGGTGCATTCTTTTTAAAGCAGCCCCTGGTCCTCTTAAGTAGAGTGGACCAACCCTTTCACTGCCAGTTTGGGTTGCATTCACTTGCTGTCCTCCCCTGTCCTGAAAGGAAAAAAGGGGGAGGTGAGATTCACAGCAGCAAAAAGTTTTTGCTTTTCCTTTTTAAAATTATGAAATGGGAGAAACACCCTTGGATGGGGTTCCTATGTTTGTATTTTTTATTTACATTTTATATTTTTGTACATATTGGTATACAGCTGTCCTTTTTTCTGTATCGGGAATCCGGCTGACAGGGTGTGGGGCTTTTAAATTACACATGTAATTTTATTTTAATTTTTTTAATTGCACCTGTAGGTTTCTGCCAATTCAACCCTGATGTATTTTGTTCTTTTTCTGGGCAGGGTGGTGGGCAGGGTGGAGTAAGACCAGGGCTGTTTCTTCTCCATGGGGAGCAAATGGAGAAATCTTTACAAAAAAATGAAAAAAGTTGTTACAAAAAAACCTAAATAAATAAGACAAAATTCCCATATAAGAAAAAATATTCTGATCATTCCAGTAACTTTTTACTTTTTTTTTTTTTTTTTGTTTTTGTTTTTGAGCATATTTTTAGCTGTACTTTAGATGGGTTTGGATGAGTTAAATGGCCAAAGATATAATTTTTTTTTTTTTTTTGTTTTGTCTGAAGTTGCTGTTTACTTTGTCATTTATTGGCCTGGCTGGATGTGTGCGGCAGTATTGTCAATAAAACTGCAATTTTAATTTGCAGGCTTTCTTTTTGTTCTAACAGTGTGGTGCTTTGAGTCTTGTGTTTATTCATTTAAGACTTCAATTAATAAAAAAAAAAAAAACTACTACTACTTTGGTACAACAAAATTGTACAAATATTGATCGGCTGGCTAAAGTTTTACTTTTCCCAGCTGATTCTTGTTTTTATTCTTGGGACTTTCAGTTGGCTGTGTGTCCGCAGCCTTGCTATTCACCTTTATTATGTGAACATTATCTTCAAAAAATGCAATATCTTGCTGAAAGCTGAAGGTGTTGCTGTACATGTTTTGTCTGCACTACAAACTGTGCTTACAGCATGTATGAATATATTTTTGTACAAATTCTTCCTGGCTCCTCTATCTTTCCACAGCCCAGCTCCTTCAAAAATGACTGACAGATACACTTAGACAGTAAAGCTTCTCTAATTCAGGAGGAAATCCAGTAATTGCATTCTTATGAAAGTAAATGTGCAAGAAGCTATGCATCTAATTGCAATCCATAATAGTATATTTTATTTTAAGGAAAGTGTAAACTGAGTTCTGAGCAATCGGGGCTGTTAGTTTCAGCACCCAAAATGCTAATTAGGCTATGTCAGGTGGACAGAGATTGGAGCAGGACAACTGGGACCCCCCACCTGCCATTACAGAACTTAATGCAGTGCAAATTTTCTGTGGAAGGAGGAGGGGTAGTAAATGGTGAATGCACCCCCCCCCCCCCATGCCTTCTGTCAGTGTTCACTGTCCACCACATTAATATTCCCCTAATATATTACATAAGTTATTCACCATTCTAATGTTAATGCCTATGCTTGGGGCAGCCCCCCCCCCAGCTGCAGTACCTAAACCTTCCAGAATATGTAGCAGGGCAAGTGGCTACTTGCCAGGAATCAGATTACTCAAAGTTGAGATGGAAAGGTTCATAGCCAAGGAAAGCAAAAATAGTCCCAAAATGAAAGTACATAAATATGAGGACACTTAAAACTAAGACTGTGGGCCCACTCAAGAATAAACTGGGAGTAATGGTGGAGGAGGATGAGGAAAACGCTAATCTAAATATCTTCCAATGTGATCACACAGGAAAATGGAATGACTAGACATTATTTAAATAATTCATTAGAGACACAAAACTGTGAAAAACAAGGGATAAAAATCAACATCTCTAGTCTGCAGGAAACCTATTGCTAAAAAAGGACATAATACACAAAAGTCTCACAGAAAATGGCCACACTTACCCAATACCATATGATACTTATCTGTGCAGGATGCAAGCAGGCCGCGATGCAGTTTGATAGAAAAAGCCCTGTTGTTTTTGTAGGGTGCTGTTACTGCAAATATATAAGTGCTGGGTAGTCAGTCTGATCTAATAGTGTGAGGTGTGACCAATAGGCTGTTCTTTGGTGCTGTGCACATTATCCTTTGACAGTGCCATGTACAAGTTTCATTTGTGTGCATTAGAAGTGCTGGCATCCCCCCCCTCATGAATTGTAGGTGTGTGAGTGGATGTTTCATTAGCATTTTGCACCTGTGCTTTTTCTATCATATACGGCAATGGGCCTGCTAGCATGCTGCACAGCCATGTAGCCTCTGGTATTGGGTAAGTGTGGCCGTTTTCTGTGATATGTTTGTTCTGTCTTCAGGACTAGATGCTAAACTGCAGCTCTGTGTCAAACACAAGGCCCTTTTGTTTTGTGGCCCAGGGCCACGTCTGCAATGAAGCGAACTGAGGCAATAGCTTTAAGCGGTATGATATGAACTGTTAAGTCCTGGTATTCTTCAGCGCCTCGTGGTGGCAGCAGAGGTTGGTCTGGACAGGAATGTGGATAGGTGAGTAAATTATCAGCCACTAGTCATATACTGTGTGTGGGCAAAAAAAATGGAGATATAGTATGTGTTGGGGGCTACTAAGCCATATTACGTGACATCAGTTTGTTCGGTGGTCAAAGGGTTCCCAGTACTGTATAGCTGGGCAGTGCTGTGGATCTTCCAGCCAAAGATAGAACAAACAGCTATTATTATTATTTGATTAAAATAGCACCATTAATTCCATGGTGCTTTACATTTGAGGATTTACATATAGTACACAAGATATACAAAACAAATATAATACGAACAGTGACCAACTGGCACAGTGGGATAGAGGCCCCTGCCCACAAGGGCTTACACTCTAAGAGGGATAGAGACAGAAGGTGGGTGTAGAGGCTGTTCAGGTGGTGGTATGGTGACAGTGTTATTGGAGGTTGTAGGCCTTCCTGAATAGTTGAGTCTTCAGGGCCTTCTTGTGATTGTGGGAGTCAGTCTTATGTGTCTTGGTAATGAGTTCCAGAACATGGGGGATGCACGGGAGAAGTCTATAGTGGTCACAGTAGTCACCCTTGTGACTGGGCCCCTAAACCAGGGGGCCTCTTAGGCCCCCTCATCACACTACTGTCTCTAGGTGTAGGAGTAGAAATTGAATACTTATGTCATCTTCCTATAAAGTTTTGATGTTGTGCCTGGCTGTGCACCTCTTTTAATGTCTTTCTGGCCATGCTGTTTCCCACTCTATGGTATCGCTTGCAGTATCCATAGTGCAGGTGACAGGGTAGACAGCAGGACAATAGAAGAGGTGCACAACAGGGCACCACATCATTGCTTTGCAGACAAAAGAGGTAAGTATGAAATCCCCCAGAATTGTGTGACCTGGACTGTCTGTAATGTAATTTGGGATGGGGTGAAGAGAACCATTATCTGTGGGGGTCACCAATGTCAATGTTTATACAGGCGCAGAATTACCAACGGCCCTTTGAAGACAACCATAGGGCAGATGTGGCCCTCGCCGAAAATGAGTTTGACACACCTGATATAGAGAAAAGGGTGCAAAAACCCTGCTCTCACTAAACCTCCTGGCTCATATGCACTAGCATTTGAGGGGAAGAGGGAAGCTGCAAAAACATGACTGCTACCATAGAGAAGAATGTATTTATTTTCTAATTTATCTTTCATGTGTTGTAATTACGATATAAGAGCAAGTAAAATCAGGAGATGACGTGAGGTGTCATTTAGGAAATGTTTTGTCTTTATTTGTTTTGATTCTGGGTTTAGTGGTCCTTTAAATGTCACTTGCTTAACCCAGGAGGCATCCTAAAATAGACAAGTCACTGGGTCCTGTTGGCATTCATTCCCAAGTTTGGATGGCATTAAATACACTAATAGACAATACTTTATATCTAATATTCCTCCCACACTCCAAAGACATACTGATAAGGAATGAAGATTGTGAGCCTGATATGGGACAGTGACTGACAATGTTTGTAAAGCGCTGCAGAATATGATGGCGCTATATAAGTAAGCATAATAAATAAATAATAAGTACATCATAGAAACTGCATCTGCCCCACAAGACTGGCACATAGCAAATGTGGTACCCATATGAAAAAAGGGATCAAAAATTGAGCGTGGAAAAACTAAGGAAGTCTAACCTTGGCTGAAGGGAAAACATTTGAAGATTTTCTAAGAGATGCCACCCTGGAGTATCTCAATGGCAATAAACATCTATCACAGTATCGTCAGGGATTTATGAAGAATCGGTCCTGATAGATATTTTTTTTTTTTCTCCTCCTTCCCCCTATTAAATTTATTGGGAAAACGCTCACAATTCCTCAGCTAAAATTAACATGCAGTGTTTTTCAAAGATCTATGTTTTTGAAAAAGCAGCTTTTCTGCTGTTCTTTTTTCTGCATTGTGTGGATGAGATTAATCAAATACTCATTAATTTTGCTGGTGCTGTAAAATGTAGCATGTTTACATTTCCATATTTGCAGATGATATTAAGCTATGTAAAGTAATTAAAACTGAAAATAGTAGAATATTACAGGAGATTTGGGGAAGCTGGAGACATTGGTGAAGATATGGAAAAATGACGTTAAAGAGGGCCTTTCACATCCTCATAGATGTGCGCTATTATATACTGTTAGAAAGCTGACAGTGCGCTGAATTCAGCTCACTGAAGGAAGGAACGCTCCACCTGACAGTACAAGTCTATGGAAAAGTACAGTCGGGAGGGGGTCCTCACAGCCCAGCGATGAAGCTGAGCTGTAAGGCCCGACCTGACAGTGGGGAGATATCGGTGCCGAAAATAACTGCACTGATATGACCAGCATCGGGGCTCATACCGGGAAAGCCGACAGTGTGCTGAATTCAACGCATTGCCAGCTTTCTAGTGGTATATAATACTGCACATCTACAAGGACATGAAAGGTCCTCTTTAAAGTAGACAAATTTAAGGTTAAACACAGTATAATATTCTCTGGAAGCCTTGGGCTGTTTCTGGCAAAACCCACAAAATTGGTTTGAATGAATATTGGCGAGGTTCAGCCCTTCGGGTTATTTTGGTGTTATTATTGTTATTTGGTGTATTATTGTACACTGGGGTCTCTTCAGAGCCCAGAGTATAATAAGTGGAGACCCAGGGGAGGTGAGTAAAAATAACAAATAGTTATACTCGCCTTGTCTTATCTCTCCTGGGCATCCTGACGGCATTCGTCAATTGATGCAGAATTTTTTCTTGTATCATTCATTTCTAGGTTTAGTGTTCAATCATGATAAAATGTGGAGACCATTTACTTTACATAATAGGAAACTGCCTAAGGAGTAGATTCCATTAAGGAAAGTGTTGTTTTTTTTTTGTTTTATTCAAGGCTTATTTGTCCAAGTTGCCTTACTGACAGAGTAAAAGGGTTCTATTTGCTATAATAATACATTTTATTTGTATAGCGCTAACACTTTACAAATCGTGGGGTTAAAGTAAAGACAAAATGAGACCTTGCAGAATAATAAGTCATTTCACACAGGGATTGAGGGCCCTGCTTGCAAGACTTTACAATCTATGAGGTAGAGAGGGTGACAGAAGAGGTGGTATAAGAGGTAGCTATAGGCCCACTTAGGGTTGTGCATGTGTACCCACCTCTACAGTAAAAACAGGGATGGGGGCTCTGTTATTCTTAAAATAAAATTAGGGGATCTCAAACTTTTTTTTTTGGATTGGGCCTAACCAGTCAGTCTTTTGTGATGGCAGGGCCTCACCTGCAAAGTAATACTACCACAGTGTGCTATACACATTCCACTGTGCTGTACACCTAATACCCTCACGCATGGCAAACAGATACTGCAGTACATTATACATAATAACCGTAGCAAAACCAAATACCAAATTGCAGCACAAAATACATCCCCAGCAGCATAAAATACTAAAATCCAGCAGAAAATACCTCCCAGAAGAGTCAAACACCACAGTGAAGAGTAAAATGATTCTCCGAACATGCCACACACCAAATTGCAGCACAACATATAGTTGGGAAAAAAAGGATTTAGTCAGCCACCAATTGTGCAAGTTCTCCCACTTAAAAAGATGACAGAGGCCTGTAATTGACATCATAGGTAGACCTCAACTATGAGAGAAAAAATGAGAAAACATATCCAGAAAATCACATTGTCTGATTTTTAAAGAATTTATTTGCAAATTATGGTGGAAAATAAGTATTTGGTCAATAACAAAAGTTCATCTCAATACTTTGTTATATATCCTTTGTTGGCAATGACAGAGGTCGAACGTTTTCTGTAAGTCTTCACAAGGTTGGCACACACGGTTGCTGGTATGTTGGCCCATTCCTCCATGCAGATCTCCTCTACAGCAGTGATGTTTTCGGGCTGTCGCTGGGCAACACGGACTTTCAACTCCCTCCAAAGGTTTTCTATGTGGTTGAGATCTGGAGACTGGCTAGGCCACTCCAGGACCTTGAAATGCTTTTTACAAAGCCACTCCTTCGTTGCCCTGGTGGTGTGCTTGGGATCATTGTCATGCTGAAAGACCCAGCCACGTTTCATCTTCAATGCCCTTGTTGATGGAAGGAGGTTTGCACTCAAAATCTCACGATACATGGCCCCATTCATTCTTTCATGTACACAGATCAGTCGTCCTGGTCCCTTTGCAGAGAAACAGCCCCAAAGCATGATGTTGCCACCCCCATGCTTCACAGTAGGTATGGTGTTCCTTGGATGCAACTCAGCATTCACTCTCCTCCAAACACGAGGATTTGTGTTTCTACCAAACAGTTCTACTTTGGTTTCATCTGACCATATGACATTCTCCCAATACTCTTTTGGAACATCCAAATGCTCTCTAGCAAACTCCAGATGGGCCCAGCTATGTACTGGCTTAAGCAGGGGGACACGTTTGGCACTGCAGGATCTGAGTCCCTGGCGGGGTAGTGTGTTACTGACGGTAGCCTTTGTTACGTTAGTCCCACCTTTCTGCAGGTCATTCACTAGGTCCCCCCGTGTGGTTCTGGGATTTTTGCTCACCATTCTTGCGATCATTTTCACCCCACGGGGTGAGATCTTGCGTGGAGCCCCTGATCGAGGGAGATTATCAGTTGTCTTGTATGTCTTCCATTTTCTAATTATTGCTCCCACAGTTGACTTCTTCACACCAAGCTGCTTTTCTATTGCAGATTCAGTCTTCCCAGCCTGGTGCAGGTCTACAATTTTGTTTCTGGTGTCCTTCCACAGCTCTTTGGTCTTCACCATAGTGCAGTTTGGAGTATGACTGTTTGAGGTTGTGGACAGGTGTCTTTTATACTGATAACAATTTCAAACAGCAGCCATTACTACAGGTAATGAGTGGAGGACAGAGGAGCCTCTTAAAGAAGAAGTTACAGGTCTGTGAGAGATAGAAATCTTGCTTGTTTGTAGATGACCAAATACTTATTTTCCACCATAATTTGCAAATAAATTCTTAAAAAATCAGTCAATCAGTGATTTTCTAGATATGTTTTCTCATTTTGTCTCTCATAGTTGAGGTCTACCTATGATGTCAATTACAGGCCGGCCTCATCTTTCTAAGTGCGAGAACTTGCACAATTGGTGGCTGACTAAATACTTTTTTTTCCCCTCTGTATCACCCTAGCAGTGCTAAACTGATACCACTGTGCAAGACAGAATCCCACCATAGAAATACCAAAAATGCAGCAGCACCAGCAGTGCTAAATAAATACCACACATCACAGCAGGGGCAGACACAGACTGAGGAGGACACCTGTGCAAATAATGTGTCTGGACCCCCCATCCTTATACCTTCCCAAGTCTTTTCACAGTGAGAGAACAGCTACATAAATGTAATCCTCTACAGAAAAGTTGTGTTAATTTTGGAATGGTCATATTACACATGAAGCACCCAAAGATACAGGTTGGTAATATAAAAAAAAATTATAATATGTACAGTACAGACCAAAAGTTTGGACACAACTTCTCATTCCAAGAGTTTTCTGTATTTTCATGACTATAAAAATTGTAGATTCACACTGAAGGCATCAAAACTATGAATTAACACATGTGGAATTATATACTTAACAAAAAAGTGTGAAACAACTGAAAATATGGCTTATATTCTAGGTTCTTCAAAGTAGCCACCTTTTGCTTTGATTACTGCTTTGCACACACTTGGCATTTTCTTGATGAGCTTCAAGAGGTAGTCACCTGAAATGGTTTTCACTTCACAGGTGTGCCCTGTCAGGTTTAATAAGTGGCATTTCTTGCCTTATAAATGGGGTTGGGACCATCAGTTGTGTTGTTCAGAAGTCAGGTGGATACACAGCTGATAGTCCTACTGAATGGAGTGTTAGAATTTGTATTATGGCAAGAAAAAAGCAGCTAAGTAAAGAAAAACGAGTGGCCATCATTACTTTAAGAAATGAAGGTCAGTCAGTCCGAAAAATTGGGAAAACTTTGAAAGTGTCCACAAGTGCAGTGGCCAAAACCATCAAGCGCTACAAAGAAACTGGCTCACATGAGGACCGCCCCAGGAAAGGAAGACCAAGAGTCACCTCTGCTGCGGAGGATTTCATCCGAGTCACCAGCCTAAGAAATCGCAGGTTAACAGCAGCTCAGATTAGAGACCAGGTCAATGCCACACAGAATTCTAGCAGCAGACACATCTCTACAATAGCTATTAAGAGGAGACTGTGCAGCAGGCCTTCATGGTAAAATAGCTGCTAGGAAACCACTGCTAAGGACAGGAAACAAGCAGAAGAGACTTGTTTGGGCTAAAGAAGACAAGGAATGGACATTAGACCTGTGGAAATCTGTGCTTTGGTCTGATGAGTCCAAATTTGAGATCTTTGGTTCCAACCACCGTGTCTTTGTGCAACGCAGAAAAGGTGAACGAATGGACTCTACATGCCTGGTTCCCACCGTGAAGCATGGAGGAGGAGGTGTGATGGTGTGGGGGTGCTTTGCTGGTGACACTGTTGGGGATTTATTCAAAATTGAAGGAATACTGAACCATCATGGTTACCACAGCATCTTGCAGTGGCATGCTATTCCATCCGGTTTGCGTTTAGTTGGACCATCATTTATTTTTCAATAGGACAATGGCCCCAAACACACCTCCAGACTGTGTAAGGGCTATTTGACCAAGAAGGAGAGTGATGGGGTGCTACGCCAGATGACCTGGCCTCCACAGTCACCAGACCTGAATCCAATCGAGATGGTTTGGGGTGAGCTGGACCGCAGAGTGAAGGCAAAAGGGCCAACAAGTGCTAAGCATCTCTGGGAACTCCTTCAAGACTGTTGGAAGACCATTTCAGGTGACTACCTCTTGAAACTCATCAAGAGAATGCCAAGAGTGTGCAAAGCAGTAATCAAAGCAAAAGGTGGCTACTTTGAAGAACCTAGAATATAAGACATATTTTCAGTAGTTTCACACTTTTTTGTTAAGCATATAATTCCACATGTGTTAATTCATAGTTTTGATGCCTTCAGTGTGAATCTACAATTTTTATAGTCATGAAAATACAGAAAACTCTTGGAATGAGAAGGTGTGTCCAAACTTTTGGTCTGTACTGTATATATGCAGACCGGCTTCACATATGATATGTCTACCTCTGAATGGTCAAAAAACAACTGGTTCTTGGTCATGAAAAACATGGCTGAGAATTGGCTATGGTTGTAAGAATATAGCCTTACCATTTACCTTAGCACTCACTTCATGTAAAGCAGACATTTCTGTTACACAGGGCTGCCTTCTTTATATGTAAAGGCAGCACAGTCCTATGTAAGTAAAGTTATAGGCAGTGTGGTCAGGGTGGCAATTCAACCATGGATGCAGCATCAGCCGCCATCACACTCACAGTCCACTGACTCCTCAAACTAGAGACCCTCAGGTTTTGTACAAACTCCAGAGGGGCTGGGGGCAGGTGTAATATAAAAAAAGAAAAACACATTTCCCGATGCTCTGGTGACTGTTACCGCAGTCTGTTTGATCCAGCGCTGTGCTTCAGTCCTCAGAACCCATGCACCCCACGTCAACACTGAGGCCTATCAGCAGCCTCAGTTGTTGCTGAAGAGGGATCAGTGACATATGTGAGAGACACACCCCAGAGTATCATGAGTGGAAGCCCAGGAGAGGTGAGCATCACTGTTTGTTACATTTCCTCACCTTCCCTGGAAGAGCTTCCTGTCTCCAGTACCAGTCTATGATGCCTCTGCCTCCAGATTAGAGCATAAGTCAGCAGACTGCATACCTCCCAACTTTTAAAGGACAGAAAGAGGGACAGAATGACCGTCGTGCTTTGCGTGCCACGGCAAATTCAGCTCCACCAACTTCTGTGTTGACTCCGCCCATTCTCATCCATTTTTCTTTGTGCCCCCACACAGTATAATGCTCCTACAGTCACCCTAACATTATATGCCCCAGTTTAAACTGGAGGGGAGCATTAAACTATGGGGCAACTGGAGGGTGACATTAAACCGTGGGGATAGTTGGAGGGGGAACATTAAACTGGGGGAAGCTGGAGGGAAACATTAAACCGTAGGGGTAGCTGGAGGCTGGCATTAAACTGGGGGCAACTAAAGGCGGACATCTCTACCTCCAGCTACTCCCAAGGTTTAATGTCCCCTTCCAGTTGCCTCCAGTTTAATGTACCCATCCAGCGACCCCCACTATTTAATTTCTCCCAACAGCTGCCCTCCAGTTTAATGTCCCTCTTCATCTGCCCCCAGTTTAATGCCCCTCTCCATCTGTCCTCAGTTTAATGACCTCCTCCATCTGTCCTCAGTTTAATGCCCTGCTCCATATGTCCTCAGTTTAATGCCCTGCTCCATCTGTCCTCAGTTTAATGCCCTCCTCCATCTGTCCTCAGTTTAATGCCCTCCTCCATCTGTCTCTAGTTTAATGCCCCCCCTCCATTTGCCCCCAGTTTAATGTTCCCCCTCCATCTGTCTACAGTTTAATGTCCCCCTCCATCTGCCCCCAGTTTAATGCCCCTCTCCATCTGTCCTCAGTTTAATGCCCTCCTCCATCTGTCTCTAGTTTAATGTTCCCCCTCCATCTGCCCCCAGTTTAATACAACCCTCCATTTGCCCCCAAAGATTAATATAATTAAACCACTGATACTCACTTCTTCTCACACACCTGCTTGTCTCTCAGCAGTCTCTTCTACCAGAGTCTTCAGGGAGCTACAAGCATGATGTGAGTGACATCATCACATCGCGCCTAAAGCTCCCGGAGCCGAAGCACACAGGGGGCAGAGTGGTGAGGCAGGAGCTGTGTGCGGACGGCTCCTGCTTCATCATTGTATTCAACTCATCTGCGTCCGGAGGACGCAGATGAGTTGACACCAAGACATACCTCCCGACGACCAGGATTGTGGGACAGGACCCGAATCTGGTTGGGAGGTTGAACTGGTTGAACTACTTCTGGGTGAAGGACCTGTTATCACAAGTCCTTCAGTATTTCTAGACACAGAGAATGCACTGATAATGCAAAGGTGGCATGATCAATGCAGTGCCTGCTTTAAAGTAGCTGCTTTGTGCCAAACTTGAAATTACAGGGACCTGAGCCTCACCTGCCAGCAAGCTGCACCTAACAGTTTGAGAAACCTTGGATTAAAGAATTTTCTGCTGTCATTGATGTAACAAGGAACTATGGGACGTGTAGCACAACTTGGAACTGGGCTAATGGAATTAAAGAGGACCTGTCTCTTTTTCATTTACATTGCAGGTATAGACAGTCATTTTCTAATATACTGTAACTAAAAGTGCTAAAAATAAAGATGGTTTATTTTTTGTATGTAACAATAGGCCAGCAGTAACTTCCACCTCACTAAACATTCATGCCTAAACATTTATCTCTATGGCATATTCTTGATAGTGGCAGTTATGGGTGCTGCAGCAGTGTCCCATAGACTTGAATGGGACACAGCTTTAGTACTTACAACCATCATTATCAATAATACAGTGAGTAAACTGCATGCTCTGAGAAACAGTCATACCCCACTGAACTAAAATTGATGACCTATCTTAATCCTTTCCAGTTCTTTGCTATTGATGACCAAGGGAGGATTGGGACCTGAAAGTGGCCCTGGAAAAAAATTTAAAGTGGTCCCTGCTTTACATGGAGGCAGAGGCAGCAGTCCTATGTAAATTACCATGTCATACTGAAGCTGTAACTTACACAGGACTGCTGCCTCTCACTCCATGTAAAGCAGACATTTCTGTTACACAGGGCTGCCTGCTTTATATTTATACCCAACAAATGAACCACCTCTCAATAAACTAAGCCACAACAACCGATCAATACAATAAGCAACACAAAAAATATATGACTCCTCAATTTAGAGGCCTTCAGGATTTGGACAAACTCCAGAGGGGCAGGGGGCAGGTGTAACATAAAAAAAGAAAAACACATTCCCTGGCACTCACATTCACTCAAACTCCGTGCTTCGGTCCTCGGAATGTATACAACCCACGTGACCGCTGAAGTCAATCAGCAGCCTCAGTGGTCGCTGTAGAGAGGCCAGTAATGTATGTGAGTGACATCACCAATCCCTCTCCAGTGACTGTCTAACTGGCTTCAATGGTCACGTAGGGTGCAGGGGGGAATGAGGTACGGTGTACAACCAAACGGGCTGCAGTATCAGACACTGGTATGCCGGGGACAGGTGAGTATGTGTTTTTTTTTTTTTACTTAATGTTACTCCTCTTTGAGAATAATGTCCCATAGTGCACACAGTATAATGTCCCACATTGGCCCCTCCACACACTATAATGTCCTATAGTGGCCCCTCCATGCAATATAATGTCCCATAGTGGCCCCTCCACACAGTATAATGTCCCATAGTGGCCCCTTCACATAGCATAATTTCCCATAGTGGCCCTTTCATACAATACAATATAATATCTCACAGTAGCCCCTGCACACAGTAAAATGTCCCATAGTAGTCCCTCCACACAGTATAATGTCCCATATTTGCTCCTCTATAAACTATAATGCCCTATAGTGGCCCCACCACACAGTAAAATGTCTCACAGTGGCCCCTCCACACAGTATAATGTCCTATAGAGGCCCTTTCACAGACTATAATGCCCTATTGTGGCCCTTCCACACAGTAAAATGTCCCATAGTGGCCCCTCCACAAAGTATAATGTCCCATAGTGGTCCCTCCACACACTATAATGCCCTATAGTGGCTACTCCACACACTATAATGTCCTATAGTGGCCTCCACACACTATAATGTCACACAGTGGCCCCTCCACACACTATAATGCCCTATAGTGGCCCAATAACAGGCCTCAGTTGTCTCTGACATAATTCATGATGTCTCTAAGACCAGAAGAGGCCGGAAGACCCACCCCGGAGCCCAGGAAAGGTGAAAAACACTGTTTATTTTGTTTGATTACCTCCCCTGGACCTCAGCGTATTATACCCCAAAGTGTAATAGCCGTTTCGATTAGGACTTGTGCGGTCCAAACAAAACCACTGGGCGAGATTTGTGCAACACTTTACGGCTGCAGACCAGTGCAGGGGGACACTATGCTAGTTGGATTTACAACCAGATCCTCCTAGCTTTTGAACAGAAGTGTCCCATTTGCTTTATATTTACCTCTGATGAAACTGGGGGCTTGTCCCCCCCAGCAGGTAACCCCAGCAGTAACCCCAGCAGGTAACGGGCCCTATATACTTTCCGATCCCCAGGGTCCTGCTCACGGCCGCCTAGCTTCCCCTTCTGTGTGCAGGGGCCACTATGGCGCATAATAGTGTGCACAGGAATGAGGTTTTTTGGGGGGGTTGGAGGGGGCGGTCCGGGGGGGCGGCAGTTCAGGGGAAGGGGGGTGCCCCATGTCAAATGTTCGTCTTGGGGCCCAGCCATTCCTAGTTACACCACTGTATACATACCTCTCCCTGTCTATGCTAAGTATGGAGACCAACAGCTGAGCAAACTAATTTGGTTTCTTACTCTGGCTAGTCAGACTTCAGTGGCCGTGTGTGTGCCACTATAGGTATAGTGAACAGTGTCTTTCGCCATAAGTTGATAAACATAGATGGATGTGCTGTCTGTATATATTATTTCCCCGATAAAAACAATCATGTGGGGGTTATGGTACAGTGGCGCATCATTGAGGTGAGTGGTGATATTTTGGGGTTTATAACCTTGAAATGGCCAGATATTATGCATAAGATTGGGCATTGTATGGTCTACGTAAAATAAGGTTTATTGAGTCACTGCTCACCCCTAAGCTCATTTATCCAGGCAGCTGGTCCGTTCTTATGAAAATACGTTATCAACACCTATATTTTAGTGTACTTTTCATTTTCAAGGTTGAGTTCATCCAACACATACTCTTAGCGCCACCCAGTGGTCCCCGCTCTGAAGGTATAGAGCGTGGGATGCTGGGATGCATTCGGCAGCAACAGTCAGGGTAGGGGCCAGGCCTCAGGGCAGGTAGCTTGTCGGCCCAGTGGCCCATATTACAGTCAGGCCAACAGGAATTTTCCTGGTGATATAAATGGCCAATCCACCCCTGTTGATGACCTATCCTCAGCTCCTTCAAACAGAAGATCAGCAAGGATCCCAGGCGTTGAACCCCACTGCTCTCTTATTGATGATCTATCCTGAGGATAGGTCATCAATAGCAAGGAATTGGAATACCCTTGTTATGAGGCTGGGGTCCTCACTCCAGCCTCATGACATTGGTCAGAGAAAGCCTTACAACCTGACTGCAGTCTACTTTATTAGGACAATACAGCACAGGCAGCAGAGATTGGCACTCATCTCTGCTGTCTGGAGAATTCAGTACAGTGACCTCTACAGGAAGCAGAGATGAGTGCCAGTCTCTGCTGCCTGTGAGTGTATTGTTATTACAAGGAAGACTGTGGTAAGGTTATTAGTCTTTACCCGACATGTGTCATGATGCTGCAGGGCTCCTACCCCCCCAGACTGGTTACAGTTGTACCCTCTGGGACCACTGTCATTATGCCCTTGGACATGAGCCTTTTGAAATGTCATGTTATTTTCTGTGTGCACTGACTTACGAAGAATTAGGCTAAGGCCCCACATTGCGGAAACACAGCAATTTTCTTAGCTGTGGTTCATTACATGGGGCCTTAGCCTTAGAGAAGAAGAGAAGAAGGAAAAAAAAGAGTGTTGCTGCTGAATTGAAGATTTACTAAGAGCTTCCTCTGTTGGTAACATCTGATTGAAAGATGTCTCAGCAGCGGGAGCCCCAGCTACTCATTGTTAGTTAATGTTCCCATATTTCGCTAAGGGGTTTTCAAAGTCTGACTTTCCTCTTTAAGGCTAAGGCCCCATGTAGTGAAACACAGCTAAAAAACACTATGGAAAAAAATGCAGCAAAAACGCATTGAGTTTTTTCAGCAGCGTTTTTCATGGCTTTTTTGCGGCATTTTTCTCCGCGTTTTTTTCTTCCCTTATTAAATCTATGGAAATTAAATATAGGAAAACACTCGCATTTTCACAGCTAAAATTGACCTGCTGTGTTTTTCAAAAACGCCTTTTTTTTTTTTTTTGAAAATGTAGCTTTCCTACAGCATTTTTTTTTTCTGCACTGTGTGGGGGATGAGATTAACCAAAATCTCATTCACTTTGCTGCTACTATAAAACGCAGCATTTTTTTCCGCTGCATCTCCGCCAAAGCAAATGAATAAAGGTGGTGGTCTTTCCAGAAGAAACTTGCAGTTCCAGCGAAACCATGAAATCAACCCCCTGACAAAATTTAGACTCATTTAGACTGAGAGCAGTACTTACCAAATCAAATTTGTCTAGCAATCAAATGAATGGGTTTTTAAGCAATGCGTCGCTAACCTGTCGCTATCCGGTGCCTATAGAGTTTCCCGAGATTTTCACTCGGATTGGCAGCGGATGGACTCAAGCGCAAGTGTGAACACACCCTTAGTTGTGTTTTTAATTTATATCGAACACTGTCATTGGTCACCCTTACTTAGCTGTCAGCATTATTGATCTCAGTGCTATAGGGTGCAGAGACTCGCTCTCCCTCTTGACATATTTTACATATTAAAATTCAGATGCCTTTTTCATATGTGCAAAATCAAGACAGTGAAGGGTCCTCTTTAAGTGTCCCTGTAAGACTGCAGCCACATGTTGCGGACGATCTGCAAATTGTGTTGCAGATTTTACTGCATTTTTGTTGGGCGATAGCAATGAGTGGATTGAGCAGAAGGGATAAGTGTAAATGCTTCCTTTATATTACTATTCCTTTTAAAGCCACTCTTCACTTTGACTCAAAAAAACACTGCAAAATCTGTAAACCAAAGAAGTGTGGCCTTAGCCAAACGCAGTGCCTTCCAATGTGCTAAGGTACACTGTATGTGGCTCTCAGCTGCAGAAACTGTTGTTTGCAACAGTGTCAGAGGCATATGAATGCTATTTGGGTCTATTTGGTTTCTTTATATTTAATATTGTACATCATATGATATTTTATAGAGCACTTTATATTTTTGTAAATAGATCTAAACCTAGGAAAGGCCCAGCTGAAAGGAAAATTTCCCACTGTACAATTATTTTTCAAGAATGTTAAGCATGTTTGGTACTTACATGACAAAGCTTGTTTCCCCTCAATGCCTGATAGTGGACGTAGCTACAAGAGAATAAAGCTGTAGAGTGACATTGCTATTACTATGCTGCTGCTTTGAATCAGGTGACATCTGTCATTTGGACAGGGGTTTATGGCTGATACAGGCCAGTGATGCAATGAAGGAATCACTCATATGAATGATCCTGCCAATATGGAAAACAATATGGAATTGCTCTGAGTCTGTGCAAATTGCCAAATGATTGGCCATGTCCAATCATGCCAAACACACGATCAAGACATCGGCTGCAGCCACCTGAAGTCTAAGGTATGGCCACCTTAGGCCGGGGCCCCACGTGGCGTAAACGGCGCAGAAAAAAAAAACGTGGTGTTTTACAGTCACAGCAAAGTGGATGGAATTCGCCCACTTTACGTTAAAATACGCGTTGCGGTTTTGGAAATTGCAGCATTTCAATTATACCTACGGAAACACCGGCAGTTTTCCTATAGGTATAATTGAAGCAGAAAAAAGCGCTGCGGGAAAAACCACAATACATTTCTGCCGTGGTATTTCCTGCAACGCTTTTTTGCTGCGGCCCACTACGTGGGGACCTAGTCTAAAAGATAACAACTGGTCAGCCATAGCCAAAAATCGATGCGTTGCCACCATGGTTTTTCCCGCAGAAGCGCTGCGGGACACCATGTGGGGCCTTAGCCTTAAGATGTTTTTGTAAAGGTGAAATTGAATCAGAATGAATAATAAAGGAATCATAAGGATATGTTATATTTTTTAATATTCAAATGACAAGCAATAAATGTGTAGCTTCGAGCTATCCTCCCATTATGATGAGAATTAGAGTCCTGCACATTGACTTTCTCCATGTCTATTTATGGTTTATTATGGTTAAAAAAGCAGGGGAATATGTCAGTGGAAGTGACAAGGGTGAAATGTGGTATAAAAATTTATGATTGATCATTGCATCAGTTTTTATTATTTTTCATTATTAAACAAAGGTGCTATTCATCCTTTCCTCTGCAAAAGTGGTCTGCCCTGAATTATTACTCATTTGTTGACTTCTTGTACAGGAGAAGGAAGTGTGGATGAGAAGGGAGTACATATTTGCTGGCATTTGAGGGACCTCCTGGCTGCTATTTATTTTGATTGGCAATGGGGAGGGATAAAGCTATGAATAAAAGGCTGGAACTTAAGTGGGCCATACACTTTAGATAGCTGTTGGCTGAATGTTCATTCAGATAACGGCTATTCCTCCCAGGCCTACGCATGCATATGTTTTCAATAGGAAGAGGGAGAAAAAGGCCATTTTACAGGGGCTAATTGGGCCAATTATTGGGCATAAATGTTTGTAGGAACACTTGCTCCCACTAATTGGCCCATGTAAAGGTGATGGTGATCATCCCACAAACAAGCAAACAGGTAATTTGTCAGATACACAGCGACCTGTGTAAAGAGGGATGTGCTGCTTATACACAATAAAATTGTAGTGGGAACAAACAAACCTTTTACTAAAGGAACCCATCTAAAAAACTGATGCAAACCAGTGTCATTAGTGGAGTTATATCATCAGTCCAGGTAGTAGAGTGTTATGCCACTGCTAGATATCCCTGACAGCGGCTTATCTCCTATGAGAAAAAGGATCGGGTATGTTGAAACCCATTGTTCCTGATCCTTCATTTGCTATCAAGGGAGAGCTGATATACCCCCATATAGTTAAGATGTGTAGAAAGAAATGGAAAAAAAAACAGCACAGAGCGCTAATAGTGTAAAACCAAAGGATGATAGATATCAGAACACTGATACAAATTGCTCACCTTGGTGGGTTGTGATCAGCTCACAACAACTTAAAAGGCATGTAGAATCAGATTATCTTTATTGGGACCTTGTAAAGCAGCTGCTAGCCTCGGAACCGTGGTGTGAAGCACGTGTGGAAGAATCCAGATGCAGGTAGAAATGAGGAGGCAGATGAGCGCTGGTCCAGAATAAATGTAGTCTTTAATCCATTTGAATAAAACACATGACGCATTTCGGTACAAGCCCTTTTTCAAGGGCCCTTGAAAAAGGGCTTGTCCCGAAATGCGTTGTGTGTTTTATTCAGTTGGATCGTTGTGTGTTTTATTCAATTGGATTAAAGACTACATTTATTCTGGACCAGCACTCATCTGCCTCCTCTTTTCTACCTGCATCTGGATATAGTTGAGATGGTCAGCCAGTCTCAACAAAATTGGCTCAGCCAAAATTCACATAATGTACTGTATATGGACACCACTGTACTGTAGAGGTATTGTGGCTACCCTTTGGTGGGTTGAAAGTGGAAGGGATTGTAGCTACATTTAGGTGGTTATTCTGTCTTGTGAACTGCTGCATATATAAAGGGTTTGTTATTGCTTACATGCTACCGGCATTGAGACTAGAAGTAGGCAGACTGTGGATGGAAATTGGAGAGCATTGTGGCTAGCAATAGGGAGTTGAGGTTCACAGTCTGTGGGTAACAGTGGAGGACTACGACTGACATTTTGGTTGGTTGACAATGGAGAATACACTGTAGCTTACACTGTGGCTAGCACACATTGCAGAAATGCAGTGTTTCCAGTCTTTGAGAAAATTCAGAAAAAAAAATCTTGTGATTTATAGTCCCAGTAAAGTTAAAGAGATTTTATTTAATGTCATCCCCACAGTATTGAAAGAAATGCTGCAAAAAACACAGCATGGTAATTTTACCTTTAAAAACACTGAATTTTTCCCATAGACTTACAGATGTAGAAAGTTCTGCAATTGGTTATACTGCTACAGCATGATATGTTATTACAGAAGACAACAAACACAAATGAAAAGCAATAAAAAAACCAATGAAAAACATTTTTCAAACATTGTTTTTTGTTGTCTTCTGTGATAAAATATCATGCTGCATCAGTTTAACCAATTGCAGAAGTTTGGGTTAACATCTACATCTGTATATGGGGGAGATGCAAAATGCTGCGGAAGAAGCAGTGAAAAAGTCAAGTGTTTTTCTCTAGCGTTTTTTTTTAGCTGCATTTGATACATGTGGCCTTAGCCTTAAAGAGGTTATCCACTCATAGAACTTTTTTTTTTATATATATAAATAAGCCATAACCTACTGGAGTATCCCCAGCAGGTAATGGCCTATTTATTTACCGATCCTCGCTCCTGCTGTGGCCGCCTCCGCATCCCTTTCTGCTATTGGATGCAGAAGGGGGAATCAGAAGTGTCTGTGAGTGGCAGCGGGCATCGATAAGTGAGGCCAAATACTACTATTATTATACTCTGGGGTATTTTCAGACCTCGGAGTAACCGGAGGCCCAGGGAAGGTGATAAACATAAAAACCAATGTTACTCACCTCTCCAGTGATCCGATGTTACTCCCAGCAGGCTTCAGCCTTCTTTGGTGATGTCCCAGGCGTCATGTGAGCCAGGCCGATGTCATTATGTTGCGACACTGGTCTGTGCGACATTGAAGAGGGCCGAAAGCAGGGAGTGCAGCGGAGCCCAGGTAAGTAACACTGGTTTTATGTTTGTCACCAACTGGGTCTCCGATCATTATACTCTGGGGTCTTTTAGACCCCAGAGTATAATAATAGTTCATGGGTGGGTCACTATGGAGCATAATACTGTGTGCAGGGGCCATAATGGAGTATAACACCGACTGCAGGGGCCACTATGGAGCATAATACCGTGTGCAGGGGCCGCTGCGTGGCATAATACCGGGTGCAGGGGCCGCTGCGGGGCATAATACCGTGTGCAGGGGCCGCTGCGGGGCATAATACCGTGTGCAGGGGCCGCTGCGGGGCATAATACCGTGTGCAGGGGACACTGTGGAGCATAATACTGTGTGCAGGGGCGGCTGCGGGGCATAATACCGTGTCCAGGGGCCACTGAGGGGCATAATATCGTGTGCAGGGGCGGCTACAGGGTATAATACCCGTGTGCAGGGGTCGCTGCGGAGCATAATACCGTGTGCAGGGGCCGCTGCGGGGCATAATACCATGTGCAGGGGCGGCTGCGGGGCATAATACCATGTCCAGGGGCCACTGAGGGGCATAATATCGTGTGCACGGGCGGCTGCAGGGCATAATACCGTGTGCAGGGGTCGCTGCGGAGCATAATACCGTGTGCAGGGGTCGCTGCGGGGCATAATACCATGTGCAGGGGCCACTGCGGGGCATAATACCATGTAATACTGTGTGCAGGGGCCGCTGTGGGCCATAATACTATGTAATACTGTATTAAAAAAAAAACACCTACTCACCTGTCCCTTGTGCTCCGATGTCTCCCACCACAATCTGGTTCTGCTGCTTCGGTGTTTTCTTCTGGCGGATGTCCCCACCGCACATGACCGCTGAGGTCGCTGACATGGGACATCACAGTGCTGTGGGGAAGAAAACACCGGAGCAGCAGGACTGGAACGCGCTGGTAGACACCGGAGCACCTTCCCCAGCCTCATATTAAAAAAGTGGTTGTCCTGGACAACCCCTTTAAAGTGGCACTTGGGCTTTATTAAAGGGTCTTTCCAGCTCATTTTTATTGATGTTCTATCCTTAGGACAGATCAATAAGAGATCAGTGGACCCCCCTTCTGATCAGCTGTATGAAGGGGCTATGGCGCCTGTTTATATCACACTCTGTCTGTTTATAGTGACCGTGTGATGTAATTACAGCCTTGTCACATGGACGTGTATAGGACGAGGCTGTAGTTTCATTACATGGCCGCTATGAGATGAATGACACTATGTAAACAGAGAAGCTGTCACGGCGCTTACAGATACCACAGTTCATTCAAACAGCTGATTAGTAGGGGTCCTGGGTTTTTGAGCCCCACTGATTAGTTTATTAATGACCTGGAAAACCTTTTAATTAGGTAACACCTGGGTCATTATTAATAAGGGGCACTATTTATACAGGGTACAAACAGATATTAATATAAAGATGCACTTGGGAGTATTATTCATTATGGGGGGTTATATCATATATTTTATGATTGGGGTAGCAGCAGGATGGTTGTGCAGGTGAGGACAATGTGGGTTGGATGCCTGGAAAAGTGAGGAGCCAAAGATATCTGTGTTGCAAACTTTACAGAGACAAGTCACAGCTGGAAGAAGTGGTCATGGCGGTCCAGAGGGAAGAGAAGGGAAATGTGAAGGATTAGTCAGAGACGTCACCTGTAAGTCACAAAATGTTACTGCACTATATTCACCTAAATGATAGAGGATAAATACCTGATTGATGGGGGTCTGTCTGCTGAGTCCCCCACTGGGCCTGATAATTGGGATTTTTCCCCCTACTGGGTGGGAATTCAGCATGGCTGCAGCCATATATAGGTGTGTCACTTGGTGGATGGACGAACCCGCGTGGCTCTCATTCAACTTCGATGGGAGTGCCGAAGATACCTGAAGTCCAATACTCAGCTATCTGCGGCGCTCCTATAATAGAGAATGGAGGCCATGCGAGCTCATCCATCCACCAAGCAGAAGATGTGTGAAGTTACTTTCATTGTTAATGCCGTGTTGTTGATTTCTGATACTGAAGTAATACAGGAAGAAGAGTTTTTAAAAACTGTTTCATAAGTTTGTGTATGTTTATTGTACGACAATAACAGCGTGTGACGCTAACAGCATGTAAACGCAATTTTATATATATATTTTTTTCGGGGGAGGGGGGCGTCTTTCAATAGTCCGCCTCAGGCAGCAAAGAAGCTAGGTTCACCACTGTATTCACCGTGTAAATTGTGCTCAGCCTGCAGTCTTATGTTTTGATATGGTCAAGAACATTTTTGGTGACTCTCGTCTAGAATTTATAGTAATGCTTACCTTATTCCATAAAGAGATATAAACAATTTCTTTTATTTTCAGAAAAGCTACATTTGATGTTTTACCAGCTGATCCGCAGGGTCACGAGTGTTGGACCACCACTGATCTTTAATTGATGACCTATCCTAAGGATATTGTCTAGCAGCAAATTGTATTATTGACTTTTCTTTGACTTTTGTATTTAATTTATTAAGCATCAAATTCACAAATATGTAATTTTCTTCTTGTATACCCCTAAAACCACCTCCTCGCCATGCCCTCTTTCTGTAAGTGTCCCACAAGGCTCTGTTCTAGGACCCCTCCTGTTCTCCATCTACACCGTCTGCATTGGCTAACTCATATAATCTCATGGTTTTCAATACCATTGCTATGCCGACGACACTCAAATATGTCTTTCTGGACCAGACATTGCTGTTCTGCTGTCCAGAGTTCCAGAGAGTCTAGCTGCTGTAGCCTATTTTTTCTCCTCCTGCTTCCTCAAACTCAACATGGAGAAAACAGAGTTAATCATCTTCACCCCACCTTGCAAGGCCCCCCTATCTGACCCATCTATCAAAGTTAACAGCACTACACTTACCCCAGTCCCAGACCCCGATGCCTTGGGATAACCTTTGACTCTGACCTATCCTTCAACCCACACCTCTAACCCCTCAACACCTCCTGCAGCTTCCAACTCAAGAACATCCATCAAATCCGCTCCTTCCTCACCACTGAAACTACAAAAATGCTAGTCCACGCCCTCATAATCTCCTGCTTAGACTACTGTAACACCCTTCTCCATGGCCTCCCAGCTAACACTCTCACCCCCCTCCAGTCCACCTTAAACTGTGCTGCTCGCTTAATACACCTCTTCACCCGATGCCCAGCGAATAGAGTTCAAAGAATTAACGCTGACATACAAAGCCATTAACAACCTGTCCCCTCCATACATCTCTGATCTAATCTCCCCCTACCTGCCCACACGTAACCTCCGATCCTCCCAAAACACAACCGTCTCCAAGACTTCTCCCATGCATCCCCCATACTCTGAAACTCACTAACACAACACATAAGACTGTCCCCCACAGTCACAAGCTTCAAGAAGACCTTGAAGAATCACCTATTCAGGAAGGCCTACAACATCCAAAAACACGACTGTCACCATACCATCATCTGAACAGCCTCTGCCATCACCTATTATCGCTAGCCCTCTTTCCTCATAGATTGCAAGCCCTTGCGGGCAGGGCCCTCTATCCCACTGTGCCAGTTGGTTACTGTTAGTATTGTATTTTTTCGTACATTTTGTGTAAGGTATGTAAACCCTCAATTGTACAGCACCATGGAATTAATGGCGCTCTATAAATAAGTAATAATAATAACATTTGAATTTGGTTCACCAGATCAGATGCAACATGTAAAGATCTCCGTATACATCATAAAGATGTCCATATACATAGCAATTGTGCCATGGTACGCTGTTTTCCACAAAATGACTCGGTTCGTATAGGAGAAGCATATAAAAAAAATAATTCTGGACAGGTGGAAAATATATCGAGTTATTAGGCCACATTGCTATACTATTCACAAGCAATGGATCTTTGGGTAAAACAAAATTATTATTTCACCGGAAGAACTTGATAACAATTGTATAGCATGGAAGTGGAAATGTAAATTCTTTGAGTTGTCAGAAGACAACGTACAACGTTTTTGCATTGGCAAAAGTAAACCTAATGTGCTCAGGGAAACTAAAAAGTAGCAGTTTTAGCATAGAAATTATGATACATGTACATCATTGTATGTGTTTTAAAATATTTTTAAAACTGTAAAATAATCACACTTATACATCACTGAAATCATACATTTTTATAGTGTCTTATTTATATACTGATGAACATTGCCACCTAGTGGACAATAGCCTGATATTCAGGCACATGTAACAATTTATTGCAGGCTTACATTACGGTTCCCCTTTGTTGTTATCATCACTCAGACTAAACATTACAGTTTGCCTAATTGATGGATACATACAGAAGACTTTCCATTTGTATCCATCCTTGAAGTAAATATTAAAATAAAAATGTTAGGTCCCTTCTGTCAGCTTCCCATTTTTATTTTTTTTATGGAAACAATAAAACAGTATGCCCCTAAAGACAAATTAATGTTAAAAAACTGAAGCATAATCCTGTGTTTAATAAACATCATAGAAATATATATGTCTTAAAGTTATTATACTAGCACAGTATTTTATTGGATGCCCTATTGCAAATTATATACATTTTTGCATCAGTGTTTTTGTTTCTTTACACATCGGTTATTAATTGTAAATATCACAATATTATCAATGTGAAAAAAAAGCCAGCTACGGAATTGAGTATAATACGGCAGGTTCATTCAGTGGGGCAGTGGGACCTAACATATTTATTATAATTACACCAGAAAAATGGTGTAAATTATAGCTAAGATCTGTGCCGTCTCCTAGATTTCAGACTTTGGCCCATTGACATCCTGAAATGCACAAAAATGATTAAAAAGCATATGCATCTCACAGCAGATCAGATGATTAAGGCACACTATTTGACAATTTTAACACCTTCCCATCACAGCCATTTTTTTTTTTGTGGGACAAATTGTACTTCATAATGGTACCATTTAATATTCCATACAATGTAATGGGAAGCTGGAAAAAAATCAGAATGGGTTGGAATTATGCTAGGTTCACACTAGTGTTTTATCTCCATTGGAGGACCGGAACAACAGAGAGGTTGACCACTAAAATAGCGGTAACATGCGGATTTCGAAGGACCCCATTGACTATAATGGGGTCCATTGGGTGTCTGTCATCTTAAAATTGCAAATGGTGGAAGAAAAAGCCCTTCGATTTTCAGGTGGACACTGCGATGGAGTCTTCAGTGTAGACTCCGGCGCAGATGTGAATGTAGCCTTAGAGAACTCTGTGTTTGCGCAATTTTCTTATAGGCTTCATTTTACAGCGTTCATTGTGCAGCCAAAATGACATGTCAGCTGTATTCTGTGGGTCGGTACTATTACGTAGATACCAAATTTATACATATTATTTGTAACAAGGCCCCATGTTGTGGAGATCCAGCGCTTTTTTGCTGCTGTGGAAACGCAGCAGAAAAAAAAGCTGCATTTTACAGTACTAGTAAAGTGTATGTGATTTAGTGTAATCTCATCCACACAATGTGGAAAAAAAAAGCAAAGAAATTCCCCTAAAGTTTCCCTAGATCCCAAGTAAAAATAAATAAATAAACAGAAACAAATTAGGTATCTTTACATCTGAAAATGCCTGAACTACAAACATATAAAAAATTATTTTTTTTTCCCATACGGTGAACGCCGCAGTACAAAAAAATTGTTTGAACTGCTGTTTTTTCATAATTTTCCTTCCAAAAGATTTGAATGAACAGTGATCAAAACATCGGAAATTTCCCAAAATGGTGTAAATCAAAACTACATATGGCCCTGCAAAAAAGATGCCTTATGCATCCCTACATGATGAAATATAAAAAAAAAAATTATGGGTGTCAGATTTTGGCAAATCCAAGTTTTGGATTTTTGTTACGATATTAAAGCATAATAAAAACTATATAAATTTGATATGACATGGTAACATGTCATTTTGGCTTCACAGTGAAGGCCATGAAAACAAAATCCATAAGAAAATGTGCAAATGCAGTTTTTAAAAATCCCTCATTCTGAATTTGTTTGCAGCTTCGCAATACATCGTACAGAATATTAAATGGTACCATTAGCAAGTACAATCCATCCCAAAAAAAAGATTAGCCCTTATATAGCTCTGTGAATGGAAAAATAAAAAAAGTTATGACATTTGGAATTTGGGGAATAAAAAATAAAAATCAGAAAACAAAGGGAAGGGATTAAAATATAAGAGCCAAGGATTCTTTCCTTTGGGTTGTGGTACTTATTTTTTTTAGTTAATGTTATTTATAGGTCAGTAAGGCAGTAATGTTTTTATTGTGAATATTGGAGCATATATCGGTCTGTTACTCTGAAATACAGGGGCTTCATGTTTTACCCTATAGGGTTAAGTCAGTATGCATGAACCTATATGGGCGCTAGATTAGATATAGACATGTGTAGTCTAAAGTTCTCTGCATGTGAACTAAACAATAGCAACAAGCTTACTGATATGTAAGTCTAAATTGATTGTATTACATGTAAAGTGTGTAATGTCATGTAAGATGACTGAAAGTACAACTAACCAGACAATACAAAGACTTCTGTGACTGTGTTAAAGTAGATAAGGGTAAGGGAGGATCAAATGGTTCTTATCTACTGTAACACTGTGTTTTGTAATTGAAAAACCATATCCGTGTTGCTGAGTGAGGAAATTGTAGTAAAGTTTATTGTTAGGTTGTTGCACAATTGAAACACTGGTTTGAAGTCACTTTAAATATATTGTTACAGAACTGCATTGTAAATATTTGGTTAATATTCAATTATTATTAGAAAATTTCCTTTTACAAACAATCTATTTTGATAATAAGCCAGCAAAGCTGCTGGCAAGAATCATCAGCAGAATACAGGTCCTGCATAGGACAGCTGGAACCATGCAAATAATCTACAGAAACTAACACTACAAGGTACCATGGGTGAACCACAACGTGGGGCCTAAACAGTCTAAATGGTTCTTCTGCTTACAAAATCCCTTGACATTAACCTGATCCCAAAGTATCCTCTACTGGGAGACACAACAATCTGTTTTCTCACACCTGAAATCTTTTTGGAAACCTAGTAGAAAGGGTTAACTTTTTCTGCAGTGCCACCAAAGGGGAAATGAAACATTATCAATTACTTTTGAGTAAAGCAGCAGAAGGCAAGTCCTTTAAGAGCGAGATGTTCTTTGTAGCTACTACAGTATCTACTCACCTCGAGGGATGAGGATCCTGAACAGAGGACCACCTTGTACAAAGTCAAAATTCCTGACTAGGATATATAAAAATATTTTTTTTTAAACTGGACAAGCCATTTAATATGCAAATTTTACAGCAGATTCTCCTGAACTCTTCTGGTTTGTCAGATGATGAAATATGCTTTGGCCATGAAAAAAAAATTCATGGAAATCTCCTTTGAACATTTTACACATTGACACGCTACTCAAAGATTCCATCCCTGAACACTCTAAAATTAATTTTAGGTCTCATTCACAAGACCGAGTGTGCAGGCTGAGTGCGTGCCATTTTTATTTTTTTTTTTAAAGGAAGGCACTGGGGTCATACACAGATATGATCAAGATGATATCCAAATGCCTATTGGGCTACATGCGCAATTGGGCCGCCATTTTCCGGTGGTCTGTCACAAGAGCGTGGCAGAGCCGATTTCGCATGCGCAGTCACGAGAATTCGCTGCCAGCGAGAGCTGAGAAGATAGAAGACCAAGAGGGGAGTCACCGCACTGGTGCTCGCAGAAGAGAAGGAACGCCCAGGGTACTCCATGGTGCTCATTTACATACATGAAGAAACAAATTATCTTGGAATCGGCTGGGAGAAGAAAATAAGAAAAGGTATTAGAAGAATGGCCTTTTTAAAGGCCATTCCAACGTGCCATTAGCTTAAAAGTGTTTTTGCGAATGATAGACTCCCTTTAATTTCTCCCTAGTAATGCTGCAAACTAAGCATTGTCAGGGAAAGTCCATACACACAGCAGTTGCGAAAGAGGTTGTGACAAATAGCTGTATCTCTGGCTTTATACCACCTAAAATAGTGATTCTCAGCTTTCATATGCTACTAAGATATTTTTATATACAGCAGTTCATAAAAATGCAGCTATAAAAAAACACATTCTCAACAGTGCCTTTGACTATTGACATCTCCATTTTTATAGCTAGAACAGCAATCTGTTGTATGAAAGCACTGTTCTAGGTGGTATAAAAGTTAGATAACCTATACTTCCCTAATACTCCAGGGACATATATACCGTATTTCTCCTAAAATAAGACCTACCCCGAAAATAAGCCCTAGCTAGATTTTCCAGGTTTTTTGGAGTAGGCTTGAAATATAAGCCCTAGACCAAAAATAAGCCCTAGCTAGTTTAACCCCTTCCCGACATCTGCCATGCATTTACGGCAGATGCTGGGTCCTTAAAGATGACGGTTGCTCTGCTGCAGAGCGGCTACCATAGCTACTGTACCCAGTCTCCGCTGTAATGTTCAGCAGAGTCCCAGAGTTAATGCCCGCAATCAGTGTCTACTCTGATCGCGGGCATTGTTGAGTGTGAACCTCACCCCCCCCCCAAAGTATTACAACTGCTGACAATTGCCCGGAGCCGGTCCGTGACCCCCCTTCCCACCGCACGTCCCCACCGCCACAGCTGCTGTACAATAGCAGAGACCCGGAGTTAATGCCCGCGATCAGAGTAGACATTGTTGAATGTCTATGACCAGCCTCAATAGTAATGTGGAGTATTTTTATTGTAAGCACAAAGATGTTGTCAGTTAAAAAATGTTAAAAACACAAACAATGCAGATAGAGGTTGAGGTCCATAGCCGAAAATTCACACAAATAAATAATGTATACCGTGTTAGCACCACAAAAATTATAAAGTTAATTATTTGTAAACTTGTGCTAAGAATGTACATGCAGGTATATCATATATCATTGCTTGAAGCACATAAGAAAAAACGGGACCCGAAAAACGGAAACCAAATCCGTTTACAAAGCGGTTATCCACGGAAACCCGTGGACCCCATAGACTTTTGTCAAGCGGAGTAGGAAACAAGCACACACGAAGCGCAGATGTGAACCCAGCCTTATTTATCCATAGCAACCAATTACAGCACAGCTTTCTTTTTATATTCTGCTCCTGAAAAATAAAAGCTGTATTGCGATTGGTATCTATGGGCAACTAAGACAGTTTTGCTTTTATCCCATTTTGATAAATCTGCCCCTATTTGCTGGCATTACTATTATTTGCATGGTGAATCTAAAAGCAATAAAACTGCCGGAAGTCATTTTGTGTCATTTCTCCTTACAAAATATAAAATAAAAAGTGATCAAATGTTATATGTACCCCAAAATGGTGCCAATAAAAAGCACAGCTTGTTCTGTGAAAAATAAACCCTCAACTAGCACCATCAACAGAAAAATAAAAATTTTATGTTTCTCAGGAGATGGAAATGCAAAAACAATGGAACAGTAAAATTTTTTTAAAATGTTAAAATGCCAGAATTAATTTTTTTATGCCCCCCCCGAAAAAATTAATAAAATGTAATCACTATGTTATGAGCAGCCCAAAATTGTGTAATTAAAAATGCACCTCATCCTGCATAAAAGAAGACCTCATATGGCTATATCACCAGAAAAATTACAACAAAATTATAGTTTTATACAATGTGACAAAATACCTCAAAACCACGTCTTCAGGGCAAAACTGCCTGCTAAAAACAACGGAAATGTGAAAATTGTGCAAGGGTACGGCCTAGACTTACAGTTTACAAGGGAAAAGACATGAGAACTAACCGTCCAGAATGCCCCTCAATCCTACTAGCTAGTGCAAAATCAGTTGGGACTTTGATGTACCCAATGTATAGCTTACATAGCTTACATATTCACTTTTCTCAATCTTCACTATGCCTCTTGATAAATTCTTTAAGGGGTGCAGTTTTCAAAATGGGGTTACTTCTCAGGGGATTCCACTTCACTGCCATCTCAGGGGCTCTGCAAATATGACATGATGTCCACAAACCAAACCATCGAAATCTGAGCTCTAGAAAGGGGCTAAATTGAATTTTCTTACAAAAAAAGGGTAATTTTTCATTTTCACTGTTCAATTTTAATAAGTTCTATAAAACACTTGGGTCAAAATGCTCTCTATATCCCTTGACCAATTCTTTGGGGAGTGTAGTTTCCAAAATGATGTCACTTATGGGAGGTTTCTGTTGCACTGGTATTTTAGGGGCTCCCTAAATGGGACATGGCACCTAAAAGTTATTCCAGCAAAATTTGCTCTCCAAAAGCCAAACAGCGCTTTTTCTGTTCTGAGCTCAGCCATGTACCCATACTGCAGTTTACCACCACAAATGGAGTATTGCCAGGTTCAAGAGATATTGTTTATCAAACTATGGGGTGCTTTTTCTCCTTTAATAATAATAATAATAATAATAATACATTTTATTTATATAGCGCCAACATATTCCGCAGCACTGTACAATTTGTAGGGTTCAAGTACTGACAAAAAAGATACATTACAAAGAAATAGTCAATTCACACACTAGGACTGAGGGCCCTGCTCGCAAGAGCTTACAATCTATGAGGTAGAGGGGGTGACACAAGAGGTAGCAGGGGCGGCAACAGATGTAGCATTGCTTATACAATGGTCAGACAATTTTGAAATAGAGGTTACTGTCATTACACATATATAGAGCTGTATGAGCCGTTACCAGTCGTGTCCTTTAACATGCAGATGGTGCCTGGACATATAAAGCTAGTCTGATACGGCATCATATCCTGTGAGGTAATGTTGAAGCATAAACAGAGGAGGGTACGTTTTAGGGATTCTAACTACGGAAGGGTTTACATTAGGAGTTGTGATAGGCCTGTCTAAAAAGATGTGTCTTTAATTTACGCTTGAAGTTGTGGAAATTGGGGGTTAATCTGATAGTCTAGGATAGAGCATTCCAGAGAAGTGGTGCAACTCAGATAAGTCTTGTATACGAGCGTGGGAGGTTCTGATAATAGAGCATGTTCGTCTTAGGTCATTGAGTGAACGGAGAGTATGGGTTGGGCGATAGACAGAGATGAGGGAGGAAATGTAGGGAGGTGCAGCATTATGAAGAGCCTTGTGGATGAGGGTGATAAGTTTATATTGTATTCTGTATTGAATAGGCAGCCAATGTAGTGACCGGCACAGACCGTAGGCATTGCTGTAGCGTCTAGACTGATAGATGAACCTGGCCGCCGCATTCAGAATAGATTGTAGAGGGGAGAGTTTAGTAAGGGGAAGATCGATTAGTAAGGAGTTACAGTAGTCAAGGTGAGAGTGAATCAGGGCAACAATAAGTGTCTTTAGTGTATTTGTGGTAAGGAAAGGGCGGATTCTGGAGATGTTTTTGAGGTGGAGATGACATGAGCGTGCGAGTGATTGGATATGGGGGGTGAAGGAAAGGTATGAGTCAAACAAAACCCCAAGGCAGCAGGCATACTGCCTAGGAGTTATGGTAAGGCCAGAGACTGCAATGGAGATATCAGGGACAGATCTATTTGATGGTGGAAACAGTAGTAGTTTAATCTCCTTTAACCCTTTGTGAAAATGTGCAGCCAAGTTGATGTTTTATTAGAAAAAAAAAAGTTCCCAATGTCAATAAATTCTGTGAACTAGCTGTGGTGTCAAAAGACTCACTATACCCCTTGATAAATTCGTTGAGGAGGGTAGTTTTCAAAATGAGGTCACTTTTGGCTCAGCAAATGCATCGTAGCACCAGAAAACAATTCTGCCCAAACAGCAGTTTACAACACATTTACTTGGGAAAAATTATTTAATATATTATGGGATGCATTTTCCTCTATAACTCCTTGTGAATTTGTAAATTTTAGGGGTAAATGAATATATTATTGAAAAAAAATTCAACAGTGGGGTGTGATTACACCAATGCCCTCCCATGGACAAAGACCAAGAAAAGTATAAGACCACAGATATCATGCTGGTGCCTTGGGAAAAGAGACCTGCCCTGATCCGAGAGACAGCATCTAAAGAGGGTGCTCCCATGGTGGAGGCGAATAAGGACTGCTGGCCAAAAAGTTGTGAGACTCTCAGATTGCCATGGTGGTGCTAGATGGCAACATATCCTGTTGACTTACAAAGTGCAGGAATCCTGTGGGAGGTGGATTCATGGGGGATTTATCTGGCTTGTTTTTTGGAATATAGTGTTCAGTTGGCATGCAGAAAGTCCTGGAGGCTGTAGCTTGGTACCCAGCAGGTGGACAACAGCAATGGTGAAGAGGAGATGGTTGATGTAACAACACAGCAAGCACTGTGTGACGGAGAGTGAGACTTCCTCATATCAGACGGCCAAAGTTTACAAGTGAGAGACACTGAGGTTATCTTGTCTTTTGTTTATATTTTCAAAGTGATTTTCATTGTACATCGTATAACTTCCCTCTGGCTGTTGTGTCCATTATCTGCAAGTTATTGATGTTAGTGAGAAAGAGGGGCATGCGAAGATATTTGTAGTGGCCACTATGAGTAATAAAGGCAATCTTCCACTTGTGGCTCTGATATGGATCAAGTTTTAGACCTCACAGAGATGCAGGTTAGGCCATCTGATTTTATCAAAGATCTTGAAGATCAACAGAAACAGAAGTTGTTCTTGATGGTGATTTTATGCAGACCATGACAGTTGATGCAAGGACCAAGAGAACCATCTTTTTTCTATGAAGGAGTAGAATCTCAGCATTTTTTTTTCCTTGAATATATTGGCATAACTAGAATACTGCAGAGGTAGACCTGAGAGATCCTGGTTTACAAAAGATTGCTGTAACTGCACAAAGTGTGGCCAGACAATGAGTTTGACAGTGAGGTTCCTATTGAGAGATTTGACTGGTGCTCTAGTAAATAACAGAATCATGTTTGCATAACTAGTGTAGTCCCAGGCTGAAGGACTAAGAGCTAGACTAGACTAGAGCTATGGTCTGAAAAACTAAAAGAAATATGGCATACAGCTTATGTTCAGGAAGCGGTGAATAAAGAGTTTCCCTATTAACAAGGGCCAATGACTTTTTCATTTGGACAGTTGGTGATGGGCAACTATGAATTAATGCAGGAAGTTACCTGTAAAAGTGCTGAAAGGCTTGTTCAAGAAAGCAAATTTTAAGGCAAGGAAAAAAAGACTGGAACAGTCAGTTTTTAAGAGACTTATTTTTTGCCTACAGTAGTCACATCTACTCGGCACTGACGTTTCTCAGCTTGACTGAGCAGTTACTTACAGTGGGTATGGAAAGTATTCAGACCCCTTTAAATTTTCACTCTTTGTTTCATTGCATCCATTTGCTAAAAGCAAAAAAGTTCATTTTTATTTCTCATTAATGTACGCTCAGCACCCCATCTTGACAGAAAAAAAAACAGAAATGTAGATATTCTTGCAAATTTATTAAAAAAGAAAAACTGAAATATCAGATGGTCATAAGTATTCAGACCCTTTGCTCAGTATTGAGTAGAAGCACTCTTTTGAGCTAGTACAGCCATGAGTCTTCTTGGGAATGATGCAACAAGTTTTTCACATCTGGATTTGGGGATCCTCTGCCATTCTTCCTTGCAGATCCTCTCCAGTTCCGTCAGTTTTTCAGGTCTCTCCAGAGATGCTCAGTTGGGTTGAGGTCAGGGCTCTGGCTGGGCCAGTCAAGAATGGTCACAGAGTTGTTCCGAAGCCACTACTTTGTTATTTTAGCTGTGTGCTTAGGGTCATTGTCTTGTTGGAAGGTGAACCTTCGGCCCAGTCTGAGGTCCAGAGCACTCTGGAAGAGGATTTCTTCCAGGATATCTCTGTACTTGGCCACATTCATCTTTCCTTCAATTGCAACCAGTCATTCTGTCCCTGCAGCTGAAAAACACCCCCATAGCATGATGCTGCCAACACCATGTTTCACTGTTGGGATTGTATTGGACAGGTGATGAGCAGTGCCCGGTTTTCTCCACACATACCGCTTAGCATTAACGCCAAAAAGTTCAATCTTCGTCTCATCAGACCAGAGAATCTTATTTCTCATAGTCTGGGAGTCCTTTTGTGTTTTTTGGCAAACTCTATGCTGGCTTTCGTATGTCTTTCACTGAGGAAAAGCTTCCTTCGGGCCACTCTGCCATAAAGCCCCGACCGGTGGAGGGCTGCAGTGATAGTTGCTGCAGTGATAGTTGACTTTGTGGAACTTTCTCCCATATCCCTACTGCATCTCTGGAGCTCAGCCACAGTGATCTTTGGGTTCTTCTTTACCTCTCTCACCAAGGCTCTTCTCCTACGATTGCTCAGTTTGGCTGGACGGCCAGGTCTAGGAAGAGTTCTGGTCGCCCCGAACTTCTTCCATTTAAGGATTATGGAGGCCACTGTGCTCTTAGGAATGCTGAAGAAATTCTTTTGTAACCTTGGCCAGACCTGTGTCTTGCCACAATTCTGTCTCTGAGCTCCTTGGACATTTCCTTTGACCTCATGATTCTCATTTGCTCTGACATGCACTGTTAGCTGTGAGGTCTTATATAGACAGGTGTGTGCCTTTCCTAATCAAGACCAATCAGTTTAATTAAACACAGCTGGACTCCAATGAAGGAGTAGAACCATCTCAAGGAGGATCAGAAGGAAATGGACAGCATGAAAGTTAAATATGAGTATCACAGCAAAGGGTCTGAATACTTATGATCATGTGATATTTCAGTTTTTCTTTTTTAATAAATTTGCAAAAATATCTACATTTCTGTCAAGATGGGGTGCTGAGTGTACATTAATGAGAAATAAAATGAACTTTTTTTGCTTTTAGCAAATGGCTGCAATGAAACAAAGAGTGAAAAATTTAATGGGGTCTGAATATTTTCCGTACCCACTGTATATAATTCAAGTTGCTGCTGTGCTGGGTAGATACTTGTTTTGGACCTTGACTTGCATTAGTTTTTCTAGGGATGCGGATACTGGAACCTGTAGAGCAGTTTGAAAATATGGTGCCAGAAGAGGGACTCTTTTCTCATGAGCTGATTCTCTGATATGTTCTCTGAAATTGATTTGGGTTGACAACCAGATTAAATCTTCCAAAGTAGCTCTAGAGATCTGGAAGCTGCTAATTCATCTTCGATTAGACCTTTCAAGGCATTGCAAAATGCTGCAACATTGTTTCATGAAAGTTCAGAAGCTAGGGTATGGAACTGTATGGCATATTTCTCACAGTACCCTGGAGGAGATGTAGCAGAGATGATGCCGATGAAGAGGTCTGACCAATTTCCTCAAACACTCTGTGGATAGTAGACAGTAACTCTTGAAGATTGAATGCAACAGGTTCACATTACTACCAGAAATGTGTCACAGAAGCTAAGGCTTTTTCAGACAACAGAGATGTGACAAATATTTCTTTGGCACAATCTTTTGAAAACTGGTGTGTTTGTAGATTAAAGTGGATTGTGCACTTACTGAGCAAACTGAGGCAAGTCTTAGTGTCATAATGAGGCAGCAAAGTGCAGCAACCCATTGAGAGAAGCCAGGAGACTGGGAGTACTAGTACTTTAACTTGGACGGCTGCTATATACTCAACTAAATTCTTCAAGCTCTCCTCCTGGGCTGGTACAGTGCTGAAGGGGCCTGCAGTGTCCCTGATGGTGGTGGTAGTGGAGTGCCCATGGTGGTCATGCAGGAAACAGGTAACTTTACTTCATGTAAAATGCAATCAAACATCTCCCAGGTATGGAGGTACAGTTCTCACAACTTTAGCACTGTGAGTTGGAGCTGAGTTGACAGTTGGTACACTCAGGTGGCAGTCTTACTGGCTGGCTATACTGAGAAGTGTGCCACTTTCTCTAGTACAAAAAAGTCTATAAAAGTCTTTATCAATACCCACTTCTGGGTGTAGGTAAACAGGTTGCACAATCAGTCCTGTGGTTCAGACAGGGTCACTACTCTGTTGCCCATATAACACTTATCTTCAGATTGCAAGCTGGCACACACATCACGGGTGAATTTCTTTTCCCTGTCTGTATCTGTCACAGGCTGGAGAGTCTTGGTTGCAACTCAGGCTGGTCAGGGGCCTAACTCTGTCTCTCTGCTTCCTTACTCTCTTGCCTAGGTCTAGGAGAAGACTCTTGCCTGAGTTGTACCAAACTCTTTCCCCAGGCCCACAGTTGTACAGTCCATTTAAGGGGGAAAACATACTTTACATGTGACATATGATATACATAAACTATATACATTTTTGCAGTAGCCCCAGTGGGATGCTACAAAATGAAGATGCAGTCCAGAACTTCTGGCATGTGAATTAGGCACAAACTGGGGCACAGCAGGTCTTTTCAGACCCCAGAGTATAACGATTGGGGGCCCAGGGGAGATGAGGGAACATAAAAAACACTGTAACTCACCTCTCCTATGCTCCGCAGGCTTGGGGCCTGTTTGGTGACGTCCCAGACATCAGCCAACGTTATTATGCGTCGCGACACTGGCCTGACTCACACAAGATCCACTCCATTGAAGATGGCCAAAGTAGCGCACCGGAGTGCATCGGAGCCAGGGAGAGGTAAGTAGCATTGTTTTTTATGTTTGTATCTTACCCTGGTTCTCCGATCATTATACTCTGGGGTCTGAAAATATATTGTGTGAAGGGGCCACTATGGGGCATAATACTGTGTGCAGGGGCCACTATGGCACATAATAGTGTGTGCAGGAATGCGATTTGTGCAGGGGGGGGGGGGTTGGGGACGGCGGTTCAGGAGGTGCCCCATGTCAAATGTTCGCCTTGGGGCCCAGCCATTCCTAGTTATGCCACTGCCTTACAGGACTAGGTTCGGAGTCGTTCACACCTACACTCCAGTTGGTACACAGCTTTATTCACCCATACAATGTTGTAGCTCAACAAAACCCTTCTCAACCAGGAGAGGTTTTTTTGTGGGATGCATGGAATGGATTTTCAGAAATTTCTGAAACAAATCTGCCAGTTGTGACCATATTGCAATGGCACACATTATTGTGTATGGGATACCATAGCAGTGCAGCTAACACCATGCTAAAAACCATGTCCTTGGCTCTTGGGTTTCTAATCAAAAACAAGCTGTTGGCATTTTCCTATGGAAATGTTATACTTTGTGTGCATCATTTATTCTTACTAGTTTATGGTGGTAAATTGTTGCACCAATCACTGATTTTGTTGATTAAACTCTCTTAAAGATACAGCCAAAAAACAACTTAAAGGGGTATTCCAACGTACATAAACATTTTTAAACTTGTAGATAATTAAATGTTAAACATTTTTGTAAATATAAGTAATTAAACATTTTGCCAGATTTTAAAGATTTTTTTTCTAAATATCTTTTGGTCACAGTCTTGTTGTCTTGATTGGTTGCCAATGGATACGACCATGAATGCAGAAACTTTCTAAGGTCAGAAAATCAGCAATGATATCCTTATTGTGGCCGGGATATCTTCTCATACATGTAGGGTCCATGCCTGATAACCCAGCTACAATAATAAAATCATGGCTGGGTTTTTGACAAATCCCAGACCATAGAAAGTTTCTACATTTGTGGTCGTATCCATTGGCAACCGATCAAGGCGCTACTAAGATGGTTAGAAAAAATCTTTAAAACGCTACAGAATTAGAACTACTTCTGTTTGCAAAAATGTTTAACTTTTAATTACCTACAAATATAGATATGATTATGTTCATGAGAATACCCCTTTAAGGACACAGCCCCATTTTTCAAAACTGGCATGTGTCACTTTATGTGGCAATAATTTTGATACGCTTTAACTTACCCAAATGATTTTGAGGTTTTTTTTTTGTGACAGATACATGTTAGAGGTATTGATAGATATTTTTGCATTTAAATAAAGTTTTCAAAATTAGTTAATAAGAACTATCTACCATACTGTATCTCTGCTTTCTGTTGGCTTCATCTTTTAATCATCCTTCAATTTATTTGGACATTAGAAGACTTAGGCTAGATCACATTTTTTTAACGGACGTCACACGGTAGCATTAATTTCACTGTCAGTGAGTGGGTTCTATTCACATGACCCTTATTTTGACGGTCCTTTGTCATGGACCATCAAAATATAGATCATGTCCTATTTTTACACTTTTCACAGATTCCATAATGCACTGAAATGTAGATTTCAAAGATCCCCCACGGGCATAGATCCCAACAGTCCCGCATCCGGCGGACAGTCCCGATTTTACACTGCTGTCCCGCCCTCCCGGATAGCTTACACTATGCCCCTGAAGTCCCGCTATGCCCCTGAAGTGTTTTGCTGTTAACGAACTTTGCCCCGATCCACGGACTGTTATCTCCGAGTAAATGGTAGTTTCTAAATCCTAGAGAGCTAAAGGACCTTTGGTGACATCATGACCATGTGACTCTTATGTGGGCGGAGCTATTCTGGATACTACAGGACTATGGAAGCTGTTGGGAACGGAGACTGATGGAAGGCGAGGAGAGAAGAGACAGCATGTGTGAGGAGGGGGGAACTGGGGGCAAATGTAGGGGGGCAATTAAACTGGGGGTAGATGAAGGGGGGCATTAAACTGGTGACAGATGAAGGGGGACATTAAACTGGTGGCAGATGGAGGGAGGGCATTAAACTGTGGGCAGATGTAGGGGGCAATTAAACTGGGGGCAGATGAAGGGGGAATTAAGCTGGCGACAGATGAAAGGGGGACATTAAATTGGTGGCAGATGAAGGGGGACATTAAACTGGGGGCAGATGGAGGGGGACATTAAAATGGGAACAGATGGAGGGGGGACATCAAACTGGGGGCAGATCGAGGAGTGGACATTAAATTGGCGGCAGATGGAGGGTGACATTAAACTGGGGGGTTTGGAGGGTGACATTAAACTGGGGGCAACTGGAGAAGGACATTAAACTGTGGGGGGTAGCTGGAGGGGGGCATGTCTGCCTCTAATTGCCTCCAGTTTAATGTTCCCCTCCAACTACCCCCACTGTATAATGTCCCCCTCCAGCTGCCACAGTTTAATGTCGCCCTCTAGTTTCACCAGTTTAAACTGGGGCACGAGGAGAGGGACTTAATACTGTGGGACAATTGGAGGGGAACATTATAATGTGGGGGCATATAATGGTAGGGTCACTGTCGGAGCATTATACTGTGTGGAGGCACATGGAAAAATGGATGAGAATGGGCAGAGTCAACGTAGAAGTGGGTGGAGTTAAATTTGCCGCGGCACACATAGCGCGCCACACATTTTATCCCTCTTTCTGCCCTTTAAAAGTTGGGAGGTATGCCCTCGAGTGCAAGACAGGCGTGAAAAATGGATGTTTTTCACCCTCGTTTTGCACCTCTTTCATGTGAATGTAGCCTTACAAATCTAACAACAATTTTCCAAATTTACAAGAACATTTCCCAAATCCATTTCTCAGAGAATTCTGTTCAGATGTTGATTTTAAAGGCCTACATATGAGAACCCCCCTTAAATCACCCCAATTCTTTTTCAAAACTGCACCCCTCAAACAATTCAAAACAGCATTTGGGAAGTTTGTTAACCCTTTAAGGGCTTACATGAATTAAAACAATATGGAGGTGAAATTTAAATATTTAATTTTTTTTTTCAGTAATAAAAGTGCTGCGGGAAAAAAAAACGCAATGCATTTCCGCCTAAGGCTGAGGCACCATGTTGCGGAAAATAGCTTTTTGTTGCAGATTTTGCAGCGTTTTTTTGAGCCAAAACCAGGAGTGGATTTAGAAGAAGGGAAAAGTATAAGTGCCTCCTTTTTATTTGCCATTCCTTCTGTAGCCACTTCTGTGTTTGGCAGAAAAAAATGCACCAAAATCTGCAACAAAAAAAGCAACTGGAGCCTTAGCGTAAAGTGGAATTTTACTTTAGGAGCGGTGTGGCATCCTGTCCACAAGCAGCATCCATCACCCGGAACCTGCTAGAACAGCTGATATGTTTGGGGTTCGGGTGTCGAATCCTGACAGATTACATACTGACATACCGATGAGCTGTCCTGTGGATAGATTATCAGTATAAAAAAAATCAGCCGGAAAAACCCCTTGATCTGATGCTTGTTAGGATAGAAGTATGTGCAGTGCATGACTACCTCATGGAGGCAGTCACAGTGTGGAGGTAGTGTGCTACCTGGGCCTAGTATAGAGGTATTAGTGGTCTTTATATGATGTGTATTGTCTGGTAATTGTCTGTATAGTGGTAATATTTCTCCCCAGCATAGCGGTACACACTTGGTGGTTTCACAACTATATCAATGCCGCTGGAAGTGCAGCCCTGACTTCTGAAATTACTAAATATAACGGTGTTGTTGGTATATCAGGATTTGGGGCCCCACTTTTAATTTTGCCCAGGGCCACATTTTGTCTAAAACCGGCCCTGCTAACACCTCTAAGGCCCCTTGCAAACGACCATGGGCGAGATCTATGTGCTATCCGTGTTTTTCGAGGATAGCACATTCATTTCTATGGGCACATGCACACGACCATGTTTTTCACTGATCAGTGTGCGAGCTGTGAGTCCGCGCCGCATAATATAGAACATGTCCTATTCTGTTTTGTTTTTGTAGAACGGACTCGCCCATAGAAGCCTATAGGAGACTAAAAACCTAGGACGAGACACTGATGTACTCAGTGTGTCATCAGTGTGCCGTCCATTATCATGGACAAGCTAGGGATATAATCAGATGTCACCTGTGTTTTTTTATGGTGGATCCCTAAACTATGATCACACACTGATGGCACACTGAAGACACTCTGTCCGTTTTTGAGGACATACTTCACTGATGCTGAAGAAACACTGAACACACACTGATTACACTCTGTCCACAAAAACTGAACACTAATTACTAGTTTGCTGACCGCAAAATACACACGGTCGTCTGCAACTAGCCATAGGCTGGGTTCACATCTGCGCCTGGTCTCCGTTCGCGCGTTTTCTCTTTGCATTTTTCGCCTTTTTGTATGGAAACCAGGTGGAAACCCAACGGACCCCATTATTGTCTATGGGGTCCGCGGGTAACCGCTTTTTAAGCGGATTAGGTTTCCGTTCGGGGGGTCCCCAAGCAGACCCCATACGGAAACCCGTACGCAGGTGTGAACCCAGCATCCGACAAATGGTTTTTGGATGCCATGTCATGTTTGCAGAGCCCCGAGTCTGCCTGAGTCCTGTGGATTAATCTCGTATGATCAATCTCCACTATGACACCCCACATTTACTAGATTGATTTAGCATCAAGGTAGGGAACTTTAACTTCTGCCAGCTGTGTAACTGCAACCCACCTCTGCTTGCTGTGTAACTGCCTTCAACTCATCCTATAAATTTGAATGGTAACTTCATCTTCCATTCAATTACACCCAAGTCTTACTGCTTACTGAACCCTATCTTAGCCTTTCATAAAGTCTGTATTTTTTCATTTCCATGTGTTGTTATCTATACTAGTGTCACTCTTTTGATGCTCAGTGATTTTATGGTAGCTCCCTGGGCAGTGTTTATTTGTACATACATAGGCCAGTCTCCTCATGTGCAACAGTTTGTTGATTAATTAGTTAAAAACTTAAACGAGTGCTAGTTCTGAAGCTCTACTTCTATATACAGTGGGTACAGAAAGTATTCAGACCCCTTTAAATTTTTCACTCTTTGTTTCATTGCAGCCATTTGCTAAAAGCAAAAAAGTTCATTTTATTTCTCATTAATGTACGCTCAGCACCCCATCTTGACAGAAAAAAAAACAGAAATGTAGATATTTTTGCAAATTTATTAAAAAAGAAAAACTGAAATATCACATGGTCAGAAGTATTCAGACCCTTTGCTCAGTATTGAGTAGAAGCCCCCTCAAAAACATCTCCAGAATCCGCCCTTTCCTTACCATAAATACACTAAAGACACTTATTGTTGCCCTGATTCATTCTCGCCTTGACTACTGTAACTCCTTACTAATCAGTCTTCCCCTTACTAAACTCTACCCTCTACAATCTATTCTGAATGTAGCGGCCAGGCTCATCTATCAGTCTAGACGCTACAGCGATACCTCCGGTCTGTGTCAGTCACTACATTGGCTGCCTATTCAATACAGAATACAATATAAACTTATCACCCTCATCCATAATGCTGTACCTCCCTACATTTCCTCCCTCATCTCTGTCTATTGCCCAACCCGTACTCTCTGTTCACTCAATGACCTAAGACTAACATCCTCTATTATCAGAACCTCCCACGCTCGTATACAAGACTTCTCCTGAGTTGCACCACTTCTCTGGAATGCTCTATCCTGGACTATCAGATTAACCCCCAATTTCCACAGCTTCAAGTGCAAACTAAAGACATATCTTTTCAGACAGGCCTATCACAACTCCTAATGTAAACCCTTCCGTAGTTAGATTCCCTAAAACGTACCCTCTGTTCACACTTCCACATTACCTCACAGGATATGATGCCGTATCAGACTAACTTTATATGTCCAGGCAAAATCTGCACGTTAAAAGACACAACTGGTGACGGCTCATACAGCTTTATAATTATAATTATATTTATAATTTATAATTACAGTAACCTCTATTACAAATTTGTCTGACTATTGTATAAGCAATGCTACCTCAGATGCCGCCCCTGCTACCTCTTGTGTCACCCCCTCTACCTCATAGATTGTAATCTCTTTCGAGCAGGTTCCTCAGTCCCACTGTGTGAATTGACTATTTCTTTGTAATGTATCTTTTTTGTCTGTACTTGAACCCTACAAATTGTATAGTGCTGCGGAATATGTTGGCGCTATATAAATAAATTGTATTATTATTAAATATCTAAAACAAGTCATATGTTCTATTTGGATTGATACAAATGTTCTTCAGTATAGTCACAAAATGTCCACAAGGTGTCAGTGTTTATTAAGGAACACATCCACTAAAGCAGTTTTTCTCAAATCCATTCCTCAGGAAAACCCGACAGGTCATATAATGAGGATCTCCTTAATACTGCACAAATTTAATTAATTTCACTGTATTAGTAGCTTGTTTTTTCTATACTAAATGCTTAGAACATGACCTGTGTACGCTTGTTACCTGTATTTGAGAAACACTGAATTCAAAGGTAGCAAGTAAATGAATGAATAACCATTTAATTGAAAAGTGCCCCAGAAAGCACTTTAATAACAGGGTTGTCCAAGACTCAGCTATTGATATCCTATCCATAGGCCCAAAAGCATAACTTGAAGTTCAAAGGTCTCCCTACAACATAGAAGACACAAGTATTATAGATAGCACATGGTAAATGGGGGGACCCATTACATTATTTGAACTGGGGCCTTTGTAGAGAGGCCTTTGAGTTTCCTGAAACTCCAGGACCCAGTAGATATTGCTCCCTCTCCATCCCCTATATCTAAGCCCCTGCTTAGGTTATCAATAGCAAATATTTAGGGGTCTGACACTCTGCACCCCCTCTGATCATCTGACATGGGCGCTGGTCTGTACAATGTATGGAACTGGAAGCAGAAGGGTCAGAACACTATGTAGTGACAGCTGATCGGTGAGGGGGCCAGGTGGTCTTGTGTAAGACCTTTAACTACTGTATATACTTTACCAGTTACATATAAATAACTCAGTCTTTAACTCTTATTCTGTTTGATTTTTGAAATGCAGAGTTGTAGATGAAAAAAGAGGAAATACACAAAGTATTTCTGAACAAGCCTCATGTTATCCAACATATCTCAGATGAAAAGCGACATAACATATTCCTCTTAGAAATATGCTTGATCCTTCTGGAACCACAACCATCAAATCTATGTGACAGACGGCAACTTTCAGCAGAAATATTTCTTGTGGTAGATCAAGGAGCATCCACGAATAGATCAGCCGCTGTAAATTTAATTAAAGGAGTTAATGGTCCACGGAAGCCGAGTGGAAATTCCCACATCCTTGATTGGTGACTACAAATGTGAGCGACGTTAACAAACTAAGATTATTAAACAGGCACAGAATGCCTAAATGAGATATAATGAAGACATATGACATACTTTCAATATCTCTAGTTGGAAAGAAGTATTAGGAACATCAAATTGGGTCACTTTCATATGGTAGGAGTGGGTATTGAAGTATTGAAGAGGTACAAATGTTTCTATTGCAGACGTGTGAATGAGGCCTAATCTGTGGAGGTGTGAGGTCTGTGTTATTCACGGTCAGTACCCCACCCTGTTCATTTGTGGGTGGTTTGCTGCTCATGGTTGATCCCCTTTTACAGTTGTGAATAGCAAATCAATTTTGTTAAATTTAATTCTCTATACTTTGTATGTCTCTGGGTCTGCGAAAAATGGATGACACACAGATGTCTTCCATCTTTTTTTCATGGGCTTATAGACTTTCAATTATGTGATGCATCCGTAATGCATGAACTTCAGTGAAAAAAGCAAGTACTTCCATTGTTTTTTTGTGGTTGCAAAGTAGGACCAGTCCAGAGTATGGATAAAAAGGATCAGCGCTTACCAGCAGGATTTCAAACAGCAAACTTCTTTATTGGAGTCAAACACTATGCGTATGTGTTTCAAGGTTAATACACCTCTTTGTCAAGTGTACAATAAACAGAAGGTCAGCCATCTACCATCCCCTTCTTAATATAATGAGATGTATTGAATAAAATACGCCCCCTGGGCGTTGCCCAACAAGGGCGAGCAATGCACAAACTAATCATAATAAAAGTATATATATATATATATATATATATATATATAACAGTGCTGGCCAAAAGTATTGGCACCCCTGCAATTCTGTCAGATAATACTCAATTTCTTCCAGAAAATGATTGCAATCACAAATGCTTTGGTAATAATATCTTCATTTAATTTGTCTTCAATGGAAAACCACAAAAAGAATTGTCAAAAAGCCAAATTGGATATAATTCCACACCAAACATAAAAAAGGGGGTGGACAAAAGTATTGGCACCCTTTGAAAAATCATGTGATGCTTCTCTAATTTGTGTAATTAACAGCACCTGTTACTTACCTGTGGCACATAACAGGTGGTGGCAATAACTAAATCACACTTGCAGCCAGTTGAAATGGATTAAAGTTGACTCAACCTCTGTCCTGTGTCCTTGTGTGTACCACATTGAGCATGGAGAAAAGAAAGAAGACCAAAGAACTGTCTGAGGACTTGAGAAGCAAAATTGTGAGGAAGCATGAGCAATCTGAAGGCTACAAGTCCATCTCCAAAGACCTGAATGTTCCTGTGTCTACCGTGCGCAGTGTCATCAAGAAGTTTAAAGCCCATGGCACTGTGGCTAACCTCCCTAGATGTGGACGGAAAAGAAAAATTGACAAGAGATTTCAACAAAAGATTGTGCGGATGGTGGCTAAAGAACCTCGACTAACATCCAAACAAGTTCTAGCTGCCCTGCAGTCCAAGGGTACAACAGTGTCAACCCGTACTATCCGTCAGCGTCTGAATGAAAAGGGACTCTATGGTAGGATACCCAGGAAGACCCCACTTCTGACCCAGAGACATAAAAAAGCCAGGCTGGAGTTTGCCAAAACTTACCTGAGAAAGCCAAAAACTTTTTGGAAGAATGTTCTCTGGTCAGATGAGACAAAAGTAGAGCTTTTTGGGAAAAGGCATCAACATAGAGTTTACAGGGAAAAAAAAGAGGCCTTCAAAGAAAAGAACACGGTCCCTACAGTCAAACATGGCGGAGGTTCCCTGATGTTTTGGGGTTGCTTTGCTGCCTCTGGCACTGGACTGCTTGACCGTGTGCATGGCATTATGAAGTCTGAAGACTACCAACAAATTTTGCAGCATAATGTAGGGCCCAGTGTGAGAAAGCTGGGTCTCCCTCAGAGGTCATGGGTCTTCCAGCAGGACAATGACCCAAAACACACTTCAAAAAGCACTAGAAAATGGTTTGAGAGAAAGCACTGGAGACTTCTAAAGTGGCCAGCAATGAGTCCAGACCTGAATCCCATAGAACACCTGTGGAGAGATCTCAAAATGGCAGTTTGGAGAAGGCACCCTTCAAATCTCAGGGACCTGGAGAAATTTGCCAAAGAAGAATGGTCTAAAATTCCAGCAGAGCATTGTAAGAAACTCATTGATGGTTACCGGAAGCGGTTGTTCGCAGTTATTTTGTCTAAAGGTTGTGCTACCAAGTATTAGGCTGAGGGTGCCAATACTTTTGTCCGGCCCATTTTTGGAGTTTTGTGTAAAATGATCAATGATTTGACTTTTTTTCATTCTCTTTTGTGTTTTTTCATTGCAAGCAAAATAAATAAAGATATTATTACCAAAGCATTTGTGATTGCAATCATTTTCTGGAAGAAATTGAGTATTATCTGACAGAATTGCAGGGGTGCCAATACTTTTGGCCAGCACTGTATATATATATGAAAAATAACTGAAATAAACATAGAATACCTGTAAAAAAAAAAAAAAATAAAAAAATAAAATATATATATATATAATATCCGAATTTATTAAAGTTAATATGGCGTCCACGTGTTGATAGATACACATGTCCAACTCCAACAGTTCAGGGTGGGATAGCAATATGCAGATAATGACAAAAGAACTGGAGCACCTGCGTGGGAATAATCAAAACGCAGGCATCTCAGAAGAAAGGATGTACATTGCAGCCAGCCGAGTAAAGATCAAAACCGGACTCTACTGCACCTGCGCGAGTAGGAGCCCGCAGAGGCCTCCGCTCAGCCAGCTACGAGATAGATCGCAAAAATGAACAGAAGTGTAATCTAAATCGCGCAGGCGCAGTAGCACCCGCACGGCAGAAATCACAGTAAAGCCACGCAGGCGCATAAGCACCCACATGAGCAATACTGTACACTCGGCACAAATATACTATATGTGAATAGACAGATAAACTTAAAATATAGACCACTAAAAACTCAATATAAATATATGTCCAATTAAGGATATAAATGGTATATGGGTAATGAATAAAACGCTAATATACCAAAATAGATCACATATTAAAAGACCAAAAAGATAAATAAATACTTGGTATGTAGATATATAAATATGATGCTAGATCTGATTCTTTGCCACCAAAAATGATCAGTCGACTAAATCATTCTGAACTGAACACAGAGACAATTGCCTTACCAACTAGTAAATACAATATTGATATAAAGACCTTACCTCACTTTGGCAACCTCTTTCCTGGGGTACAGGAGTCTTCTTCGCTTAGTTTACCCCCTACCTAATTTGGTGTTACTCTGAATTCCAATGAGTTCATCATCTCAACTGATCGCATTATTGATCCCATCAAGGATTCTAATCTGATTGGGATTACTAATATTGATCCATATCAGCCTATACAGGAGAAATTGGGCAATGCTTCTTCTAGTACTCACTTAGTAAGACTTAAGTGCACTGTTCCCACTACTCCACCTCAATCACCTACAGATCTCGATGATTCATTATATAACACACCATTGTCTCTGACTCAAATAGATAGTCATTAATAGTTCTGATTCCATATCTGCTCAACACCTCGGTGTCTTTTTTAGAACTACCCCAGGTGCTTACACCTGTGAGCACGATACACACCAGAGAACCTCCCCTTTAAACCAAGATCTCAGATTACTACAGCCCACTGGGCCTAAAGAGGAAATCCAGAAAATCAGGAGAAGGAAAAGAGGCTGTAGAGGAGGTAAAAGATCGAATGGGCATAAGATCGATTACACACATCAGTCCCAGTCCCAAGAGGAACAAAGTAGGACTGGGTGTATCTACAATCTCTCAGACCATCCATTAACCAGTGCAGAAACAAGCCTACTCTCCAGGGGCTTGCTTTTTTGCCCTGATCAAAGGTTAGATGACTTCCAACTATTTATTGACCTCAACAACTTTATTCGTAAATTGACCTTAAAATGTCACCCACTGTATAATGGCCACAAAAAAAACTAAAAAAAAATTATTTAAAAAAAAAATGTGAAATTGAAAATCTTCCACATTGCATAGAAACTAGAATTTACAATAAGTACATAAGAACTTTTCAATATAATTCATTCCATCCAGACTGTAAACTCAAAAGGAAAAGGTGATCAGCAAAAGCGAAGAACTAAATAACAAGAACTCATCTGATAAGTAAAAACAATACTGCCAACACTGTACATTCATGAAGTGTATACATGTTTCCTATGCCACATACACCCATGGATAAAATTGTTGGTACCCCTCGTTTAATGAAAGAAAAACCCACAATGGTCACAGAAATAACTTGAATATGACAAAAGTAATAATATATAAAAATTATATGAAAATGAACCAATGAAAGTCAGACATTGCTTTTCAACCATGCTTCAACAGAATTTTTTAAAAAAGAAAACTCATGAAACAGGTCTGGACAGAAATGATGGTACCCTTAACTTAATATCTTGTTGCACAACCTTTTGAGGCAATCACTGCAATCAAACGGTTCCTGTAACTGTCAATGAGACTTCTGCACCTCTCAACAGGTATTTTGGCCCACTCCTCATGAGCAAACTGCTCCAGTTGTCTCGAGTTTGAAGGATGCCTTTTCCAGATGGCATGTTTCAGCTCCTTCCAAAGATGCTCAATAGGATTTAGGTCAGGGCTCATAGAAGTCCACTTCAGAATAGTCCAATATTTTCCTCTTAGTCATTCTTGGGTGGTTTAGCTGTGTTTTGGGTCATTATTCTGTTGCAAGACCCAGTGTCGGACTGGGATGTCTAGGGCCCACCAGTGGAATTGCTTTTAGGGACCCACCATCAGGACCCCTGCAGATCAGCGGTACCGAGACAGGGCGGCTAAAGGTAATAACATGTTGGGAGCCATGCTGCTCATCCACCATACCATGTGCACCACTGCACTACCTAAACCCACTGCTACACCCTGTATGGCAAGTGAACAGCATGGCTCTTAGAATTGTTACCTGTAGCCGCACTGTCCTGGAAAAGCTGATCTGCAGAGGTCCTGGCTGTTGTATCATCGCAGATGTAATATTGCTGGCCTATCCTAAGGACAGGATATCAATATTAGAAAGATTGATAAATCCTTTGAAGAGGTTGTCCATGAATTGGCGCAACCCAAGTCCCATGCAGGAGGTGTAAAATAAAAAATAAATAAATAAAAAAAGCATACTCACCTGTCTCTGGTGCTCCGTTGTCCACTGCCAGGATCCATTCAGTCTCGTGCTGGCGCCTCCTTGCTGGGAGTCCTGCACCTCATGTGACCGTGAAGACCAATTAGGTACAAGATTTACAGAAATGAAGGGCCACAATGAGACCGAACAGACACAGGCAGGGGACAACGGGGTGCTGGGGACAGGTGAGTACGCTTTTTTGAATTTTTTTTTATTTTTACACCTCCCTGGCAGCCGCCACAGTGGTCGCTCCAGTTGATGGACAACCTCTTTTAAGGGGTTGTCTGTATGGGGAACAGTGATGGGGCCATTATATTGTGTGGGAGCAGTGATGGGGGCTAACATCCTGTGGGGGGGACATTAAACTGTGTGGGGCATATTAAAGGGGTTGTCCAGGGTTAATCTTTTTTATGGCCTATGCTCAGGATAGGCCATAAATACCTGATCAGTAGGGGGTTGACACACAGCCCCATCATCTGTTCGGAGCCACTTCCAGCGCCCGTTCTGTACACAACATAGGGCCGGAAGGAGAAAGCTCCATCTGCTGTTTAATCGCCAAGCGCCTTCACTGCAGCTCAGCTCCCACTGACTTCAATAAGTGCTGAGAAGCAGTGAAGGTGCCCGGCTAATACACAGTGGACAGAGCTTTCTGCTTCTGACCCTGTATTTTGTACAGGACGGGCGCCAGAAGTGGCTCCGTACAGCTGATCGGTCCAGGGTCAGCCCTGTACAGATCAGGTATCTATGGCCTATCCTGAGGATAAACCATAACAAATTATGATTGGACAACCCCTTTAATATTTCCCCCTAATGCGCCACACTTTAAAGAGGTTGTCCAGTATAATTTTTGTCTTTTTTCTAATTAGTCTGGGGGAGGTGAATTCCCCCCCCGCCAAAAAAAAAAACCAGACAAAAACATACTAAACATTCTCAACTGTGCCCAGTCCTCCGGTGTCAGCAGATCCCAGCACGGTACGGTCCTGCAGCTCCGCTGTCTTCTTTTGCTGGAAGTCCTCACTGGCTGTGACGTCCCAGGTCCCTTCCTTTAGGCTGCTGATTGGCCTCAGGGGTCATGTGACGTCACAGGTAGTCACGTGCAAGGGAACTTGTTCTGGAAGAAAACAGAACTGCAGGCCGAACCGCGCTGGGACACACTGGGGACAGGAGAGAAAGTTTGTTTGTTTGTTTTTTTCACCTGCCCCAGTGTAATAAAAAAAAAAAAATTGTTATATAATGATCCCATCAATGATCCCCATACAGTATAGGGGACCAGTGAAGGGACCACTGTACGGGGGGGAATATTGAAGGGGCCACCATATGCCCACTAGCAGTGGCCCCTTCACTGGTCTCCCCTATAGCAGTATTGGAGTTTCTGCGACTTAGGTATTGTTATGCTGGAGCCCCAGAGCAGGCACCAACATAACAATACAGTGAGAAATTAGCTGGGATGGGAGGGGGGAATACAACTCTCAACAGACCAAGAGCATCTGGAGATGCTGGGGGTTGTAGTTATATTCTCCGCAGTGGCCCCAACACAGCATTATATGCTCCGCAGTGGCCCCTACACAGCATTATATTCTCCGCAGTGGCCCCAACACAGCATTATATGCTCACAATAGCCCCCACACAGTATTATATGCCCACAATGGCCCCCACACAGTATTATATGCCCACAATGGCCCCCACAGTATTATATGCTCACAGTGGCCCCCACACATTATTATATGCTCACAGTGGCCCCCACACAGTATTATATGCTCACAGTGGCCCCCACACAGTATTATATGCTCACAGTCGCCCCCACACAGTATTATATGCCCACAGTGGCCCCCACACAGTAATATATGCCCACACTGGCCCCCACACACTATTATATGCTCCACAGTGCCCCCCTACCTTAGAGCCAGTGCTATTATTATAATCTGGGGTTTCCTTTCCATTAACAATAGGTATAGCGGTCGCGGAACCAGGCTTTCCCCGACCACTATCATGGTAGTCCGGGGCCCCAGCCATTTCCAGCGGGCCCCGTACCCCTCCGGTCGCAGTCGCAGCCCTTGCGACCACGATCGTTACGCCACTGTCCATTGGTCAGGGGCCCGATCGGGATGGTCAGGGGCCCCTGACTGTCCCGATCAGACCCCTGACCTTTGCATTGGCAAAATGAGTACTAATAGTTGGTGCTCGGGGCCCACCGGGGGATTGATCTGTTCCCTGGTGGGCCAGTCCGACCCTGGCAAGACCCATGACCTGCGACTGAGACCAAGCTTTCTGACACTGGGCAGCACATTTCTCTCTAGAATCCCTTGATTGTCTTGAGATTTCATTGCACGCTGCACAGATTCAAGACTCCCTGTGCCAGATGCAGCAAAGCAGCCCCAGAACATAACAGAGCCTCCTCCATGTTTCACAGTAGGGACAGAGTTCTTTTCAAGATATGCTTCATTTTTTCCACCTGTGAACATAGAGCTGATGTGCTTTGCCAAAAATTTCGATTTTTGTCTCATCTGTCCATAGGACATTCTCCCAGAAGCTTTGTGGCTTGTCAACTTGTAGTTTGGCAAATTCCAGTCTGGCTTTTTTATGATTTGTTCAACAATGGTGTCCTCCTTGGTCGTCTCCCATGAAGTCCACTTTGGCTCAAACAACGACGGATGGTGCGATCTGACACTGATGTTCCTTGAACTTGAAGTTCACCTTTAATCAATTTAGAAGTTTTTCTGGGCTCTTTTGTTACCATTCGTATTATCCTTCTCTTTCATTTGTCATCAATTTTCCTACTGCGGCCACGTCCAGGGAGGTTGGCTACAGTCCTATGGATCTTAAATTTCTGAATAATATGTGCAACTGTAGTCACAGGAACATCAAGCTGCTTGGAGATGGTCTTATAACCTTTACCTTTAACATGCTTGTCTATAATTTTCTTTCTAAGCTCCTGAGACAACTCTTTCCTTCGCTTCCTCTGGTCCATGTTGAGTGTGGTACTCATCATGTCACCAAACAGCACAGTGAGTATCTGTAGCCCTATATACAGGCCCACTGACTGATTACAAGATTGTAGTCACCTGTGATGCTAATTAGTGGACACACCTTGATTTGACATGTCCCTTTGGTCACATTATTTTTAGGGGTACCATCATTTCTGTCCAGGCCTGTTTCATGAGTTTTCTTTTTTAAAAAAATTCTGTTGAAGCATGGTTGAAAAGCAATGTCTGACTTTCATTTGTTCATTTTCATAGAATATTTATATATTATTACTTTTGTCAGATTCAAGTTATTTCTGTGACCATTGTGGGTTTTTCTTTCATTAAATGAGAGGTACCAACAATTTTGTCCACGTATGTACATGCATAGTGTATACGTGTTTTCTTTACTGCTATTTGACTACAGTCATGGCCAAAAGTTTTGAGAATGACACAAATATTATATTTTCACATGATCTGCTGCCCTCTGGTTTTTATGTGTGTTTGTCAGATGTTTTTATCACATACAGAAATATAATTGCATTCATATTATGAGTAACAGAAGCTTATATTGACAGTTAGAATGAGTTAATGCAGCAAGTCAATATTTGCAGTGTTGACCCTTCTTCTTCGGGACCTCTGCAATTCTCCCTGGCATGCTCTCAATCAACTTCTGGACCAAATCCTGACTGATAGCAGTCCATTCTTGCAGAATCAATGCTTTAATTTTGTCTGAATTTGTTGGTTTTTGTTTGTCCACCCGTCTCTTGATGATTGACCACAAGTTCTCAATGGGATTAAGATCTGGGGAGTTTCCAGGCCATGGACCCAAAATCTCTATGTTTTGTTCCCTGAGCCATTTAGTTATCACCTTTGCTTTATGGCAAGGTGCTCCATCATGCTGGAAAAGGCATTGTTGAGCGCCAAACTGCTCTTGGACGGTTGGGAGAAGTTGCTCTTGGAGGACATTCTGGTACCATTCTTTATTCATGGCTGTGTTTTTAGGCAAGACTGTGAGAGAGCCGATTCCCTTGGCTGAGAAGCAACCCCACACATGAATGGTTTCAGGATGCTTTACAGTTGGCATGAGACAAGACTGGTGGTAGCGCTCACCTCTTCTTCTCCGAATAAGCTGTTTTCCAGATGTTCCAAACAATCGAAAAGGGGATTCATCAGAGAAAATGACTTTACCCCAGTCCTCAGCAGTCCACTCCCTGTACCTTTTGCAGAATATCAGTCTGTCCCTGATGTTTTTTCTGGAGAGAAGTGGCTTCTTTGCTGCCCTCCTTGAGACCAGGCCTTGCTCCAAGAGTCTCCGCCTCACAGTGCGTGCAGATGCACTCACACCTGCCTGCTGCCATTCCTCAGCAAGCTCTGCACTGCTGGTAGCCCGATCCCGCAGCTGAAACACTTTTAAGAGACGGTCCTGCCGCTTGCTGGTCTTTCTTGGGCGCCCTGGAGCCTTTTTGGCACCAATGGAACCTCTCTCCTTGAAGTTCTTGATGATGTGATAGATTGTTGACTGAGGTGCAATCTTTCTAGCTGCAATACTCTTCCCAGTTAGGCCATTTTTGTGCAGTGCAATGATGACTGCACGTGTTTCTTTAGAGATAACCATGGTTAACAGAAGAGAAACAATGATGGCAAGCACCAGCCTCCTTTTAAAGTGTCCAGTGGTGTCATTCTTACTTAATCATGACAGATTGATCTCCAGCCCTGTCCTCATCAACACCCACACCTGTGTTAATGGAGCAATCACTGAAACGATGTTAGGTGGTCCTTTTAAGGCAGGGCTGCAATGATGTTGAAATGTGTTTTGGGGGATAAAGTTCATTTTCTAGGCAAATATTGACTTTGCAAGTAATTGCTGTTAAGCTGATCACTCTTTATAACATTCTGGAGTATATGCAAATTGCCATTAGAAAAACTGAAGCAGTACACTTTGTAAAAATTAATATTTGTATCATTCTCAAAACTTTTGGCCATGACTGTAGTATAAACCATACTATCCACACTTTACATGCTGAGGCTTAATCTGTTTTTTTACCACAAGGGTTAAAGTTTTGTTATGTGTGACAGTGCTGAGATAATGTCCGTATTTATATACTATGTAATTACAGTATTCACAGTAGGACAATGATACATTGTTTTATTTTGGTTTCTATCAGATGTTAAAAATCTGGAGGCGAAGGTACTGGAATAGTCATTTCCTCTAATTCTACTATATAATAGAAATCAGGTAATCAAACGACAATAGTAGGCATATAAAAGAGTGTCCAATATATTTAGGATGGGATACTTAGAGAGGACAAGTTGGCATCTGTGTGTTCCAAATGGCCACTTGTACACCAGATGACTGGTGTCTGGTAGATATTAAGTAAGTCAACAACAGGAATCTATCAATTCTAGTGAAATACCCTCTTACAGCCAAAACGTTCAAGTAACAGAAAGCCTGATAACCACCTGATGCAGGGCTGAATGCATAGCCACCTGGGCCCCCAGAAACTGGAAGTGGGGCTACAAGTAGCCACAATTTATCAATGCCTGAGACATATATAGTAGTAATTTAACTCACTCAGAAAACAATGGAGCCTCCAAACTGTAAAGAAACCAGAGACAGGAGTATTGGCCTGAATAGCAACGTCAGATTTTTTTGGAATTTTGGATTTAGCAAACATGATCACTTGGGTTTAGTTGTGATGAGATTCTTTTAACTGGCTTTATTGGTTTATTTGTATCAAACAGAGAGCTGTGCTGGAAAATAAACTGGCAGTGTGTAAAGAAGAGAGGCTGCACCAAATGAATGAGCAGCCATCATAATGGTCTATTCAGGGGCATAAATACCAGGGTAGCAGCGGTAGCGGCTGCCACAGGGCCCGGGACATTAAGGGGCCCGGAGCCCTGTGGCAGCCACTACCGCGAACCCCACAAACACTGCTATCACTATACACGGGGGTCTTTTCCAACCCCAGAGTATAACGATCGGGGGCCCAGGGGAGGTGAGGGAACATAAAAAACAACGTTAAACGTTACTTACCTCTCCTACACTCCGCAGGCTTCGGACATAAAGATATAAAATTTTAATTTTTTGGTGAAGAATCAACAAGTGGGACACAATTGTGAAGTGGAACGAAATTTATTGGTTATTTAAAACTTTTGTAAAAAATAAAAAACTGAAAAGTGGGGCGTGCAATATTATTCGGCCCCTTTACTTTCAGTGCAGCAAACTCACTCCAGAAGTTCAGTGAGGATCTCTGAATGATCCAATGTTGTCCTAAATGACTGATGATGATAAATACAATCCACCTGTGTGTAATCAAGTCTCCATATAAATGCACCTGCTCTGTGATAGTCTCAGGGTTCTGTTTATAGCGCAGAGAGCATCATGAAGACCAAGGAACACACCAGGCAGGTCCGTGATACTGTTGTGGAGAAGTTTAAAGCCGGATTTGGATACAAAAAGATTTCCCAAACTTTAAACATCCCAAGGAGCACTGTGCAAGCAATCATATTGAAATGGAAGGAGTATCAGACCACTGCAAATCTATCAAGACCCGGCCGTCCCTCTAAACTTTCATCTCAAACAAGGAGAAGACTGATCAGAGATGCAGCCAAGAGGCCCATGATCACTCTAGATGAACTGCAGAGATCTACAACTGAGGTGGGAGAGTCTGTCCATAGGACAACAATCAGTCGTACACTGCACAGATCTGGCCTTTATGGAAGAGTGGCAAGAAGAAAGCCATTTCTCAAAGATATCCATAAAAAGTCTCGTTTAAAGTTTGCTACAAGCCACCTGGGAGACACACCAAACATGTGGAAGAAGGTGCTCTGGTCAGATGAAACCAAAATCGAACTTTTTGGCCACAATGCAAAACGATATGTTTGGCGTAAAAGCAACACAGCTCATCACCCTGAGAACACCATCCCCACTGTCAAACATGGTGGTGGCAGCATCATTGTTTGGGCCTACTTTTCTTCAGCAGGGACAGGGAAGATGGTTAAAATTGATGGGAAGATGGATGGAGCCAAATACAGGACCATTCTGGAAGAAAACCTGTTGGAGTCTGCAAAAGACCTGAGACTGGGACGGAGATTTATCTTCCAACAAGACAATGATCTCAAACATAAAGCAAAATCTACAATGGAATGGTTCACAAATAAACGTATCCAGGTGTTAGAATGGCCAAGTCAAAGTCCAGACCTGAATCCAATCGAGAATCTGTGGAAAGAGCTGAAAACTGCTGTTCACAAAGGCTCTCCATCCAACCTCACTGAGCTCGAGCTGTTTTCCAAGGGAAAATGGGCAAGAATGTCAGTCTCTCGATGTGCAAAACTGATAGAGACATACCCCAAGCGACTTGCAGCTGTAATCGCAGCAAAAGGTGGCGTTACAATGTATTAACTTAAGGGGGCCAAATAATTTGGCACGCCCCACTTTTTATTTTTTTATTTTTTACAAAAGTTTAAAATATCCAATAAATTTCATTCCACTTCACGATTGTGTCCCACTTGTTGTTGATTCTTCACCAAAAAATTAAAATTTTATATCTTTATGTTTAAAGCCTGAAATGTGGCAAAAGGTTGAAAAGTTCAAGGGGGCCGAATACTTTCGCAAGGCACTGTATGTATGCATGTATGCATGTATCTAAGTATGGTTTGCGGTCTAAACTCCTCATCTAATGTATACTTCTCATAATGGTATGATTGTTATATAAGAGTCCGTGTTCCACTAAATATGATTGATATAAGGAACTAGCAAAAATATGTTTTTATCTAACCACTTGACATATGGCTATGCCAAAGCACACATGCAAATCCTGCTTTATTGCAGGTCCACACAAAATGTGAACAATGGGAAGAATATATACAAATATGTACTTTGGTTCCCTCTGGTGGTCAATGGAACACTTTGCAATTAAATAGGATTAGATTTTTTTTTTGTTGTAGACATATCATCGCACTTTACATGGGCTGTATTTGGTATTGCAGCTCAACCCCTTTGCTTTGTTTTAGTATAAACAATTATTGTACAGGAAGACCACAAAACAACTAGGTCACATATATCAAATGTTGTTGATCTATTAACCCTGTTTTTCAGCTAATCTGCTACTTTAACTCTTTAATATGGAATCTATAATATTGTATATTTATTCCATAAAGGGAGTCTGTCAGAAGTAAATTTGTTATAAACCTAATCCCAGTACCTTGCAGAGGTGATTCTACTGTTTCTAAATATGCCCCTATTATTTACCTTTGAAGCTTCATTTTCATGTTATTCATATGCAAATGAGATAAAAGGGCTTTGCCAGGAAACTAGACCTGAGTCTGAGAAACCTAAGGCACACCCAAAGCATGTTGTGCCTAATTTACATATCAATAAAATAGCATTTAACATGTAAATGGGTCTCCAAAACTGAATAACAGAGGCATATTTGAAAACTATAAAATCACCTGAGATTACTGGGATTAAGTTTATAACCAATTTACTGCTGACAGACTCACTTTAACAGCAGGAAAACAGTGAGATGTTGTAGGCAAGGGTGTAGTCCTTTGCCAATACTGGAGCAGCCCAGAGGCGTAAATACCGGGGTAGCAGCAGCGGTAGCGGCTGCCACAGGGCCCGGGACACTAAGGGGCCCAGAGCCCTGTGAAAGCCGCTACCGCGAACCCCTCGAACACTGCTATCATTATACTCCGGGGTCTTTTCAGACCCCTGAGTATAACGATCAAGGGCCCAGGGGAGGTGAGAGAACATAAAAAACACTGTAACTTACCTCTCCTGCACTCCGGCAGGCTTCGGGCCTGTTTGGTGACGTCCCAGACATCAGCCAACGTCATTATACGTCGCGACGCCGGCCTGGATCACGCGAGATCTGGTCCAACATTGAAGATGGACGAAGTAGCGCACCGGAGCGAGGAAGGTAAGTAGCACTGTTTTTTATGTTTGTATCCTCCCCTGGGTCTCCAATCATTATACTCTGGGGTCTGAAAAGAGCCCAGAGTATAATAATCGTTCATGGGATGTCCACTATGGGGCATAATACTGTGTGCAGGGGCCACTATGGGGCATAATACTGTGTGCAGGGGCCTCTATGGGGCATAATACTGTGTGCAGGGGCCTCTATGGGGCATAATACTGTGTGCAGGGGCTGCTATGGGGCACAATACTGTGTGCAGGGGCCACTATGTTGCATAATAGTGTGCACAGGAATGCGGTTTGTGCAGGGGGGGTTGGAGGTTGGATGTGCGGTTCGGAGGGTGGTTGGCGGTTCGGGGGGGGCCCCATGTCAAATGTTCGCCTTGGGCCCAGCGATTCCTAGTTACGCCACTGGAGCAGCCTTATACCTAATTTGCATAATAATAATAATAATTATAATAATACATTTTATTCCGCAGCACTGTACAATTTGTAGGGTTCAAGTACAGACAAAATAGATACATTACAAAGAAATAGTCAATTCACACAGTGGGACTGAGTTACCTGCTCGAAAGAGCTTACAATCTATGAGGTAGAGGGGGTGACACAAGAAGTAGCAGGGGCGGCATTGGAGGTAGCATTGCTTATACAATGGTCAGACAATTTTGTAATAGAGGTTACTGTCATTACACATATATAAAGCTGGATGAGCCGTCACCAGTCGTGTCTTTTAACGTGCAGATGGTGCCTGGACATATAAAGTTAGTCTGATACGGAATCATATCCTGTGAGGTAATGTTGGATCGTGAACAGAGGGTACGTTTTAGGGAATCTAACTACGGAAGGGTTTACATTAGGAGTTGTGATAGGCCTGTCTGAAAAGATATGTCTTTAGTTTGCGCTTGAAGCTGTGGAAATTGGGGGTTAATCTGATAGTCCGGGATAGAGCATTCCAGAGAAGTGGTGCAACTCGGGAGAAGTCTTGTATATGAGCGTGGGAGGTTCTGATAATACAGGATGTTAGTTTTAGGTCATTGAGTGAATGGAGACCACGGGTTGGGCGATAGACAGAGATGAGGGAGGAAATGTAGGGAGGTGCAGCATTATGGATGAGGGTGATAAGTTTATATTGTATTCTGTATTGAATAGGCAGCCAATGTAGTGACTGACACAGACCGAAGGCATTGCTGCAGCGTCTAGACTGATAGATGAGCCTGGCCGCCGCGTTCAGAATAGATTGTAGAGGGGAGAGTTTAGTAAGGGGAAGACCGATTAGTAGGGAGTTACAGTAGTCAAGGCGAGAGTGAATCAGGGCAACAATAATAATGTCTTTAGTGTATCTGTGGTAAGGAAAGGGCGGATTCTAGAGATGTTTTTGAGGTGGAGATGACATGAGCATGCGAGTGATTGGATATGGGGGGTGAAGGAAAGGTCTGAGTCAAACATAACCCCCCAGCGGTCATATTGTCTAGGAGATATGGTAAGGCCGGAGACTGCAATGGAGATATTAGATGGTGGAAACAGCAGTAGTTCAGTCTTTGAGAGATTCAGTTTCAGATAGAGCGAAGACATGATATTTGAGACAGCAGAGAGACAGTCACTGGTTTTCTGTATTAGTGCAGGGGTGATGTAGCTGAGATACTTCCTCCTCTGTTACAGGTTTAAAAGATGAGAATGAACAGTCTGAAGTGCGGCTGGTGAGAGGGTCAGTGCCACCTGGGGATTGGGCAGTTATTTCCTGACGGATCTTATCAATTTTGTCATGGAAATAAGTGGCCAGGTCATCTGCGCTAAGGTCTGTGAATGGCATCTGCACCTTGGGGGTGAGTAAGGAGTGAAAAGTTTCAAATAGCCTTTTAGGGTTACAGGAGAGAGAAGAGATGAGAGCGGTGAAATAGGCTTGTTTGCTAGGTGAAGGGCAGAATTATAGGTTTTAAGTATAAATTTAAAGTGGAGGAAGTCTGCAGGTGTACGTGATTTTCTCCACAGACGTTCAGCACATCTAGAGCACCGCTGAAGAAAACGTGTTTGTGGCTCCTGCCAGGATTGCTGCCTCCTGCATCTAACTTTTCGAATGGAGGGGGGAGCTGCCTCATCCAATGCACTCTTAAGGGTTTCATTATAGTGACTGGTGGCCAGATTGTGACAGGAGATTGAGGAAATGGGGGACAGAGAGGACTGTAGAGTATCTGAGAGGTGCTGGGTGTTAATAGCACGTAAATTCCTATATGTATGATGAGTAGGTGTGTCCTGTGAGGCAGAGGAAGCTCTGATGGTGAGAGACAGAAGGTTATGATCAGAGAGTGGCAGAGAAGAGTTAGTAAATTTAGAAACTGTGAGCAGTCGATCGAGACAAGATCAATGGTGTTGCCATCTGGCGGAAGAGGAAAGTTGCGAAAGATTAAAAGAAGTGGTTATTGAGAGAAACTGTGAGGCAGCTGGGGAGACAGGGGTGTCAGTGGGGATGTTAAAGTCACTCATGATGAGGGTAGGAATTTCACTGGATAAAAAGTGTGGAAGCCAAGTGATCCAGAAATTGTTAGGGTGAGCCAGGTGGACGGTAGATCACAGCTACACGTAAGGAGAGTGGGCGGAAAAGTCTGATAGCTTGGACTTCAAATGAAGGGAATGTGAGTGAGGGTACCGGTGGGATGGCCTGAAAAATGCACTGTGGTGACAGAAGTAACCCTTCCCCTCCACCCTTCCTGTTGTCAGGCCTAGAGGTGTGTGAGAATTGTAGGCCACCATGAGACAGAGCAGCAGGGGAGGCTGTATCAGACTGCTGGATCCAGGATTCAGTAAGGGCGAGCAGGTTATGAGATTTACTGAGGAATAAGTCATTAATATATTCTAGTTTGTTACACACTGAGTGGACGTTCCAGAGAGAACAGTTAAAAAAGACAGGAGAAAGATAAGGAGAGGGAACACTGTAAATATTGATTAGTTTTGTAGGATTCCTATGTGTGCAGGAAGAGGAAGAATTAGGGAAAGAAGGAGGGCCAGGGTTTGGAGAGATATCCCCAGCAGCTAGGAGTAGCAAAATGGACAGAGACAGAAGGTGGTTCAGTGATTTATGTGGATGTTTATGTTTGGTTTACTGCTAAGAGAAGTATAAGGAGTAGGGTGGTTAAAGAGAGTGAAAAGTGTGTGAGAGCTGTACATAGGAAAAGGAAGAAGAGAAGGACTGATATGAATAGTGTACACTGGTGGTAAAGATGGAGGGGAGGTCTGCAGGAAGACAATTGCTAAAGTAACAAGTGACAGTGCAGCTCTATCATACCATGTATTAAAGCTTGTTCTTTTGGTTTTAAGTTTACCTGGTGTTCTTCCATGGTTTTCCTGTCTTGTGCCCTGTCTAAGTGCCATGTGTAAGTGCACTTTGGTTAATCTGCACTTAGGTTAAGATGGATAGCTGCATTAGGAAATGCCCCCCTGCATTGGAAATGCTTCCCCATAAGCTGTATGTACTTATATAGGGAAGCAGAGCTTCAAAACTAGCACTATAATTACTTAATATGAAGACACAATAAATGTGTCATTGATTTTTGGGAACCCAATTTCATTAGTGGCATACAGAGGTTTTTTCTTAAAAAAAAAAAAAAAAGTGTCAGGCTCCATGAGGTAGGGAATGGATGAGAATATACAATCGTATATGTATTTCAGGAGGACTACTGCACTGTAATATAGTGCTATAGAGACTCTGCGGGCCACCATACAGACTCAGTGTATTTAGCAAAGGAATGAATGAAAAAAAAAGAGAAAAGATAGGATGGGGGAATAGATGAGTATGGGGAGGAAAACATGTAACAGATAATCAGTACACTATAAGTAAAGTAAAATACTCATAAAGATAATCAACATTTTGTAGATTTGGATTGCAAAATGTTGTAAATTACAAGTACATTATCTGTAGAACAAAACCGTTAAGAACTTCACTTCTCTTTTCTTTCACTTAGGCCTCATACACATGGCCATATAATGGCTCTGTGCAATTGTAAAGTTGCCTTAGATGGGCAACTTATGCTGGGTCCTCACCAACGATGGACTGAAAGTATGTTTTGTGCATTGCTTTGTGCGTGTGTCTTATTGTACACTGTAAATGTCAAGTATGGTGCTTTGTACTGGTATCGCTTTGCTTGTTTCTGACAACTCATCACTGTATTTAAGCTCCTGCCAACTTAAGTATTTGCTGATGAGTCATTGTTGCAGAGGGTCACACTGGATGGGAAAGTTGTTGTATAAAAGGAAGTTTTCCCATGCCCTTGGATCTGCCTGGAACTCTATTGCACCTGCTATGGCCCAGGAGCCTGAGGGGGCTTAAAAGCCTTTCTGCAACATAGATAGTTTCATAGGTAGCATATGATAAGTGGGGACCCCATTACATATTTCCATTACATATTTTGCATTGGAGCCCAAGAGCTTCAAGATATGCATCTGGATTGGAGCACTGGCTTGGTCCAAAATCTAGCATAATGAACTTTAATGTGCCAGAGTAGCAGGTTGCAATGGAGCTGAGCACAAATCCTGTGTGAGCTGGGTAGTCATTGTGGGTTGTCACTGGGCTTTTCATATGATACAGAAAAAGGGTGCTTAGTGTTTCAAGGAACTGCTGTCAAGTTTGAGCCATGGTCGTTTCTCAGTCCTTAGGTGACTGAACAAGCACTGTTAACCATGTTTGTGCTGAACACCTGCAACCTCAGTAAAGAAAGAGTCCCCGGGCAATCTGCAAAAGTATTCAGTGTTCTTACTTCAGCTGTATTTCTGCAAGCACAGAATAACAATGAACCAGCTGCTCTGTCCTTGGGTAGGCGTAAGGTGGGTTGCCTTGGAGATCCGTGGTCACTCTCGGTCCACCTTACACAATCATAGAGTCTTACAGAGCTGTGATATGGCACCCTTACAATTGTACAAGCCCTTATTGTACCTCCATATGTCTTCTATTTCACATGTAGGTTTTTCCTTCTGTAGGATTTTGTGCAAATGGAACTGAAAACTATTCTGATGTTCTCCATCAGGGTCACGGAATACTTTGCTTCTAGGGGTTAATGCTATGACCATACAGTTCCTGGTGGAACATAGTATGGCAGCACATGAAGGCTGTATGGCTTCTGTGCACAGCTGTACAGGCTCTGTCCACACGGCTTTTTCATGTGTATGAGGCCTTGTAATATGGTTACCAAATGATTGTTTAGTTATAAAACATAACATAATGCTGTAAATCCCTCTTTCATCTTTCAATTGTAATTGTTGCCTCCCATTTTTCTTAAAAATTAGGGATGTATGATGAAGGATGAAATTCTGGGCTTGGCCCAAATTAAGAAAGAAGTCTGCCGTGGAAGAAATAATATAGATGGTTAGATCTGTTCATTACATTTGATACAGTATCCTGTCTGAACAGAGAATAAGTTATAATGTGCATATAAAAGATCACATTCAGTAGTTATGATTTTACATGCATTCCTTTGTTAAATTTTAGCAAATACACTCACAAGTCATGAAAGAACTACATAATCTGACAAAATGGAAATATTGAAGAAGGGATGTGAGAAAATAGCAATGAGGTAGTTTTTCACTAAAAGCTGTTATTAATTGTCCTATTAATAGCCACACAAAATGTCAGGTTTTCTGCATTATCATTTGCATTTCTATGCAGATAATTTAGTAACCATTTCAGTGCAGATAACAAAGTAACCTTCCTGCTTCATTTTTTTTTGTTATAGGAAACAGTTAAACTAAGTAAATAAAATAAAATATTTAATAATAGGCTTGTGGGCACTTCTGGTCACTACTTCACAACTATAAAGTAATGAAACTCACACTAGAAATGAGCAAGCCAATTCATGTAGTTCAGGGTCTGGAATCCAAACGTGCGGTTCGATTCATATCAACTAAACTTTGCTGTAACTTTGACATTACTAAGGCTGTGTTTGTCTTAAAGAGCTAGAAAAGGGGTTTGATAGACTCCTAGGAGCTTTCTTGCTGTCACACATTACATTTTAAGGTAATTTACATTTCTCATTCATAACAAACTGGCTAATAGAACACAAACTTTTAGTCCAAACCAGCGAACCAGAACATGAATTGAACCTTGAAAGGTTCTAACAGTGACTGTCCAGGAGTCTTTAGAAATGGAAACCATCTTTTACAACAATAGCAAATAATGCTGGTCATACACTTTAGATAGCTGTCAACCGATATCAAAGATGGGATGGCATGATTCACTATAGCCAGCCAGCCCCCATAGTACGGGTAATTCATTACCTGTGAGATCAGGGAAGGTGGGGTGGAGGAGCAAAGCAGGGAGCCGAACATTGTCTCTGATCACAGGACTTGGGGGTCATGACATTGCCGGAACCCCAGAGTCCCCGGACAACCCCTTTAACCCTGTATTGGTTAACGCTATACTTGCTGAAACTTAACCTTAGTCCACTGGGAAGTGCTCATAAGCAGCCACACTGAACATACTCTCAAGATTTCTATGCATTTTCAGGTTGGGCTGGACTTCTCTTTTAATTCCCTACCTCCTTTTCTAAGTCTCATAACTCACATGTAAAGAGCATAATACATGTCCTGACTTTCAGGTCAGTTATTGGGAAGAAGTATTTGTAAGGACTCATGCACACAACCAAGTGTGCATCCTAAGTCTCTTAAAAGGGTGGGGGAGGGGGTTTTGATGCTACAATCCGATAATTATAGAGCAGGTCCTATCTTGATCTGAGAATGTGTACCGGAATAGAACCATCCCCTTGAAATCAATGGAGGATGGAAGGCACTTGGATGACATTCCTTTAATAGATTGGATGCCCCTCAGCCTGCACTATTGATCATGTGCATGAGACCTAAGGGTATACTAACATGCCCCTGCAAGAGTTTGCTGATAACGTTGAGAAGTTACCTTTAAACTTGTGCTTTCAATGGACACCACTGGCAGCTGAGTATTTGGCCACCCACTGTTGCACACTTAGGTTACACCCTAAGAACACTTGTTCACCATAAATAGCCCCTGTCACAATCAAGGACTGTGTCGATATATGGCTTCTTCTTTGCATGATACAGCTTTAACTTGCATTTGTGGATTGAATGACAAAGCATTTTTGATCCCTTGCAGTGATTTGCATTACTGATTCATATCTCTTTTAAATGCAGTGCCACCTCAGGGCCCATAGATCATGAACATCCAATATTGACAGTTGGCCTTGTTCCTTGTGCACATGAATTCATCCAGATTCTCTAAATCTTTTGATGATTTTATGTACTGTATATGGTGGGATATTCAAAATTCTTTCAATTTTACTTTTATTTTTCTGATCATCTTTGCTTTTGAGAGACTCTTCCTCTCTAAACTTACTCTTTTAGACACAGTTATGTAACTTAGTTGAAAAATGACCCTCCAGCTGTTTTAATTAGTACCACTTACTTTTATAGCTTATATTAACCCCTTCCTGCCGGAGGCATTTTTCCATTTTCATTTTTGCCTTACAAACCCCATAATCAATTTCTAAATTATTTTTTTCATACAAAATTGAAAAATGTCTAACTTTTAACTTCTGATATGTGTTCCCTTAGTCTCAACAGCATCACAATAGTGGGGTATTTCTGTCCCTGTGTGCTGGTAGGACATAATAGACTTTTTACTAAATTACCTATAAATGGTTAAAATAAGACCCTCCTCCTCTCAATATAAGGAAGGAAGTACCACCCCGCAGCTGTGTGATTCTAAATACAAATATATATAAATAAACATAGGGAGGTAGCCTTGTGCTGCTGTTGGGATTAAGGGAAAACAGATTAACATAATCACTTATTCCCTTATGTCCCACAAGCAGCACTATAGTGGGGATTTAGCAAGAAGAACCCCTAGGGAGGGCCCTCTTGAAGGACAAAATTTACTACGGTATGGCCAAAATCAGTGGCCTCCGATCCCTGGGTTTTTAATCTATAATGGTTCACAAAGGTCTGATGTGAACTCCAGGAGGCAGCGGAACATATTTGTTCCAAAGGGACAGAGTTCCTTTCTGCCCAGGATGTAGAGACAGATTGGGTGGAGTGTGCCTTAACAATTTCAGGAAGTTCCAAATCCTGAGATATTGTGGAGGATGACTCAGCTATTGTATCCTCCATTTTGGATTCCAGGGCCATGTGGGACCATGCCTGTAGCCATTTTACATTCCTCCTTTGTTTAGAGAGCTCATCCCCCACCAGATGGCTTAAAGGGATGCGGCCCCTCTTTTGTCTCTTATCCAATAGCCATGTGCCAGAACTATTTTACAACTTTGCCACCAATCATGTTATGCTAATTACAGTAACCCGACCTGTTGTTTGTCTACAATGTATTTAAAATACCTTTTTCCCTCCATTAAAGCAGAACCCACTATATACACAATAGCTGTGTATGTGTGTGTCTCTCTGTGCTAGCTCATACATCAATTCTATGAATTTGGACTTCAATACGGTGATACTTAGAGCGGATTGTGCTCACAGGAATTGGCGTCCCTGGGTGGGCCAGAGGTAAATTACTACCCATCCGGACAAAACAGACGGAAAGGACAACAGGACAAGGAGACGTTGGAAACTGGTTCAAAAGCAGCTGCAGGGTAAGAAGCTTTATTCTTACTGTCTCCACTTTCCACTCCTCCTTGTCTTATGTGGCCTCTCTGGATGCCGGGTGAGTTGTAAGAAAAGTAAATCCTCTGGTCTTTTTAAGAATCCTATTTATGAAGTATCCGTATTTGATGAATAACTAATGTAGAAATTTTCTGCTGTGTTTTTGGTATATATCTCATTTGGTTTGTTTATGTGTTGGACCCTGTGGAAAGTTATTAAGGAAAGATTAGCCAGGAAAGATTAGCCCATTGCCCATCTCCTCAAGTTAAAGTAGAGGACAAAGTAGTAGCCTGGGGTTACTGTATGAGTTCCTTGTACGTAGTTAACACTTTTTTGGTGCCGAGAGATATCCTTTTGAGGTTTTAAGGCAAGACGTTGCCTTAATTAAGTGCTGGGCGCCCGAGAGATATCCTTTTTGTAGGTTTGCGTATAAGAAGTGTGTCGTTAAGCGCTGGGCGCCCGAGGTGTACCGGTATCGTTGTTTGTACCCTTTGAGGTTCGACACAGAAGATTAGACAAATCATGGGGAATTTTCCTGGGAGGTGTGAGGCTGATCCTAAGAATAGAGGAAATCCAGCTATAGTGATTGTGAGAGTAAAAGAGGGTGCTGACGTAGTGAAGGGGTGCTCTATTAGGCAAGTGAAAGAGCTAAAACAGCACGATAGGTGATAATGATAGGATGTGAAAAGATGGGTTTCTGAATATTGAAAAGTGGAGTAAGTGGAGTGAGATGGAGAAATGTGGAGTGACTCTCAGAAAACAAAGTGTTTCAGCAAGTTAGTAACTGAAGGTTTCAAAGGAAGTTGAGCTTGGTGCAATAAAGTGTGTTTGGATATTGTTTAAAGATTCCTCAGACTGGTAAGGTAGCAACTGTTGCTTTTGTAGTCCATCCCCCTTAAACAATAGAAGGCCTAATCTAGAGTATTGTGTACATGTTTGTAGAAGAAAATCCATTGTTTCAGCGAGTTAGAAGTAACTTGCATATCTGTTTTGTAATGTCTTTGTTTATAATGCACATTTGAAGGAATTTATGACTGTGACAGAATGAATGCTATGATTTGCAAGAAAGTGTATGATAGAGTCATGTATATGGTCTAGAAATCCTGTATCAGCTTAGGATTTGAGTAGATGTCTGACTAGTTATACAGATGTTGCTTGGTAAGATGAATTGGGAGACCTAGTGGCCACAATATAAATTGACTTTGAAATCATATTATAAGCTCTCCCATTTCTTCTGGCTGCTTCACTGATTGAGGATATTTTGTGTATTTATTAAAGTCATTGAATTGTTTGTAATTGTGGAGTGTGTAGGAGCTCAAGACTAGTTTTACTTGTTCTGGATAGTCTGAATGAGCTGACAATTTAAAAGATGGAAGGAGAGATAAAATCCAACTATGAGTATGCTAATGAGGTGGGGGTTGAATTTATTAGACACAGGAAGGAATATCATTGTCTTTGAAAATGTCTGAATGTTTATTGCCTATAGCATGAGCCTAAATGTTGGTATGTGTTGAATCCAGACATTTTGCCTGGAACTGCAAAGTTCCAAGATGGGAGACCCAAAGACAGACAGGAGGATTCTGACAATAACCATCAATAGGAAATAGGTACTCCAGTAAGCGTGCATTTAATATCAGTACCTGATAAACTGAGCCCCCCCCCTACGATCTCCCTACAATTGCCTGAGGGGGGAACTTGTGAATTGTTAGTGGATACTGGAGCTAACAAATCTGTTTTGCATGCTGACAATGTTTTTTTTTTTCCCTATGAGATAACTTATGATTACCACTAGATTCCTTGTCAGTGAGTCTGCCTCAGTTAACTTGCTGGGATCAGACGTTTTACAGGCCCTAATGGCTCACATTGTGTATGAGCCAGATGGGAAGGTCTCACTGTTACCAGTAATGTCAGAAGACACCTTATGTTCCCTACACTCCCTGGTTTTCCTGATAAAGCAAAACAATGCAGAGGTAGTTAGTGTAAAGTAACATCTAGGTTGTGTGCCCCATTACCTCTGGCAAAAGGAAAAACAGATATAAGCAAATTGCCAGCACCCCCAGTAATGGTCACATTGCATTTACCTTGAAGGGCAAACAATATGCCTGGACAGTGCTACCACAAGGGGCGCAGCATTCTCCCACCCTGTATACTGCAGGGTGTGGTGCTGCTCCAGTATGTGGATGACCTGCTTTTATGTTGCCCCTCCCAGGAGATGTGTACAAACATCAATATCTCGGTTGTGCTTTTTGGCAGAAAATGGATGTAAAGCATCTAAGTCCAAATTGCAGTTCTGCCTAACTAAAGTTGTTTTTCTAGGTCATTGCATTTTACAAGGACATCTGACCCCTGATAGACTTCAGGTCATACAGGAGCTCAAACCCCCAAATGGTGTGGCACAACTTAGGACATTCTTAGTCCTTGTGTCCTACTACAGACAGTGGATCTGTAATGCATCCCTGTTAATGCAACCTCTCTATGACTGCATCACTAAACCAGAACAGGCAGTGGAAAACTTCCACTCCATTAAGTTGGCACTTATTTACACAAGTTTTAGGACTTCCTAATTATGACAAGACTTTTTCTCTTTACTGTACAAAAATGTCGGGACACGCAACAGCAGTGCTTACTCAGACTCATGAACACCAACAAAGACCAGTATCTTACTATTCTGCTAGATTAGACCCAGTGTCCAGAGGAGCACCTTCTTGTGTTAGGGCAGTAGCTGCAGTCCAATTGTCCCTGGAGAAAGGTGCAGAAATCGTATTGGATTTCCCTATCACAGTACTTACTCCTCATGATGTACATGGCATATTGGCCCAGCCTAAGCACATTTCAATGGCTAGACAACTCAGATTATAGTGTGCCTTACTAATGCCTCCTAATGTCACCCTTGCACGCTGCACGACACTCCATCCCTATACCCTGTTACCAATAGATTCAAGGGGGGGGAAAGGAAGGACAACAGTGAAACAACCTGTACACACATGTATTTCCTGATGAACTGTATATAACTGATGCAGCAAGAAACTGTAGGATTTGGTCATGTAAATGATGAATCTATTGCTAACTCTGATTTTGAGATGGCTCTCGATTTGGGAAGGATGGCAAATTCTATACCATATATGCCAGTGAACATGAGGTAAACAAGCAGAACCATTACCCCCACAGGTCTCAGCTCAAGAAGCTGAACTGAAAGCATTCACTGAAACGGTGTAAAATAGCTGAGGGTAAGCCCGCTATGCCTTTGATATAGAATAAGACTATGGTCCGATCTGGAGAGTAAGAGCTTACTTTAGTTATAATAGTATGCTTATAAAGGATTTCCAGGCTATTCAGGAGCTGATGGAGATCATGCTGCCACAAAGGCTGATACAAAAGAGAGTAGAGATAATGCAAGGGCAGATGCTGCCGCCAAACTAGCTGCAGAAAAGCCTAGGGAACATGCCTCAGCACTGGTGGTCACCATACCAGAGCAAGCTTCTCAGCTCTCTTTTCAGGTTCTAAAAACATTGCAGGACCAAGCCGGTCCAGAAGAAAAGAAGACTTGGGAGCAGCAAGGTGCAAAAGAAGATGAACAAGGCCTGATGTTCAATGGTAAGAGAGTATGTTTACCAAGAGCATTGTTCCCAATGATGGCGCAAGCAGCTCATTCTAAAGTACACCACTCAAAAACAGCCATGTATGACCTGGTGAGCAACGATGGGTAGCTCCAGGTTTTAGCACAACTGCAGCCAGATACGTGCAAGCCTGCATGACATGTGCTAGGCATAATGTGGGCCAAAAAGTACAGGTTCCTCAGAAACACACCCCAAAGCCCTTGTACCCGTTTCAGAGATTGCAGGTTGACTATATACAGTTACCAAAGGTGGGAAGGTATGAGTACGTGCTTGTGTGTGTTGATCTCTTTTCAGGATGGCCTGAGGCATTTCCGGTACAAAAAGCCACCGCTAAAGCAACTGCAGATAAACTACTTAAAGAAGTAGTGTGCAGATATGGGATCCCCGAGACCATCGAAAGTGATAATGGCACTCACTTCACTGGACAGTTCTCTTCTAGATCCAAACCATGTACTGGGAACACATTCCCTAAAGCCAGGAGACTGGGTGGTGGTAAAGAGACACGTGAGAGCCTTGATCCACGGTTTGATGGTCCTTTCCAAGTGCTTCTGACAACATCCTCTTCAGTCAAGTTAGAAGGAAAGTCGACGTGGATCCACGCTAGTCACTGTAAAAAGGTGACCTGCCCGTAAGAGGACTGAAAGGATCTGGTACCTACTGGTGATCCTAGCCCTGGTGACACAACCAGTGAGCTTGTTCTAAAAGAAGAATGGGACAATAAATTGGTTAAACACCATAAGGTGTTAACTGTTAACTAGGATGAGTAGGAAAAACCCAGGGATTGTTGGATCTGTACTCACAGCCCTGGTTCTGCAAAGACTATGTTTTATCTAGCACTCCCTCTTGACCTAGATGAGTTTTTCTCTTAATGACTCCTGTTTTCATAATGTTTCGTGGAGTCCAGTGACTTATAAGGGAATGAACATCAATAATAATCACTTTGTTCCAATTCCCATAGCAGGTTGGGTGACCTTCCATGATTACAGCTAAACCTGACAGGTAGACCAAGCAAGTGGTATGATTGGAAAAAGGAAAATTTGAACATAAATTCAAAGTCCCATATCATGCCGGTATCATTCCCACAGAAGAGCTTAATATTAGCCTTAGTCTGCCAAGCACCTCTAGTGTAAGGTCAGGTAAAGTGGACTTCATTTTTAAGAAAAATATTCATGCCCCCTTACAAGATAGTGACAGATGGTTCACAGAGGGAATAAAGGGTTGTCCAGAGCACAACTCCTAAATAGAACGGGGATTAGTTAAGGATAGTCAGGGGTGTCTGATACAGAGCACCGGACCCCAAAGAGACAGAGACGGGGGGTAAGTGGTGTGCACAACCCCCATGCAGCGACTCTTTAGCTACCTCTCTGCCTAGTTCAGCTTCGGAGGCATGCAATTGCCCAAGGATGTATATCTAGTATGTGGTCATCAGGCGTCAGGGGGGGCCCCCCGGGGGAGAGGGGACTTGTACTCTTGCTAGACTGACACCAGCCACCTTCATAATTGCCCATGAAAATGTGAAACCTGAGATGATACCCCATCATACTTTGTACAAGCGTGCAGCAGACAATCACACTAGGGAAGTGGGCGACCCCATGTGGGGTCAGAGAACTTAGAGAGAAATGGATCAAAGAACATTACAGGACACAGGACAGTTGGTGGTCAGATACCTTTTTATTCTTAAATCCTGCCAATTGGTTTAAGAGATTAGGTGGATGATTTATGGGAATATTGCAGGGAATATTTCAAATATTATTGCTGTGTTTTTGCATCTATTTGACTATAAAGTTTATATTCTGGCTTGTAAAGAAACTTGCTAGAAAGAGGTGCAAACCCAGGACAGTGGGTTTGCAGGTTGTAAGGCTGGTTGGACACACTGACAGACATGGCGGTGAAGGCATCCCTCTGAGTGTATTAGACCGAAAGGTATGTAAATGGTATAACATATCCATGGGGAATGAGGTGAAGTCTCCATAAAAGTCCTCAGGATCTGATTAGCAGATCCTAATGTACCCTAGGTATGGGTTATATCATTTACAAAAGGAGGGAAATGTGGAGGATGACTCAGCTATTGTATCCCTATTTTGGATTCCAGGGCCATGTGGGACCATGCCTGTAGCCATTTTACATTCCTCCTTTGTTTAGAGAGCTCATCCCCCACCAGATGGCTTAAAGGGATGCGGCCCCTCTTTCGTCTCTTATCCAATAGCCATGTGTCAGAACTATTTTACAACTTTGCCACCAATCATGTTATGTTAATTACAGTAACCTGACCTGTTGTTTGTCTACAATGTATTTAAAAATACCTTTTTCCCTCCATTAAAGCAGAACCCACTATATACACAATAGCTGTGTATGTGTGTGTCTCTCTGTGCTAGCTCATACATCAACTCTATGAATTTGGACTTCAATACGGTGATACTTAGAGCGGATTGCGCTCACAATATGAAGGCCATCCTTATGGTCTCTTCTTAATTCACTGAGACAGAGACAGCTTAAAAGTTTAAAGCCCTTTGTTTTTGCCTGAGAAAGAGAGGAAGACATTTTCTGATCGTCTGAAGGAAAGAGATCTCTTAAGATAAATTCTTGAATTCTTCATCTAGTAATGTCCAAAGAGTGAAATTTAATCTCTTCAGGAGTGGCTGGTTCTGGAAAAAAAATACCGGCAGCAAGATTACCTGGTTTCAGATTAGCATATGATGGCACTTTGGGACAGAATCCCAGCACTTCCTCCAGAGGCTCAAATGGAGGCTCACACAATCGTCTTAGGACCGTGGACAAGTCCCATTGGGGAATGGGGTGAGTTATCGGAGGTCTAAGGGTAGGTTCACATATTTCAGTTGCATCAGTATCAGTTTTTTTGTCCCTTAGCACTAGAAGTCCCAGAGAGGGGTCATTTAACATTTCTACCTTTGGAACCCAGAGACGGGTCGAATGACCTGAAGGATTTAAGCAAACAACCGATAATCACCGCTTTTGTTCTGTAATTAAGGCCATTACTGTCACACCACAGGATTTACAATAGGCTGCTGTGGGGGGCTGCGTGTGTGTGTGTGTGTGTGTGTGTGTGTGTGTGTGTGTGTGTGTGTGTGTGTGGAGTGGCATGTCCTTCTTGTGTGACTCACTCAGTAACTGCGATTTTTTTTGCGATTTTTTTTTTTTTTATTTTTTTCTGCACCCATTGACTTGAATCTAAATATACAAAAATGTAAATATACAAAAGAACAACTGTTATTTGTTTCCATGCTTTTTATTTTTGTTATGAAAATAATAAAAAAAATACAAGGAATAAAACAATTCCACACATATTTACAATAGGCTGCTGTGGGGGGCTGCGTGTGTGTGTGTGAGTGGCATGTCCTTCTTGTGTGACTAGCATTTCAGCACTTACTCAGCAGTCTGTCTGCACTGTCGGAACATACCTGGCACTGCCTGGGTATGTCCCTGGTACATTTGCCACACGTGTATTTGTAGCAGTCAACACATCTCTCAGTTGCACAATTGTTCGTGCATCGATGGTTGACCTGACACTTCGCCCTTTTGCCAGGGCTGGGTGTGGAAGGTTGTTGCCGAAGGAGTTTCTCCTTGCATGCCTTCTTTTCAGTCACATGAGAGCCACCTAACTCTTTTGCAAGCTCAACCAGGAAGTCCACCCGTCTCTCCTGCACCCCAGTGCATGCCTGATAAAGAACATGAGCATTCGGTGCTGCCATGTCAATCATGTTGTAGAACACGGCGAATGGCCATCTCCGTGTTCCTGCACGCACTCTGTACTCCCGCACCATTTGGTCCATTACATCCACACCGCAGTTTGTGTGGTTGTATTGTGTGACCGTGTTTGGCTTCCTTTTGTTGGTATCCTCAGTCTCAACCACGCTGTGCATGCTGCTGAGAATGTAGACGGCCTTCTTTCGTTTGGGTGCATACACTGTCAGTGTGGCACCAGTGGTTGAAAACACCTGAGTGGTGAATTCAGTGCGGTCCATCTGTCTAGCGGATTGAGGAATTTCCCGGCGACTCTTGTTGACTGTGCTGAGGATAGTGGTTTTCCGGCTAAGCAGTCGTTGTGCAAGTGACAATGATGTAAAGAAATTGTCCGTGGTTACAGTTCTGCCCTTGTCCATGAATGGTTCCATCAGCCTCATCACTACAGTTTTGGACAGTCTCTCCCCGCTGGGACGACTGGGGTCCTTGCCAAGATATGGGAGGACATTACAGATGTACTTTGATTTCAAGTCGCAAGCCACCCAAAACTTGATGCCAAACTTGTCTGGTTTTGTTGCAATGTATTGCAGAAAACAGCAGCGAGTCTTTGACGGGAAAAGCTGTTCATCAATAGTGATGTGTCGACCAGGGTTGTAGGATGCGATGCAGTTGGTGACAAACGATCTCCACACATTGGAGATTGCAGCAAACTTATCGGTCTCCACTCGCTCACTGCGTGTGAACATGTCATCAAAGCGTAGGTGTTGCATGTTGTCTTGGAAGCGGTTTCGGGTCATAGTTGCAATGATCCTTGGGTTTGCTAGGTTTGCTGACCAGCTGTCATGTAGTGATGGAACCTTGGTCACCCCCCGCAAGATAATGACTGAAATAAATGCCTTTAGTTCCGGGAGACCCATGAACCAATCCACCTGCTCCGTGTGACGTGCATGTTGAGTAGTCCATTCTTGAATGCTACGAAGCATGTCAAGAGTGATAAAACAGAGGAAGCTCTGAAGGCGACTCCGGACACTTCGTCTGGCCTTAGCACTTGGCTCTCCATCTGTAGGGTACGGTTCTATTGGGGTGAAATGGAGACGTTTCCCCACTTCTACTTCACGCCACACTGTGCCATCTTTTGCAGTCTCTGTCGGCTCACTCGCCAACCGAGCTCTCTTTTTTGGTAGAGGAGGAGTCTCCTCATCTGCAAGATAAATAATTTCAAATTAACATTTTGTTTTGGTTCTAAATAAAAAAGATAGTCAGGAAATAAAAATCGGTAATTTGAAAAAAATCTAACCTGAAGACAGCTCAGAGTCCGAATCCAGTTGAAGGACTATGTCTTCTCCATCTGAGTCAGAAGGGTTGGTGTTGCTCAGGATCAGTTCCAATGCCTGTTGAATGGTGTGCCTTCTCTGCATTTTGTTTCTTGTGAACAAAATAGGTGAAGCAGTCCCTTCACATCCCCCACAGCACAAAAGGCTGCATGCAAATTTGCTAAGGTGTTAGCAACCTTATGCATATTCCCAGCACAACAATGCAGCTGGGGGATGGGCGGACACACTCAAGAGCATCTTACATTCTTTTGTTTACACTCTCTTACAAGACCTGAGGTGGATCAACACAATTGCCCCCTGCAGATTCCTCAGACAATGGCCACATTTACAAATGAAAGGATGCTAATTGGAGCCATCAAAGTTGTCTGTTTGGACTAAGGGTCATTTGACCATCTTTCAGGACTTCAAGGGGGAGCTCGAAATTTCTGGGACTTCTAGTGTTAGTCATTACAACTGATACCAAAACTGATGCGAAAATGCATCAGTTGTCATCAAGCTTTTTATGAATTTCTACTCCAAAACCATCAGTTGTCATAAGTTGTCATCAGTTGTCATCAGTTTTTACTATCAGTTTTTACCAAGATGGTCCACAAGGCATGATGGGCTGCCGAGGCAAATAGAGTTGGGGTACTCAACTACTTTTACTAAATTTCCATTGACCGGGATCCGACATCAAGTAAAGGTCCAAGCTGAACACGTCCACTATTTACGGTATTTCTCAGACAAAAAGACATGTCTGACTATAAGACTCACCCCAGGTTTAAACAAGAAAAATAAGGATTAGATCGGGGACGACTAACGTGGCATTACACTGTGTGGGGTGACTAACATAGCATTATACTGTGTAGGGGGCACTAACATGACATTACATGGTGTGGGGGCAACTAATGTGGCATTATACTGTAGGGGGGCATTAAGAAATATATTGTGGGTACTGACATTAGTGCTCCCATTATTGTTTCTCCTCCTCAGTATGCTCCTTAGCAGGGCTGTTTTAACACATTGGTGGGTTCAGTGTAATGGTTTCATAAGTGGGTTCCCCCATCGCCACCACTTAGGAATACCCGACTTGCACAAATTATAATGTCCCATTAGAGGCCCTAACATAGTATAATGCCTCCCTAGTGGTGCCTTACACTATAAAGTCCCACTCCAGCTATCCCCACAGTTAATGTCCCCATCCATCTGTCCCCAGTTTAACCCTGTGCATGCAAATTAAATAGGAGCTTACATAAGAATATAATTTTCTATCCCATTATAAAAATTGTAACTGTATTGAATAATTATAATCCCTATACCTAACTAATGTGATAACTAGGGCTGGCTTCAGATTGGTGTAACACGACCACTTTATTGCTCACATATTATAGACGGCCAACCCTCTAAACTTTCATCTCAAACAAGGAGAAGACTGATCAGAGATGCAGCCAAGAGGCCCATGATCAATCTGGATTAACTGCAGAGATCTACAGCTGAGGTGGGAGAGTCTGGCCATAGGACAACAATCAGTCGTACACTGCACAAATCTGGCCTTTATGGAAGAGTGGCAAGAAGAAAGCCATTTCTCAAAGATATTCATAAAAAGTCTTGTTTAAAGTTTGCCACAAGCCACCTGGGAGACACACCAAACAGATGGAAGAAGGTGCTCTGGTTAGATGAAACCAAAATCGAACTTTTTGGCCACAATGCAAAATGATATGTTTGGCGTAAAAGCAACACAGCTCATCACCCTGAACACACCATCCCCACTGTTAAACATGGTGGTGGCAGCATCATGCTTTGGGCCTGCTTTTCTTCAGCAGGGACAGGGAAGATGGTTAAAATTGATGGGAAGATGGATGGAGCCAAATACAGGACCATTCTGGAAGAAAACCTGTTGGAGTCTGCAAAAGACCTGAGACTGGGACGGAGATTTATCTTCCAACAAGACAATGATCCCAAACATAAAGCAAAATCTACAATGGAATGGTTCACAAATAAACGTATCCAGGTGTTAGAATGGCCAAGTCAAAGTCCAGCCCTGAATCCAATCGAGAATCTGTGGAAAGAGCTGAAAACTGCTGTTCACAAACGCTCTCCATCCAACCTCACTGAGCTCGAGCTGTTTTCCAAGGAAGAATGGGCAAGAATTTCAGTCTCTCGATGTGCAAAACTGATAGAGACATACCCCAAGCGACTTGCAGCTGTAATCGCAGCAAAAGATGGCGCTACAAAGTATTAACTTAAGGGGACCAAATAATTTGGCACGCTCCACTTTTCAGTTTTTTATTTTTTACAAAAGTTTAAAATATCCAATAAATTTCATTCCACTTCACGATTGTGTCCCACTTGTTGTTGATTCTTCACCAAAAAATAAAAATTTTATATCCTTATGTTTGAAGCCTGAAATGTGGCAAAAGGTTGAAAAGTTCAAGGGGGCCGAATACTTTCGCAAGGCACTGTACATAGACTATGCAGAAGCCGGGTGCTGCCGCATCCATCTTCAGGCTGCACCCTGCGGCATCCAGCATTAATGAAATTTTAAGGAAGCCGGATGGAAAAACGCTGCAGGTAACGTTTTTCCATCCGGCTGAGGCACAGATTCGGCTCCATACGGTGCCAGAACTGATGCCTCTTGTGCCTGAACCGATCCCATAGAAAACTATGGGATCCGTCCTGCCATCAATTTCCCTCCGGCTTGTGTGCACCACGCCGGAGGGAAACTGATAGCTGCGCCGGACATATGTGAACGCACCCTTAGTCTAGACACTCCCTTAAGGAATCTCTTTATCAAAGGCTCCTGAGACAACTGCTTCCCTAAGCAGGCTGACAAGGCTGCAACTTGAACTTTTAATGTGGAAGGACTAAGGCCTTTGTCCAGGCCATCCTGAAGGAACCCCAAAACATCTGGAATGAAAGGATTGCATTTCTCAATCCCTTTCCTTGAGGCCCAAGAAATAAAGATGGAACATACCCTGGCATATTTCCTATTAGTAGACTCTGACCTAGAAAGAAAGAGAGTTTTCAGGACGGCTACAGAGAGTCCTCTAGATCGTAGTAGGGACTGGTCAATCTCCAGGCTGTCAGATTGAAGGATTTCAGATCCTGGCAGAGCCGTGAGCCCTGAGACACCATGTTCTGAATTGGGGAAGAATTCAGTACGTTCCAAGACTCATCTGTATGAGCTAGGAAAACCAAGCTCTCTTTGGCCAGAATGGAATGATGGCAATTACTGAGGCTTGGTCCTGCCTGATTTTCATCAATATCTGGTATCATGGAAACTGGAGGGAATATGTAATTTAGCCTGAACCTCCAAGGGATGGACAGGGCAATACAGCCAAAGGATTGTCCTCCTGGTAAAGAGAGCAGAACTTCTCCACGTTGGCATTGAGTCTGGCTGCCATCAGGTCTACTTCTGGATAACCCCATTTCTTGGTGATCGCCTGGAAGAACTCTGGATGGAGAGACCATTCCCCTGGAATGTTGAGACCTCGACTCAATTGATCCGCTATCACATTCAGCGATCCCTTGATATATACAGCAGAGATATGCATTAGAATCTTCTCTGCTCACTTCAACATCTTCCCTACTTCGTTGAGCAGAGGTTGAGTTCCTCCCTGCTTGTTCAAGTAGAGAACTATCGTCATGTTGTCTGACCGCTCTTTGACTGCTTTCCCTTTCAGGTGATCAGAGAAGTGCAGGAGTGCCAATTGTACGGCTTGAAGTTCTCTCCAGTTGGACGACATCATCCTCTCGTGGGTACTTCAAGACCCCTGGACAGGAACTTCATCTAGGTGGGCTCCCCAACCTGACAGCGATGTGTCCATTGTCAACAGGGTCCAATGAGGTTGGACCGTGAACTTCCCTCTCTTAAATTAATACACCACTTGAGGGATAGACAGGCTTCTTGAGACAGGGAGAATCTTTTGTTTAGTCTGCTGGGACGGTGATTCCAGGCCAACAGAACTTCCCTCTGGAGGGGGCGAAGATGCCATAATGCCCATGGAACCTAATTTACGGCTGCGAACATTAGCCCCAATGCTTTCATGCCGGTCCTGATGGTGACTGGACGGGGGACTTATATAAACTTTGCAGCTGCTATAATTCTCTTCATTCTGGAAGGTCGAAGTGAGATCTTCATTAGGTTGGAATCAATAATGAACCCAAGAAACTGCTTCTGGGTTGCCGGAGTTATATGAGACTTTTCCCAATTCACTATCCAACCTAGCGGTTGGAGGAAACTGATGGTGGTAGATAGATGCTACTGTAGGCCTGCTCTGGAGGGGGCTTTTATGAACCAATCATCCAGGTAAGGGACAATGGAGATCCATTGGACTGAGTACTGCAGCCACTGCGAATACCACTTTGGTGAAGACATAAAGAGCCAAGGTAATTCAGAATGTAAGAGTGGTAAACTGCAGGTGTTTTAGACAACCTTCTATGACCACTGCAATCCTTAGATACTTCCTGTGAGAAGGAAGGATTGGAATGTGTAGATAGGCATCCTTTAGATTCTTTAGTGTCCATATAGTCTCCCTGTTGACAATGTTTTAAGGAAAGCAAAAAAACTTCTCAAACTGCAAATAAGTGCAAGCGAAATAGCAAGCAACAACAAGCACAGTTGTGAAAGCTCTCTGCCAAGAACAAAGAGGCAGAGTAAAGGGAGAGGCAAGCTTATATAGGTGAGAAGGAGTGACTTCAGGCAAGACACTCCTACTTTCTTCAGTAGGGAATTTTGGCAGTAGTTTAAAAAGACTACAATAGCTCCCTTTTACTTTTTTTTTTCTTATGCTTTTTATTTTTTGCATAAGCAAATTCCTAAAAGGAATAGCGAAAACCGGATAAGACTTTAATAAGGCAAGAAAAGACTTTAATAAACTACCAATTAAGGACAGAAGTGCACTTCAGGGAGGGAGAGGACCGAAGGACGACCCCTATCTAGCGCTAGCATCCGATGTCAAGGAGCAGGGAAACCAAGGTAGAAGCACTCCCAGCCTCATACTCCAGAAAGCTGCAGACGCAGCTTAGCCAGACTACTAAGTCTGCAAGCAGACCAAGCAGCGGAGAAATGAAAAAGGAAAGGGAAACCCCGACCGAGGTCCTATCCGAGCGAGGAGGCAGTAACTAAAAAACAAAAAGATGAATGAGAATCAATATGGGGAAGGAAAAACCTTCCTTATATTGAGAGGAGGAGGGGCCTATTATAACCATTTAAAGATAATTTAGTAAAAATTCCATTCTGTCCTATCAGCACACAGGGTCAGAAATATCCCACTATAGTGCTGCTGGTGGGACGCAAGGGAAAACATGGTTATATTAGATTTCCAAATCATTGCATTCTTATTTTCTTTACATTTTACACAGTGTCCTAATTTTTTTGTAATTGGGATTGTATGTTAATGCTTTTGGTGACACGGAATGAAAAAAAAAAGACGTACAACTCTGTTATTTTTTTGTGCTTTGTTTTTATGATGTTTACCCTGTTTAAAAAATGACATAACTTTTTTTTAGTAAGCCACTACCATTATATCTATAACACATTTATATAGCTTCTGTTATTTTTACCACTTTTACTATAAAAAACTTTAAGGTTAAGGCCTCATGTAGCAAAGTGCAGCAAAAAAACACTGCAGAGAAAAACCCGACGGAAACGCATAATTTTTTCCACAGTGTTTTTCATTGCGATTTTGCACAGCTTTCCTCTGAAAGCTGTGTGCCCCTATTATGCCTATACGGAAAACGCCAGCATTTTCGTAGATATAATTGACATGCTGCGATTTTCAAAAACACAAGTGTTTTTGAAAATGTAGCTTTTCCACTGCTGATTTTTTTTCTGCAATGTGTGGATAGGATTAGCCAGAATCCCATCCACTTTGCAGGTACAGTAAAACACAGTATTTTTTTGCTGCGGCATTTCTGCCTCGGCAAAAACGCTGTGTTTTCACAACGTGGGAATTCACCCTTAGTGAAATAAATTGCTTGGAGCACCAAACACAGACACCCATAACACCCATTTTCTCTTACCTATGACTTTTTGATTGTTGAATTTTGTTTCATGTTCATTATATTACAACCCCTAAAGCAAAGGAGTGAGAGACCAAATATATCCTATGAAGCACTTTTAAAGAGAACTCCATAAGGGTGACCTGCCAATTGCCTTTGCTAATCGCCGCACAACAGTCAACAGGTCGCCATAAAGTCAAGCTTACCTTTAGTGAGTGGGACGTTAAGCAAGATATACAGTATATGAAAGAAAGGAAGCCCCGATCTGCTGCTCTAAACAAGCATAATCTCTTAAAACTGGTAGGAGAGATTTCTGGATTGAGGGGGGTGAGAGAACGCTAGAAGTGGAATACCTGTGTAGTCAGAAAAACCTCTGAGGGAGGCGGGGAGTATGTGCTAGCAAAGTAGTCTTTGGTGAAGACCCACCGGTTACAGAGTAAATTGTTAAGACAGCGAAACCAGGCGTGTTTCCACCAAGTACCTACGGTGAAAGGCCAGGGGGAAAAAGAGGGTTATAGTATATCGGTATTAAAGGTGAGATTGGACTTTGCAATCCATACTGAAAACAGATCCTCCGCCACAAATGCAACATGTAGTCGGTCACTTTAGCAGCAACTGAAAGAATGCAGGCTATGGACTGGGGGCCCACAGTAGGGCCTGTAAGGAGGTTAGGGGCACCTGTGTAGATTCCAGTGTTACCCATTGGGGACGATTGTGTTCACTATGGATAGCGCTGAGTTGAGAAAGCCGGGTGGCTATATAATATTTATAAAGAAGATCGAACGAAAGTGCACCTATTCTCTTATGGAAACACATCACACGTTGGCATATACATGGCCGTTTCTAGGCCCATATAAAGTTAAAGATCTCAGTTTGTAGAGTACTTAGGGAAGCAGAGGACAACGGAGTTAGGAGGTTGCGGAGAAAGTACAAAATGTGGGGTAGGATAACCATTTTGACGAGTAGACACGTCCAATCCAAGAAATAGTGGGGTAATGCCATGTAACCAGGTCTTTTAAGAGTGTCTAATGAGTTGCAAAGCTTAAAGCCTAGATAGGGGAGGTATTTATCTCTAGTCTGAAAGCCAAAATTCAGGGAGATCAGCTTAGCAGTAGCTGAAGGGATGTTACAGTGCAGGATTTCTGATTTAGACGTATTAAGTTTAAGTCCTTATAATCTCGTAAAATGAGAGAGAGTATTCATTAAGTTCAGGAGAGACACAAAGGGGTTGCTGATGGTTAACAGCATATCGTCAGCAAAAAGGTTGGATTTATATTCACGGTTTCCAATCTGCACATCCTGAATATTAGGGTGTGAACGGATAGCGATCACCAGAGGTTCTATAGCCAGGGCAAATAAGGCAGGGGATAAGGAGCAACTCTGGGCTTACAGGAATCAGCAGGGAGCTTCAGATATGCAATGGGGTCATAATAGAGAGCCTGAAGAGCTCCCTGAAAGTGATCGGCGATGCCCATAAACTTTAGAACATGGGCCAGGTATGTCCAGGATAGACTATCGGTATGTCCAGGATAGACTATCAAAGGCCTTTTCAATGTCGAGGGCCAGGAGGAAGATGGGCTTGCGGTGGCAACTGGTCCAATGGACAACATTACAGAGCTTTCGCACATTGTAAGAGGCCTGTCTGCCTGGGATAAAACCCACGTAGTCAGAATGAATTAGGGATGGAAAAAGTCAATTTAATCGCGTAGCGAGGATAGAGGAGAACAACTTTATATCTAAATTTAGGAGTGAGATTGGTCTATAATTAACTGGGGTGGTGGCATCCTTCCCAGGTATAGGGATAACTGTGATGGACGCACTAAGCATGTCATGGGGGAACTTCCCTCCCTGGGGAAAGTGATTAAACAATAAGAGGAGGTGTGGGGAATGGATTCCCTTAAATTTCTTATAATAGAGGGAGGAAAAGCCATCAGGTCCCGGAGCTTTTCCATTTTTAAGGATTTTTTAAGGGTATCAATGTCAGTATTGATGGGGTGGTTCAGGGTAGATGCCTGGGAGGAGGGAAGACTAAGGGAGTGGAGAAACGAAACAATCTCTGATGGACAAGCTGTAGTAGAGTAGAGTTTCTCATAAAATTGGTGAAAGGGAGAATATATGGAATTAGGGTTAGAGGTCAGAGTACTGCCTGGCTCCCATATCTGGTAGATAGCATTCTGCCCCTGTCGTGCTCGTAGTTGATTGTTGTATTTAGGGTGGAGGTGAGGTGAAAAAAACTTCACACATTGCTTTTTTAAAACAGTGCTCACATTTTATGCATGCAGCAATACCAATTATGTTCATTTTTATGTTTAAAATAATAATTTAATAATATTTATTTTTGCATTGAAATTTTTGTACTTTGTTGGAAGCGGCAGCAGCTCTCAGATTGGTGCCAGGCCTGTTTCAGGCTCAGTCCCATTCAAATAATTGTGGTGGTTCTGGGTTGGTATAGGTTATTAATATTTGGGTCTCGGCAAACCCCTTTACTGTATATTGGTGTGATTATCTGACAGACATCAAATGTCTATGATTAGAAAGGAAATTAGCCCCTGTATTTACTGCATGATTTGTTTGAAGAATAGGCAGAAAATCCTGACAAACAGTGTGAGTTTCTCATCAATGTAGTTTTAGCACTCATTTCTAGGCATAGTGTTCCTTTAAGAGCAGCACTACATACATTGCAGGTAGCTTGTACTTCACTAATTTAAAAGGTGGTTCATGACAACATTATTGTTCTTTAATACATTGCATGTCAAAACCAAGATATCCATGAGCTAAATTACTGATGCTTCTTAGCTGTAACCTTGGTAACAGTCACTAAAGCCTACAATTTGTTCCTCTAACTACAGCTGCAGACAGGCTGTTTTGCAGTATACCTATTATTGGTGGCAACAACAACCTTGATGAATTTGGGCAAATGCTTTCCTGAAGTATCAGATGATTTTCCAGTAATCTGTACCCTGAAAATCTAATTTAATAATCTGGCAGCTGACAGAAAAATTTCACTGTAGAGCCAATGATGTAATCTGCAATAAAACTAACATTTGAATTCCTTTTAAATTAGTTTCCTTTCTTTCAAAGCGCCAGTTCTTGATGCCGGAGTAATGTCCATAATCATTTGTGTCTGAAAACTGGCATAAATGATATTAAATGTAGAGCAACTCCCACACCACTTTTATTTTCATGCAAAAAAAAAAACTTTCATGCAAAAATGTCAGTTGCGACAATTATTGTCACAACTGGCGTTTCAAAAGCCGCAAAACCAAGGTTTGCGACTTTTTAATGCCAGATACCTGGTAAACCCAATAATAAATATCACCCCTAGAATGATAAATTAGTCACTGTATACAGCTGCTGCTTTGTTTGTTTATGCATTTTTTAATTAAAAAGTGTACTAATTACCAAAAAGAGCATGCATTTTAGTACTTGTGGTTTCCAATAGAGATGGGCGAACTTCCCAAGATTAGTTTAGTTTCAGGTTTGGGTCATTCGGGTCACTAATTTGTTTCAGTTCGAACAAGTTTGGATAGAACTGAAGTAAAATTATTATACTCTTGCCGCAACCCAGATGGAGGAGACCGGAGGATGGGAGTTGTAGTAGCGGTTGGTGTGCCACCTGCTAAGCCGAGCACACTCAACAAGCACTCCAGCCCTGCTCCTGGGCCGGACACAGTCGAGGGGGGTCCTGCAGCACTACCGGATGGTGGTGGTAGTAGTTCTTTCCCCCAGGGCGCTTCCAGTTGGAGAGGGGACCTCTCCTCTCTGAGCCGGTGTGATGACGGTCGGAAGGGTCCTGATGGTTATGCAGGCACGACTTAGGCAGCCAGTGGTGACAGTTGAACAAGGAACAGTTTTTATTGCAGCAACTAGAAACAGGTACAATGGCAGCTTCCAAATGGGGGTAGTAGTAGGCCAGTCTCCAATCCCCCAGCCAGTGGCGTAACTAGGAATGGCTGGGCCCCAAGGCGAACATTTGACATGGGGCCCCCCCTGAACCGCCGCCCCCGCCCCCCTCCCCCCGGACCGCCCCCTCCAACTCCCCCCCCCCCAAAAAAAAACGCATTCCTGCGCACACTATTATGTGCCATAGTGGCCCCTGCACACAGTATCATGCCCCATAGTGGCCCCTGCACACAGTATTATGTCCCATAGTGGCCCCTGCACACAGTATCATGCCCCATAGTGGCCCCTGCACACAGTATCATGCCCCATAGTGGCCCCTGCACACAGTATCATGCCCCATAGTGGCCCCTGCACACAGTATCATGCCCCATAGTGGCCCCTGCACACAGTATCATGTCCCATAGGGGCCCCTGCACACACTATTATTCCCCATAGTGGCCCCTGCACACAGTATTTTGCCCCATAGTGGCCCCTGCACACAGTATCATGTCCCATCGGGGCCCCTGCACACAGTATCATGTCCCATAGTGGCCCCTGCACACAGTATTTTGCCCCATAGTGGCCCCTGCACACACTATTATTCCCCATAGTGGCCACTGCACTGAGTATTTTGCCCCATAGTGGCCCCTGCACACAGTATTATATGTCCCATTGTGGACCACCCATGAACAATTATTATACTCTGGGGTCTTTTCAGACCCCAGAGTATAATGATCGGAGACCCAGGGGAGGATAGAAACATAAAAAAACAACGCTGCTTACCTGTTCCTCGCTCCGGTGCATGCCCGTGCGCTACTCCGGCCTTCTTCAATGTTGGACCAGGCTGGCGTCATGTGACACGGGCCTGCGTCGCGACGCAAAATGACGTCGGCTGATGTCTGGGACGTCACCAAACAGGCCCGAAGCCTGGAGAAGCGTAGGACAGGTAAGTACATTGTTTTTTATGTTCCCTCACCTCCCCTGGGCCTCCGATTATTATACTCCGGGGTCTGAAAAGACCCCGAAGTATAATGATAGCAGAGATTGTGGGGTTCCCCCCCCCCACAACGCATTCCTGCGCACACTATTATGTGCCATAGTGGCCCCTGCACACAGTATCATGCCCCATAGTGGCCCCTGCACACAGTATTATGTCCCATAGTGGCCCCTGCACACAGTATCATGCCCCATAGTGGCCCCTGCACACAGTATCATGCCCCATAGTGGCCCCTGCACACAGTATCATGCCCCATAGTGGCCCCTGCACACAGTATCATGTCCCATAGGGGCCCCTGCACACACTATTATTCCCCATAGTGGCCCCTGCACACAGTATCATGTCCCATAGTGGCCCCTGCACACAGTATTTTGCCCCATAGTGGCCCCTGCACACAGTATTTTTCCCCATAGTGGCCCCTGCACACAATATTATTCCCCATAGTGGCCCCTGCACTGAGTATTTTGCCCCATAGTGGTCCCTGGACACACTATTATTCCCCATAGTGGCCACTGCACTGAGTATTTTGCCCCATAGTGGTCCCTGGACACACTGTTATTCCCCATAGTGGTCACTGCACTGAGTATTTTGCCCCATAGTGGTCCCTGGACACACTATTATTCCCCATAGTGGCCACTGCACTGAGTATTTTGCCCCATAGTGGCCCCTGAACACAGTATTATATGTCCCATTGTGGACCACCCATGAACAATTATTATACTCTGGGGTCTTTTCAGACCCCAGAGTATAATGATCGGAGACCCAGGGGAGGATAGAAACATAAAAAAACAACGCTGCTTACCTGTTCCTCGCTCCGGTGCATGCCCGTGCGCTACTCCGGCCTTCTTCAATGTTGGACCAGGCTGGCGTCATGTGACACGGGCCTGCGTCGCGACGCAAAATGACGTCGGCTGACGTCTGGGACGTCACCAAACAGGCCCGAAGCCTGGAGAAGCGTAGGACAGGTAAGTACATTGTTTTTTATGTTCCCTCACCTCCCCTGGGCCTCCGATTATTATACTCCGGGGTCTGAAAAGACCCCGAAGTATAATGATAGCAGAGATTGTGGGGTTCCCCCCCCAAAAAAACGCATTCCTGCGCACACTATTATGTGCCATAGTGGCCCCTGCACACAGTATCATGCCCCATAGTGGCCCCTGCACACAGTATTATGTCCCATAGTGGCCCCTGCACACAGTATCATGCCCCATAGTGGCCCCTGCACACAGTATCATGCCCCATAGTGGCCCCTGCACACAGTATCATGCCCCATAGTGGCCCCTGCACACAGTATCATGTCCCATAGGGGCCCCTGCACACACTATTATTCCCCATAGTGGCCCCTGCACACAGTATCATGTCCCATAGTGGCCCCTGCACACAGTATTTTGCCCCATAGTGGCCCCTGCACACAGTATTTTTCCCCATAGTGGCCCCTGCACACAATATTATTCCCCATAGTGGCCCCTGCACTGAGTATTTTGCCCCATAGTGGTCCCTGGACACACTATTATTCCCCATAGTGGCCACTGCACTGAGTATTTTGCCCCATAGTGGTCCCTGGACACACTGTTATTCCCCATAGTGGCCACTGCACTGAGTATTTTGCCCCATAGTGGTCCCTGGACACACTATTATTCCCCATAGTGGCCACTGCACTGAGTATTTTGCCCCATAGTGGCCCCTGAACACAGTATTATATGTCCCATTGTGGACCACCCATGAACAATTATTATACTCTGGGGTCTTTTCAGACCCCAGAGTATAATGATCGGAGACCCAGGGGAGGATAGAAACATAAAAAAACAACGCTGCTTACCTGTTCCTCGCTCCGGTGCATGCCCGTGCGCTACTCCGGCCTTCTTCAATGTTGGACCAGGCTGGCGTCACGTGACGCGGGCCTGCGTCGCGACGCAAAATGACGTCGGCTGACGTCTGGGACGTCACCAAACAGGCCCGAGCCTGGGCGGGCGGGTGTTTTTTGCCCCCCCCCCCCCCGCCCCCTTACTCCCCCCGGGTCTGAAAAGACCCCGAAGTATAATGATAGCAGAGATTGTGGGGTTCGGCCCGCGGCCTTACCTACCGATCCCCGCTCCTGCTCACAGCCACCTCCGCAGAATTGGAAGCGCAGGCGGCCGTGAGCGGGACCTCGGGGAACGGTAAGTATATAGGGCCCGTTACCTGCTGGGGTTACTCCAGCAGATAATGGACTATAAAAAAAAAAAAAAAAACGCATCGGGGGCCTGCGGGGCCCCGTAATGTCCCTGGCCCTGTGGCAGCTGCTACCACTGCTACCCCGGTAGTTACGCCCCTGCCCCCAGCCTTGGTTCTAGGAGGGTGCCCAGGAAAAATACAGTCTCTATGACACTCTTCTCCTTCAACTACTCCTCCTCTCGTGCCTCTCCCAGGTATGGATACTGGGGATAGTGGTGGTACAGGATGTCCTGACAGGGTTCTGGTTATCTTCTGCTTAGGCCCAAGTGAGTACCTCCTGTCAGTGTCCTCCACTGTTCCTCCTGGCAGGGCCCCGGTAATGTCCAATACTCCAGACAGCTGAACCCACATCTCAGGGCTGATGATAATCCTCCTGGAGGCTTTGTAGGCGATCATTGGGCCTCAGTCCAGCTTCTAGGGGCAGGGTTACTCTGCACACCCTTACTGCTCTGCTACTCACACTGAACTGAAACTGAACTCAGGCCAACAGTTACCGTGAAGACTATGTCTCCCACAACTTCACCCAGTGGCCTGTGATTGGCCAGGGCTGAATCAAGGCTAGAGTTTGAACACTAAGGGGAAAAACAATAGGGAAAGCTGCAAAACAATGACATAGAACACTTAACACAAAAGACAGGACATACCAACACAACCAAGAGGCACAAAAGAAAACAATTAAAGCAGCAGAACTCTGGGATGCTGCACTCTGGGGTCTCTTCAGACCACAGAGTATAATAGGTGGAGGTGTGAACCGAGAGCAAGGCAGGTGGTTTGGACTCCGCAACCAGAAATGAACGCACACGCGGTAGTTCAAGAAAAAAATATATATTTACTATAAGTTAATAAAGGCTAGTTAAAGGTAAAATGACAGGGCTAAAGACAAGCAAAATATACAATATAGCATGAACAATTTCAAGGCAAATTCTGCAATGGTTTCTACTTTTACTCTGTCCACTTCTGCAGTATGGACACTGAATGAACAATATACTCAAAACTATCCCTAACTGACCCTGACTTCACATTTGGGTGCACCCCCTTTTCCCCAGTGGTCCAGGTGGACCGCTTACAGTCCGTAGAAGCGCGCGGTGGGGCCCAAAGTCGGTCCTTTCTTTTATAGTGAAGCGTCCTCTCCTCACGGTTATCAGGATCTTGGGAAAAATTAAGTCCTCTTTAACAGACAGGGAAACCAACTGAATGCAATGTAATCCAACAGCAGATTCCACTCAGCACACTGACAGTCCTGCCGAATCCATACACTGAGCTGGGATGTAAGCCGGGATTTAGCAGGTGCCGTCCAGTACATCAACAGCACTGCGAGTCTCTATCTGTGGTATCCATATACACAGTCACAATGTCAGTCTCACTGATCAGCCACTGAGCACAGTTCCTTTCACGTGGACTCACTAGTCCTGTTGTCTCTTTACACTCTGTTTGTCTCTGGACCAAGATACAGCTTAGCTGTACAGAAAAATCTCCACACCAGTTCAATACAACACTTGCCAAGATGGCTGCTGCTCTCTGTCTCGTCACTTCCTGCTTCTCTGCTCACACTCTGTCTGCAGAACAGGCAGGCTGACATAAAAGGGGGGGGGTCTCACTCCAGCATCATGTCACAATTACAATGGCTGCTGTCTTAAAGGAACAGAATCACAGAAATACATTCAACATTAACAGTTTATACAGACAAATGAAGCTTAAGACAACATTGGCTGTCTCTTACATATTCCCCCCCACTTTAAGATTGGCAGTCCCTGCCTATGACTGTATATCCAGAGGGTTGTACTTTTATGCACAGGGTGGTAGTATACCGATGTATGGCAGGCCAAACAAACTCATCCTGCGCATACCGAACAGGGGGAATACCAGCATTTGGCCTAGTGGTCCGTCTGAGGACCGGTGGTATATTATGGGGTGCTGCAGCTATGGGCTGAGAAGGACCAGCGGATTCCGCACCAGAGGGGGCACAGGCCGGAGATACAGTAGTCACAGGTGGAACATCCCCAGGAGCAGGGATCGGCCAACAATCATCCTCCTCGTCGGAGGCCCATTCCGCACCTCCATTCTCTGACTGTGGGAGCTCATTCACATTGGCAGGCCCATCGTGATTTGTCCCTTCAGAATGACACAGGCGCAACATATTTCGGTGAAGTACTCGAACACAATCAGTTCCTTCTTTCTGGACCTGGTACACTGGCCCATTCGCATACTTGCGGCCAACAACACGATACGGCAAAGCCTCCCATCTGCTTTCCAATTTCCCTTGGGGTTTCTTGACACGAACTAGCACCAGGTCGCCTGGTTGCAATGGTGCTTCTTGCACTGGGGTCTTATCAGGATGGGGATGTTCTTGCAGGCGCTGCCGCACCAATCGATGGATCGTCTCAAGTCTCTGCCAATGCGCCCGCACCCAAGAGGTTGGATCCCTCGGAGGGAACCCATCCACATCATTCAACTGTAATTCTCCTATACTTCGCCCAGACCGCCCAAAGAGAAGTGTATAAGGAGAGTACCCCGTTGTAGAATGGACCTGATTGTTATAGGCCCACACCATTTCAGACAAGAACTGAGGCCACTGTAACTTCTTGTCTTCCTCCAGAGTCCGCAGCATCTGTAGCAGAGTTCTGTTGAATCTTTCACAGGCCCCATTTCCCTGAGGGTGGTATGGAGTCGTGTGCGACTTCTTTATCCCGTAGATACGTTGAACTTCTTTCATTACGTGTCCCTCAAAGCAGGCGCCCTGGTCGGAGTGGATGCGTTGGGGGCACCCATATACTCGAATGAAATCTTGGCACAGAGCATGAGCTGCTGACTCAGCTGTCTGGTCCTTGGTGGCGGTTACCACCGCAAATTTGGTGAAGTGATCCACCATTACGAGGCAATACTGGTGTCCGCTATTGGATGGGCCCACCATTAGATAGTCTATCATGACGATTTCTAAAGGTTCCTGGGTCACGATGGTTTGCAGGGGAGCTCTCTGTTCTATTGCCTTATGGATCTCACAAGTTCGACAGCTGCGGCATACTTCTTCGACCATTTGACGAAGACCAGGGCAGTAAATCAGTCGCTGTAACCAACGAAAGGTCTTCTCATGACCAAAATGTCCATTCTTATTATGAGCCTCAACTGCCAAGGAGCGAGCCAGTTCACTAGGCACCACAATTTGGTATCGAATGTCGATCTCAGAAGGTAAATAGACCTTTCGGCATAGCACTCCATTTTTCATCTCCAACTTTTCCCACTGACTCAAAACAGATAATATCTCACGTGTCAGTCGTTCTCTTTCCTCTCTACAGGGCTTCTGGCCTTTCTCAACACACTTGATCATCTGCGCCAGCCCCTCATGGGTCTGTTGTATCTGTGCCCATTCCTGTCGTGAGGGACCAAAGAAAGGAGCCATTTCAGTCCCCTCCATCTCAAACTGATTAGTGGCGGTCAAGGCCTGTGAAAATCTGCTGAAATCGGGCACCTCCACATGCTCCAACTCATGATCCACGTCTTCTGTGGGGGTCTGGGCAGTTACCCTAGAAAGTCCGTCAGCATTCTGGTTCTCTGTCTTGGACCGATACTTAATGCGGTAATTGAATGTAGACATTCGGGCTATCCACCTCTGCTCTAACGCCCCGAGCTTGGCATTTTCCAGGTGAGCTAGTGGGTTGTTGTCAGTCAGTACTAAAACTTCAGCACCGGTCAAATATTCAGAGAATTTCTCGGTCATGGCCCATACCAGTGCCAACAGCTCCAATTTAAATGAACTATAATTCTCGGGGTTTCTTTCAGAATCTCTCAAAGACCGGCTGCCGTACGCTATGACCCTCTCCTGGCCATCCTGAAGCTGGGAAAGCACTGCTCCAAGACCATACAGGCTTGCATCTGTATATAGCTGGAACGGCAAGTGGTAATCAGCATATGCCAAGATTGGGGCTGTTGTCAGTGCATCCTTCAATGCCTGGAAGGCTTGTTCCTGTTCAGGTCCCCACTTCACGGACCGGTTCTTTGGACCACCGGATGTGCCTCGTAGGAGAGCATTAAGTGGTGCTGCTACCTTGGCAAAATCCTTAATAAACCGTCGATAGTAACCGGCTACTCCAAGGAACGCCCTCACTTCTCGCAGGGTAGTCGGTATCGGCCAATCTTGAACAGCCGCTATCTTGTCTCTTGATGGTCTCACCCCTTCTCCTGATACGCGGTGACCCAAGTAATCAATTTCAGATTGGAACAACCGACATTTACTGGGTTTCAATTTGAGCCCATGTTCCCGCAATCTTCGAAATACTTGCCCCAACTGGTGGAGATGGTCTTCAAAGGTCGCAGAATACACTATAATGTCATCCAAGTAGATGAGAGTGAACTCAAAGTTGAAGTCACCGAGACATTTCTCCATCAACCGCTGAAACGTTCCGGGTGCATTTGTCAACCCGAAGGGCATCCGGTTAAATTCGTATAGTCCCATGGGCAAGATGAATGCCGTCTTCTCCTTGTCTTTTGTGGCCATCGGCACCTGCCAATACCCACTAGCCAGATCTAGTGAGGAGAAGTACCGGGCTCTCCCTAGCGCTGAGAGGGACTCCTCAATCCGTGGCAAGGGGTAGGAATCTCGTACGGTGCAAGCGTTTAACTTCCGATAGTCTACGCAAAATCGGATGGACCCATCTTTTTTTCTTACTAACACCACAGGAGCCGCCCAGGGACTCTGGCTTTCTTGGATAATCCCACCCTGTAGCATCTTAGCTAACAGTTCTTTCACTTCCTGATACAACTGTGGAGGAATTTGTCGGTAGCGCTCTCTAATTGGAGGGGTGTCTCCTGTGGGAATCTCATGGTAGATCCCTGTGGTACATCCAAAATCTTCAGCATACCGTGCAAAGGTGGCTTGGTTCTCCCACAACAGCTCATCTACCTTCTGCACCCATTCCAGAGAACATGAACTTACATCCATCTTCATCTGTTCTCGAATTGCACAGCCATTCCATTCAGAGGTGGGTTCCTCATCTTCTCCCATGGACACAGTTACGGTCCACTCATCCCTTTCAGTCGGCTTCAGCTGCATTGGAGTTACTTTCCTTACTTCCTCCGGAGTCACATAGATGTTAGCCAGCAGCCTCCCTGGGGTCAGGTCCACACTCTGGTCCTGAGTGTTTACACATCGAAGTGGTACTCTTCCATTGCGAACTATTGCCAAGGAACGGGCCACTAGCGGATCAACACCTCCTTCGGCTGCCTGCAGTGGTTCTACCAACACAGCTATGCCCTCTAGTTTCCGACAGGTGCCTACGGGCATGGACACTATTGTCTCCCGACTGGGTGGCAGTGTAACTTTTGTATGCAAAGGAACTGAAATTCGAGCCAGAGGACGCTGTGCATCTGAACTTTTCTGTAAGCCACATGTCCGGATCAGCCGCTGGAAAGCTGTTTGAGTAGGCCGATGGGTGGTGGTTTCTTTCCAATAACCGTGACCTTTCTTTTCAAAGAGGATCTGATCTAATTCTTTTAACACATTCATCCCCAAAATGACAGGGACCTTTACTTCATGTGACTCCTGTACCACCACAATGCCTTTCCTACCTAGATCTTGGCCACATACCCGGACATTCATCCAGGCCACTCCCACGACCGGAACTGGTAACTGGTTAGCTGCGACCACTCGTACGAATGTATGGGGATCATATTTCACATGTTGCCGGAAGTACCGTTCATAACAGTCTCTACTCAAGGTCGTTACTTGGGAACCCGTGTCAATCATCCCGGTAACCGGAATACCCTCCATTTCCACCTGTATGACAGGACTTGCAGCGATCAGGTCATCATCAGGGCATTCTCCCCACATAGTCTCCTTGTCAGTCTCCCCTACTACACGCCCTTCAGCAGCAGGGGACTTCAGTTTAACGGCGGTCTCTCATAAGTTTGTCGCTGCTCTGGACATCTAGCAGCAACGTGGCCCATCCGTCCACACTCCCAGCAGCGTATCCCCCGTCGTTCTGGCCATCTGTTTGGGCCCCTTCGGTAAGCCCCTTCGATTTCTCCTGAGCACTGCACTAAATGATTTGGACCCCTTCGGTAGGTCCTATCCTCACCCCTCCAGCGGGGTGGTGGGTGATTCTGACTTGCTGGGTGTGGATGGCTCACCCTTTCATCTCCAGTCTTCTGGAAGTCTGCAATTTTCATAGACTGCTCATCACAACGAGTGTGCAAGTGTTCCATTTGTTCTTGCAGTTTCTGCATTACTGTGAGAATTTCTTTAACCGTCCCTTTTTCTACTGTCTCTGAGCCAGAACTAGCCCCCTGTGACAAAGTAACTCCAACTGCGGTCTGCGGCCTCGGGACCATACTATTGGCACGGGAGATGGCCTCTACCTGTACATCATGGAATTTAGCATCAGTCTCTCGTCGTATAAAATCCTGCATAGTCACAGTTAAACTGCCGTCACGTATCCCCAGGACAAACTGGTCACGGAGAGTCCGATCAGGGTTACAGAAGGCTGGCGAGCCCCCTCTTTCCTTCCTTTGAATATCTCGGAGCAGTTCTTGTAGGGCATTTGCATATTGGGGAAGGCTTTCATTCTCCTGTTGTACCCTCTGGAAGAACCGAGCCTGCAGAGACCCCAGCAATGCAGTTTCTCCATAGATGGTTTCTAGAATCTGGACTACTTGCTCAAATGTCTGCCTTTGTTCAAATGGCCTCAGTATCACCGTGGTCTTAGCATCCCCTTGTAATGTCAATATTGCTAGCTCTACTAGTACTTCTGGTGCGGTCTGGTACATTCGCTGTATCATTCGTATCTGTTCCACCCACATACTCACTGACATATTATTGCCATCAAATTTAGCTAACTGACTCATTATAGCCCCTGCTGGCATTCTTCCTCCAGCACCATTCTCCCCGAACGGGTGCGTCACCGTCCATTCTGGTAAGCGGATCCTGCCGACTACGCCAATTTGTGAACCGAGAGCAAGGCAGGTGGTTTGGACTCCGCAACCAGAAATGAACGCACGCGCGGTAGTTCAAGAAAAAAAAAATATATTTACTATAAGTTAATAAAGGCTAGTTAAAGGTAAAATGACAGGGCTAAAGACAAGCAAAATATACAATATAGCATGAACAATTTCAAGGCAAATTCTGCAATGGTTTCTACTTTTACTCTGTCCACTTCTGCAGTATGGACACTGAATGAACAATATACTCAAAACTATCCCTAACTGACCCTGACTTCACATTTGGGTGCACCCCCTTTTCCCCAGTGGTCCAGGTGGACCGCTTACAGTCCGTAGAAGCGCGCGGTGGGGCCCAAAGTCGGTCCTTTCTTTTATAGTGAAGCGTCCTCTCCTCACGGTTATCAGGATCTTGGGAGAAATTAAGTCCTCTTTAACAGACAGGGAAACCAACTGAATGCAATGTAATCCAACAGCAGATTCCACTCAGCACACTGACAGTCCTGCCGAATCCATACACTGAGCTGGGATGTAAGCCGGGATTTAGCAGGTGCCGTCCAGTACATCAACAGCACTGCGAGTCTCTATCTGTGGTATCCATATACACAGTCACAATGTCAGTCTCACTGATCAGCCACTGAGCACAGTTCCTTTCACGTGGACTCACTAGTCCTGTTGTCTCTTTACACTCTGTTTGTCTCTGGACCAAGATACAGCTTAGCTGTACAGAAAAATCTCCACACCAGTTCAATACAACACTTGCCAAGATGGCTGCTGCTCTCTGTCTCGTCACTTCCTGCTTCTCTGCTCACACTCTGTCTGCAGAACAGGCAGGCTGACATAAAAGGGGGGGGGGTCTCACTCCAGCATCATGTCACAATTACAATGGCTGCTGTCTTAAAGGAACAGAATCACAGAAATACATTCAACATTAACAGTTTATACAGACAAATGAAGCTTAAGACAACATTGGCTGTCTCTTACAGAGGCCCAGGGAGATGTAAAAAAATAAAAAAACATTTATACTCACCTTCCTTCAACTCTATTGGGCCTTCTTGTGGCATCCAGCGCTCTCTCTGACTCCTAGTGACGTCATGTGCCTGGGGTCACCGCTGAGGCTTGTGATTGGGTCTCAGCAGTCACAATATGGATTATTTTCTGCCAACCGAGCATCTTCAGGGCATCAGCATTCTGTTGCAGATTTCCACCGCTGATTAGGAGTCTCAAGCCATGACCTCCGAATCAGCTACAGAATTTGCAGCAAGACTGAGCAGGACTCTTTTTTACTTTTCAATGGGAGGCAGAATGAGGAAAGAATCTGTTGCTGATTTGGGTGCAAAATCTGCTGCAAAATCAGTGCCAGATAGCACCATGTGTACAGGGCGTTATACTGCTAACAGTGCAATGAACACTTTCATCTGTATTATTGGAAGTGCTCAATGTAGAAACTGAGTGGGCCTCCACAGAGATATATATATACTGTAGATATAAATATATATAAACAGGGGGGTAACTAGCAAAGATTGGGCCCCATAGCAAACGTTTGTCTTAGGCCCCTCTACCCCCACACAGCATAGTGCCCCCTTTTTTGGCCCCCACATGGTATAGTGTCCCATTTACACACTATAATTTCCCAAAGTGGCCCCTTCACACAGTTTAATGTCCCAAAGTGGCCTCCACACAGTATAATGTCCCATAATGGCCCCTCCACACAGCATAAAGTCCCAATGCGGCTCCGCCATACAGTATAATGTCCCATAGTGGCCCCTGCACACAGTATAATGTCCCATAGTGGCACCTACACACAGTATAATGTCCCATAGTGGCCCCTACACACAGTATAATGTTCCATAGCAGCCCCTCCATACAGTATAATGTGCCAAAGTGGCCTTCACACAGGATAATGTCCCATACTGCCCCCATACAGTATAATGTCCCATAGTGGCTCCTCCATACAGTATAACGTCCCAAAGTGGCCTCCATACAGTGTAATGTCCCATAGCGGCCCCTCCACACAGTATAATGTCCCATAGTAGCCCCTCCACACAGTATAATGTCCCATACTGGCTCCTCCACACACATAAAAACATAAAAACCAGTGTTACATACCTCTCCTGGTCTCCAGCACAACTCCCTGCTCAGTCTTCGTCCTTCTTCAATGAAGTCACATACGTGTGTTACACTGATGTCATTATACGTGATTATGCTGGAGGGCTCAAGTGGAAGCGAAGGCGGCTGTGGACAGAGATGGGGATCAGTAAATAAATAAATCCATTACCTGCTGGGTTTACTCTAACTGGAAACGGCTTATTTAAGTCAGCTTGCATTTTGAAATGGCAATTATTTATACTAATATTTAATTGAGCATGTGAGTGGGATAGTTACTATTATAAAATTGAATTTCACTCTTAGTTTTTATATTGACTTGGGATACCCTCGTGAACAGGTGGGGTGATCTGATATGAATGGTGATTTGCTATGGGAGCAGAATTATTATCATTTTTCTCCTTCCACCTTGATACGGTGAAACATCAGCGTTTGGCGGTGATGATTGATTTTGATGAGTGTATCTTTTTACTATCTTTTAACTATCTAGAGTGATGTTGATTACCCCTCTTTTAAGGATATATACCTACAAGCGGCTAGCCCCGTGTAGTGGGTTCACGCAGTATATGGCTTCACCTACTTCCAATAGACCTCTCCTATTCTGTTCCCTGCTATCTACATCTAGCACTTATGTGAACCGAGCAGGGGTTTCCTGGACAACAAGGGATGCTTTTCCAGGGTCCTTCCCTTCTTTCCTAGTGGGCTTAGCTGATTGGTAAACCGTTTAGGGGTGTGAATATTACGATCCAAACTCTGATTGGCGGCCAGTCATGCCCATCTGGGAGGGGGCAGGGAGCACTAGGACTATTTAAGAGTGAGTATTCCGGTGGCCGCTTACGGCCACACTGAGTACCAAAACAGGTAGCTGAATAGAGCAGTCTCACTAGATGGTGAATGCTCCAGCTCCATGTCTATTCTTGTTTTCTGCCTCCTCTTTAATGTTAGCCTCCCCTGATGATGCTCGATTATAGCTGAAACGTGTAGGAAGGGAGATATAGATGTGAACAGCCTTTGTTGTGGCATTCATTAGGCAGTTTATAATTACCGCTTATGTCTATCATTAGCGGTTTAGGACCTGGCACATGGTATATCCAGGGGCGTAACTACCGGGGTAGCAGCGGTAGCGGCTGCCACAGGGCCCGGGCCCGTTACCCCAGCAGGTAACGGGCCCTATATACTTACTTTTCCCCGGGGTCCCGCTCACGGCCGCCTGCGTTTCCGATTCTGCGGAGGTGGCTGTGAGCAGTAGCGGGGATCGGTAGGTGAGGCCGCGGGCCGAACACCACAATCTCTGCTATTATTATACTCCTGGGTCTTTTCAGACCCCGGAGTATAATAATCGGGGGCCCGGGGAGGTGAGGGAACATAAAAAAACAATGTACTTACCTCTCCTACGCTTTTCCAGGCTTCTGGCCTGTTTGGTGACGTCCCAGACGGCAGCCGACGTCATTTTGCGTCGCGACGCCAGCCCGCATCACGTGACGCCAGCCTGGTCTAACATTGAAGAAGGCCGGAGTAGCGCACGGGCATGCACCGGAGCGAGGAACAGGTACACAACGTTGTTTTTTTATGTTTGTATCCTCCCCTGGGTCTCTGATCATTTTACTCTGGGATCTGAAAAGACCCCAGAGTATAATAATTGTTCATGGGTGGTCCACAATGGGACATATAATAGTGTGTGCAGGGGCCACTATGGGGCAAAATACTGTGTGCAGGGGCCACTATGGGACATGACACTGTGTGCAGGGGCCACTATGGGACATGATATTGTGCAGGGGCCACTATGGGACATGATACTGTGTGCAGGGGCCACTATGGGACATGATACTTGTAATGCAAAAAACCAAAATGGCTGCCCTTGATAAAATGGCTGCCCATGATAAGCTATTATAGAAGCCAGCTCATAGTAACCTTAGTTTCAACTCTGTATGAGATAATGTCTAGATAGACAGAAAGCCAGATCAGAGTTCAACTCTGTTCAATGTGATGTTTACATGGACATCTTAAAGGTTCAGCTCTGTTTGACTTAATGTCTACATAAGAGATAAAAATCAGCTCAAAGGTTCAACTCTGTTTGACTTGATGTTTACATGTCCATAAACGCCAGCTTAAAGATTAACTCTGTATGAAGCGTACGTGTCACGAGACATATTCCAGTGGGAGTTGGCCCCTTTCACAGGAATGTGAGCTTGGAGATGAGTAAAGCCTTACAGAGGTGTATACACTTCTGTAACTGCCCACTCTATGACGCACATAAAGGGTATAAAAGACGGATGATATCCCCCAGCCGATGTTGCAATCTTGACAGCAGTGATTGGGGACGCCTAGTCTGCTTGATGAGACCTGTCACATGGCTTGGTGAGATTTCCTGAAGATACCCTGATCAGAATTCATCAATGAAGCTTGGCAGTGTTGTAAGTGTTGACTTAATTACCTGTTGATTTGATATACCTTTTGATATACTTTTAAGTGTTGGAAGTGTTGATTTAATTACATTCTAATATCTTTTATACTTTTCCTTGTTATAAGACCGTTTTGATATCTTCTTATACTCTTCTTAATAAAATGTTAAGCTATTGTTGATAGTCTAGTGTTTTATTCTATAACCTTGTTCTATAACACGGAATCCAAAGAATCTTTTCCCTTGGCATAACATTTTTGGCGTAGTCGGCAGGATTCCATTTTATAGAATAAAATGTTTAAGCGTAAAACACAAGCTAGTTCTAATGTGTCTCCTGATGTTATTCCGGGTTGGGAGCAGGCTCCTTACTTGATTCTAGCTCAGGAATGGGTTAAATTCACGGGGCTGGGGGAGGATTGGAAAGATCAATTGGGAACTGGCAGCCCGGCAGTGAAATGTTTACAAAGGGGGTTGGTAAACAAAGGGAATGAATATGTTGTTGTGTGCAGGAGGGGGTGGATTTTGCTATCTGTCTACAGACAGCAGAATGAGGAACAGATGTTGTTACAGCAATTGTTAACCCTTCAGTCTCAAGAAACTATGAATAGATGTCAAAAGCAGATTTTAGCTGATAAAGTTGATCAGTACAAGAGTTATGCTGAACGAGCAGCGGTTAGGGTTGCTCAATATAAATATAGGAAGAGGAGAGGGAAAATTAATAAGAAACGGGTCGCCCTGGCAGTCTCATTTGCAGAGGTTAACTGGGACGCGTCACAAACTGATGCCTCGGTGTTCTCCACCGATGAAGACCACCCAGGTGATTCTGTGGGGGATGATGATTGGGAAGATTCCCCTGAGCAGACAGCCCCTCCCTCTGCAGAATTCACAGATTTATTCAAAGAGGTGAAGGCATTGTTATTAGAACACAAAGCACAGGAGAGAGGAGGAATGTTTCAGGGAGATTCTTCCCGGGAACAATATGATTGACAGATTAGCCAAGCCCTCCGTGTAGATGCCCGACCCCATGTAAATTTGAGAATTGAATGGAAACACAAAAATGTACAAAATGTAACTGCATTAGTAGACACGGGGCGGAGGCTACACTCATTTATGGGAACCCAAATAAGCACTCTGGGCAGAAAATAATCATTACAGGACTCGGTGGCCAGCAAATTATTGGCACCCGAACAAAAATTTGGCTGAAAATATGAAACCTTCCTGTTAAGCAGTACAGTGTAATTGTAGTTCCAGTATCTGAATATATCATTGGTATAGACCTTTTGAAGGGAATGCAGTTACAGTTGCCTGATGATAAGTATTCTTTTGGAGTAAAGTCTGTGAAAATTAATCCTGTTTTGATAGGGAAATTAAAAATGAAACCTGTTGAGATTCCCAGAGCCACAAAAACAATTCATGGTCTGTGGCAAACGGGTTGGTAAACTAGATGCCCACCTGGCATTCTCATGATTGGAAAATAGGGACCAAGGAAGTATGGGGAATAGGTATTAAAAAGAATGTGACTGTTTGTCATGTGGATGCTCATACTAATATCAATTCTCTTGACAGACTTTACAACAGCATAGCTGATGAACAATCAAAGATTGCCAAAAGCCACCTTCCAGTGGGGACAGACCAGAGGTGTTCCCCTCAGGTTAGAGGTTATAAAAACAATAATACAACAGTGTCCCGTGTGTCAACATACACAACACAGGGTAGTGCCCAGGGTGGTAAAGGGACATATCTTGCGAGGCACATTGCCTGGCCAGATTTGGCAGATAGACTTCATTGGACCATTAACTGAGTCCCAAGGATGTAAATATGCCTCCACAGCAGTGGATACATACTCAGGTGTACTGATGGTACACCCCTGTAAGTTTGCCAACGCTAATTCCACCATCCGCCTGCTAGAAAATATAGTGCTGTATTATGGCATACCTTTGCAAATGCAATCAGATAATGGTAGCCATTTTAAAAACAATAGAGTACAGCAATTTGCCCAAGAACACAACATAGAGTGGATATTTCATATCCCCTATTACCCCCAAGCTGCAGGCTTAATTGAGCGGATGAATGGGATGTTAAAACAACAATTGCAAAAGCTAACTGATGGGGCATGGGGAAATTGGAGGAAAGTGTTAAATGAAGCAGTCACCATATTGAATAATAGACCAATAGCTGAGCAAGAGACTCCGCTGATGCGAATGATTACCCCAAACCTGCAGGTAATGCCCCTAAAAGCAGGTCTGAATCAACAGACAGTGACATATTGGAAAATTACTGATACCGCCAAATCTCCTTTGCAGGCTACACCACAATCAGTAGGGTTAGATCTGTGTTGTACCCAGGCTGAAACTATTATGCCCGGAGAAATAAAAATCTTAGGTACTGGATTGGTAATAATCTTCCCTCCAGCACATTTTGGGTTAATTCTGGGGCAACCGAGTTTGGGTTTACTTGGTGTACAGGTAACTAATGAGGTAATTAATCCTGATTACCAAGGTGAAATTAAAGTGATTTTACACAATGCTGGAGCAGAAGCATTGGGAATACAGGAGGGAGAAAAACTAGCACAATTGTTAGTCCTGTCATATCCACTAATCACATTAGCCAAAGGAGAGGCTCCTTCACAGCTGACTGTACAAGGCCCTGGTGGTTTTGGACACTCAGATGGGGCCAAGGTGTGGGTAAAACAGCCACAAGGTCCTCCCACACCAGCTGAAGTGATTGCAAAGGGGACTGACAATGTGCTAGTTACTATGACTCCTGGTACAACGCAATATCAGTACACTCCAGCCAATAATGTGTATTTACGTGAGTAATTTGTGTTCCCTCTCAGGTTTGGATTTTGTTAGCCCTCAGTGGATGCCTTCTGGTAGTGTTCTTATGGATTTGGCACGAGCATTATCAAGACCACCGCGGGTCAGAGGATAATCCAAATCGGAGAGTGAGGGAGTTGGAGAGACAACTGTGGAGAACAAAAGAAAATGTGTGGCTGTACCTAGCTCGAGTACTGAATATGTCAGACTTTGGCCTGAAAAATGCATATTCCAGCAATGTCCTGGAAACTTGTTTGGTCGCTGTACCAACTACTGTTGCAGTATGGACTAAACTGTTACGAATTCAGTTAAATGATACTGACTTACAGGAAGCCGATCTACATTTCCATGTGGATTGGATAAGTCCTTATTATGCTTGTCTGAACTGCCCTACTTATACAGATCTAGAGGAAAATATGATCAAAATATCAACTGGGGCAGTAACAGAAGCAGAATTATGCTTTGAATTTACATGTAAAAAAAAATTATATTCCTGCTTGTAATGAAAAATTTCAGCACACACCTGCACAGCAGCCTGTGCAAACATCAGAACATGCTGATACACATACAGCTGAACACACACAAGAACAAACAAATGTACAAGCAGATGGACTAACAGGCATACCAACCAAACAGCAGGTAAAGGTACAGGCAAAGTTGCCAAAAATCTGTGACAGAACTGACAGTGATTGTCAAGTTCTAAGAGCGGGACGGCGAATGCGATGTAACAGAATAATGACTGTCCCGTCATTGGATTTACATGTACCTTTGCCACCAGGTTGGGTTTTAGCTTGTGGTAACATTAGCTACACTTATATACCGGCCAACGTGACTGGAGGCCTCTGTGCTTTGTCCAGATTGACATTAACTATGATCCCTAAACCATCTGAGCGTGATTTACGTAAATCATCTGAACATGCATTGCAAAAGAGAAGTACTATCCTACTTCCTGAGGATTGTAATTATAATGTGGCACTCTTGTCACGGGCAGAATATATAAGTATGGCTGTATCACTGGTAGGAATACCAGGCTTAGTAGTATATAATCATAAAACTATATCACGTATGGCTTGCTTTATGGTAAAGAATATAAATATTACTAGTGCCATTATAAAGGATGTTTTGTTAGATTTACAATCATATAAGAAAGCAATATTACAGAATAGAGCTGCTATAGATTACTTGTTACTTAAGCATGGTTATGGATGTAACAGCTTTGCAGGAATGTGTTGCTTCAATTTGTCTGATCATTCAGAAGATGTTCATAACAAGTTGCAGCAACTGCAGGAAATGATTACTCACATTAAACAAGATGTTGATCAAGGGTGATGGGATTGGCTATTAGCCTTACTACCCGATTTCGGATATCTTCGACAAATTGTCGGAGTCATCATTTGTGTAATAGCTCTTTTAATTATGAGCTGTTGCTGTCTACAATGTATTCCATCCTGTCTAGGGTGGAATGTAATGCAAAAAACCAAAATGGCTGCCCTTGATAAAATGGCTGCCCATGATAAGCTATTATAGAAGCCAGCTCATAGTAACCTTAGTTTCAACTCTGTATGAGATAATGTCTAGATAGACAGAAAGCCAGATCAGAGTTCAGCTCTGTTCTATGTGATGTTTACATGGACAGCTTAAAGGTTCAGCTCTGTTTGACTTAATGTCTACATAAGACATAAAAATCAGCTCAAAGGTTCAACTCTGTTTGACTTGATGTTTACATGTCCATAAACGCCAGCTTAAAGATTAACTCTGTATGAAGCGTACGTGTCACGAGAGTGGGATTTGGCCCCTTTCACAGGAATGTGAGCTTGGAGACAAGTAAAGCCTTACAGAGGTGTATACACTTCTGTAACCGCCCACTCTATGACGCACATAAAGGGTATAAAAGACGGATGATATCCCCCAGCCGATGTTGCAATCTTGACAGCAGTGATTGGGGACGCCTAATCTGCTTGATGAGACCTGTCACATGGCTTGGTGAGATTTCCTGAAGATACCCTGATCAGAATTCATCAATGAAGCTTGGCAGTGTTGTAAGTGTTGACTTAATTACCTGTTGATTTGATATACCTTTTGATATACTTTTAAGTGTTGGAAGTGTTGATTTAATTACATTCTAATATCTTTTATACTTTTCCTTGTTATAAGACCTTTTTGATATCTTCTTATACTCTTCTTAATAAAATGTTAAGCTATTGTTGATAGTCTAGTGTTTTATTCTATAACCTTGTTCTATAACACGGAATCCAAAGAATCTTTTCACTTGGCATAACAATACTGTGTGCAGGGGCCACTATGGGACATGATACTGTGTGCAGGGGCCACTATGGGGCATGATACTGTGTGCAGGGGCCACTATGGGGCATGATACTGTGTGCAGGGGCCACTATGGCACATAATAGTGTGCGCAGGAATGCGTTTTTTTGGGGGGGGGGGGGTCGGGGGCGGCGGTTCGGGGGGGGGGGCATGTCAAATGTTCGCCTTGGGGCCCAGCCATTCCTAGTTACGCCACTGGGTATATCATTATTTCAGTCCAGCCCAAGAGTCTTGGATATCTGACTATAGGATATTGGTGCTGGTGTGGATCTGACTAAGTGCTAATGTCATATGAGTATGTACACACTTGCCCTCTAGTTGTACATATGACTGTGGGGGGAATAATTATTATGGTGATGGAAATGGCAATGATTAGTTATATGGGCTAAATTGTGAATTATACTTATGCAGAATCCCATACTACCAGACTGATTTTGCTAGTGGCACAGTGGGGATTAAATGCACTCATAATTGTGATACTGGCTCATATTTACTGGGTCTAGATACTTACCTTGGGGTTAACGATGCTGTGGGAATTGAAAGTAAACCACAATCAGTATCTGGTCCATGAGTATGCCTTATAGTTAACCACAAATATTGTTTGGTCTATTAGGATTCCTGGACCAGTTTGATGGTACCCCTTTCGTCATTTATACCTAACAAATTTTGTTTACTCTATTTATTTAAGAACCAGCTGGGTTCTGAAATTAGTTGATCACATATATTTTGCTATTTTAATACTATTATTAAATGTTAAGCTTTAAGTTGTCTTCACATAATTTTCTTAGCAAAAAAATACTTAACAAGAAAAGAGATTTAGCACTTTGAAAAGGTTACCTACCCTGTGAAAATTACAAAAACACCCTTCATCACACTCAAATTAGGCTTTTGTAGAAACAATGGCAGTTTTTCTCTCATTTTTCTTAAGCAAAAAAAAAAAAAAACTATTGCAAATAATACTTAAAAAGAAGATGAGATTTAACACTGAAACAGTGATCTAGCCAGTGCAAATTAGAGTTCAACACATTTTGTCACAGCCAAATTGGATTTTTGGAGTGACAATGGCAATTTTGCTGTATTTTTTTTAACTGAAAAGCACTATTGCAAAAAGTACTAAATACAAGAAGATGACAGGTTAACCTGGCCAGTGAAAGTTACAATAATACACTGCATCAAAGTCAGACAGGATCTTACACTTTAATTTTTTTTAATATTACATTGAAAGATTTGGCACTGTACGGGTGACCCTGCAAGTATATGTGTAAAACAGTGGACACTACAGTCACAGTACAGTGCATGAATATAACAACAGAACAGTACCTGTATATGCATACCACATTATGTGTCCGGTGTTCAATCTCCGGCGTGTATGAAAATCCAGTGTGCATGGACGCGCATGTAATGTATCGTTGCCTAGCAACAAGATGCTCCTAAGTCTTGTATCAGCTGCTCCGCACAGAAAGTATCGGTATGTATGAGGATAACATAGAGCTATCTTATACTCAATCTAGCCCATAGATCAACAGTATTTTGAACAAGTACATGCAATTATGACTAATGTTAATGCATATATCACCTTAAGCGATGTCTTAGTGTGTCACATTCCCACATTTATTATTTGCCGTAAAGCACACCTATAGTGAATTAACAAGTTCATAACGTACGTGATTACCTACAGTGGGTACGAAAAGTATACAGACCCCTTTAAATTTTTCACTCTTTGTTTCATTTTAGCCATTTGCTAAAAACAAAAAAGTTCATTTTATTTCTCATTAATGTACACTCAGCACCCCATCTTGACAGAAAAAAACAGAAATGTAGATATTTTTGCAAATTAATTAAAAAAGAAAAACTGAAATATCACATGGTCATAAGTAGTGGAAGAGTGAAGAAATCAGGCGACACCTTTTAGAGGCTAACTGAGTATATTTGATAAGTAAGCTTTCGGAAGTACTAGCTCTCTTCATCAGACATGGTGTTATACAGGAAACTGAAAATTCACAGATTTTTTATACCCTAAAGACATGGACCTTCAAAGGATCTTAGAGTCCTTAAAAAAACAAAATGCAATCTAAGTAGAGAAGTTATTTACAATTGGTCAAAAAATAAACAATCTGGAAAGTTGTGGTGCGTGTCACAGGGATCTGTTATCTGTTTGCAATGAGGTGCTGATTTTCATACATTGTGTGACATGAAACTGGCATGAATATTAAGTCCAAATTGCAGAGTTTGAAATTTTTGCATTAACTTGTATTCCCATTCTTTCCTCTCTCTCTGCGTCTTAAAATGTCCCACTAAAACCACAACCTGCAAATCTTCAATAGAGTGGTCTTCTCCGGAGAAATGTGCGGCCACTGGGAGATCTGTTCTGCTGTTATTAATGTTGAATCTGTGTCAGTTCATGCGCTGACTAAGTCTCTGCCTCGTTTCCTCCACATAGAGGCCTGTGGTGGGACATTGCACACACATTATTAGATACACCACATTGGAAGACCTGCAGGAAAATGTCCCCCTAATTCTGTGCACCTGTTGTGACTGTGGGATAGGTACACTGTCAGCGGTGTGGATGTGCCTGCAAGTCATGCACCTATTTTGCAGGCAAGGTGAGGTGCCATTTTCAGTTGGTGCCTTCAGGGCACTCCGGACAATAATATGCCGTAGGTTTGGTGGTTGCCGAAAAGGAAAGGAGAGGGGGACTAGAAATATGTCCTTGAGTCTGTTGTCCTTATGTAGCACAGGTTGGAGCTCCTTGGACATATTTCCAGTCCCCCCTCTCCTTTCCTTTCCCTAAGGAAGCCTCTCCTCAGTGCAAGACATATGAAAGCCCGCACAGAGTTTGCCAAAAAACACATGAAGGACTCCCAGACTATGAGAAATAAGATTCTCTGGTCTGATGAGATGAAGATTGAACTTTTTGGCATTAATTCTAAGCGATATGTGTGGAAAAAACCAGGCACTGCTTATCACCTGCCTAATACAATCCCAACATTGAAACATGGTGGTGGCAGCATCATGCTATGGGGGTGTTTTTTAGCTGCAGGGACAAGACGACTGGTTGTAATTGAAGGAAAGATGAATGCGGCCAAGTACAGAGATATCCTGGAAGAAAACCTCTTCCAGAGTGCTCTGGACCTCAGAATGGGCCAAAGGTTCACCTTCCAACAAGACAATAACCCTAAGCACACAGCTAAAATAACAAAGGAGTGGCTTCGGAACAACTCTGTGACCATTCTTCACTGGCCCAGCCAGAGCCCTGACCTCAACCTGATTGAGCATCTCTGGAGAGACCTGAAAATGGCTGTCCACCAATGTTCACCATCCAACCTGACGGAACTGGAGAGGATCTGCAAGGAAGAATGGCAGAGGATCCCCAAATCCAGATATGAAAAACTTGTTGCATCATTCCCAAGAAGACTCATGACTGTACTAGCTCAAAAGGCTGCTTCTACTCAATACTGAGCAAAGGGTCTGAATACTTATGACCATGTGATATTTCAGTTTTTCTTTTTTAATACATTTGCAAAAATACATTCCTGTTTTTTTTTCTGTCAAGATGGGATGCTGAGTGTACATTAATGAGAAATAAAATGAACTTTTTTGCTTTTAGCAAATGGCTGCAATGAAACAAAGAGTGAAAAATTTAAAGGGGTCTGAATACTTTCCGTACCCACTGTAGGTCCAATGGACCAAATTTAGAATATTATTATGTCAGGTTTGACAGGTCGAGATGGACATATATTTAATATACCATTGCATCAGGTACTATCCTAAGCAGAAGGAGGTTTAGATCACATCAGTAATCCCACAACCTCCCTCTCAAGAACCACTTTAGGTCAATGTCATCCCATCTGGGACAAGACCACTGTCCAATGCCTATAAAGTATTTCTCTAATGGTACCACTCAATTGAGTATATGTGGAAACAAATGGAATATGAGATTCCTTAAAGGGGTGTTCTCATGAACAAAACCATTTTTAAATTAGCAGATAATTAAAAGTTAAACATGTTTGCAAATATAAGTAATTTAACATTTTGCAGAGTTTTAAAGACTATCTCTAAATATCTTATGGTCACAAGTTGTTGTCTTGATCAGTTGCCAGTGGATACGACCATGAATGCAGGACCTTTCTAAAGTCAGAAAATAAGCTACAGTTACCTTATTGTGGCCAGGATATCTTCTGATACATGTAGTGTCCCTGCCTGATAACACAGCTACAATAAGAAAATTATGGCTGGATTCCTGACAAGTACCAGACCATAGAAAGTTTCTGCATTCGTGGTCATATTCACTGGCAACCGATCAAGACAACAGAGAGTCACCACTAAGATGGTTAGAGAAAATCTTTAAAACTGTGCAGAATTTTTAACTATTTATATATGCAAAAATGTTTAACTTTTAATTATCTACAAATATAGATATGATTATGTTCATGGGAATACCCCATTAACTTTCTGTCTCTGTTGAAAGAGTCTATTTCTACCTACTTCCTGTATCCGTTGCTTGTATTTATCCAAAATATGTTTTGGGTACACCCAGTTTTGGAATTTGACACACATCTCATCAATCCTCGAATTAACCCTAGATTCATTACTCACTATCCGTCTTACTCGTAGTATCTGACTCCATGGCAATGATTCAATCATCCTTTTAGGATGGTTACTCTGAAATAACAATAAATTATTACGATCAGTCGGTTTTATAAAAATGTCTGATTTCAAACTTCCCTCTTCCATATACATTAGAGTATGAAAAAATTGTATTTCATTCCTTGAATAAACTAATGTGAAATCAATATTGGGCATGGCTGTGTTCAATGCATCATAGAAATCCATCATTCTCAGTCCCTACCCAAATCACAAAAATATCATCAAAATATTTTAGCCTGCACCAGACACGATTGCAGAAGGTAGATGTGTAAATTCATTAGACCCAATGATGGTCCTCCTCTTATGATAGCAGAAATCATCCCCAAAACGAAAATAATTCTTCCTGAGGACAATGCCCAGAAGGGTGAGAATAAAATTTGTACCTTGTGGATGGTGTCCGCAGGGGTGTAAATACCGGGGTAGCAGTGGTAGCGGCTGCCCATTTTTTTTTTTTTTTTAATAGGCCGTTACCTGCTGAAGTAACAACAGTAGGTAACGGTCCCTATATACTTACCGATCACCACTCCTGATCACGGCCGTCTGTGCTTCCAATTTTGTGGAGGCGGCTGTGAGCAGGAGCGGGGATCGGTAAGTAAGGCCGCGGGCCGCGAACCCCACAAACATTGCTATCGTTCAGAGGCCCAGGGGAGGTGAGGGAATATAAAAAACAAAGCACTGTTACTTACCTCCCTCTTCTGTGCTCTGGTAGGCTTCAGCCTGTTTGGTGACATCCCAGACGTCAACTGACGTCATTATGTGTCATGACGCCGGCCTGGCTCACACGAGATCTGGTCCAAAATTGAAGATGTCCAAAGTAGCGGGAAGTGTACCGGAGCCAGGAAGAGGTAAGTAACATTGTTTTTTTTTGTTTGTATCCTCCCCTGGGTCTCCGATCAGACCCCAGAGTATAATAATTGTTCATGGGTGGTCCACAATGGGGCATAATACTGTGTGCAGGGGCCACTATGCTGCATAATACTGTGTGCAGGGGCCACTATGGGGCATAATACTGTCTGCAGGGGCCACTATGGGGCATAATACTGTTTGCAGTCGCCACTATGGGGCATAATACTGTGTGCAGGGGCCTCTATGGAGCATAATAGTGTGTGTAGGGGCCACTATGGCGCATAATAGTGTGCGCAGGAATGCGGTTTGTGCGGGGGGGGTGTGCAACGGTTTTGAAAATCGCAGTGCGTCTGCTGCACGTATTTTTCCGCAATGTGTGGATGGGATTTGCTAGAATGCCACAGTTTTTTTTTCTTTCGGTTTTCGCCACATAGGGCCCCCATCCCATCCTCACCTTGCAGTAAAATATGTGCAGCAGATACACTGCGATTTCCAAAACAGTCGCAGTTTTGGAAATCGCAGCATGTCAATTATACCTACGGAAACGCCAGCGGTTTCCCTATAGATATAATTGAAGCAGGAAACCTCTGCGAACTTTCTGTGCAAAGTGCTGCAGGAAGAACCACGATGCGTCACCGCCGCGGTTTTTTCTGCAGCTCTTTTTTGCTGCAGGATGCCACATGGGGCTTTAGCCTTAAGGCGTTTTCCAGCCCATTTTTATAGATGATCTATCCTCAGAACAGGGGCGTAACTATCGGGGTAGCAGTGGTAGCGGCTGCCACAGGGCCCGGAACATTACGGGGCCCGGAGCCCTGTGGCAATCGCTACCGCGAACCCCACAAACACTGCTATCGTTATACTCTGGTGTCTTTTGAGACCCCGGAGTATAACGATCAGGGGCCCAGGGGAGGTGAGCGAACATAAAAAACACTGTAACTCACCTCTCCGCCGCTCCGCAGGCTTCGGGCCTGTTTGGTGACGTCCCAGACGTCAGCCGACGTCATTATGCGTCCCGACGCCGGCCTGGATCGCGCGAGATCCGGTCCAACATTGAAGATGGCCGAAGTAGCGCACGGGAGTGCACCGGACCGGGGAAGAGGTAAGTTGCAGTGTTTTCTATGTTTGTATCCTCCCCTGGGTCTCCGATCATTATACTCTGGGGTCTGAAAAGACCCCAGAGTATAATAATTGTTCATGGGTGGTCCACAATGGGGCATAATACTGTGTGCAGGGGCCACTATGGGGCAAACTACTGTGTGCAGGGGCTACTATGGGGCAAACTACTGTGTGCAGGGGCTACTATGGGGCAAACTACTGTGTGCAGGGGCTACTATGGGGCAAACTACTGTGTGCAGGCGCCACTATGGGGCAAACTACTGTGTGCAGGGGCCACTATGGGGCAAACTACTGTGTGTCGGGGCCACTATGGGGCAAACTACTGTGTGCTGTGGCCACTATGGGGCAAACTACTGTGTGCAGGGGCCACTATGGGGCAAACTACTGTGTGTCGGGGCCACTATGGGGCAAACTACTGTGTGCTGTGGCCACTATGGGGCAAACTACTGTGTGCAGGGGCCACAATGGGGCATAATATTGTGTGCAGGGGCCACTATGCTGCATAATACCGTGTCCAGGGGCCACTATGGGGCATAATACTGTGTGCAGAGGCCACTATGGGACATAATACCGTGTGCAGGGTCCACTATGGGGCATAATAGCGTGCGCAGGAATGGATTTGTGTGTGGGGGGGTTGGGGGCGGCGGTTTGGGGGGGCCCCATGTCAAATTGTTCGCCTTGGGGCCCAGCCATTCCTAGTTACGCCACTGCCTCAGAATAAAACATTAATAAGAGATAAGTGATTCCCCACTGACCAGCTGTATGAAGGGGCTATGGCGCCTGTTTATATCACACTCTGTCTGTTTATAGTGACAGTGTGATGTAATTCCAGTCTTGTCACATAGATGTGTATAGTTACATGACATGGCCGCTATGAAAAGAATGACACTGTGTAAACAGAGAAGGGGTCACGGCGCTTACACAGGTACCACGGTTCATTCAAACAGCTGATCCTGGGGGTCCCGGGTATTGGAACCCCAATAATTTTTTTTTCCCTTGTGTTTTTTTTTTCCTTTTTAATTAGGAAACACCTGGGGCATTATTAATAAGGGGCACTATTTAAAGGGGTGCACAGGGAAGTTATTAATTTAAAGATGCACTTGGGGGTATTATTCATTATGGGGGGTTATATTATATATTTTATAAATGGGGGTAGCAGCAGGATGGGGGCTTTGTGTAGGTGAGGACACTGTGGGTCAGGTGCCTGGAAAAGTGAGGAGCCAAAGATGTCTGTGTTGCAAACTTTACAGAGACTGGAAGAAGTGGTCATGGCTGTCCAGATGAAAGAGATGGAGAATGTGCAGGATTAGTCAGAGATGTCACCGGTAAGTCACTAAATGTTACTGCCCCGTATTCACCTAAATCGTCTGCAGAGCCCTGTGTAGAGCTGCTATATACCACTATATGCTCACCGTATACTGATAGTAACGGTATACGAACATGTCCAAGTAGGGGGCCCACTTGGACATGTTCGCCCCCCCCCGTGCTGAACCCCTAGCTACGCCTCTGACATATATACATATATGTACAATGCAAAACAAGTCACTCAAAAGCACAGATTAAATGTGAACTTTCTTTTGTAATACTCCCAGTGAGACACTACAGTGGCCATACATTACAAGCATGCAAATCCCATGCAGACGTTTTTCTCAGATTCAAACCCAGTGTTGCAAGACAACAGGGCTAACCACTTAATGTTTAATTAGTTAAAAAAAAAAGAGATGACATTTTCCCTGTAAGTTGCTTTTGTGACATTATGACTTACTTTTTGCATGAATTAGAGAGCAGCAATGTGTCACTAATAATGAGTGGTAAGTGCTTATTAATAATCCATGTTATGCTTGTTTTTATTGCACTCATACCTAGGCTCAGTGTTTGAATGAATTCTTCATGTAAGTGTTATTTATCCTGTTTATCTTCACTTCTTGTAGATTTGTCATGCAGTTGACACTTAAAGCTCATTAGAATGACTGAGCGCCAGTAAAACCCTCACAGGGGCACTTCATTTTTACATTCTGCAAAATATAGCCAATTCCCCCCTCCCCCCCCCACAAAGTTGAAGTTTTAGCGCCGGTTTCCTATATATTTCCCATTCCTTTTGTAGCCATTCTTGTTTTTGGCTCAAAAAAACGCAACAAAATCTACAACAAAAAAAGCTTCGTTTCCGCAACATGAGACCTCAGCCTAAGACTAAGGCCCCATGTAGCAGGCTGCTGCACAAAAAGCATTGTGGGAAAAACTGCGGTGGCAACGCATCGCAGTTTTTCCTGCAGCACTTTTAGCAGAAAGTACGCAAAGGTTTCCTCTTTGGATTTTCTGTTTCAATTATACCTATAGAGAAACTGCTGGTGTTTCCGTAGGTATAATTCAGCAAATAGTGTAATCCAGGCACTAAACAAGTTAGAAATATGCTGTATTTATTCAGTGAATATGCAATTGCATTGCATGGATTGCATAATCACTGAATAAATACAGCATATTTCTAACTTGTTCAGTGCCTGGATTACAATTTTTGCTGAAGTGTGGGGTAAAACCCTTCTACAGCACCAACTACCTATCCATCAGGGAGTGCCGTGATTACATTTTTTTTCTTTCCGTAGGTATAATTGACATGCTGTGATTTCCAAAACCGTGTCCACAGCACGTATTTTTTTGCAAGCTGTGGATGGGATTGCAGTGACTGTAAAATGCCGTATTTTTTTTTCTGCAGCGTTTCCGCCGCGGCCAAACCACTGTGTTTATGACATGTGGGACCTAGCCTAAAAGTTTGGAGCAATGGAGCTGACCTCAGTGCTTCGGATTGCTCATTTGCATATTGTGAAATAAATACATTTTTCGCCAACGGAGGCATGAATTTCATGGGTAAAAAGGTGCTACATTTAGTTGAGCTGGACCTATCTAACTATGTTGCTGCTTTAATATACTTCAACCTTGTGACAGACTGCCATTAATCCGTGTGTCTGATACAGTATAACCAGAGCTCGTTTTTACACAGAAAATCTGCTCTTGTAACTGGACCCCTGGTCTCTGCATGAAATTGCAATGTTTGGATGTCTGATAAGAAGAAAGTATCTGGCATATTGAATCTAACATGCCTGATCCTTCATTTCCCTGACATTTGCTACAAAGGAAGAGTCAGTACACCTCCAAATACATTTTCAGCTGGAATTACTCTAATGTTTAAGGGCTGCTTAAACCATACCTAACCTTTCAACAATCTATGCATGAATAAAGGGCATAGCTGGGTGGTTATCTGGAGCATGTGTGCTGGTTGTTGGAAGAGGGGGGCATATGGCCAACAAGCCACTTTTATGCATTGAGATACAGAGTAAGGGCAGTGAACTGAGCCTTGCCCCAAGTTAAAGAAAGCCTAGATATACCTCTGTAAAAATCAATAGTACAGTGTTTGTATATGTGAAATAACACTATATCTTCCCAGTATATGAGTCAGATTTTGCAATTTTTAGCAGCTTTTTCCCTCTGCAGGCATCTATTATTTGTATTTCTTTCTGAGCTAGTGGGAATAGATTGCTAGCATTTGTGGCACACATAAACTACAGGAGTATCTGCTCTACAACCATCTTTCTCTCACTCAGGATCATTCAGGACATATAAAGAGAAGTACTGGAATGTACTGATGTGAAAAGTGCTTTGGTTCTGATAGACTTAAACCTCCACACAGGGCACGCTTCTTCTATTTCTTTCTTTCTCAATAGCAGTTTGGTTCTGATAGAAAGCTCCTATTCAGATCCAGCATCAGATTATGTTTTATCTTATTTCATGCACCTCTTACTCACTACTTGCCCCTGTTTCATTCATAGACTATAGACATGTGTAATCTTAATTATGTGACCTGTACTTCATCAGATATAGCATGGATTTTCAGAGTAAATGTCATTTTAGCAGAGGTAAGGGGAAACAACCTTATAAGAGAAAAAAAGAAGCATTTTCCTTTCATAGGATCTATTACAAAGTTTACTGTACTATTAATTTATGCAAAGTTTGTTGAAAAGTTAGAGTTCTAAAAAAATATTTGCTCACTTATCTGAACACTGCCCTACAGAGAGCTGCATTGCTGCCATCCTTGACAGTAAATGACCAGAATGTTCCTAATTAAACCATCAATGGCAGTAATTACCTCATTCTTTTGATCCGGGCATGCATTCCTTACTTTGCATTTGGGATTTGCGAGCAACACACACACACAGAAGTACTTTAAGAAACAGATAAATTTCACAGACTTAAAATAGCTTCCGAAACATCAAGGTAAAGTATACCCCAGTAATTGAGATATTGTTTTCACTAGTGTATAATTTATGTTACATCTGCTTTACAACAGGAGATGGTGAAGCTGAGATATAATTATAACTAGTTTAATAATAATATTATTATTATTCACATCATCTACTATTTCCTCATCTCTACCTCTAGGAATCATTATTATTTTCTCGTTAGCCTGTTCTCTTTAGCTGTGATGCTTGACCCTGTTTACAATGACCTATTAAAAGCACCAGCCATACAATACTGTAACAGCTTACATTCTTGTATATGCCTTTTCTTTACTAACTTCAAGTAGGTGGAATAGCTGTAGTGAGCATTCAGTGTTTGCAACTATGTATTTTCAATGCCACAAGTAGTACATATAGAACTTTTCCATAGGTTGCAAAACTCTTCTAGTTCTTTATTTTATTATATTTAAAAAGGGACATCACTTGTCTATATTCTTCTATATTGCTTTAGAATAATCAAAGTGATCACCATATAGATTCAATGGGTGTATAGAATATAGATACAGTGGGTATGGAAAGTATTCAGACCCCTTTAAATTTTTCACTGTTTGTTTCATTGCAGCCATTTGCTAAAAGCAAAAAAGTTCATTTTATTTCTCATTAATGTACACTCAGCACCCCATTTTGACAGAAAAAAACCAGAAATGTATTTTTGCAAATGTATTAAAAAAGAAAAACTGAAATATCACATGGTCATAAGTATTCAGACCCTTTGCTCAGTATTGAGTAGAAGCCCCCTTTTGAGCTAGTACAGCCATGAGTCTTCTTGGGAATGATGCAACAAGTTTTTCACATCTGGATTTGGGGATCCTCTGCCATTCTTCCTTGCAGATCCTCTCGAGTTACGTCAGGTTGGATGGTGGACAGCCATTTTCAGGTCTCTCCAGAGATGCTGAATTGGGTTGAGGTCAGGGCTCTGGCTGGGCCAGTCAAGAATGGTCACAGAGTTGTTCCAAAGCCACTCCTTTGTTATTTTAGCTGTGTGCTTAGGGTCATTGTCTTGTTGGGAGGTGAACCTTCAGCCCAGTCTGAGGTCCAGAGCACGTTGGAAGAGGTTTTCTTCCAGGATATCTCTGTACTTGACCACATTCATCTTTCCTTCAATTACAACCGGTTGTCCTGTCCCTCCAGCTGAAAAACACCATGTTTCACTGTTGGAAATGTATTGGGTAGGTGATGAGCAGTGCCTGGTTTTCTCCACACATACCGCTTACAATTAACGCCAAAAAGTTCAATCTTTGTCTCATCAGACCAGAGAAAATTATTTCTCATAGTCTGGGAGTCCTTCATGTGTTTTTTGGCAAACTCTATGCAGGCTTTCATATGTCTTGCACTGAGGAGAGGCTTCCTTCGGGCCATTCTGCCATAAAGCCCCGACTGATGGAGGGCTGCAGTGATAGGTGACTTTGTGGAACTTTCTCCCATCTCCCTTCTGCATCTCTGGAGCTCAGCCACAGTGATCTTTGGGTTCTTCTTTACCTCTCTCACCAAGGTTCTTCTCCCACGATTGCTCAGTTTGGCTGGACAGCCAGGTCGAGGAAGAGTTCTGGTCGTCCCAAACTTCTTCCATTTAAGCATTATGGAGGCCACTGTGCTCTTAGGAACCTTGAGTGCTGCAGTAATTCTTTTGTAACCTTGGCCAGATCTGTGCCTTGCCATAATTCTGTCTCTGAGCTCCTTGGGCAGTTCCTTTGACCTCATGATTCTCATTTGCTCTGACATGCACTGTGAGCTGTGAGGTCTTATATACAGTGCCTTGCGAAAGTGTTCGGCCCCCTTGAACTTTTCAACCTTTTGCCACATTTCAGGCTTCAAACATAAGATATAAAATTTTAATTTTTTGGTGAAGAATCAACAAGTGGGACACAATTGTGAAGTGGAACAAAATTTATTGGATATTTTAAACTTTTCTAAAAAATAAAAAACTGAAAAGTGGGGCGTGCCAAATTATTCGGCCCCCTTAAGTTAATACTTTGTAGCGCCACCTTTTGCTGCGATTACAGCTGCAAGTCGCTTGGGGTATGTCTCTATCAGTTTTGCACATCGAGAGACTGAAATTCTTGCCCATTTTTCCTTGGAAAACAGCTTGAGCTTAGTGAGATTGGATGGAGAGCCTTTGTGAACAGCAGTTTTTAGCTCTTTCCACAGATTCTCGATTGGATTCAGGTCTGGACTTTGACTTGGCCATTCTAACACCTGGATACGTTTATTTGTGAACCATTCCATTGTAGATTTTGCTTTATGTTTGGGATCATTGTCTGGTTGGAAGATAAATCTCCGTCCCTGTCTCAGGTCTTTTGCAGACTTCAACAGGTTTTCTTCCAGAATGGTCCTGTATTTGTCTCCATCCATCTTCCCATCAATTTTAACCATCTTCCCTGTCCCTGCTGAAGAAAAGCAGGACCAAACCATGATGCTGCCACCACCATGTTTGACAATGGGGATGGTGTGTTCAGGGTGATGAGCTGTGTTGCTTTTACGCCAAACATACCGTTTTGCATTGTGGTCAAAAAGTTCGATTTTGGTTTCATCTGACAAGAGCACCTTCTTCCACATGTTTGGTGTGTCTCCCAGGTGGCTTGCGGCAAACTTTAAACGAGACTTTTTATGGATATCTTTGAGAAATGGCTTTCTTCTTGCCACTCTTCCATAAAGGACAGATTTGTGCAGTGTACGACTGATTGTTGTCCTATGGACAGACTCTCCCACCTCAGCTGTAGATCTCTGCAGTTCATCCAGAGTGATCATGGGCCTCTTGGCTGCAACTCTGATCATTCTTCTCCTTGTTTGAGATGAAAGTTTAGACGGACGGCCGGGTCTTGGTAGATTTGCAGTGGTCTGATACTCCTTCCATTTCAATATGATCGCTTGCACAGTGCTCCTTGGGATGTTTAAAGTTTGGGAACTCTTTTTGTTTCCAAATCCGGCTTTAAACTTCTCTACAACAGTATCACGGACATGCCTGGTGTGTTCCTTGGTCTTCATAATGCTCTCTGCGCTTTAAACAGAACCCTGAGAGTATCACAGAGCAGGTGCATTTATATGGAGACTTGATTACACACAGGTGGATTATATTTATCATCATCAGTCATTTAGGACAACATTGGATCATTCAGAGATCCTCACTGAACTTCTGGAGTGAGTTTGCTGCACTGAAAGTAAAGGGGCCGAATAATATTGCACGCCCCACTTTTCAGTTTTTTATTTTTTACAAAAGTTTAAAATGACCAATAAATTTCATTCCACTTCACAATTGTGTCCCACTAGTTGTTGATTCTTCGCCAAAAAATTAAAATTTTATAACTTTATGTTTGAAGCCTGAAATGTGGCAAAAGGTTGAAAAGTTCAAGGGGGCCAAATACTTTCGCAAGGCACTGTAGATAGGTGTGTGCCTTTCCTAATCAAGTCCAATCAGTTTAATTAAACACAGCTGGATTCCAGTGAAGGAGTAGAACCATCTCAAGGAGGATCAGAAGGAAATGGACAGCATGTGAGTTAAATATGAGTGTCACAGCAAAGGGTCTGAATACTTATGACCATGTGATATTTCAGTTTTTCTTTTTTAATAAATTTGCAAAAATATCTACATTTCTGTTTTTTTTTTCTGTCAAGATGGGGTGCTGAGTGTACATTAATGAGCAATAAAATTATTTTTTTTGCTTTTAGCAAATGGCTGCAATGAAACAAAGAGTGAAAAATTTAAAGGGGTCTGAATACTTTCTGTACCCACTGTATGTAGTTTAAGACTGCAACCATATGAATGCAAAATGTGTACATTTACAAAGAAGTTAAAATCAGTCTTACTATTCTGTTACATACCATCTATACCATTACATGCTAATCAATTTTTTAAAGAAACAGTACACATGGATATAGTACAAGAAATTATAAAATATCACAACCTTTCTAAGGCAAAGGTCCCACGTAGCGAGCCGCAGCCAAAAAACTTTGTGGAAAAGACCAGCGTTTCTGTAGGTATAATTGACATGCTGTGATTTACAAAAACACAAGCATTTTCGAAATCACAACATTTCTGCTGCAGATTTTTTTCTGCAATGTGTAGATGGGATTAGCCAGAATCCCATCCACTTTGCAGGTATTGTAAGATGAGGTATATTATGCTGCAGTGTTTCTGCCGCAGCCATCACGCTGTGTTTTCGCAACTTGGAGCCCTGGCCTTAGGCCCCTTTCAGACAACTGTGGGCGAGACCATGTGCTATCCGTGTTTTTCGCAGCTAGCACACTGACCCATTCATTTCTGTGGGCACATGCACATGACCATGTTTTTCACTGATCAGTGTATGAGCCGTGAGTCCGCACCGCGAAATATAGAACAGGTCCTAATATGTTCCGTTTTGTGCAACGGACTCGTCCATAGAAGGCTATGGAAGACTAAAAACCTAGGACGGCACACTGATGTACTCAGTATGTCATCAGTGTGCCATCCGTTTTCATGGACAAGCTAGGGATATCATTAGATGTCTCCTGTGTTTTTTTATGGTGGATCCACAAACTAGCATCACACACTGATGGCACACTGTTGGTTTTTGCGGACCTACTTCACTGATGCTGAAGAAACACTAAAGACACACTGAAGACACTCTGTCTACAAAAACTGAACATTAATTACTAGTTTGTTGACTGCAAAATACACACGGTTATCTGCAACTAGCCTAAGGCTGGGTTCACATCTCGCCCAGTCTCCGTTCGGGGTTTCCGTCCCCGAACCCGTTTCTCTCCACATTTTTCACCTTTTTAGGGCGGAAACCTGGCAGAAACCCGACGGACCCCATTATAGTCTATGGGGTCTGCAGGTTTCCACGGGTAACCGGTTTTTTAAGCGGATTAGGTTTCCGTTCGGCTGTTCCCCAAGCAGACCCCCCCGAACAGAACCCGAACGCAGTTGTGAACCTAGTCTAAATCTGTATTTCTAACAACCCATTTTACTTTTAAAATATAAAGAGATCTCTTTTACAACAAATTTCTGCTGTGTGAATATACCCTAACACGCTATTTAAACTCTTGGATAGTTAGTAACTGTATTTGAGCAGTAGTGTGTATGTTTGACCACCACAACATTCAAACGATACTCAGGACTCCTGTTCTTGTGATTAGTGTGTGTGTGGGGGGGGGGGCGGTGTGCACACCTTTGAAGTCCCATTTTCATATAAGGAGGCGTTCAAACTACTGTTGGATGTGATATGGTCCGTTAAAAAAAAAAAACACAGATGCTTATTATAACTGACAATCATGGACACTAACTGATGTTAATGTGTCTGTTTTTTAACTGATAGCGCATGAACGTGTGTATAAAGCCCACCCAAAAAAACTGACAGTAATAACGGATAGTATAACATCAGTCAGTGTCAGACTGGCCCACCGGGGAACTGGTGAATCCACCGGTGGGCCCCGAGCCCCGACTATTAGTTCTCATGTCATGGGGCCCGATCAGAATCCTGACCATCCCGATCGGGCCCCTGACCAGTGGCGTAACGATCGCGTCGCATGGGGTGCGACCGCAACCGGGCTCGGCGGGGTATGGGACCTGTGGCCAGCTGGAGATGGCCGGGGCCCCGGACCACTATGATAGTGGTCGGGGAAAGCCTGTTTCCCTGACCGCTATACATACTGTTATTGGAAAGGGGCCCTCGCATATTAAAGGCCCCTTTCCAATAGATGGCAGCCCCGGGGAGGTGACTGAAAATAATAAATACATATTCTCACCTCTCCGGGGCACAGCGTCTTCTCCAGCGTTCCTCCGTCATGTGACTGAGGACTGTGATTAGGTCCCAGCGGTCACATGGGGCGCGGCCGCGTAATGACGTCAGTGCACCCCCAAATGACCGCTGAGGCCCAATCACAAGCCTCGGCAGCAACATCGGAAAAGGTCCTGAAGACTCTGAAGACGGCAGGATGGAGCGAGGATGCCAAGGAAAGGTAAGGCAAGGTGAGTATGAATGTTTGTTATTTTTAATCACTTCCCTGGGCCTCCGATTATTATACTTTGGGGTCTGAGGAGACCCCAAAGTATAATAATAGCACTGAAGCGGAGGGAGGCTATTGAGCACATATAATACTGTGTGGGGGCCCCTGTGGAGTTTATAATACTGGGTGGGGGCCACTGTGGGGAGTATATAATACAGTGTGGGGGCCCCTGTGGAGCTTATAATACTGGGTGGGGGCCACTGTGGGGAGTATATAATACTGTGTGGGGGCCACTGTGGAGCTTATAATACTGTGTGGGGGCCACTGTGGAGCTTATAATACTGGGTGGGGACCACTGTGGAGCTTATAATACTAGATGGGGGCCACTGTGGAGCTTGTAATACTGGGTGGGGGCCACTGTGGGGAGTATATAATACTGTGTGGGGGCCACTGTGGAGCTTATAATACTGTGTGGGGGCCACTGTGGAGCTTATAATACTGGGTGGGGACCACTGTGGAGCTTATAATACTAGATGGGGGCCACTGTGGAGCTTATAATACTGGGTGGGGGCCACTGTGGAGCTTATAATACTGGGTGGGGGCCACTGTGGAGCTTATACTCCATACAGTGGCTCCTTCATTTTTTTTTTCATTACGCTGGGGCAGGTGAAAAAAAACAAAACCAAAAAAAAAACCCCCGAACTTTCTTTCCTGTCCCCAGTGTCTCCCAGCGCGGTTTGGTCCTGCAGTTCTGTTGTTTTCTTCCAGCTGAAGTTCTGCCTGCACATGACTACCTGTGACGTCACGTGACCCCTGAGGCTAATCAGCGGCCTAAGGGAAGGGACCTGGGACGTCACAGACAGTGAGGACTTCCGGCAAAAAGAAGACAGCGGAGCTGCAGGACCAGACCATGCTGGGAGGACACCGGAGCACTGGAGACAGGTGAGTATGTTTAGTGTGTTTTTTTTTTTGGGGGGGGGGGGGGGGGGGATTCACCTCAATTATACTGGACAACCTTTTTAAAGTGTGGCGCATTAGGGGGGCCCTGGGGGGTATATTAAAGGGGTTGTCCAGGCATAATTTGTTATGGTTTATCCTCAGGATAGGCCATACATACCTGATCTGTACGGGGCTGACCCCAGACCGATCAGCTGTACGGAGCCACTTCTGATGCCCGTCCTATAGACAATACAGGGCCAGAAGCCGAAAGCTCTGTCCACTGTGTATTAGCCGAGCACCTTCACTGTATCTCAGCACTTATTGAAGTCAATAGGAGCTGAGCTGCAGTGAAGGCGCTGAGCAGTGGATGGAGCTTTCTGCTTCCGGCCTTGTGTTGTGTACAGAACGGGCGCTGGAAGTGGCACCGAACAGCTGATGGGGCCGTGTGTCAGCCCCCTACCGATCAGGTATTTATGGACTATCCTGAGCATAGGCCATAAAAAAGATTAACCCTGGACAACCCCTTTAATATGCATCACACAGTTTAATGTCCCTCCCCCCACAGGATGTTAGCCCCCATCACTGCTCCCACACAATATAATGACCCCATCACTGTTCTCTATACAGTATGGGGGACCAGTGAAGAGGCCACTATGTGGGGGGACCAGTGAAGTGACCATAGAAAAATTTGGCCCAGACAACCCCTTAAAACAGGTTTCCATAAACTGGAGCGACCACTGTGTCGGCTGCCAGGTAGGTGTAAAAATAAGAAAATTTGTAAAAAAAAGCATACTCACCTATCCCTAGCACCCCGTTGTCCCCTGCCTGTGTCTGTTCGGTCTCATGGCGGCGCCTCATTTCTGGAAATCCTGTACCTAATTGGTCTTAGCGATCACATGAGGTGCAGGACTCCCAGCAAGGAGTCGCTGGCACGAGACTGAATGGACCCTGGCAGTGGACAATGGAGCGTTGGGGACAAAGTAGTATGCTTTTTAATTTACTTATTTTTTACTTTACACCTCCCACCAGCTACATGGGTTGCTCCAATTCCTGGACAACCTCTTTAAAGGATTTATCCATCTTTCTAATATTGATGGCCTGTCCTTAGGATAGGCCATCAATATTACATCTGCGATGATACAATAGCCAGGACCTCTGCAGATCAGCTTTTCCAGGACAGTGCGGCTACAGGTAAAGGTAACAATTCTAGGAGCCATGCTGTTCACTTGCCATACAAGGTGTAGCAGTAGGTTTAGGTAGTGCAGTGGTGCACATGGTATAATAGGTGAGCAGCATGGCTCTTGGCATGTTATTACCTTTAGCCGCCCTGTCTCAGTACCGCTGATCTGCAGGGGTCCTGATGGTGGGCCCCTAGAAACAATTCCACTGGTGGGCCCTAGACATCCCAGTCCGACACTGACATCAGTCATAAGTCCGTTATTTTGAACGGACATAAAAGTCCTGCACCCCGCGTTATTATGTCAGCTAAAAAAAAACAAACGTGATGGATTTGGTGAAAACGGACACTGATGGACAGCAGATCAAATCCAATTGAAATCAATGGGATTTTTAACGGATTTATGATGGATCTGTTAGTGTCTGTTGTTAACATTTTGTAACAGATGCTAGCAACAGACACTACTAACGAAAGTGTGAACGCCCCCTAAATTGCCGTTTTATTCATCTGAACATAAGTTAAAAAGTGCTTTGCCCTGTAATCTGAGACCACCCCAAAGCACTTTTCCCCTTTTTATATTAATAAAATAAAATGGGTCTCCTAAGCGGAATAATAGTAGTATATTTGGAAATTGTAGAATCACTTCTACAAGGTCCTGTGGTTAGCTATATAACAATTTTACTGCTGACAGTTTTTCTGCATCGTTTTTCACAGAAAGTCCACAGAGTTTTCCTCTGTGGACTTTCTGCCCCTATTATACCTATACAGAAAACAGAGTTTCCTTCGGTATAATTGACACATTGCAGATTTTTTTCTGCAATGTGTGGATGGGATTAGACAGCGCAACGGAGGGCACTGGCCTTATACTGTCTACTCTAAGTTTACAATGTGTAAATTCGAGAAAGTATTAGCCAGAGGTTCCATTAGGAGCCTTGGTAGCAGATTCCATTGTAAATCACAGATGATAAAGCCCTACATGCTGGACTTTCTCGTTCAGTAAAAATTACAGACACTATAACAAAAACACAACGTACCCCAATATAGTCAGTAGAGTCCATTGGAATCTATCTGTGCCATCCTCATTAGAATTTCACATTTTCTATTCCTATACCAGAACAGAAAAAAGGAAATCCTGTTGGATATATGAACAGTCCATTAGTAAATCTGCCCCATTGTCTTACTGATTTTCACTGCTAAATAAAGGCACTGTAAGAAAATTCATAAGCTACTTTATAATAATAGTACTGAAGAGGCATAGTTATAATTAAGGTTGGGAGATTGCTTAGAAGATGATCATGCCTGCAGCTAAGCAGTAAAAGTCCCAGTAATATATTTGTAGAATGTTGCCATGTACTTACCTGTTCCCTTCTGATTAAGCTACTGGTTCCCATTTATTGCTTTCTCTGAATTACAATAATTAAAATAAGGACGGCTATAATTGAAGTTGGCTTATATTTCTGTTGTGAGCATTAAGAACCCAGGGGTTGTGAACATGAATATGAGCAGTCAAGTTTCCACCTACTCTCCTATACTGCTCAGATCTACACAACCAAGCTTTCTGACCGGAGACATGCGCTATTTTGCCCAGGCTAGTATGACCTAGTTAATGTGACATGTGCAGCCTATGCCTTTTGGCTCTTTTTGTACTATAATTTCTAAAGAATAAATATTTCTTTACTAGTTCATATGTTTCTTGTCTTTCCTTAAAAGCTGTAGTTCCAAACTGATGCAGAAGAGGGAGATGTTGAGAAACGTGCCAAGGCATTTAAGGCTTATGTGTCAGCCGCAGAGAAAAATAAGTGATTTTGATGCAAATTAAAATTTCTGCCCTATAATTATCTCATTTTATGAAGCTTTTAAAGTCTACACACTGAAGACATAAAGTGGGCTCCCACATAACTGCCTTTCTTGTTTTTATGTAACCTGATACCACCTCAGTAGAGGTGATGACAGATGGAAAAGGTTTGTCTTTCTACAGCTATTACCATTGGGGAGAAGACTAAGTTTTAAACAAGCTCTTCTTGCTGTAATCTCTTGCCGTAAATGTCAGTAGGAATGTTCTCCTAAAGTATGAATTCGTAGACATTAAAGCCCATACACTCTAATGAACATAATCCTTAAATAAACTATAAAGACTGAGATCTGTGTTTATGTCCTTTTCAGAAAAGCTTACGACATTTCTTATCCATTTACTGTTTTGTGAGTTTGAATGGATTTGTGCTGTAGTTTATCTCTCTTACAATACATAAGGGGAGATTTAAATCATTGCACCACAGAAAAGGTCTAACATGCTGTGAGCCATACTTATGAAGTGTTTGACACATTTTTACAACTTGTAAGAAAAGAAAATGTGGTTTATCTGGAAAGGGGGTGGCCTGGAGGGAAACGGGCATGGCCCAAATTGCGATACCATGTGCCAGGTGAGTATGTTTTTATTTTTACATTTTTTTCACCTTCCCCGGCCTAAAATAATTAAAAAAAAAGTTTAGCAGAAATCTTGCAGACATAGATTGGGTATACAATGGCTCTGCACACTGCCATTAAAGGGGTTGTCCGGGATAAACTTCTATTTCCAATCTAAGCTAAACAACCCCCCCAACTCGCTTACCATCCAAATTGATCAAAGTGATCTAAGTGATGTTCTGTTTCCCCTTCCAGAAACAGAATGTCACCTATACTAAAGCACTCCAGTTTTATTGCGCAGGCGTAGGCACAAGAAGAGGACGTCTTGTGCCCAGAAGGTCCGGATTGGAAGACGTACAGTAAGTGTGATGAGGTGGGGGGGGTTGAGTTAGTTAAGAAGGGCTAGTAGTGGGCTCGCTACATAGGGAAACAGGGAGGTAGTGTGAGTGAGAAAGGGAGGGGGAGGGAGTGAGAGAGGGAGGTGGTGTGAGACAGCTCTGAGTGAAGCCCAAAGGCATCATGGTAGTTGTAGGAAAACACGGAACAGGAAGATGACCATTTAAACAATTACAGAAGATGCCAGGAGCTCACAAAATAACCCAGAAATCACTCAAAATACTGTTAAAGGTATTTAGGTGCACATATTAACCTATTAATAGCACTAACAGACCTTTTTTGAAAAATTATTTTTTGCCCTGAAAACCCCTTTAAGGGCTGGAAATCACTAAAATGACATCACAGGAAGTTTGGGTGGTGTGGGGCTTATCATATAGGGGCAGGGCTTAGCTCCCATTTATTCTAATGCTGTAATGGAGTGTCATTGAATGTAAAGGAAACAGTGCAACTCCAGAGCATGACTTATATCAGAAATAGGGCAGGATTACATGTGTGTGTTTTCATCTATTTTGTGCAAATCTACTTTGTGGCTAGCTCTGTCGTAACTTAGAAAAAGGTTTATATAGGTAGATTTTGCTTCACCAGCAGGCTGTATTACATCTCTAACAGGTACAGTATGTTACCCAGCTTTCTTGGGACCCTAAAAGATACATCTGTTAAATACAATTAGAGAGCATGGAGGAGGCTTTGCTTAAGTATATATAGTACTCAGCAGTCCCTATGACAACAGTATATCACTCAGGACCCTGAAGTGCATGTGGAGGGGTGTAGCTAACATCTATTTGACAGATTCATTATCACTAAAGACAGAAAATTGTGGAAAATTGGTGCGAATCTAAACCTGTACAAAGTGGGTATAAATTTCATTTCCTGTTTTCTGTAAGGCATGTGCCCTTTTAATAAGTTTGGTGCAGTTTACTCTAGTGCACTTCACTTTAAGTCTCCATCTACCCTTGGGGATCCAGGCTGGAAAATCATCAGAAGCAGTGAAATTTGCAGTGAAGCTGGAGGAAGACAGGGACTCCTAGTACGATAGATTACTGTGATACAAGGATTCGTGGTGTCAAGACTAGGTTTGAGCTGGGAAATCTGGCTGGGTTTTCTGGGCCAGATTTCCCTGTGTGCATGGGGCCTCACACTTATGCATGAAATTCCAATTGTAATAACTCTCTCCATGTTTATATGAAGATAAAATTCTGATTTTCCTGGCACTCATGGAACCCAGCACACCACCAAGATTAGACAATATCAATCTGACGCTGTAGATTAGACATGGGTGAACTTCTTTATCACAAATCAATTTTTTAACTAAACCGAACAAATGGTGATTCATCTCTGACAAACTAAAATGGCTGCTGCCCCATGTTTGAGCGGGAAATACAGAAAAGACACATTTGTATGAGGCACTGACTCACTGTGTGTTGTTCTAGCAGCGCCTGACATCAGCTGACAACCTCTCAGCCAATAGACAGTGGTGGGTGGATATCTTACATTACTGATGTTATATATAGTATATAAGAAGCTAGTTGCAAACAGTAATGGTGGAGATAGTGTAGGGTCTACGTTTCATCTCACTGCATCATACAGAGCGCATGTCTGAAAAGCAATAGGAACACAAGCAATAACACAGGCAGTGATAGAAATCAATAGACATGAGTTGGGGCATTGCTGCTGTTGCTGTTTGAGTTTGAGACTGCTGCATTCCTGCTCTAATACAGAATTACAGACACACAGATAGTCTGTTGTTCAATAGAGCAGTTTCATCTGTATACAGTCTTTAAACACACCTATTACTGACAAAGCAATCCTGTTAGTGAAAAGTCCTTTGTTAACAGCTTTTTTGGGCAGCAGTTTAAATTTTTTCATCAACTACATAGCAACTGCTGTTCTAACACCAAAGCATGCATAAATCTGAAAAAAGTGGATTCTTGTTCATCCAACATACAGTCTAGCCTGCACTAATCTGAAAAAACTTCTTGTTATTTAATGTTTTTTTATTTTTTTAATTTTTACTCTGCTCACCAAATACACAGTGTGACAGAGTATTGTTAATCTGAAAAAAAATATTCAAATAATTTCTTAAGCATTTTTATTTATGCTGCGCATATATGCAGTGTTGCAGTCTGTGGTAATAAAAAAGCTAAAGAAGCTAACTTTTCTTAAAATACTTATTTGTAAAAAAAATACAAAAAACAAGAAACAAAAAAAAAAAAGATAAATAGACTGTGAAGTAAGGCCCTGGGATTGTAGCAAGAGTATTTGTTGAGCGAACCCCAACAAATACTGCTATTATTATTATACTAGGGGGTTTCTTCAAACCCCGGAGTATAATGATCGGAGGCCCAGGGGAAGTGAGCGACCATAAAAACCAGTGTAACTCACCTCTACTGCGCTCCAGCATGAATTCCTGGTCTGAAAAGACCCCAGAGTATAATAATAGTTCGTGGGTGGTGTACCCCAAATATTTCTGGCTCTGCTGAAACTGAAATTTATACAATATTTGCAACGAATACCGTTGGGACCACAATGGGACATACTACTGTGTGGAGGGGCCACTATGGGACATACAGGTGCATCTCAATAAATTAGAATATCTTTGAAACGTTTATTTCTTTCAGTAATTAAATGAAAAAAGTGACCTATATTTTCTAGATTCTTTACACACAGAGTGTTCTATTTCAAGTGTTTTATTTCTGTAAATGTTGATTATGGATTACAGGTAATGAAAACCAAAATCTAAGAAAATTAGAATATTGTAAAAAAGTTCAGTATTGTAAATTCAGTGTGTCACCTGCCAAGGTTTGCTAAGCCTTTAAATGGTCTCTCAGTCTGGTTCAGTAGGGCACACAATCATGGAAGACTGCTGATTATGAATTGAATTAATGAATTCTAATTATTGAGATGCACCTGTAATAGTGAGTTCAGGGGCCACTATGGGATATAATACTGTGTTCAGAGGCCACTATGGGACATTATACTGTGCAGGGGCCGCTATGGGACATTATACTGTGTGCAGGGGCCGCTATGGTACATTATACTGTGTGCAGGGGCCACGATTGGACATTATACTGCGTGCAGGGCCACTATGTGACATTTTACTGTGTGCAGGGGTCGCCATGGGACATTATACTGTGTGCAAGGGCCGCTATTGATCATTATACTGTGTGCACGGGATGTTATGGGACATTATACTGTGTGCACGGGCCACTATGGGACATTATACTGTGTGCAAGGGCCGCTATGGATCATTATATTGTGTGCAGGGGCTGCAGTAGGACATTATACTGTGTGCAAAGGCCACTATGGGACATTATACTGTGAGGAGGGGCCGCTATGGATCATTATATTGTGTGCAGGGGCTGCAGTAGGACATTATACTGTGTGCAAAGGCCAATATGGGACATTATACTGTGAGGAGGGGCCGCTATGGGACATTATACTGTGAGGAGGGGCCACTATGGGACATTATACTGTGAGGAGGGTACATTATGGGACATTATACTGTCTGGAAGCCACTTTGGGACATTATAGTATGTATAAATGGGGTGTTATATTGGGGCCAGAAAAGGGAGTGCTATGCTGTGGAGGGGGCCCCAAGTCAAAAGTTTGCTATGCGGCCCAGTCTTTGCTAGTTACTCCCCTGCTTTAATCCATATGCAAATGAGCTGTTCAGTGCTAGAGTACCCATTTATCTGTGGTTTCTGCATATCAGGACCTGTCAACCAGTATGTTGGGGGGCAGCGCTGGGTGATGACATAGATTCTTATTACAGCAGAGAAGAATCCAATAATGATAGAAATATTCATGCTATATATATTTTATTACACATATTATACACAAAACTACACACATATTTACACAGATTATACACAAAACTGAGTTTATATATTTAAATGAACACCATACATGTCATGCATGAAATAAACAATATAGAACTGCCATGTCAAAACTATGCAAAAATTCATGCCAACACTTTGCTATGATGGGATGCAATAAAAATGACCTGAGAAGGACTCAGTAAATGCTCTTAAAAAATTTATAAAAATGAAAGGACGCTGCAAAAATTTGTGGATATTCAGAGGTAAACATATCCATTTATTCATCTTTGGTAGCTGTTACAAGTTTTACACATATTCTTAGAGTAATAGCAGCATTGGGGATGAACATTTCAAGTGTCTATTTGTATTTCATTTCTTCCGACTCCAGTACTCAACTAAAAGTGAATTACTTTATAAAAAAGCAACCAAAATCCTAAAATGATTGCAAGATATTTATCAAATAACTTGAATTTGTGAGCAGTGGTTAGAGCAGATTTTCACAGTTTATGATCCATGCCTGCAAAAGAAAAATATAGATAATGTGTGGGGTTCGCTAGCTGGACAGATTTAACCCTTTCACTTCAGATTGGCGTAGATCTTATTTTTTATTACTATTAAATCCCCGGTGATTATAGATCATGGACTACCTTGGCAGGTGAAAGCAGTTTTCTGGGATTTGTATATATATGACGCTTATTTCTCCAAAGATCAATTTATCATAATTATGCTAGCACATCTGAAAAGCTCAGAAGTGAAGTTTTGGCTCAGTAAAAAGAGAGAAATGTCAAAGAGAAGTCCTGAAAATGGAATTTGTATAAAATGGAAGATATCCGAAGGGTATGTTACAACAGATTCATCCTTCAGGATTCCCAAAAAGATGAAAACATTGAATTCCAGAAACACAGCACAGCTATATATAAACTATTAAGTCACCAGGATGGAGACATGACATTAATCAGAATGACAGCGCCCAGTTCCTAATCTTCAGCACCTTCTACAGTAAACTATGTGCTTTCATGTTTTTATAGTAGGCTATACTGTAGTTTTCTACAACATGTTGGTTGATTATCACATTTGATGATTATTTTCTATGGGTTTTCTATAAAGTATGGCTGTTACTATACTGTACATAATTGTTGCCACAACCAGCTCTAAAAGGAGGTATGGAGTGTAAAAAAAGATCCGCGCTTACCAAGATCTCTTCAGAGGAATCCTTTATTCATACCAGAACACACAACGCGTTTCGGAACTACAAGCTGCTCCTTTCTCAAGTGTACAGTTTGGGAGTCTTAAAAGGGAGTTTATCACCTCTGCAAAGCTTAAAGGGAGTCTATCACCTCCCCAAAGCATATTGAACCTTCATCACTATGTTACAGAGCACATTACAGTGATAAACATCATATCTTTGTATGTATTTCACTTTTGTACATTAAGAGAAAAACTATTTTGAAGTCTTTTGCAAATGATGCAGTTGGTGCCCTGTGGGTGGGTCTTCAGCTTCCTGAAGCTCTGCTCTTGTCACTCAGACCCCTATTATCTTCTGCCTGTGCCACTCTGTACAGTGACAGTTGATCCTCACACTGCTATGACATCACCCATCTTTCTTGAACAGCAAAAACAGTGCTCTCAGGGCTAAAGGCCCACTCCAAGTGCACCAACTGCCTCATTTACATGAGATTTCAAAGTTGTTTTTCTCCAAATCAACAAAAGCAACATATGTAACAAAGGTATGATGTTGATCACTTTAATGTGCTCTGTAGCATGGTGATGACTAGAGATGGGCAAACCTTGAAGATTTGTTTTGTCCTGGGTTTGGACGAAACTATCCTCAGATAGATCTAGAAGTGAAATTATTATACTCTGGGGTCTCTTCAGACCAGAGAATAATATATGAAGGCCCAAGGCATTATAAAAAAAACATCTATATTCACCTTACCTCACCTTTTTTGGGCCAGGTGCCACGAGGAAGCCCAAAGAGCTGAGGGAAGGCGAGTATAAATGTTTTTTTAATTTTCTTTAGTTCTTCCCTAGAACCCCACCTATTATACTCTGGTGTTCAATTTAATTTCTGGTTTGCGGGTGACGAACCCCAAAGTTTCGTGTTTGGATGAACACAAAACTTTTGAAAATTTTGTGTTGAATCGATTTGCTCATCTCTAGTGATGATAGTACAATATGCTTGGGGAGGTGTTAGATTCCCTTTAATGTATGGTAGTTTACCTCTATTGCATAGCAACTAGTTCTGCACAATAAAAAACTATTGCAGTCTTGGTTTCTTCTCCATCTCCTGATGCAGTTGTAGCGGGACAAAAAAGTATTAGACGTAAGAGAATCAAAATAGTGTAAAAGAATACTATCAGGTCCTAACTGTCCTATAGAGCCACATTACAAATATATCTGTCAAATAAAACACATAATAGATATTGTGTCATTCAGGCCTCCTGGCTTCAGTCTAAATATCCATTGGGCCTTTTTCTGAAGTATTTTGCAATCTAAATTTCCTCTCTTAATTGATGAGTGAATCTTTTCAATGCCCTGGAATAAAAGATTCTTGATATCTCCCCCATATACCTACCAATACTTTGTTGGTCTGATTTTCATGTGTGCCTATAATTCGCATAGTATGACTTTTCAGTTTTTGGCTGATTTGGATCTAGAAGCTCTAAGCTATCCTGCGATTGCGCAAATTGACATGCCTGTCTTAGTACATCCCTGGAGTAAATATCACTGACTATAATAAATACAGAGCTAAAACATAACTTTTATTGAAAATCTCACTTAAAGAGTGGCTCAATATTCCACCTCTTGTGATCCCAACAACTGCTGTGTTTAAAACCAATACTGACATGTATCTCCTGGCATAAGTGTCATGATACAATGTCCTCAGATAAGATGTATGTTTAGCCACACCTCCCCCTAGAGATGGATGGACCAGTGTGTGCCATCTCAGAGCCACCCGTGCCATTCGGCTCATGTTCCCGCCCAGCAAATCAGTTCTGCCCAGCTCATGGACGTTAAGCACCAATCAGTGCGTGTCTCTGTAGAACCAGCGAACACACCTCCTGAGGCTCCGCCTTTTCATTCACCTATGCTGAAGATAGACATTTCCACTCTATACAATACTGCTGCCACACAATCACGTCCACCGTATGACATTTGTGTTTACCATTGTGATAGCCCAAGCATACCGGGCCAGTAAAGCTAGCAATATATACAAGTATGCAATCCAAACATTTTTCTCTCTCTCTGATCTCTGCAGATCCATTGGGCATTTCAAAGGAACCATAGCATCAATTCCAGTAGAGAACTGTTCCAGAGACATTAAAAGGAAAGAATAACCGATAGCCCAAATAGAATGGTATCATAGTACTATATGCAATACACTAGCTATTATTAAGCCTTATATGTGCCGATCAGAGGTTAATGTTAGTCCCTGGACACATATACATACCTCCCAACTTTCAAAGGACAGAAAGAGGGACAAAATATGCGGCGCGCTATGCGCACCGTGGCAAATTTAGCTCCACCCACTTCTATGTTGACTCCGCCCATTATCATCTATTTTTCCATGTGCCCCCACACAGTATAATGCTCCTACAGTCACCCTAACATTATATGCCCCCACATTATAATGGTCCCCTCCAATTTCCCCACAGTACTAAGTCCCTCTCCTCGTGCCCCAGTTTAAACTGGCGGAAACTAGAGGGAGACATTAAACTAGGGTAGCTGGAGGGGGACATTAAACTATGGGGCAGCTGGAGGGTGACATTAAACTATGGGGCAGCTGGCAGTTGACATTAAACAGCGGGGGTAGTTGAAGGGGGACTTTAAACTATGGGGCAGCTGAAGGGTGACATTAAACTATGGGGCAGCTGGAGGGTGACATTAAACAGTGGGTGTAGTTGGAGGGGGACATTAAACTATGGGGCAGCTGGAGGGTGACATTAAACAGTGGGTATAGTTGGAGGGGGACATTAAACTTGGGGCAACTAGAGACAGACATGTCCCCCTCCAGCTACCCCCTCACGGTTTAATGTCCTCCTCCAGTTGCCCCCAAATTAATGTCACCCTCCATCTGCCCCCCTCAGTTTAATGTCCCCCTCTCCATCTGCCACCAGCTTAATGCCCCCTTCATCTGCCCCCAGTTTAATGTCCCCCTTCATCTGCCACCAGCTTCACGTCCCCTTCATCTGCCACCATCTTAATGTCCCCCTTCATCTGCCACCTATTTAATGTCCCCTTCATCTGCCACCAGCTTAATGCCCCCTTCATCTGCCCTCAGTTTAATGTCCCCCTTTATTTGCCACCATCTTAATGTCCCCCTTTATCTGCCACCAATTTAATGTTCCCCCTTCATGTCACCAGTTTAATGCCCCGTTCATCTGCCCCAGTTTAATTGCCCCCTCATCTACCACCAATTTAATGTCCCCTTTATTTGCCACAAGTTTAATTGCCCCCTTAATCTGCTTCAGTTTAATTGCCCATTCATCTGCTCCCAGTTTAATTGCCCCCTTCATCTGTCTTCAGTTTAACTGCCCCCTACATCTGCATTCAGTTTAACTGCCCCCTACATCTGCCCCCAGTTCCCCCCTCTTGCTCAAACATGCTCTCTTCTCTCCTACTTATCTTTGATCACTCTCTGTTGCCAGCTTTCTGTGTAACATCACAGTGTGTCCCGCAGTATCCAGAATAGCTCCGCATACACAAGAGTCTGATCACCTGTTCATGACGTGATCAAAGGTCCTTTAGCCATTACGATTTAGCATCTACCATTTAGCCTTTACCCTACCCTAATAAAGTTTGTTAACAGTAAAACACTTCAGGGGAATAGCGGGACAAACTGTATGCTATGCGGGACAGCAGTGTAAAATCGGGACTGTCCCGCCAGATGCGGGACGGTTGGGAGCTATACACATATGTATGTATTGTACAAGCACCTAAAGGATTGCATGTCTACAGAACTCAACATATGAAATAGTGACATGAGGCACTAACATAGTCCATACTCATATAAGTACTCGGATATGGAACCCATGTCTCTTAATCTTTTGTCATTAGATGAAAAAATAATATTATAATTTAGCTGATCATTTAGGCCTTCAAATCAAGACAGTCCATCCTGTATATCCATTGTGCTTCTTTTCGCAGAATATAGTTATCCCAATCACTTCCTCTTTTAGGTGGTGCATTTTTTTGTCTAACCACATGTTCACAGCTATCAGTGGGTCAAGTTGACTATGAACTAATCTCTCATGCAAATTCTTTCCTCGTCTGAATGTAACCATAGGTGTTCCAGAAATTTGGTCAGCTATATCACTATCAGATAATAAGCGTATGTGCTGCTTTAGTGGAGGCACGCACTGATCGATGCTCTCCATCTATGAGCTGGACTGCACTGATTGGCTGGGTGGGAACATGAGCCAATTTGCCTGGGCAGCTCTGAGGTGTACTGATTGGCCAGGAGGTCTGTCCATCTTCAGGGGAAGTTGTGGCTTTTCCCATTGTGATGATAAGACCCTCAAGTTATGTATCTTTCTTGGACATATATCATTCCTCATTCGTACCAGTCACATATATGTAGGAATGTAGAGCTGTGTTTACATTGGTGGTCAATTCGCTCCAATGGTTTTATGTGCATACCATGGAGAGAGAGCCTGTCTGGCCCATCAGTGTGATATCCCAGATGTCCAAAGGGGGGGAGGGGTGGGCTAATGACCTGCAACTAACCCAGGCACCCATTTTTCCTCCTAACCAGCATAGATTCCTCTTTCCATGAGGAGAGGGCTGGCTGGGGGGGGTGAAGGGTGGGGCTGGACAAGGGTCTTCACACTGGCTAGAGTGAGTTGGTGTTAGTCTTTGGGTGGAAGCTGGAAGAGATACAGCTAAGAGATAGCTGTGATCAGGAATCTTCCTGAGGTCTGGTATTATTTCTATATTTTATTTCCGTTTTTTTTATGTGCTGTATCATCGCTCTTTTGCTTGTATGTTTATGCTTGATCATATTAATATTGTATATTCCTGTATATGCTATTAATTCGTACCGACCCACTTGGGTTATTAAACATATTAAATTTATATTGCTCGTTTCGTTTTATCCTATGACCCGGTCTACTCACGGTGTGTGAGTGGGAGGTTAAGAAAGAAGTTTGATCGCAGGCGTGCCAGGCGGCTGGACGAGGCGATATTCTTCACAGTGGTGGCAGCGTGGTGGGATCTTAGGATAACAGTGTGTGGGTGTGGTATCACGCAGACACTGAGGATTGTGGCAATCCTATGGAACGAGCGCGGTATGAGATGAAGCTTACAATACGGTGAAAGTTTGGTACAGTACTGTTCCCTCCCTTCTTCTTTTTTCTGTCCTATCTTTTATTTGGCAACGACTTCCAGTGGATGTCTCGGGCTCTGAGAAGTGGAGTCAGGGGACGTCAGCAACTGACTGATACAAACGCTGAGCAGATGGCTGATATGGAAAGTGCTGCAGCTGGGCAGGACGAGGAGCTGAGTCCTGAGGGGCTGGCACAAGAAAACATCACCATGCCAGACGGTTCAGCAGGTGCCCTGACCCAAGAGGTAACTGTGCCTGGAGGAACCAGTAGCCCCAGTTCTCTGGGGGTAACGGACTTATACTTGCAAATGGCCTTACAGCAGATAGACGCCAGTGACTATAGCACCCGTCTGAAGGTGATTCACCAGTACCAAGCTGCTGCAGAGCGTCGGGCTGAGAGAGAGGCCGCTGCTGCTGCTGCAGAGCGTCAGGCGGAGAGAGAGGCTGAGCGAGAGGCCCGTGAACGCCAAGCGGAGAGGAAGCATCAGCTTGAGCTAAAAAAGCTGGAACTTCCCCCGGCAGGTGCAACCTTCTTTTGCACAAACTCCAGGAGCCCAAGCACTAAAGATCCGATCTGAGGACTTTCCAATCTTGGAAGATAACGGGGATTTGGACTCGTTCTTGCGGGGATTTGAGAGGGCGTGTAAGCAGTATCATATTCCCCAGGCAGAATGGGCCCGTTACCTGTCTCCCCGGCTGAAGGGAAAAGGCCTGGATGTTTCCACGAACTTACCAGAGGACGCGGACTATGAGACCATCAAAGCGGCGCTGATCCGGAGATACCGGCTCACGCCGGAGGTGTACCGCAAAAAGTTCCGGAATATACAGCAGGGTCCCACAGAAAGCTATGCGGATGTTCTGCACCACTTACAGGCCACATTCCGGCAGTGGATCAAAGGACTTACTGTCACCACGTTTGAGGGACTTGAGGACCTTATGATAAAGGAACAATTTCTCCAGGTGTGCCCTCTGGAGGTCCGCCAGTTCGTGTGTGATCGGAAACCCAAGACAGCAGACAAGGCTGCAGAGAGATTGCTGACGACTATGTGTCCACCAGGGAGCAAGGGGCCAAGAGAGGAGCCACACTGAAGAGACCCTCAAGCTGGAAGGAGGGGCAAAGCTGGAGTTCACCACAGCCTGCGGTCTCCAAGTGGGGTAAGACAAACTCTGTCCCGGGTGCCCCCTCTACTTCCCCTGTCCCAAGAACTCTGGACGCCCCGGGTACCCCCTCCAAGTCCCAAGGAGAGGCCCGGCGGTGTCATGCCTGTAACCAGCCAGGACATTTCAAGGCGGAGTGCCCCAACTGCTCTAAGAACCCCCCTGTTTCCCCAGCCATGGCAGCTGGCTCATCTGTATACTTGGTGGGGAGGGAGGGGTTGCAATCCAATGCCAACCGTCAACAGGTCATTGTGGGGGATAAAGTGGTCATGGGATTTCAGGACACTGGGGCGGATGTTACTCTGGTGCAACCTGACTTGGTCCCTGCGGACAGTATTATCCCTGGAAAAACTCTGACCCTGAGGGGTATTGGACAAGAATGCTTAACTGTGCCCATGGCTTGCGTCCATTTGGACTGGGGTGCGGGAAAAGGAATGCGTGATGTGGGGCTAATGTTTAATTTGCCTGCCAATGTACTATTGGGAACAGATTTGGGGCCCTTGGTGTCCCAATATGGGGTGGGAGTAGCCCCGCCTCGCTGTGACAAAATGTCTGTACTGAAGGATGATTTTAATGTGGTGTTGAAGCCTGTCACACAGACACAGGCAGAGGGAGGGGTCTGCAGCTTGGTTCTCCCTGCTGTGTGCCCAGCTAAAGTAATCAGTGAGCATGTCAATGAGGCATTGTGGAATGCTGACCTTGCTGTAGCCCCGCCCACATCTGCGGGTGGTGAGAGCCCCCTCAGTGTGACCCTGGCTGAGCCATTCACCCATGCAGTTCACTGTGAATCAATGAATGAATGCAATGTCAATGTAATTGCTAATTCTTGCCTTGCAGATTTACAGGGTAGCTCTTCTGAGATGCTGGGGGCAACCCCAACTGATGACAATGTGCCAGGTGGTCAGGTGGGTCACGGGGATCTCAGGGCCGATCCGGATGAGGAACAGACTGCTGGTGTTGCGGTGGTGACCCGCAGCCAGAGTGCTAGAGGGGTGGAAGGCGCTCCGACCCCTGAGCTGTTCCCTCTGTCACCCGGAGAGGGCACTGAGACCGCCATGACTAGCCTCCCCACACTGGAGCCGGAGGAGCCCGGCGGGTATGTGACATGCACATCTCTTCTGTCTGGTTCCAGTCAGGAGTTCAGGAACGCTGTCCAAGCTGACCGCAGTCTGGACGCATTGAAGGAGCGTGCCGATCAACCTCCCTTGGAGTCGGACATGGACCGTGTGTACTGGGAGCAAGGGAGGTTGTATCGGGAAACGATCCCCACAAAGGGAAAAGAAAGTCGGCTTAGGGAGAAACATTTGGTGGTACCCCAACCCTATCAGGTGGAGTTGTTGCGGATTGCTCATGATATTCCACTGGCAGGCCACCTGGGGATCGCTAAGACCAAGGCTCGCCTCAGTCACTTATTCTACTGGCCTAAAATGGGGACAGATGTAGCTAAATACTGCCGTTCATGTGACACTTGTCAAAGGATGGGCAAGGCGGGGCAAGGCTCAAAAGCCCCAATGATACCTATGCCCATCATAACCGAATCTTTCCAGCGGGTGGCTGTGGATCTCATTGGACCCCTGTCCATTCCCAGTCGCACCGGGAAACGTTTCATATTAACAGTAGTAGACTACGCTACTAGGTACCCGTAAGCTGTCGCTCTGTCTTCCACCTGGGCTGATGTAGTGGCCAGGGCTCTGGTAGGCATCTTCTCCCGTGTTGGATTTCCCAGAGAGATGCTCACAGACCAAGGTACCCAGTTCATGTCTGCCTTGATGCAAGGCCTGTGTAAGGTAACAGAGGTGCAACATCTGGTGTCCAGCCCGTATCACCCACAGACCAATGGCCTGTGTGAACGGTTCAATGGCACCCTGAAGCAGATGCTCAGGATGTTAGTCGAGTCCCACGGGCGCGACTGGGAGCCTTATCTCCCGCACCTGCTGTTCGCTTACCGGGAGGTGCCTCAAGCCTCAATGGGATTCTCCCCCTTTGAGCTCTTGTACAGGAGACGTGTACGTGGGCCCCTAACTCTTGTGAAAGAGTCCTGGGAAGAAGAAACGGCCATCCAAGGTGTGCCAGTCGTGGAGTATGTCCTGCGATTCCGTGACCAAATGCAGGCTATGGCGCAGCTGGTGCATGACAACATGGTCCAGGCTCAGACCGACCAGAAGTGCTGGTATAATCAGAATGCCCGTGAGAGAACATACCAGCCGGGGCAGAAAGTATGGGTCCTAGTCCCTGAGCCCCAGGACAAGCTTCAGGCGAAATGGACTGGTCCATATGTCGTGCACCAGCAGGTCAACAGCGTCAGCTACCTGGTCACTGTTGATCCAGGCCGGAACAGGCATAAGGTCTTCCATGTCAACATGATGAAGAATCATCATGACCGGGAAGCTAGTGCCTTTCCGGTATGCAGTCTGCTAGAGGAGGGGGAAGAAGAAGACCTTGTTGACTTGCTTGCCCATTTTCAGGAGGATGGGTCCAACAAGAAGGCACAGGTGAACCCCCTGCTGGCTGAGGCCCAGCTGTCCCAGCTGGATGGAGTTTTGCACTCCCTATCTGGTCTGTTCTCCGCGAAGCCCGGGAGGACTGACCAGGCCATTCACCATGTGGATACCGGGAATCATGCCCCTATCCGGAGGTCGCCATATCGCGTCTCCTCGGAGGTACAAGTCCAGATGCGCAAGGAGATTGACGAGATGCTGGAACTGGGGGTGATTCAGCCCTCTCACAGTGCATGGGCTTCACCTGTGGTTCTTGTGCCCAAAAAGGACCGGACCACTCGGTTCTGTGTAGACTACAGGGAACTTAATGCGGTTACAGTTGACGACGCGTACCCCATGCCGCGCATCGACGACCTGCTTGACTGGTTAGGTAAGGCCCAGTACTTGTCCATCATGGACTTGAGTCGGGGATACTGGCAGATCCCCCTGTCCCCTCAGGCACAGGAGCGATCGGCCTTTATCACCCCTTTCGGACTGTACGAGTCCACTGTCATGCCATTCGGCATGAAGAATGCCCCTGCCACTTTCCAGCGGATGGTCAACTCCCTGCTGACGGGATGCGAAGGGTTTGCCACTGCATACCTGGATGACATTGCCATCTTCAGCTCCACTTGGGAGGAACACCTACAGCACCTGGAGCAGGTGCTGAGGCGGATCCAAAGTGCGGGCTTGACCATCAAACCGGAAAAGTGTCAGCTGGGCATGCACGAGGTCCAATACCTGGGACACCGGGTAGGTGGGGGAACCCTGAAACCAGAACCTGAAAAGCTGGATGTAATCACGTCCTGGCCAACTCCCTGGACCAAGCGACAGGTGATGTCTTTCCTGGGGACGGCAGGGTACTATAGGAAGTTTGTACCGAACTATAGTGCTCTGGCTGCCACCTTGACGGACCTCACCAAGAAGAATTTGCCGCAAACTGTCCAGTGGACGGAAGCTTGCGAGCGCTCCTTCCAGGCCCTGAAAGCGGCCCTGGCGAATGCACCTGTACTTCAGGCGTACGATGAGACATGTCCGCTTGTGCTACAGACAGACGCCAGCACCTATGGACTCGGTGCCGTACTGAGCCAGCTTGACTCAGCAGGGTAAGAGCACCTGGTGCAGTATGTCAGCCGAAAGCTTCTGCCGCGGGAGGTGGCCTACGCCACAGTGGAGAAGGAATGCCTAGCAATTGTTTGGGCCTTGCAGCATCTGCAGCCTTACTTGTATGGGCGCCACTTCACCGTGGTGACGGATCACAACCCTCTGATCTGGATTAAACGTGTTGCAGGTCAGAATGGACGATTGTTACGTTGTAGCCCGGTGCTGCAGCAATACAACTATGACATCCGGCACAAGCCTGGCCAGGCCCATGGCAACGCCGATGGCCTGTCCCGGTGGGGTGAGGCTGCGGAGGTGCGGGTGGAAGAGGAACGGAGGCTCCTCCTTCCCCCCGACACGCTCTAAAAGGGGGAGGTGTGATGATGAGACCCTCAAGTTATGTATCTTTCTTGGACATGTATCATTCCTCATTCGTACCAGTCACATATATGTAGGAATGTAGAGCTGTGTTTACATTGGTGGTCAATTCGCTCCAATGGTTTTATGTGCATACCATGGAGAGAGGGCCTGTCTGGCCCGTCAGTGTGATATCCCAGATGTCCAAAGGGGGGAGGGTGGGCTAATGACCTGCAACTAACCCAGGCACCCATCTTTCCTCCTAACCAGCATAGATTCCTCTTTCCGTGAGGAGAGGGCTGGCTGGGGGGGTGAAGGGTGGGGCTGGACAAGGGTCTTCACACTGGCTAGAGTGAGTTGGTGTTAGTCTTTGGGTGGAAGCTGGAAGAGATACAGCTAAAAGATAGCTGTGATCAGGAATCTTCCTGAGGTCTGGTATTATTTCTATATTTTATTTCCGTTTTTTTTTATGTGCCGTATCATCGCTCTTTTGCTTGTATGTTTATGCTTGATCATATTAATATTGTATATTCCTGTATATGCTATTAATTTGTACCGACCCACTTGGGTTATTAAACATATCACATTTATATCACTCGTTTCGTTTTGTCCTATGACCCGGTCTACTCACGGTGTGTGAGTGGGAGGTTAAGAAAGAAGTTTGATCGCAGGCATGCCAGGCGGCTGGGCGAGGCGATATTCTTCACACCCATCTAATCTCAGCGGTCCGGATGGCAATTGTTTGCTGATATTGTTGGCAGCGGATTAATCTTTGCACTGTCCAGGTGTTCAACAGTAAACATATATATTTATTCAGGAACAAGGATAATACAATTCACAATTTATATTCCTTAAACACTTCCATAGCAGATGCTTTACCCCCCTTCCAGACCAGGCACATTTCAAGTTTTTTGTATGTGCGGTTTTGGAGGGCTATATCATTTTTATCATTTGCGTTATTCAACTAATTTCTGCATCTTTTTTTCGGTGACACATAGGGCTTTATTTTTATGTGTTTTAATTTTTAGTGCAACTAAAAAACTTTATAAAATAGTTTTTACTCTCCGTTACGGTAATTTTTATTTTGTATGGTGTCATCGGGGGTGGGGCTATAACCTTTAATAAGGGGGTTTTATTGGCGTATTATTTTATTTCTTTTTTTAATTATTTTATTTTCATTTTTTTTTTACTTTTATGTTTTTTTTTTTTTTTTACATTGTGTCCCCATAAGGTCATAATAGACCTTTGGGGACATCTGATCACTGTTTTTTTTTTTGTGTGGGGGAGGCTGATTCCCCCTGTAACTGGGGTGGTACATTTAGTCCTAGTTGCAGGAGGAATACAGCCTCCTGCACATTACTTGTACATTAGTATAGAGCGGATCTGGGTTCTGTAGGACCCAGCAGCTCTAACAGACTCTGGTCCCGGCGGATCACATGACGGGTCAGAGGGGAGCCGCAAGATGGTGGTGCCCATAGCGCTCTTTGAACACTGTAAACACAGCAATTGGGAAGGCAGGGAAGGTAATAAACCTTCCCTGCCTTCTCTAGGCGAACTCCGGCTGAAGTTACAGCCGGCTCCCGGTTTCATCAGCTGTATGATTTCGTGCAGCTGCTGAGTTCTGCTTGGACATACAGGTACATCCTTGCAGAACTAGACAACTACCTTCCGGACGTATATAGTCTATGGGCGGTGCGGAAGTGGTTAACTTGTGAGCTTCCATGTGCTCTGATCTGTGCTGCAGTTACAATTACAGAGAGAGGAACTTCCTGGTTTGCTACTCTAGCTCCCACCTTTTTAACAGTGCTTTATTAACAACCTAACACTATCCTTAGAGACAGCAGTTTATGCAGTTATCTCTTATCTCTTATATATATAAAAATTAGTTTCTGTCTGTCTGTTCTTTATGCGCGACCAAACGACTGGAACAATCCTCACCAAATTTGGCACACATGTATGCGGTGACCAGATGGAAGGTAACGCTGCAGTTGGGATTGCGGGGTGCAAACAGCGCAGACTTGTCACGGTCTCTGGGCACGAGGGCGCAGCGCTGGTGCTGTCCCACGTTACCACCACTGGTACCGGTGATTAGGGGGCTGCACAAATGTTGGTGGTGATTGTTCCCCCGGGGCGCTTCCCCTATACTGTGCCGACTGGTGGTGTTTGGGGCGCCCTGATGTTGTCGGTGCAGAGTCAGACACAGAAACGGTTGTAAAGTTGAACTTTTACTTCCATGGGTGTGGAGGCACAAATGCTTAAACAGTTTCTTCAATACAAAACAACGGGGTACGCCTGGTGACACAGCAAAGTCCTGGGGTGCAGGGTAGACTTGATGAAAGGTGTTCCTAGCCCCTTATACTTCAGTGTTACAGCCCTAAGGTGCGTCTGGGCTCCTATTTGGCTCATAGGAGGATGCCTACCATGATACTAGTACATAATATTCCCCACTCACGTTATGTGGTCCTGATAGCTCAGAGTTTCGGGGTGCAATAGTCAGGGTGGCAGGATATTCCACAGGTCTGGCCTTGGCCCCTGGATCCTGTGATACTTGCTATGGAACACGTGTTCCAGAATGTTCTCTCCACAGTCTCATGCTGACAAGATAATGATGCTTGACTTCCTTCAGGGCGATGGCTAGGCAGACAGGGGACAGGATCTTCTGAATAGCTGGAGTATGTCAGCTCTCCAACCTTCCTGGGCCTGTCTAGGACTTGAGATTCCTGCACTAAACTCACTGCTTTCTTCACAGGACATCACACTTATCTCCTCACCTCCTCCTCCTAACACTCCACACTTCTAACTCCTCACACGCAGGACCTTCCTGCAGGGGTGTTACCATGGGGACCCAGTGATCAGCTGACTCCTCCCCTTTTCCCAGGCGATGTCCTCCCATTGGACATTTGGTTACTATTCAATCCTATGGGAGGTGTAATGCACGTGTGAGGCTCACTAGGTGGCGCTGTGTTGTGTGAGACTCAGGACCCCCTGCTATGTCACACAGGCTATGAAGCAACAGGAAATAATACAATGCACAGAGATCACCCTCAGCCCAGCCATAGCCAGCTCTGGGATGCCACATACTCTCCCTCTTTCACTGAGCCGACCTCGGCGACGGGCTGGGGTGAAGGTGAGAAATGTAACATAACGTTAATAAATACGAATACAGTGCAAATGTCACTAACAGTTTAGAAAAATATAATACCTAGAAACTTGAGGTAAGACCTCCCGGCATAGTCCTGGAATGTCCATGAGAAGTCTGAAGGGTAACGGAGAGATAATTAAACTCAGACTTATGGAACCTTTTGGCGGTACCATCAGACAGTCCATATAGAAACAACAGTAGTGCAAATGGGTCCAGAGGCTCTCTGGCACAAATTTTGTGAGTGTCCATTATCATGAGAGTCTCTCTGAGAAACAATAAACAGTCCTTTCTGTAAGGAAGAGTAGGCACTCTAGCACCAATGTCCATACCGCAATGGGGTAACAGAACTTCCTTGGCTCGGTGAGCCAGGCACTATGGCTTGGATTGTTGCATATAAATGTAAATACTATATTACATGGCAAGATATTATATATATACTGTATATACACACAGGAAAAACATTAATGTAATCAGAGCAGGAATAACATATATACAGAAGCAGAGACAGTTAACCTCTTTTACCCAAGGACAGCCATGGCATCACTATAGCGTGTTGGAGGTATGCCTTTTGTGGTACGCTCAGAACGCCTAAGTGGAACGAGATTTGAATCAGGAACAGAGTCACTGAAATCAATTAAATCATATGTCGAAGGATTCTCTTGCACTAGAGCAATTGGTGGATAACAGCTAAATGGTAGTAGTTTAGGCGCCCACATAAGCTCAGTTAACGTTGGGGGTCTCTCTTTCGCTTCAGAAGGTGACAAGATCTCTGTACTCGTTGTCTCAGCTGGGGGCACCTCTGTGGGTAGTCCTTCTTTAAGGCACAGCTTCAGACGGTTTCGGTGTACTACTTGGGGCTGTCTCCCAGGTTTAGAGATCTCATACACGTCGGATTCAGGATATGGTATGGAGATGACACTGTATGGTTCTTTCTCCCAGAATGGATCCAATTTCCCATTCCGATGGTTATTCCTTAACCATACACGGTCGCCAACTTTCAGGGGCGCTGCATGGGCGTGACGGTTGTAATCCTCCTGTTGTCTCCTACGAACCTCATCCATGCGCGTTTCAACTATCTCTTTAGCTTCCTCCATACGTCGGCGGTGTTCAACAACCCAGTCTGTTATGGGTAGTGGATTGATGATGTCAGGGACCTTCACACCAAGGGTTAAGTCTGAAGGAAGTTGACCTTGTCTTCCAAACATTAGATAAAATGGTGCGTATCCCGTAGATGTTTGGGATGTGTTGTTGTAAATATAGGCCAAGTCCTTGATACGCTCAGGCCACTCAACACCAGGTGTAACTGCGGCTTTTCTTAGCATGCCGATGATCACTTGATTTGCCTTCTCGCACATACCATTCCCTTGAGGGTGATACGCTGTGGTTCGCAACTTCTTGCAGTCTTGGAACTGACACAGCTCACGGAACAATTGGGATTCAAACGCCGATCCACGGTCGGTGAGGATATGCTCAGGACAACCGTAATGGCGGACAAACTCTGCGTAGAAGGTCTCAGCCGTAGTTCTTGCTGTAAGATCTCTGACAGGCACGATGACAAGGAACTTGGAGTAATGATCCACCATTGTCAGAGCGTAGCTGTAGCCGGAACGTGTGGGACCCAACTTCACATGGTCCAGAGCAACAATTTCACACGGCTTTTGAGTCTTAATTGGATGTAGAGGGGCCTTCTGATCTCTTCGACCTTCCTTGGTGATACTACAGGCGGGACACTCTCGGCACCAACTCTCAATGTCACTCCTCATCCCAACCCAATAGAAGCGACGACGGATGGTAGCTTCGGTCTTTTGTACCCCGAAGTGACCGGATCTGTCATGATACGCCTCAAGTATCATCTGTGCATCTCTTCTTGGTACGAGGATCTGATGAAGCCTTTCACCTGTGACAGGATCAAGAGTGTTTCTAAGTAGAAGACCTCGTTGGACAAACAGGCGCTTCCTCTGTCGCCAAAGGCGTTTTAATTCCACGTCATGAAGACCTCTCTTTACACGGGTTGGTATTCTTCCTGTAAGCAGGAAATCTGACAATTCTCCTAAAACTCTGTTCTCTTCTTGGAACGTTTTCCACAGAGATGGCTCCTGGAGGGATTCGGCAGCTGTTTTCGCCAGAGATTCTCCTTCTACAGGGACACCAATAGCAACCTGTTGGGCAAACTTGTTGTAGAATGGTGGCATCTCCACCTCTTCCCAGATGTCTTCTCGGGGTGGTTCTTCTCCCACAGGCAACCTTGAGAGTGCATCAGCGTTAGCGTTGGACTTGCCACTGCGATACTTGACAGAGAACTTGTAATTCGCGAGTCTTGAGGCCCACCGTTGTTCAAGGGCTCCCAGTCGAGCAGTGTCCAGATGCGCCAACGGATTGTTATCTGTGTACACGGTAAAGGGTGTGGCAGCCAGGTAGTCTTTAAACTTCTCTGTCACGGCCCAGACAAGCGCCAGAAGTTCGAGTTTGAAAGAACTATAGTTCTGGTCGTTCTTCTCCGCGCCTCTCAGACTCCTGCTGGCGTAGGCGATGACTCGCTCTTTGTTGTCCTGAACCTGGGACAACACTGCACCCAAACCTTGGTGACTTGCATCTGTGTACAAGCGGAATGGCTGACTGTAGTTGGGATAGGCTAGAATTGGTGGTTGCGTCAGAAGTGCTTTAAGCGCTTGAAAGGCTTCCTCTTGACGCGCTGTCCAGTCTACCGGAAGCTTTCGGTTGTAGTTTTCTCTGGGACAACCGCGCAACAACTCGTTCAGAGGCTCGGCTACTTGGGCGAAGTGTGGTATGAAACGCCGGTAGTAACCTGCGAATCCAAGGAAGCTTCGGACTTCTTTGACGGTAGTTGGTCTTCGCCAGTTCTGGACTGCAGTGATCTTTTCAGGATCAGGTTGGACGCCTTGTGCTCTCATGACATGCCCAAGGTAGTGAACTTGGGGTTTCAACAGGTAGCACTTGGAGGGCTTCAACTTTAGGCCGTGCTGTATAAGTACCTTGAATACCTCGGACAGGTGACGAAGGTGTTCTTGGTATGTCCGGGAGAATACAATAACATCGTCCAGGTAAAGTAGCACACTCTGGAAATTTTCATGGCCGAGGCACCTCTCCATAAGCCGTTGGAATGTGGCTGGGGCATTACATAGCCCAAATGGCATACTATTGAATTCAAAGAGTCCCATCGGGGTCGTAAACGCAGTCTTTTCACAATCTTCAGGCGCCATAGGGACTTGCCAGTATCCACTGGTTAAGTCCAGGGTCGAGAAACAGGTAGCTGATCCCAAAGCCGTTAGAGATTCCTCAATCCGCGGCAATGGGTATGCGTCTTTGTGCGTGACGTTGTTGAGTTTACGATAGTCCACACAAAATCGTAGGGTTCCGTCTTTCTTCTTGACAAGGACTAGCGGGGCTGCCCAGGGGCTGTTACTCTCCCGGATGACATCAGCATCTCGCATCTCTTGGATCATCTTTTTCACCGGTTGGTACATCGCTGGTGGTATTGGACGGTGACGCTCCTTGATTGGATGGTGGTCGCCAGTCAGAATGCGATGTTGTATGGTCGTGGTCTTACCAAAGTCCAATGGGTGTTTGCTGAATGCCTGTTGGTAACGCTTGGCCACATTGCGAACCCCATTGATGTGCTCTATAGGGGTATTGGCGTCTCCCACGTTCAATTCATCCCACCAGGACTTCGTGGCTCTATTCTGAATGTTCTCAGCAGCTTGGGTGGAACGCTGTGTGGCGGTAGAATCACCAGAGAGAATGTCTTCTGGTGCTAACCGGTGTAGCAGGGCCACAGAGTGGAACTTGTGGAGGTTCACGGGAGCATCGCCAAAGTTGACTAAGCGGACAGGAACACGTCCATTGGAAACTGTGACAAGGCTGCGGGCAGCCATGACAAGTGGTTGGCCATCTACCTGTATGGGTTGTAGCAAGGCCTCGTAGTCCTGATTTTCTATGCCCGGACGGGCACGGCACCACACCATAGTTTCTGTTCCAGGCTGTAGGGTTACTGGACGGGTATCTTGGATCCGGACTCGACCAATTTCACCTTGTTTGTTGGTGAACTTGTGCTGGGCATTGAGTACACGAATGGCTCGCTGAATGGTCTGCTGGTCACTGGGAGAAGCTGTAAGGAGAGAGGCATGCAAGGCATCCAACACTTCTGCAAAGCAATGGCGTAAAACATTCATGCCTAATATTACAACTGCAAACCTATCATCCTCTACATCAGTGACAATTACACCCTGTCTAGGCAGTTTCAAGTCCCCAATCTGGATAGTGGGTTCCCAATAACCCTGCTGTGGTATGGGCTGTCCATTGCTGGCACACAGATTTATCCATGTGTCAGGTGTTCTATTCAACACATCTAAGTCCCAATGTTCAAGGAACACCTGCTTGCGCAGGGTTGTTACCTGAGATCCAGTGTCCACCAACGCTGTCAGAGGGACGCCGTTCACCCGGATTGTGATGTGTGGGCAGGCTGAGACGAAGCGTGACAATGGCACTGAAGATTCACCTGGGCCCTTCTTCTTTCCTCCCGAGGGGCGGCCCGCTGCCTCGGGGGTGGCCCGTTTAACTGAAAACACTGAGGCCTGGTGTGTCCATATCTATGGCAATAGGTACAGTATGGCCTCTCACTCTGTGGAGATTTCACTGAAGACGGACGTCTGGGTGGCGACTCAGGTGAGATGTTGAGACTTCGCAAAGGATCACTGGACGATGAAGACGGCTGGGTCAGACGATCTAGACGGACGGTGATCTGTTCCATGGCACGGGTCAGATGATCCACTCGGGCCAGAAGGTCATCTCTGGAGTCTGCTGGTGTAGTCTGCGCAGTTTGGGCAGCAGGTGAGGTACCCAGAGGTAGTGGCAGGACAACTGGAGCAATGCTTGTTGAGGGTCCAGGTGAGGGAGCACAGATGACTGGGCTCGGCTGGGGCTGCTCCTGTCCCAAGACCTGGATGGCAAGGGCCTTGAAGTCAGCAAATGTGATGCTGGGATGTTGTGCAGCAAGCATTCGCAACTGACTCTGGAGCAATGTGGTACCCGCCCCTTCTATGAAGCGGTCAAGCAAGATTTTATCAGAGTCCACATTTTCACGTGGATCCACTTGCACCACAGCTCTGAACGCCTCTTGGAGGGATAAAGCATAGTCCCGCAGGGTCTCACCAGGTAGTTGTCGTCTGGAAAAGAAGTACATCTTTACCTCGGAGACAGATCGCACGTCAAAGTTCACCTGGAGTTTGTCCAGAATTTGCCCAGGGGTTCTTTTGTCAGAGGCAGGCCAGGATTTGACCTCCCTAGCTGCAGCACCCTCAAGCTGGCCCAGCAGGATCTGTATCTGCTGTTCTGTATTCAGAGGATAGAACTGGAAGAGAGACAGCATCTTCTCACGAAAGTCCCTGAGGGTATGCGCCTCCCCTTTGTAGCGCGGCAGCCATGGTGCGCCAGGGTAAAATGGCATGGAGAATGGTAGGCTGCTCGCCATGGGCACTGCTGGATCACTAGAAACAGATGGCACAATGTCACTTTGCTCAGTCATGTTGTTTGCAGGTATGACTGAAATTAGGTCGCCGTCTCTTTAAGAAACTCAATTGCTTGCTGGCAGGGAATGGAGACTACAACTTGGAATGCTGTCCCTTTAAGAATGCTGTAGCTATTAACAGAGTCACTGTGATGCAGGCTGACGGTGTGCTCCCCCTCTTTAATGGTGGCACTCCCCACGGACACGGAAAACACTCGCTGGGGCCGTGGGAGGACTGAAGACAAGGACAGGGAGGCACAGTACTCACTGACAGCAACTGCAGCGTGGACCAGAGATCAGCGGTGCACAGCAGGGACGGTGATGCGGCACCGGAGAGTCAGAAATGGCGCCGGCACGTTCGCCTTTCACTTTCTTGTATGGGTGCGCTGGAGCATTGCGCTCAGCATTCTGGGCTCTCCTAAGTTGGCGGCAGATGGGTCTCCTGGCCTCATGGGCAGTGCTAAAAATCTCCCGCACTTTTGCAAGGTACAGTTAACCCTTTGTGGGCGTTCTTACACAGCGATGTGGCGCAGCAAACAAGTCCTGGGCGTTTTAACTCTTCCAGGGCTGTAACACACTGAGAGGACAGTCTTTAGGGCTTACTTCAGGGGTATAGGGCTCCCCTCTTTGTGGCAAGCACTCTCAGGGAATAAACTTGATCTTAGCAAAGTCCACAATAAAGACCGATGCTCTGGAGACAATTTGGCGCACTTTTCGTGGCGACTTTCTCAAAATGGCACACACCCGTATCCTGTTCGTGACGCCAGTTTTTCTTGCGGTGACCAGATGGAAGGTAACGCTGCAGTTGGGATTGCGGGGTGCAAACAGCGCAGACTTGTCACGGTCTCTGGGCACGAGGGCGCAGCGCTGGTGCTGTCCCACGTTACCACCACTGGTACCGGTGATGAGGGGGCTGCACAAATGTTGGTGGTGATTGTTCCCCCGGGGCGCTTCCCCTATATTGTGCCGACTGGTGGTGTTTGGGGCGCCCTGATGTTGTCGGTGCAGAGTCAGACACAGAAACGGTTGTAAAGTTGAACTTTTACTTCCATGGGTGTGGAGGCACAAATGCTTAAACAGTTTCTTCAATACAAAACAACGGGGTACGCCTGGTGACACAGCAAAGTCCTGGGGTGCAGGGTAGACTTGATGAAAGGTGTTCCTAGCCCCTTATACTTCAGTGTTACAGCCCTAAGGTGCGTCTGGGCTCCTATTTGGCTCATAGGAGGATGCCCACCATGATACTAGTACATAATATTCCCCACTCACGTTATGTGGTCCTGATAGCTCAGAGTTTCGGGGTGCAATAGTCAGGGTGGCAGGATATTCCACAGGTCTGGCCTTGGCCCCTGGATCCTGTGATACTTGCTATGGAGCACGTGTTCCAGAATGTTCTCTCCACAGTCTCATGCTGACAAGATAATGATGCTTGACTTCCTTCAGGGCGATGGCTAGGCAGACAGGGGACAGGATCTTCTGAATAGCTGGAGTATGTCAGCTCTCCAACCTTCCTGGGCCTGTCTAGGACTTGAGATTCCTGCACTAAACTCACTGCTTTCTTCACAGGACATCACACTTATCTCCTCACCTCCTCCTCCTAACACTCCACACTTCTAACTCCTCACACGCAGGACCTTCCTGCAGGGGTGTTACCATGGGGACCCAGTGATCAGCTGACTCCTCCCCTTTTCCCAGGCGATGTCCTCCCATTGGACATTTGGTTACTATTCAATCCTATGGGAGGTGTAATGCACGTGTGAGGCTCACTAGGTGGCGCTGTGTTGTGTGAGACTCAGGACCCCCTGCTATGTCACACAGGCTATGAAGCAACAGGAAATAATACAATGCACAGAGATCACCCTCAGCCCAGCCATAGCCAGCTCTGGGATGCCACATGTACATCAGGTGTCCGGGAATATTTTAGACTGGGTCACAGCTCTCTTGGATGTACCGTTCCTGAGATACAGTATTCCCAAAAAATGACCAACATTAGCTAATAAGAGCCTGCAAGTCTTTCACTCATATTCCAACTGCCATACACACATGTCCCTTATCAGCCAATAGAAGCTCGCAGGCGCTTAGTCTCCTCAGGCACACAGGTTTCCATAGCAATAGCATAGTCAATAGCAGTTCACAGGTCCTTAAATATTCATATCACATGTAACAGCCAATATACTGTAAGTTCATATTTAATTTACCAGGTTTCCATAACAACACAGCCATAAATAGACTGTACCTATACTGGACTCAGTGGCGTAACTAGGAATGGCTGGGCCCCAAGGCGAACATTTGACATGGGACCCCCCCCCAGGCAACCGGCCCCCCCGCACAAACTGCATTCCTACAAACACTATTATGCCCCATAGTGGCCCCTGCACACACTATTATGCCCCATAGTGGCCCTTGCACACAGTATTCTGCCCCATAGTGGCCCCTGCACACAGTATTATGCCCCATAGTGGCCCCTTCATATAGTATTATGTGCACTTCTGGGTACCTCTTCAATGTTGGACCAGATGTCACGTGAGCCAGCCATGCATCGCGACACATAATGACGTTGGACTGGCCCACCGACGTCTGGGACATCACCAAGGAGGCCCGAAGCCTGCTGTAGCACAGGAGAGGTAAGAAACAGTGTTTTTTATGTTCCCTCAACTCCTCGGGGCCTCCGATCATTATACTCTGGGGTCTCCCCAAAGTATAATGATAGCAGTGTTTGTGGGGTTCACGGCCCGCAGGCCTTACTTAATGATCCACGCTCCTGCTCACAGCCACCTCTGCAGAAGGTGAAGCGCAGGCGGCCATGAGCAGAAGCTGGGATCAGTAAGTAAATAGAGCCCGTAACCTGCTGATGTTACACCAGCAGGTAACGGCCTATTAAAAAAAAAAAAAAACATCAGGGGCCCACCAGGACCCCTAATGTCCCAGGCCCTGTGGCAGCTGCTACCACTGCTACCCCGGTATTTACGCCACTGACTGGACTGCCATACTGGATTTCAGCATTCTTATAAATTGAAACGTTTTTAAATTACTCATGCCCCCTGCAGCAAAACGCATGGCTGCTGCTCGAGCTAATGAAAACTCTCAGCAGACCCAAGCCTGTCTCTAATCTGACAAGATATGTCACAGACAACAGAGAGCTGCTGAAACAACCCAGCAGACCCAAGCCCGTCTCCAATCTGACTAGGCATTGTCAGCCACATGCACACAGCTGCACTCCATGTTTCCATAACAACCCAGCCATTTTCGTTCACTGCTGTAGGTCAGCTTTAAAGGGGCAGGGTGCTGTGGATGACACTGTTACACAAGGTCACATACACACAGCTTTACTCCAGGTTTTCCATAACAACCGATCGCAGGTCTTTCACTTATATCCAAACTGAGAGACACGTGATCACATGACGCTTATGGACCAATGGAAAATTGCAGGTTCTTCAGTCTTGACATACACACAGTTTTACACCAGGTTTCCATAGCAACCAAGCTATTTATGACCTGTATGAGTCAATAGCAGTTCGCAGGTCTTTGAATATTCAGTCATATGACGTGTATCAGCCAATATAAGTTCACATTTCATTTACCAGGTTTCCATAGCAACACAGCCATAAATAGACTATACCTATACTGGACTGCCGTACTGGATGTCATGTGCAAAACTGGCCAATTCTTATAGGGTCACTATACAAACAAAAAATGAAATATACCCGTGCAAAGCCGGGTCCTTCTGCTAGTAAACATATAAACAGTAGCTGTTGCAATACAGGCAATAATAAACATTATTCCAACGCTATGCTGTGTGTCACAACCAATATATAATGGAGATTTATGCCATATTTTGAACATACTCCTGATGAAAAATAAGCATTTTAGAAACGGGTTGACGAGTGGCTGCATTGTTGAGCTGCCTGGGATTGTGAGAGTTTGATGTCCAGTGATCCTGGCGTACATACAGGGTTTAGCGCACATGATACCTCCCTTCATTGTCCTCAATGAACAGGGGTTGCTGAAGCACGGCCGTAAAACAGGACAGAAATAGGATCTGTCCTTAGTTTTGCGGTCCGAATTGTCGACCCACACAGGAACCGTGTAATACACGATCATGTGCATGGGCCGACAGAAATGAATCACCAATGCATTATGTAACCTCAGGTGATTGCCCCGAATAGTGTTGAATAGCTCCAGCCTATGGAGTTATAGGGTCTAAACATCAAGACTCGCCACTTAGGTTCCTGGAAGGAAATGAACACCTTAAAGATTAAGTAGAACATCCATAGTGTCTCGGATGTATGATGACAATACCGTTCCAAATGGGAGTAGTAAGATATCATAGGTGCTAATGTAAGCCGTGTACTGGGTTGGGCTCCCAGGATACAGTGAAGTCACGAAAATAGGAAGCGACTCCAAATCAATTTAGTAAAAAACAAGATTTTACTTTGTGTAGTAACACCTCTTTACCAAAAAAAACACTCTCAACTATTTACATACACTCAGCAAGTAAGCTGAGACCCTGGTGTTGTACAGCGCAGTGCCCTTTCATGTGCAACTCCAAAACACTCCAAGCTTTTATCTATCTGCAGGTTGCAACTAACCAGCCGTTTGTTACCTTTTTATCACCCTAGTCACAGGAACAATTCAGTGAGTGTGATAGGGGCACCGGCGGTATAACACAAGAGCTTACAAACTTATCAAAATACCCCTATTTCCCACAAGCAAAGTACAACCGAGTAAATATAATAGTAGGTCAGCTTGCAAGCCAAAGAAATGTGACAATGTATAAGATGTCGCTTCTAGACTTCCTCAGAAGCTCCTCTCTGGGAGTTACAAGTCTATATAACTCTCTGAGTCTTAGTCCTTAGTACCGAATAGGTAGATAATTCACCAGTAGTGTGGCCTGTGAAGATGAGTATGCCTAACTAGTCTAACTACAGGCCCTTAGTCCCAAGCAAAACATTGTAATGAGGTGCGTGCACCATTACTTCTCTTACTGATCCAACTTTGTTGTGTACCTTTTCACCTTGGTCTGGAGCAGCTGGAAGCGGGGCTCATCCAGAAAACATGCGATCTCACTGACAGGGCCACTTCTCAGCCGGGTCCTTGATAGCAATCTTCAACTTAGGATAAACAAACCCTGGAACAGTCTCTGCTTCAGCACCCCCATGTTATATCTCTGATCCCTTAGGAATCTTTTTCCTCTCACTTCAGTCCTTCTTCTTCTAAAACCTCAAAAGCACACTCCTAAGATGACTGCCACACACACTCTGCTGTTTCTTGTACCACCTCTGCAGAACTGGGTCTCCACGTCACTACTCCAGGGAATTACAGAATTACAGTCCTTCCCACTCCTGAGGTAACAGTGGCCTCTTTTGGTCAAACAACCAAATGTCAGTTTATTAAAAACAAACAAAAAAAAAAAACTTATCTACAGAAACAGGTACACTCATAACATGAGGGCTGTTTCCCCCTTCTTACACTAATCCCTTATGTTAAGCCATCAATGCCAGAGACAACTGGATGACCTTTAAGGGGGTCATATGCCTTATGCATCTTAGGTAAACAGTACAAAGTGGTGATTTTGGGATTGTTTGGTTTCATAAATACTAACTCTTTTATTTTTTTTACTGATAAGTCCCTACAAGGAAGCCTTGTGCAAAATACCATTAAGTTCCTTCTGGAAGATCTCTGAGGGATTGTGAAATGAGGAGATGTTTTGGTACTGCCATTTTAATAAAAGACTGGCACCTGATACAGAACTGTACTTTTTCCACCATAGTGGATAAAGGATAGATTCTCTGTTACCTGGAAACCCACTCCACACCCTATCTGAATTCAGCACATGCCATTGGTTATGGCTATAAAGACCAATAGGCAGCGTTTTATGTCACCTAAACATGTGGATTGAAGGGAATGAGGGGGGGCTTAGACTATATACAGTACAGACCAAAAGTTTGGACACACCTTCTCATTCCAAGAGTTTTCTGTATTTTCATGACTATAAAAATTGTAGATTCACACTGAAGGCATCAAAACTATGAATTAACACATGTGGAATTATATACTTAACAAAAAAGTATGAAACAACTGAAAATATGTCTTATATTCTAGGTTCTTCAAAGTAGCCACCTTTGCTTTGATTACTGCTTTGCACACTCTTGGCATTCTCTTGATGAGCTTCAAGAGGTAGTCACCTGAAATGGTTTTCACTTCACAGGTGTGCCCTGTCAGGTTTAATAAGTGGGATTTCTTGCCTTATAAATGGTGTTGGGACCATCAGTTGTATTGTTCAGAAGTCAGGTGGATACACAGCTGATAGTCCTACTGAATGGAGTGTTAGAATTTGTATTATGGCAAGAAAAAAGCAGCTAAGTAAAGAAAAACGAGTGGCCATCATTACTTTAAGAAATGAACGTCAGTCAGTCCGAAAAATTGGGAAAACTTTGAAAGTGTCCCCAAGTGCAGTGGCCAAAACCATCAAGCGCTACAAAGAAACTGGCTCACATGAGGACCTCCCCAGGAAAGGAAGACCAAGAGTCACCTCTGCTTCGGAGGATAAGTTCATCCGAGTCACCAGCCTCAGAAATCGCAGGTTAACAGCAGCTCAGATTAGAGACCAGGTCAATGCCACACGGAGTTCTAGCAGCAGACACATCTCTACAACAACTGTTAAGAGGAGACTGTGTGCAGCAGGCCTTTATGGTAAAATAGCTGCTAGGAAACCACTGCTAAGGACAGGCATCAAGCAGAAGAGAATTGTTTGGGCTAAAGAACACAAGGAATGGACATTAGACCTGTGGAAATCTGTGCTTTGGTCTGATGAGTCAAAATTTGAGATCTTTGGTTCCAACCACCGTGTCTTTGTGCGACGCACACTCTTGGGGATTTATTCAAAATTGAAAGAATACTGAACCAGCATGGGTACCACAGCATCTTGCAGCGGCATGCTATTCCATCTGGTTTGCGTTTAGTTGGACCATCATTTATTTTTCAACAGGACAATGACCCCAAACACACCTCCAGACTGTGTAAGGGCTATTTGACCAAGAAGGAGAGTGATGGGGTGCTACGCCAGATGACCTGGCCTCCACAGTCACCAGACCTGAACCCAATCGAGATGGTTTGGGGTGAGCTGGACCGCAGAGAGAAGGCAAAAGGGCCAACAAGTGCTAAGCATCTCTGGGAACTCCTTCAAGACTGTTGGAAGACCATTTCAGGTGACTATCTCTTGAAGCTCATCAAGAGAATGCCAAGAGTGTGCAAAGCAGTAATCCAAGCAAAAGGTGGCTACTTTGAAGAACCTAGAATATAAGACATATTTTCAGTTGTTTCACACTTTTTTGTTAAGTATATAATTCCACATGTGTTAATTCATAGTTTTGATGCCTTCAGTGTGAATCTACAATTTTTATAGTCATGAAAATACAGAAAACTCTTGGAATGAAAAGGTGTGTCCAAACTTTTGGTCTGTACTGTATGTGTACGCCGGATCCAGAGCCCACCATCAGGGTACTGGGAAATGCAGTTTTAACTGCCCTTCATAGGGAGTTTATCAGCAATAGTCACTGTACTTTATGTACTTACCTCCTAATGTGCCTGTATGCATGAGATGAAATACGTCGAGGTGTGCTAGGGTGCTCGCTCCATATGATCACCTGTTATGAGGAGAACTTAGTGCATGTGTTCAGTGGGACAATACTATATTGGTCCAGAGTGAACCACTGCACTGCATTATTAAACAGCAAAATACTGCACATTAGGTGACTATAGGGTTTATGGACCTAGTTGCTTTTGGGGATCTCCCTAAAGATGTTGTTATATGGAAATCCATGTATTATATTATGGGGGAACATTTTTGATAAGAACAATGAATTAATGGTAAAGGAATAATGTTAGATAGAGGGATATTTAGCTCCCATACTGCAGCGTATCAAGCGGTTATGTGTTTCTTTGTTCTACATTATTTGGTCTTGAGTAATTTTAGATATATCATTAAAAGTTATATTTTATCTTGTATAGCAGATATGTATTAATATTCCACTTCTTCCAGTGATATGTCTATACATGTTTACTTTAATCTTGAACTGACTTTATCATTACGCTCAAGGTGACAGAAGATGGCAGATGACTCATTCTCTAAACAATATGCATGACAAATGTAAGTAAGCAATCCTCTACAAACTGGTACCGCAGAGAAGAATTCAGTTGTTCTGTGGAAGGATTCTTCAATCCATTCATACATGTGAAGGAAATCCATGGTGCACAAGGTAAAATACAATGTTCACATCTAGGCTAAGGCCCCATGTAGCAAGCCGCACCAAAAAACGATGCAGAGAAGACTCCGGTGGAAAGGCATAATGTATTTTTTCCGCAGCGTTCTACACTGAAAGTCCGCAGAATTTTCCTCTGTGGACTTTCTTCCCATATTATACCTATACGAAAAACGCCAGCGTTTCCATAGGTATAATTGACATGCTGTGGATTTTTTTCTGCAATCCCATCCACTTTGCAGGTAATGTAAAACGCAGCATTTTTTTGCCATGGCGTTTCCGCCACAGCCAAAACACTGCGTTTTTGCAAAGTGGGGCCCCAGCCTAAAAGGGTTTTCCAGTGAAAAAAATATTGTAAAAACTCCTTAAGGCTCGGGTCCCACGTGGCGAAGCGCTGCAGGAAAAAAAACGCAACATTTTACAGTTCCTGCAAAGTGGATGGATTCTTCTGAATTCCATCCACACATTGCGGGAAAATATGTGCAGCAGACACGTTGCGGTTTTGGAAATCGCAGCATGTCAATTATACCTATGGAAACGTCGGCAGTTTCCCTATAGGTATAATTGAAACAGAAAGTCATCAGAGAAAACTTCTGCGGACATTCTGTGAAAAGCTCTGCAGGAAAAACAGTACGTGAGGCCTTAGCCTTAAACGGGTCCCTGCTGATCTCTAATTTCTAGTGGTCTCGACACACAGGAAACTCTAGGAGTCATTGTCAGACCGGGTGCCTAGAGCCCACCAGTAAAATTAATTCTGGGGGTCCACTATACAGTATTACCTGGCACTCATTCGCAAATTCTAAAACGTGGCCAACATTTATTTGTTCTTCTGTAGTAGCGTGCTGCCTAGCCCTTGCCTCTAATTGTTTCTGTCCTGGGGCTCTGTCAGTTGCTTGCTGCCTGACTCTTGCCCTGAACTAGGGCCCACTTAGCTCTGTCCTACACACAGCCACACTGGTGCTTGGGGTCCCTGTAGTGTAGTGGTTGAGAAGCTAGGACCCAGGGTTGAAGACTACTGGTTACCCTGACCCTGGATCTAGATGTCATCAAAGTCGACCATTGTATCTACAGTATATAAAAATAAACTTGGTAGTTTCTTAAATAATCTACTTAACATATTTTAAAGATGTATAACCTGTGCAGATACCGATGTAGGAGTATCTGTATGAAGTACAATGAGTGTACTGTGACATATCTGGGTGAGCTGGTGAGCAGGATAATCTCTTTTTCATGCTGTGTAACAAATTTAAGATCATATTAAATTATTATTAACACCAGTATGTAAGCTGTGCATCAGAAATTGGTCAGTATTTCCCCTTGCATATTTGTAATTCATATGAATTCACGTGCATTTTAGGATTATGTTTATTACTCATATATTTATTCACTTTGGATATGTATTCATTTATGATCTATCTACATTTTTTAGATGGCTTGTTCTTTTTTATATGAATTACTGACCATTTGGGTTTTATCTGTAGGAAAATGTGACCTGTATGTTGCTTTATATTATCTGAATATATTAAAGAAGATGTTGTATTTTATGTAGGGTGGTGCTGTGTTAAATTTATAGGTGTTTTAGTTTGTATTTCTATACAGCAGACTCTTTGCTATACTATACTAATATGGATAAGAACCTCTTTTTAAATTATTATCCATTTGTAAATATTTAAAAAAAATGCTACCAAGAAGTTCACATAATATGTTAATTTCCTGTAAAAATCTATTTTTATTGTAACATCCGTTCTCATGTCCGCTCAGAAAATGAATGGCCACAGTATGCCTTTAGGGATGAGAATATTCCATAAAGCAAAACAATCCTTCAGTGGCATAGCCACAGAGCCGATCACCACATGTTATTCAGTCTGTTTCCAGGCTTATGTTTCATTTGTTTTTAAAGGCATAGCTTCTGACTAAAGGGGATATGCATTTTTTTAAATAATACATATATCTGTTTGTGCATTTACTAAAGAGTAACATTGTAATACTAACACTTTTCTATTGAATAATAATAATAATAGTCCTTTAATAGTCCCACAATGGGGAAATTCAGTGTGTTACAGCAGCAAAGATAAGCAGATACAAATACAAATACAACATGTACAGAAATGTTCCAAGGTAAGAGGCATTACTTTGATAGCCGACAGACAGATAGGAAGTAGCGGGGGGGGGGGGGGGAATTTAACAGGCAGAGAGATATTTCAGTTCTCTGTGTGTAATGATCTCCGCTTAGGTCGGTGTTGGTTGTACAGCCTAACCGCGGTGGGGAGGAAAGACTTCCGATAGCGCTCCTTCTCACACCTAGGGTGGAGCAGTCGGTCACTGACAGTACTGCTCAGCGCGATCACAGTCTCATGCATGGGATGGGACTTCTTCTTCTGCATGGAGCTCACCACGGACAGTATCCTTCTGTCACCCACCACCTGCACTGGGTCCAGTGGGATCCCCAGGACAGAGCTGGCCTTTCTAATCAGCTTGTCAAGTTTATTTCTGTCCCTGGTTGATATACTGCTCCCCCAGCAGGCCACTCCAAAGAAGATGACTGATGCCACTACCGAGTTGAAGAAAGTTCTAAGAAGTGCCCCCCGGATTCCAAAGTCTCTCAGCTTCCTAAGCAGGTAGAGCCTGCTGTGGCCCTTCCTGTACAGGACCTCCATATGATCTACCCAGTCCAGCTTACTATTAAGGAGCAAACCCAGGTACTTATAGATTAGCTCTTATAGATTAGCAATACAAATTCACAATTCCTAATTCTGGGTTGGCATGATTATCTTTAGGGTCATGCATATATTGCTACTTAAATAGGGTATCTTTTATTCATCTCTTTGTAAGAGAAATATATCAATATTCTTACTAAATGTATTACTCTGCAAGTAGGTATGGCAACAAGAATAAAAATATTCACTCACTATAATACCTACTGCATTCAAAAAGTGATGCACAATATAAATAAGGTTTTACTGTTTATATGTAAACTAGCAGAAGGACCCAGCTTTGCGCGGGTATATTTCATTTTTTGTTTGTGTATTGGCCCCATAAGAATTGACAGTGGTCTATTTTGTATGTCGTTTGCGTGTAGTTTAAATATGTTTCAATTTATAAGAATGCTCACATCCAGTATAGCAGTCCAGTATAGGTACAGTCTATTTATGGCTGTGTTGTTATGGAAACCTACTAAATTAAATGTGAAGTTATATTGGCTGATACACATCATATGACTGAATATTTAAGGACCTGAGAACTGCTATTGACTAATACAGGTCATAAATAGCTTGGTTGCTATAGAAAAAAACCTGGTGTAAAGTTGTGCATATATCAAGACTGAAGAAGTTTCCATTGGTCCATAAGCGTCATGTGATCATGTGTATCTCAGTTTGGATATCAGTGAAAAACCTGCGATCGGTTGTTATGGAAACCTGGAGTAAAGCTGTGTATATGTGACCTTGTGTAACAGTGTCATCCACAGCACCTTGCCCCTTTAAAGCTGACCTACAGCAGTGAAGAAAAATGACTGGGTTGTTTTGGAAACCTGGAGTAAAACTGTGTGTATGTGACCTTGTGTAACAGTGTCATCCACAGTGTCATCCACAGCGCCCTGCGCCTTTAAAGCTGACCTACAGCAGTGAAGGAAAATGGCTGGGTTGTTATGGAAACCTGGCATAAAGCTGTGGGCATGTGGAGACTAAGTGCTTGCGAGCTTCTATTGGCTGATAAGTGATATTTGACCATGTGTATGGCAGTTGGAATATGAGTGAAAGACTTGCAGACTTCTATTGGCTAATGCAGGTAATTTTTTTTGGGAATACTGTATCTCAGGAACGGTCCTAGAGAGCTGAGACCTGGTTTGAAACCTTCCCGGACACCTGATGTACCTGTGTACCAAATTTGGTGAAGATCGGTCCAGTCATTTGGTCGCGCATGAAGAACAGAGAGACAATCAGACAGAAACTCATTTTTATATATACTGAATGAGAGATATAATCTACATAAAATGTTGGACAACCTTAAAATATATGTTGTGTAAAGGGAAGTGCTTACCACAAACATTAATATATATATATATATATATTTATCTAGTTGTATCAATCATTCCATTCAGAACTTCTGAGCATAAGTGTCTGCAGGCTACAAAACCTGTTTTCTAACAGACATCAAGCATGGGCCAGGAAGGCTTTTGTTTGCAAGGGTGGAGATGGAATATGCTAATGAGACCTTCATGGTGATGATAATCAGCTTCCCTTGTTCAAAGACAGTTACCACTGAACAAGAGACATTAGAAGTCAGATGGGGGAGGTAGGTCATTACCCCTGGGCCAAGGATCGATTTTAAGTGTTAGAGCACCATCCCAAGACTCATAAGAAGTATTGCATCTAAACTTATATTACAATACCAAGAGCCTGATTGGAGTGACAACATCTAGGTGGGCGGAGTTGTGGGCTATAAATATGATGTGCCAAAAGCCCTCTCTCTCTCTCTTCACCAGCCGCCTTGGGATATGGACTGACCAGCCTCACCTAAGACAAACTCTATATACCACCAGAGCATAATAAGGCTTAAGTATAACTTTCTCTCTCTATCTCTCTATCCATCTATTATCTATCTATCTATCTATCTATCTATCTATCTATCTATCTATCTATCTATCTATCTATCCATTTATCTATCTATCAGTCACCCTCTATTAATCTGTATTACTACTGCTGTGTTCCTTACAGAAAGGGTCAGTTAGTAACTTGTCAGGGGTTGTGTGTGTGTGTGTGTGTGTGTGTGATGTAGCGATATCTGTAGGTTTTATATTCACCTGGGTAATTGGGTTCTGTACTTATTGTATTGCACTGTGTTAATACTGTTTTGTATTATTCTATAACCTAGTTCCATCATATTATAAGTGCATTAATAATAAACGTATTTTATTATTGATATTGTGGGGTAAATTATCGTACATGCAAACCAGTCAAGGAAACAGATAAGTAGATATACCTAAGGAGAAAGGAGGGAAACTGGGATCAGGGAAGAATAGTAATTATTAATAAAGCCCAGATCTCTAACATAATGGCGAGCCAGCCCGTACTGTTTTAATATTTTTGCGTGTTGTCTTCTGGCAAAACTGTGTTATACCGTGAACTATCAAGTGGAGGGGCGTGGACAGGTAACATTGGTACACAGTGAAGTGTTGCGTTACACTGTATGCCCAGATTGAAGTTTGCACGGCTAACCCAGTTTGCGTAAAGCTTCACTTAAGATAATTAATAACAGTGAACCTATTGTTTATTTGTATTTATCTGAAGGTATTAACAATTGTCTGTTTCCTCCACAAACAACTCGCTGGGGGACTGAAAAATCCATTTGTGCCTCTGTAATATCAAAGTCAAGGTTCTTCAGGAGAAGTCCAGCTGGTCGGGAAAAGGCTTTCCGGTACGAAAAGGATACTTTTTCAAGCAGCAAAGGACAAGTAGAAGAACAACGGTGACCAAGATGACAACAGGAAAAGTAAGTATGGATTTCTCAACATTAAAACACCTAGCTAAACATAGTACATTCAACCCAGTACCACCCACAACCTATAAATCAGGAGAAATGTTGTGGTCTGCTTTGCTGGATCAGGCCTATGCTCATGATAAAAACTGCATTAGTAAACGGACAGTTTTTAACAAAACTTCCAAAAGGCTACAAATGCTAGCAAAACTAGTGTATACTTTTGAGGATACCATTTGGAAGCCAGAGCATGCTGAGATCCTAGCAAACATGAAAGGGACAGTGGAGGGAGCTAACAATGCAAACTCCCACTGTCATTGTTGTGTAGACAATGTCAAGCAGATTCACATGTTAGAAACTCAATTGAAAGATGAGGCACTTTGTATAATTGAGAGAGGAAAGGAGATTTGTGTGTTGGAATCCAAACTCTCTGACAAAGAGAATTATTATTCTGACATGGACAAAGAACTCCTTCGATTATACACTGAGAACAATCAGTTTAGAAGTAAAATTACTTCCACAGAAGCAATGTTAGTGACACTAAGAGAGGATCAAGCGCAAATTCGCAAATCATTGCGAATTTGCAGCAGATCATCAGAGACTTGTCACGGCCTAGTACTAACAGCACGGTACCCTTGCCAACTAAACAGATTTGTGTCTCAGGAATGGCACAGGAGGGGACTGGGGCGATCAGACCCACGGCTCCTGCGGATCAGAGATCCAATAGTCCATTTTGTGATACTAGGACTCCAGTGGAGCGTGCATTACAATTCTCTCCAACACCTTTGGAGAGGAGAGACAGCGGACTCCTCCATGGATAGGACTCAAATTGGGGACTAAGTAGTGGATGGGAAACTGTACATACGCCTTCCAACCTACCTACACGTCCTGAAAGGTCAGTGGAATTTTATCCTAGCCATAACAACATGGAAAAGATAAATTTCCTGTTACGGATCTGCAAAGAGATCCCTAAGTATGACCCTAATACAGATCCATTTACAGCCTGTGATATGTTTGAAGGACATTGCAGGAAATATTCTGTGCCTCCAGAATATCGTATGGAGCTGTTTAAATTGTGGTTGCCTACACACCTCAACCAAAGGTATGAGGCAACAGAGAGAACAAGTCCCAAGAATGGCCTATTTTATGAGGAGGAAGAACGCCTTTCAATACTCATGAAACTGGCAACAGGACATTGGGATGTTACTCCAGAAATCCTGACAAAATTCAAACCCACCTTACAGGACGAACCTTCGTCCCTCTGTGGTTGGTTTGAAGCAATGTACAGGAAGATCACAAAGGATCAAGGTATAGGAGTCCCACAAGGCATGGTTCGCATGTTTGTGTACAAATTCCCATACCTTGACACCGCAATTCGGCTAAGTGCAGCAAGGGAACCAACGCTCACTGATGCAGCCATGATTATTGAACAGTATAGACAAGATCTACTGCGCAATAAAAAGTCTGTGAAAATCAGGGAGCGTGGAAAGGTCCATGTCAAATCACAAGATGAACGTGGACACCACACTAAGCCACACATGTCTGTCTACCCCACAGCTCCTCCAACAGAAAAGATGAGAGACATACGATGCTTTCTGTGTTTACAGGTTGGACACATTAAAAGAAACTGCCCTCAAGTAGTTCGCAATCGTACAAACCCAGAGAAAAATGGCAATAATAATGGTTTCAAGATGAAGCCTAATTACGCCAAACAAGTTGGGAAACAGACAGATAGCAATCAGGGACATTTGCCAGAACAGGCACTGAAACGTGTGGCACTTGTAAATGCCCCTGATAGACCAGAGGATAGAACATTAGGTGTAGAACATCATAAGTCTGCACAGAATGTTAAAACTCAGAAACCTCAAGTGGCAGTACGTACCTCAGAAGTACCTACTGAGAATCTGGTGCAGATTGACTGACGGTCAGGGATCCCTAAAGATCTGGCTCCAATATGTCACATCATACTGGATTCTTCAGGGAGACCCCACATTAAAGCCAGAATAAAAGACCACGATACCAAGATCATGCTCGACACTGGAGCAGAAATTTCTATTACCAATGTCAAACATGATCTACACCCCAACAGCCCTCAGTGTATGGTGATCGGATTTGATCACCAACAAGGGGGGGGTGAGAGCCCACAGGATAGATGAAGTTCTAGTTGAGCTTGACAGAAATAGGACCTTGAAGATCCCAATGTGGTATTACCCTGGTACTGATAACATCATCGGTACCGATGTAATGACACAAAATGGATGGATAATCGATTTGGCAAACTGTATTGTTTGGAGGGGTCCAAGACGATCAAAGGTGTATGTCATACAGCACCAATGTCTGGGACCACCCCTACCAGCAATTGAGAATTCTTCCAATGTGCTGGAACACAAATGGCCAGAGGTCTCACACAACATAGACCTTGAACCTATTGTGTTTGAATATCCAGACTTGTGGGCTCAAAGCAAAAATGATTGTGGAAGAATGGTTGGCGTTCAGGTGGACATACAAGGGCCAGACCCTCCACCTCAGCGTCAATACCGCTTTCCGCCTGAGGCAACACAATCAATTCTAGAGACAGTCCAAGACCTGGAAGTAAGGGGTGTGGTCATAGAGGGTAATTCAAAGTGCAATAATCCTTTATGGCCTGTGAAAAAGAAGGGTGCAGGTGTTGAAACTACATGGAGGCTTACAATAGACCTTCGCATCCTTAATAAGTACACCCCCATGTCTGCACCTGTCGTCGCTCAGACTCCCGACATAATGGCAAGGGTAAGCGGCAAAAGTCGTATATTCTCAACCATCGATGTCGCCAATGGATTCTTTTCTATCGAACTGACAGAGAGCTGCAGGTACAAGTTCGCCTTCACAGTGGGTAACAAGCAGTATATGTTCTGTGTACTGCCCCAGGGGTTTCACAGTAGTCCTACATATTTTCACCAGGCATTAGCGGCTGTATTAAGTGTGTTCTCACGGACAGAATGTCTGCTGCAATATGTAGACGACCTTCTCCTTCACACAGAAACCATGGAAGACCATCTGGTTCTGTTGAAGGAACTGTTGGGACTCCTGGCCCAGGCTGGACTCAAGCTGAGCCCTCATAAGGCAAACTTGGCTAGGACAGAAGTCACCTTCCTTGGTGTCCAGATTTCATATGGAGCCAAGGGCATCCTGGCTGCCCATGTGGAAGCCATGGTGAAGATACCCAGGCCAGACTCTCTACAGAACTTACGCAAGTTCCTAGGAGTAGCCAACTTCATGAGGGAGTTCATAGAGGATTTTGTCGTCAAAGCAAAACCACTCTATGAACTTCTTAGAGGGGAACAGCCTTCTCTGAAGGACTGGTCAGAGACACAGGAAGAGGCCTTTTCAACTCTGAAAAGAGATCTCTCATACGCCCCAGTCCTAGCCACCCCTCACCCAGAAGGAAAACTGGCCATACAAGCCCATGCTGGCGCAGAGTCTATTTCTACGGTCCTTCTTCAAAAGATAGGATCTGAGTATAGATCTCTAGGGTACTTCTCCAGGCTCCTTTCACCAGTTGAAAGGGGTTTTGATGAATGTGCTAAACAACTGACAGCCATACACTATGCGGTTAAAGCTACCGAGCATATTGTGGGTTTCAGGCCCCTCACTGTACAGACTCCACATTCCCTGCTGGCACTCTTGCTTCGAGATACACTCCCTGGAGTCTCACAACAGAGATTTGGGAAGTGGATCATGGAGCTGAGTGGGCGAAATCTGACAGTGGACCACAAAGCAAAATATGTTCTCTCCCAGTTGTTAAATATGACAGGGATAGAACATGATTGTGGTCAACTAACGCAGGTCATTGATCCCCAGCTATTCAGGATGACCACTAATCCCGATGACAGAGTCATCTTTGTTGATGGCTCTCGATTCTGCTTGAACGGCACCTACATGACAGGATTTGCAGTGCTAGATGAGACCATGGGTACTCAGAAGCTGGTAAGGTTGCCTGGTCACATGTCAGCACAACGGGCTGAACTGGAGGCCGTCAGAGAAGCCCTTCTCATTCAGCCTCCAGGGAATCGTACTATATATAGCGACAGCTCATATGTAGTCCGATCTCTCACTTTGCATCTGGACACTTGGAAACGACGAGGGTTTGTGGACAGCCAAAATAAACCTTTAGCTCATGCCTCAGTCCTGAAAGAGTTGTGGGAATGGGGCATGGCACATCCTGGGAATGCTTCAATCATAAAAATTCCAGCACACCAGAAGGGTGATAACCCTCTGATCCGGGGGTAACAACAAAGCAGATGAGTCTGCCAAATTGGCTGCAGTGTCTGGAGTCCTCCAGGAATCAGACACTGAAGCCATACCCGTACACCAGATTAAAATCAGAAACAAACAACTCAAAGATGGTCCAGTGTCATTTGAAGAAGAACAGTCAAAGGATCCTTTGCTGGCAGCACACCTTACCAGCCCACAAGATCCCTGGACAGTCCAACAGGGCATCTTGTGTTATGACACTGGAACCAAACCACTCCCTCTACCGGTGGTCCCACAGCATCTGCAAGCAGAACTAACAAGACTCAATCATCAGTTGTTGGGTCATCTGAGTCGGGACAAACTTTTGACCCTACTCAAGGACAAATTATACTGGCCAGGTATGTCCAAGACGGTAGAGGAAGTTACACAACAATGCCTGGTGTGTGCTCAGGTAAACCCAAGGGCATCCGCCCTGAAGCCAGTGTTGCAGCAGGTTCCTCCAGCGGAGGGACCATGGTCTACTTTACAAATTGATTACATAGGACCATTACCGGCAGGCAGCCGTAACTGTCACTATGCATTGGTGGTGGTGGATGTCTTCTCAAAATGGGTAGAAGCCATCCCTACAGTAAATGACTCCGCTACTACTACTGCTCGGGTTCTGTGGGAGCACATTCTCTCACGGTGGGGAATCCCCTGAGTGATTGAATCAGATCGGGGAACCCATTTTACAGGCAAGGTTATGAAAGCACTTTGTGGACTTCTGGACATAAAGCAAAGATTTCATGTACCTTATCATCCACAGTCAGCAGGCATTGTGGAGCGGATGAACCGAACTATCAAAACTCGGCTCTCCAAAGCACTGTTGGAAAGGGGTTCCACTTGGGTGACTTCCCTTCCAGCAGTACTGATGGGTATCCGGGCCACAGAGGCAACAACAACCGGCATAACACCATTTGAACTTATGACTGGGCGCAAGATGTCTATCTGTTGGCCAAGTGAACCCCAAATTTCTACACCCATGAAAGATGCTATTGCTAGAGATGTGTTTCTCCAACAGGTTCAGCAGAACCTGAAGGAATTGCTACCGCATGCAGCAATAAAGATGAATAAACCGTACCTACAGGGGGAAACTCCCATGCCCTCTGTAGGGGAAATGGTCATGGTCAAAGTATTCCGCAAGGCCTGGCCCTGGGATGCAAACTGGGAAGGACCCTACCAGGTCCTGGAAGTAATGGGTAGCACTATGCTGAAAGTACAAAGGCCAATCTCAACAAAAAAACGCTCACATAGACGAAAGGCAGGGTTTTGGATCCACATTGACCAAGCAAAGGCTACCCGTGCCTCCCCAACTCAATAAGGTCATGAGTATAGAGTTGGGTGAAGGGGGGGTAGTAGGTCAAAGGTGTATCAAAACATTTCATATTATCATGTTATTCTTTACCAGATCACAGAACGAAGGGTTACCTCCATAAAAGGAACCATAAAAGGTAGGGATCATGCCAGCAGAGTGTACCTCCAACTTGTATTAATAGCGGTAAGCATGGCACTGGCGGATTCAGCCTTTGCAGGGAATAGTTCTGAACCCACATTTGGCTCAGATGAGAGATCACCCGAATTTCCAGGTCTTCTCTCAGTAGAATGTCTGGAAGGAAAAATCCTGGAACCATACAGCAACTTTACATTTGTACCAGGGCAGTGGTACTTGTATGGTTTCCAGAGGGAGCGTTTTGCCAATGGTGTGGTTCAGCACTATACCCCGGTGGAGAACGTATCCGCCATACAACATGACCTACATGCTCTATGCCTCAAGGAGTACAGACATTTCCAGGACTCAGAACCAACAGCTATCAAATCAGTAAGATGGGTGTCTAGAAATCCCCACTTACATCCTTATAGGCCAGTGATAGTAAACACAACAAAGGTGCTGTGCACCAAAGCAGGAGTCCTGAGTCCTGAAGATGTCACTGGGGCAGAATACAGTGGATGGTACATTCTAAAAGCCACTTTTCTGAAACATACCGGTCAGGATAGCTTAAGAGTTAGGATATACTTTGATAGACCCATACCAGTAAAGGGCACCCTGAAGGCGTACTGTATGCTAAGGGATTCTCATATGGTAATAACTAGGGAATCCAAATATGCTCAAGGACATGTGTCCACGGACTATTTAGGCACCAGCATATTGATTTTAAAGTTAAACTGCAGTAAATCTGGACAAGTATTATGGAACAATCAGAGCGGCCCAGTAAAACTTGAAGGCCTATACAGAGCCACAGTTTTGAAGGTACGAGCTGATGCGAAGGATCAGAGGTATACTCAGCTGGAGGGATCTCCATCCATTCGATCTTTTATGATTACCATTATGAGGGATGCTTGTGTACCAGATGTGACAGGACATTATTTCATCACCTATGCACACTGGGAACCAGACACTCAGATGGTAATGTCAGACTCTAACCCATGGAGATGGGATATAGTCTGTAACGGAGTGGATTCTCCAATAATTGATGTATGGATGGATGGGACCCCTATGACTGAGGAATACCGGAATAGATATGTATCTTCTGATTGGAAGGATCCCAGAGGCAGAGATATTAACTTTGCTATCAATATTGATGGTTCATTTAAATGGCCATTTTGTGAGGCAGTCGATGAGGGGTGTTGGACATTTACACAGTGGGTTTATCTTTCCACAACTAAACCCATCCGGAATCTCGTATTAGAGACTGGAGGTGACCAATGGTATCCATTTAAAGGAAGAGGTAAAGTATGTGTGACTGTGGTAAGGGTCCCTTATGAAACTGAAGTTCTTCAGCCAGTAAAACCCCACAGGGATTCCTGTAATGCCCCAACCTATCAAATGGCTGATCCCATAGCTCCACAGTTAGCATCTCCCTGGAAAATCATCACCAAAACCAAATTCGTCCTATATACCTGGAGGATTTCGGTTGATGATTTTAGAGTAGACCACTGGGACCATAGATGTGAGGAGTTTGTGAGGAATCAGATCGATATGATAAAAGGATGGGTAGAGGTGGGACAAGAAGTAAGGAAGGATGCTACCAGATACAGGAAGTACAGGGGGAGAAGGGATTTGATTGCCATGGGTTTAGGAGGAGGTGCAATGGGAATAGGGGCACTGAACACTATGGACCTGGAAGTCCTGAGAAACAAACTCGGGAATCTGGCAAAACATAGTGGGGAAGGCCTCAAGACCCAGGTTGATGTAAATCATGTTTTGGAGGATTTACAACACTCACATATAGATGCCACTAGCTCCCTATCTTCTGCTTTACGAGAGAAGTTTAGACTATTAGTCGTGGGTCTCCTGGAAGAACAGGATAGAGCTCAGCTTGCTCTGGCATGTACTCAGGTTCAGGGTGAACTTTCCAGCAACCTTAAACATATTGTGTCCTCACTGTATAATGGACACTACCCTTTTAACCTCCAGCAAAGGGTGAGTCCTTTTATCACTCCTTTTGCTGCCAACCATACTAACTGGTGGGTCATTCAGTGGCATGGGTGCCATAATCTCACTTGCACTGCTTCATCCCTGGTACCTGTCTCTGGCAACGTGAGACGTGGGTATGGTGCTATCAACCTAGGTATAATGATGAATAACAGAACAGTGTTACATCCACAGCTCTCCTCAGATATCCTGACCTATGAGACCGGCCATCCTTATCTGTTTGATACAGATGGATGTTGGAGGAAAGAGGACGCTATCCTCTGCCAAGGGGATCATGATCGGGTGCTCAGACACCAGTGTTGGGATAATGAGGGGTTCTGTGAGATGAAAAGCAGCTCAATACCTCCATCTAGTTTGAAGTACTTGGGTCAAGGGTATTGGTGTTGGTACCAGTCCGTTAATGTATCATATACCATTTATACAACTAACTGCACCGAAAGAGGTGAACTCCTCCCAGGAGCATATTGTACCCTTTATCCCATTCTAGGTGTCGATGTAGCAGATCAGAAGGGAAGAACACCGATTACCCCAGAGAAGAGGTTGGATATCCGTCCAGATACTCCTGCAAGGCTCCAGAGGATCCCTCTTGGTTTTGGCAGAAAACTGAGACACCTGCTACTAGACTTCACTAAGGAGGAAAGTGTCATAGAGAAGCTCAAAGACTCTGAAAAGCAGGCCACCATCTTATTGAAACATGACCAGTCAAAGATAACAGAGATGGTTCATGCCCTGGAGAAGGACTCAGCCGTATCTTGGTGGGAGAGTCTGTTCGGATATAGCCCCAAAGCAACATCATTCTTCAATCTGCTTGTACACCCAGTCATAGTCCTCCTCGTCCTAGTGGCCATTATGTATATAGGAATGATCTTCATCTATAGGAAGATAAAAGGCCTGGCCCGTCAGCTTCAAAAGGGCCAGGCCGTACATCACGAACTTACCCGAAGGCAGGGACTAAGGACTTGATACCAATACAGTCCCAGCCTTAACTTGTAAATAATGTTTTCAATGTAATTTTCTATATTCTTGTACATTTTTGCATTTTTGTGTGTGCACATAGACACTTCAGGTGTAAGTGCCTGTTATGGTCTGTACAACAACATACGCCTCCCACACTGAACACTGAGTGTGTTTTTGTATAGACATACTTGCATTTGCATCTTTTAGTGTAATTCCCATCTACACCTGGGTCTGAAGAGTCATGTGTTTATGGATGAGTAGGAAACACATGCTCTTGTGGCAGGAGTCTCTATGTGCACCAATACCAGCACATCCTTTTATTTTTATCGCCTTGATCTATAGGGGGGTGGGAATTTGTGTGTGTGGTGGATGAGTGGGATATATATATATATATTTATACATTAATTTCTGTTAGGTAAAGGGGTGTAAGGATCCTTAGGGACAGGTAAGGTACCCCTACACTGTAAGGTAATTGCCACCTCGGCCATATAAAATGGTATGGTTCATAATGGATGGATTGAATGTCAGGTACAGGGGACATGGGAAGCAGTGCCTCTCCCCACAATTCGATTTTAGGTCCTGAGAAGTGCTTACCACAAACATTAATATATATATATTTATCTAGTTGTATCAATCATTCCATTCAGAACTTCTGAGCATAAGTGTCTGCAGGCTACAAAACCTGTTTTCTAACAGACATCAAGCATGGGCCAGGAAGGCTTTTGTTTGAAAGGGTGGAGATGGAATATGCTAATGAGACCTTCATGGTGATGATAATCAGCTTCCCTTGTTCAAAGAGAGTTACCACTGAACAAGAGACATTAGAAGTCAGATGGGGGAGGTAGGTCATTACCCCTGGGCCAAGGATCGATTTTAAGTGTTAGAGCGCTATCCCAAGACTCATAAGAAGTATTGCATCTAAACTTATATTACAATACCAAGAGCCTGATTGGAGTGACAACATCTAGGTGGGCGGAGTTGTGGGCTATAAATATGATGGGCCAAAAGCCCTCTCTCTCTCTCTTCACCAGCCGCCTTGGGATATGGACTGACCAGCCTCACCTAAGACAAACTCTATATACCACCAGAGCATAATAAGGCTTAAGTATAACTTTCTCTCTCTATCTCTCTATCCATCCATCTATTATCTATCTATCTATCTATCTATCTATCTATCTATCTATCTATCTATCTATCTATCCATTTATCTATCAGTCACCCTCTATTAATCTGTATTACTACTGCTGTGTTCCTTACAGAAAGGGTCAGTTAGTAACTTGTCAGGGGTTGTGTGTGTGTATGTGTGTGTGTATGTAGCGATATCTGTAGGTTTTATATTCACCTGGGTAATTGGGTTCTGTACTTATTGTATTGCACTGTGTTAATACTGTTTTGTATTATTCTATAACCTAGTTCCATCATATTACAAGTGCATTAATAATAAACGTATTTTATTATTGATATTGTGGGGTAAATTATCGTACATGCAAACCAGTCAAGGAAACAGATAAGTAGATATACCTAAGGAGAAAGGAGGGAAACTGGGATCAGGGAAGAATAGTAATTATTAATAAAAACCCAGATCTCTAACAGTTGTATTACTTATTTAGTGCTGCTTTCACAACTCTGCTGGTTGCAATAAAACACAATTGACAAATGTATTGTCAAACACTGGACTTGTTTCCTGGTTGGGACCTTTTAGAACAAGTCTCAGCAAAGTGGGGACTGCAAAATGGAAGAAAAACAGTTTTTTCTGGTGGCATTGTTTCCACAAAGAAGATGCCTCGAATACTGCTTCTTTACTGAAGGATTTTATTTTTATTAAATACAATGAAACATGATGCTTACAAGCTGCATTTTGAGTCTGGAATGGTTTTAAGACCCAACCTGAACCTGTGGAAGTGCCCTGTCCAGACACAAAATGCATAGTTTGTGAGCCTTGTTTCATTATATACAGAATATATAAAGAATCTTCATTAAAGAAGTTATATCCAAGGGGTCCTCTTTGCATAAACAGTTCCACCGCAAAAAAATCCCCAAAAAACTGTTTTTTTTCTCTTCATTGAGAAAAGAGTCACACGCACTGCGTGTTATGTCCGTTACAACTGCTTAGGTCTCTGTGACTGACAGAATGCCATTTCTTCCAAGTCTTCATTGCCGTAACCCAGATGGAGGAGACCGGAGGATGAGAATTGTAGTGGTGGATGATGTGCCACCTTCTAGGTCGAGAGGGGTCCTGCAGCACTACCAGATGGTGTTGGTGGTAGTTTCCCCTGGGGCGCTTACAGTTGGAGAGGGGACCTCTCCTCTCTGAGCCGGTGTGGTGTTGGTCGGAAGGGCCCTGATGGTTAGGCAGTCACAACTCAGGAGAACAGCAATGCAGTTTAACAGGAACAGTTTTTATTCAGCAACTGAACAGAGGTAAACGACATCTATCCAATGGGGGTAGTAGTAGTTCAGGGTGCAATCCCCCAGCCTTGATTATAGGAGGGTGCCCAGGGATGTTACAGGCTAAGGATACTGGGGATGGAGTTACAGGGAGTCCTGACAGGGATCTGGTTACCTGAAGACTAGGCCCATATGTGGTCCTCCTATCAGGGTCCTCTCCTGCTCCTCCTGGCACTGAAATTGCAATTCCCTTCTCAGGGCTGTCTTTATGATGAGCCTGGGGCAATAACCAATCCTCCTTGAGGCTGTGTAGCTAGCCGTTGTGCCTCAGTCCGGCTGCAGGATGCAGGGATGCTCTGCACACTCTCTGGAACTGGCACTAGATTGCACTAGACTGAAGACCAATGGTTACAATGGAGACTATGGTCTCCCACAACCCTGTCGAGTGACCTGTGATTGGCCAGGGCTGAGCCAAGGCTAAGGTTTGAACACTGAGGGGGGAAAACACAAGAAAAGCTGCCAACAATGACATTTAACATAGAACACAGAGGACGGGACATACCAACACAACCCAGAGGCACAAAAGACAAACAATTAAAGCAGTAGTACTCTGGATGCTGCATCATTACTAGACCATACCTAGGGGCTGCAATAAAGTCATGGTGTACCATTTCTGTTTTGTGGTCTGTGGCTAAGCAACATTATGCTACATAATGGAGTGCTGCTGATAACAATTATAAAGACCTGATATTTATAGGATCACTCTCCCAAAACTTTAGTACTGGAAAAAAATAGGTTAATGGTTATATAGTTACATAGCTACCTAGTAGATGAGGTTGGATGAAGACACAGGCCCATCAAATCCAACTTATAACCCTACAGTGTTGATCAAGAGGAAGGCGTCCTGCTGAGCTTTCTGATCCTGATTCAGCTCGTTCCTGACCCTGTACTCCCGTCTACCATCTGCCCTGATCTTAAACTTGATATTCATGTTTCAAGAACTCTGCCTGCTTTGACCTTCTGCCTGACCTAACAGAAGCTACCCCAGCGAGATGATCTAGGAATCCACTTTAGGAAAGTCCATACATCCTTGGAGAGGTTAAAGGTGAAGAATGCAAAATCCCCTAGAGCAGGGGTGTTAAATTAATTTTCACCGAGGGCCACATCAGCCTTATGGATGCCTTCAAAGGGTTGTTACTAATTCTGCAATTGTACAAATGTAGTTATGCCAGTTAGGCATAATTACATTTCTAGCCCGTTGAAGGCAACCATAGGGTTGTTGTTAACATTGTTAATACATATAGGTAATAGTGTCCCTCCACACATAGATAATAATGTCCTAATTGTCTCCCCATTCAAGTAATAGTCCCCCCCCACATAGATATTGGTGACCCCCACAGGTAATAGGTCTCCCCACCCCAAATGACATAACATGCAGTCCACGCCACACAACCCGACTACCCTGTCACCCACAGGCAGTACTGTAGAGCAGGAGACAGCATGGCTGGAAGGACATTAAAAGAGGTGGACAGCCCATTTGAAGATCAAAAAAATCGCCATTACTGCCCCCACACTGTATAATACCCACTTTATTGGTCCACACAGTATATTGCCTCCCTTTACTGGTCCCCACACAGTATAACACCCTCTTTACTAACCCTCAACACATATGGCCCCATTTTTCTAGCCCCCACAAAGTATATTTTGGATCCCACACAGTATACTGCCGTCTTTTTATGTTGGCCTCCACACAGTGATATGTTAGGCCACAACCTATTTGATTATTGCAATAGGTAGCAGCTGATAATTTACTCTTTCTTTTTTAATCGGCTGCTACCTATTAGATTAGTGGAATTGACGATTTACTCACCCATTCACGCTCTTGTCCAGGCCAGCCTCTTAAAAAAGGTTTTGAACAGTCATTGAGCAACAAAATCTGTGAGAATTCAGAATTGTTATAAGCTAGGGGAAGGGAATCTCTCTCCTTGGGGAGAGCACCAGTGAAGGTATGTAGAGTTTTGAATTGCTTTTTGCCCTCTACTAATATCACAAGGCATTATGGGAAAAGGAGCTGGGAAGCTCATGCGCGCTCTGTTGGATATAACAGATCCTCAATTTGCTTTTGACCCACTGAGTCTTGAGACAGCAAAAGGGATTTTAGCCAAGCCAATTTCACTCAGATCAATTTCACTAAAATCCCTTTTGCTGTCTCAAGACTCAGTGGGTCAAAAGCAAATTGAGGATCTGTTACATCCAACAGAGGGCGCATGAGCTTCCCAGCTCCTTTTCCCATAATGCCTTGTGATTGTTACAAGCTAGACTGTGAATACAGCTCTGGGTTATAAAACATATGAGCTGGATCAGTACGCAGTACAGAAACATTGCAGAAACGCAGCTTTTTTTTGTTGCAGATTTTGCTGTGTTTTTGTGAGCCAAAGCCAAGATGGCTACAAAAGGAATGTGAAATATATAGGAAACTCTTATACTTCTATCTTCTACTCATTCTACTTTGGCTCAAAAAAACGCAGCAACTTCTGCAACAAAAAATGCTGAATTTCCACAAGATGAGGCGGTAGTCTAAAGGGGTTTTTACGGACTCTGATATCAATCAGTTGACAAAGTTATTGATTTTTTTATGTTGTTTAAATAACCACTAGTAATGCCCCATTAGTTTCTCCTAATGGATTCATATGCTGTATGGTAATCTGTGGGATCTCAGGAGCTAACAGACACTGGGGATATGTACAATAAGTCTGACTCAACTACTTTTCTAATTTTTCTATTTTATCTACAATCTCTGGTACTGTACATTCCTGCAGCATTACTACCATATTGGTTATGTGTCACCTATGCCCCTTTCCTTATATTCTATTCATTACAAATATTGCCATATAGTCCATCGATCTTTTGGAGGATATCGGTTTCATCATTATAATGACTGTACAGTAGTCGAAGATTAAACTTGAATATATGACTTATTCTTTAGGTAATTATGCCATTTCTCTGGGATTGTTTCCTTGGCCTTTTTGGCTGTAATTTTCCTGACTGTATGATTTTTTTGTCCAAAGTGACTTTGGTGCATTATTGTGAACTTCACAATGTACCAGTTGAAATATGTATACTGTATATGTATATATGTTACCACGAAAATTTGTATCACACAAGTGCATGTATCATATATTATACTATTATATTTATTACCCACTTTTTGTAAACTATATTTTGTAGAGTCTGAGGAAGGCCAGGACATTGGCCGAAACGTTACGTACTGATTACTCTACTGTACCACGTATATTGAAAATAAACAGCACAATAAGCATTTTGGAGTGGAAATCCTTTTTATATCCTGAATACAGTCTGGGACCCCATTTCCACGTACTAGTCTGGAGTGCAGAACACAACTGGTTTCATAATATGGCATTGTCTCACTGCAATGTTACTGAACTTTACAGTTGATCTAAAATGATTGTGGGACAACGGTTTATCATCATGCATTCTTGTCACAAATATCAATGTGGTCAACTATGCATTGTTGGAATAAATCCACCTATTATTGTGCAAACTGCCTGTAGCTGCTCCTTCAGCCATCATTCCCTACAGTCAGTCACATTGCCACCGCTCTTGCTCCACATATAGCCTCTCCTAGCAGTTTTTTTTTACCTCCGTCACTGTGACTGCATCTGTCGCTTCAGTGCACAGAATATGGTTTTTGGTTTCTGTCATGAACGTATTTCTCTACCTCTGGGACATAAAAAAAAAGAATAATTATTTTCATTTTGAGCAGGGAAGTCATTCACATGACGTGATTTACATTTCATTTATTTAGATTTATTAGGTTCCCAGGCTCCTTAAAAAAGTGCAAGATTCTAATAAACCTCATTCAGAAAGTGCTTTTCAACCATGTTCTTGTTGACAGTCATTAAAATTAATCAGATCTGTGGAGGAAAACTCCACAGATCTGATTAAATTTAATGACGTGAATACTTTGTAATCCCTCTGTGATGGTGTCTGTACGCTGATAGTCATAGCATTAAAACCACCTGCCTAACAGTGTGTAGGTTCATCTTAATGCTGTGTAATCAAGACATGGACTCCAAAAAACCTCTAAAACTGTCCTGTGGTTCAGGTACCAAATGATAGCGGTGAATCCTTTAAAGGATTATTCCAAGCTGATAAAAATAGAATAATATATGTTCGTTCTGAATTCTCACCAGGGGATGTCACCTTAGATCAGAAATATTATTTTCTTGCCCAGTTCTGTGTTGCACATTTGTTTTGATGCTACTAAGGTGTGCTGCTAATGTGATTACCATGTAATGAAATGCAGTTTCCATGATTTCCTACCCCTCTGACAGACATTACCTCTATTTACAGCTGCCTATTAAAATGTGTAAGGCATTGCTGTTACCAATTCCTTTTGTACACAATACAGCTCTGCTACCATACACAATTCTGCAGTTCTACTGCTTACTGCAGAATAAGCTCTCCAGCAAATGAAACATCTTCCTCCAAAGACAGGGAGCGAGGTGGCGGTGCGGGGGCAGGAATAAGAGGCATGTGATGTGTGACATCCTGTACATAGGGAGAGGGAAAGAGGGGATAACCCCTTGTTTAGGATATGGGGCATTATACAAGAAGGAAATAAACATCGCAGCATGATCACAGCTTTTTTTATTGCTGATTTTGCTGTGTTTTTTTGGCCACATGAAAAACAAAAAAGGTATGGGAAATGTAGAAGAACCACTTATGTTTCTAACTTCTGCTCAATCCACTCCTGCCTTAGGCTCAAAAAAACGCTGCAAAATTTGCAACAAAAAAGAGTTGCATTTCTGCAACGTGGGGCCTCAGCCTTACAGCTAAAATTGTCTCACTTGTAATTTTCCTTCCCTTGAAATCCTTGGCAGCACAAGTACAGTGGGGGAAAAAAGTATAGTCAGCGACCAATTGTGCAAGTTCTCCCACTTAAAAAGATGAGAGAGGCCTGTAATTGACATCATAGGTAGACCTCAACTATGAGAGACAAAATGAGAAAACAAATCCAGAAAATCACATTGTCTGATTTTTAAAGAATTTATTTGCAATTTATGGTGGAAAATAAATATTTGGTCATTAACAAAAGTTCATCTCAATACTTTGTTATATATCCTTTGTTGGCAATGACAGAGGTCAAACGTTATCTGTAAGTCTTCAAAAGGTTGGCACACACTGTTGCTGGTATGTTGGCCCATTCCTCCATGCACATCTCTTTTAGAGCAGTGATGTTTTGGGGCTGTTGCTGGGCAACACGGACTTTCAACTGCCTCCAAAGGTTTTCTATGGGGTTGAGATCTGGAGACTGGCTAGGCCACTCCAGGACCTTGAAATGCTTCTTACGAAGCCACTACTTCGTTGCCCTGGAGGTGTGCTTGGGATCATTGTCATGCTGAAAGACCCAGCCACGTTTCATCTTCAATGCCCATGCTGATTGAGGAGGTTTGCACTCAAAATCTCACGTTACATGGCCCCATTCATTCTTTCATGTACATGGCTCAGTCGTCCTGGTCCCTTTGCAAAGAAACAGCCCCAAAGCATGATGTTGCCACCCCCATGCTTCACAGTAGGTATGGTGTTCTTTGGATGCAACTCAGCATTCACTTTCCCCCAAACACAACAAGTTGTGTTTCTACCAAACAGTTCTACTTTGGTTTCATCTGCCCATATGACATTCTCCCAATACTCTTCTGGAACATCCAAATGCTCTCTAGCAAACTTCATATGTACTGGCTTAAGCAGGGGGACACGTCTGGAACTGCAGGATCTGAGTCCCTGGCGGCGTAGTGTGTTACTGACGGTAACCTTTGTTACGTTAGTCCCAGCTTTCTGCAGGTCATTCACTAGGTCCCCCCGTGTGGTTCTGGGATTTTTGCTTCCCATTCTTGTGATCATTTTGACCCCACGGGTGAGATCTTGTGTGGAGCCCCTGATTGAGGGAGATTATCAGTGGTCTTGTATGTCTTCCATTTTCAAATTTTTGCTCCCACAGTTGATTTCTTCACACCAAGCTGCTTGTCTATTGCAGATTCAGTCTTCCCAGCCTGGTGCAGGTCTACAATTTTGTTTCTGGTGTCCTTCCACAGCTCTTTGGTCTTCACCATAGTGGAGTTTGGAGTGTGACTGTTTGAGGTTGTGGACAGGTGTCTCTTATACTGATAACAATGTCAAACAGGTGCCATTACTACAGGTAATGAGTGGAGAACAGAGGAGCCTCTTAAAGAAGTTACAGGTCTGTGAGAGCCAGAAATCTTGCTTGTTTGTAGGTGACCAAATACTTATTTTCCACCATATAAATGAATTCTTAAATAAATAATAAAATAAATTCTTAAAAAATGAGACAATGTGATTTTCTGGATTTGTTTTCTCATGTTGTGTCTCATAGTTGAGGTCTACCTATGATGTCAATTACAGGCCTCTCTCATCTTTTTAAGTGGGAGAACTTGCACAATTGGTCGCTGACTAAATACTTTTTTTCCCCACTGTATATGGGTTAAGTTTCAACCCCCTCATATTACAACATAAGAGTACACAGAATTAATTAGCAATTAAAGACAACCAATGAGGAGTTCACCACCTATAAACCCCCCCTGAGACAACAAACAATGTGTAGTATGCAACAAAAAATACATTTATTAGGGAGGGACCTTGTGCAGCAGATTTTAATGAAAAGAAAATTACAGGTGAGACAATCTCATTTTTCCTTTTCATCCTCGGCAGCACAAATATATGTGACATAGAAGCAATAATAAGAGGGTGGGATTACTGTAACACTGCTTGATGCACCTGTCTGTCAAAATTAGAATCCCTGGAGGCAGCAATGTAATAATTGGCAAATGTGAATGATTAGGACCATGAGGCCGCTCTGGCTATTTGATGAAAGCCAACATAATTTTATTCAGCCCATGATGTAGAGCCCATGGAGGTAGAGCATATAGGGTGGGTCCATGGGCGCACCGCTAATGAGGCGAGGTGAGGCGGCCGCCTCGGGCGGCACTGTCCGGGGGGCAGCATTTTACTATTTAATGTAAACCAGCCCAGGACAGGCCACTTTAAAAAAAAAAAAAAAAAAACCAGAGCTGAGCGCGGCCTGTCCTGGGCTGGTTTACAAGACGTCGCATCTCAGCGCAGGCGGCGATACAATGACGTCATCACGCCGCCTACGCTGAGACACAGACGTTGTGGACAAGAGGAGGCGGCGGCGGCTGCATCAAGGCATCGCAGGTGAGTATAGCTTTTTTTTATCTATATAAATAGGCCGTAACCTGTTGGAGTATCCCCGGCAGGTCAGGGCCTATTTATTTACCTACCCGCGTCTGCTCGTGGCCGCCCCCCGATTCCCCTTCTGCTATGGGCCGCCGAAAGGGAAGCGGATACCGCTGTGAGCGGCCGCGGGCATCGGTAAGTTAGGCCGCGGGCCGCAAATACTACTATTATTATACTCCGGGGTCTATTCAGACCCCGGAGTATAATAATTGGAGGCCTAGGGTTGGTGAGGGAACATAAAAAACAGTGTTACTCACCTCCTGCGATCCGATGTAACTCCGAGCAGGCTTGAGGCCTGTGGTGACGTCATCAGGTCGCGTCGCCGTCCTGATCACGTGACGTGTGTGCGCAATTAAACAGGGCCGAAAGCTGCAAGGAGTGCACCGGTGTCCAGGATAGGTAAGTAACTCTGATTTTTATGTTTGTATTCTCCCCTGGGTCTCCAATCATTATACTCTGGGGTCTGAAAAGACCCCAGAGTATAATAATAGTTCATGGGTGGTCCACTATGGGGCATAATACCCTGTGCAGGGACCACTGTAGAGCATAATACCCTGTGCAGGGGCCACTCTGGAGCATAATACAAGTGCAGGGGCCACTATAGAGCATAATACCGAGTGCAGGGGCCACTATAGAGCATAATACAAGTGAGGGGCCACTACGGAGCATAATACCAGTGCAAGGGCCACTATGGAGGATAATACCAGTGCAGGGGCCACTATGGAGCATAATACCCTGTGCAGGGGCCACTCTGGAGCATAATACCAGTGCAGGGGCCACTATGGAGCATAATACCGTGTGCTGGGGCCACTATAGAGCATAATACAAGTGCAGGGGCCACTATGGAGCATAATACCAGTGCAGGGGCCAATATGGGGCATAAAACTGTGTGCAGGAGTTGCTGCGGAACATAATACCGTGTGCAGTGGCCAATGCGGGGCATAATACCGTGAGCAGGGGCCACTATGGAGCATAATACCGTGTGCAGGGGCCGCTGAGAGGCATAATACAGTGTGCAGGGGCCGCTGCGGGCCATAATACTGTGTAATACAGTGTGCAGGGGCTGCTGTGGAACTTTATAGTGTGTGTAAATGGGGCGCTATAAACATGGGCTATGTCACCTGTTTATATTATACGTCTGTTTATAGTGACCCTGTGATGTAATTGTAGCCTTGTCACATACTGTAGACATGTACAGGACGAGGCTGTAGTTACATGACATGGCCGCTATGAGATGAAATACACTATGTAAACAGAGAAGCGGTCACGGCGCTTACACAGGTACCATTCAAACAGCTGATCAGTGGGGGTCCTGGGTTTTTGAACCCCACTGATTAGTTTATTAATGACCTGGAAAACCTTTTAATTAGTTAACACCTGGGGTATTATTAATAAGGGGCACTATTTATACAGGGTACACACAGACATTATTAATATAAAGATGCACTTGGGGGTATTATTCATTATGGGGGGTTATATCATATATTTTATAATTGGGGGTAGCAGCAGGATGGGGGCTTTGTGTAGGTGAGGACAATGTGGGTTGGATGCCTGGAAAAGTGAGGAGCCAAAGATGTCTGTGTTGCAACCTTTACAGAGACAAGTCACAGCTGGAAGAAGTGGTCATGGCGGTCCAGAGGGAAGAGAAAGGAAATGTGAAGGATTAGTCAGAGACGTCACCTGTAAGTCACAGAATGTTACTGCACTGTAATCACCTAAATGATAGAGGATAAATACCTGAGTGATGGGGGTCTGTCTGCTGAGACCCCCACTGAGCCTGAGAATTGGGTTTTTCCCCCCCACTAGGTGGGAATTTAGCCTGACCGCAGCCATATATATAGGTGTGTCACTTGGTGGATGGACGAACCCGCGTGGCTCTCATTCACTTCAATGGGAGTGCCAAAGATACCCGAAGTCCAGTACTCAGCTATCTGCGGCGCTCCTATTATAGAGAATGGGGGCCACATGGGCTCATTCATCCACCAAGCAGAAGATGTGTGAAGTTACTTTCATTGTTAATGCCGTGTTGTTGATCTGATACTGAAGTAATACAGGAAGAAGAATTCTTAAAAACTGTTTTAGAACTTTGTGTATTGTGTATATTGTGCGACGATAACAGTGTGTTAAACTAGTAGCATGGAAACTCAGTTTTTTTTTTTTTTTGGGGGGGGGCGTCTTTCTATAGTCCGCCTCATGCAGCAAAGAGGCTAGGTTCACCACTGAGTGGGTCCTTATCTGGTTGGGCAGGGACTTGTTTTCCAATGTATAACAGTTCAGAATGATAAATCTAATCCAGGTGGTGAGAGTTGCTTTGCTGGCTTGAGAACCCTTATTACTGCCTTGGAACTCGACAAAGAGGACATAAGATTGTCTGAATTCACTTGTCCTGTTGAGGTAGATAAAAACAGCTCTTTTCACATCAAGCATATGGAAGGACTCATCTTCTGAGCTCTGTGGATTGGGGAAAATGGATGGTAGCACCACCTCTAGGTTAACATTTGTGTAACCCCTTCAATGAGCACTTTGCATACAGCAGATGCTGCAGTTAATACCAAGCCAGGACCCACTTCAGCAAACATCAGCCATTTTATGCTGAGGGACAGTGGGTTACATTTCCCTACACCCCTTACTCCAGTGGGGGAGTATCAGAAAAAGGGACTGATTGGCTGAGCAGGGAATTATGGGAAAGGTCTGCAGAAGAGAGAAGACAGGCAGCCACATGGGCTGCAGAAGGGGCTTCTTCCAGCAACTGCCAAGGAGAACATAGCTTGGATCTGGGTAACCCAGGACATAGAGGCAGTCCTGCCAGCCGACCAGCTCACTCTGAGGGAAGAAGCAGCATCCCTGCAGCATCAGCAGCAGCACCAACTGTCCAGAGTGACCAGACTCCCAAAAGGTACCCAGGGCTGCATCCAAGAAGACTCTTGCCTCATATTCCATTAGTATCCTGTCATCTGAAAGCTGCAGCACCCAGTGAGACTCCAGGCTGGCACCAGATTCCCTGCAAGAGTTAGTGAGTAGACTTTGCTGGAATTTGCTGTACTGCTGTTAGAAGGATTATGAGAACTGTGGTAGAAAGGACCTGCTGCTTCTATAGTGCACCAACGTTTCCTGAATGCGCGCCACCGTCCGCGGCAACTGGGCCCCAACAGATGGACTGTTCTGTTTATTGCTGCAGCCATTAGTAATTCTGCATTGTGTGATGTTATTTAGGAGTTCACGCTGTTACCTGCAGTATGATTGCATGTGTGTGATGACTATCATTTGTGGGTCACTATCTTAACCCTGTGCTATTCCCTATAGTTTATTATACCCGTCAGGCCTGGCACATAGCCCATTCCTACCACTAGAGGGTTAATACTATAGGATGTACCTGTGCATTGTCATGTGAATTACTGAAACATTTCTCTGTTCACATTTTATTAAGTTTGCCTTTGTTTACCCTTCCCATAATAAACCGGTTAAGTAGTTTTACCCTCAACATTTGTGAGTGTGTACTGAGCTTAGGTGGGGGTTTCCTGAGTCGACCCCTAGCAGAAGAGGAAGACACTCCTGAATTCTTATAGAACTCCTAGCAAGATTCGGGTGGAGGCACTGCGCCATAGTGAGATGAGAACTACAACACACCCTGCCTACAGAGGTCGGCCCAAAGGGGTGTTACCTTTGCATCAGAGAAAACCTTAGGCAGGAAGTAAGGTACAATTCTTAGAGTACGAGCCTGAGAAGAAAATCTGATGTAGGGTTCTCTAAACGAGAGGGCCTGGAGCTCCGCAACTATTTTGGATGAGATAATGGCAACCGGCAAGAGTGTTTTCTCAGATAATAATTTAAGAGGTATAGTCTGCAGTGGTTAAAAGGATGCTTGACCAGACAGTGAAGAACCAGGCAGAGATCCCATGAGTTAAAAGGACAGCGCACAGGATGTCTTAGGTTTCTCACGGCCCTGAAAAATCTTGTGATCAGAGGTTGATTAGAGAACTTTCTGTCTGAGAAGCCATTGAGAGCAGAAAGGTGGGCTTCCCGGGTGTTGAGCTTTAATACCTTGTCAAACCCCTTCTGCAAGAATTGCAAAACTGATGGAAGTGAAATGGAAGAAATGAAGTTCTGCTCACACCAGGAGGAGAAGACCTTTCATATTCTCCCATAGGCCTTGATTTTAGCAGGTCTTCTGGAAGAAAGCAGTGTTTGGATGACTTGCAGAGAGAAACCCCTGTCTTCTATTAATTCCCTGTCAGCCTCCAGGCCGAAAGCTGCAGCATCCTGGTGTCTGGATGGAGAAACCCATTCTGCGACAGAAGATCTGGATGGAGAGGCAACCTCCAATATTCAACCTTGGAGAGAATGAGCAAAAGAGGAATCCCTGCCTGTCTCGGCCAGAATAGAGCAATGAGGATGGTATTCACCTGCTCCTCTCAGATGTTGTTGAGCACTCTGGGAATGAGGTAAGTCAGAGGAAATGCATTAACTGAATTCTTGACTCCATGGAATGTTTATTCCGTCTAGAAAGGCTTTATTGTCCAGGTGAGAGAAAGAGATAAACCTGGGAGTTTTAGGGCCACTATAGAGCATATTATACTGTGTGGGAGGTCACTGTGGAGCATATTATACTGTGTGCGGGCCACTGTGCAGCATATTATACTGTTTGGGGGCCACCGTGACCAACCATTTCCCACAGCATGCATCTCCCAGTATTATTTACATGCCAGGTGCTGCACTCACCACATGCTTGATAACCGCAGTTGTGGATACTATAGTTGTATCCCTTTCAAATATCTGAGATACCGCTGCAGCACCTATAACCGTCACAATCAAGAATACGCTTTAGGGAGGGGGTAGGTTGCCCCAAACAAAGTTTGCAGCGGGGCCCACAAGACTTTAGTTATGCCACTGGGCATCACCACTGTCGGAGGAGGACCCATCCCTGATTTAAGATGGGAGCGCAGGCACCAAACCCCAGCACACGCAGGGGAATGCAGGAGCTGCTGCAACCACAGTAATATGAAACATCTTACTAGCGGCAGAAGAGAAAAAACACATCTGTTTTTTTGTCTCAGGGGGTTTTATAGGTATGGTGAACTCCAAATTGGTTGTCTTTAATTGCTAATTAGCTCTGTGTACTCTTCTGTTGTAGTAGGCGAAACGCGAAACGTAACCCATATATTCGTGGTGCTGAGGATGAAAAGGAAAGAGGAATTTCAGCTACAGACTGTTAAATTGCTGCCTAATATACCCCGGCCCTTGACAGGTGGCAACAAGATAACCAGGAGTTTTCGAGGGAGTCTACTATCAACAAAACATTTCTAAACTCCGCACATGCTGTTGTAAGAGCTCTGTCGCTGCACATGCCTTTCTTGCATCAAAGTTGAGAAAATTAAGTTTTATTTTGTATGCAAATGAAATGCATCCAGGGCATGGTCATATTTGCTAAAGCACCTGTTTTCACCAGGGGTAGCTCCCCAGCAGCTCTCCCTAACTTAGAGATTGAAAGGTCCCCAACCATAGGCAAAAATTGGTGCTTCCGCAGATGTAGACACTTCCTGGGTACACTGAACAGCTCACTTGCATATGGATTAAAAATTGATTTTCTCAGCAACAACATTGCACTTTCACTCATAAAAGAAATGTTCATAATGAGACTAACAATCCCAACAACACCAAATATGTGATTTTAGAAGGTTTTTAGTTATGGCTGACCAGTTTTTTTCTTTTAGGCTAAGGCCCCATGTAGCGGGCCGCAGCAAAAAAAGCATTGCAGGAAAAACTACGGCAGAAATGCATTGTGCTTTTTCCCGCAGCACTTTTCTGCTTCAATTATACCTAAAGGGAAACTGCCAGTGTTTCCGTAGGTATAATTGACATGCTGCAATTTCCAAAACTGCAACGGTTTTGGAAATCGTAGCATTTCTGCTGCATGTAATTTTTGCAATGTGTGGATGGGATTTGCTAGAATTACAGCAACTTTGCAGGGACTGTAAAATGCCGTGGTTTTTGCCGCAGCGTTTACTCCGCAAAAGTTTTGGAAATCGCAGCATTTCTGCTGCATGTAACTCTTGCAATGTGTGGATGGGATTTGCTAGAATTCCATCAACTTTGCAAGGACTGTAAAACGCTGAGGTTTTTGCTGCAGCATTTACTCCGCAGCCAAACTGCGGCATTTACACCACATGGGGCCCCGGCCTTAAAGTGCATCTGTCATTTCAGATGACTTTTCAGAATAAGCTGCCTTGTGTGTACATTATTTCTGGCCATTATGTGACTTGTATGTTGTATGTTTTAAGCAGTTTTCCATCTACAGGCTCTATCTCAAGTTCTTAGTTTTTGCTGGGCTAGTGGGTAGGGACTAGCTGCTATAATGTCTCCCATAAACAACACATTGAAAATAGCTAAGAATTTAGTTTAAGAGACCAATTTAAGAGGGAGGGTGGTAGGAATAAAGGAATCTAATAAGTGAAGAAATAAATATTATTCTATTTTAATATATTCTTGTATTAAGGACTGTGAATTTGTGGAATAGCCTACCCCAGGAACTGGTCACAGCAGCAACAGCTCACAGCTTAAAAAAAAGGATTAGATGCCTTTTTAGAGCGAAATAGCATAGACACTTATGGAAATGTATAGAATGTCATACCCTTTCCCATCCCCTGGTTGAACTTGATAGAGATACATCTTTTTTCAACTGTACTAACTATGTTATGCTAACAATGACCATTTAAATATAAAGCATATTATTATGGAGTACAGGATGTTCTATATAATTACTAGTATAAATATATATATATATATATATATATATATATATATATATATACAGTGCCTTGCGAAAGTATTTGGCCCCCTTGAACTTTTCAACCTTTTGCCACATTTCATGCTTCAAACATAAGGATATAAAATTTTAATTTTTTGGTGAAGAATCAACAACAAGTGGGACACAATTGTGAAGTGGAACGAAATTTATTAGATATTTTAAACTTTTGTAAAAAATAAAAAACTGAAAAGTGGGGTGTGCCAAATTATTCGGCCCCCTTAAGTTAATACTTTGTAGCGCCACCTTTTGTTGTGATTACAGCTGCAAATCGCTTGGGGTATGTCTCTATCAGTTTTGCACATCGAGAGACTGAAATTCTTGCCCATTCTTCCTTGGAAAACAGCTCAAGCTCAGTGAGGTTGGATGGAGAGCGTTTGTGAACAGCAGTTTTCAGCTCTTTCCACAGATTCTCGATTGGATTCAGGACTGGACTTTGACTTGGCCGTTCTAACACCTGGATACGTTTATTTGTGAACCATTCCATTGTAGATTTTGCTTTATGTTTGGGATCATTGTCTTGTTGGAAGATAAATCTCCGTCCCAGTCTCAGGTCTTTTGCAGACTCCAACAGGTTTTCTTCCAGAATGGTCCTGTATTTGGCTCCATCCATCTTCCCATCAATTTTAACCATCTTCCCTGTCCCTGCTGAAGAAAAGCAGGCCCAAACCATGATGCTGCCACAACCATGTTTGACAGTGGGGATGGTGTGTTCAGGGTGTTCATGGTGTTGCTTTTACACCAAACATATCGTTTTGCATTGTGGCCAAAAAGTTGGATTTTGGTTTCATCTGACCAGAGCACCTTCTTCCACATGTTTGGTGTGTCTCCCAGGTGGCTTGTGGCAAACTTTATACGAGACTTTTTATGGATATCTTTGAGAAATGGCTTTCTTCTTGCCACTCTTCCATAAAGGCCAGATTTGTGCAGTGTACGACTGATTGTTGTCCTATGGACAGACTCTCCCACCTCAGTTGTAGATCTCTGCAGTTCATCCAGAGTGATCATGGGCCTCTTGGCTGCATCTCTGATCAGTCTTCTCCTTGTTTGAGATGAAAGTTTAGAGGGATGGCCGGGTCTTGGTAGATTTGCAGTGGTCTGATACTCCTTCCATTTCAATATGATTGCTTGCACAGTGCTCCTTGAGATGTTTAAAGTTTGGGAAATCTTTTTGTATCCAAATCCAGCTTTAAACTTCTCCACAACAGTATCATGGACCTGCCTGGTGTGTTCCTTGGTCTTCATGATGCTCTCTGCGCTTTAAACAGAACCCTGAGACTATCACAGAGCAGGTGCATTTATACGGAGACTTGATTACACACAGGTGGATTATATTTATCATCATCAGTCATTTAGGACAACATTGGATCATTCAGAGATCCTCACTGAACTTCTGGAGTGAGTTTGCTGCACTGAAAGTAAAGGGGCCAAATAATATTGCACGCCACACTTTTCAGTTTTTTATTTTTTACAAAAGTTTAAAATAACCAATAAATTTCGTTCCACTTCACAATTGTGTCCCACTTGTTGTTGATTCTTCACCAAAAAATTTAAATTTTATATCTTTATGTTTGAAGCCTGAAATGTGGCAAAAGGTTGAAAAGTTCAAGTGGGCCGAATACTTTCGCAAGGCACTGTATATATATATATATATATATATCTCTATATATATATATATATATATATATAGTATAATTTATTAGTATACTTATGTGAAACAACAGTTCTGCACTTGCTAATATCTTCTAAAAGATTCACAAATAAATAATTGAAAATAGACAGTGCACTTTGGTAAGTAAATTGGAAGAATATGGGAGCAGAATTAAAACTTAATTGTGACAATCTGAATCCTCTTCATTGCCATATACTGTACAAAACATGAATTTTCCTAGACTCTCAGTGTGAATTTTTAATGTATTACCACTATTACTTATGCAGCATTTGATACTTTTGTGTCAAAAAGGCAAAAGTGTTGTAGGTATGATACCTTTATTGGCTAACCAGAAAAAAATTACATTTGCAAGCTTTCAAAGCACAGAGGCTCCTTCTTCAAGCATTTCCAAATGAATGACTGAGGACATAGCACAACACTGGCAAGATGTCACAAAGGCAATTAGTTCATGAGGTGATACATTGGTAAAATAAGGCAGGGCAATAAAAGTGAGGTTATAGGGGTGAAGACTTAGAAGTTAAGGGGTTTGGAGTCAGTCTGATGGAGGGGGTGAAGTGTGTTCATGTAAGGTTTCATAAATCCTGTGCTAGATTAAGTCCTTTTGTCAGTGACCAAAATCTTATCATCAGCTTGAAATTCTCTGAAATTCTGGAAGAGACATTTTAGAATCAAAACTTTAAAGTCTGATCCAGTATGGCCCAGGGAAGTGTTTTTCCATGGGAGTATCCAACTGCCATTTTATTGTATGCATGTGTTCTGTGTCATTCATCTGTAAATGCCTGAAAAAGGAACCTCTGTGCTTTGAAAGCTTACAAATGTAATTTTTCTGGTTAACCAATAAAGGTATCGTACCTACAATACCTTTGCCACAAAAGTATCAAACATTGCATGTTTTTTTTTCTGGCTAACACAGTACTACACTATTTTTCTCCATACTGCTGTAATTACAGAAGTTCTATCTTCTTTCTACTGACATGCTTGTTTTAGTAAATACTTGCATTCTCTATCAAGTAACATCTGGAGCAGTGGCATAACTAGGAATGGCTGGGCCCCAAGGCGAACATTTGACATGGGGTCCCCCCCCCCAAACGCCCCCCCCCGGACTGCCCCCTCCAGCCACCCCCCCAAAAAAAACGCATTCCTGCGCACACTATTATGTGCCATAGTGGCCCCTGCACACAGTATCATGCCCCATAGTGGCCCCTGCACAAAGTATCATTCCCCATAGTGGCCCCTGTACACAGTATTATATCCCATAGTGGCCCCTGCACACAGTATAATGTCCCATAGTGGCCCCTGTACACACTATAATGTCCCATAGTGGCCCCTGTACACAGTATTATATATACAGTACACAGTATTATATATAGCTGCTTCGGCCGCCTTCAATGTTGGACCAGGCCGGCGTCACGTGATGCGGGCAAGGCGTCGCGACGCAAAATGACGTCGGAGACGTCACCAAACAGGCCTGAAGCCTGGAGAAGCGTAGGAGAGGTAAGTACATTGTTTTTTATGTTCCCTCACCTCCCCTGGGCCTCCAATTATTACACTCCGGGGTCTGAAAAGACCCCGGATTATAATGATAGCAGTGATTGTGGTGTTCGGCCCGTGGCCTCACATACCGATCCCCGCTCCTGCTCACAGACGCCTCCGCAGGATCGGAAGCGCAGGCGGCCGTGAGCGGGACCCCGGGGAACGGTAAGTATATAGGGCCCATTACCTGCTGGGGTTACTCCAGCAGGTAACGGCCTATTAAAAAAAAAAAAAAAAAAGCATCGGGGGCCCGCGGGGCCCCGTAATGTCTCGGGCCCTGTGGCAGCTGCTACCGCTGCTACCCCGGTAGTTACGTCCCTGATCTGGAGCATCTTTTGTTATAACTCTACACTATGCTGTGACTTGCACATTCTCATGGGCTTGAGAATGGGGGTCATGTTCCTCTATCTGTATGAATGGAGCGAAGGATGGTCATGTTTCTAGTTGAGCGAATTTCTCAAAAGTTCGATTCTGCAGTTCGATTCAAAGTTCAAAAAAAAATTTGCTTCGATCCGAATTAATTTGCGGCGAATATTGATAAAAAACACCTATATCCTGGCTTCAGAGAGCCTGTATAGTGGTGTAGAACACTGTGCCTTGCAGTAACACGCATAGGGAGCCTACTGTGGTAGTGAAACAATACTGAGTCAGTATGACACGCACATGACAGGCGTCGCTCTTAAAACCACTGCACACTTCCCTTATTTGGACAGTTACGGGGCCAAAACTGACCAACTAACTCAAGTGTGAACTCAGCCTTACAGGTCCATGTTAGTGCCAGATAGAAAGAACCGTGCAGAGGCCCAACATCCTACTGTAGCGTGAAATAGTGCACTCCTTTTACACCGTCATCTGCCGATTCCATATAGATGTCTACAGAGTAGCAAGGCGACATAATGTGGAGGTGGCAGCAGCATGAGGAGGCCATACAGTGACGCAGTGGCATTAGGAGGACATAAAGTGACCCAGTGGCAGCGGCATGAGGAGTACACAGAGTGACCCAGTGGAAGCAACATGAGGAGGCCATACAGTGACCCGGTGGCAGTAGCATGAGGAGGGCATACAGTGACCCGGTGACTGCAGCATGAGGAAGGCATACAGTGACCCAGTGGCAGCAGCATGAGGAGGACACAGAGTGACCCAGTGGGAAACAGCATGAGGAGGACATACAGTGACCCAGTTTGTCCCCTGTGTGACTTTGTTCGCCCAGGCAAACGAGGTGTAGAACAGTGTGACTCCGCTGTGCCCTGCACATGTGGTATGCTGGAGGAGCACTGTGAATTGTCCCTGCAGTGGAGGCTGAGGAAACAGTGGAGGATGAGGTGGACATTGTTGCAGTACCAACGGCGTGAGAACGTGGAGGCGGAAGCGGAGTCACCTGGCCAAGTTGCTGGTGACAAGGTGACAATGTGGATTTGGCAGTAACATGAGAAGGCCATATAGTGACCCATTGGCAGCGGTATGAGGAGGCCATACAGTGACCCGGTGGCAGCAGCATGAGGAGGACGCAGAGTGACCCAGTGGCAGTGGCATGAGAAGGCCATACAGTGACCCGGTGGCAGCGGCATGAAGAGGGCATACAGTGACCCAGTGGCAGCAGCATGAGGAGGTCATACAGTGACCCGGTGGCAGCAGCATGAGGAGAACGCAGAGTGACCCAGCGGCATGAGGAGGCCATACAGTGACCCGGTGGCAGCGGCATGAGGAGGGCATACAGTGACCCAGTGGCTGCGGCATGAGGAGGGAATACAGTGACCCAGTGGCAGCGGTATGAGGAGGCCACACAGTGACCCGGTGGCAGCAGGAGGAGGGCATACAGTGACCCAATGGCAGCGGAATGAGAAGGGGACACAGTGACCCAGTGGCTGTGGCACAAGGAGGGCATACAGTGACCCAGTGGCAGAGTGTGGTGAGGCAGCATGGATCATTTAATCTGCTGCATCAGTCATTGGTGGGTGGAAATCCTGGCTGATTCACACCTGATTCATCTTCACAAAGGTCAGTCTCTCCAAATTTTGGGTGGACAGGCGAGTTCTCCTTGGGGTAACTATGGCCCTCGCCGCACTAAACACCCACTGTGATGCCACACTACTGGCCGGGCAGCTTTTCCAGGGCAAACTCGGCCAGTGGCGGCCACAAATCAAGTTTGGCTGCCCAGTAGTCCAGTGGATCATCGATGACGGGTGGCAGGGTGCACTCTAAGTATGCCACCACCTGCTGGTTCAAGTTCTGCTCTGTGACCCCCACCTCCTGCCACCCCCACCCCCTCCCACAGCTGCCATGCCAGTGCAAGTTGAGCGCTCAGGGCCCCCCGGTCGGACATGCAAGAGGATGGACAATGGCGCAGATAGGCAGCGGCCAAATTGCTACATAGCATGTCTCTATAGTACTTCAGTTTGTCCTCCCTCTCAGCGGATGTAAAAAAAAAAAGCCCCATTTTCCCCGATATTGAGGGTCTAACATGGTGGAGAGCCAATAGTCATCCCTCTAACGAATGGTGACAATTCGGCTGTCACTGCGCAAGGAAGTCAGCATGCATCGGGCCATTTGCGCAAGGGACTCCCTGCATCCATCTCTACTGCATACTGCCACGGTGTGTCTGGGTCATCTGCCTCATCCTCCTCATCTACCTCTGTTCTGGTTGCTCATACGCATCCTCTCCACCGATTTGGCTACACATTGTTTGTGCTCCAATGTCCTCCTCATCCTCCTTCTCCTCCAGTTCAGCCCCCACAGGGCTCATGTGGCCGTGAGATGTAGACGCCACATCTCCAGTCCCCTGACCAGCCAGAATGAAAAGCATCTTTTCCAGGATGTGAATCAGTGGAATGACGGTGTTCATCGCGTGGTCCTGGTGACTGATTAACAAAGGGGCCTCCTCTTAAGGGAATGAGCAAACAGCAGGTGTCAAGCATGAGCTGCCACTGGTTAACGTTAAAGTTACACAGGGGAGTACCTCTGTCCGCTTGGATCATCAAGAAATTGTTTATGGCTTTTCTTTGTTCATATAGTCAATCCAACATATGGAGGGTTGAATTCTAACGGGTGGAAAAATCGCATATCAGCCTATATTGTGGGAGGCCATTCTGACGCTGCAGCTCAAGGAGGGTGTGCTTGGCGGTGTACAAGTGTCTGAAGTACATGCAAAGTTTCCTTGACATTTTTAGGATGTCTTGCAGATGGGTGGAACACTTAAGGAAACGCTTGACAACCAGATTGAACACGTGCGCCATGCAGGGCGCATGGCTCAGCCCTCCTTGACTCAGCGCTGAGACACCATATTCTTCCCACTGTCGGTCACCATTGTTCCGATTTTAAGTTCTCTAGGAGAAAGCCAGGATTTGATTTCTTGATTGAGGACATGGAGCAGTCTCTCCCCTGTGTGACTTTGTTCGCCCAGACAAACGAGGTGTAGAATAGCGTGACACCGCTGTGCCCTGCACATGTGGTATGCTGGAGGAGCACTGTAAATTGTCCCTGCAGTAGAGGCTGAGGAAACAGTGGATGATGAGGTGGACATTGTGACAGGACCAACGGCGTGAGAACGTGGAGGTGGAAGCAGCGTCATCTGGCCAAGTTGCTGGTGACAAGGTGACAATATGGAGTTGGCAGCATCAGGAGGAGGACAAAGAGTGGCAAGGCGACATAATGTGAAGTTGGCAGCAGCCTTAGGAGGCCATACAGTGATCCAGTGGCAGAGTGACCCAGTGGAAGCAGCCTTAGGAGGCCATACAGTGACCCAGTGGAAGCAGCCTTAGGAGGCCATACAGTGACCCGGTGACAGAGTGACCCAGTGGAAGCAGCATGAGGAGGACATACAGTGACCCAGTATCAGAGTGACCCAGTGGAAGCAGCCTTAGGAGGCCATACAGTGGCCAGTGACAGAGTGACCCAGTGGAAGCTGCATGAGGAGTATATACAGTTACCCAGTGGCAGAGTGCGGAGGTGGCAGCAGAGTGAGTAGGCCACAGAGTAGCAAGGTGATATAATGTGTAGGTAGAAACAGCCTTAGGAGGCCATAAAGTGACCCAGTGGCAGAGTGAGGAGGTGGCAGCAGCGTGAGGAGTCCATACAGTCACCCAGTGGCAGAGTGCGGAGGTGGCTCCAGAGTGAGTAGGCCATAGAGTGGCAAGGTGATATAATGTGTAGGTAGCAACAGCCTTAGGAGGCCATACAGTGACCCAGCGGCAGAGTGAGGAGGTGGCAGCAGTGTGAAGAGGACATACAGTGACCCAGTGGCAGAGGTGGAGGTGGCAGCAGTGTGAGTAGGCCACAGAGTGGCAAGGAGATATAATGTGTAGGTAGCAACAGCCTTAGGAGGCCATACAGTGACCCAGTGGCAGAGTGAGGAGGTGGCAGCAGTGTGAGGAGGCAATACAGTCACCCAGTGGCAGAGTGCGGAGGTGGCAGCAGCGTGAGTAGGCCACAGAGTGGCAAGGAAATATAATGTGGAGGTATCAACAGCCTTAGGAGGCCATACAGTGATCCAGTGGCAGAGTGAGGAGGTGGCAGCGGCTATAGGAGGCCATACAGTGACACAGGGCTGTGGTGCCAACATTCTGCCCACAGATTGAACATATGGCCATTTTTACCTCCCCCGGCGGCTTAACAAAAAACTGAAACACCACCGAGTAGGTGATTTTACCCCCAACACTCTGCACTAACTGACTGCTACCACCACTGCCTCCGTGAACCCCTGTACCACTGCTTTCCGAGCAGGTAGGCTGCTGCGAAGCAGGTGATCTACCCCGGGCACATTTAGCTCTCGACCTCCCACTGCTGCCACCCTGCTGACTCCCACACTTCCTCATGCGCAAGCTGCAACCCTCTTCTCCTGATGACAAGCAGCGGATGTCTCCTCCAGATTTTGGCTGAACAGTAGCTGCTGACTGTCCTCTAGTACCTCCTCCTCATTGTATAGTGTATCTGAGCCCACAGCATAGAGTAGTTCTCTAGCTGAGGGAACAGAAAAGGACAGAGGCAGGTTGAGGACAGGTGAGGGCACAGGGCCTGCTGCCGGGCCATGCCAACTAAGGGTTGTGTCTGACGAACCCACCGACTCTTGGCTGGGGGTGTCTGATGTGACTTGGGATGAAGTGGATGACCGAGTCAACCAGTCTGCAACTGTTGGATTGCTGATCAAGACTCGACCACTACTTGACACTGGGAGCTCAGTCCTCTGTAAGTGACCCCTGCTACCACGCCCCCTTACTCTACTGCGACCTATGCCTGCGCCAGAAACATTTAGGCCTGTGCCCCTCCCCTATGCATGGCTTCTCGCTTCTTTGCTTGAGATACTGTTCGATGAAAAAACATAATTACAAAGGGCAAAAAGGCCTATTTTCTACTTTGAAGAGAACGGCAAATATGCCCTTTATTTCTTTCCCCACTAATGAACACCAATAAAAAAAAGTGTGATAAAGGCAGAGATTTGTGGCTCAGAATTACTGAATTATTGACAATACTGTTTTGATAAATGGCCTGCAACTTTATACTGGTAACAAAATGGCAAATATGATCCTCCTTATGGGTTTACACACTAATAAACACCTTGAAATAAGTGATAACCGCTAAGAATTATTGAATTATTATTGACAATACTGTTTTGATAAATGGCCAGCAACTTTATACTGGTAACAAAATGTCAAATATGGTCGTTATGTCTTTCCCCACGTCAAAGGCGTTTATTACAGATAAATGCAGATATTATTGGATGATAATTCAGTTTTCTTTGGCACAGTAGTACTGACAAATGGTCTGTAATGTTATGCTGTGGAAGAACAGTGAATAAGCCCCTTATAATAAGCGCCTTTCAAAAGGTGCAGATATTAGCGTATGATAATTCACTGTTTTTTGCTGTACTGCACTGCAAAAGCCTTGTTGTTTACCTCCTTGAAGACACAGGTATGAGTAATGAGCAGCAGTATAACGGCAGTGAGTGCTGCAATGTGAATTATGCTGCAAATTCTTGCTGTAAATGACCCTGCAACCACCCCAAATTCTTCTCTCAATTCCTAACTATCCTTTCCCTACAGTTCTAAGGCTCAGCCTCTTTCCCTGAACTTCTATATGTTTTCTGTCTTTCCCTAGCTCTTGCCGACTTCTGTCCCTACAGTATGAGCGATGTGAAATGACTGTACCTAAAATGGCTGAGGGTTTTTATAGAGATGTGACATCGCAGGTCCTGCTGGCTGCTGATTAGCTGCACGCTTGGCATTGTGGGTGATCCCACACTCCCAGAGTCCCTTGCCCCTTGTCCTTAAATGTGCGGCGGCCATTTTATAAAAAATGTGATTCGATGCATTGAAGCGTGAGGAAATCTGGAATCGTGGCGAATCGAAGATTTCCTTAAATTCAGATCGAATTCCACTTCTGCAGCTTCGATTCGCTCATCTCTAGACATGTTCATTGTACCGTACTCATCTGTATGGGACTGCTGGAGATGTCTGTAATATAGGTCAAAATAATATTTGCCTATTGGCAACAGAAAAACTCAAGATTTTCCATTCATAAAAATATACTGAATAAAACTTAACTTTTATTGACCATGTATAAATAAAGGTGAGCCAAAGAAATTTAAAACATTCAGTCTATGTTGTCTCCTGATATATATGTAATATGAAAATATTTTTGTAGTAGTAAATAAAGATGAAAACAGAGAATAGTTTAGTTTCACTCCTCTTAATTGTGAATTCTAAATGCAGGGAATAAATTCCTATAAATATAAACATCTATTCAAGAGGAGTAATAATAATAATAATAATACATTTTATTTATATAGCGCCAACATATTCTGCAGCACTTTACAAATTGTAGGGTTCAAGTACAGACAAAAAGAGACATTACAGAGTAATAGTCAATTCACACAATGGGACTGAGTGTCCTGCTCGCAAGAGCTTTCAATTTATGAGGTAGAGGGGGTGTCACAAGAGGTAGCAGGGGCGGCATAGGAGGTAGCATTGGTTATACAGTGGTCCAGCCGTTTCTGTGATAGAGGTTACTTTCATTACACATAAAAAGCTGTATGAGCCGTCACCAGTCAGTGTCCTTTATATGCAGCTGGTGCCTGGACATGTAAAGTTACAGTCCGATACAGCACCATATCCTGTGGGTAATGCGGGAGCATGAACAGAGGATGGTTTGTTTTAAGGATTCTAACTGCGGAAGGGTTTACATTAGGAATTGTGATAGGCCTGTCTGAAAGATGTGTCTTTAGTTTGCGTTTGCGCTTGAAGCAATAACCCCTTTAGGTTTTATTAAGTATGTCTTCATGAACGGAAAATCTTATTTTTTTTTTCTGTTGCCAACAGGCAAATAGTATTTTGGATTTAAGTAACCCACCATTTCATGAGGGTCATTATGCTTTGTGTTGAAAATAATATAGGTCAAGAGATATAAATAATGCTTTCTTCCAAATATCAATAAAATAGAAAAAGCATGATGCATCACACTGTTTGCAAAAAAAAACCTAGACAAGTCAACTACAAGAGTTTCCATTGCTTAGCAGCCACACCCTGCCACCTAGGACCAGAAGAGTGGCATGACCATACCCTTTAGCTTGTTCATGCTTCATTGTTTGCAAAACTTGTGATGACTGTGTCTTTCCTCATATCTAAGCCCAATACTATCTGCAGGAGTTGCCTGTGGCTCAGAGATTTACTATTCACCTTACTCGAAGTCAGTATTGTACTGCTGCCATTACTTCACTGTTCAGTTTGACATAACCAGTTGCAAAGTAACTTACACTTCAGGCAAGGCTGTATTCATAATGGCTTATAGTAGGAAGCAATTTGTATGATGTTAATAAATGTTCATATTGTTCTTATAGTATTTCCAGTGGTGGTCTACTAATAATAGTAGTAATATTGGGTTAACCATGTGTGTTTATCTAAAGGCCATATTCTAGAATTGCACGACAGACAATGTGACAGCACATACAACTGTATAGACTTATGGTGAATAATCGTAAAACAGATGTTCCCATGGCAGCGTATTTCTTCACTATTTACCATAAAAGACAGAAGACTCACTGTTTTAATGAGGATTCTCAATATACATAACAACATAAGAAAGGACTAGGAATAAAGATTTATGTAGACATGGAAGACACCCCTCAGGGATTGAAATAGAAGCAATGGTTATGTCCGGTATGGAATCAGTAGTACAGCAGCATAGGGGTCCTGTGCCATGGAGAAAATATGTCAGCCATGATGCTAAATAAATAAAGGTTTCAGTCTACCTGACAGCTGCTTTGATGACAAACCACAGATAATAAACTGGGATTTAAGGTGTTAAATGAGTTAGTCTAAAAAGATGGAGAAGCAAAAAGGACAGAATGCATATAAAACATTGATACACAGCTATAAATAGAAATGTCTATATGATGTATTTGATGTATCATATATTTGAGTGATGATCTCTGCATAGTGGTGGGGAATATTATTGGCAATGGCCATCTCAGTAAATTAGAAGTAATAGCAGGACCAAAAGTTAGGCAGATATGTTTTATTTATTTGCACAATTTTCCATTTCTCTTTTTTGTTGTGACAGCCATTTAAAGTGTCACTTTTTCATTTTGCAGACCACCATGGAGCGTGCTCAGCCAACCTCCACCAATGGTACAATGCAGAGACCAGGGCCTCATCTTCTGTGAGACGACATAAGCACCTTGCTTCAGGTGGCAGGTTATAGAGTCTCGGTGGGTTATTTCTAATGCACGGGTAGTGGGCTGCAGCAGGCACTTGGTCACTCATTGTTTGTTTAACCAACCCCAAGTGGCATCTCCTGTGTCCTGCTTTTCAAACAGTGTTACAGTAAGTGTGAGTGACCTGGTGCAACCAGCCTTTCTCTCTTACCCCTCCAGGCCAGCCTTTAGTAGCCTCTGTGTCAATATGTGACTGTCTGCAGGCAGGCAGGCAGGCAGATGATCATTCATTGCTTGCTACTGTTCAGCTTCTCTAACTATCATGTCTAATCTGATACTGACAGACAAACATGATGCAAACAGAACACTGAGGCAATTGCAGTTTACACGCACAGAGTAGAGTAAAATTATTCATGATATGGTGAGGAGGCTACCAGATGCTGGAGGGAAAAGAGTTGGAGAGGAGAGCTGCGCTGGGACACTCACACGATGACACTGTGAAAAGCAAGACACAGGAGCAACCACTTCAGATCACCGCCTGTCCACCCGTACTGACTGTACATTAGAACTTTGCTGGTAGAGTTGGGGAGTGGGCAGGGTTGGAAAGCAGCTGTTCCTGAGTCCTGCTTCACAGAAGCTCAGGAGGTCACTAACAGTGATCTGGTTCAGACCGCAGAGGATGAAAGGTGGAGCCGACTGCTCCTTCTGCTTGTTATGCTGCTAATCACAGCCTGGGTGATTAGTACAATGTGCTAATATAGAAATATTCTTCTGGTGCAACTAAAGTGCCTATCTTTAGTAGTGGCTATCTATTAGAAGTCTTCCTAACAAGTCACTATGCCCATCTACATAGGCCAAAACATAGGGGGTTGGTTCCACCACCTTACACAACCAATGGCCATTATGGATAGGCTTTGCTGCTCTATGCCTTTAAGAAGTGTTTCTACAATCTCCAAATATGCTTTGGCTTTGGAGTCAGCTTTTTCATGTAAATATGCAAATGAGGGGAAGGTGATTTATTGGGGGGGGGGGGGGGGGGGGGGCCTTAGCTTGCCTGGGCTTTGATCTCAGCTCTAGATTCTCAGGCAAAGCACTTTTCCACATCTCCCTCATTTGCACCTGCACCGCTGGTCACTTTGCACTGTGGGTTTAGTCGCAGCATGAGGATGAGGTTTACAACTGTGCGACTATTGCCTCTGCACAAACTATAGGTACTTTCTGGGCTCATCTTGAAACTTTCACTAAACTTAAGATTGTTCATAAATGAGAGAACGCTCCCAAATGCAAATCTTTTTTACAATCCTTTCTTGTAAAACATTCCTTTACCTGTAGGAGCGCTTTTACCCAGACTCATTATCTGTGATTTTTTTTACTGTGTAGAAGGGATAACTGTCATATATATATACTATCTTGGATATTATTCACAGTGAGTTATTACTTAGATATGTGAGATAACATTTCTGGTTTTTAAACTTTCCATTTGCGGAAATTTGGTTTTAAAGCTGTAAACTGGAGATAAAAATTCTCTTAACTCGAGGTAATAAACATTTCCTAAATTATGTCAGCAAAAGCAAAAGAATCGTTGATTGTAATGTCAATCTGCATTCCCTTAGTCCAGACAGCAGCACAATATTGGGTATCTCTGCCCCTGTGTGTTGTTTAGGACAGGTGGAACCTTTAATTAGCACCAAAAGGTGCCTCCTACTAGCCCTATAAGAGGGCACAAGAGACCTCCCTCCACTGTGTAAATTATAAAGTAACAGGAAACAAGCTTCTAGGGAGGGAAGCCTTGTGCTGCTGTCTGGACTAAGGGAATACAGATTGACATTACAATCAACGATTCCCCTTACGTCCGACAGCAGCACAATATGGGGAGATAGCAAGTAATTCCCCTAGGGAGGGTTTCCTCGCCTTACAACATCAAGGACTGACTGACCAAAGGCAGTTGTCTGGAAACTGCGGATGTCCAATGATAATGTTTAACAAAAGGTCAACTGAGATGACTATGATGCAGCCGCACAAATCTGGTCCAATGGTAAGGACCAATACTCAGCCAAAGAAGTCGACAACCCAGGTCGAGTGGCCGTAGAAAGACTGGAGGGAATAACTCCTGAATAAGAAAGGAAGACTTAATTGTCTCCTTGATCCATGTGGATAGAGTAGGCTTGGAAGCCTTGAGGCCTCTGTTTTTACACTGCATATCAATTAGTAGGCTTTCGGCCTTCTTAAGCGGTTGAGTGTGGAATAGGTAAATCCACAGACACCTTACCACATCTAAGGTGTTGAGCTTTTCTTCCTCCTCAGAGGTTGGAGAGGGGAAAAACACAGGTAACGAAATTAGCTGATTGCTATTATAGTATGAGGGGACCTTAGGGATAAACCCAGGCAAACCTAAGGTGCACCCTATCTGCAAAAACAAAATGTACGGTTCTCTAGAAGAGAGGGCCTGGAGTACCCCTACTCTTTGGCGGATATAATAGCCAACAAAAAAGTGGTTTGTAGGCTAAATATTTTATCCCCGTAGTCTCCAAGGGTCCAAATGGAGGACCGCACAGGCCTGTAATGACTACCGCAAGGTCCCACTGGGGATGATACTGAGGGCTTTAGCCTTATTGCCCCTTTAAGGAACCTTGCAACCAGAGGATCCTGAGACAGACGTCTGTTCAAATGAGCGGAGAGGGCCGCAATCTGCACTTTCAAAATGGCAGGGGCAAGGCCCTTATCCAAACCGTCCTGAAGAAAATATCAGCCGTTGAAGGTTCTAGATTATTAATACCCTTCTTGGAGCACCACGCCCTGAAAATCTTGGCTGTCCTCTGGTAGTTCTTATTGGTAGATTCTGCTCTTGCAGAATAAAGGGTCTTCAGGACGGCCTCTGTCAGTCCTCTATCCTGCTGTAGGGACTGCTCAACCTCCAGGCTGTCAGGTTGAATCTCCAGAGATCCTGGCACTTCAGAGATCCTTGGGAAACCAGGTTCTGGATGGGGGGGGGAAGCCTCCAATATATCCCTCGACTCATCTCCATGAGTTGGGAAAAACCAAGCTCTTTTTGGCCAGAATGGAATGATGGCTATCACAGAGACTTTGTCCTGTCTGATTTTCATTAATACCTTTGGTATTATTGGAATTGGAGGGAAGATGTATGCCAGCCTGGACCTCCAAGGGATGGACAGGGCATCCACTGCCAAGGGATTGTCCTCCTGGTAAAGGGAACAGAACTTCTCCACCTTGGCGTTGAGTCAGGTTGCCATGAGGTCTATTTCTGGAAGACCCCTGTTCAGGGTAATCTGATGAAAGACTTCTGGATTGAGTGACCATTCTCCTGATACGGCATAACCCTGACTCAACCGATCCGCTACTATGTTCAGGGAGCCCTTGATGTGAACTGCGGATAAATGGGTTAGATTTTTCTCTGCCCATGTAAATATCAGTTCTGCCTCCCTAAGGAGGGTTGGTGATCTGGTGCCTCCCTGTCTGTTCACGTACAGCACTGTGGTCATGTTGTCTGACCGGATTTTGACTGCTCTTCCCTGGGAAGAGGCAAGCAATAGAGTAAGGCACGATATACGGCTCTGAGCTCCTTCCAGTTGGACGAGGTCCTTTTTTCAGGAGCGCTCCAGACTCCCTTTATGGAGTTTTCGTCCAATGGGCTCCCCATCCCGAGAGGGATGCATCTGTAGTCAACAGGGTCCAAGAAGGTTGGACCGTGGACCTTCCGTCTTTCAGGTGCAACCACCACTTGAGGGAAAAAGACGGGTCCTGGGGGAGAGTCGAATCTTCTTGCTGAATGTAAGAAGGGAGCGATCCCAAGCCTCTAGTAACTCCTTCTGGAGGGGACGTAAGTGCCACAAGGCCCATGGGACTGCCTCCACTGCGGAAGACATCAAGCCCAGGATCTTCATCAATGTTCTGATGGAGGCTATCGGCTTTTTGAAGAGGTGCCGGACTGCCGCAACCAGCTTCTCCTTCCTTGCTGGTGTCAAGGAGATTTGCAGGCGGACTCAATCTAGGAAGTAGTTTTCTCAGAGGAACTTCCTTCGAGTTGAAGGGATCGTTTTTGACTTCTCCCAATTTATAAGCCATCACAGACTCTGAAGGCTGTCTGTAGGTACTGGAGCAGAACAGACTCTGACTAGGCCTTTATCAACCAGTCGTCTAGATAAGGCACCAAGAATATCCCCTGAAGCCTGAGGGCGGCCGTTATGGGGGCCACTACCTTTGTAAAGGTGTGGGAAGCAGAGGAGATCCCGAAGGGTAGTGCTGTGAATTGAAAGTTCTTCCTGTGGCCGGAAACTACTACGGCAATCCTTAGAAAAAAACCTTCTGTGTGGAGGTAAATAGAAATATGCAAATAGGCGTCTTTTATATCCAAAGTCACAAAAAACATCGCCTTAGAGGAGAAAGGTGATGACAGACTTTATGGTTTTCCTATGGAAGCGCTTCCTTTTGATGAAGCGGTTGAGGTACCTTAAGTCTATGATCATTCTCCACTTGTCTGCCGGTTTTGGCACCAGGAAGACGGGAGAATAGACACTGGATCCTTCTTCTAGAGAAGGGACTTCCACCAGGGCTCCCTTGTGAATGTACTCTCGGATGAAGCATTCCAGGGAGGCTGCGAGTTAACACAAACCGATCCTGAGGAGGACGGAGGAACTTCATTGCATAACCTCTTTGGATTACCTACCGGACCCATGGGTCTCGAATTTTTTCCTGCCCGCAATTGAGAAAGTGGGAGACACGACCTCCGACAGGAATCTCGGCCACAGGAAAACTGCTTCTGATGTCAAAAGCTAGGCTTGACTTTTTTATCATCAGACTTCGGAATCTCCGGCCGGCGCCTCTAGAGGAATAACTAGAGCCTCTCTGGACTGCCTTCCACGACGAGGCGGATAGCCTCTACCACGGCCAGAGCCAGACCTACCTCTGAAGGCCTGGGGTAAAGGTTTACCCTTCTTGTCGGCCAAGCCCTCTAGGATCTCGTCTAGGGCACAGCCAAAGACTCTACCTGGCTCAAAGGGTAATGCGCACAAATTATACTTTGAGGGGAACACAGCTCTCCAAGGTTTTAACCATAGAGGTCTTCCTGCTGCAGTGTTCTTGGTAAGTGCCAGGGATTTGGCCGCCAGCCTTAATTGATGGAGGGAGGCTTCCGTTAAATATTCAGCTGCAAGGGTAACTGAGCCTAGAAACCCTAACAGCTTGGTCACTTTTGAGGTGGACCAGGTCAGTACATAATTTGGCTAACACTTCACAGGACGCAACCGCACAGCGGTCTTGGGCGAGGCAGCTGAATAAGCCTTCTTGAAGGTATTGTCGAAGCGCCTGCCATGGCGTCGTGCTGATTTGCTCCATCATCTGATGGTACCTTAGTGCGGCAGGACAGTTTAGCCACCGCCATATCCACCTTGGGAGGAGGACCCCATTGATCCCATTGAGCAACTGGGAATAAAGCGCTGAACCTCCTAGGAACCACAAGAGGTTTTTCAGGACTTCTCCACTCTGAGGACATAAATTTTTGTAATGTCTGGTCCACTTGGAAGACCCTAGGCCCTCTATAGGTGGACGCGGAGGCTTCCCTGTCAACATCACGATCCTTAGACCGGATGGACTTCAGCAGCTGGCTTAATTTTTCGAGTGGAAGCATGGCCTGCTGGGATCTTCAGTGGAATCGTCAGATGAGAGTGTCTCGTCCACTATCTGATAATCTTCATCAGAGATCCGTAAGGAAGATTGTGTCTCAATCTGCGGTCTCTTGGCAATCTGGGCGATGGAAGAACGAATCTCCTTTAAGAGACTCCTCATAAAGTCCTTTACCCAAGTAACAACCTCTTATAGAAGGTACTTCCGGCAGGGTCCGCGACACTGGTGACAGCGGGTAAAATCATAGCCGTCAGGTAAAGGGGTATTGCAATCCAAACACATTAGGTGTTTCAAGTTTAGAGGAATTTTTCCTCCTAAGCGCATCGCCACTACGTGCTGCAGAAGACGACATCCGAAACATCAAACAGCCACGTGACACTGAAACAGGGAAGATCGCCAAGCATCGCACAAAAACCCAAGGGGTACCTCTTTTTTTTTTTTTTTTTTTTGAATCGGACACTTGAAGAGAGAAAAAAACCGTCAGAAAAAAAAACAGCCACCGCAACCCGCAGCAGAGGAGCTAGAAACCACTCACTCAACAAATAAAGGACTGCATTCAGACCTTTTAAATGTAATCCAGCAGCGAGGGGAGGAAGCCAACAAAGAAACATTTATACAGCACCAAAACAAGTACAACGCCATACTGGAACATAGAGGAGCATAAGCCTAAGCCAGAGGCTCAAAATACAAGCAGCAAAAATCAATTCTATATTTTGCCTTTAAATTTTAAATTTCCAAACTTACCGCACTTTTTCCGAGAAAACCGGAAGTAGGGGCGCGGTGGTGCGCAAAGGCTTCCTTCCCCTGGGGACACGGAACTGGAGAAAAGTTCCGGCCGAGGAGGTTCCCCGCTTACTTCCGGGATCGCGCTGCCTGCAGATGGATGCCGGATAACGCTGCGCTGCGGTGCGAAGGCCCGAAGGACCGGAGGTTTTTTCTTTGGGACCGAGGTACCCCAAGAAGGTAAGCCAGGAGTAACTAAAACCCCTAGCAACGGGAGGTCACAAGAGACCTCCGTCCACCTGTTCCACACAGGACAGAAAAAAACACAGTGGAGGGAGGTCTCTTGTGCCCTCTTATAGGGCTAGTAGGAGGCACCTTTTGGTGCTAATTAAAGGTTCCACCTGTCCTAAACAACACACAGGGGCAGAGATACCCCATATTGTGCTGCTGTCGGACGTAAGGGGAATATACCTATTCATATCATATAGATGTGAAATAAACTGAAGTGTACATGGCTGCCAACTATGCTGAATTAAAATATAGGTCAAGATTATAACTGGAGTTGAAGAAGCTCCAGCTCAAGACCCTAGCTGGTGAGAGGTACAATAACTATGAGTCCCCTGTGTCCATTGATATCTACTAATATCAAAGTAGCACACAATTGTTCTGCTGTTTGGGATAATAGGAAAGTGTTCCTATAGCTATACTATATTGCCCTTAAGCAGACAAGCATATAGATAGATCCTCTTACTGTACATCTCCATACCTGTACCCTATACATGCAATTGTTAATATATGTTTATCATGGCACCCTATGCCCTAAAGATAAAGGAAATGCTAGGTAACAAATGCTTCTGTAGTAAGCCCTCTTGCCATTCATTAAAGGGGTACTTCAGAACATTGGGTGAATTTATTATGAAATGGGCATGTTTCCGTAATGAGCCCCTGTAGTAAATTAAGCACATGCTGTAAATCAGTTAACACAGATTCCTAGGGTACCTTTTAATTGTGAGCCAATGTGCCAATACTGAGAAATTCGGCTTTTTATAAATATGCAAATGAATTTCCAAGTGCTACTTGAGGCATTTCTTCAGATTCAAGTGCGCTTCTGATTTCAGCTAAGGCTGCCTGGAGCAACTGATGGATGTGGGGAATCCCACCCATCTGATACTGATGACCTATCCTGAGCATAGGACAAGAAAACACCTTGATTTTCACTGAAAAAGGAGGAAGTGGTCAGATAGACTAAAAAATAACCTTTATTTAAGTATATGATAAAAACTAAGGGAACCCTGAATAAATAAGTATAAACAAACTTGCAATAACTAGTATCAGGGAAAAATTTTTGCATCCAGATATTGATGGATAGCAAAAAATGTGGGACAGATATACTAGAGCTGCGTGCCCAAAAAAAACACATCTACGTTACTGTGTGTGTGAATTTGGATGATTCATATATCATACCTCCCAACCATCCCGGATTCTGCGGAACAGTCCCGGTTTGTGGATGCTGTGCCACGGTCCCAGTCGGTGGGAGGTATGTCCCAGATTCAACTCATCTGCGTCTGAAGAGGACGCAGATGAGTTGAATACAGTGGTGAAGCAGTGTTCCCTGTGTGTTCCGGCTCCGGGAGCTGTAGGCGCGATGTGATGATGTCACTCACATCGCGCCTGCAGCTCCCTTAACACTCTGGAACAAGAGACTGCAGACTGCGCAGTAGGGTAGAGAGCTAAGTATCAGTGTTTTTATGTTAAACTTTGGCAGATGAAGAAGGACATTAAACTGTGGGGGCAGATAGAGGGGGGACATTAAACTGTGAGGGTAGATGGAAGGTGGACAATAAACTGGGATATGATGGGGATATTAAACTGGGGGGGCATATGAAGAAGGACATTAAAGTGAGGGCAGATGGAGAGAGAATTAAACTGGGGGCATTAATCTAGGGGCAACTGGAGTAGGACATTAAACCCGGGGCGGGGGTTCCTGGAGGAGGACATTAAAATGTGGACAACTGGAGGAGGACTTTAAACTGGGGGCAGCTGGAGGGGGACATTAATGTCTACCATGTTTTTTTACTTCTCTTATTTTATTTAGCAATACAAAAAATTATCAAAACATTTTTGCCACATAATATAATATAACATAATATATGTATCCCAGATCCACCTTTCCACGGTGCTAGAGGGAAAAGAAAACTATCAAAAGGCAGCCTAGTAAAAAAAAAACAAAAAAAAAAAAAACCTCGAGTAGCAAAGCTCTTCTCAGGAGACAACTGATCAACCCAGCATTTACATTTGTTAGAACATAGAGCCCTAATTAAGGGGGCCCCATCACGCAATCAAAGATAGCTGGGGGTATCTCTTTTTGGGGGGGCACCTTTCTATAGTTCACTTCAGGCAGCAGAGATGACAGATTCACCCTTGGTTATCTGGTGTCACAAGTGATGCTCTGGATAATAAAACAGCTTCCATATGAAAGCATGGAATCAATTCTGGCACAGTTTTTCTCTGAGAATCAAAACTGGACATATGAAATCTTTCCATGACATCTATTTTCAAGGGATCCATTAAGCTCACAACACAACCTAGTCTTTATTCTCCACATTTGCCCTGTTTGGAACTCACTGATGCAAGCCCTTATGTCTATATCCTGTTTTACTCCAGGTTCTTGAGCTTCTACACTGCTCAGTGAACTTAGACGTAAAGAAAACATATGCAGAAACCATATGAGCCTTTCCATGATTGCTCCACTGTTACTTGTAAAGTATGTGCTAGCTGCACAGATATCTCACAGCTCATTTCTGTTTTCACATAAAGTCTCCTTGACTGCTCGCCTTGCAAGCCTGAAGATGGAAGAGAAATAGGTTATTACTGCTGGCTGCTCAAATGTTGACATTGAAAAGTTATCAGCAAAAAAATGACCATAAGCACTTTATAGACACAATAACAGCCAAAATAAATGTGTAATTTTCTTTCTCATATACAAAGCCAGTAATATATCAGTGGAAAGATATTGTTGTGGTGTGCTTAGATTGCAGATTGGTTTTTACATGCCTTGTTTGTTACTTGAACCGTAAATTTCTTAGAAAAAATTCTAGATGATGAGGAGTGTCAAGTGATGCTGAATATAAAATAGACTACAATATACCATCTGACTGTAGAGTTAACTTTCCAGAACTTCCATATGAAAATTCCCCTACTCTCATGGTTATTGGGGTTTTTCCACTGTTATATATTCATTGGATTGTGCATCAAAATGACTCATGGGCAAAATCAGTGCTGTACATAACCAGTAAATGCATCACCTATGTTTAATGCTCATGTCTCATCTCATTACTACAGCCTAGATATGCTGCTTCATTAACAATGTGGCCCTGAAAAAGCTTGCACTGCAAAATCTCCTTTCTGCTTCACAGTAAAAGCTAGAAACACAAATGCATTTTTTCTGGTAATTTTAATGCTGTTTTTAAATCCAAACACAGCAGTGAATGCAAAAGGGAGAAGACATATCAGTCTTTCCTTTATACATTTCCTTTTTATGGATCTGACGTTTAGCTTTGGGCTAATGCCCCACATACCGAGCCAAGGCCAAAAAGTGCTGCGGAAAAGATCGAAGCGGAAACATATAGCAGTTTTTTTCCGCAGCACTTTTCACAAAAAGAGGTAAACTCTGCAGACTTCTGTCCCTATTATACCTATATGAAAAACCCTAGCATTTCCGTAGGTATAATTGACATGCTGCGATATACAAAAAAAGCAACAGTTTTTGAAATCGCAGCATTTCCACTGTGAATAATTTTCTTCTATGTGTATATGGGATTAACCATCCACTTTGCAGGTACTGTAAAACACCACGGCCAAATCACTGTTTTTTTACAACGTGGGGCCCTGGCCTTAAAGAGCACAAAAAAAAACCTGCAAGAGTGATCCCAGTCTAAAGCCCCTTGCAGATGACCGTGGGTGAGATCAGTGTGCTATCTGTGTTTTTCCCGGATAGCACACTGACCCATTCATTTCTATGGGCTCATGCACACGACCGTGATTTCCACGGATCAGTGTGCGGGCCATGAGTGTGCACCGCAAAATATAGAGCAAGTCCTATTCTGTTCAGTGTTTGCGGAATGGACTCGCCCATAGATGCCTATGGGAGACTAAAAACCACGGACAGCACGCTGATGTACTCCATGTGTCATTAGTGTGCCGTCCTTATTTGCGGACAAGCTAGGGACATCATTATATGTCTCCTGTGTTTTTTGTTTTTTTTTGCAGATCTGCAAACTAGGATCACACACTGATTACACACTGATGACACACTGTCCGTTTTTGCAGACATAAATCACTGGTGCTGAAGACACACTGATAACACACGGTCCGCAAAAAAGGAATACTGATTACTGGTTTACAGACCGCAAAATACACACGGTTGTCTGCAACTAGGCTTAGGCTGAGACTACATGTTGCAGAAAAACTTTCACTGCGTTTTTAGAGCCAAAGCCAGGGTTTAGCAGAATGGAGAAGTATAAGTGCTTTCATTATATTTCCCATTCCTTACAAAGCCACTCTTAGCAAAATCTGCAAGAAAAGACACAACTTTTCCACTAGAAGCATAACTTGAAGCTCATACAACCTACCTTGTGCCATTTAGAATAGTGGTATATTTTATGTTGCAAAGAGACTTATGGGGCCCCCTCAGTGTCCAGGCCACTGTAGTGTCTACTACTACCTTAGTACCCCCAATTGCTACAACCCTGCTTTCTGCAACATGTGGCATCAGCCTTAAAGGGATTTTCCAGGATATACAGATTTGATCAAGAAGGCTGGGTGTTAAAAAAAAACAGAAAAAAAAACAAACAAACTCACCTTTCCCCGGAGCTCTGGTATCTCCCATCCAAGGTCTGGTCCTGCTGCTCCTGGGGTCTTCTTCCAGGGGAAGTTCTTGCCTCACGTGACCATTGAGGCCAATCAGTGGACTTTTGTTAGGCCACTAAGGCTGCTGATTGACCTTCCACCGGAAGAAGACCCCAGGAGCAGCAGAACTGGAGCACGTAGGAGACACCACAATACTGGGGACAGGTGAGTATGGGATTTTTTTTTTTTTTTTTTTACACCTGGCCTATTTGATCAAATCTGTATATCCTGGACAACCATTTGTGAAAGTGAGATAAATCCTTATTCCTTATATTTCATCTCATATTTTCACAGCTCTTTGTATAAAATAGTATAGCCATATATTTGCAACTTTAGGTACATATCCCTAACCTAATCCTATGGGAAGATTATATAGAAAGTAGAGAAATCAAATGAAAAGTTTCTAACATTTGTAGATGACTGTAACTTATTCATAAGATATATATTATTCCAATTTTCATTAATTAACTGCTTTCTGCACTTTTTCAATTTTTATCTATTTTTGTAATTCCAAATATGTGTATATTTGAGTAGGAAGATCCATTTTTTTAGTTACACAAACATGGTACATAAGAATGTCTGCTGGACATTCTAAAGTCAAAAAGTTTTAAACTAAAGCAAGTCCAAATAACGTGGTAGTTGTGTCCACATGTAAGTTGAATCAAATAATTGGTATTGCTCAATAACTCATGTTAACCCCTTAAAGGGGTTTTCCGGAATTAAATTATTTAAAAAAAAAAAAGGTTTGTTAGTTCTATTAATGGGTTAATAAGTGCACCAAATACCTTTAGCAGTGTTTTGAGTGATTTCTGGCTTTCTCTGTGAGCTCCTGGCATCTTCTGCATTTGTTTACATGGTGTAGCTTCCTGTGCTTTTATCCTACAACTACCATAATACTTTGTTACCTCCCCCCTCCCTCTCTCACTCCCCCCCTCCCTGTCTCCCTAGCTAGCCCGCCCACTACTTGCCCTTCCTAACTAATTAACTCAGCCCTCCCTCCCCGCCCCACCACATCATACTTAACTGTCTTCCTGTCTCCTTCTCTTCTCGATGTGTGCCTGGAGCGGAGGCGATGCTGGCTCTGCGCTGCAGGCCTCACACGCTGCCTGGAGCCGGGCCTGACGTCACTTCCGGAAGTGACGTCATAGCTCAGCTCGGGATCGGAAGCAAGAGAAGCTGGGTAAGTATTGTGTGCCAGCTTCCCAGGCGCTATTGTGCGTGCATGGGAAACTGGCACACAGAAAGAAGAGGAGGCGGCCTTCCCTGGATGACACGTCGGATCCAGAGGAAAAGAAAAGTACAATGGGGCTGGGGGGGGGATATTGGGGGGAAAGGCCTTTAAACTGACGTTATGGGTCAGGATCTGTATTAGACCAAAGACAGAAAGCAGAAAGGAAAAAAAAAATAATATATGTGGGTCACATGACCTATATATATTGCTGAAAAACTATATAGTATTGAAAATAAAGATATATTAAAAAGTTAGAGGGGGGAGCATGGGGGACTTAGTCAGAGATTGTTCATTTATCCTGGACAACCCCTTTAAGGGCAAGGCCTAGTTTTCTATTCAAAGCGTTCCTCCAATTACAAAAAAACTTTTCAGAAATGAATAACACATGAATACATGTAAGGCAGGCACCCACCCACCTCTGATGTAATAGTACGTCATGGAGCAGAAAACAGTTAATGCATGTAACTTTTTTCTACACCAATAAAAATAATACTGCTTAAAAAATGCAAATCACCTGTGTGGCATTAACACAGAACATAGATGTGTAATAGTATCCTAAGACTAGGGCTATATGATGACTTGGCCAACTAAAGATTACTGTGTTGCCTTGCGACTTTTTCACCAATGTAAATAAATGGAATCACATTGGGACACTAAGGGTGCCACGACTGCCACTTCTAGTCACAAAAAAGTGGGTGTTCCCTACTGCTCAGTGATGTTGCTGAGCAGTAAAGCCAACTCCCCTGACAGTACAGTGATATCAGTATCAGAAACCAACGGCACCAATATCTCTGCAATAAGGAAGATACCAATAAATTGAAATTGCAATGAATTCAGTACATCAACAGCTTTGTCTTGGAGGACATTAAAGATCTTCTTTAAGCAAAAATACCACAAGTAAATATGCAGCATATACAAGCAATTGCACAAAGGAAATGCACAAAAGTAAATTTGAAGCATGTATCATTAAGTATAGGTGTTACATGGAAGCCATTCATGGCACTGAATATTTATCACTGAGTTGGAAATGGATTTATATTCCTCCAAATGTAAATTTAGTTTTTCATCATATATATGTAAATACTTAACATGCATGCATTTTCATTTTATCATGGCAGTGGTATGCATTATATAAAGGTCATCCAACAGAGAAGGCCGTGTGTGCCGAGCAATGCTTACATATAATCTTATTATAATATGAATTATAATTAAGAATGAATTCTCTTTGAAGATCAGTGACCATATCATTCTTACATACATTCAGCCATCTGAAAAAGGAATGTCATTAGGTGAAATCACACAAAGTAATATGTCAGCTATAAGAATCAATACTTCACATACTAACAATATCTTCAGTTGTTTTTTTTAGCCGCTCCAGTATTTAATTTCAAATGTTACATTGTAATAAGTAGGATTATAAAAAAATGCATGGGTTTGTTACATTTTCATTGCATTTTATTTAATTCATTCATAGAAGCAGTTCTGGGAATAGTTCAGGGAAAAATCAAAACAAAAGCTGCAATTTTCCAGCATTGGTAATGCCAAAGAGAAGCGTGTTGACCTGTAATAGCACTTTCTGTATGTCACTGTTTATCTTATAACAAAAAGCTAAAATAACAAAATCTTACATGTAGGTAGAATTTATCATCACAGTTAAAGTACTCATATTTATGAACAATAAATAAGAGTTCCCTATAGCAACAAAAATGTAAAAGGAAACAAGTTTCTAGGGATGTCAGGACTAAGGGAATACAGATTGACATTACAATCAACGATTCCCCTTACGTCCGACAGCAGCACAATATGGGGAGATAGCAAGTAATTCCCCTAGGGAGGGTTTCCTCGCCTTACAACATCAAGGACTGTCTGACCAAAGGCAGTTGTCTGGGAACTGCGGACGTCTAAACGATAATGTTTAACAAAGGTCAACTGAGATGACCATGATGCAGCCGCACAAATCTGGTCCAATGGTAAGGACCGGTACTCAGCCCAAGAAGTCGACACAGCCCTGGTCGAGTGGCCGTAGAAAGACTGGAGGGAGTAACTCCTGAATAAGAAAGGAAGACTTAATTGTCTCCTTGATCCATGTGGATAGAGTAGGCTTGGAAGCCTTGAGGTCTTTGTTTTTACCCTGCATGTTAATTAGTAGGTTTTCGGCCTTCCTAAGCGGTTGAATGCGGGATAGGTAAATCTGGTGTGGAGCTTTTCTTCCTCCTCAGAGGTTGGAGTGGGGAAAAACACAGGTAACGAAATTAGCTGATTCCTATTATAGCATGAGGGGACCTTAGGGTTAAACCCAGGCAAAAACCTAAGGTGCACCTTATCTGCAAAAACAAAATGTACGGTTCTCTAGAAGAGAGGGCCTGGAGTTCCTCTACTCTTTTGGCAGATATAATAGCCAGCAAAAAAGTGGTTTTGTAGGCTAAATATTTTAGCTCCGTAGTCTCCAAGGGTTCAAATGGAGGACCGCACAGGCCTGCAAGGACTACCGCAAGGTCCCACTGGGAAACTGGAGATGATACCGAGGCTTTAGCCTCATTGCCCCTTTAAGGAACCTTGCAACCAGAGGATCCTGAGACAGACGTCTGTTCAAATGAGTGGAGAGGGCCGCAATCTGCACTTACAAAGTGGCAGGGGTTAAGGCCCTTATCCAAACCGTCCTGAAGAAATTTTAAAATATCAGCCGTAGAAGGTTCTAGATTATTATTACCCTTCTTGGAGCACCACCACCATGAAAATCTTGGCTGTCCTCTGGTAGTTCTTATTGGCAGAGTCTGCTCTTGCAGAAGAAAGGGTCTTCAGGACGACCTCTTACAGTCCTCTATCCTGCTGTAGGGACTGCTCAACCTCCAGGCTGTCAGGTTGAATCTCCAGAGATCCTGGCACTTCAGAGATCCTTGGGAAAACCAGCTTCTGGATGGGGGGAAGCCTCCAATATATCCCTCGACTCATCTCCATGAGTTGGGAAAACCAAGCTCTTTTTGGCCAGAATGGAATGATGGCTATCACAGAGACTTGGTCCTGTATGATTTTCATCAATACCTTCGGTATCATTGGAATTGGAGGGAAGATGTATGCCAGCCTGGACCTCCAAGGGATGGACAGGGCATCCACTGCCAAGGGATTGTCCTCCTGGTAAAGGGAACAGAACGTCTCCACCTTGGCGTTGAGTCGGGTTGCCATGTGGTCTATTTCTGGAAGACCCCAATTCAGGGTAATCTGATGAAAGACTTCTGGATTGAGTGACCATTCTCCTGATACGGCATGACCCCGACTCAACCGATCCGCTACTATGTTCAGGGAGCCCTTGATGTGAACTGCGGATAAATGGGTTAGATTTTTCTCTGCCCATGTAAATATCAGATCTGCCTCCCTGAGGAGGGTTGGTGATCTGGTGCCTCCCTGTCTGTTTACGTACAGCACTGTGGTCATGTTGTCTGACTGGATCTTTGACTGTTCTTCCCTTGAGAAGAGGCGAGAAATTGAGTAAGGCACGATATACAGCTCTGAGCTCCTTCCAGTTTTACGAGGTCCTTCTTTCTGGAGCACTCCAGACTCCCTTTATGGAGTTTTCGTCCAAATGGGCTCCCCATCCTGTGAGGGATGCATCTGTAGTCAACAGGGTCCAAGGAGGTTGGACCATGGACCTTCCGTCTTTCAGGTGTAACCACCACTTGAGGGAAAAACGGGTCCTGGGGGAGAGTCAAATCTTCTTGCTGAGTGTAAGAAGGGTGCGATCCCAAGCCTCTAGTAATTCTCTCTGGAGGGGACGTAAGTGCCACAAGGCCCATGGGACTGCCTCCACTGAGGAAGACATCAAGCCCAGGATCTTCATCAATGTTCTGATGGAGGCTATCGGCTTTTTGAAGAGGTGCCGGACTGCCACGACCAGCTTCTCCTTCCTTGCTGGTGTCAAGGAGATTTGCAGGCGGACTGAATCTAGGAAGTAGCGGAGGAACTTCCTTCGGGTTGAAGGGATCGTTTTTGACTTCTCCCAGTTTATAAGCCATCCCAAACTCTGAAGCAGGGAAACGGCTGTCTGTAGGTACTGGAGCAGAACAGACTCTGACTGGGCCTTTATCAACCAGTCATCTAGATAAGGCACCAAGAATATCCCCTGAAGCCTGAGGGCGGCTGTTATGGGGGCCACTACCTTTGTAAAGGTGTGGGGAGCAGAGGAGATCCCGAAGGGTAGTACAGTGAATTGAAAGAGCTTCCTGTGGCCGGAAACTACTACGGCAATCCTTAGAAACCTTCTGTGTGGAGGTAAATAGGAATATGCAAATAGGCGTCTTTTATATCCAAAGTAACAAAAAACATCGCCTTGGAGGAGAAAGGTGGTGACAGACTTTATGGTTTCCATACGGAAGAGCTTCTTTTTGATGAAGCGGTTGAGGTACCTTAAGTCTATGATCATTCTCCACTTGTCTGCCGGTTTTGGCACCAGGAAGACGGGAGAATAGACACTGGATCCTTCTTCTACAGAAGGGACTTCCACCAGGGCAACCTTGTGAATGTACTCTCGGATGGAGCATTCCAATGTAGTCTGCTGCATTGTAGGGAGGCTGCGAGTTAACACAAACCGATCCTGAGGAGGATGGAGGAACTCGATTGCATATCCTCTTTGGATTACCTACCGGACCCATGGGTCTCGAATTTTTTCCTGCCAGCAGTTGAGAAAGTGGGAGAGACGACCTCCGACAGGAATCTCGGCCACAGGAAGACTGCTTCTGATGTCAAAAGCTAGGCTTCTCTTTTTTATCATCAGACTTCGGGAATCTCCGGCCGGCGCCTCTAGAGGAATATCTAGAGCCTCTCTGGGACTGCCGTCCACGACGAGGCGGATAGCCTCTACTACGGCCAGAGTCAGACCTACCTCTAAAGGCCTGGGGTAAAGTTTTACCCTTCCTGTCGGCCAAGCCTTCTAGGATCTCATCTAGGGCACTGCCAAAGACTCTACCTGGCTCAAAGGGCAATGCGCACAAATTATATTTTGAGGGGAAATCAGCTCTCCAGGGTTTTAACCATAGAGGTGTTCCTGCTGCAGTGGTAAGTGCCATGGATTTGGCCGCCAGCCTTAATTGATGGTGGGAGGCTTCCGCTAAATATTCAGCTGCCAGGGAAACCGACCCTAGAAACCCTAGCAGCTTGTGTCTGGAGACTCCAGAGTCGATGTCCCTTTCGAGGTGGACTAGGTCAGTGCATAATTTGGCTAACACTTCACAACCGCCACAGTGGTCTGGGCCGAAGCAGCTGAATAAGCCTTCTTGAGGGTACTGTCGATGCGCCTGTCCATGGCGTTGTGCAAATTTGCTCCGTCATCTGATGGTACCATAGTGCGGTGGGAAAATTTGGCCACCGCCATAACCACCTTGGGAGGAGGACCCCATTGATCCCATTGAGCAACTGGGAATAAAGTGCTGAATTTCCTAGGAACCACAAGAGGTTTTTCAGGACATCTCCACTCTGAGGACATTAATTTTTGTCATTTCTGGTCCACTTGGAAGACCCTAGGCCCTCTATAGGTGGACGTGGAGGCTTCCCCGTCAACATCACGATCCTTTGACCGGATGGACTTCAGCAGCCAGCTTAATTTTTCGAGTGGGAAGCACAGCCTGCTGGGATCTTCAGTGGAATCGTCAGATGAGAGTGTCTTGTCCACTATCTGATAATCTTCATCAGAGATCCGTAAGGAAGATTGTGTCTCAACCTGCGGTCTCTTGGCAATCTGGGCGATGGAAGAATGGATCTCCTTAAGAGACTCCTCCATATAGTCCATAAATGTTTTTACACAAACGCGCAAAGCTTGGGAAATAAACAGGGAGAATTAGAGCTGATAATACAGAAGGAAAAATATGATGTCATTGGTATTACAGAAACTTGGTGGAACGATAAGCATGATTGGAATATACAGATGGAAGGATACAACTTATTCAAAAAAAATAGAACTAATAAAAGAGGGGGAGGAGTTGCATTGTATGTTAAAAAGATCACAAATTTCACGGAAATCACAGTTTTACAAAATGATAACTTATTGGAAAATATTTGGGTAACAATTCAGGGGAAAAACAATGATAAGGACATCATAATAGGTGTTTATTATAGACCACCAGGACAGACAGAAGACATGGATGAGATTTTGTCACAGCAAATGACCACGCTTTCGAAGAAATTTGAAATTGTTATCATGGGAGACTTTAATTACCCAGATATTCATTGGGAAACTCACACAGCTACGAGTAAAAGCTCTATCAAATTTTTATCCTCTCTAGCAGACAACTTCATTGCCCACTTAGTAGAAAAAAACACGAGAGGAACATCCATTCTGGACCTAGTTTTAACTAACAAGGAGGACATGGTTAAGGAATTAAGGGACATTGGGATTCAGCGACCATGCTATACTCGAGTTTGGGGTTATAAGAAGAAGAAGACCTGAGAAGACAAAGACTAGAAGGCTCAATTTTAGTAGGGCAGATTTTAGGGGCCTAAAGGTAAGGGTTAGTAGAATTCCATGGTGAAAAATACTTACGCACAAAAATGCACATGAGGGGTGGGAAATTTTCCGTAGGGAAATCATTAATGCACAGGAACTAACATTACCTAGAAGCAAGAAAAATGGGAATCACCTAAAAACTCCAGGATGGATGACCAAAAAATTACATAACCTACTAAAAAAGAAAAAGGAAACATACAACAAGTGGAAGATGGGAGCTATATCTAAGGGAGAGTATACAGCAGTTTGCAGACTCTGCAAGATAAGCATTAAAAAAGCTAAGGCTGAATACGAATTGAAGCTTGCAAAAGAAGTTAAGAGTAAGGTAAAAGGTTTTTGGGGATATGTTAAGAGCAAAAGAAAAGTGAAGGAAACCATTGGAGTCCTGAAGAACGAAAAGGGTGAAAAAGTTAAAATGGTGTATCAGCAGGTGGAGTTACTAAATTCATATTTTGTATCCGTCTTCTCCCAAGAAATGGATGGAAATATCAACATTAATGGTGATAGTGATGAGGGGAATGAGGACTCCAAGCTGATTATAAGTGAAGGTTTGGTAAGAGAACATTTAGCTAAGATTAAGGAAACCAAGTCCCCAGGACCGGATGATTTACACCCTAGAGTTTTAAAAGAATTAGCAGAGGAAATAACAGAACCCCTTGCAATAATCTTTAATAAGTCATGGGAAACAGGAGTGGTCCCTCTAGATTGGAAAAGGGCAAATGTGGTCCCCATCTACAAAAAGGGGAATAGGGACGACCCAGGAAATTATAGGCCGGTAAGTCTGACCTCGATAGTAGGAAAAATCTTTGAACAAATCGTTAAAGAACATTTAATTAGGTGCCTGGATGGGAAAGCTTTAATTAATCAGAGCCAGCACGGCTTTATGCCTAATAAATCTTGTCAGACTAATCTTATTTCCTTCTATAATAAAGTCACTGAATGGTTGGACCAGGGGAATGCAGTGGACATAGTATATCTTGACTTTAGTAAGGCCTTTGATAAAGTATCACATAACATTCTTATTGAAAAAATGATCAAGTATGGCTTTGATAAAATATCAGTAAGGTGGGTTCACAATTGGCTAAATGATCGGGCACAACGAGTAATTCTAAATGGCTATACATCAAACTGGAAGAAAGTAAAAAGCGGGGTGCCGCAGCGCTCTGTCCTGGGCCCAGTACTTTTTAATATTTTTATAAATGATCTGGATGATGGGATTAATGGGGAACTAATAAAATTTACAGATGATACAAAGATAGGAGGAACGGCCAACACTAGAGAGGAGAGAGAGTGCATCCAAAAGGACTTAGACACACTGGAACAATGGGCTGAGGTGAACAAAATGGTATTCAACAGGGACAAATGCAAAGTTCTACATCTGGGTAACAGAAATGCAAGAAGCATATATAGTATGGGAGGAATAGTACTAAGTGAGAGTACAGGGGAAAAGGATCTGGGCATAATAATAGATCACAAATTCAACATGAGTCAACAGTGCGGTGCGGTGGCTAAAAAGGCTAATAAAATTCTAGGATGTATCAAGACGAGCATTGAAGCTAGATCAAGAGAGGTAATTATTCCGCTGTACTCTGCCCTGGTCAGACCCCACCTGGAATACTGTGTACAGTTCTGGGCGCCCCATTTTAAGAAAGACATCGATTTATTGGAGCAGGTCCAGAGAAGAGCAACCAAAATGGTGGAAGGTCTACAAACCATGTCCTACGAGGAAAGGCTAAAAGAATTGGGACTGCTTAGTTTGCAGAAGAGAAGGCTAAGGGGAGACTTAATAGCGGTATTTAAATATCTGAAAGGTTGTCACAGTGCAGAGGGATTAACCCTATTCTCATTAGCAGAAGGAAGCACGAGAAGTAATGGGATGAAACTAAGGGGAAGGAGATTCAGATTAGACATTAGGAAAAACTTTCTAACAGTAAGGGTAGTGAGGGAGTGGAATAGGCTGCCACGGGAGGTGGTGAGTTCTTCATCAATTGAAATCTTCAAGCGGAATCTGGATAGGTATATAGCTGGGATGATCTAGGAATTCCTGCTTTTGCAGGGGGTTGGACTCGATGGCCCTTGAGGTCCCTTCCAACTCAAACAAAGAAGAAGAAGAAGAAGTCCTTTATCCAAGTGACAACCTCTCTTATGGAAGGTTCTTCCGGCGGAGGTCCGCGATATTGGCGACAGCGGGTAAAATTATAGCCGTCAGGTAAAGGGGTATTGCAATCCAAACACGTTAGGTGTTCATGTTTAGAGGACTTTTTCCTCCTAAGCCCATCGTCGTTAACTGATGCAGAAGATGACATCTGAAACATCAAACAGCCACGTGACACTGAAGAATGGAAGATTGCCAAGCATCGCATAAGAAGAAAAAACTAAGGGGTACCTTTTTTTTTTTTTTTTTTTTTTTTTTAAATCGGTCTGTTCTGACTCAATAGCTTGGCTGCAAGTGTGAGGTTGTGAGAGTGTCCTGTAGTCTCTATGCTAACCAGCAATTTACACCAAGATATTTATCAGATAGTGTTCAACTCAACTGAGGAGGCGTAGATAAGATTCCAGATGCTTTAATCCAGGTAAATCTTGTAGAACCTCATACAGCAGTAGGTGAAAAATGATGAAATACCAGGAGCTGAGCAGACATGTTGCTTACAAAGAAGTGAAACTAAACTGAGGAACAGAGAGGAGGAGCTACAGCATCACAGCTAAGGATACAGAGAGAGAAAAGGGACAAACTACAAAGACAAACAGTATCACAGATACATGTCAGTGAATTAAACCAAGTCCTGGGACATGACACTCCCCGCCTGAAATCTTTAGATTTCAATGAAAACAAACATTAATGTCCTGAGATGTCCATAAAGTCCTCTTCAAACCTGAAAAACAAAAAAAGAAACATGCACAACAAACAATAATCAACAGTTAGTCCAAATAAACCAATCTTCAGGTCGGGAAGCCGCAATTTGCCAACACCTCCACCGACCCACACTGTAATCCACAAGAACACGGTTTTAGTTCATGGAAGGGAGCTCCCCGCCATGAGCTGTGAATGGTGTCCTTATCTTCCTTTATGTGACGTCTCCTCTTGGAAGAAGAAGCACCAGTTCATTAATTGGGCGGAAGAAAACTCGCACTGAGCCTCCCTTGGTTACCTTGACCTCCACTTTCCGAGTCTTCCCATCATCACTAGGGACAACTTTAGTGATGAGACCCATAGGCCATTCATTCCGATGGACTTCTTTATCCCTTAGAAGGACGAGGTCACCCACCTGGAGATTAGGTTTTGAGGTCTGCCATTTGTGACGGCTCTGTAGCATGTGGAGGTACTCTGTTTTCCAGCGGTGCCAGAACACATTGGACAGGTGTTGAACTTGTTTCCATTGGCATCTGTAAATGTCACTGTGATCTAAGGTACGTGGAGAGGTATCAGCAGTACCAATTTTCTGAGTAAGAAGCGTTGCTGGGGTTAAGATAATTGGAGATTCAGGGTCTGAAGATACTGGGACAAGTGGCCTTGCATTGATTATCGCAGACACTTCAGCAAGAAAGGTTATTAACGTCTCATGGGTAAGCAGTGTCGACTTGTGGTCCATCAACATAGAGTCAAGGATTCTGCGTGTGATCCCAATCATACGTTCCCAGGAACCTCCCATATGGGATGAATGTGGAGGGTTAAACGTCCAAGTGCACCCATTGTTGGATAAGAAGTTGTCTAACTGCAGTTCTTTGCAGGCTCCAACGAAGTTAGTGCCACAGTCAGACCTCAGTTGTTTCTCAGCAGGCAGTGGAGTGTCCCAGTCCATGTTCTCAGTGGTAAGCTGTCTTAGTAGTAGCTTGCCTTGAATGGTGATGGGAGCAATGAAACCAAGAGGATCATAAATGCTGTTCACAACAGATAAAACTCCTCGTTTGATGAAAGGTTTGTCACAAGAAGACACTTGGAATGTGAATGTGTCTTGTTCAGTGTTCCATAGCAATCCTAGGCTGCGTTGCATAGGAGGAGTATCAGAACTGAGATCAAGATCCTTCAAGTTGATTGCATGATCATCAGAGGGAAATGCCTTCATTACCGCCATATTGTTGGAGATGATCTTGTGAAGTCTGAGGTTAGCTACAGACAGCATTTCCTGTGTTCTAGAGAGGAGATCAATCACTTCTTCACATGCAGGTAAGGATTTAAGACCATCATCAACATAGAAGTTCCTCTCAACAAACTGACGAGCATCAGAGCCATACTCTTTCTCACCTTCTTGGGCGGTCCTTCTCAGTCCATAGATCGCTACTGCAGGAGATGGGCTATTGCCAAAGACATGTACCTTCATCCGGTAATCTATGACTTCATTGTTGACATCATTGTCCTTATGCCATAGGAACCTGAGATAGTTTCTGTCATCATCCTTAACAATGAAGCAATGAAACATCTGTTGGATGTCGGCCATCACTGCAACTGGTTCCTGTCTGAAACGGATTAAGACTCCTATGAGGCTGTTGTTTAGGTTAGGACCCGTGAGGAGCAGGTTGTTGAGAGAGACGCCTTCATACTGAGCACTAGAATCGAACACGACCCTGATTTGGTCAGGTTTGCGAGGGTGATACACGCCAAATGATGGAAGGTACCAGCATTCTTCTCCTTCCTTTAATGGAGGTGCAGGTTCTGCATGATCTCTCTCAAATACCTTCTGCATGAAACCTACAAAGTGTTTCTCCATCTCTGGTTTCCTCTTGAGGGTACGTTTTAAAGAGGAAAATCTAGAAACTGCTTGCTTCAGATTGTTTGGTAGTTTTGATCTCGGGGAGCGGAAAGGTAAGGGTGCTACCCAGCTGTTGGAATCATCTTGAATGAATTCCTTGTCCATAAGTTTGAGAAATTCTTTATCAGCTATAGCCGGTGCCAGCTTGTTGTCATCACTTGTTGTATTGAACACTGTTAATCCAAGGATGTCGTCCCCAGGCAGGAAAGTATTCACGTTGTCTCGGTGATTATGCAGCCACTTACTGTTGCTTATCTTCTCTTTCACTTGGTAGTGATGTGGACATGGCTGAAAACAAGTGCTGCGACCGTTTGGTAACATATGCGTCTTAAATGAAGAAATATTGGTGGGCCTTTTCATCCTACCTATGCAGACGTTGCCAATGATAACCCATCCTAGATCGAGGCGCTGGGCAAATGGTGCATCATGTGGTCCATTAATTTGCTGGCGTATTTTGTGCAGTCTGAGAATGTCTCTACCTAGCAGAACTAGAATGTCTGCATTTTTGTCAAGGGATGGTATTTCACTGGCTATAGCCCTTAGATGAGGGTGCTGGAAATCCGCCTCTGGTGTGGGTATCTCTTCTCTGTTTGATGGTATCTGGTTGCACTCAACAAGTGTGGGCAAAGGTATCTCCAAATTGCCCTTGAGAGAAGCTATTACAAGACCACTGGCCCTTCTTCCTGAAACCTCTGATATGCCACTACAAGTACCCAAGGTATACGGATAGGTATCACCCTTTAAGTTAAACAGATCAAAGAGTTCTGACCTTGCAAGTGAGTGGTTGCTCTGGTCATCCAAGATGGCGTACACCCTCAGAGCCCTTTCTGGCTGGCCCTTGGGGTATATATTGACTAGGCATATCCTTGCACAGGACTTGTCACAAAGGTCTTCTCCGCAGACTTCTGTACATGAGGAAGATACTGTGGTAGTATTTGCTGCTTGATCTGTATTCTCCCCGCCATGCTTAGTTGGGGAAGGGGAACCTCTAGGCGGTGTGGCACTAGGCTGGGATGGATGAAGAGCCTGTACATGGTCCTCACTGCCACACTCTATACACTTAATAGCAATTTTACAGTCTCTAGCAACATGTTCAGTAGAGGCACAACATTTGAAACATATCCCTAGTTTCTTTAGAAGCTCTTTACGTTCCTGGATTGGTTTCCTCCTGAAGCCAATACACTTCTTGAGGGGATGAGGCTTCTTGTGAATAGGACACAGACGGTTAGGATTTTCTACCTTTTCGTCTTGGTTGCTGTTGCAACTGCTTTCTTCTGGTGCTGATGTAGGTATAGGAAGAATATCAGTCTTTTTCACCGAAACTGGGCCTCTGCGGTTTCTGTAGTTAGAATGTGAGCTGTCATACTTAATAGGAGGTGAACCAGGAACACTGGGCTCCCCATAGGAAAAGCTTGGGTCATTCTTGGATTCTGCAATGTTCTTGATAAACTCACAGAAGTAGGAAAATGGAGGAAAGGAGACTCTATTCTCAGTTTTGTATCTTGACCCAACTGTGGTCCACCTTTCTTGAATATTATATGGCAACTTGGTGACTATCGGGTTTACCCCACGAGCAGTGTCCAGGTAACTGAGGCCCGGTAGGAGAGTGTCCGCCTTAGCCAGTAGGAGCTCCATGAGTAGGTCACTAAGTTCTTGAAATTTCTGATGATCCTTACCAGATATCTTTGGAAACCCTTGCAACCGTTTGAACAGAGCATTCTCTATTGCTTCAGGACTGCCATAGGTTTTCTCCAGTCTTTCCCAAGCAGCGGTAAGGCCTGCTATGGGGTTGTAAATGTGGACGGATCTGAGTCTTTTAGCACTTTCTGTGGACTGTGGGCCAAGCCACCGGATAAGCAAATCTAATTCTTCAGCTGCAGTAATGCCAAGGTCACTAATTGCAGTTTTGAAGGCACATTTCCAGCCTCTGTAGTTCTCAGGTTGGTCATCGAACCTTGTGAGTCCAGTCTTAGTAAGCTCACGGCGAACCATGTACCTTGCAAACTCTGACATGTCTGTTCTCTCTGACTTTAAATATTGAGTTGCTGGCTGAGTAGCGGTGATTACGTTGTTAGTGGGGTTCTGGTTAACAGAGGTAGGTAGTGTAGGGGCTGCGTAGGCATTCAGCCTAGGAGCTAGCTTAAAGTCCATAGGTTTAGCCACATATGGATGTGAGACTGGACGGTTGTTTGCAGTCTGGTGGTATGGTGTCACATTGGTGTTTACCTGAGTATCAGTATATTGCATTTGCTGAGGTGCAAGGCTTTGGGAATCCATGAAGGAAGAAGAAACTGGATGCTGGACAGGCAGGGCATTGTACTGACCTTGAATGCGGCGTGCTGCAGAAGATACTGTGCCCTGTTGCTCTGGAGAAATGTTGTCCCTGACAGGAACATTTGTGACAAATAGGGATTCACTGCTTTGGCTTAGTACATAGTCTCTTGTGCGCTTGAGGGGATCCTCTGCTTCCACATCACACAAACTGGTGCTGTCGCTTTCACTTCCACTGATGGCTTGTTCTAAAATGCTTAACCTTGCCATGGCTGCAGCGTGCTCATTCTGTTTCTCTAGAGCTTCTAGTTCTGCCCTTTTTTGAGCTGCATTAGCTTCCATTGCTGCTGCATTAGCTTCCATTGCTGCTGCATTAGCTTCCATTGCTGCTTTCTGTTGTGCAAAGGCTGCCTGTATCTTAGTAGCTTCCGCCTCTGCACGTGCTTTTATAAGTTGCTCACTGAGTGTGGAAGATTTTGAGGAACGTGACTTAGATGTACGCTTTGAACGCTTGGTAGACTCAGAAACGTGGGATGCCATTTCCTGCAGTTGCGCAATTCTTGCCTCTGTCCTTAACTTAGTTTCATGTACTAAGCTGTCTCGTTCTGAATTGAGATGCTGGAAGCTTTGCAATTCAACTAAGGAATCGTCTGTATGAAGTTTCCTCAATATGCTTTCATACTCCTCAGCTTTCATTTTATAATGTCCATGCATAGAACAAAGCTGTCGCAGAGCTCCCTCTAGTGGTGATACATGGTATGCAGGCAAGCACATGGCAGATATCTTAGTCTGTATTTCCTGCCACCATTTTGAGAGTTCACAGGAAAGTTCATGCTTTAAACCTTCTAGATTGTCTCTAACCTGTTTAATTGAGCGTCTAGCCTTCTCACTGGGCTGCAGACTGAGGTCCATGCTACCTTGTGCTTCAGGGTGCCCTTCAGCCATGATGCAACACAAACAGGATAAATATAACTTTGCTGGAGTAAGATGGCTGCTTGATAGAATCTTCTATGCTGAGGGGGTCTGAGCTGCAGATGCAACTTATGCAATGCTGATTCCTTCTGGCTTCAGGTAACTTGCTGTGACTGACTGTATGTCAGAAGTTGGTGAACTGTCTTACAGCCGTATCTGGCAGTCTTTATGCATCATTTTTCACTGTTCTGACTCAATAGCTTGGCTGCAAGTGTGAGGTTGTGAGAGTGTCCTGTAGTCTCTATGCTAACCAGAAATTTACACCAAGATATTTATCAGATAGTGTTCAACTCAACTGAGGAGGCGTAGATAAGATTCCAGATGCTTTAATCCAGGTAAATCTTGTAGAACCTCATACAGCAGTAGGTGAAAAATGATGAAATACCAGGAGCTGAGCAGACATGTTGCTTACAAAGAAGTGAAACTAAACTGAGGAACAGAGAGGAGGAGCTACAGCATCACAGCTAAGGATACAGAGAGAGAAAAGGGACAAACTACAAAGACAAACAGTATCACAGATACATGTCAGTGAATTAAACCAAGTCCTGGGACATGACACGGTCACTTGAAGAGAAAAACCGTCAGGAAAAAAACCAGCCATCGCAAACCGCAGCCGAGGAGCTAGAAACCACCAGCTCAACAAGTAAAGGACTGAAGACCTTTTAAATGTAATCTAGCAGCGAGGGGAGGAAGCCAACAAAGAAACATTCATACAGCACCAAAACGGGTCAAACGCCATAATGGAACATAGAGGAGCATAAGCCTAAGCCAGAGGCTCAAAATACAAGCAGCAAAAATCAATTCTATAATTTGCCTTTAAATTTTCAATTTCCAAACTTACCGCACTTTTTCCGAGAAAACCGGAAGTAGGCCGCGGTGGTGCGCAAAGGCTTCCTTCCCCCGTGAACATGGGACTGGAGAAAGGTTCCGGCCAGGGAGGTTCCCCACTTACTTCCGGGATCGCGCTGCCTGCAGTGCGATGAGCCGGATACACGCTGCGCTGCGGATCGAAGGCCCGAATTACCGGAGGTTTTTTCTTTTGGGAAAAAAACATCGGAAAGGACCAAGGTGCCCCCTAAAGACAAGCCAGGAGTAGATAAAACCCCTAGCAACGGGAGGTCACAAGAGACCTCCGTCCACCTGTCCCACACAGGACAGAAAAAAAAACAGGGGAGGGAGGTCTCTTGTGCCCTCTTATAGGGCCAGTAGGAGGCACCTTCTTATTTTTGGTGCTAATTAAAGGTTCCACCTGTCCTAAACAACACACAGGAGCAGAGATACCCCATATTGTGCTGCTGTCAGACGTAAGGGGAATCTATTTTTAGCAGACTAAAGACTGCCATCACAAATGGTCCTTTGCTGTATTTTTTTTAAACAAGGCTTAAGAGTATGGCACCCTGTAGAGTGATTTTGAAAATAAATGCAGTTTTTAGTTATTGATGCAGTATTTTAAGATAAAGTCAGAAATGGGAAAGGTATAGTACATTTAGGACTTATGCCCTTGTGGATGCCCTTGTGACTCTGACTCATAAAAACAAAATTTTCCCCTATATCTGATCCTAACTTAAAACAGTATTTGTGATTTGAGTTGAATTTTAGTATAGGCATTACATTTCTTACAACAGATGAAATGCTAGTTGTATGTTAAGCAAAACTATTTGTGAAAAAGAGAAAGATATATTCATTTTCCATCATAGGGGGTAACCAGGGCCACTTTAACCATAGGGCAAACGGTGGACTTGCACCGGGCCCTATGGTTGCGGCGGCCTCCGGATCCAAGCACAAGACTTTCTGCCTGGGAGAGCTCCACTCACAACTGTATCAGCGTGCTATGCAAGTCGATACAGTTGAAGACTATGACAGAGCAGGGAGCTGTAAAGTCCTTGCTCTGTGATAGAAGACTTACAGTGATGGTCAGGACGTCCAGGCACAGGTGATGGGCACAGGTGATGACGTCACTGCATCGGGTCACCTGCGTTGGGCCTGGACCAGCACGAGAGTACAACTACAGGAGAAGATGTCCGCTGCTCCAGTCATCGGGGCATCATGGTAAGGTGAGTATAAGATTTATTGTTTTTGTTTTTGTTTTTTTTAAGACAAAGGGGGCACTTCTGAACATGGGAACATAGCCCCCTTAAAAAAATAAAAGTTTTCCCCTTATAAAAATAGTTCCCCCTTAAAAAAACTCTCCTTAAAAATAAGTTTCCCCCTCATAATAGTTTTCCCTTATAAATAATAGTCCTCATGAATAGTAGTTCCCCTGTATAAATAATAGTTCCCTTCTTTATAAATAAAGGGAAACTATTATTTATAACAGGGAGGGGGGCTATTAGTTATAAATGGGGACTATTATTTAAAAGGGGGAACTATAAGGTAGTACTATTATTTATAAAGGGGGCTATTATTGATAATGGGGACTATTATTTATAAGAGGGAACTATTTAGAAGGGAGAACTATTAGTAATAAGGGGGACTATTATTTATAAGAGGGACAATTACTGGTAAGGGGCACTATTTATAAGTAGGGACCCCTATTTATAAGGGGGCATTATTATTTATAAGCAAGAAATCTTAGCCCCCCTTTTAAATAATAATCCATTTTTATAAATAATAATCCCTGTTTATAAATAATGACTGCCTTATAATTGAATTTCCCCATGGTGAGACTATTAAAGGATTATTATTATTATTATTATTTATTATTGATAAGAGGGCAGTTACCTGTGAATAGGAACTATTATTTATAAGTGCAGGGGCATGGCTACGTATATTGTATGGGGCCAGTAAGGCTGGGTTCACACCAGCGCTTCAACTCCGTTCGGGGAGTCCGTTCCCCATTCCGCTTAAAAAATGCAGAGAGAAAAGTGCTGCAAGCAGCGCTTTTCTCTCTGTATTTTTCGCCCTTTCGGGCGGAAACCTGGCAGACCCCATTATAGTCTATGGGATCTGCGGGTTACCACTTTTTTAAGCGGATTTAGTATCCATTTGGAGGGTTCTCAAGCGGACCCCCGAACGGAAACCCGAACACAAGTGTGAACCCAGCATAAGAAGGAATTATACTATGTGGGGGCCATTTTAATTTGGGTGGGTCAGGTATGTTTAAGTGGTGGTGATGGAAGGGGCCCACTTATGAAACTTTTGCACTGGGCCCACCAATGGCTTAAAATGGCCCTGGGGGTAACTAGATAAGACATCTCCTTTAAGTTGGTAGCACATGGTAAAGTTAAATTAGTGAACAGGTGATGACAAACTTAACATTGTTAGCACACGGAGACTCATCCAGAAAATCCATTTTTGTGGTCCACCTTTTTAACACTAGGACTACCGCATGTTTTATAATACCTATAACTACCACTAGGGGTCATTTTGACCCCCACTCAAAAGTACTGACTCTAGAGCAGGGGTCTCAAACTCGCGGCCCGTGGGCCAACTGCGGCCCTTGGGACAATGGTTTGCGGCCCCCACCTCAATATCAAAGTTTAATGTTAGTGCGGCCCGAGTTTGATACGAATGGCACCAGGGGCGCACAGTCTGGCGGGCGGCATTTTTTACTATCTAATGTAAACCAGCCCAGGACAGGCCACTTTAAAAAAAAACAACACTGAGCGGGGCCTGTCCTGGGCTGGTTTACGAGACGTCCGCATCACAGCGCAGGGAGCGATATAATGACGTCAAGGCATCGCAGGTAGGTGAGGAGAACTTTTTTTTTTAAATTTATATAAATAGGCCGTAACCTACTGGAGTATCCCCGGCAGGTGATGGCCTATTTATTTCCCTAACCGGCGTCTGCTCATGGCCGCCCCCGATTCCCCTTCTGCTATGGGACGTAGAAGAGGAAGTGGATGCCGCTGTGAGCAGCCGCGGGCATCGGTAAGTGAGGCCGCGGGCCTCAAATACTACTATTATTATACTCCAGGGTCTTTTTAGACCCCGGAGTATAATAATCGGAGACCCAGGGGAGGTGAAGGAACATAAAAACCAATGCTACTCACCTCTCCTGCGATCCGCTGTCACTCCGAGCAGGCTTGGGCGCTCTGGTGACGTCATCAGGTCACGTCAACGGTCTCATCGCGTGACGTCTGTGTGCAATTGGACAGGGCTGAAAGCTGCTGGGAGTGCTCCGATTTCCAGGATAGGTAAGTAACACTGGTTTTTATGTTTGTATTCTCCCCTGGGTCTCCAATCATTATACTCTGGGTTCTGAAAAGAACCCAGAGTATAATAATAGTTCGTGGGTGGGCCACTAGGGAGCACAATACCGTGTGCAAGGGCCACTAGGGAGCACAATACCGTGTGCAGGGGCCACTGGGGAGCACAATACCGTGTGCAGGGGCCACTAGGGAGCACAATACCGTGTGCAGGGGCCACTAGGGAGCACAATACCGTGTGCAGGGGCCACTAGGGAGCACAATACCGTGTGCAGAGGCCACTAGGGAGCATATTATCGGTGTGGAAAACCTGATGCGGCCCAGCCTCACCCAGACTCTACCTCCAGCGGCCCCCGGGTAAATTGAGTTTGAGACCCCTGCTCTAGAGTAAAAGTAACTTTTTTTTTTCCAATCAAACATTTATTTTTACTTAGTAGGAACAGTGTTGAGATCAAATACAGCAGTTTAAACGCATTTTCCTTTTACATGGTCAGCTTACTTACTATAAGCACTTTTTTTTCCCCCAAATTTGGTAGGAAAATGGGGGGTGCGTCTTATAGTTTGGTCTTATATGGTCAGCTTACTCATGCTTCATATACTGTATTTTTCGAACTATAAGCACTTTTTTTTCCCCCAAATTTGGTAGGAAAATGGGGGGGTGCGTCTTATAGTTCGAATGCATTGCCCCACTCCTGCCGCCACTGGCTTCCTGCAGCGTGGCATCCTGTAGTGGCAGGAGTGGGGCGATGCTACGGGCCTGGGCTTGTAGAAGAGGGTGTTCCCGGCGGCACAAACCCATCTGTAAAGATGATGGCGGCCGTTCCGTACAGTGGAGACCCGGAGCTAATGCCCACGATCAGAATCCACTCTGATGGCGGTCATAGACCAGCCGCAATAGTAATGTAGTGAATCTCCCATAGACTGCAATACAGTTGTATTGCAGTTGTATTGCAGCCTATGGGATTGCAGGTTCAAGGGCTAGGGGGGCTAATAAAATAGTTAAAAAAAAAAAAAAGTTTACAAAATAATATAAAAAAAATAAAAAACGAATAGTTTTAAATCACCCCATTTCCCTAGAATACATATAAAGGTAGAAAATTACTGTGAAACACTTACACATTAGGTATCCCTGTGCCCGATCTACAAAATTATAAAAATAATTTTCCCGTAGGGTGAACATCGTAGTGGGAAAAAGTATCAAAAGTGCCGAATTGCCGTTTATTTCACTGTTTCGCCTCTGATTTAAATAAAAAGTGATCAAAGCAATAGACATTCCCCAAAATGGTATAACTAAAAAGTACACCTGACCCCGCAAAAAAGATGCCCTATGCTTCCCTGTACAGCTGCAGGGACACCTGGCAATGTGACCTTGCAGCTGTTGCAAAAACACAACTCCCATATATTAAATATTTTACCACATTTTTTGCTTCAAAATTTTTTTCCCTATTTTCCTCTAAAACCTAGGTGCGTCTTATGGTCCGGTGCGTCTTATAGTCCTAAAAATACAGTACGTTGCAAAAAGCGACTTGTAAGATCGCAGAAGAAATAAAATTACACTGTATAAACATACAGAGTATGTTACAGAGTAACTTCAGCTATAGTGTATGCTACTGAAGTGCAGACAAAAATGCTAGTAGAGACATGGATCAAACATGTTCAGCCAAGTTTGGACAAAACAAAATGATGAATCATCCCTGATATGCAAAAACACAATTATATTCTACAACTAGGGAGAAGCACTGTGATTTTTTTTATACTCTGTAATGTTAGGTGTATTGCCTACTACTACTTTTATGTATGGGGTCAAATTGACCCCTTCGGTACTTATAGGTATGAATTGTAAAATCTGGGCCCCTGAAAAAATGACAATTCATTTTTGTATCCTAAAATATACACTACCATGATTAAATAAAAGTCACAAAATCTCAGAACTAATTTGTTAAAATTTTAGATGTTATAAGAAAAATAAATAGCAAAAGGGTCAAAATGACCCCTCCAGTAGTTGTAGTGTTAAACTCCTGATAATTATCTGTAATCGCTAGAGAAGTTGTGGTTGGCCACAGGTGCTAGTATTACATGCCAGTCATTAAAACAAATGAACAGCCTAGTAATATTGGTTGTTGTATATGAGAATGAGAGATAATTATTTTTAGTTAGCTAATCAAATGGAGCCCCAAGTGGAGAACACCCTATATAACATCAAAAGAAAAGATATGGAACAGCGTTATCATCACAAGACAACCCCTTCCAAGGAAACTCATAAGATGATGATGTTTTATGGCAAAAGTCCAGGTAAATCAGTTTGCTTGCCATTGTTTCCAAGTATGGAAATTTATAGTTGAAACAATTTGTCTTAAGAAATTTTTTGTTTGTCTTTCAAAGATTATTCATCGAGCATTAGAACATGTTGCTTATGATAAAGCATACAAACAATCCTGTTTATAATATTATCTCTTCTCTCTGCCCAGCTACTCCAATTATTTAGAAATGCAATCTGCTGATCCCAAGCTTTATGACAGACAAGTAAAATGTAAACAATCTGTGTAGTGTGTTCAATTTACGGAAATTAATATTTTCTCAAAATATAAATGACGTCTGGGCAAATCGTAAAAGCTTAATCTAGATAAATTAGCTAATAATCTACATGTAAACTATTATTTTAAAAGGGTATTCCCATTTTATAAAGTGATAGTATATACAGTGCCTTGCGAATGTATTCGGCCCCCTTGAACTTTTCAACCTTCTGCCACATTTCAGCCTTCAAACATAAGGATATAAAATTTAAATTTTTTGGTGAAGAATCAACAAGTGGGACACAATCGTGAAGTGGAACGAAATTTATTGGATATTTTAAACTTTTGTAAAAAATAAAAAACTGAAAAGTGGGGCGTGCCAAATTATTCGGCCCCCTTAAGTTAATACTTTGTAGAGCCACCTTTTGCTGCGATTACAGCTGCAAGTCGCTTGGGGTATGTCTCTATCAGTTTTGCACATCGAGAGACTGAAATTCTTGCCCATTCTTCCTTGGAAAACAGCTCAAGCTCAGTGAGGTTGGATGGAGAGCGTTTGTGAACAGCAGTTTTCAGCTCTTTCCTCAGATTCTCGATTGGATTCAGGTCTGGACTTTGACTTGGCCATTCTAACACCTGGATACGTTTATTTGTGAACCATTTCATTGTAGATTTTGCTTTATGTTTGGCATCATTGTCTTGTTGGAAGATAAATCTCCGTCCCAATCTCAGGTCTTTTGCAGACTCCAACAGGTTTTCTTCCACAATGGTCCTGTATTTGGCTCCATCCATCTTCCCATCAATTTTAACCATCTTCCCTGTCCCTGCTGAAGAAAAGCAGGCCCAAACCATGATGCTGCCACCACCATGTTTGACAATGGGGATGGTGTGTTCAGGGTGATGAGCTGTGTTGCTTTTATGCCAAACATATCGTTTTGCATTGTGGCCAAAAAGTTTGATTTTGGTTTCATCTGACCAGAGCACCTTCTTCCACATGTTTGGTGTATCTCCCAGGTGGCTTGTGGCAAACTTTAAACAAGACTTTTTATGGATATCTTTGAGAAATGGCTTTTCTTCTTGTCACTCTTCCATAAAGGCCAGATTTGTGCAGTGTACGACTGATTGTTGTCCTATGGACAGACTCTCCCACCTCAGCTGTAGATCTCTGCAGTTCATCCAGAGTGATCATGGGCCTCTTGGCTGCATCTCTGATCAGTCTTCTGCTTGTTTGAGATGAAAGTTTAGAGGGACTGCCGGGTCTTGTTAGATTTGCAGTGGTCTGATACTCCTTCCATTTCAATATGATCGCTTGCACAGTGCTCCTTGGGATGTTTAAAGTTTGGGAAATCTTTTTGTATCCAAATCCAGCTTTAAACTTCTCCACAACAGTATCACGGACCTGCCCCACTTTTCAGTTTTTTATTTTTTACAAAAGTTTAAAATAGCCAATAAATTTTGTTCCACTTCACAATTGTGTCCCACTTGTTGATTCTTCACCAAAAAATTAAAATTTTATATCCTTATGTTTGAAGCCTGAAATGTGGCCAAAGGTTGAAAAGTTCAATTGGGCCGAATACTTTCGCAAGGCACTGTAGCTACCATATGCCATCACTAAGTGATTGGTGGAGGTCTGATCTATTTTACCCCCAATGATCTGAGAATGAAGTGAAACATTATTGTGTCACTTACATCCAATGTTTTCCCTATATAGCAGTGCCAATTCTGAACAGTACTGCTCATGCTCATTAAAATTAATAAGGTTTGTCCACTCTCCCCCACCTCTTTTTGTATCTGTGATCAGTGGTGAACCTAGCCTCTTTGCTGCCTGAGGCGGACTATAGAAAGACGCCCCCCCCCCCCCCAAAAAAAACAAAAAAACTGAGTTTCCATGCTACTAGTTTAACACACTGTTATCGTCGCACAATATACACAATACACAAAGTTCTAAAACAGTTTTTAAGAATTCTTCTTCCTGTATTACTTCAGTATCAGATCAACAACACGGCATTAACAATGAAAGTAACTTCCCACATCTTCTGCTTGGTGGATGGACGAGCCCATGTGGCCCCCATTCTCTATAATAGGAGCCCCGCAGATAGCTGAGTACTGGACTTCGGCTATCTTTGGCTCTCCCATTGAAGTGAATGAGAGCCACGCGGGTTCGTCCATCCACCAAGTGACACACCTATATATATGGCTGCAGCCAGGCTGGATTCCCACCTAGTGGGGGGAAAAAACCCAATTCTCAGGCTCAGTGGGGGTCTCAGCAGACAGACCCCCATCACTCAGGTATTTATCCTCTATCATTTAGGTGTATACAGGGCAGTAACATTCTGTGACTTACAGGTGACATCTCTGACTAATCGGTCACATTTCCTTTCTCTTCCCTCTGGACCGCCATGACCATTTCTTCCAGCTGTGACTTGTCTCTGTAAAGGTTGCAACACAGACATCTTTGGCTCCTCACTTTTCCAGGCATCCAACCCACATTGTCCTCACCTACACAAAGCCCCCATCCTGCTGCTACCCCCAATTATAAAATATATGATATAACCCCCCATAATGAATAATACTCCCAAGTGCATCTTTATATTAATAATGTCCGTGTGTACCCTGTATAAATAGCGCCCCTTATTAATAATACCCCAGGTGTTAACTAATTAAAAGGTTTTCCAGGTCATTTATAAACTAATCAGTGGGGTTCAAAAACCCAGGACCCCCACTGATCAGCTGTTTGAATGGTACCTGTGTAAGCGCCGTGACTGCTTCTCTGTTTACATAGTGTATTTCATCTCATAGTGGCCATGTCATGTAACTACAGCCTCGTCCTGTACATGTCTACAGTATGTGACAAGGCTGCAATTACATCACACGGTCACTATAAACAGACAGAGTATAATATAAACAGGTGCCATAGCCCATGTTTATAGCGCCCCATTTACACACACTATAAAGTTCCACAGCAGCCCCTGCACACAGTATTACACAGTGTTATGGCCCGCAGCGGCCCCTGCACACTGTATTATGCCTCTCAGCGGCCCCTGCACACGGTATTATGCTCCATAGTGGCCCCTGCTCACGGTATTATGCCCCGCATTGGCCACTGCACACGGTATTATGTTCCGCAGCAATTCCTGCACACAGTTTTATGCCCCGTATTGGCCCCTGCACTGGTATTATGCTCCATAGTGACCCCTGCACTTGTATATGCTCTATAGTGGCCCCAGCACACGGTATTATGCTCCAGAGTGGCCCCTGCACAGGGTATTATGCTCCATAGTGGCCCCTGCACTGGTATTATCCTCCATAGTGGCCCTTGCACTGGTATTACGCTCCATAGTGGCCCCTGCACTTGTATTATGCTCTATAGTGGCCCCTGCACTCGGTATTATGCTCTATAGTGGCCCCTGCACTTGTATTATGCTCCAGAGTGGCCCCTGCACAGGGTATTATGCTCCATAGTGGCCCCTGTACAGGGTATTATGCTCTACAGTGGTCCCTGCACAGGGTATTATGCCCCATAGTGGCCGACCCATCCGCTTCCCTTTCTGCGGCCCATAGCAGAAGGGGAAGCGGGGGCGGCCACGAGCAGACGCGGGTAGGTAAATAAATAGGCCCTGACCTGCCGGGGATGCTACAGCAGGTCACGGCCTATTTATATAGATAAAAAAAGCTATACTCACCTGCGATGCCTTGATGCAGCCGCCGCCTCCTCCTCTTGTCCACGAGGTCTGTGTCTCAGCGTAGGCGGCGTGATGACGTCATTGTATCGCCACCTGCGCTGAGATTCGACGTCTTGTAAACCAGCCCAGGACAGGCCGCGCTCAGTTCTGGTTTTTTTTTTTGTTTTTTTTTTTAAAGCGGCCTGTCCTGGGCTGGTTTACATTAAATAGTAAAATGCCGCCCCCCGGACAGTGCCGCCCGAGGCGGCCGCCTCACCTCGCCTCATTAGCGGTGCGCCCCTGTCTGTGATGTTCTCCACTGGTCATCCTTTTTCTTCTTTACCAACATTATGATTGTATATTGTTTATGTTCCTTTGTACATAACAGTTTCTCATTTTTTTTATTGTTTTATATATTTAGTAAAACCTTAATAAAAATTACAGTTGAAAAAAAAATTAATAAGAGTAAATCCTTGCCAGGATTAATGGCCTTATAAGTGGCTTGTCTAGGGGTCCCACTCAGGGATGTTACAGAAACTCAGGCAGACATGGCAGGTTAACTGGAAAAGTTGTTTACTCAGATTAAGGGAAGAAAGTTGGCGGTTACAACAGTTTTACAAATAGAAAACAGAATTAGTAGTAACAAGAATCTTACCAGAGGCAACTAGCATGGCAGTTACAGTTTCTCAATGAGGGCATAGACTTTAGACTTAGCTGTTACATATCTTAGCAGAGGTACAATTGTTGGCAGTTTAATTCTTTACAGAGGCACATGGCTTGTCACAACAGAAAACAGTCTCTTGTATATTAATCAGTCTGGTGGTTACCAAAACAACGGCACACAGTTCACAATTCTAGCCCACTTGGATAGTATCAGTACCTCACAATATACCCCACTCTCTCCCTGCACAATTGTCAGTTGGCATCACAACAGCAACCTAAGGCCTCATAGTGATTGTCACACACAATTTGGCTATAGCTCAGCACACAACTTGGTCTCATTGCAGTACTCTCTCTAATGTCCACACACTGCTTTGGTCAGTCGTTATCCCTCTTTTGTCTCAAAATTGCTACTAACAGGTCACTGTTAACAGGTCAGAAGCAGTCTCAAGAATTCTAAGCAGAGGTTTGGTCTTTCTAACCAGTCACAGTAGTCACATGTAGTTGGATATAGTATCTTACCAGAAGGGGTGTAACTACAGGCACAGGGACCCCTCTGCAAAAACTCAGCTTAGGCCCCCCCTGTGCAACTTCTCACACCTGTTGGTTATGTCCCATCCTTACATTTTAGCAGCATTCTTTTCCTTCTCTATTTAGGACCAGGCCACCATGAAAACTTGCTCATAATATGTCTGTGCACACAAGCTTCCCATCATTTCTATCCCCTGCCTGTGCCCCCACATGGTAATCATACCCTCCTTGGCATCTTGGCCCAGTCGCAGCTGTGACCACTGTGATCCCAATAGTTACGTCAGTGCTTGTTAGTATCTTAGGGCCTGCACTTGGACAGTAATGTCTGGCACTCCAGAGTCAGGTGTGTCTCAGGCGTGGATTCTTCCACACTGTTGGGTCTATAGAGTTAAAGGAGCACTAAACCCAGAATCCAAACAAATAAAAAAGAATAATAATAGAGTAAATACTTCCCTATATGATGCCTCACATCAGATCCTGATTTTTCTTGCTCTTCTTTTGCATGATATCATAATTACAGAGCATGAAAATAAGTGAGAACAGCAGTTTTATTTTTGTCTAGTGCAATAGCCATGTTTTCTCCCACCTTTGTCTCCACCTGTAATGTTAGTGCACATGAGCCAGGAAGTTTAGGAGGAGAGGGCTGGGTTTAGGCTGTTTATCCATAAGTGGATAACCATTAAATGAAATGATTTAATACCAAAAGGTTCAGTGCTTCTATCTATCTATCTATCTATGTAAAAAAAGACAAATATGACAAAACTTGCAAAACAGTTTGTAAAGTAAAAGTCAGAAAAATCCTTGTGAGTTATAATCCTTTTTTTTTCATGGAGCTTGAAGAATCTCAGATGGGATCTTCAATACTCAGCTTGTTGCTGACTCTAAAGGTGTGATAGAGTTCTTTTAGAATCCACAGTTCTTGTAATGGTGCACACTTGGCTCATATTCAGCCACACCCACTCTGTATGAGGTGAAGATTGAAATGTTTCTTCTTCTTCACTGATGCTGGGAAAGTTGGGTTCCCAGACCTCCCCTCCCCACTTCTCTGATGTCCAGAAAGAAGATCCTAAGTCTGGTAGTTTTATAACCCCCTCATTGGTCTTGTGCTTTAGTGACTCCTGCTAGTGATATCCATAAACTTGATCTGTCCAGTATTACTTCAGAGTGTGCTGTGCCAAGACTCTGGTAATAAAAACTACAGGAGGTCTTCTGATCACAGGAAGATAGTAGTCTCATTCCTGGCTGTCCCCAAAAACTACATATATACACACACATAAACAATATAAAAAACTGATTATACATACACGTATGGTTCTTTCATCACACCTCCAAGTAACTGATAGTACAAAATTGATACGATACCAGTGCCAACAGCTGTACCAATAGTGCCAGCAGTAGTAGTAAAGGATCAGGCAGTAGTGTACATGCAGTGAAACCAGCCAGCTGTACCTTACTAACTCACAATAACAACAGTAATAATAATAATAATAATAATAATAATAATAAATGTTATTTATATAGCACCAACATATTCCACAGAAAAAAAAAGATACATTACAAAGAAACAGTACAACTAAGTACAGCTCCACCCAACTTTGCCAAACTACTGAATGGCAAACAGGTGTAGCTATGCTTTGATAATTCTCCTCTTTCCTATATCCCTGCAATATTATACATGGGAAAGCTGGGTAACAACCAAAGGATAGGTATTATGAATACTAGACTGGGTATGACTTATCCTCACTATTGTCCTGATACTATTGGGATATTTATTATTTTGTTTTGTGCCAGATATCTGGCATAAAAATGACGGAAACCTCAGGTTTATGAAATTTAAACAAAAATCGAGACAATAATTGTTGCAACTGGCGTTTTTTTTTTTCGTCTCCCATGTCACTTTAATTTCAAGATAATATCCACTGAAATGTACACCAGCTGCAAGCATAGGTGCATGGCAGAGGAGCTATTGAAGTCATGAAGAAGTTTGTGTCTCCTCGTAAATGAGGAGGCTTGTGTTCCAACACTGGGGATATGAAGACTGGCGTTCAATATGTTCAGATATGTACATGTACTAAATAGTATGTCATGCCAGATTTACTTTCCCTGGGAACCTGGGTATCATGCCAGGTAGTGCTGTATTAGGGAATGCCGTAATAATGAGTATAGTAATATAATATAAAATAAATCCCCCTTATAGCTCCGAAATAATGTTGGCGCGTGCCAGATTTGCCTTTCAGGGTTCTGAGAAAGCTGGGTTGCACAACATGTGAAACCGTAATAGGGAACACTGAATACTATATTTATATAAATAAATTCCACATATTTTTCCGTAATTGTTCAATAACAACAGATATGCCTTTCAGGGTCCCATGAAATCAGGTAACATACCAGAAAATGCTTTCATAGGGACTGCCAGCTCTACCTATATAGACCTCTTTCTAGGTTATGACATAGCTACCTAGTTTTGACTTTCAGGAATCTGAGAAAGTTGGTTGATTTTCACAATGTAGATGAACACAACAAACATATAATACTAACCTCTGTGTGAGGCCTAATTCATGTCCTGCAGCTGCACTGTTTCCATTACAGTCACTGGCAATCCATTAAAGCATTATATTGAATGTCAGCTAAACCCCCACATTTTAGCTATAAGCCCCGCCCCTTCCAACTTCCTGTGAAGTTACCAATAACATTTACATCACTTTGGTGGCACACAGTATACAAGTGTACAAGGCAGCAACTTTCCACTGGCAAAATTACACAATAACAAACCCAACCATAACCTACAGCAGCAGTCATAAAATACTTGACATAGATGTAAGGTTGTGAAGCAATACATCTGCAGCAACTAACTTTGGTCAGTAGGTGGCAGCAAAGTAATAAACTGCCCATAAGAATTAATGTAAATATTGTTCTAGGGTTCAAAGTCTGATTATAGATAATTACTGTAACATGTTGGACTTTTACAAGTATGGCAGTGCGCTAGGATTGCAGTTTTGATGCCTCCCACTGGAAATAGGGAACTGCATCATCACCCAGCAGGAAACAGGAAGGGAGGGGTGGTGTGGAGAAGGTTCTGAAACTAAAAGAAACCTAAGGTGTGCTGGGGTGGAGAGAGCTTTGTGCTGGATGGAGGCCTGAGCTGAGCTGACTGCAGGTGAAGTCTTGGTGCTGGCGGAGGACTGAGTTCTGGGACACAGTGACTGTGGTGCTGGCTGAGGACGGAGTCAAGACACCCCTGAAGCACAGAAGATAAAGTGACTACACAAAGTAAAGGCCTCAAGGACTTGCGAGTACGGCTTGGCCGCATCTACATAGACCACGTGGTGGTAGCTATATAAGGGACTCTTACGCTGACACCTTATCATTGGAGAGACTGGCCTATCTTTTAAGTGTTGCACTACAGGGAGCTGGAGCAGGGCCTATAACTGTACTTGAAGGGGAAGACAGCATTTGCCTGTGGATTACAATTTAACCATTGGATTACAAATAGTATTGCGCAATACTTAGGGTGCACCCCGACGAGGGACCGATCCTGGAAAACCGCTTTCTTAAAGGACTTGAATCCATTACCTGTTTAAGTAATTGTGGGAACTAAGGGGTATAGTATTAGTTTGCTGCAATAATCTGTTCCATAGCATTTTGTATTTTTTTTCTCTCTGTTTATACTTTTATGCATATTTTCCCAGATCTCTCTTCATTGCTTTACTCAGTAAACATTGTTCTGGGAATTAAAACGATGTGTGTACCTGCTGAACCTGTGGGCCCAGCCCTTGGTCCTCTTTCATTTGGCGTTGCAAGCAGGGTACATTGATCGTCATGCAGAACCCATCAGGGTCCAGGGAAGCTCTGCCCGTGGCTCCAGTCACCCCTCCTGCCATGGGAGCAGCTCCGGTTGTGTGTCTGACTGCAGGGGTGATCTTGAGTCAACTAGTACGATTTGATGGGCAGAATAGGACCCTAGAAGACTGGGCTGCACATCTTAAAAGCACCCTCCGGTTATATAATTTGGCTCCTGATCTGCAATCGGATGTGGCGCTGAACGCCTTGGAGGGAGACGCCCGACGCACTGTAATGCTGCGCCCTGAGGAGGAAAGGAATACATTGGAATCTATAATCTCGATCCTCAAGTCCATTTATGGAGAAACATCCAGTACCGGTAGCCTTAGATCCCACTTCTTCACTTGTTTCCAGCGTGAAGATGAAACTATTCCCCAATTTGCCAATGCCCTCCAGGAGATTTGGTCACATCTACGGAAGAGAGAGGCCAGGGGTGCTAATGTCCTTGGAAATGGAGATCAGATCCTCCGGGATCAGTTCATCCTTGGTTTGCGAAGCCCTCCTCTTCGCCAGGCCCTCAAGGACCGTATCCTAGTGGATGCTACTTTACAGTTCCAGAAGATACAAGCAGAAGCGGTGGCCCGAAATAAAGAGGAAGAGTATGGCATGTACAACGTGAGAATGCAGACTGTAGCAGATCGGCAGACTCCTTCCAATGGAGAAGATCTGCGAGAGGTGGTGAAGGTACTTAGCACATCTGTGGGAGAAATTCAGAGACAGTTGGCACGGTTACAGGCTCCAGTTCCGCCTGAACACTGGGAAAGGGGTGCTGCTCCGATGGCTTCAGCACCATATCGAGCTCCTCTGGAGGCGGCAAGAAACTTCACCATGCATCATCCTAGTCCGTCTCTGCCTATAGCTGGACATACTTGGGGTTCTACCAGTTATACGAGGCCAAGGGGCCCCCAGTGTTGGATTTGCCACGAAAGAGGACATATCGCCCGGCAATTCCCAAGGAAGAACACAATGAAAGTTTGCATCAGGTTTCAACCCTATTACTGACTGACTGCATTTCCCTACAGAGCTTGGTGGCCATGAGAAGTGCTGTGCAGGCTAAAGTTAGAAGGGGACACATTAAATCAACGTGACTACCCTTTATTCTTGGAATTGGTGGGAGTTATATAGGGCAGAACCCCTTGGATCATAGAATAATGCAATATGAAAATAAGTAATTGAGGCTCAAATGCAATGGTGTGTACCAGAGCCTCCAGCACATTTCTGTAGACATTCTTATAAAAAGGAATTATTTGTAGCTTTCAGAGGAAATAACCTCAAAACAGCTGTCTGAATGGGTTCCTCTTCATTTTGGAGGAATTATTCTGGCTTGGCTTTATTCCCAGATTATTCCCCTAGGTTTAAAAAACAAAAACAAAAAAACAGGCATTGAACTATAGGCAGCTACATTCCAAAAGGTGGCGTAAGAGAAAGTTTCCCTTTTCTATCAAAGAAAACTTATTTGCATATTTCTTTCACAGTATCTTGGCAACTGAATGGGGTGTATTTCTATGAAAGCCAAAGGGGCATATTTGTCATAAGAAATGTGAAAAAACGGTATATTATGCATAAAAGATATATTGCATGAGTTATGACATCCACATTTCTAAATATATTGTGCCATTTTAAATAGTAAACTGCAGCAACGCTGTTTAAAAACATATTGCATAATATATACATATCCATAACTAGTCCCAAATTTAGTATGTATGTGCACATAATTTTGATGTGTATTCCATCCATAAGGTGGCCAAAGGAAAATAAGTGTGCCTGGTTTTGTTAAGCAAATTATTCTGAATGTGCTATTTTAGTAAATCTGACCTAATTTCCATTTCTTTTGGCCAAAAAATTTACAGTAAAGTATCATTTCTATGGCACTATTAACAAATGTGCCTCAAAATATTTAATAGCATTTTAGTACTTACTGTTAGCAAAGTGTCTTGACAAGATAAGGACAATACAATCCTATAATGATTCCAAAATATCTTGATACCTACATATTACCAGCTCATGAAAGATGTACAACCCTGATATCTATATCGAAATAGTGGGTAATTGCCCGCTGAGCCTATTTATTAACAGCAGATGAGAGATGGGTATTCCAAATCTTCAATTATGAGTCAGCAAAGCACTGACGTAGTTCAGAAACTGATGACCACAATTTAACAATAACAGTGAACAATGAACGTGTCCCTATGTTACAAGTAATGAATATTTTGCAAAAGTTGATGTTTCTACCGTGCTTCTCCAAAAATCAGGGTCTTATATTATTTTTTTCTCCATAAAAAAGTCTAGGGCTTATTTTCAAGGTAGGTCTTAATTTTTTCCATGAACAACAATCACACATTTGATCACTTTTTATTCCAATTTTTATCAGAGAAGAAACAGGGAAAAACTGCAGTTTGGCACGTTTGATTTTTTTTTTCCCCGCTACAGCATTCACCGTACGGGAAAAATATTTTTATAAGTTTGTAGACCAGGCGTTTTCAGACACAAGAATACCTAATGTGTTTCACAGAAATTTTTTAGTTTTATATGTATTCTGAAGGGGGGAAGGTGAGATGGGATTTGAACTTTTGTTTTTTCTACCTGCAGCGTTTTTCCATCCGGCTTCCTTAAAATTTCATTTACGCCTGATGCCGCCCGGTGCAGCCTGAAGATGGACGTGGCAGCACCCGGCGTCTGCACAGTCTATGTACAGTAGTGAAGCCGGTAATTACCGGCTTTACTACTGTACCTAAGTGAATTGCTCAGGATTGCTTAAAGCTATAAGGAAACACTTACACATCCTGAGTGATTCGCTGGTGAAAAGGATGTTCGGCATTGAAATCCAAATGCAGATCTCAATTCCCGACATCGTTTTAACAGTGAATCGCTCTGAATCTGTGAGGTCTATCATGGGGATCTTGGTATCTTTTTAATGAATCCAGTTGCATCTTTGTGACCCTAAAAGATTCCTTAGAAATGGGGCTCTAAACATGTCCCCCCCCCGTCTCAGGCAGCATCTTAGAGCTAAGTAAGGGGGAGGAGGGGAGGAGTGGGAGCTGCAGACTACAAAGACAATGATAACTCATCATTGTCTGTGCATAAGCTGCAGATGAGAGCATACTATACTTTTGCTCTCTGATTGTCACATAGAGGGATAATGTAATACCCCTCTGAGCCTAATCACATAACCAGGAAGTTTATTGGCGCTGTGACCAGGTGTTTACCATTGTCCAGGTCACAGCACCAAACACTTACACAACACATGCATAAAGCAACCAATAAAGTTTACATTTTTTCACTGTCCCTGTCCTGTCCACACCTGATCTTTATAGACTAAAATATGCCGGCTGCCTCTCTAGTGATATCCGTTACACGCTAAAATAATAGCAATAGCGATTATCACTAGCAATAAAGGTATAAAACATTTCTGACAAACGGCAGTTCCGTCAGTCAGATAATACATTTTTACCCATTAAATGTCACCATATAAAATCCTAGTTTTTGGCAGTTTTCAGATGGGTGCTTTTTTTTTTTTTTTGCACCCACAGTACAAACGAAACCCCTGCACCTCCAGTAGGTCATCAGACTCTCTAACACCAGTAATGAAGAACCGCAGGAACTTCAGAGGTTGTGTCTATAATATGTGAGCAATAAAGTGGTCGTGTTACACCAATCTGAAGCCAGCCCTAGTTATCACATTAGTTAGGTATAGGGATTATAGTTATTCCATAGAGTTACAATTTTTATAAGGGGATAGAAAATTATATTCTTATGTAAGCTCCTATTTAATTTGCATGCACAGGGTTAAACTGGGGACAGATGGATGGGGACATTAACTGTGGGGATAGCTGGAGGGGGACATTATAGTGTAAGGCACCACTAGGGAGGCATTATACTGTGTTAGGGCCTCTAATGGGACATTATAATTTGTGCAAGTCAGGTATTCCTAAGTCCAGTGGTGGCGATGGGGGGGCCCACTTATGAAACCATTACACTGAGCCCACCAATGTGTTAAAACAGCCCTGCTAAGGAGCATACTGAGGAGGAACAATAATGGGAGCACTAATGTCAGTACCCACAATATAATGTTCCTTAATGCCCCCCTACAGTATAATGCCACATTAGTTGCCCCTCACACCATGTAATGTCATGTTAGTGCCCACTACACAGTATAATGCCACATTAGTTGCCCCCCACACCATGTAATGTCATGTTAGTGCCCCCTACACAGTATAATGTCATGTTAGTGCCCCCTGCACAGTATAATGATATGTTAGTCACCCCACACAGTGTAATGCCACGTTAGTCGCCCACGATCTAATCCTTATTTTTCTTGTTTAAACCTGGGGTGCGTCTTATAGTCAGACATGTCTTTTTGTCCGAAAAATACCGTAAATAGTGGACGTGTTCAGCTTGGATCTTTACTTGATGGTGGATCCCAGTCAATGGAAATTTACTAAAAGTAGTTGAGTACCCCTACTCTATTGGCCTCTATTGGCCTCAGCAGCCCATCATGCCTTGTGGACCATCTTGGTAAAAACTGATAGTAAAAACTGATGAAAACTGATGATAACTTATGACAACTGATGGTTTTGGAGTAGAAATTTCTAAAAAAGCCTGATGACAACTGATGCATTTTCGCATCAGTTTTGGCATCAGTTGTAATGACTAAGGGACAAAAATACTGATACTGATGCAACTGACATATTTGAACCTACCCTTACATACTTGTTATGGTGCCCTCTGGTATTCTTTTGAATGCTTCACAGGATGTCCACCTAATATATTCCAGGTGGCCAAACATGCTCAGTAGCTCAGTCCCACTGTCTGGATTCTCTTGTATTGTACACAGGTGGTGGAGTGATTCTTAGTATTGTGCAGGATGGCCAATAAGAATCAGCATGTAGGAAGATGATATTTCTTATTAGCACTGAACATATTACATGGACATTCTCAGAGGAAATCAAAAGAACACCGGGAGACACCATAACCAATATGTAACAGCAATATCTAGACTTAGCAACATATTTTTAAAGGGAATCTGTCAGGTCAATCTGGGACACTAAACCACCCACAGGTCCTTATAGACCTGGGGTTTTAGTGTCCCAGATCGCTCTGTTGTAATGCAATCCGCAGGTGCATTAAAAATAAAAAACCTTTATACTTACCTAGCTAAGGGTCCGATCGATGCTGTTTGGTGATATCGGTCCGGCTTATTCATGAGGCACGCCTCCCGGCGCCTGCGCTGTTCTTCAGTGAAGCCAAAGATGGCCCGCTCCAGCTTCCCTGCATAATTGCAGGGCATGCACACTGAAGCTGAAAAGTACTCCTCTGGCTTCATTGAAGAACTCCGCAGGTGGGGGGGGGTACAGCGGCAGGATGAGTATGAAACTTTTTTATTTTTAATGCGGCCATGGATTGCATTATAACAGGGTGTTTTGGGACACTAAACCCCAGGTCCATATGGATGGGTGGTTTAGTATCCCAAATTGCCCTGACAGATTCCTTTTAAGTTAAAAAATGGATTTGTTTTCTGAGATACAGAAAAGTTAATTAATAATTAAATATGGGACAGTCCTCTTAAGTTCAACTAGATCCAGACAAGAAGATGTGGTGATTAGAGGCGTAACTAGGGGTTCAGCACAGGGGGGGCGAACATGTCCAAGTGGGCCCCAACTTGCACATGTTCGTATACTGATACTACTGTATGAGTATACAGTGAGCGTATAGTGGTATATAGCAGCTCTACACAGGGCTCTGCAGATGATTTAGGTGAATACAGTGCAGTAACATTTAGTGACTTACCGGTGACATCTCTGACTAATCGTTCACATTCCCCGTCTCATTTATCTGGACAGCCATGACCACTTCTGCCAGTCTCTGTAAAGTTTGCAACACAGACATCTTTGGCTCCTTACTTTTCCAGGCACCTGACCCATATTGTCCTCACCTACACAAAGCCCCCACCCTGCTGCTACCCCCAATTATAAAATATATAATATACCCCCCCATAATGAATAATACCACCAAGTGCAACTTTAAATTAATAACTTTCCTGTGCACCCCTTTAAATAGTGCCCCTTATTAATAATGCCCCAGGTGTTTCCTAATTAAAAAGAAAAAAAAAAAAAAAAACAAGGGAAAAAAAAATTATTGGGGTTCCAATACCCAGGACCCCGAGGATCAGCTGTTTGAATGAACCGTGGTACCTGTGTAAGCGCCGTGACCCCTTCTCTGTTTACATAGTGTAATTCTTTTCATACCGGCCATGTAATGTAACTACAGCCTTGTCCTATACACATCTACTGTATGTGACAAGACTGGAATTACATCACACGGTCACTATAAACAGACAGTGTGTGAGATAAACAGGCGCCATGGCCCCTTCATACAGCTGATCAGTGGGGAATCACTTATCTCTTATTGATGATTTATTCTTAAGATAGACCATCAATAAAAATGAGCTGGAAAACGCCTTAAGGCTAAGGCCCCACGTGGCATCCCGCAGCAAAAAACAGCTGTAGGAAAAACTGCGGCGGCGACGCATCGCGGTTCTTCCTGCAGCACTTTGCACAGAATGTTTGCAGAGGTTTCATCTGTGGACTTTTTGATTCAATTATATCTATAAGGAAACCTCCGGCGTTTCCATAGGTATAACTGACATGCTGTGATTTCCAAAACTGCGACTGTTTTGGAAATCGCAGCGTATCTACTGCGTGTATTTTACCGCAAAGTGGGGATGGGATGGGGCCCCATGTGGCGAAAACCCACAGAAAAAAACGTGGCATTCTAGCAAATCCCATCCACACATTGCGGAAAAATACGTGCAGCAGACGCACTGCAATTTCCAAAACTTTTGCGGTTTTGGAAATTGCAACATGTCAATTATACCTACGTAAACACTGGCAGTTTCCATATAGGTGTATTGAAAACAGAAAGTCCACAGGGGAAACCCCTGCGGACCTTCTGTGAAAAGCGCTGCGGGAAATACCACAATGTTACCACCGTGGTTTTTCCTGCAGCACTTTTTTTGCTGCAGCCCAGTACATGGGGCCTTAGTCTTAATAAGGCGCAAGTGCAACTTTAATTACATTAATTGACCTTCATATTATGCCCCTGATTCCCCCTGACATAAATACTGCACCTCTAATGACCCCTTATATCAATGACCACCCCACTATGTTCATAATGCCTCCTAATATAAATGATGCCCCCTAATGGCCCCTTATATAAATAACCTCCACCCTTGTATTCATAATACCACGTAATAACCCTTATATAAATGACCCCCCCATAGTCATAATGATAATGCCTCTTAATGAATCCTCCCTTTATAGTTATAATTTCCCCTCCTATCCACCCCTTATACTATTAATATACCCACAACTGCACTAAAAAAAAGAAAAAAAAAAGTCATACTCACCTACCTGCGATGCTGATGAATCTGTCCACACACAGGACGGCGGCGCGATGTTATGACGTCGTTGCGCCGCCTGTGTGAGAAGAAGACATTCGTCTGTGGTCTCGGGGACTTGTAAACCGCAAGCCTCATGTGGCTTGCAGTTTACAATACTGTGAAGTTGCAGGATACGTTTTAACTAGATCGGTGTCTGCAGACACCGATCCAGTTAGAAATAAAGGATGTATTAATGGTCAGTGGTCAAAAAGTCAGTGGGCCCGGGGCAGCTGCCCCCTCTGCCCTGCCCCCCCCCCGCTAGCTACGCCTCTGGTGGTGATGATGCTGATCCACAGGAAAGAAAAATCCTTATAAGTCATGGAGCAATTTTCTCTAAAAAAGAAATTATTCCTTCCTGACCCTGCTTGGCAAGTACTTTAGATGGCCATTTAATTAATGGGTTGTCCAGGCTAAAATATTATTCTTTAATTATGCCTAGGTAAAAAAAAATTTTAAAAAACCATACTCACTTGTCCCCGGTGCTCCAGTGAAAATCGCAGCATGTCAATTATACCTTCGGAAAAACCTGTGTTTTCCATATGGGTATAAAAGGGGCAGAAAGTCTGCAGAGGAAAATTCTGCAAAATCCTGTATTGAATATTCTTTATTTTTTTCACCTCCCGTGGGTCTCCACCTATGATACTATGGGGTATGAAGAGATCCCAGCGTACAAAGCGGTGACCATTTTAGTTCACCCGAGATGAATCTCCATTTGTTTGGTTTCATAAAAAAAACTAAAAATTTGGAATATTTGGGTTGAACTCGACTCAATACGAGTTGTTTTGCTCATCTCTAGCAATAATTTATATTTTTCTTCCCACTGTTTACTGTGAGGTATGAATAACAAATGAATGCAACAATACCAAATACTGTATGCATAGATATTTTTATGTTTTAGTACTTTTGCAGAAAGTATTTTAGAAGTGAAAAACTGTTGCTTTTATACATGCAGAAACAAAACATGAATAAATAGAAGCAATTACTTTTGGTAATTGTGTATTTTAAGTAGTGCTATTTATGTTTGCACTATGTAATATTGGGGTTTGGGCCACAATCCTTTTACTGTGGCCCCAGATGCAAGCAGAATACTTTCAATGAATACTGCAGACATTTTGCAGATATAGCTATCTGAATGAATACCAAATGACTGGTTTATTTATAAAGAGCAATTTAGCTTTTTGAGCATGGATGACAGAAAGATTGAGGAAGAACGGCCACCTTAATTATATATCTAGAAGGAGCACGACCCATGTCACTGTTGGTTTACTGCCATCTCTCTCACACAGTCTTCATCTGTTAATCAATTACACAGAAACCTGCATTCTATTTTGTATATATATTACATGTCAAAATAAAAATTTATTTTCAGGGATAATATTTTGCAACAGGTAGAGCTGTGGAACACATTTCTTAGTTTATCCTGTGCAAATAATGACACATGTAAAGGTTGAGAGGGGAGCAGCCGTACTAAGAGCAATCTATTAACATAGCAAGTAGGAGCACAACAGTGAACATAGAAGTGAATTCATGTAGGGAGTCTTATTTCTAGTCACGTGAATCACACTTTTACATAGTGAATACAATCAAGATTTGTGAATGTATCTGAGAATTAGGAGGATATTGGGGTGACAGTCTGTTATATATCGTGGTGAGCTGCTCTAAATTTCTTAGCATTCACACAGCTTTTAATAAATTTGCAGTATCTTGAACTGTCCTAAAGAAAGAAAGTGACAATTAGTAGGCATAGATTTGTACTAAAATTTGACCATTTTCTATCCTTATGATTTACAAGATGTAAATCTGCTGGCCCTATGCTCTCTTGCTCATCCCACCCATTTTTTTGACACTTTTATAAAGTGATAAGATACAAAAAAAAGTCATAAAAGTTTTAGCGCAGATATGACATGCATAACAATATGCAACTTTTTCATCTGCTACATGGCTGATAACGGAGGGACAGCTTGAAGCTCCTGGGCTCCAGTGTGAAATCTGTAATTTGTGCCATTTAGAATAGTGGTATATTTCATGTGACAGATGGACCATTGGGGCCTCCTCATGGCTCAGGGCCTGGCAGCAATTGCTACCATTGCAACACTCATAGCTACTTCCCTGGCTGATATTATAATATAGCACATACAGATGTAGCAGAGTTAATCCGAATTTCTGCAACTTGTTAGAATTCTACACCGTGATATCTTATCACAGAAGACAGCAAAAACCCATGAAAAAAATCATTAAAAATGTCATTGTTTTGAAAATATCATTTTTTTTTGTTGTCTTCTGTACTAAGACATCACTCTCCAGCAGGTGAACCAATTGGAAACGTTTAGATTAACTCTACTACATCCTAATGCGTGCTGAATGAATCTTTCTTTACAGGCTTTGCCAAAGATGTAGGGTCACTGGGCCCACACTGTAAATTATTTTTTGCTTATAAAGTAAGTCATTTAATACAATGTGGTATATCTATTGTGTGTTTGAAATGATGGCCTAACATTATGAAGTAATGTTTCTTTTGTAATTAATTGAAATTTTTATTGCCTTGGTTAGATGAGGAAACACTTTTCCCCACAATCAACAGTAAAAAGTTCTAGGGCTGATCAGCTGACATCATCATCCCGGTAGAGACGTCATCAGTTCCAGTACTACGCAACATAATGTGGAAACACCCACTATTACTTTTAACATTGAAGACATTGAAACAATGTATGCCTGTGAAAAAAAGCTTAAAAAAACTGAGATATTGTCGAATTCATCTTGGAGTGACAATATTTTGAATAATGTTCATTTTAGTCAATAAAGCTGGAGGTATGCTTTAATTTGGAGTGGGAAAAAAACAATAAATTGATTCAAAAGACACAAATACAACAATAGCTCCAGAGATTTAGATCAGGAAATCTCTATCTGTCAGAACCTGAACTTTTCATTACAAAAAAGTGTGACATAGACCAGGCTTTGAAGACGCAGAATTATATTATAATTCTGAAAGGAAAGTGTTAAAATAGAACAAAAATTATGTGTTATAGTCCTTTAAACAGATGGAAGGGTTCAGAAGGACACCTTGCATAATCACTTTGGAAAGTCACAATGAAAGCTTCATAACAATTGTGCGTCATGTTTATGTCTATAATTAGATTTAGAGTTGCCCAATTTAATGATTATTAATACATTCTGAATAAGCATTATTCTTGTAGCATAAAAAGGGACCAGTACATGAATTTAAAAGGCTCCCATTTAGCTTTTCATTCCTTCTATCCCATTCATCCTAAAGTTGCCCATACAATGTTGATAGCTGTTGAGCTCCTCACTGCTACATATATGTATACACTTGACGAAGCATGCATGTTTTTTCGTAACAGGAAGAGTAGGATGAGATACTGACAAACACCAATAGCACCAACTTATCTCCTGTCAGAACAAATGACTTGGTACATGGAAATGCAACATTGTCTGATACTTTTTTCATCAGGTGACTGGAGAGAATCTGAATACTGTCATAAACATAAGATAGTTGACCAGTGAGTGACCCAAAAAATGGTGACTTATGTGAATCAGCACCTTAAGCACTATCCAAGTTTTCTGTATGGAAAATATAGCTCCAGGTGCATTGTGCGGGAATTTAGGCCAGGGCTACATTACGACTTTTTGTAGGGCAAATGTAGGGTAAAAATTATACTATTCCTATATTTATAACTTTTTTCTGTTCTGTATCATAAAATATTCATATTACGCTAGGTTCACACTAGCGTTCGGGTTTCCGTTCTTAGGGTCCGCTTTGGGACCCGAAAAACAGAAACCCTATCCGCTTACAAAGCGGTTACCCGCAGAAACCCATGGACCCCATAGACTATAATGGAGTCTGCTGGGTTTCCGCCTGATTTCCTACGATTTTATACTGAAACTAGCAGGACTTTTCTCTCTGCTTATTTTAAGCAGAAAATGGGGACGGAGTTCCTGAACTCTGGTGTGAACCTAGCTTTATACAGAGGGTATAATAGATACATTTTTGCCTCTTCGTTTTGGACCCACTTCTGAGGCAATGGCCCCATGTTGTAGAAAAGCAGATTGTTTTTGTTACAGATTTTTCGGCATTTTTTCAATCCGGAAACCAATAGCCCCACACAGTATAATATACTCCACAATGGCCCCATACATTATTTTGTTCTACAGTGGCCCCACACAGTATAATGCTCCACAGTGACCCCACCTAGAATAATATACTTCCCACAGAGGCCAATATGCTACCAAGAGACCACGCCCCCAGTATAATATGCACAGGAAGCTCGAGCTGCTTCAGACGAACCCCTTGAAATTAGTTTTGAAGAATATTCAAGAGCCCTTCAGTTCATTTTGGTGCTATTGTTATACACTGGGGTCTCCTCAGACCCCAGAGTATAATAAATAGAGGTCCAAAGGAGGTGAGTAAAAATAATAAGCACTTTGGCCCACCTGTCCTTGGCATCCTCACTCCATCAGGCACTCTCCAGTATCCTCTTTGGGGCTCTCATGCTTGCGACTGACATCACATGCCCCAGGGGTCACGTGGGGCGTGCTGACGTCATTATGCCAGTGTGCCCCATGTGACATCAGTTGCAGGCCAGAAGAGCCCCGAGGAGCACGCTGGGGACCGTTGGAAGCCCAAGAGAGGTGAGAAGTGTTTGTTATTTTATCTTACCTCCCCTGAGCAGGTTTATATTGGAAACAGGCCCAGCGGCATGTACATACATCACATAATGCCCTTTTCCATTAATGGCACTGTCCACAGAAGATGAGATGTATAGCCTGAGATGTATGTCTTAGATGTATAGCAGTCAAGGAACCAGACTTTCCCTCATGGTGCTGCAGGGCCTGGACATCTCTATATAGCTGCTGGCCCCTAACCCCTCTTGGCCCGGTTGCGGTCACACCCACTGTGACCGTGATCACTAAACCACTGACCTAAGCCCTCCTTCACACAACTATACTTTTGATTTGATTAAAGTAGGACACCTGCATTTCTATGGGTCCATAGACACAGTTTTTGCAGTTGTGTGTGCGGGCTGTGGTGAAGATCTTCAAAATATGTTGCAGGTATTATACCTGTCCATATCTGCAGCTTATTCCATTCACTTCACTGTATGGTGTAGTGAAAAGCACAGATGTCATACGTTTACCAATCCATTTTTTTACTCCAGTACACTGTATGGACCTGGAAAATCCAATTTAGTCTAAGCCCCACGCAGTGGGCTGCAACATAAAAGTGCTACGGGAAAAACTGCGGTGGCAACGCATCGCGGTTTTTCCTGCAGCACATTCACAGAAAGTCTGCAGAGGTTTCTGGCATTTGCGCCAAGTCCAAACCGTGGCGTTTATTCAAGAATGGATACAAAAGGAATGGGCAATATATAGGAATCTCTTATATGTCTACATTCTTCTCAGTCCACTCCCGACTTTGCCGCATATTTGGGGGCTGAATCAGTGCTGGATTCCACCCAAAATCTGTCTCCCGTTGTTTTCAGTGGGAGGCAGAGATTCCTGCTCAATCTAGCTGTGGATTCCGATACTACCTGCTGATTAGGCCCATTCATCTGGAAAGCCATAACGATATGCCAGTGTCCTGCATTTCAGCTGTGTGAACATACCCTTAGGTTGCCCTTACACTGCATCCACTATGCGCTAATTGCCTCTGTTTTCAATCTGAAGCATCAGCAAGTACAGATATAGCACAGCAGTTAGAGGAATTCGCATATGCCCACTAATTGCTCGGTTGCAATTGTATTGTTGCTTTTAGAAATTACAAGTGCTCCTGGCAATTAGCGCATAGCAGACGTGGCCAGGAAGTGCCACGTAATGAAACTGTTACTCCACATTCACATGATCGAGTTTGAGCCATGAAACTTGGATGATATGTTGGCCATATTTACCAGCCTGAACAGTATTCCTCTATTACAAAATTGTCTGACCATTGTATAAGCAATGCTACGTCTGTTGCCGCCCCTGCTACCTCTTATGTCACCCCCTCTACCTCATAGATTGTAAGCTCTTGCGAGCAGGGCCCTCAGTCCCAGTGTGTGAATTGACTATTTCTTTGTAATGTATCTTTTTTGTCAGTACTTGAACCCTAAAAGTTGTACAGTGCTGCGGAATATGTTGGCGCTATATAAATAAAATGTATTATTATTATTATTATTCCGGGGAGGGATTCCTAGCAGTATAGTTATCTTTGATGGAAGGAGTCCCTGCCTCCCGCGACATACTGTCCCATACGGTATTCTTGGCTTTCCAGAGTTAGCAAATTTCTTCAGCATTGTTACAAATGTTTGAAGTAAATCAATATTTAGGCTGTGTTATGTAACAGGTATGCCATAAAAGTGCTTTGTCTAAAAATTCCGTTAGGCTGGGGTCACTCAAGGACATACTCTCAACTGTGACATACAACAGCAGCATAGTGGATGAGTTTTTACCAAATGTCATCTAAAAGCTACAGAAGAGCATCATCGCAAGATGACCTCTACTGCTTATTTTCAATGTAAAGTATAAAGGTAGTGGGTGTGCTGCTGTAAAAGATACCCTATTTCAGACTTTTTTGTGTCAGTGGCTTTCTGGAAAACATGCTGCTGAATTTCATGTGGGAAATCTGCCTTTTGTCTGGGGCTCCATGTTGCGGAAACGCAGGGATTTTTGTTGCAGATTTTGCAGTGTTTATTTTTAGCCAAAGCCAGGACAGGATTGAGCAGAAAGCAGAAGTATAAGTAGTTTGTATATTTCCCATTCCTTTTGTAACATTCTTGGCTTTGGCTCAAAAAAACCACAACAAAATCTACAAAAAAAAAGCTGCGTTTCCGTATCAGGGGGCTTCAGCCTAATGGCGACTTAGTTGTATACTTTACACAGAGAAATTTTCTTTTGCTGGGTTTCCTTAAAGGGGATGTGCGGGACTTGTAAACATGACTGCTTTCTTCTTCTCAGGAAGATACGTCATGTCTGTTGGTCACATAACAATACCACATCTCCATTGTAGATACTGAAGTGACAATACATGGATGATTTTCCTCTTTTTGGAAAAAAACTATTTGCTTATTGTATTTTGCTGTGTTCCTCCAAAATTCTAAACTTTACATTGTAACATTTTTTGTTGTTACTTACTATGAGAACAGCTTTTCTTACAATATGATTTATAGCTTTATTAATGGTAAAGGTTAACATTTTACTTGCAAAACAGATTTTTTACCCAGATGAATCAATGATTTAATCAATCGGATTTAACACCTTTGATAATGTGAATCTTAGATTTTGCATATGTCCTCAGGTCATAACAAGTGTGCATGTTTGTGCCACCTCTCTGAATTGCCGCTAGATTAATTATATACACCATTGGATTGATGCAGTTGTATCAACATTATGACAGCTTTAAAAAAAAACAATGAAATTTGCACCATTGGAATAAAATCCTGATGCTCAAGAAAAATGTGTAGGATGCATTAAATGTAAAAAATAGCAAATGTATTTCATTAGAAAGTAACAAAGTATATGACGTTACAAAGCACTAACAGATAAATCATTATATACTAACTAATGAGCAGCTCTGCAAATCGTTGTAATTAGTTATTATTAAAAAAAAGTCATTGAAATTAGTTTTATTGCAAGGGGTCTCTATTTATTCAAAACATATCCTGTCAGAATAACCTCAGGTTAATATGGGTTTTTATTGTTTGTTTAGCTATTTATGTGACCCCCACACACTGCTGGCTGAAGATGAAACAACTGATTGTTTTATATTTGAAAATATCTGTAAAGCGCTGCGGAATATGATGATGCTATATAAATAAGCAAAATAAATATATATAAATAAATAATATTTCTAAGGCTTTGTTCACACTACAGTTGTTAATGTCTATTGCTGTCATCCGTCATAATCCAAAAAGGGGGACAGTTGATTAAAACTTAACTTTTAATAAATAGTAATAATAAAGGTGAGAAACTGTCCGCAATGCAATGAAATAGTCCACTGGCAGAGTGAGAACCATTTATAGGACTCACTATACAAGAACAACGCAAAATGTAGCCACACACTGGATCATATACTAATAAACCATCTTGCATAGGCACAGAGGCCTGGTGAATAGAAACAAAAAACATAATTACCTTAACCCTGTTGTGATATATGCACATGACTAGGAAAAAGAATGAGAGATGACTGATCTGGGGTTGGTAGAATGATGGGTCAGTAATCATTCCTCAGGAAAGTACTGTAAGTAGTGCTAATCAAAATACATTCTCACCCTAGTAAACCCTATCACAGGTACTAGTAATCGCTCAATTACTAACTTCAGAGCCGCAGCCCTAGATAGCTTGTGACCCCGAACAGAACCTGGCCTTAGATAGTTATCCCTAGATACGTCCTGCCTATAGAGCACTAAGGCAATAAAGGTGATATAGATGTACAAATGAACTTAAATACAAAAAAAATAATATCCCAATATACTAAGCACATAATAATAATAATAACTTTATTTATATAGCGCCAACATATTCCACAGCACTTCACAAATCAGAGGACACATGAACAGACAATATGAGACATTACAATGTGACAAAGAAATAAACATATCAAACAGTAGGAGTGAAGGCCCTGCTCGCAAGAGCTTACATTCTATGAGGAATAATGTCCCGCCGTGCATGTTTCATAAACCATTCGTAAAGCTGGTTAGGGGAAGGAAAAAACCTATTATCAGAGTTATACTGAAAGGGATGTGGATAAAATTGGAAAGTAAACCATAATTTGACAGATAATTATATTACAGAAGCAGAAAGTCTACCCAAATAACAATATACCGGGCACTCGACAGCCATCTAGTCAAGAGTGACAACACTATATATTTCCCTGCCACAGGTAAATACCTAAGTGGTCTCTCCCCATATTGTATAAAGGTGCAAACGATAGGGACATAGGAGGGAAATAGGCAAGGGGAAATGGGGGAGAGCTAGGGACAAGCAGAAAAGGCCCAGTAACTGGAACTTTTCTATTTGTACCCAGCCCTCCCCCGGCTTTCTCTTGCCCATTTCCCTCCTATGTCCCTATCATTTTCACTTTTATACAATATGGTGCATATTTTGGGTATTTTCCTACTTTCCTGTAAAAAAGCTGTGCTCTTGTTATGGGTGAATTAGATGTTTTCTCACTGCTGTCCCCATTCTCCTGTCCTTTACACATTGATTCAATGAAGCTCTGAGTGAGAAACTAAGCTGCACCCCTTTATATTACCCCCCTTCTACTACATATTGCTTTACCACTTTGTATTTTTGTCCTTGTAAAACATGATCACAACATCCAGACGTTATACTATTGTTTAAAAAAATGGTCATTGGTTTTACCCACCCAATTACAATGGTTGAGTAGAAAGGAGTTTTAGGATTTGTTATGTTTATCCATAAAGGCTGTAAGTAAAGGCTCATGGGCCCTGGTGCAAAAGCTCAGCTAGGGCCCCCCTATGTAAATTTCCTCACAACTATCAGACACTGTAATCTGCCCATTTTAGCAGCATTTACATCTTTTCCTTCTTTATCTGGACCCAAACCGCAGTGAAGACTTGTTCACAACATGCCTGTGCATACAAACTTCACATCATACCCATGCCCTCTCAGTGCCACCCACACAATAGTTGTGCCCCCATTTGTGCTATAAGCTCCCTCCACAGAACCCCTCCTTGACTATATGCTGACCAACTCCTCCTTTTTTTCCTTTCTGGCAGTGAAAGTCTGTGTATCATTAATCTTCACCTCAACATCTCACTTCTCATCTTGAAATCTCACTCCAGTGCTCCAGAGGGCAGGGATAATACATTTACTATACACAGACTACAAGCCATCAAGGAAATCAGAAAGGAGATCACATAAATCTAATCCGCCTTATTGTGATGCGGATGACCTTTGGTTTGCCTAGCTAATAGTTACACAAGTGCTTATGGACCCTAGATAACCTCTATAATCATACCAGTGCTAATGGGTACCGTACCCCATCAAGTTATACCCCTCTCCATATAAATTAATTATGAAATAAAGTCTTAAAACTGTTTTTTTTTTTCTAAATCTCTGTTCACATCAAAAGTTTTCCAAAATCCACAAGTATTAATTTTGCTTTTGTGGTATTTTTACAAAGCAGTAATAGTGAAATCTCTGCTATATTTATTTATGTAAAATATTAGCAAAAAGATCTTCACTAATGGCCTATATTCTTTATCTTAATATCTTATTGTTATGTGTATTAAACAAGAAAGGCACTTTGCAGTCATGTTCAGCTGTACATTGTAAGACTCCTTTGACTTTTATGTACTAGTGAGGAATACTAGTGATTTGCATGGAATGTTTGAAGCATATTTTATGGATAGCAAGTCTATAGCTGGGTAAACAGAGTGTGGGTTTGACTGTGTATTACCATATGTGAGATGCATAAAGGGTATTTGACAAATGTCCTTTGACTTGACTTGACGTATGTGACACCTGCTGTGCTAACAGGCTGGTGTGTATTTTGTATTGTGCAGCTGCTTATTATAGAGCTGGATGGTGTAAAAGCAACTAATGTTCATTCAGGAAATCTTAACTGACTGAGAAATATGGTGAAAGTGTAAACAAATTTCTCAGAGTTCTCTATTATTTGGTATCAATTTTAGTGGCAATTTAAAAATAGTGTAGGTTCTAACATAAATACCAAAATATGTGGACTCTGACCATCTCACCTACAGTATATAAGATTAATTGACAAAATCATGGGTGTTAGGCTAGGTTCACATCTGTGCATCTTCACATAGCGGTTAACTGTGGACACTTGCAGACCCCATTCTGTGCAGGACTTTTCTCTCCACCGATTTCTGGTGGTTTCTGCAGCGGAGTCTCCAATTGAGATATGAACTTAGCCTTAGGCTTCTAGAACACACAGGGGCCAGTGCTTTGTGAAAAGTGGTGAGATGGGCACAAAATGAACAAAAGTTGTAATTTTTGCACACAAACCAGCATATGCAGCAAAAAAGGTGCCTTTTTCATGCCAACTACCAGGAAAATTGTCCCCTTAGATTTTAGTCATAAAGTCACCAGTATTACCAGCATTTTTAGCATTCTGGCCTTTTTTTTATCTCTTGTACACAGATAGTTCTTGAATTTTTTATTCTTATAATGAAATCTATAGGAAAATACTTGAAAAAAAAAATAGCCAGACACAGTCCATGCTTCATTTTGAAAGAAATCACTAAAGAAGAAAAAAAAACAGGTAACGTTAAAGCATTCAATTCATTATAAACGTAATCCCAGTACCTCTGTTATTTAGCTTTGGAGCCACATTTTCATGCACATCAACATTTTATTCACCTGCAAAGAGGGGAAACATACTTTGGGGGTGTGCCTTAGCTTGCCTAGCTCTCAGCTCTAGATTTCTGGGCGATATACATTCCTCCTCATTTGCATATAAATAATACAGTCATTTACATAACAACTTGGTTGAAAAGTTGAATAATAGAGGCATTTTTGGAAACTGTATATTCACCTCTACAAGGTACTGGGATTAAGTTTATAACAAATTTACTGTAATGAATAGTATGTAAAGCATGTAAAGCTATTCATGATTTCCTTTTGAATAACTTGTAACATCTGGCAGAAAACATAGGGGAAAAATGCAGCCAAAAATGCCGCTACCATCATCATTGACTTTTTTGCACTTAGAAGCCATGGTACACTAGGTGAAAACCGTAGCATTAGGAAACAGCCAAAATAGGTAAACTGCTGTTTTTTTGCCATTCTACTTCTCTCCAGAAAATTGAAGAAAAAGCAATCAGAATATTAAACAATTCCCAAAATGGTATTCCCTTACGTCCTACAGCAGCACAATATGGGGTATCTCTGCCCCTGTGTGTTGTCTAGGACAGGTGGAACTTTTAATTAGAACCAAAAACGTGCTTACTAACCTGCCCTATAAGAGGGCACGAGAGACCTCCCTCACCTGTGTTTTTTTCTGTCCTGTGTGGGACGGTTGGAGGAGGTCTCTTGTGACCTCTCTTGCTGTAAGGGTTTTTTTTTCTTTACCTCTCTTGAGGTGGTTGGTCTCCTTCTGTTGCCGGCTTGCGTCCGTTCTTCTGCTCTTCTGCCGGTAAATCTTCGGCTGGCGGTAGGCTTCGGCCTAGCCGGAAGTGACGTCGGGCTTTGCGGCTGGAACCCTTCTCAGCATCCGGGTTTCCGTGGGGCTGGATTTCGCCGGACTCCTTTGCGGCCTACTTCCGTTTTTTTCGGCAGAGCTCAGGAGGGTAAGTAATATTTATTTTTATATTTATTTATTCTTGTTTCTATGTGATATAAGAATTATTTATTCATATCGCTGGGCTTGCTCTGCATGGAGTTTCTATGTATATTTTCATTGTGTTTAGTAATTGTGTTGGCTCCTCCTCCACTTATGGTTGCCTTTAAAATGTCCCATAGTCCATTTTGGGCTGTGGGCTGTGATTTTTCTGGCTCTCCTCTACTGCTAAGGATTAGTAATATTCCCTTCTGTGATTTAGAGATTATTCTACTCTACTACTGCGTATACTGTTGCTGCATTTTTTTGCGATGACCGACCTCCTTAAGGTACCCCTCTTTTTCTGGTTCTGGTTGCGGGTTTGTAATATTGTTATTGTTATTGTCTGTGACTTTTTGTGGTCTTTTTAGATGTCTTCTTCTGCTTCTGGCTCTGGTGATGGAGATTTTAGGAGGAAGAAATCCTCCAAGCGTAAACATTTAGCCTGTTTAGACTGTAAGACTCCCTCGCTTGACGGCTACGAATTCACCCGTTGTCGCCAGTGTCGTGGCCCCCCTTCTGAGGAGCTATCCATACGTGAGGTTGTGACATGGGTGAAAGAATACATGGAGGATTCTCTTAAAGAAAAAAAGGAATTCTATCTTCCAGATCGGCAAGAGACCACATCTTGAAAAACATTCTCTCTTGTGGGTCTCGGACGAAGATTTTCAGGTTGTGGATGAAACTTTGTCCTCTGATGACTCCGCTGAAGATGCCAGCAGACCTCTCTTCCCACTCGAGAAAATTAATAGACTGCTGAAGTCCATCTGGAGTAAGGACCATGATGTTGATGGGGAAGCCTCCACGTCCACCTATAGAGGGCCCAGAGTCTTCCAAGTGGACGAGACATTAAAAAAAATTAATGTCTTCAGAGTGGAACTTTCCGGAGAAACCCTTTGTAATTACTGGTAGGTTTAAGACCTTGTTCCCCATCGCATAGTCTTAACTGGATCAGTGGGGTCCTCCCCCTAAAATGTATATAGCGGTAGCCAAGTTATCTCGCCGTACTCTAGTACCATCTGAGGATGGAGCAAATTTACAGGATCCTATGGATAGATGCATGGAGAATACTCTCAAGAAGGCCTACTCAGCGGCCTCTGCCCAGACCTCGGTTGCTGTTGCGTCATGTGAAGTCTCAGCCAAACTATGGGCTGATTTGCTCCAGTTTGAGAGGGACATTGATGCTGTTGTCTCCAGAGACAAGCTACTTTCTTTTTTAAGTTCGACTTCTTTGGCAGCAGAATTTTTAGCTGAGGCCTCCCATTATCAACTAAGGCTGGCATCAAAGTCCTTGGCGCTTTCCACGGCGTCGAGGAGACCCTTATGGGTAAAACCTTGGAGAGCTGATTTTATCTCCAAGTATAACCTTTGTGTTTTACCATTTGAGCCAGGAAGAGTCTTTGGCAGTAGCCTGGATGAAATTTTAGAGGGCTTGGCTGATAAAAAAGGCAAAACTCTGCCTCAGTCTTTTAGGGGTAGATTTGGCCCTGGCCACGGCAGAGGTTATCCACTTCGACGTGGTCATCAGTTCCAGAGGGGCTCTAGGTACTACTCTAGAGGCTCTGGACGGAGATTCCCCAAGACTGAGGATAGAAGGAAGCCCAGTTTTTGACATGAGAAGCTTTCTTCCTGTGGCCGAAATTCCTGTTGGGGGTCGTCTCTCCCTTTTCTTCAGCACTTGGCAGGAAAAAATTCAGGACCCTTGGGTCTTACAGTTAATTTAGCGAGGATAGGCAATCTAGTTTCTCTGTCCTCCCCGAGATCGGTTTGTCCTAACTCGCTGTCTTCCTGCGTCTCAACATGGCATTTTGGAATGCTCCATTCGAGAGTATATCCACAAAGGAGCTCTAGAAGAAGTTCCTTCTTTGGAAGAAGGTTTGGGGGTTTATTCTCCCGTTTTTCTAGTGCCAAAGCCAGCCGGCAGATGGAGGATGATTATAGATCTGAGGTATCTGAACCGTTTCATCAGGAAAAAACGGTTCCGCATGGAAACCATAAACTCAGTTTCTTCTTTTCTTCTCCAGGGCAACGTTTTTGTCACCCTAGATCTGAAGGATGCTTATTTGCACGTACCAATTTACCCTCCGCACAGGTAGTTCCTAAGGATTGCGGTTATAGTTTGAAGCATTATCAGTTCTCGGCCCTCCCTTTCGGGATCTCCTCGGCTCCCCACACCTTTACCAAGGTGGTGGCTCCCATAGTAGCCACCCTCAGACTTCAGGGACTCTTTGTGGTCCCTTATCTAGACGACTGGCTAATAAAAGCCCAGTCAGTGTCTGTTCTGCTCCAGCATTTACAGATTGCCATATCCCTGCTTCAAAGCCTGGGATGGCTCATAAACTGGGAGAAGTCAGAAATCGTCCCCTCAACCCAAAAGAAGTTTCTTGGTTACTTCCTAGATTCAGACCGGCTGGAAATCTCCTTGACAACTGCAAGGAAAGAGAAATTAATTACAGCGGTTTGGCAACTTTTCAGGAGGCTGAGAGCGTCCATCAGAACTTTGATGAAGATCCTAGGTCTGATGTCATCTTCCATCATAGCGGTTCCTTGGGCCTTATGGCATCTACGTCCTCTTCAGATGGAAATCTTAGGAATTTGGGATCGCTATCTTACCGGTCTCAACAGGAGGATTCGACTCTCCCCCAGGACCCGTCTTTCCCTGAGATGGTGGTTGCACCTCAAGGACGGAAGGTCCACGGTCCAACCTCGTTGGACCCTGTTGACTACAGATGCATCCCATCCCTTACGGGATCGGGAGCCCATCTGGACGGAAACTCCATAAAGGAAGTCTGGAGCGCTCCAGAAAGAAGGAGCTCAGAGCTGTGTACCGTGCCTTACTCCATTTCTCTCCTCTTCTCAAGGGAAGAGCAGTCAAGATTCGCTCAGACAACATGACGACAGTATTATATGTGAACAGACAGGGAGGCACGAGATCATCATCCCTCCTCAGAGAGGCAGATCTGATTTTTTCCTGGGCAGAGAAAAATCTGACCCATCTATCTGCGGTTCACATCAAGGGCTCCCTGAACTCAGTAGCGGATCGATTGAGTCGGGGTCTTGCCGTATCAGGAGAATGGTCACTCAATCCAGAAGTCTTTCATCAGATTACCCTGAAATACGGTCTCCCGGAGATAGACCTCATGGCAACCCGACTCAACGCCAAGGTGGAGACGTTCTGTTCCCTGTACCAGGAGGACAATCCCTTGGCAGTGGATGCCCTGTCCATCTCTTGGAGGTCCAGGCTGTCATACATTTTCCCTAAAATTCCTATGATACCGAGAGTATTGATAAAAATAAGACAGGACCAAGCCTCTGTAATAGCCATCATTCCATTCTGGCCAAAAAGAGCTTGGTTTTCCCAGCTCATGGTGATGAGTCAAGGGATATATTGGAGGCTTCCCCCCACCCAGAACCTGGTTTCCCAAGGCTCACTGAAGTGCCAGGATCTGAGGAGATTCAACCTGACAGCCTGGAGGTTGACCAGTCCCTACAAATGTATAGAGGACTGTCAGAAGCCATCCTGAAGACGCTTTCCTGTGCAAGAACTGAATCCACCAAAAGGAATTACCAGAGGATGACTAGGATTTTTTTGGAGTGGTGTTCCAAAGGAGACGTTGATATTTCTAATCCTTTGACTTCTGATGTTTTGGATTTTCTTCAGGATGGTTTGGACAGGGGCCTTGCCCCTGCTACTTTAAAGGTACAGGTATTGGCTTTATCCGCCCACTTAAACAGATGGTTGTCCCAGGATCCCCTGGTTGCAAGATTCCTCAAAGGAGCGGTGAGACTGAAACCTGCGGTATCTTCTCCTATTCCCCAATGGGACCTTGCAACGGTCCTTTCAGGCCTTTGTGGTCCTCCTTTTGAACCTCTGGAAGCTGCGGAGCCAAAATTTTTAGCCTTTAAAACTACTTTTTTGTTAGCCTTCACATCTGCCAAAAGGGTAGGAGAGCTTCAGGCGCTCTCCTCCAAAGAACCTTATATTGTATTTTTTTTCGGATAGGGTCCACCTTAGGGTTTTGCCTGGTTTTATTCTTAAGGTTCCTTCACGTAATAATTATAATAAACTGATTTCTTTGCCTGTTTTCCTTCCATCTTCAGAGGAGGAGGTAAAACTTCATACTTTGGATGTGGTAAGGTGTCTGCGAATTTACTTATCGCAGACACAATCTTTCAGGAGAGCTGAAAATCTCCTAATCAACATGTATGGTAAAGACAGAGGTCTTAAAGCTTCCAGACCCTCCTTGTCCAGGTGGATTAAGGAGGCAATCAAAATTTCTTTCCTTGCTCAAGGGTTGCTTCCTCCAGTTTTTTGTACAGCCCATTCGACCAGGGCTGTGTCGACTTCTTGGGCTGAGAATCGCTCACTTCCACTAGATCAAATTTGTGCAGCTGCTTCTTGGTCATCCCAGGTGACTTTCGTTAAACACTATCGTTTGGATATCCGCAGTTCCGAGGCAACTGCCATTGGACAGACAGTTCTTGAGGTTGTATGGCGAGGAAGCCCTCCCTAGGGGAATTACTTGCTATATTCCCATATTGTGCTGCTGTAGGACGTAAGGGAATCATTGATTATATTGTTAATCTGTTTTCCCTTAGTCCTAACAGCAGCACAAGGCTTCCCTCCCTAAAATCTTGTTTTCTTTTACTTTATAATTTACAAAGGTGAAGGAGGTCTCTCATGCCCTCTTATAGGGCAGGTTAGTAAGCACGTTTTTGGTACTAATTAAAAGTTCCACCTGTCCTAGACAACACACAGGGGCAAAGATACCCCATATTGTGCTGCTGTTAGGACTAAGGGAAACAGATTAACAATATAATCAACGATAAGTGAAAAAGACAACTTGCCCTTCAAAAAAGATGCCTACGTAGTTCCATATACAGAAATATAAAAAACGGGAGTCAGAATATGGCAATTCAAAAGAAATGTTTATTTTTCAGTTTTGGATTTTTGTAAAGAATATAGGTAACATGTCATTTTTACAAAACCCATAATAAAGTCACACAAATGCTTTTTTTTTTTACATTTCTCCGCATTTTAATTCTTTTTCCAACGTACCAGTACATTGTATGGAATAATAAATGGAAGTACAATTTATCATGTGAAAAATAAGCCTGGTGCAGTTCTGTGAACGCAAAAATAAAAAGGTACTGTTTTTAGAAGGTGGGGAATAGAGATGAGCGAATTGAAGCTGAGGAAGTGGAATTCGATCCGAATTTCAGGAAATATTCAATTCGCATCAAATCTAGATTACCTCACAATTCGTGGTAACGAATCGCATCCGGTTTTAACCCCATGGATGCCACGGTCTAACATGACCGCGGCATCCAAGGGGTTCCGCCATGCTACATGCACCCCCTGCGGTGATTAAAAATAAAAAAAACTACTGATACTCCCCTGTCCTGGGCTCAGTACTTCAGAGCTCTTCCGGCCAGTGACAGAGGTCCTGCTCCCCAGGCCTCACTGCTGGGGCCTGTGATTGGGCACCAGTGGTCACGTGGAGCGTGCCGGCGTAATGACATCATTGTGCCCCCACGTGACCGCTATGGCCCAATCACAGGCCTCAGCAGTGACGTCTGGGGAGCAGGACCTCAGTCGCAAGGAAGAAGAGGAATGAGGAGGATGCAGACAGCTGGATTCTCAGGAGAGGTGAGGTAAGGTGAGTATAAGTGTTTGTTATTTTTAATAACTTCCCCTGGGCCTCTGGTTATTAAACTCTGGGGTCTTTTTTGTACTTTTTTGTACATGGATAACCCGCTTAAAAATTTTAGGAGTGCTTGTCTCTGTTGACATAAAGTGGGCACAACATACTGGGCACTGAAAAGGCATTTTCCTTTAAAAATGTCAATTTTCACATTCATTTTTGGAAACACTCTTTGGCTCAAAATGCTCATTATACCCCTTTGATAAATTTCTTGAGGGGTGCGATTTACAAATTGAGGTAATTCCTTTGTACTTTCCACACAGTGCCACCTTAGGGGCTCTGCAAGTGCGTCGCCCCAGCCCGGCCTTGGTGAGTTCACGGTGCGAATAGGCCCGGTACTGGGGTCGACAGCGCCTTGAAAGGGAATAAAATAAATGTTTATCGTGACGCCAGTTGGGGTTTTAGCTTGCGATGGAGGCAAGCCCGGCACTGCTGGTTGGGCCTCTGGGAATAGGTAGTGATAGAGTGCCTGATATTGTACCCTCCCCAACTAGGGCAGATCCCAGGGCCAACTGATATATGAGGAAGAGCTGGTGTGCAGGCAGAGGAGCAGTGAAGAGGCGATTAATAAGAAATACAGTCCAGTCAGGGGTTAACCAAACACTTACGGTTTACTTCTGTAGTCAGCAAGGAATAACAGATCTTACAGGAGAATTCACCTTGCTCTGGTATAGTGAGATGCCAGTTTAACCACATGGGTAATTCAGCCTTCCAATGCTGCTGTACCTCTAATAGATTTCCCCTGATTCTGGATTCCAGAAGCTCAGAGGTCAGATATAACCAGATCTGTGGCTCTTCCAGACGGCAGGTAACGCGAGTTCTGTCAGGTGCTGGGTACGCACACTCACCCTAACTCTATGTGTTACTGAGCCTCCAGGAAATCTGCACTACTGGACCTGGATCCAGTAATTCTCTCGATGTTCTAAGTGTGGCAGACACTTAGCTAGGAATCGATGGTCCTTACTCTGCAGCTCCTTGTTTGATAGATACTTGTTCTCATGAAAACTCTGGACTCCTGTGCTGTCTCATTACCCTCTCTGCAGACTGTTGTATCACCAGCTCCGTGCAGCCCTGCCTCATGGATCCCCTCATGGATCCCCTCTCAAAAAATGAAACTAAAACACTTCTAGGCAGTAGCTCCACCCCTTTTTAAAGAGGCAGTCACTGGGGATTTGTCTAATGCTAACAGGTTAACTGGTTCTCACTATACCTTCACAGTACACAGTAGAGATCACGTGAGGTGACATTTATAGTGACCCACTCTGTGGGGCGCTACACAAGTGCATCATGGCACCTGAAAATGAACCTGCTCACCAAAAGCCTAAATGCACTCTTCTGTGCTCTGCTGTGTGCCAAAACAGCAGTTTATGACCACATATAGGGTATTGCCATATTCAGGAGAAATTGTGTAACACAGTGTGGAGGGCTTTTTCTCCTTTAACCCTTTGTGAAAATAAGAAATTTGGATTTTATTGAAAAGAAAAAAGTAATTTTTTATTTTCATGTCCAAATTTTAATAAAATCTGAAACAACTGTTTGGTCAAGATGTTCACTATACCCCATGAAAAATCTCCTAAAATGGGGTTACTATTAAAGGGTTCCCATTGTACTGGTACCTTAGGGGCTCTGCAAATGAGACATGGCATCTGAAAACTATTCCAACAAAATCTACTCTCCAAAACCCAAATAGCACCTTTTCTGTTCTGAGCACCCCCATATTCCTTTACAGCAGTTAACGACCACATATGGACTATTGCCATGTTCAGGAGAAATTGTGAAACAAACTGAGGAGTGCTTTTTTTTTTTGATCCCTTGTGATTGTGTAAACTTTACGGGTAAAAGAACATATTGTTAAAAAAAATTAAATGTCTAAATTTCACCTTCATTTTCTTTTAATTCCTGTGAAACACTGAAAGGGTTAACAAACTTCCAAGATGCCGTTTTGGATTATTTGAGAGGGCAGTTTTGAAAATAGGGTGTATTTTGGGGGGTTTCTAATATTTAAAATCCCCTAGTCTTTAAAATCCTCTTCAGGCCTGAAGTGGTTGCTAAACAATAGATTAGATATTTTATTGTAAATTTGGAACATCGCTGTTAGACTTGTAAGCCTTCTAATGTCCAAAATAAATTCAAGGATCACTAACAGATGATGGCAATATAAAGCAGAGATATGGTAGATATTATTTATTAATGTATTTGGGTGGTATGACTATCTGACTGAAAATCACTCACAATCACTAAAGCGTCTCTAAGTTATTACCACATAAAGTGACACATGTCAGATTTGAAAAATGGGACTGTGTCCTTAAGGCTGAAGCCCCACATTGTGAAAATGCAGCGTTTTTGCCGCAAAGTGAATGATTCTGGCTAATCCCATCCACACACTGCAAAAAAAAATCTGCTGTGAAAAAGCTGCGGTTTCAAGAATGTCTGTGTTTTTGAAAATCGCAGTATGTCAATTATACCTGTGGAAATGCTGATGTTTTCCGTATAGGTATAATAAGGGCATTTTTTTTCTGTAGTGTTTTTTTGCTGCGTTTCATTACATGGGGCTTTAGCCTAAGGTGGGTTTTGGTCATATCTTTAAGGGGATAAATAAAAAAAGTGTAAATATGTGCAAAAAACCCCTCACAAAAAATGTATCAGGGTAACCAATTTGTCACGTACGGGCCGTCCTAGCACATGACCCAGGTATGGCTGTCAGGGGACAGCTCACTCCACTTACTCAATCTTGCACTCTCCCCTCACTCAGGCTGCAAATTGAGCGTAAATCTCACCCCAACACAGTACATGCACCGGAATACACGCCACCACCACTGACTTGACAGGCACAGTGGAACATATACAGGCATCTCTCCAACAGTCAGACACAAACACACTTCAAAAAGGTAATAGGTCCATAGAACAACACAAAGTAACCTTAAATTTACCAATTTAATACCCAAAGGGTTCAGTGCTATGTATGCCAGAAAAGATAACAAATGACACAAAATGCAAACAGCCTTAAAGTATGGGAGAAAAAACAGAATAATACTTAAAAGTCTTTGGTTCCAGGAGCTTGGAGGATCTTCTGATAGAAATGGACACACCCAGCTGTCTTATAGGTGCATCTCAATAAATTAGAATATTTTTGAAACGTTCATTCATTTCAGTAATTCAGTAATTCAATTCATAATCAGTGTCTTCCATGATTGTGTGTCCTACTGAAGTAGACTGAGGGACCATTTAAAGGCGTAGGAAACCTTGGCAGGTGACATACTGAATTTACAATACTGAACTTTTTTACAATATTCTAATTTTCTGAGATTTTGGTTTTCATTACCTGTAATCCATAATCAACATTTACAGAAATAAAACACTTGAAATAGAACAGTGTGTGTGTGTGTAAAGAATCTAGAAAATATAGGAGGTCACTTTTTTAATGTAATTAAAATTTTTTAAATGTAATTTTTTTTTTTTTTTTTCCAAGATGGCGCCGCTGGAGTGGCTGCCAGCTACAGCAGCTCTGAGACTCTCTATCTTATTTTTCCTTCTATGACTCGTTTTGTACCTCTCTACTTAAGGACTTTTGCACTATGAAGAAACACACACAAAGACTTGGACCCTTGTGATATTTTTTTTTATTTATTTATTTTTTTTTGTTTTTTTTATCTGTCTTGTGTTCTGCTTGAAAATGGGATCTTTTGTGTATGCAGACAATTCCTTTGTCTATACAAGAGAGGAAATTCTGCAGCTCAGAGGCACAGCAGGACGGCATACCATCTGGTCACACATCCCCCGTGAGATTTGGAGAAAGAAAAAGCGGGTGAGGGGATGCATAGCAGGAACTCTTCAGAGGATTAAAAAGAGGCGTTACCGACCAGCTGTTCCCTCCATCATCATGGGCAATGTGAGATCTCTTGCAAACAAGATGGATGAACTAACAGCTCTCACCAGGCATCATCAGGAGTTTCGGGCGTGCAGCATGATGCTACTTACAGAGACTTGGCTCACTGAAGTTACTCCTGACCCTCTGGTCTCCTTGGATGGTTTTAAACTCCTTCGGGCAGACAGGACAAGGGAGAGCGGTAAGAGGAAAGGAGGAGGGCTGGCAATGTTTGTGAATAATAGATGGTGTAATCCTAGGCACATTGTGATTAAGGAGCAAACTTGCTGTAAGGACATTGAACTATTAGCTGTGAGCATGAGACCTTTCTACCTACCAAGGGAACTATCACATGTCATCGGGATAGCTGCATATGTCCCCCCCCTCTGCGAAAGCTGACGCTGCCTGCGAGGTCCTACAAGCCACGCTGAGCCAGTTACAGTTAAAACATCCCCAGGCCCTCTTTCTTCTGTCGGGTGATTTCAACCATGCCTCTCCATCATCCACACTGCCCAGTTTCACACAGTATGTAACCTGCCACACAAGAGACAACAAAACACTGGACTTGTTCTTTGCCAACGTGAGGGAGGCATATAACTCATCAGCCCTACCGCCCCTGGGGAGATCGGATCACAACCTAGTACATCTCTGACCTGTGTACAAGCCACTTGTATGTAGAGAACCAGCTGTCACCCGCACAGTGAGGATATGGTCCGAGGAGAGTGATGAGGCTCTGAGGGATTGTTTTGACACAACTGCATGGGAAGTGCTGCAGGATTCTTATGGAGAAGATATAGAAGGACTCACACACTGCATAACAGACTACATTAATTTTTGTGTGGACAACACAGTACCCACAAAAGTGGTGAGGTGCTTCTCCAATAACAAACCATGGATTAACTCTGATATAAAAACACTACTTAAGGAGAAAAAGATGGCATTCAGGACAAGAGATAAGGAGGGGTTGAGGGAAGTACAAAAGGAGCTGAGGCATCAAATCAGGCAGGGAAAAGCCAGTTATAAAGAAAAAATGGAAAAGCAAATGGAAAGAAAAGACATAAGGGGGGTCTGGGAGGGGCTTAAGTCAATTTCGGGTCATAAACAGTCTGTCTGCCAGATTGAGGCAGATGTTAATTGGCTTAATGAACTAAACTTATTCTTCAACAGATTTGATCACACACCAGCTCCTCCCACCCCAGTATGTCCTTCAGCTTCCCCCACCACAATGACTTCTCCCCATGCGGCCACTTCCCAACAGACCAGTAAATCCAGAAATCCGTCTTTATCTGGCCACAGTCTGACCTTCACACGGGCCCAGGTGAGGAAGGAGATGAAAAAGATCAAGGCGAGGAAAGCCGCAGGGCCAGATGACATCAGTGCAAGGCTAATTAAGACTTGCGGGGACCAGCTGTGTGGTATAATTACATATATGTATAATATGAGCCTGAGGCAGGAAATAGTCCCTGAATTATGGAAATCTTCTTGTGTGGTACCAGTTCCAAAGAAACCCCACCCTATGGACCTCAACGACTACAGACCTGTAGCACTGACATCCCACCTGATGAAGATCTTGGAGAGATTGGTTCTCACACATCTCCGCCCTCTAGTGAGCCCCGCTATGGACCCCCTCCAGTTTGCTTATCGGCCGGGCATTGGGGTAGATGATGCCATCATCCATCTTCTGCACAGGGCTCTGTCTCACCTGGAGAAACCAGGGAACACAGTGAGAATAATGTTCTTTGACTTCTCCAGTGCTTTTAACACCATACAGCCCAGGTTATTGAGGGACAAGCTGGGCCTTGCTGGAGTGGACCACCACCTCTCCAACTGGATCCTAGACTACCTCACAAATCGACCTCAATACGTGAGAGCCCGAGACTGTGTGTCAGGTACCGTGATCTGTAATACGGGGGCACCTCAGGGTACGGTTCTCGCCCCTTTCCTCTTCACACTGTACACTGCAGATTTTAGGTGCAACTCATCCAGCTGCTACCTACAGAAGTATTCTGACGACTCTGCAATAGTGGGTCTCATCACAGATGATGATGACAGGGAGTACAGAGAACTGAACCAGGATTTTGTGGACTGGTGCCACCGGAACCACCTGAAGATTAACGCGGGGAAGACCAAGGAGATGGTGGTGGACTTCCGCAAAGGCAGATGCCCTCCAAATCCAGTGGACATCCTGGGGACGGGCATCGAGATTGTGAACACCTATAAGTACCTGGGTTTGCTCCTTAATAATAAGCTGGACTGGGCAGATCATATGGAGGTCCTGTACAGGAAGGGCCACAGCAGGCTCTACCTGCTTAGGAAACTGAGAGCCTTTGGAATCCGGGGGGCACTTCTTAGAACTTTCTTCAACTCGGTAGTGGCATCAGCCATCTTCTTTGGAGTGGCCTGCTGGGGGAGCAGTATATCAACCAGGGACAGAAATAAACTTGACAAGCTGATTAGAAGGGCCAGCTCTGTCCTGGGGAGCCCACTGGACCCAGTGCAGGTGGTGGGTGACAGAAGGATACTGTCTGTGGTGACCTCCATGCAGAAGAAGAAGTCCCATCCCATGCATGAGACTGTGATCGCGCTGAGCAGTACTGTCAGTGACCGACTGCTCCACCCTAGGTGTGAGAAGGAGCGCTATCGGAAGTCTTTCCTCCCCACCGCGGTTAGGCTGTACAACCAACACCGACCTAAGCGGAGATCATTACACACAGAGAACTGAAATATCTCTCTGCCTGTTAAATCCCCCCCCCCCCCCTCTGCTACGTCCTATCTGTCTGTCTGCTATTAATGTAATGCCTCTCACCTTGGAACATTCCTGTACATGTTGTATTTGTATTTGTATCTGCTTATCTTTGCTGCTGTAACACACTGAATTTCCCCATTGTGGGACTATTAAAGGACTATTATTATTATTATTATTAATTACTGAAAGAAATAAATGTTCCAAAGATATTCTAATTTATTGAAATGCACCTGTAGCTGATTTCCACAGATGTGTGTTGATGGTAAGGTTAAAACAGTTTCTTATTGCTCGTTCCTCTCATCTGTGCAAAGTTTAATTCATGGTATATCACCACCTTTCATCATCCTAAATCATCTGATGTTATGTTTGTTTGTAGTTGTAACCTGTGTTTTATGATGCGTGTAGGCCTGCAAGTCTGTTATTTTTTCTGTGCCTAGTTTTCTTAGTTCATGTGTTGCGTTTAGTTGATTAGTTGTTTTGTGAGCTAATTTAGTGCTACATCCAAGCATATTTATCCTATATAAGTAGATATAGTAATAAGGGAGGCACGAGTGCTGGGGTAGGCACGATGTAGTTCAATCCTAAGTGTGGTGATTCAATCATAAGTGTGTTTAAGCTGCAGTTAAACATGACATTTAGACAGGGCATAAGACATCTGAATAACCACACCAACAAACTTGTAAGTTTCTAATTACATTTGGCAATGGTCCCACCATGTTCACTGCATTTCTTTAAATTCTATTTGCTGCTTTTTTACAAACTTTCTGCCCATTCCCACCTCCTGCTACATCGATCTACATCAGACCCTCTCTCCTTCCCTCACCTATGTGCAGCTCCTATTCTTTCTTCACCTTCCTCCACCGTCTTAACCCATCTTGTGCTTCGTGAAACAAATTAGACAATCTCACAAATCACTAAACCATCTGCTGTCTCTCTCCATTCTCCTGCTACTAGCTGCTTAGAACATCTCTCTAAACCCTGGTCCTCCTTCTGCTATTCATCATTATTCAAGATCTCTTCATTTCAAAGTCTTTAACCTGCTGGCAGTTACTGAAAGCTGGATTAAAGAGTCTGACACCACCTCTCCTGCTGCTCTCTGTCATGATGACCTCCAATTTTCCCACACCCCTAGAATATGCAGGATGTCCTTCTATCACCACAATACACTAATCAGGTCATTCCCCCAGTACCATCACTCTCCTTCCCCTCTTTTGAGGTCCACAATATCAGACTTTTCCGCCCTTTCTACCTGCGAGTAGCTGTCATCTACTGCCCCCTGACTCACCCTACCAGTTCTTAGATCACTTTGCTTCATGGCCTACCCTCCCCACCCTCATTATGGGTGATATTAACATTCTATCACTAACCGCCCCTCTTGACCTCTCACAGCTTACTACTTCTCCCACACAAAAATATGGTAATAGCCTTGATTTGGTCTTCTTACGACTCTGTTCTGCCTCTTACTATCAAAGGCTCTTATCCTTCGTAAAATACACCAACCTACCGCACATATAGGAATCTATGCACTGTAAACACGGAGAATCTCTCAGACACCCTACAGTCATCACTGTCTCCCATCTCTTCTCTCTCCTGTCCTGAACTGGCCACCAAACACTACAATGAGACTCTCAAAATCACCCTGGATAATGTAGCACCCTTGACCATCCAAAACACCCAACACAGGCACTGGCAACCTTGGCACACTCCTCAAACACGTTTTCTTCAGAGATGCTCAAGATGTGCTGAACATCTGTGGAGAAAATCTGACACATCTGCAGATTTTCTTCACTTCATGTTTATGCTCAAAGCCCATAACTCCGCACTTCACCTCACCAAGCAAGCCTATTTCACCGCTCTCATCTCTTCTCTCTCCAATAACCCTAAACAACTCTTTGACACCTTTCACTCCCTCCTTACGCCGAAGGTGCAGGTACCTGTCACAGACCTCCGTGCTCAAGACATGGCCACGTACTTCATAAACAAAATCAACAACCTCCATTAGGAGATAACCCATTCTCCAGGCAGTATGAGTCCCCTTCCTGCCCTTGTGTGAACTCGCAATCTTTGACCCAGTAACACAAGGGATCCTAATCTGTCACACATCCTCCAGTTTCTGTCCCCTGCTGTTACAACTCACCTTGCTAAAATTTTTAACCTCTCTCTTCTGGAATCTTTCTCTCCTCCTTCAAACATGCTGTCATAACCCCGCTACTGAAAAAACCCTCCCTCGATCTATTCTGTGCTGCTAACTATCAACCTTTCTCTAATCTCCCCTTCATCTCTAAACTCCTGGAATGCACTCCATAGCACTGCACTTAGCCTTGCATCTTCTCCTGTCTCCAAGACTTTTCTCGAGCTGTACCAGTGCTCTGGAATGCTTTACTCTGGACAATCTGATTAATACCCAACTATAGAAGCTTCAAACATGCCCTAAAGTCACATCTGATTAGTGAGGCTTATAACATAAACTGATTACATTGTTCTACACCTCTGCACACTACATTAACATTTCTTATCCTAAGCTATCCTTCCTACTCTATTACTCAGAACATGACCCCTCCTTCTAGAAGTTACCCTACACTCCATGCACTTAGTATCTGCATATTCACAGATACCGTCTGGTGACCGGCTCATACAGCTTCAGTTATATGACTTTATTTATTAAAAGATGGCTGGGCCATTGTACCAAACAAGGCCTCTTACCTCTTGTGTCTCCCTATTTCTCCCTATTTAGATGGTAAGCTCTCATGAGCAGGGCTCTCACTCCTATTGTTTGATATGTTAATTTCTTTGTCACACTGTAATGTCTAATACTGTCTGTTCATGTGTCCTCTGATTTCTAAAGTGCTGCAGAATATGTTAGCGCTATAGCAATAAAGTTGGCATTTTGATAATAATAATAATAATAATAATAATAATAATAATGAGTTTTATCAACACTTTAAAATATTCTCTTCTTATTTTAGAATCGTTTGCCTCATCTAAAATTTTTAAAATTGAAATAAATTAGAACAAAGTCCTCTGTGTGAGTCCCAAACAGAATCTACTTTTTGACCACCCAGTTAATGCTAGTACTGCCAGGCTGCTGGGAAGCAGCTTAATAAAGCAAGAACCTCTACCATGACTCTGTCTGCAATGAAAAAGGGTTTGCTAAACCAAAACTCCCTTTTAGATCTGTCTCATCCCTTCAATCTGTGCTCAGTTAAAGATGAAGACCGTGTGGAGACCTTTATTATCTGTTTACATATTATTTTATTGATCTCAGTATCATATTCTACATCACTGTACCTGATCTAATCTTTTTCTATCTCAGACACATTAGGGAATATTTGTAAGAGAGCCAGACAATTAATATAGTAGTATGTTTTTGGATTGTAGAAGAAATGAAGAGCACCCGGAAATATCCCATGCAAACCACAAACACTGCTGTCCCTAATTTTACAAAATATGCATTCTAACAAATGTTTTTGCTTGTATTTTGTGTTCTTTCATGTCATTTCTAGATTGAATGGCACTTTAAAAAGGAGACAGGTATACAGTAGGTGGTGCATTTTATACAGTAGATCCATTGTAGGAACAATATTTTATTGTGGCTATTGAAGTAGAATCATGCTCAGAGATGATGATGTACATCCTTATAACATGAAAATGCCATTAGTCTAGCAACAGGTGTAGTGATGGATTGTGTCACTACAGAGGTAGAAGTAGAGATGACGGGTTTAGATTATTGAAGGATCGTAGAAGCTTGGAGAGATTAAAGTGATTTCAAAGCATTCACTTCCTGCTATTATAGTATTAACTTGAGTCCTTTTTCTCTTATCTTTGCAGCTGGTTTATTCTTCCAGTGCTACACACATCTTTTACTGATAACCCACATGCTTGTTGCAATCACACATGAAATCATTTTGCACATATTGCTTGTGTTCAATTCATTCCACTTGCTAGAACCAGCATCACTTCTTATATCAGCTATATGGGGTTTGTTACTTAACATGTACTTTACACTAGGTTCACACCTGCGTTCGGGATTCTGTTCTTCAGGTCCGCTGGGTTTCCGCCTGGTTCCGCCTGAAAAATGTGGAGAGAAAAACACTGCTTGCAGGACTTTTCTCTCCTCATTTTTCAAGCGGATTCGGGGACGGAATCCCTGAACGGAGAACAGCCGCAGGTGTGAACCTAGCCTAATTTTAATAGTAACTAATTATTTTTCCTTCTTTTTCACTTATTATTTCCTTCCATTGAGTAATATATGCTGTTTTTACAGAATTGCACATTATTTCTGGTTACAAAGCTAGACATACAGTACAGTACCTACACAATCATATACTCTCCGATGCTGCAATCACTCTCTAGTCTCTTAGCTATAATGGAAACAGGCCAGCAAATGCAATTGTACCAGCTGGACAACTCCTGCACTCCTGTCCTGGGTATCACAACAGGGAAAAAACAAATTCTAACACAGAGCTGCATGAGGAGGTAAAGGAGCATTATCACAGCACATTGCGGTGACATGGCAAATTGCCATAAGAAAAACAAAGCAAACCCTCATTAAATCTTTGAGTTTAAATAACATATGTGTGCTCCTCACATCACCAACAAAAAAAACCCATATACAATACATCAAGTCACGTTATTTGAGCCTTGGTCTACTGTATGTGTTTATTTGCTGTGCTTTGCCTGTACTCACCTTGGTTTCAAGTTTCAGCCTTTGAACTGATGAGACCACTATGCTCAGTACATTGGTGAAAACTAAAGACACAATACCTTCACAAACACAACATACCAACTGTGAAGCATGGTGCGCAGAAGGGTTATGATTTGGGCTTCTTTTGCAGCCACAAGATCTGGATCTGGGGAATTTGTAGCCATTGAGACAATGACAAAAATGTAAAGCTATCTGTCTAAGAGCTGTGCCAAAATTGGGTCATGCAACAGAACATGTAATAACCAAGGCTAGACGTCAACCTCATCAAAATCCTGTAGTGGGCTATTAGGAGAGCTATGCATAACTGAATGATCTCAGTGTTGTGTGGGCCAAACCCTATGTAAGAGACTTATGGACTCTGAAAGAAAATGTTTTCATTTATTGTTGGATAAGCCATCAATATTAGATCTACATAGGTCCAACATTTAGGACCCCTGCAGGCATGGGCGCACCGCTAATGAGGCGAATTGAGGCGGCCGCCTCAGGCGGCACTGTCCGGGGGGCGGCATTTTTACTATTTAATGTAAACCAGCCCAGGACAGGCCACTTTAATAAAAAAACAGAGCTGAGCGCGGCCTGTCCTGGGCTGGTTTACAAGAAGTCGCATCTCAGCGCAGGCGGCGATACAATGACGTCATCACGCCGCCTACGCTGAGACACAGACGTCACGGACAAGAAGAGGAGGCGGCGGCTGCATCAAGGCATCGCAGGTGAGTATAGCTTTTTTTTATATATATAAATAGGCCGTAACCTGTTGGAGTATCCCCGGCAGGTCAGGGCCTATTTATTTACCTACCCCGCGTCTGCTCGTGGCCGCCCCCGCTTCCCCTTCTGCTATGGGATGCAGAAAGGGAAGTGGATGCCGCTGTGAGGGGCCGCGGGTATCGGTAAGTTAGGCCGCAAATACTACTATTATTATACTCCGGGGCCTATTCAGACCCCGGAGTATAATAATCGGAGGCCTAGGGTTGGTGATGGAACATAAAAACCAATGTTACTCACCTCCTGCGATCCGATGTAACTCCAAGCAGGCTTGAGGCCTCTGATGACGTCATCAGGTCGCGTCGCCGGCCTGATCACAGGGCCGAAAGCTGCAAGGAGTGCACCGGTGTCCAGGATAGGTAAGTAACTCTGGTTTTTATGTTTGTATTCTCCCCTGGGTCTCCAATCATTATACTCTGGGGTCTGAAAAGACCCCAGAGTATAATAATAGTTCATGGGTGGTCCACTGTGGGGCATAATACCCTGTGCAGGGACCACTGTAGAGCATAATACCCTGTGCAGGGGCCACTCTGGAGCATAATACAAGTGCAGGAGCCACTATAGAGGATAATACCAGTGCAGGGGCCACTATGGAGCATAATACCAGTGCAAGGGCCACTATAGAGCATAATACCAGTGCAAGGGCCACTATAGAGCATAATACCAGTGCAAGGGCCACTATGGAGCATAATACCGTGTGCAGGGGCCAATATGGAGCATAATACCGTGTGCAGGGGCCAATATGGGGCATAAAACTGTGTGCAGGAGTTGCTGTGGAACATAATACCGTGTGCAGTGGCCAATGTGGGGCATAATACCGTGAGCAGGGGCCACTATGGAGCATAATACCGTGTGCAGGGGCCGCTGCGAGGCATAATCCAATGTGCAGGGGCCGCTGCGGGCCATAAGACTGTGTAATACTGTGTGCAGGGGCTGCTGTGGAACATTATAGTGTGTGTAAATGGGGCGCTATAAACATGGGCTATGTCACCTGTTTATATTATACGTCTGTTTATAGTGACCGTGTGATGTAATTGCAGCCTTGTCACATACTGTAGACATGTACAGGACGAGGCTGTAGTTACATTACATGGCCGCTATGAGATGAATTACACTATGTAAACAGAGAAGCGGTCACGGCGCTTACACAGGTACCATTCCAAACAGCTGATCAGTGGGGGTCCTGGGTTTTTGAACCCCACTGATTAGTTTATAAATGACCTGGAAAACCTTTTAATTAGTTAACACCTGGGGTATTATTAATCAGGGGCACTATTTATACAGGGTACACACGGACATTATTAATATAAAGATGCACTTGGGAGTATTATTCATTATGGGGGGTTATATCACATATTTTATAATTGGGGGTAGCAGCAGAATGGGGGCTTTGTGTAGGTGAGGACCATGTGGGTTGGATGCCTGGAAAAGTGAGGAGCTAAAGATGTCTGTGTTGCAAACTTTACAGAGACAAGTCACAGCTGGAAGAAGTGGTCATGGCGGTCCAGAGGGAAGAGAAGGGAAATGTGAAGGATTAGTCAGAGATGTCACCGGTAAGTCACAAAATGTTACTGCCCTGTATTCACCTAAGTGATAGAGGATAAATACCTGATTGATGGGGGTCTGTCTGCTGAGACCCCACTGAGCCTGAGAATTGGGTTTTTTCCCCCACTAGGTGGGAATCCAGCCTGGCTGCAGCCATATATATAGGTGTGTCACTTGGTGGATGGACGAACCCGCGTGGCTCTCATTCACTTTAATGGGAGTGCCAAAGATAGCCGAAGTCCAGTACTCAGCTATCTGCGGCGCTCCTATTATAGAGAATGGGGGCCACGTGGGCTCGTCCATCCACCAAGCAGAAGATATGTGAAGTCACTTTCATTGTTAATGCCGTGTTGTTGATCTGATACTGAAGTAATACAGTAAGAAGAATTCTTAAAAACTGTTTTATAACTTTGTGTATTGTGTATATTGTGCGACGATAACAGTGTGTTAAACTAGTAGCATGGAAACTCAGTTTTTTTTTTGGGGGGGTGGGGGGCATCTTTCTATAGTCCGCCTCAGGCAGCAAAGAGGCTAGGTTCACCACTGCCTGCAGGTCACCAATACAAAGGCAGTACAGGAGAAATGTTCACATGCTATACAAACTGTAGCAGCACTTCAATGGGGCAGCACTGCAGGACTTACACGCAACGCTACAGTTTTTACGGCACATCAGCAGAGCAGCTCTCCCACGCTTCCTCTGTACCAGTGATCTGTGGGGGTCCTGGGTGTCAGACCACCACAGATCTAATATTAGTCTATATCAGTCTCAACTGGATAACCCCTTTAACACTTTATATACTGTTCAATACTTCAGGAACACAATGAGCAAAAGTAGAAAAAAAATCTCTGAAATCTCTGAATCTTAGGACTTAAAGGCCACTTTCAGAACAATATTAAGAGACAAATGTTAGTGTTTGTATAATGAAACCTTGTACAATTTACCAATATGATTTCAGTGGGTTGGATAAAAAAAACACCGATGAAATTTATCCATTTTTTTAACAGTCTGTTAAAAATGGATGAAAAATGGATGACACTCTGCCATCCAAAAAAGGGAAAACAGACATGGAACAGATGCAAAATGGATATTAAAAATGGATCAATTTGTCAATTTTTCACATATGAAAAACAGACACAGTTGTGTGAATATAGCTTGCTAGACAGGATTAGTAAATCTCCCCACTGCCAGCCATCTTCTTATTCAGCTTCTATATTCAACTAGTGTGCAAAAAAGCTAAAAACAAGCATATATACTTGCATGAACCCTCTTTTCCATTGCTAATGACCAGTGTCCATGTTACCCTGTACTTTGTTAATGTAGGTGTGACAGAAGTGACCATTGTCGATGCATACAAGAGCATGGAGAACCAGTGTAGTCACCTCTTCATAGTCTTGATGCTGCCTAACAACTGGAAGTCACCAGAATTTTCTCTTAATAATGTAAAATCCCATTCTAGATCTTGCCTGTTCTCAGTGTATATGCTCCATTTGTATAATTGAGTCAACGTCATGAAATGGTCTTAAAGAGAAGAAAGTTTTAGAAGAATGTCTATGCCTAGAAGAAAATCATTTGATTTTTCTTAGATTCTTATGCGTAAACATCCTGAAGAAGGAGCTTCTGCACTCTAAGGGTATGTTCACACATAGGAATTTGGATTCCGCCTCAAAATCAGGGCCAAATTCAACTCTGAATCTACAGAGATTGAAGCAGAATGATGAAAAAATAAGCGTCTTGCTCAATCTTGTTGCAGGTTTCATGGCTGATCTAGATTAATCAGCGTGTGAAAGCTGTGCTGGAAAGGTAAGACTTCAATTCCGTTTCCTCTGTGGGGGCTGGAGGGACCAAAAATGAGGAGGAAGTACGCCTCAATTCACCTTCATTTTCCACCATCTGAACGGGCCCTAAAACCTCACCCTTACATTAAAAGAAAGATATGACTTCAGCACTTTTGACCAGTGGCGTAACTAAAGTCTTGTGGGCCCCTGTGCAATCTTTTGTCCGGGGCCCCCTACCTTATCCCTACAGTGAATTCTTGATAGTGATGGTTATGGGTGCAGAGTTTAATCAATCTTAATGTGGTCAGGGTAATCTGTGGCTCTCCTTGGTTTACTGTATGAGCCAGATGGAAGCTGCAATCTCAATACATATGCCATTGCTTATGAGCCCCCTAAGGCTCCTGGGCCCCGATGAAACTGCACACTCTGCACCCCCTCAAGTTATGCCCCTGCTTTTGACACAAATGTATGTAGCACACTAAGTGTACATGAAGAAAGAAGGTAGTTTAGCAAGAATGTATGTAAAAATCCCATGATGATCAACCAGTCCATTTTCGCTTCCGTTTATATATTGAAAGAATATAATATTCAGATCTCTATTAGTGTTAAAAACTACTGATGTGTAAAGTGGGAAAACTTGAACTTCATTTGAATTCCAGACACTTGTACCTTGAGAGATATTCCAGACAGTCTAGGCTGTTTATTACATTGACAGTGTTAGGGGCCAGGCTACGGCAGTACAATCTACTTTGTTCCCTACCCAGCATAGGAAGCCTAGGAGAGCTACGTGTTCTATAGAAATCTTGAAAATTTAATATAGGGCAATATGCCAGACACTATATCTATCAGAGTTCCTTACATGTTACTGTAGTGCATTGCGTTTTACTCCACTATAGCTAGGGTTAATATTAAGCGAAAATTTCTTTTACAATAGGGAGTGTCAGCTGGTTATCTAAAGTATAAGTGTTTTGCCTTTTGCCCGAGGAAAGATGTCAGAGAAATAAAAGGATTGGGCATGTTGGATTTCAACATGCCCAATTAATTGTTCCTGTGGGAGATAAACTGGTATCAGATTCCTCATCTCATTGAAAACTCAACTGTTCTTCACAATTTCACACTGGCAACCTGACTATCACTGATTATTTAGCTGCCAACTACAGGATTAAAATGAAGGATTTTGCATAAAGGTGAGACATACATTGTACAGCCACTTATCATTTCTTCTTTTCTTATTAGAGATGAGCAAACTTTCTCAAGTTCAAGGTGAATGACAAATATCTGGTTGGAGGTATTTGGCACCATTTCCATAATATGGTTGTATGATTGTTGGCAACCCTGTCATTGATAAGGAGAAATAGAGTATTCGGGATAGAAAAACTACGTTGGTTTTGGGAAGGGGGGCAATATTCAACCTTATTCCAGTAATGCTGAAAACTTGGGACTGAGAGTGGCATCAAAAATATTGCAGTAGCAGTATTTAGAAGAGAATCTCAGGTCACAAGAAGTAATTTATGCACTTTAGAATTATGGCAACAAACTGTTGCAGGCAGATAGAGTCACAAAGACAAAATTTCTGAAAAGAGCGGTTTAAAGGTTTATATCATCTGTTTCACCAACAATGCAACATATAGTTTAGAATAGGATGGGGTCACAGAAACCCCCTTGACGGTCCCCTAGTTATGGAAATAGGATTACTGCAACAAAACACAAATGGTGACTACAATAGCACAAGTATGAGAAAGCAACCAGCAAATAATATTAGTGCCCATTAAAATAGGTATTTCACCTGTCTTGGATGGAGGTAAAAAACTTAGCAAGCAATATAACAGAGAATTGTTGTCTAGGTAACTCGGGGCTAGAACCCTGTGACCTCTGTAGTTCTGGCTCTTGCTATTACTCTTAAAACTATTTAATCAGTCAGTGTCTTTCCCTTTCTGTTCTGTGTCTCCATAGCCTGTGTGTTGCTGTCTCCCTGAAAAGCAAATCTGGCTAGCTCTGGACCAAGGGGATTTATTTTATACTATATTACTTCATTTATTATTCAGCAGTCCTTATGCCAGCAATACCTGCTATGCCACCCAGCTTTGCCAGGACCCTGGTATGCTATGCCATACCATTTAGTACATATACATGTAGTATCAGGGCAGTAGTTAGGTCTGGTATTCAGAATACCTATCAATAGGCAACAGAGGCGTAGCTAGCGGGGGGGGGAGGGGAGAGAGGGGCAGCTGCCCCAGGCCCACTGACTCTGTGGGGCCCACCCCAGGGCCGCCATTATTGCATCCTTTATTTCTAACTAGATCGGTGTCTGCAGTTTGTCCCGCTATGCCCCTGAAGTGTTTTGCTGTTAACAATCTTTATTAGGGTAGTGTAAAGGGTAGATGCTAAATTCTAGTGGGTAAAGGACCTTTTGGTGACGTCATGACCATGTGATCAGACTCTTGTGTGGGCGGAGCTATTCTGGATACTGCGGGACAGACTGTGATGTTACACAAAAAGCTGGGAACAGAGAGTGATCGAAGAGACAGAGACTCAGCATGTGTGAGCAAGAGGGGGGGAACTGGGGGCAGATGTAGGGGCCAGTTAAACTGAAGGCAGATGAAGGGGGCAATTAAACTGTTGGCAGATAAAGGAGACATTAAGCTGGTGGTAGATGGAGGGGGCAATTAAACTGTGGGCAGATGAAGGGGGTATTAAGCTGGTGACAGATGAAGGGGGAAATTAAATTGGTGGCAGATAAAGGGGGACATTTAACTGGGGGCTGATGAAGGGGGCATTAAGTTGGTGACAGTTGAAGGGGGACATTAAGATGGTGGCAGATAAAGGGGGACATTAACCTGGGGTCAACTGGAGGAGGAAATTAAACCGTGGGGGGTAGCTCGAGGGGGACATGTCTGCCTCTAGTTGCCCCCAGTTTAATGTCCCCTCCAACTACCCCCACTGTTTAATGTCACCCTCCATCTGCCCCAGTTTAATGTCCCTCTCTAGTTTCCACCAGTTTAAACTGGGGCATGATTAGAGGGACTTAATACTGTGGGGCAATTGAAGGAGAATATTATAATGTGGGGGCATATAATGTTAGGGTTACTGTAGGAGCATTATACTGTGTGGAGGCACATGGAAAAATAGATTAGAATGGGCAGAGTCAACGTAGAAGTGGGTGGAGCTAAATTTGCCGCGGCGCGCATAGCACGCCGTATATTTTGTCCCTCTTTCTGTCCTTTGAAAGTTGGAAGGTATGTAATAGTATAAGGGCTGGTTAGGAGGGGGAAATATAACTATAAAGGGAGGATTCATTAGGGGGCATTATGACGATGGGGAGGTCATTTATATAAGAGTTATTACAGGGTATTATGACGATGGGGGGTCATTTATATAAGGGTTATTACAGGGTATTATGAATACAAGGGGGAGGTTATTTATATAAAGGGCCATTAGGGGACATCATTTATATTAGGAGGCATTATGAACATAAGGGGGTGGTCATTGATATAAGGGGTCATTAGAGGTGCAGTATTTATGTCAGGGGGAATCAGGGGCATAATATGAGGGTCAATTCATTTAATTAAAGTTGTACTTGGGCTTTATTAAGGGTAAGGCCCCACATACCGGGCTGCAGCAAAAAAAAAAAAAAACGCTGCAGGAAAAACCGTGGCGGTAATATTGTGGTTTTTCCTGCAGTGCTTTTCACAGAAGGTCCGCAGAGATTTCCCCTGTGGACTTTCTGTTTTTAATACACCTATACAGAAACTGCCAGCGTTTTCATAGGTATAATTGACATGCTGCAATTTCCAAAACCGCAACGGTATAGGTATAATTGACATGCTGCACGTATTTTTCCACAATGTGTGGATGGGATTTGCTAGAATGCCACGTTTTTTTTCTGTGGGTTTTCGCCACATGGGGCCTCCATCCCATCCCCACTTTGCAGTAAAATATGTTCAGCGGATACGCTGTGATTTCCAAAACAGTCGCAGTTTTGGAAATCGCAGCATGTCAGTTATACCTACGGAAACATCAGCAGTTTCCCTATAGATATAACTGAAGCAGAAAGTCTGCAGAGGAAACCTCTGCGAACTTTCTGTGCAAAGTGCAGCAGGAAAAACCGCGATCAATAAGAGGAGCTAATGATGTCTGTGTTGCAAACTTTACAGAGACTGGAAGAAGTGGTCATGGCCGTCCAGATGACAGAGATGGGGAATGTGAACGATTAGTCAGAGACGTCAACTGTAAGTCAATAAATGTTACTGCACTGTATTCAACCTAAATAGTCTGCAGAGCCCTGTGTAGAGCTGCTATATACCACTATACACTCACCGTATACTGATAGTATCGGTATACGAACATGTCCAAGTTGGGGGCCCACTTGGACATGTTCGCCCCCCTGTGCTGAACCCCTAGCTACGCCTCTGAATTGGAGGTTCCTCAAGCTTCCAAAGATCCTGAACGGTAAACATACATAATACTGCAGGAATACAGGAAAGAGGGGAATTATCAAAGCATAACTACACATATTTGCCATTCAGTAGTTTGGGAAAGTTGAGTGGAGTTGTGCTGGGTTGTATTGTTATTACTGTGAGTTAGTGAGGTACAGCCGACTGTCACTGAGTGTATGCTAGTGCTATGCTACCGTTACTGCTTGTACTAGTGGTACTACTGTTTGTGTCTATTTCATACTGTCAGTTATTTAGGGGATTCCTTCCAACACAGTGTCCATACTCACAGTATAGATAAAAAGTGTGCAGTCTAAACCTTGCCCTCTCCTCCGAAACTGGCTAACATGCAATAGCATTAGTGGGAGAGGAAGGGGGGAAACATGGCTGCTGCTATAAAGAAGAATATATTTCTTTTGTAGTTTATTTTTCATGATATGCAATTATGATGTAAGAGAAAAGAAGGGCAAGAAAAGTCAGAAGATGATGTGAGGTGTCATGTAGGGAATTATTTATTCTTTTTTATTTGTTCAGATTCTAGGTTTAATGGTGCTTTAACAAAATCCTACCTACTCAGTCATCTACAGCTTCAAATAAAAGGTTTCGGGGAAAAAAATGAACTTATGTTCCATATAAGACTGGTTCAGCAGTCTGCTGAAAATCCTGCAAAATTGACAGACACTAAGTTTTCTTTTTTTTTGGGGGGGGGAAGGGAACATTAATCAAATGTACCATGACTGGTGTTATGCTGGTAAACTTTTACTGCTGGCTTTCTTCACTTTTATCCTGTCACACATGACCCCCAATCTGTTTTTTTTTTTTTTTTTAAATCCGTCCACTCATTCAAAAGATATGACCCCTGAAAGGTTAAATGTGACCTAGATCTGATTCTCCAAGTGGGCAGGAACCTTTTATTTTCTCAGAGAAACAGATAAGGTTCCCGCCCACTTGGACAATCAGAGCTAGTATGCATATAATCTTCCAGGGCCATATCTTTTGAATGGGTGAACGTATTTTAAAAAGAAAAGCACCAAATTGTTCAGGGGCGCAGCAGGAATTAAATGGTGTATGGCATTTAGCATTTTGTATTTGGTGACAGGTCCTCTTTAAACTGAAAGTGATAGAGAAATGGAATCAGGATATTACTACATACAGCTTTCACTTACAGTAGCTGATCTCCATTCTTGTTTATAGGGATGATCCCAAGATGGAAATTCCCTCCCTGATGTCCATATGTCTCAACAGGGTATATGAAAAAGGATTATCTTTATGAGACAGCATCTTTAACTTCTTGGTAGAGTATTGTGTGATATGCTTACACTTCATAAATAACAGGAAAATACATAAATAAATATACAAATTGTGCAAGTTAAGTATATTTATGTGTGAATCTACCTAAGAAAAAAGAAAAAAAATATATATATTGCGCTTTTTCCCTATAAATACCAACAGCTCATCAGTCATCTGTAGCTAGCAAGCTATAATACTGTGATATATGTAGCAATGGGTTACTGTAAAGATATAATACTGTGACATATGTAGCAATGGGTTACTGTAAAGCTATAATACTGTGACATACGTAGCAATGGGTTACTATAAAGCTATAGTACTGTGACATATATAGGAATGGGTTACTATAAAGCTATAATACTGTGACATACGTAGCAATGGGTTACTATAAAGCTATAATACTGTGACATATGTAGCAATGGGCTACTATAAAGCTATAATACTGTGACATATGTAGCAATGGGCTACTATAAAGCTATAATACTGTGACATATGTAGCAATGGGCTACTATAAAGCTATAATACTGTGACATATGTAGCAATGGGTTACTATAAAGCTATAATACTGTGACATATGTAGCAATGGGTTACTGTAAAGCTATAATACTGTGACATATGTAGCAATGGGCTACTATAAAGCTATAATACTGTGACATATGTAGCAATGGGTTACTATAAAGCTATAATACTGTGACATATGTAGCAATGGGTTACTGTAAAGCTATAATACTGTGACATATGTAGCAATGGGCTACTATAAAGCTATAATACTGTGACATATGTAGCAATGGGTTACTATAAAGCTATTATACTGTGACATATGTAGCAATGAGTTACTATAAAGCTATAATACTGTGACATATGTAGCAATGGGTTACTATAAAGCTATAATACTGTGACATATGTAGCAATGGGCTACTACAAAAGCTATAATGCTGTGACATATGTAGCAATGGGTTACTATAAAGCTATAATACTGTGACATATGTAGGAATGGGTTACTATAAAGCTATAATACTGTGACATATGTAGCAATGGGTTACTATAAAGCTATAATACTGTGACATATGTCGGAATGAGTTACTATAAAGCTATTATACTGTGACATATGTAGCAATGGCTTACTATAAAGCTATAATACTGTGACATATGTAGCAATGGGTTACTATAAAGCTATAGTACTGTGACATATATAGCCATTTATTAGGGTTACCTGTGCATAAAATAAACAAGATTTGCAGTTTCAAAAAAAAGTCAACTGGGTCATTCACAAGACATAAAGGATTGTGGGTTTTTTTTCTTTGCAACCTTCTAGATACATAAATGCTATAAGTCTACTCTTATTTCATAATTTATGAAGCCCACATTGCCTACATACATACATACATGTCTACATAATGTCCAAACAGTTCAAGGATATATGACGTTCCCACAATATATAAGAACAACCTCATAGGAATTATTGAGTAAAATAAGAAAACAATTAAGAACATGGACGTGACCATCAGAGCTGCAGCAAAGATTGTGTCAGTGGCAGAGCAGCTGCTGAAGCCTGCCTAATGTAGAGAAGTGAATGGATGTGCTGGGCTGTCCTCTAGACTCAGCACCGCCCTCTGGTGGGACTCCAATAAAAGGTGTGAGGCTGAGCAGAGCGCTGTCAGGTCTGTGTAGGATGTGAAGATACTCATTCAGTGGTATATGTCCTGGGGTGTCATCAAACTCCTTGAAGTATGTGAAACATTGAAGGAATAATCTGTATCTATAAAATCAGGTAAGTGTTTTACATTTGTCTGTCTCAGTTATTCTATAGATCAGCAAAGGAAAAGTCTGCATTCATTCACTTTTTTCAGTGTGAACAATTTGCATACAAGAACTGCAGTTAGCAACAAATAAATATATATATGGTAATGATTCTGAAGTCTAAGATATTAGTTGAAGCATACTATTGATACATTTTCTAGTAGATGTCATTCTGAATATAGTAAAGACGAAACATAAGTTTACAAAAGGAAAACTTACTAAATCTAAATTTGTTGTGGGTGTATACACAGATGTATACACACTCTCACATATGTGTGTGTGTGTGTATATATATATATATATATATATATATATATATATATGCACCTACACACACATATATGCCATTTTTCACTTGATATAAAATGTGTGAATGGGTTAGGGTCTCGCACCTATTAGAACTGCTGCTATTGACAAGCTCTGGACTTAATGGTTTCACGTGAGACTACAGAGGATGGGACCTTTAATAAGAAAATAATACAAAAAGGTCATAAGGCTGCACATTAAACCTCTGCCAGTTGTTGTACTGTCTTGATACATATCTTCTGTCAACTTTAAACAAAGACTGATAATGGAGAGTAATAGAATGCCATAGTCATAGTTAAAGAATTTCATTACATCAAACAGATAAGGAAGAGACTGTTAATTTCTGAATACATGGAAATGGAGATAGGGACATATAAACTTGTTCATCTGCTCCACACACATGTACAATCAATAAAATAAATAATGTATATTGTCACTATATATATATATGTGTGTGTGTGTGCGCACATATGTATCATCACTATGTATCTTTATCTGACTATATTCTACATACATACTAAAAATCTTCACACACCTTTACAAACTTATGAACTCATCAGATGCTAATATATGCAAATATTCCCTTGGTCTTTTTAGTATAGATCACTATGGATTATGGCTATCCCAAGAAATCTCATTCCTTTTCTCCTTTAAGTTTTACGAGTGATTAAATCCACTAAGAATATCTTGTGACTGGGTCACATTATAGGAATGCTTGCAGTTCGTATATACCCTTAGTGTCCTTATTGCATTTACTTGGTATGGTTGTTTTTACATTGATAATGTAAAAATGTTTCTATTATAAATGCAAAGAAACCCAGATAAGTGGGGTGCAGAACTGACATGTCAGATTAGGGCTGAATACCATATGATCTAGGGATTGTAGGGGTTCCAGAGTCCTGGTTATGCATCATTTTAACATGATATGAAAACCAATTTCACTGCAATTGTTCATAGCTGGTTTTATTTTCCTTATCCCAGATTTCCAACCTGTTGTTGGATGAGAACTGCTTACACATACTAAGGAAAGGACAACATGAAATGGTTCATGCCGTAGAGTTTACTGCTCATGATATGGGTTTGACCACAGTACTAGATTCTGGTAATGCTATGACATCCCTATGTCACTAGGGCACAAGAGTGTCACAGCTGCTAATAGCTGGGGATTCACATGCAGGTGATGTGAGGGACATGAGATTTCCAAGCCACTGGCTAGAAGACATGGCTGTACTTAGTACTTAGTGGGTATCTGAAGTGCAAAGCCAGTTTATATGACCATTTTTAAAGACTGGTCTGCAATCTTCGGCTTCTGTAAGTTAAGTTCATTTCATGACTGGGTCTTCAGGCATCACTCAGAAATGTGAAGCCTTTCAAGGTTGTGCTGACCCCTCCTCAAGCCAAGCATGCTATATGACAGAATTTCAGAAACATGAGCCTTTGACACTTTTATGTCAGTATTTACTTCAGAGCCTGAATACTGTAGCCAAAGATGTTTTAAGAAAATATGGGGAACTGTATAATTAATCCCTTTCATTTTCCACAACAACTGTTTGCAATAGAAATTAATATAAATCAGAACATTAAAGCCACTGAAAAGTGAAAAATATTAATTATATGGTGACTGTGGCTCCCGTTAAGAGGCTGGATAAATTAGGCAACAAGTGAACAGTCAGTTCTTGAAGAGGATGTGATGGAAGCAAGAAAAATGGGCAAGTGTAAGGATTTGAGCAACTCTGAAAGAGTTAGAGCATCCTCAAAATGGTAGGTCTTGAGTACAAAATACTAAATGCCATACATTACTTCATTCTCGCTGTGCACCTGAGAAATTTGTTTATATTTTAATTCTATCCACCCCGTGAAAAGGTATGGTACTGGTAGGTTATATGTGAATTAGATCTTATTCTCCATGTGAGCAACAACCTCTTATTTTCTCTGCATGGCTTCTGCATGGTGGTCTGAGAACAGTGATGCCAAAACACTGGGTCCCCAGATTTGTCACAAGGCTGGACAAGAACATACATTATTCCCACCAACATTACAAGCCTTTCTGCTTTTTTCCCTCACAAAAGCATCCTACTGTATTACAGATTATCCTACTGTAGCATAAATATTGAAAAAAAAAATAAGGCTGGCTATAATAGAAAGGTGTCAGAACACACAGTACCTTGCTGCTTATTGCATATGAGGCTAAATAGAACCTACAATGGCCATGTAAGCATACTAGACCATAGAGGAGGAGAAGGCATACACAATTCAGCCTGGTCTGATGACTCACATTTTCCTTTATATCATGTAGAGAGTTAGATGCATCTGCATCTCTTACCTGGGAAAGAGATAAGCACCAGGATGCATTGTGAGAAGATGTTGGCAATGGAACTCTGATGCTGTAGGCAATGTTGTGCAGGGAAACCTTTGGTCCTGGCATTCATGTTGATGTCACTGTGACACTAGGTTCACACAGAGTCCAGTGGACTCCATTGCCTATAATAGGGTATGTCGGGTGTCTGCCATTTTCAGTTTCAAAACAGTTTCCATTGTGCAGAACTTTTTTCTCCACCGATCTTTGATTTCAAGCAGTAGTTCAGATACAGCATGTAGCTATGTTTAAACAAGAATGTGGTGGATGCAGCAAGGACTATGCAGTCCGTAATTGAGCATGCAGAGCTAGGCTGAAAATAACCAACTTGGAAACACTGAAGGAAATGTATTATACTGTCTATGTCAGTTTTCTGGTGTAAAAAAGTTGTTAACCACACAGGAGATATGAAGACCAGCATTGAAAAGTACCCCATTGAGTAACCAAACTTGCTGCACAGGATAAAACAGGCAAACATGTAACTAGGTATACTGTATATTTTGATAATACTGATGACTGCCTGCATTATAATACTTTGTAATTGTATTATACACTGTCTTAGTTGTCTCTGTTGAGTCATAGTGTCGCTATGTTCTAGAAAAGAGGCGGTGTGATGATTGGGCCTATTGGTGGTACTCTATTGGGCCTATTGGCTGGGCGATTGGTGGTGCCTTTTGTGCTTCCCAAACTAAAGCCTATACTTGCTGTAGCTTGCTGTTTTCTTTGGAGAAGGAAAAACTGACTATATTAAGAGTTCTGGGAGTCTGATTCCAGGATTTCTTTCTGTGTGGAATGCCTGTGGTAGTTTGAAAGCCAGGCTAGCGGTAGTCCCAAATCCATACACAAAGCTAGCAGAGCAATCTGTAGCAACAGCCTCGAGCAGTGGTGTCCATGTGAGCTTGGAATACATCTTTGTGCAAACAGGAGCAATGCTGTGTTTCTGCGGCTAGAGTTTCTGTGGCCAGAGTTTCATGAAGCTGCCGTGAAACTACTGTGAAGTTTATCTGTACCTGAAACTACCTCAAATGCCCAGAGAGTGAGTATGGGCACTAGCTGCTCTCATCCTTGAGTGGTTGGTGTAACAACCAGGCAAAACAAGCATTGGGAGTTGCAACAGACTAGAATATGAGTAGACTAGACAGTACACTGGTAAATGCATAGGTTTGTATATTGACATTAAGGCAGTAAATGAGGCAAACAGCAGGGTACATATAGCAGAAGTTAATTAATACATTAGAAACAGCCTTGCGACTGAACGAAAAACCAGGGAAGAGATTAACCATTGCATTGTGCAAGAGTGTGGTGTACTTCTCTGAAAAAAAAGTCAGATTACATTCTTGAATGAATATATGTGTGTATGCCATCAGAATAGAGCAAATTTTCAGTAGGGTAACAAATGACATGTGTTATGGAATTGCTATATAAGTAATTCCCAGATCTGTATTGGAATTGCTACTTGACCAATTCCCTGATATGCCATAGAAAACAGATAATCTCTACTATCATCAAGTAATCAGCTACCTGTAATCCGATATCATTTTAGTTTGCAGAGTATAATACACCCCTGATTTTATTCACAAGAGCACATCGCAAGGCCGGTTGAACTTTTGCCAAATTGCGACCCAGGTAGCAAAACAAAACTTGTTATGAGAAAATAAGTGCGACTGCAGAGAGAGAGAGAGAGAGAGAGAGAGAGAGAGAGAGAAAGAATAACCAGTAACCCTGATTCAGTTAAAAAGAGTGTGGATCAGCCAAAACATAACCAAAGATATGTTAGAGTCCAAGCTGTAGTCAGATCCAGGAGGTCACAGGAATAGCCAGGGCTGCACCTGCCATGAGGCAAGCTGAGGTGACAGCTTTAGGCGGCGCCTCCTTGTAAAAACTGAGGGGCGACATTTGTTAATTGATCACTACCTATTGGTTTATTCCAACAGGTAGTGGCCAATATTTTACTCACCAATGCCTGCTCCTGTCCAGACCAGGCTCCACTTCTTCCTCCTGAGGGTGCTGCAGCATTCTTCAGTGTGACAGGAGCAGGTATCAGTGGATAAAATATCATCTGGTACCTGATGGAATAATCAAATAGGTAGTGGACGCATTTGTGTGGCACCAGAGTAGGTGGGAAAAAACAACAAACAGTTATACTCACCTCTCATGGGATTCCAGCGGTCCTTCAGTATCCTCTCTAGACCTGTGTTGGCACGTGGCGTTGAGTGGCATCAGACAGTGGCCTGAAGAGGATGTGGGATACCACAGGAGGCCACAAAGATGCCCACAAGAGTTGAGGCAAGATGAGTATAAGTATTTGTTATTTTTGCCTCACCCCCAGGCCTCCCCTTATTACAATCTAGGGTCTGAGGAGACGAACCCTAATACGAGTTGAATCTAAGGCTAACAAATCGCTATGTGGGAACCAAAAAGAAGAGGGCAAAATTATGTGTGGAGGTCTAAAAAGGGACAATATACTGTGTGGGAGCAGGTAAAGGGATCAATATGCTGTGGGGGTCAGTAAAGGGGGCAATATACTGTGTTGGGACCAGTAAAGGGGACAATATATTGTGTGAGGGTCCGTAAAGGGGTTGTTATACTCCGTCGGGGCCAAAATAGGGGGTGATACATTGTGGGGGCAAGAAAAGAGTGTGTTATACTGTGTGGGGGCCAGTAAAGGGGATCTTCTCTATCTTGCTCCGTGTCATTGGAATGGATCAGAAGCCCTTATAGACTTGAATGCATCATTGAATGAACTCGGATCACACTCGGATGTCACTCTGAGTGTCATCTTACTGCATTTCACTGCAAACTTGGCCTGACATTGGATGTACACTTGGTTGTATACATGGGTTCTAAGGCTAACTTCACATCTGTGCTGGGCTTCCACTCTTCTTGTCTTTTGAACAATGGACCACAAAAATAGTGAACAAGAATGGAGTCCAAGGAAACCCAGTGACAATAATGTGGTCTATTGGGTGTCCATTCTTTTTAACAGAAATCGCTGGACAAAAAAAAATCGACTTTGCCAGACACGCAGGACAGATGTGAAACCAGTGTAAGTTTTGCTGAGTCATTCTGTCTATAATAATAGTAGTGGTTTACTACCATCTAGTAGCCTATTAATTGATGTACATGTAGTGAGTAACACAGAGGTTAAATAAGTAGTCCATGATTTTTTTCATTCATGGCCTACCCTTATGAAAGACCATAAATATTTGAACAGTGGGGGGGGCCTTTGCACAGATCAGCTGATTGGAGGTCCATCCGGTCTGTGTACTATACAGAGCATGGAGCCAGAAGTAGTTGGCTGTGTGTCCGTTAAGTGGCCGGCAGCCGGTACTGCAGGCCAGCTACCTTTGAAGTAAAAAAAAGTTATAAAATCATGAACAACCTCTTTAATGTTTTGTATGACACTTTGTGCTTTGTTATGACTAGAAAATATACTGAGTGGGCTTTTTTAAGGCCTAGCAGCAGAGTAAGCAGTTGGTAAGTAAGTGTGCTGCAAAGCACAAAGCAAAGCAGGCCCCAGGTGGTGAAAGGCATGCTTGTAACAAGCCTGGGAACGGATAAAGATATTGGATTTTAACTTTAATGGTGCTGGACCAACGTAAATCTTCCTGTGTATGCAGCAGTTTTGTGCAGACAGATGAGAAGGATCAAGGCTTTGCTAAGGGCTAAGGGTGAGCTTAAGTCTATCTGGTCTCTTATAGCAGATGGACCTATATTAGACAGGATAAGATTGAAGAAGAGGAGAAATTTGTGTTTGTGTATTTTCTATATTTAGTTTTGCTTTCTTAGGAGAATAGCTGGGGTTCACATAGCTGAATAAAATGCTTCTTTCTGCTTTGGTGCCTCAGCCGCTGTGATATTTGCTTCTTTTTGATCTGCTAATGAGCTATTTGGTGCAACAAGGGTGTCACCATTGCTCTCATAGCACCAAAGAGCTTCCTCCCTGCTATGACTGTGGGGGCTAGGCAATGTACATGTAAATCATAGCAAAGAGAGATGGATAGACTGGGCGCTGGAAGCATAGCTCTTTGGTGTGATGAGAGCAACAGTGGCGTCCTTGTTGCAGCTCATTAGCACATCGAGAAAAAGGCTAATATCTCAGCAATGGAGGCATCGAATGGGAAGCAGAAAAAAAATATTTTATTTATGTGAACATCGGTTATCTGACTGTGCTCAAAGATCAATATGGGCTATTCTGGTGACAGATTCCCTTGAAACTCCTTAAAAGCCAAATATGTTAGGTGACATGTACATGCTGTAAAATAACATTTGCTGTATATTTAACTTAGTTGCAATTATATATAAAAACATGTCCTAGACAGTGCAATGGGTTGTGTACTGAATAATTGTATGAAAACAAATCTGCCTTTATCTAACACATTGTAAGGGCTTTCATGCACACACAAAATCCTTACTGATTCCCTCAAAGCAGGATCTGGATATACAGGCTTTTTGTCTGTAGTCGGCACCTGATTATCTTCTTTTACTCCATAGTGGTTTAGATACGCGTAGTTTATAAGCATTCTATTTCTTTGTTAGGCAGGGTTCACACTACCGTTGGAGTCCGTTATGAAGGTGTCCGTTAAAAAAAAATAAACGGACACCTATCATAACGGACCCTAACTGATGAGCATCAGGTCCGTTTTTTAATGTCACATACCGCTAGAAAGCCGACAGCGCGCTGAATTCAGCGCACTGCCGGCTTTCCCGGTATGTGCCCCGGGGCTGGAGATATCGGCGGTGTAAGTTACATGTTTTACTTTACTTACTGTTTGAAGGGCGCTGGGAGGAACTCTGTCCCTGCCACTTCTCGTTGGTCCATAGCGCTGTACTGAGGAGGCGTTCCTCACAGCTCAGCGTCATCGCCGGGCAGTAAGGAACGCCCCCTCTGACAGTACAGGGCTATAGACCAGTACAGAGAGAGAGGGGGCGTTCCTTACAGCCCAGTGATGACGCTCAGCTGTGAGAAACGCCCCCTCAGTACAGCGCTATGAACAAACAGAACTATCAGGGAGGGAGTTCCTCTGACAGTACCCAGCTATAGACGAGAACAGAGAGAGGGGGCGTTCCTCACAGCCCAGCGATGACGCTCAAGCTGTGAGGAACGAACCCTCAGTACAAGTCTCTGAACAAAGAGAAGTGTCAGGGAGTTCCTCACAGCGCCCTTATAACAGTAAACCATGTAACTTACACCGCCAATATCTCCAGCCCCGGGGCACATACCGGGAAAACCGGCAGTGCGCTGAATTCAGCGCGCTGTCGGCTTTCTAGCGGTATGTAAAACCGCATGTGCCTGAGGACACGAAATCTCCTCTAACACTGCTAGTTTTTTTTTTTATTTGTTTCTCCTTTCTGAGCATGCGCAGGGAAAGTAAACGGACATAAAATAACGGACAGCAACTGATGGCTATCAGTTACTGTCCGTTATAAGTCCGTTACCCATAGACTTCAATGTTAAAAAAATAACGGACACTTGCTGTCCATCAAGAATCCGTTTTTTTCAAACGGACAAAAAGTCCTGCATGTAGGATTTTTTGTCCGTGAAAAAATAACGGACTTCTAACGGATTTCTGACGGACACAAACGGACACTAACGGACACAATATAAAAACCCATTGAAATGAATGGAAATTTTAACGGATTTCTGACGGTTCAACTAGTGTCCGTTGCTAAAATCTTATAACGGACAATAGCAACGGACGCTACTGACGGACACCAACGGTAGTGTGAACGCTCTACAAAAACCTCTCCATGATCTGACTTCCAGCTGAGCTTGCATCTGTATGTGGCAGGGATTGGACAAAGATAGCAAGTTATCACTAATCTAAAGTACAGGTTCCAGTTTGCCCAGTATAAATGGAGGAGCACGTGGAACCCCAGTTCTGGCTTACCTCTTCCCCCATTATGAGTGGCACAGTTCACTTGTTGCACTACAGATATACAGTGTATGGCATCTTAAAGAAGACCTGTCACCACGTACACCATTTGATTGTTACTGCACCCCTGATCAAATTGTTGTTTATGTATTCTTTAAATCCATCTACCCATTCAAAGCATATGGCCCTGAAAGGTTATATGTATAGGTTATATGTAACTGGCTCTGAGTTTGGTCTGATGAAACCTTTTATCTTACTTTGCAACAATAAAAATACTTTTAAGGCCAGGGCCCTACATCGCGTAAATGCCTCAGTTTGGCCACAGCAAGAACCTGGGTGTTTTACAGTCACTGCAAAGTCACTACAGTCTAGCAAATCCCATCCACACATTGCAAAAATATGTGCAGTGGAAATGCTGCGATTTCCAAAACTGTTGCGGTTTTGGAAATCGCAGCATGTCAATTATATCTACGGAAACGCTGGCGGTTTCCCTATAGGTATAATGGAAAGGAATCCTCTGTGAAAAGCGCTGCTGGAAAAAACGCAATGTGTTTCCGATGGAGGTTTTTCCTGCAGCACTTTTTCACTGTGGCCCTTTACATGGGGTCTTAGCGTAAACATCTTTTACTAGCTTTTTCGTTGGACTTCTGAACACGGTCCTGAGATTGCCTTGAGGATACATCTGGTCCATTTTTCTTTTGATGTGGGATTCCACATAGCATATATTGTAGTGAACAACCCTGACCACTTGATTGGACAAGGGATTGGACACCAGCCTCATAGCTGCTAAAATACTATATAGTAGACACACAACACTAAAAGGAACAGTCCCACCCATATAGGTGTTTGTTTTGGTTTTATTGTGTTGAATTTACTTAAGGCTCTACACTATGGAGCGCTCTGTTGTATTTTTTTCTTTTTCAGCTACTGTGGCCTACATGGAGAATCAGAGCTAGTTTACATATTACCTTCCAGGGCTCATGTCATGACATGTCATGACAAATTTAAAAAAACAAAACTCAAATTATTCAGGGTCACAACAGCAATCAGATGACATAGTATGACATTTAGCATTTTCTATTTGGTAACAGCTCCTCTATAAGCACCATATGCATCCACATAATTTCACAGAGTAACCAATTTACTATTACATTGACATTCAAGTTGCCTCAGATGACATCCAGTCATGGCTTCTTGTATTCTTCAACTCTGCTAGGCACCATTCTATTAGCGCCAACTGCTGTGACGTCAACCTAGGAGAGTCCTTCGCAAGGTGATACTTAAGCAGTGGGTTGCAGTAACAATGGGAGTAGCTATATATATACTTCTTTAATTCTTTAATTATTTTTTTTTTTTTTTTGCCAACGGGTTCCTTGGTGGGCAGAGAGGGAGCATGTGCAGTGTGCCACAAAAACTAGCAAAGGTGGGGAGGAGAAATAGCCTGCAGAGCGTGCCGTGAAAAGTTTCAGACCACATCCTCCTTAGGATAGGCCATCAATATTACATGCTGCAGCACGGCAATTTGTAATGTTAACATGCCAGGAGCTGCATTGCTCACCCGCCATATGATGTGCACTGCTGCAGTACCTAATCTCACATTGTATGGCGAATGAGCAACGCAGTTCACAATATTAACAGTCACCACGCTGTTCCGGAACAGCTGATCTGCAGGAGTCCTGGCTGTCAGACACCCACAGATGTAATATTGATGGTCCAGTAATACTGCTGTGGAGCCACTGAGTCATTGCTAAGCAGTACTAGGCTGGCAATTCATCTTGTGCAGTGAAAATAACTAGGGGAGGAACTCCCCACTCAGCTGCTGCTTGTCCAGGGATTTAAGAAGGCATTGGAGGGACTTTCCATCAGAGGAAAACTACTTTCCATCAAAGGAAAAATACTTCTGATGTTTGACTGTACTTCTGGTTGCCACAACTGGTGGAGGCCCCCTACTTGTGGGTGCATGCATAGAGTGCCTACCTTTTATTCCAACCCTGCTCTGGCTCCTTCTAACCATCACCTCTGGGATCCTCACCTATTGGATCCCTCCTGCTGCATTTTTCATATGCTGTAAGCAAACTCCTATGTCTTTTTGTTGAAGTGTATGAAGAATGTAATTGCAGTTATTTGAATGTAAAGTAGCTGAATAGGCTCCTAGAATTAATTTTACGGGTGGGCCCTAGGCACCCCAGCCTAACACTGGGATGATGTGAACATATCAAACTGCAATTTAAACAATAGTTCTGGTACACAGCGTAAAACAGGACAGGAGATTGCTTTCATACTGACTTCCTATAAGTAATGCAGCTAGGCTGTTGTTACAGAATATACAGTCATATGAAAAAGTTTGGGCACCCCTATTAATCTTAATCATTTTTAGTTCTAAATATTTGGGTGTTTGCAACAGCCATTTCAATTTGATATATCTAATAACTGATGGACACAGTAATATTTCAGGATTGAAATGAGGTTTATTGTACTAACAGAAAATGTGCAATATGCATTAAACCAAAATTTGACCGGTGCAAAAGTATGGGCACCTCAACAGAAAAGTGACATTAATATTTAGTAGATCCTCCTTTTGCAAAAATAACAGCCTCTAGTCGCTTCCTGTAGCTTTTAATCAGTTCCTGGATAATGGATGAAGGTATTTTTGACCATTCCTCTTTACAAAACAATTCCAGTTCAGTTAAGTTTGATGGTCGCCGAGCATGGACAGCCCGCTTCAAATTATCCCACAGATGTTCAATGATATTCAGGTCTGGGGACTGGGATGGCCATTCCAGAACATTGTAATTGTTCCTCTGCATGAATGCCTGAGTAGATTTGGAGCTGTGTTTTGGATCATTGTCTTGCTGAAATATCCATCCCCGGCGTAACTTCAAATTCGTCACTGATTCTTGTACATTATTCTCAAGAATCTGCTGGTACTGAGTTGAATCCATGCGACCCTCAACTTTAACAAGATTCCCGGTGCCGGCATTGGCCACACAGCCCCAAAGCATGATGGAACCTCCACCAAATTTTACAGTGGGTAGCAAGTGTTTTTCTTGGAATGCTGTGTTTTTTTGACGCCATGCATAACGCCTTTTTTTATGACCAAACAACTCAATCTTTGTTTCATCAGTCCACAGGACCTTCTTCCAAAGTGAAGCTGGCTTGTCCAAATGTGCTTTTGCATACCTCAGGCGACTCTGTTTGTGGCATGCTTTCAGAAACGGCTTCTTTCGCATCACTCTCCCATACAGCTTCTCCTTGTGCAAAGTGTGCTGTATTGTTGACCGATGCACAGTGACACCATCTGCAGCAAGATGATGCTGCAGCTCTTTGGAGGTGGTCTGTGGATTGTCCTTGACTGTTCTCACCATTCTTCTTCTCTGCCTTTCTGATATTTTTCTTGGCCTGCCACTTCTGGGCTTAACAAGAACTGTCCCTGTGGTCTTCCATTTCCTTACTATGTTCCTCACAGTGGAAACTGACAGGTTAAATCTCTGAGACAACTTTTTGTATCCTTCCCCTGAACAACTATGTTGAACAATCTTTGTTTTCAGATCATTTGAGAGTTGTTTTGAGGAGCCCATGATGCCACTCTTCAGAGGAGATTCAAATAGGAGAACAACTTGCAATTGGCCACCTTAAATACCTTTTCTCATGATTGGATACACCTGGCTATGAAGTTCAAAGCTCAGTGAGGTTACAAAACCAATTTTGTGCTTCAGTAAGTCAGTAAAAAGTAGTCAGGAGTATTCAAATCAATAAAATGATAAGGATACCCAAATTTTTGCACCGGTCAAATTTTGGTTTAATGCATATTGCACATTTTCTGTTACTACAATAAAACTCATTTCAATCCTGAAATATTACTGTGTCCATCAGTTATTAGATATATCAAATTGAAATGGCTGTTGCAAACATCCAAATATTTAGAACTAAAAATGATTAAGATTAATAGGGGTGCCCAAACTTTTTCATATAACTGTATCTCTTAGATAACAATGCATGATCTAATATTGCACTGTTTTTTTAAATACAATTTCATTATCATGCATTAGAGTGTAACACACACAAGTTTAGTATCTTGTTATATAATCTCTTAGGAAGAGATCTCTTTTAATGGAAGTGTTATATTGCTTTGATTTAGTTAATTTGCTTACCATACAATAATAATGAATTAGGGCAATAACAAAGATTACAGTCTAGGCCAGGTGGTCTCAAACATGTGGCTCCATATACAGTAGACTGTAATCTGCGGCCCACAGCCTTCTCCCTTATCCTAAAGCTTCTAGAGCTTGTAAGCTGCAAACCTTTGTCCTACAAGCTCGGGGAAGCTTCAGTTTAGATACTTACCTCTCTGTTCCCCGAAGCCTCCCCTGCTTCGGGCGCATTGCTGTGATGTGTATGTGTATGGCGTAGGGGAATAGAGTGCGCCCAGGAGCAATAAATACTGGCTGGGGGACATTAAAAAGTATGGAGCCACTACTGGGGGGACATTAAACTATGTGGGGCCACAGCTGGTGGGGACATTAAACTATATGGGGAAACTACTGGGGGGACAATAAACTATGTGGGGCCACTGATGGGGGACATTAAATTGTGTGGGGCCACTGCTGGGGAACATTAAACTCTATGGGGACACTTCTGGGGAATAGTAAACTGTACGGGGCCACTGCTGGGGTTATTTAACAATACATTTCTATTGTATAGAATCTGAAGAGGATGCAGCCCATCAACATTATTTCTATATGCGGCTCATATCCCCAGCCGAGTTTGAGACGCCTGATCTATGCATAGATCATCGAAATAGGGATTAAGTTAGGTACTTTAGGATTATCATAGTGATAAGTAATAAATTTCTCCCAGAATGTACAGAGACTAAAAAAAAATTCATTAGAGCGGTCACACTGTCACTACCTCCACTAACATGTTTAAAACAGCAGTTTTTACTGCTATTTCTCTAGCCCCTGATGAATCTGTATGAGGAAATGTGTTGAGATGTTCTTTTATGGCAGTTTAGTTAGTCAAGTATGCCAGTTACAGCACTTTAGTGGAAATTGCCTAGATATTGGAACCTTTCCTCCTCCGAGTCCTGTTGGTGTGACATTAGGCGAGTAGCCTCAGGATATAGGGGGAGACAACATTCCTGATGGATTTCATTTCAGTATGTCACATGGGAAATCACTTCAGTGCTTTCATTGCTTTTGAATTGTGAATTGAGGCAGTTTAGTCAGAATCTATATCAGAATTAGGATGGGTAAACTAAGGATTCCAGTTGAGGATCCATGATTCACACTCCGAACCGTATCTGTACTGAACGACTGCATGCAACCTTTATGCTGCTTTGATAAGGTGGTGTTAGTGGGGTTTCTCTTTATTTGCCCTTGAGGTTCTTGATTTTTTCATTTTTAAGACATCAATAAAAGTGATGTTTTATCTGTTTATTAGTGTCTCCAATCCGATTTCTGTGAATTTTTTGTAAGTGAGAAGACTGGTAATCTTCTGAAGTCTGTGAATATGTACAGAGACCAAAACCAGGACAGGCAGAGGTAAATTGTGGAAAGCCAAGGACAAAACAGTTATCGGAAGTATAAATTATATATAATAAAATAAAAGCATAAAAACACCATAGACAAAGACACCAGCAATAAAACAACTGAGCGCCATGCATGCATACATATCAAGGACAGAACACAAAGCGTAAATACCAAAAAAGGACAGGCACAGAATAATATAAACCAACATAATGCATGGAACACCACACATTGATTAGCCAAAGTGGGACTTAAGACACAGACTTAAAATAGATACAGAGAAACAAAGATAGGCTGGAGGAAATTTAGCAGGTACAAACACTAATAATTAAAGAGGCAGGAACAGGAACAGAACACAGAGGTAGCAAATAAGCCAAGTCTGCTAGGAAAGGCAGTATGTCAACGAACATAGTGTGCAGGCGTTAGAGGAGCTAAAATTATATCCCTATTTTATCCATTTACAGTATATCCACAAGTGCGCAATATATAACCATCAACTCTTAGGTGTGGATAAGAGCGACAGGGCTAAGCTTTGTCTCTGATACATCCAAGCCAAACCACACAAGAATGCCCCTATTTTGGCAGGACAAACCCATGACCTTGAGATAGTTTGATTGGGTGTGTTTTTTTGTTTTTTTTAGAATTGGGTATAATCTAATTTTCCACATAAAATATGCTAGTAAATAACAGTATAACTAAAATGATAATATAATAGCTGTTTGCTTTACTCAGAAACTTAGGTAACCTTGTTAATCAAAGGTGAATAACTACATTGGAGACATTTCTGTGTACATTGTACACAGGAGAGATACTAGCTTGTGTATCAGTACAGGAAGCAGAGTGATAGCAGAGTGCATTAGAAGAAGAAATAAGGGAAATACGTTACATGTAGAGGGATACAGAGATATGCCCAGTATAAACTAATGAAAACTTCTATAGTTATTCTGTTTACTTAATTGTGAGTCAATCCATTAGCGTTCAGGTCAAAAAGGCACCCTGGAATAATATATAGCCACAAATAACTAGACCACAGCTGGGTAAGGATTAGATAGACATAGAGCTAGAAATTCAATCGAATATACAAAGGGTTAAGAGAACCAAAAAATAACACTTCTTCCAAAGAGAACATGAACTGGGAGCCTGGTCACAGAAACAATGAATATACTGTATATTTTCATTGAATATGCTAGTGTTTTGTATGCAAAAAATCCCTTTCGGAATCCCATAAGAAAGACACAATGAATGGAGCATGGGAAAAATAAGCCCTTGAGATCAGGTTGTAAATGAACGGTGCTGGCTGATGCTCAAGTCATGATTATGCTGTTGCAATTCCTAGTTCAATAAACAGTAATTGCAGGTTTGGGATTTCTGTGGTTCCATTTCATGAGTGCAAATCATCTCCTTCCACCTTAATTCTCAGTCGCTGCAATTCCTCACAGGTAAGAAAGTGATGTAACTTGGAGGTGACAAAGATTTTACAGGACTCTCATTAAATGTAATAACTGCAGAATAATTAAAATACTTGGAAATAACTAGTCTATATTGTTTGCATTATTACATGTATATATAAAAAAAACTTTCTGCATTGTAGGTTTACAGACTAACCAGATTACAAATTAGCCACCAGTTTACAAACTAACCGCCAAAAACCTTCCAGATTGGGACTGTCTGGTGTAGCTAATACCACTTTTTTTTATTAAACCAGAGGAGTCTTCTAATTCTAACCGCTGCTCAGTTTTCTTATTCCTCCTGAGATTCCAGATATCTTACAGGTCCGTGTCAAAAAAGTGCCGTACTGTCAGAATGTCTGAACTATTTGAGTACATCTTAAAATCCTCACTGTTTACTTGGTGATTCCGTTATTTAGAGAAAAGGAGGAGGGCCCCCAGGCTGCATGTGTCAGTCACACCAACAGTATCTGTTAGAATTCTCAATTCAGCTGCTATAGCTTTAATGTTACCATGTCGACCTGGAAAGCTTCTGCAGTTTCAGAAGTTCCCTGGGCTTGTCCAATTAGCAGTTGAGCAGGCATATATAAGACCCTTCCCTCCTGACCCAGGTTGCCTGCTAATTTAGTTTCCTAGTTTGGCTCTATACCTTATAGTGTGTGTATTGGATTGCTTCATTCTGAACCTCGGCTTGTTCTCTGGTAATTCGTTTGCCTGCTATTCTGCCATTGATGTACCATTTGGATTTGACCCTTGGCCTTCTATTGGATTTCAGTTCTCTCTTCTGATTCTGCCTCTGACGACTTGTCCTGGTTTTTGACCCTTTTGCCTGGATTATTATTCTCCTGTTTCTGATTTGTTCTGTAAGTTATTGTGAGATCTGGTTTGGTTTCAGTTAGTTGAGCATTTATTACCTGTACAGTTACTGGTGGTAATAATTCAGACCGTCAAATTCTGCAAAGTCCATCTGGCCTTGCGGCTAGCGCTGGTATTTGGGGCATTTGGGGGTCTGTCTCTGGCTTGCAGTACTGTACTGGTTTTAAATAGCTTGTTCTTCTGCTGTTATGAGCCAGTTTCTGCTTATACTGTTACTTGTCCTTGCATCTTAACCATAACAGTATCAGTGTATTCACAAATATGAAGTGCATTTGAATGCATGGAGTATGGAGGATACTGCTAGATAGAAGGATCATGTTCTGTCAACTAATGTAGAAGGGGGGTAAGAAGAGAAGAGTTAGATTAGGAAATGTGATAGATGTGCCTAAAAATATGTGTTTTAGGGCATGCTTAAAACTGTGTACATTAGGCATTAATCTGATGGTCTGGGGCAGTGCATTCTAGGGAACTTTTGCAGCTTAAGAAAAGTCTTTAAAGGGAGTCTGTTAGCAGGAAAATCAGTATGAAACTAATGACAGTACCTTAGTGACTGTAGAGCTACTTTTACACTATCCAAAGATTCCTCTCTTATTCAGTCACCTGGTTCCGCTCCATAAATGCCGTGGTTTGGCCTCGGTGGAGGCAGTCACTGCAAAGTAGTTGGAATTCTACATTCTACACATTGCGGAAAAATATGCACAGTGGACACGCTGCGATTTCCAAAACCATTCAAACATGTCAGTTATACCTACGGAAGCACCGCCTGTTTCCCTATAGGTATAATGGAAGCAGAAGGTCCGCAGAACTTTCTGTAAAAAGCGCTGCAGGAAAAAAGCGCTTTTTTGCTGCGGCCTGCTATGTGGGGCCTTAGCCTAAGGAGAATGCACCACGTTGCGAAAAAGCTGCTTTTTTTGCTGCAGATTTTGAAAAGACAGGAGTTGCTTTCAAAAGGAATGGGAAATATAAAGGTAGCGGTTATACTTCTGTTTTTTGTGAAATCCACTCCTGTTTTTGACTCAAAAAAAAAACAAAAAAAAACACAGCAAAATCTGCAACAAAAAAAGCAGCTTTTCCGCAGTGTTGCGGAAATGCAGAGTTTTTCCTGCTACGGAAATGCAGCAGAAGAATACACTGCGTTTTACACTACCAGCAAAATGAATGAGATTCTGTTTAATCCCATCCACACATTGCAGAAAAAAACTCTGCAGAAAAGCTGCCTTTTTGAAAAATGCAACATGTCAATTTTCCGCTTGTAATTTCCCTATAGATTTAATATGGGATGAAAAACCACAGAGAGAAAAACACGGCAAAAACGCAATGCCTTTTTTCTGCAGCGTTTTTTAATTGCGTAATTGCAACATGGGGCCTTAGCATAACAATTCTGTCATGAATGGAAAATGCATTCAAACTGAACTGTTTTAACACATTGATGACACTCCTCTCCACCTATCACCCCCATTGGTCAGTATTTTATGTCACAGTTAAAACAAATAATAGATTATTGCCCTGTCCACTACGATAATCTGCAGTTTATAACACAAGCAATAAGAAGAATGGCATTTCTTTAAAATGCCTAAATACATGCTACAATCACAAGGCAAATGTTCTACAATTTTGCTATTGAGATACCTGGTAGGGATGTAAAGAATATGAGAAATGATCAGTAGCCATTGTTGCAGAGATATGAGGCTGTAGGATAATGAAACTTTCAGTTTTAATAATATAATAATAATAGTCCTTTAATAGTCCCACAATGGGGAAATTCAGTGTGTTACAGCAGCAAAGATAAGCAGATACAAATACAAATACAACATGTACAGGAATGTTCCAAGGTGAGAGGCATTACATTGATAGCAGACAGACAGATAGGGCGTAGCAGGGGGGGGGGGGGGGATTTAACAGGCAGAGAGATATTTTCAGTTCTCTGTGTGTAATGATCTCCGCTTAGGTCGGTGTTGGTTGTACAGCCTAACCGCGGTGGGGAGGAAAGACTTCCGATAGCGCTCCTTCTCACACCTAGGGTGGAGCAGTCGGTCACAGACAGTACTGCTCAGCGCGATCACAGTCTCATGCATGGGATGGGACTTCTTCTTCTGCATGGAGCTCACCACGGACAGTATCCTTCTGTCACCCACCACCTGCACTGGGTCCAGTGGGCTCCCCAGGACAGAGCTGGCCCTTCTAATCAGCTTGTCAAGTTTATTTCTGTCCCTGGTTGATATACTGCTCCCCCAGCAGGCCACTCCAAAGAAGATGGCTGATGCCACTACCGAGTTGAAGAAAGTTCTAAGAAGTGCCCCCCGGATTCCAAAGGCTCTCAGTTTCCTAAGCAGGTAGAGCCTGCTGTGGCCCTTCCTGTACAGGGCCTCCATATGATCTGCCCAGTCCAGCTTATTATTAAGGAGCAAACCCAGGTACTTATAGGTGTTCACAATCTCGATGCCCGTCCCCAGGATGTCCACTGGTTTAGGAGGGCTTCTGCCTTTGCGGAAGTCCACCACCATCTCCTTGGTCTTCCCCGCGTTAATCTTCAGGTGGTTCCGGTGGCACCAGTCCACAAAATCCTGGTTCAGTTCTCTGTACTCCCTGTCATCATCATCTGTGATGAGACATCTATATGCCAGCTGTGTGTATTCTCCTGTACTTAATCTCCTGATGTGGAGTAGCTACAGTGGATATGTTCCCTTGGGTAGCTCAGAAATATAAGTAGACCAGTCCATGACGCAGACTTTAGAGTAAATTACTTGATTTTTTTCCAATCCATATAAAACAACCCATCCACCAGAAGGCAAAATAAAAATATATTGCATCTAGATCATATAATGCAACAATGTTTAGGTTTTTCATGCCAGATTTGTTAAGTAGACAGTATCTATAGACAGCAGTTCGGACAAAAGTTTAACTTTTTCCAAAGAACCATTGCTATGGTGTAATCACGGTCCAAAAATATAATTTCAATATATAACTAAATGCCTAAAAATCATGAATTCAAAAAGTGTCAGAACAAAAGAGCTTCATTATGAGTCCATCAATCATTGTAAGAAAATATCTCATTGAAAAGCTATTAAACATTTAATGTGCCCACATTTTAGATCAAATCTAGCACAGTTCTTTGTACAAGAAAGGCTTGTTAGTATCTGCTGAAGACTAACAAATGTATTTTGTGCAAGAGTCAGTGATATCCCGAAGGTGGTACAAGGCTTAGTGAAAATCGATATTTATGGAACTGGCCCTACAGCAGTATAAGGCTTAGGGAGAAATCAATATTCATGAAGTTGCTATGAATTGTTAGATAACTGTTTCAAAATGACATATTTGCAGTTGTATCCAAAGAAAATTTATGAGATATTGTTTTTGACAATAAAACAAATTTTAAACAAATTTATACAAAATTTCAGGTAACATATTTGCAAAGACAAGTACGCTTAAGTGTGACTGAAGGTGAAAACTGAAACCTAATATATAAGAGCGACACAGTTTGTTTACTCTTAGCCAACATTTGTCTAATTGTTATGACCCAGTTAATATGAGTCAAGAATGCCTATTTATGATGACATATTGCCCCATAAGCTACTGTTTAAGTAGTTATCGAGAACTTCTCAGCCGAAAATTAGTGAAAAAATTTAGTGCCATTCCGTAGCATTTACTGTGCTCTCTACAGCTGAGATCTACTGTCCGTGAAATAGTTTGTAAGAGGGGCCTTGCATAAAATTGGCTCAGTGAGAGGCAGAAGGTTAACAGTTAAGTAGAATTAAACTTTACTCCAACAGGGGACAACATACAGTTACAATACAAAGCATTAAGCTTGGTAGTTACAGTCACAAATGGGTACAAAGCTTAGAAGTTAGCCTCTTGAAGGCACCAAGTTTGGCAGTTGCAGTTCTCACACACACACACACACACACACACACACACACCCTTTCTGGTTCATGGTTTCTGGCAGGCACACAACTTACTGGTTCACAGTCTCTGGCAAGAACATAGCATAGTGGATGGAACCTGTAACAAGCTCTTAGAGCAACAAAAGATGTAGAGGGGCCACTGCTCACTACACAACAAGCATGAGCCATTCAGCTACTACCCTTGTACAGGGCTTATTAAGCACCACAGTTCAGCATCTACAAACATAGCCAGAGAACAATGCAGCCCAACCCATACCCATCTGTAACATAACATATATGGTACGGTACAAACAAACAGATGATTGTTAGGAAAATAGTGGTTATCTCACACAATGGTACCTCAAAGCCCAATACAGAAAAACATGATGTTACATGATATTACCCAGTTAATCTCACTGGGACAATGACAGTCCAATACACAGTAAAATAGCAACTGTAACGTCTGCACCCATTCGAACTTCTGCACCATCCTCTGGCAGCATTGTACGGCGCAGGAGGCGTGTCCGCTCATGATTACCTGCTCCTGGACTCTGGTCATTTTGTGTTGGCACGGTTAGGGTTACTTTTGTGTGCTTTGTGATTGACAGCTTATCTGCCAATCAAGCCTGGGGCGGGTTCTGGACTTCCTATAAACAGGTCATCAGCCCACACATGTTTGCTGGCTATTTTGTCTCTGACCGTGCTAAGCGTTTGTGCTTGCTCTTGCTTTGTATTACTGACCTCTGCTTTTTGGCTTTTGACTTTTCTTTGGATTTCGATTTGGCACTGTATGTCTCTCTGGTTTGACCTTGGCTTGCTGACTCCTCTTCTGTGTTGTTTTGTCTTGTCCTGTTCTGTGTAACACTTATCCAGAGTAGGGACTGTCACCCAGTTGTCCTCTACCGCCTAGGCAAGTAGGTAAGGACAGGGACTGGGTCAAGTTTAGAACTCACTGTCTCTGTCATTCCCTTCCTTCCAGGTTTCAGCAGCAGCCCCTGGGGAATTGCTTAACAGGCAATTTCCTAACAGAATAGCCAGCCTACAAAAAAAAAAAAAAATTCTGCCAATGTTTGTTTATATGGATTCTATTTAGGATCTTGTGGCTCTCATGGAGGGTTCGGCAGGCCTGGTGTCTCAACTAGCTAACCAAGTACATACCCTTTCCCAGAACCAAGTTGAGGTTGTGGCACCATCCCCTGCTGCTTTGTCCAATCCCAGGGTTAAGCAGTGGTGAACCTAGCCTCTTTGCTGCCTGAGGCGGACTATCAAAAGACTCCCCCCCCCCCCCAAAAAAAAAAAAAATATATATATATATATATAAAATTGTGTTTACATGCTGTTAGCATCACACGCTGTTATTGTCGTACAACAGACATACACAAACTTATGAAACAGTTTTTAAGAATTCTTCTTCCTGTATTACTTCAGTATCAGAAATCAACAATACGGCATTAACAATGAAAGTAACTTCACACATCTTCTGTTTGGTGGATGGACGAGCCCACGTAGCCCCCATTCTCTATAATAGGAGCGCCACAGATAGCTGACTTCGGCTATCTTTGGCACTCCCATTGAAGCAAATGAGATCCATGCGGGTTCGTCCATCCACCAAGCAACACACCTATATTCTGATGCAGCCAGGCTGGATTCCCACCCAGTGGGGGGGGGAAAAAACAATTCTCAGGCTCAGTGGGGGTCTCAGCTGACAGACCCCCCATCAATCAGGTATTTATCCTCTATCATTTAGGTGAATACAGGGCAGGAACATTTTGTGACTTACAGGTGACGTCTCTGACTAATCGGTCACATTTCCCTTCTCTTCCCTTTGGACCGCCATGACCACTTCTTCCAGCTGTGACTTGTCTCTGTAAAGTTTACAACACAGACATCTTTGGCTCCTCACTTTTCCAGGCACCCGACCCACATTGTCCTTACCTGCACACCCATCCTGCTGCTACCCCCGATTATACAATATATGATATAACTCCCCATAATGAATAACTCCCAAGTGCATCTTTATATTAATAATGTCTGTGTGTACCCTGCATTAATAATGCCCCAGGTGTTAACTAATTAAAAGGTTTTCCAGGTCATTAATAAACTAATCAGTGGGGCTCAAAAACCCAGGACCCCCACTGATCACCTGTTTGAATGAACCGTGGTACATGTGTAAGTGCCGTGACCCTTCTCTGTTTACATAGTGTCATTCATCTCATAGCGGCCATGTTATGTAACTACAGCCTCGTCCTATACATGTCTAAGTGACAAGACTGTAATTACATCACACGGTCATTATAAACAGACAGAGTGTGATATAATCAGGTACCATAGCCCCCCATACAACTGATCAGAGGCGGGGTCCACTGATCTCTTATTGATAATCTGTCCTAAGGATAGAACATCAAATAAAAATGAGCTGGAAAGACCCTTTAATAAAGCCCAAGTGCCACCTTAAAGGGGTTGTCCAGGATAACCACTTTTTTAATATGAGGCTGGGGAAGGTGATCCGGTGTCTCCCAGTGCATTCCAGTCCTGCTGCTCCGGTGTTTTCTTCCCCTCAGCGGTCATGTGTGGTGGGGACTTCTGCCAGAAGAGAACACCAGAGCAACAGAACCAGACTGCGGTAGGAGACATCGGAGTACAAGGGACAGGTGAGTAGGTGTTTTTTTTTTTTTAATACAGTATTTCACGGTATTATGGCCCACAGCGGCCCCTGCATACAGTATTACATGGTATTATGCCCCGCAGTGGCCCCTGCACATGGTATTATGCCCCACAGCAGCCCCTGCACACGGTATTATTCCCCGCAGCGAACCCTGCACACAGTATTATGCCCTGCAGCGAACCCTGCACACGGTATTATGCCCTGCAGCGGCCCCTGCACATGGTATTATGCCCTGCAGCGGCCCCTGCACACGGTATTATGCCCTGCAGCGGCCCTTGCACACGGTATTATGCCCTGCAGCGCCCCTGCACAGGGTATTATGCCCTGTAGCGGCCCCTGCACACGGTATTATGCCCTGCAGCGGCCCCTGCACACGGTATTATGCCCTGCAGCGGCCCCTGCACACGGTATTATGCCCTGCAGCGGCCCCTGCACAGGGTATTATGCCCTGCAGCGGCCTCTGCACAGGGTATTATGCCCCGCAGCGGCCCCTGCACACGGTATTATGCTCCATAGTGGCCTCTGCACATGGTATTATGCCTCATAGTGGCTCCTGCACACGGTATTATGCAGAATAGTGGCCCCTGCACATGGTATTATGCTCCATAGTGGCCCCTGCACTCGGTATTATGCTCCATAGTGGCCCCTGCACACAATTTTATGCCCCGCAGTGGCCCCTGCACATGGTATTATGCTCCATAGTGGCCCCTGCACATTGTATTATGTCCCATAGTGGCCCCTGCACTCGATATTATACTCCATAGTGGCCCCTGCACACGTAATTATGTGCCATAGTGGCCCCTGCACACAGTATTCTGCTCCATAGTAACCCACCCATGAACTATTATTATACTCTGGGGTCTAAAAGACCCCAGAGTATAATGATCTGAGACCCAGGTGGTGACAAACATAAAAACCACTGTTACTTACCTGGGCTCAGGTGCGCTCCCTGCTTTCGGCCCTCTTCAATGTCGCACAGACCGGCATCGCAACATAATGACGTCGGGCTGGCTCATGTGACGCCTGGGACGTCACCAAAGAAGGCCAAAGCCTGCTGGGAGCAACATCGGATCGCCGGAGAGGGGAGTAACAATGGTTTTTATGTTTATCACCTCCCCTGGTCTGAAAAGACCGCAGAGTATAATAATAGTAGTATTTGGCCTCACTTATCGATCCCCGCGCTGCCGCTCACAGCCGCTTCTGATTCCCCTTTTTGTGTTTGATAGCAGAAGAGGAAGCGGAGGCGGCCACAGCAAGCGCGGGAATCGATAAGTAAATAGGCCGTTACCTGCTAGGGATACTCCAGCAGGTTACGGCCTATTTATATATTAAAAAAAAAAAGTTATTGTCACCTACCTGCAATCCCATGATGGAGCCGCCGCTGCCTCCTCCTCTTCTTGTCCACGATGTCTGCGTGTCAGCGTAGGAGGAGCGATGATGTCATTGTATCGCCGCCTGTGCTCACATGCAGACGTCTTGTAAACCAGCCAAGGACAGGCCCCGCTCAGCTTTGTTTTTTTTAAAGTGGCCTGTCCTGGGCTGGTTTACATTAAATAAATGGTAAACATGCCGCCCCCCAGACAGTGACGGACAGTGCCGCCTGAGGCGGCCGCCTCACTTTGCCTCATTAACGGTGCACCCCTGGGGTTAAGATGTTACTCCTGAATCGTTTTTCAGGGGATGAAGGAAAATTTTAAACTTTCTGGGAGTCATGTCGATTATATTTTCGGGTTAACCCTTATATGTCGCAATCTCAAATGGTAGGAGTGGTTGTTTCTCTCCTGCAGGGGGATCCACAGGCTTTGGCTCTTAAACTTCCCCCTGAGGAAGAGGAGTGGACCGATTTAGATAAATTTTTAAGTCCCTGGGTGTTATTTATGCTGAGCCAGACCAAATTGGACTGGCAGAGTCGCGGCTTCTCATCATTTGGCAGGGCAGGCGCTCTGCCAAAGAGTATTGTTCCGAATTTTGAAAACATAGTATTATGGCAGGTTGGTGCAAGTCATCTTTGAGGGACCTTTTTAATGACTCCATTAAGGATGTTTGGGTAGAAAAACTTCAGTGCCTGAGTTGTTTTTGGAAGACCCACTTAGGCAATTAGGTACCTTCCGAAAATTATCATAAGGTGATGCTACCAGTATCTCTGTCCTATGAGGACAAGTCTGTATCTGGCCAGGCTCTTGTAGATTCGGGAGCTGGGGCTAAGTTCATTAATTTATTATTTATTTCTGCCTTGGGTTTAGATCTGTTATTGTTAGACACTCCATAGTCAGTTACTGGAGCAGATTCTAGCCCATTGACCAGCGGTGGAGTCTGATACAGGACCCCACTAATCAGTCTTCAAGTGGGCTCTATTCATTCAGAGGTCATAAGTTTTCTGGTTATGGTGGGTTTTGCTTCAGATATGATTTTGGGCCTTCCCTGGTTAGTCCTCCATAATCCCATTTATGATTGGTCTAGGAGTGAGTTGGTGAAATGGGGAGACCAGTGTTCTTCCCATTGTATAGCTTTGCATATATCAGATTGTGTCACTGAGGAGATGCTCTTACCTGACTTCCTGTCTGATTTTTGGACGTGTTTGATCAAAAATCTGCTCACAGTTTACCACTGCATAGACCTCGTGACTGTGGTATTGATCTCCTTCCTGATTACCTAATATCCCAGGTGAAGGATCTTCAGTCTCTCATCTCCTGAACGTGAGGCTATATGGGAGTATACCCATGATAGTCTTTGGAAAGGACATATCCGGCCATCTAATTCTCCCATGGGAACTGGTTTCTTTTTTGTTGATAAAAAAGATGGGGGGTTGCGGCCGTGCATTGATTACCGTAAACTAAATAAGATTACTATCAGGAACCAGTACCCTCTTCCACTGATTCCTGAGCTCTTCAGTCAGATAGTGGGTGCTAGTTTTCCAAGATTGATCTCCGGGGGGGGGCCTACAATCTCATCCGGATCCAGGGGGGAGATGAGTGGAAAACTGCATTTAACACCCCGGAGGGTCACTTTGAGTATCTGGTTATGCCCTTCGGGTTGTGTAATGCACCAGCAGTTTTCCAACATTTTATCAATGATGTATTTAGAGACCTGCTTGGCCATTATGTGGTTGTCTATCCTTATGATATCCTGGTTTTCTCTCCTGATTGGGCTACACATGTTGAACACGTTAGGAATGTTTTGCTGCTAAGTCAAAATAATCTTTTTGCCAAACTGTCCAAATGTCTGTTCGGAGTCCAAAGAGTCACTTTCCTGGGTTATGTCATTACCATCGAATCTTTTTGTATGGATCCATGCAAGGTCATGGCTATAAAAAATTGGGAATGCCCTTCTGGTCTTAAGGCGCTGCAACGCTTCCTGGGCTTTTCCAATTATTATCGGAAATTTATCAAAATTTTTTTCTATTAAAGCTAAGCCATCGACAGATCTCACTAAGAAAGGTGCCGATTTGACCAACTGGACTCTTGAGGCTGAGCAGGCATTTGAGCAACTTAGGACATGTTTTGTTGAAGCTCCTGTCTTAGTGCCACCAGACTTAGATCAACCATTTGTTGTGGAGGTTGATGCTTCAGAAGTAGGGGTTGGTGCAGTTTTGTATCAGGGCCCAGAGACCCTCACACATTTGCAACTTGTGGCCTTTTTCTCGAGGAAGTTCTCTCCTTCAGAAGGCAATTATGATGTGGGCAATCACGAACTCTCAGCTATCAAGTGGGCGTTCGAAGAATGGAGACACTTCCTCGAGGGGGCTAAGCATAAAATCACAAAACACACAAAAGTAACCCTAACCGTGCCAACACAAAATGACCAGAGTCCAGAAGCAGGTAATCATGAGCGGACACGCTTCCTGCGCCGTACAATGCTGCCAGAGGATGGTGCAGAAGTTCGAACGGGTGCGGACGTAACATTGTTTTTAAGGCTGCAAAAAAGAAATACAGTCCTCCAGTTCCGCCTTATACCTTGAACTATTTTAGCGTATTAACCATTAAAGCCATAATATTGTTCAGTTCAGATGTATGTTTTGTAAGTGGGTTTATGGTTGCAGATGGTTTAGCTTAACCAACTTGTTACAAATGTAAAGGCATTTACAGAATGTGATAAAATAGAGAGAGATACAATTTCTTCCCATGTGTAAGAATGAAGTGAAGAGCGTATAAAACACTTATTCTGTTAGCCAACTGTTTCACATACATTTGGTGAATATAACGTGACTGGAGATATGAAAATATCAAGCCATAATTTCTTCAAGCATTTCCCTAATGACTAGCGAGGAATAGCACAGCCTACTTTATACAGTCCATTACTTCAGTACTATTCTATCAATAGCTGCTTTCTGGTAACAGGCATAAAATTCAAAGTAGATAAAAATATCACCAGGTGCAGTTACCCATTTGTCATAAGCACATCGTTGTCGTTGCACATATGCTGTCACTGTTGTGGTGACACATTCTAAAGGTTGTTAAATAGAAACATGGAATTGTGATGGCAAAAGTCCATTAGCCTTCGTCCGGCTGAGTAGGTACAATTGTAACTATTCCGTTTTAAAATTGCAATAACTTTTTTTTGAAAAGCCGTAGAGGGCTGAAATTTCGTGACATCTCTGCAGTTTTGGTCCAGAATATATTGGCCAAATTTCAATAAAATATCTCCACCCCCTTCCGAGATAAGGGGTCAAGATATTTTTGCATCCATAACAAGCTGCATAGGTACAAATGTACCCTCATATATTTTGAATGAAGATAATGCAAGGAAAAAATAATAATATTTTTTTTAATGATAATGCTATTTTATTATTATAAACAAGTAAAAAAAACTGTTCATTTACATTATAAAAGAAAATGTAAGAAACTTTTTTTTATTGATTTTCTTCGCAAGTAATGCATGTTGTCTTTGCTACCGAGTGTTCATTGCAAATGGGTTTCACACAAACCACACAAGACTTTCTAGTCTTACGTTGTTTTCGCCTCAGGTCTCGGCAGACATAGCAACTACCAACAACAGGGGAGGGTCCACGACTACCATGAGGTATTTGAGGGCCAGCTGCTGCTTGCGATGCTACCAGAATGCATCGTCCAAGCACCATTTCTACTGCACCTCGAAGAAAATGGTTTCTCATCATCATTCGGTTTGTACTACGATCTTCAATTGCAGGCATACACAGCTGATTTGCGAGATCTTTCAGGAACTTTCTTCGTTGATCCTTTGTCCTGAAGCTTGGATTGTGTTCTCTGTAGATGATGTAGGATGCTAACCCAGTGACGTCAATCATATTGTAGAAAAATGCCAGAGGCCAACGTAATGTTCGTCGTTTCACAGTGTACTCTGCCAACATTTTATCCATAACATCAACTCCGCCTTTTGTTTTGTTGTAGTATTTTACTATCTCTGGCTTGGCTGCTAGTGTCTCTTCAACTTCTCCCGTAATGTGCATAGATGATAGAAGCACGACTGATTTGTTCTTCTTTGGTACATATGAACAGACTGTTGCATCATGATTGTAGGCAAAATTTGTCGAGTTTACAGGCCTTTCTTTGGCAGGCTGCATGTTGCTAGGTAGGAACCTTTTGTTTTTTCTCACTGTACCAACTAGTGTCATGTTCCAGGAGGTCAATACCTTAGCTATTTCCATGGTTGTAAAGAAGTTATCGGTGGTGACATTTCTTCCAGAGCCTTTATACGAGCTCACTAGGTCCAATACTGTTCGTTCACCAATGTTTACTTGTCGAGGACCATCAGTTGGTTTCCCAGTGTAGAGCTGACCTTGTAATGGGTAGGCGTTTGACGAGTCACAAGCCCAGAAAATCTTTATGCCATATTTAGCTGGTTTTGAAGGTATATACTGGGTAAATTTAGTATGGCTTCTAAATGGAAATAATTGCTCGTCGACGGTGATACATTTTCTTTTATAATGTAAATGAACAGTTTTTTTACTTGTTTATAATAATAAAATAGCATTATCATTAAAAAATATATTATTCTTTTTTCCTTGCATTATCTTCATTCAAAATATATGAAGGTACAATTGTACCTCTGCAGCCTGTTAACGTTGTAAAATTATGCAGCCTGATGAAGGTTAGGGATTTTGTGTGCTGTATATATTATTATTGTTATCATTATTATTGCTATAATTATATCTGTTTTTTCTGATGGATGAATGTCTAACATAGGTTTGCCTACAGGAGTTATTCCCACTCTTAAAACTTATCACCTATCCACAGGATGATGCATGCTTGATTGCTGGTAGTCTGACCACTTGGACTCCTAGTGATCACAGGAATGGGAGTCCACAAGTGCTCTCAGGTGCACAGATGGCACTCATTCTCAGAATTTCACAGATCTGGGTGTGACAATGAAGAACTATGTCAAAAATAGGTATCACATACCCTATATTATAGCACCAGATACTACAATATTACCACACACCACTCATCTATTGCCATACAATTTCTAGAATACATACCCTCTGTTTATCCACAGAAAGAATTAGTATAATAATAGCAAAAGAATGTGTCTCCCTAATGGCTAATCACAACCCTGTGTGTATTGTGAATCGTCACCCAAACAAACTGACAACAGCTGGGTTTATTAGCTGTCATCTACCATCCTCCTGGCTCACCCTACAAGTTCTTAGATCACTTTTCTTTATGGCTTCCCAACTTCCTATCCTGTGAAATTTCTACCCTCATTATGGGTAATTTTAACTTTCCCATTAACACCCCTGTCTCCCCATCTGCCTATCGCTTTCTATCACTAACCGCCTCTCTTGGTCTCTCTTAGCTTACTTCATCTCCCACACACAAAGATGGTAATATCCTTGATCTGGTCTTCTTATGACTCTGTTCTGTCTCTGACTTTACTAACGCTTGCCTACCAATTTCTGACCTCAGCCTTCTTTCCTTTATCATCAAAGGCTCTTGTTCTTCACAAAATACACTGACCTACCGCACATACAGAAATCTACGGGCTGTAAACACACAGCATCTCTCAGACACCCTACAGTCATTACTGTCTTCCATCTCTTCTCTCTCTGTCCTGAAGTGGCAACCAAACATTACAATGGGACTCTCAAAACCACCCTGGATAAAGTAGCACCCTTGACCATTCGAAAATCCCAACACAGACACCGGCAACCTTGGCACACTCCTCAAACACATTTTCTTCAGCGATACTCAAGATGTACCGAACGTCTATGGAAAAAATCTAACACATCTGCAGATTTTCTTCACTTCAAGTTTATGCTCAAAGCCTATAACTCTGCCATTCACCTCGCCAAACAAGTTTACTTCACCTCTCTCATCTCTTCTCTCTCCAATAACTCCAAATGACACTTTGACACCTTTCACTCCCTCCTCACGCCAAAGGTGCAGGTACCTGTCACAGACCTCAGTGCTCAAGACATGGCCTTATACTTTAAAGACAAAATCGACAACATCCGTCATGAAATAACCCAATCTCCAAGCAGCATCAGTCCCCTTCCCTCCCTTGCTCTCATTGTGAACTCTCATTATTTGACTCAGTAGCAAAAGAAGAAGTCTCCCAGCTCCTTTCTTCTTCTTGCCCCACTGTAATGTCTCTGCCTGTTTGGGTCTCTGCGCCACCTTCTGCTCGCACGCTGCGGCACAGGAGGCAAGTTCAGTTTGATTCCTTGCATAAGATTGATTCCTTGCATAAGATTCTTGTTGCTCAGTCTGAACACTGTCCTAGACTATGTAATTGAATTTCAGCCACACCCGTCTCCTGTACCTTGTTTCTTTCAGCTCCTCAATAGTTAATCTTAGCCTTTCCTGTGTGATTGACAGCCTGTCTACCAATCAAGTCTGGGGTGGTCCTGGACTTGCTATAAACCGGTCATCAGCCCTCACATGGTCGCTGGCTATTGAGATTCTGTCTTGTGACTTTGTCCCTTCAATTCTGCTACCTTTTCTGCTATTACCTGTATTCTTATTCCTGACCTCTGGCTTTGACTTTGACTATTCTCTTGGATTGTGATTCTGTACTGCATTGCTCGACTATTACCGACCCCTTGGTTTGCTAACCTCCCTTTTGTTGTTGTTTTTCCTGTCTGCGTTCTGTGCTGTCACTTATTCAGAGTAGGGACCGGCTCCTAGTTGTCGGCTGTCACCTAGGACAGTCAGGCAAGAGGCAGGGCCAGTGGGGGGGTTCAGCTTTAGGGCTCACTGTCTTGTTGTGCCCCTCCCCCCAGGGTTCTGCAGCAGCACTGGGGAATTGCTCAACTGGCAATTCCCTTACACCCGTTACTTGTAAAAGTGATCCTATCCCGTCACACCTCCTCCAGTCTCTGTCCCCTGCTGTTACAACTCACCTTACTAAAATTTTAACCTTTCTCTTTCTTCTGGAATCTTTCCCTCCTCCTTCAAACATGCTGTCATAACCCCACTACTGAAAAAACCCTCCCTAGACCCATCCTGTACTGCTAATTACCGACCTGTCTCTAAGCTCCCCTTCATCTCTAAACTTCTGAAATGTTTGGTCTACTCCTGCCTAATCTGCTATCTCTCTGCTAACTGTCTTCTGGACCCCTTATAATCAGGTTTTCATGCACTACACTCTACAGAAACGGCCCACACAAAAGTTTCCAATGATCTCTTGACAGCTAAATCTAAAGGGAACTATTCACTACTTATTTTTCTGGATCTCTAAGCAGCATTTGACACTGTAGACCACCAACTCCTCCTCACTATGCTCCATTCTATTGGCCTCAGGGATACCGCTCTCTCTTGGTTCTCTTCCTATCTCTCTTACCACTCATTTAGTGTATCATTCACTGTTGCTATTTCTTCTCCTCTGCCCCTTGTGGTTGGGGTTCCTCAGGGCCCGGTCCTAAGCCCCCTCCTCTTCTCTCTGTACACAGCCCCAATTGGACAAACCATCAGCAGATTTGGCTTTCACTACCATCTTTATGCTGATGACACCCAACTATATACCTGATTCCGTGACATCACCCCTGCTCTACTACAGAACACCAGTGACTGTCTCTCTGCTGTCTCTAAATCATGTCTTCTCTTTATCTGAAATTGAATCTTTCAATAACTGAACTTCTTGTGTTCCCTCCATCTCCTAACTGACCTAACCCTGATATCTCCATTTCTGTCTGTGGCCTTACTATTACACTGAGGCAGCATGCCCACTGTCTGGGGGCTGTATTTGACTCAGCTCTCACCTTTACCCCACATATTCGGACACTTGCATGCTCTTGCCACCTGCACCTCAAAAACATCCCTAGAATTCACCTTTTTCTCACCATGGAAACATCAAAACCCCTCATTGCCGCTCTAATTCTGTCTCGTCTTCACTATTGCAATTCTCTTCTAATTGGGCTTCCTCTTACTAAACTCTGCCCTCTACAATCTGTCCTGAATGCAGCCGCCAGACTCATCTTTCTGTCAAACCGGTACACAGACGCATCTACCTTGTGTCAGTCGATGTATTGGTTGCCCCTCCATCACAGAATGCGATATAAAATTAACACACTCACCCACAAATCCATCCATAGCGTTGCACCCCCCTATATCTCCTCTCTTGTCACTGTCTACCGCCCTAAACGTCCTCTCCATTCTGCCAATGACCTTAGACTTGCATCCTCTGTTATCCGAACATCCCACTCCCATCTCCAAGACTTTTCTCGAGCTGCACCGTTGATCTGGAATTCTTTATCCCGTACAATCTGATTAATCCCCAACTACAGCAACTTCAAAACTGCCCTAAAATCACAACTGTTTGGTCAGGCTTATCACATGACCTGATCACAGTGTAGTGTGCGGAGGTGGAGAACAATAACACCTTTTATCCTTCCTCCTCTGTTCTCCAGATCCTGTCCTCTCCATCTAGAAGTTACACTGCACTCCTCACACTTAGTATCTGTGTATTCACAGATACTGGCTGGTGACGGGTTCATACAGTTTCAGTTACATAACCTTTTCTATTAAAAGATGGCTGGACCATTGTAGCAAACAAATCCTCTGACCTCTTGTGTCCCCCTATCTCCTCATAGAATGTAAGCTCTTGCTAGCAGGGCCCTCACTCCTACTGTTTGATATGTTTATTTCTTTGTCTCATATTGTCTGTTCATGTGTCCTCTGATTTGTAAAGTGCTACAGAATATGTTGGCGCTATGTAAATAAAGTTGTTATTATTATTATTAGAGATGAGTGAATTTTTCAAAAATTTGATTTGGCCGGTTCACCGAATTTTCCCAAACGTTTTGATCTGAATTAATTCACAGCGAATCACGTTAAAAAACAGCTATTTACTGGCTGCACAGAGCCTGTATAGTGGTGTAGAACACTGCATTGCAGTAACACGCATAGGGAGTCTGCTGTGGTAGTGAAACAATACTGTGAGTCAGTATGATATGCACATGACAGGCGTAGCTCTTAGAACCACTGCACACTTCACTTATTTGGCCAGTTAAGGGGCCAAAACTGACCAACTAACTGAAGTGTGAACTCAGCCTTACAGGTCGATGTTAGTGCCAGGTATAAAGAACAATGTAGAGGCCCAAGATCCTACTGTAGTGTGAAAGAGCGCACTCCTTTTACACCGTCATCTGCTGATTCCACATAGATGTCTACAGAACCTGTTCTATTAAACGCTTATACAAGTAGAGCCCCCCTGACAGAGTGGAGAGGGTATCAGCAGTAAGTCTGTGTTGACATTACTGATTATTTTGCCCTTCCTCTGATCCGTCAGAACAATAACCCCCCCCCAAAAAAAACGGATCCTGTCTGTTGAGCATCCGCCTTCACTGGATCAGTATTGCTGATGCCAAAAGAAAAACAGGAGTGGATCCAAAACAGAGATGACGCATGAATGGAATATTTGCATGTCTTCTGTGTTTTGTACCCACTCCTGCTTTTGGCTACCAACTCATAAGCCAATTCTGATGGGACCATACAGGCCTTACAGCTGCTTCACAGACAGGGTCCGTTGTGCGTCTCATTTTTCCTTCCTTCTGAAAGATCAGAAGAAGGGTCAAATAAATGATGATGTCAACCAGGCCAAAATGGCAAAATAGTGGCCCAGTCATGGAGTGGGGAGGGTGGGAACAGCAGGAGAAGTGTCATAGTGTTGAGGTAGCAGCAGCATGAGGAGGCCACAGAGTGGCAAGGCGACATAATGTGGAGGTGGCAGCAGCATGAGGAGGCCAAAGAGTGGAAAAGTGACATAATGTGGAGGTAGCAGCAGCATGAGGAGGCCACAGAGTACCCATTGACGATGGTGACTTTAAGAAGGAGCACTTGGCATCAGATGTGTGGCATCAGGCGGGTGGCAGCATCAGAATAGTAGCTGAGGCAGGTAGCCAGAAGAAAATGGTCTCTTTTCTCAAGGTTTGGGTGAGGCAGCATGGATGATTTAATCTGATGCATCAGGCATAGGTGGGTGGAAATCCTGGCTGATCCACGCCTAATTAATCTTGAAAAAGGTCAGTCTCTCCACATTTTGGGTGGACAGGCGAGTTCTCCTTGGGGTAACTATTGCCCCCGCCGCACTAAACACCATGCTCTGATGCCAAACTACTGGCCGGGCAGGACAGCTTTTCCAGGGCAAACCTGCCCAGTTGCAGCCACAAATCCAGTTTGGCTGCCCAGTAGTCCAGTGGATCTTCAATGACAGGTGACAGGGTGCACTCCAAGTATGAACCTGTCGGTTCAGGTTCTGCTCTATGTCTAGCTGCTGGTGAGTAGTTTCTTCACTATGCAGGTGAAGAAAGCTGCTCATCAGCGACTCTAGGCTCAGGCTGCCGCTGATAGAGCTGATACTTCTCTTGCCTCCCCACCACCCACAGCAGCAATGGCAATGCAAGGTGAGAGCCCAGGGCCCCCCGGTTAGACCTGCGAGAGGATGGTCTGTTCGGGGGGGGGCCTATCTTTAGTATTTCAGTTTGTTCTCACTCTCAGCAGGTGTAAAAAAGGCCCCCATTTTTGACCAATTGCGAAGGTCTAACAACTCGGTTGTCACTACACAAGCAAGTGAGCATGCATCGAGCCATTTGAGCAAGTGACTCGGAGTGACTCCCTGCATCTATCTGCACTTCATACTGCCACGGTTTGTCTGGGTCATCTGCCTCGTCTTCCTCATCTCCCTCTTGCTCTTCTGTCTGCTCCTACTCCTCCTCCCTTGTCACCTGTGTAGAAAAACCACCCATTTCGCTACACTTTGCTTGTGCTCTAATGTCCTCCTCCAGTTCAACCCCACAGGGCTCATGTGGCTGTGAGATGCAGGCACCACGTCTCCAGTCCCCTGACCAGCCAGATTTACCAGCATCTTTTCCAGGAATCAGTGGAATGACGTTGTTCATCCCGTAGTCCTGACGACTGACAAATAACCTCCTCAAAGGGCATAAGCAAACGGCCAGTGTCACGCATGAGCTGCCACTGGCTAACATTGAAGTTACACAGGGGAGTACCTTTGGTTGCTTGGATCATCTTTAATGGCCGTTCTCTGTTTGTACAGTGGGTTCAACATATGGAGGGTGGAATTCCATCGGGTGGAAACGTCGCATATCAGCCTATGTTGGGGGACGCCTTTCTGCCGCTGCAGCTCAAGGAGGGTGTGCTTGGCGGTGTACGAGTGGCTGAAGTGCATGCAAAGTTTCCTGGCCATTTTTAGGATGTCTTGCAGATGGGTGGAAGACTTGAGGAAACGCTTGACAACCAGATTGAACACATGCACCATGCAGGGAGCATGGCTCAGCCCTCCTTGATGCAGCACCGACACCATGTTCTTCCCATTGTTGGTCACCATGGTTCCAATTTTGAGTTGTCGCAGAGAAAGCCAGGATTCGATTTCTTGATGAAGGACACAGAGCAGTTCCTCCCCTGTGTGACTCCATTCGCCCAGGCAAACGAGGTGTAGAACAGGGTGACATAGCTGTGCCCTGCACATGTGGTATGCTGGAGGAGCACTGTGAATAGTCACTGCAGTGGAGGCTGAGGAAACAGTGGAGGATGAGGCGGACATTGTTGCAGGACCAACGGAGTGAGAACGTGGAGGCGGAAGCGGCATCACCTGGCCAAGTTGCTGGTGTGTCTGGGCAGGAACCACATTCACCCAGTGGGCCGTAAAGGACATATATTGTCCTTGACCGTAGTTACAGCTCCACACGTCGGCGCTGCCATGCACTTTGGCAGACACCGACAGGCTCAAGGACTGGCCCACCTTCTGTTCTACATTTTTGTGCAGGGCTGGTACTGCCTTTTTGGCAAAGAAATGACAGCTTGGGACTCTCTACCTCGACTCGGCACAAGCCATCAGTTGTCTGAAAGGTGCAGAGTCCACCACTTGGAAAGGGAGGGACTGCAGCACCAGCAACTTGAACAGGAGCACGTTCAGCTTCTACACCGTTGGATGAGTGCACGCATACTGTTGTCTCTTCGAAATCGCTTAGGTGATCGATTGCTGATGCAATTACTGACTAGTAGGACGAGGAGCAGGACTTTGATTGAGCAAAATATCAGTTTTCAAGTCTTTTCTACCACTTTCCCTAGCACCTGCTGACGTCTCTCCCTGCACTAAGTACACTGGAAAATGCCTGAATCCAAGATGGAGGAGGGTATTTATAGGACTGTGACATCACAGGGTTGGCTGCTGATTGGCTGCACACATGTCATTGTGGGTGATCCCGCGTTCCCAGAGTTCCTTGCCCCATGTCCTAACATGTGCAGCAGCTATTTTAGGAAAAAATGTGATTCGTTACCACGAAGAATGAGGAAATCTGGATTCGATGCGAATCGAATATTTCCTGAAATTCGGATCGAATTCCACTTCGTCAGCTTCGATTTGCTCATCTCTAATTATTATTATTATTATTATTATTATTATATCATGATAGCTTATTTAGTCTTAGTGATATACACAGTGCAGTGAAAAAAACGGCAAGAGCTAACATAGTAGTTAAAGAGGACCTTTCATGTCCTCAGGCACATGCGGTTTTACATACCGCTAGAAAGCCGTCAGCGCGCTGAATTCAGCGCACTACCGGCTTTCCGGGTATGTGCCCAGGGGCTGGAGATATCGGCGGTGTAAGTTTCACGGTTTACTCTAGCTGCGCTGTGAGGAACTCCCTCCCTGACAGTTCTCGTTCATAGACTTGTACTGGGGGGAAGGCGTTCCTCACAGCTGAGCGTCATCGCCGGGCAGTAAGGAACGCCCCCTCTCTCTGTACTCGTCTATAGCGCTGTACTGTCAGAGGGGGCGTTCCTTACTGCCTGGCGATGATGCTGAGCTGTGAGGAACGCCCCCCCCAGTACAAGTCTATGAACAAGAACTGTCAGGGAGGGTGTTCCTCACAGCCCGCTGTTGGCTTTCTAGCGGTATGTAAAACCGCATGTGCCTTAGGACATGAAAGGTCCTCTTTAAGTACCGTTTATGTCTGTATGTTGAGTACTGCCTATCCCACTCGTTTCACCAATCAGAGGTATCAGCTTTTACTGTGGGGTGGAACTACTCTCTTATGGACAACCTTTATAGACACCTAATGATTGACAGCCACCTCTTCCAATCACAAAGGATGGGGAAATTGAAAATAAGGATTATTTATTGTGACTAGAGATGCATGTTAGGGTGCAATATTATAATTATTGCCACAAATCAAAGCAGCATCCTGTCCAGAAAGACCAGATTTGTTGCCTCTAACACAGTAGATGTATATATTTAGATCGTCTTATATGTTTACTGATAATGTTATCATTTTATTTATATTCATCTGAGATGTAAAATTCATAGAATCTATTAATAATCAAGAAGCCAGCAGTTCACTCAGCTGTCAGACCCTCAGTGATCAAACACTTATTTACTATCATGTGTATTTAAGTGTTATAAGTGAGATAATCCCAAATCATTTACTTTTGATTTTCCCATTATATCAGATGAAAGTTTGTCTCATAGTACTACCCTTTTAATCATTTGGGATTTCTGAATTATGATAGAAATTATGCTACCATGGGACAACTACTGTTGCTAGCTAGCTAGTATTTAACTTACAACTTTATCAAGAAAGCCTGACCCAGTGCCAGCTTACACCTATCTGTGGCTTGGGAGAACAAGACTCCTTAGTCATGGCATAAAAACAAATGTTAGTAACACCCTTTTAAAAGAACCAAATGGAAAATAATGGCCGACACCTGTATGGTGTTGAATTAACCCTTGTGATGCTGCATTCCCAACACCAATTTCAATGACAAAGAGTAAAATGCAATCATACATTTTGACATCTTCAATAAAAAATAAGTATAGCCCCAGAAGAGTCTCATTTAGCTCATCGGAGCATGATATCACAGATTTTGAATCTTCTTCGACTTTTTTACGCAGAAAAGATTCTTCAATGTGGATAAACCGCGCAGCCAATTTTTCTATACCGAAAAAGGCAGAAATAAATGCAAAAATGCCAATAGGAGACAACACAGATCAGGCGTTAAACACAAGAAAAAGTACGCAGTATCTCACCCGCAGGAACAGAAATCTTCATGCTTAACTAATGACATTGTGTTTAATAATCGTGAATCTCTTGTCTCAGGTGATAATCCACCTTCTGTAACTCTGTCATCATCCAGCACAGAAGAGAATAGTGTTTTAAATTTGTCTTCTATACAATTATGGAATGCACAAAATTACTAGCCAAAGGTTTGAACTTTGTTCCGGCCAATAGATTTAACCTATTCAATACGTTGTTGGATGTGAATAGATTTGTGAGATCCCTGACAGTCAAAAGACATTTTTTCAATCAGGAGACCAATATGAAACAATACCTCTCGAGACACAAATCATCTGTTGGCAATGATTTTGGCAATTTAATGTTTAAGGAACAATGCTGTTTATTAGACCTGTCTGAATTAGATTCTACTAGGGATCCTAGTCATAACATACATTCAGTAGATACTGATGTTAATAACCCTCTGTTTTATCCTGTTGCTTCCAGAGTTCCAGCACTGGATTTTTTTTCAGTCTGCTATGGAAAGCGATTTAGTCAAGCTTTTTGAAACTCCCTCCAATAGCAGATAAATTAATAATTTGTCAGCCAAAGAAAGGAAATGTCTTAAACAACTCAAGGATAACAGAGAAGTTATTATTAAAAAGGGTGACAAAGGTGGCAAAGTAGTCATTATGGACACGAATGATTATGTTAGTGGTGTGTCATGTATTTTAGATGATAATCTAACATATAGGAAACTTACACAAGATCCTACTCCGATTTTTTCTGACACTTTGAGCTATTTAATTTCTAAGGGTGTGAATTTGGGTATTCTCACAGAAAAAGTTACTAGATATTTAAAGGTTGATTTTCCCGTAACCTCTATTTTCCACCGACTTCCCAAAGTCCATAAAAACATTTTTCCACCTCCACTTCGTCCTATTATTTCTTTCAATGAAAAAATTTGTGAGTGGTTGATGATTTACTACAGCCCCTAGTGACTAGAACTCCAGGTTATGTGAGGGATACCAAAGAAATACTTAGGGTGTTTGATGGGTTTGAGTGGCAGGAACATTTTGTTTGGGTCACATGTGATGTGTGTTCTTTATATTCAAGCATACCACATCACATAGCGATCCAAGTTCTAGCCCACCATCTTTACAACTCTGTGAGTTCATCATTGAAGTAGTGAAATATTTATTGAAACACAATTATTTTATGTTTAATAGTGTTTTTTACCTACAAATTTGCGGAGCTCCTATGGGGGCGCCTTTCTCCCCCTCCCTCGCAAATTTAGTCATGACGTGGTGGGAAGAACAGTTCCTATACAATGCTGATAATTCCTATCGCCCTTGTATTAAATGGTATGATAGATATATAGACTATTTGTTATTTCTATGGTCAGGGAACCCAGAATGTATTACATCATTTGTGGAATACATTAACAAAAATAGCTACAATTTGAAATTCACTTCACTTCAAAATGAATGTGAATTTTTTAGATGTTACTCTAATGGGAGATGCAGTGAACAAAAAAGTGCATACTACTATGTGCCGCAAAAAGGAATCGGGCAACACTATTCTACATGCATCGAGCTCACATCCCAAACACTTTTAAATCTATTCCCATGGTGGAGTTAATACACACTAAAAGAGCTTGGTCAGATCCCACAGAGTTTGATACGCAATCTGAGGTTGTATGTAATAGATTACAAGCCAGAGGTTATCCACGTTGGTCCTTGGCTAGAGCTAAACATATAGTACATCAAAAAAACACGGACACACTTTTACATACCACAAAACATAAGACTACTAGGGATCTTTGATCAAACGTTTATTTTTCTACTCCATTTAGTAACAATTATTATGATATTGTCAAGATCATGAAGAAGAATCTGTCTATTTTACATCAGGATCAAATTTTAGCCTCCATTATAGAAGAGGGATGCAATTTTGTAACGAAACGTGATAGAATACTGGGTTCTTACCTTTCATCCAGTCTATTTTCTAACAGCATACAGTGAGGAAAAAAGTATTTAGCCAGCCACCAATTGTGCAAGTTCTCCCACTTAAAAAGACGAGAGAGGCCTGTAATTGACATCATAGGTGGACCTCAACTATGAGAGACAAAATGAGAAAACAAATCCAGAAAATCACATTGTCTGATTTTTTAAGAATTTATTTGCAAATTATGGTGGAAAATGAGTATTTGGTCAATAACAAAAGTTCATCTCAATACTTTGTTACATATCTTTTGTTGGCAAGGACAGAGGTCAAACGTTTTCTGTAAGTCTTCACAAGGTTGGCACACACTGTTGCTGGTATGTTGGCCCATTCCTCCATGCAGATCTCCTCTAGAGCTGTGATGTTTTGGGGCTGTCGCTGGACAACATGGACTTTCAACTCCCTCCAAAAGTTTTCTATGGGGTTGAGATCTGGAGACTGGCTAGGCCACTCCAGGACCTTGAAATGCTTCTTACGAAGCCACACCTTCGTTGCCCTGGCGGTGTGCTTGGGATCATTGTCATGCTGAAAGACCCAGCCATGTTTCATCTTCAATGCCCTTGCTGATGGAAGGAGGTTTGCACTCAAAATCTCACGCTACATGGCCCCATTAATTCTTTCATGTACACAGATCAGTCGTCCTGGTCCCTTTGCAGAGAAACAGCCACAAAGCATGATGTTGCCACCCCCATGCTTCACAGTACGTACGATGTTCTTTGGATGCAACTCAGCATTCACACTCCACCAAACACGACGAGTTGTGTTTCTACCAAACAGTTCTACTTTGGTTTCATCTGACCATATGACATTCTCCCAGTACTCTTCTGGAACATCCAAATGCTTTGTAGCAAACTTCAGATGGGCCCGCATATGTACTGGCTTAAGCAGGGGGACACGTCTGGCACTGTAGGATCTGAGTCCCTTGTGGCGTAGTGTGTTACTGACGGTAGCCTTTGTTACGTTAGTCCCAGCTTTCTGCAGGCCATTCACTAGGTCCCCCCGTATGGTTCTGGGATTTTTGCTCACCGTTCTTGTGATCACTTTGATCTTGCGTGGAGGGAGATTATCAGTGGTCTTGAATGTCTTCCATTTTCTAATTATTGCTCCCACAGTTGATTTCTTCACACAAAGCTGCTTGCCTATTGCAGATTTAGTCTTCCCAGCCTGGTGCAGGTCTACAATTTTGTTTCTGGTGTCCTTCTACAGCTGTTTGGTCTTCACCATAGTGGAGTTTGGAGTGCGACTGTTTGAGGTTGTGGACAGGTGTCTTTTATACTAATAACAATGTCAAACAGGTGTCATTACTACAGGTAATGAGTGGAGGACAGAGGAGCCTCTTAAAGAAGAAGTTACCGGTCTGTGAGAGCAAGAAATCTTGCTTGTTTGTAGGTGACCAAATACTTATTTTCCACCATAATTTGCAAATAATTTCTTAAAAAATCAGACAATGTGATTTTCTAGATATGTTTTATCATTTTGTCTCTCATAGTTGAGGTCTACCTATGATGACAATTACAGGCCTCTCTCATCTTTTTAAGTGGGAGAACTTGCACAATTGGTGGCTGGCTAAATACTTTTTTACCACTGTACATAATGAACATAGAACGTGGCTTGACACAACGGGTTTCTTCAGATGTGGAGTCCCTCGTTGTCAGATGTGCAAGTATGCTGTCAAATCAACAGATTTTTGATATCCCATAAAAAGTTTCATTAACTGCAATACTACTTATGTAGTGCATTTGATTACTTGCAGTTTATGTAATCTTCATTATGTAGGCTGCACTACAAGAGATTTTTAAATCATCAGGGCCATCTCAATACTTTTCTACAGTACATGTAGGGGATCTATCTTCATTTAAGTTCAGAGTCATTGAAAGTGTTACTAAACCCCTCAGAGGTGGAAATTGGAAATATAAACTATTCAGGCGGGAAGCATTCTGGATTTTTAAATTAGGTACTAGATTTCCCCTAGTTATGAATTTCAGAACAGATCTCTCATATTTTTATTAGGAAGGATGTCATTTGAGTATTTATAATATCACCATCAGTGTCAGGGACAGGTCCGTATAATACAATATCGGACTTGTTCTTTTCTTAGCTATAGCATTTTTGTTTTTTCATTCAATACTAAATTTTTCCCCTATCATATGACTAGATTTAGTCATGTGTTTTAATGTGGGAGGTCACAAAACTTAGTAACCTTAGTAAAAGGACATGAAAGTAAAATATTAGTAGCCATCTTGATTGAATGCATATCAGGAGTTCACATTCCCTGTTTTGGATTTATCGTTTAGGTAAGCTACAGGTTTTCATATGTCTTCATATTTATTATGTTTTTTATTATTATTATGGAAATATTTTTATAGGGACATTGTTTTTCATTATTGAGACTAGGTATGATATTAGCCTATTGCGGCTTTGTATATTTAAGTTTTATATGCAAATTTTCTTGCTATTGGCATCTTGTTTATTCACATGATTATTTTTTATTGAAGATGTCGAAATGTATGATTGCATTTTACTCTTTGTCATTGAAATTGGTGTTGGGAATGCAGTATCACAAGGGTTAATTCAACACCATACAGGTGTCGGTCATTATTTTCCATTTGGTTCTTTTAAAATGGTGTCACTAACATTTGTTTTTATGCCATGACTAAGGAGACTTGTTCTCCGAAACGCGTAGGCGATTTCCTGTTGTGTACCCTGTGGGAACATGTATCCTGCGTTTGTTGTTATTTTTTATCTACCATGATGGATTAAAAGCTAAGTTTTAGTCAACATTTGACTTCCCTGGTTGCTGGATCTTACAAGAAACACCTTTTTCTATCTTTGAATTTGCCTACTCCTACCGAGGAGTCTCTTGTACCTGCCATAAAGGAGATTTGGCCACAAGTGTTTCACCATTGAAAGTGGGCTGTATGTGTGAGTTTTTCTTTTTGTATCTGTAGCTTGGCCAGGTTATGATGAAACAGAAACATGTCCTTTCAGTGTCAGACTGAAGTGCCTAGGGCCCATCAGAGGAACTTGTTCTGGGAGCCCACACAACAGCTTCCTGGTAATGCCTTACATCTTGACTGACTGCCCTAAGGTACTGTACATGCCCCAATATCTCCATGGCCAGTTCATACACAGTACTATATGGGGAATGACACAGCCATAGAGCACTCTATGTGTGCAAAAGATTTTAGTGAGGGAGCTGTCTGTGACACAGGCATAGCACACAGGGCTGCCATAAGGAACTTTGGGGTACCATACTGGCAAAATTTATGGGCCATCGCCTTCTAGATGTATCTTACAGTTTCTTATCCCGTGGCCCCCACAATATAAAATATTCCCCAGTGCTCCCCACACAGTATAATGCTCCCCAGCCCTCATAGTATAATGCTCCACAGTGGTCCACATGATATAAAATTCTCCCTATTCAGTATAATGCCCCACACAGTATAAGATACTCCCAAGAGCCCTCCCTGACAGTATAATGCTCCACAATAGCCCCCACATGGTATAACATTCTCTCCTGAGCTCCCTCTACAGTGTGATTTTCAACATTGACTCCACACAGTATAATATGCTCCCCAGAACTCCACCAATATAATGCTCCATAGTGGCCCCACACAGTACAGTTTGCTCCCCAGAGCCCCCCACACAATATAATGCTCCACAGTGGCCCCACACTGTAAAATATGCTTCCCAGAGCCCTCCTCCCAGTATAATTCTCCACAGTGGCCCCACACTGCGTAATATGCTTCCCAGAGCCCTCCTCACAGTATAAGGCCTTTCACAGTATAATATGCTCCCTAGAGCCCCCACAGTATACAATGCTTCCAAGAGTCCCCCCACTGTGTAATACTCCCAGTTATTGAAAGCCTCCAGCCACTTCAGGCGAACCCCACAAGATTTGTTTTGAGGAATATTCATGAGGTTTGGCCTTCCGTTTTTTTTCTATTATTTATTTTGTGGTTTACTTGTAACGTTAGCCAGTAGGTGAAAGAGGCGGTTTTATATGCCACTAAAAATCCGACAGTGCACTGAATTTAGCAGACTGTCGACTTTCCTGGTATGTGCCCCGGGGCTGTAAATATCGGTGCCGTTAGCTTCTGCTCCGATATCTCCCCACTGTCAGAATGGCGTTCCTCATAGCTCAGTGTCATCGCTGGACAGTAAGGAGTACCACCTCTGACAGTACAAGGCTATCTTAGGGTACAGTCAGAGGAACACCCTTCTGACAGTGGAGAGATATCTGTGCCGAAGCTAACGGCACCAATATCTCCACCACCGGGTCACATACCAGGAAAGCCAACAGCGCACTGTCGGCTTTCTAGTGGTATATAAAACCGAGGTCCTCTTTAACTCCAACAAAGACAATCTCAAATATAATCTGACAGCATGAAGAAGTCATAGTCAATCCAGTTATCAATTGAACCATTTAATAGAATCTGTATATTTAGGAAGTGGCAATAATAACTTGTTTTATGTTTTGTTGTTTCATATATGCAATACTCTGTTTCCTTTCTTTGCAGACCTCAGACGTCTGAGTTGTCATGTTCTTAGCCCAAAATTAATCCAATTTGCAGTAGAACTATATTTTATCACACACTTCAGAAAGTACAGTAAATCCTGACGTCAACTGTTCTACAAGATTTAAGCAGAAGTGAGTTGATTTGTCTGTTACCAAAATAAGATAGCATATATTTGTCATACATCATATCTCCATAACCATTGCTCAGTAAGTCATAAAATATATTCCTCATTCTTGGCATTTTTGTTAATTTTTTCAACCATCTATTTTACCCTCAAATTTATTTACAGACTGATAGAGACATGTGGCCTGAAAACTTCAATTCAAAGGGAGTCTATCATTGCATATATAATTTTTAACTGACACCACCTTTAACTGTCTCCTACCTTTATTTCTCACATCCTCGCCGCCGTTTTCAAGTTTTTACGGGTTTTCCATTTATGTAAATGATGCTCAGAGAGCACTTGGGGGTGTTCCCCCTGTGCTCCAAGCACAGCTTCATCATCCCCCACAATGCCACCTCTGTGTTTTATTCTTGGCGCCCCCTGCCTCTTTTTCCCTGCCTCTTCACAGCGTCAGCAGCTGATGTTCTTTTCTTCGGGATTGAAATCCCGCGCATGCGCAGTATGCTCATGTAGTTCATAGAATTACACAAGCGTACTGCACATGCGCAGGATTTCAATTCCGAAAATAAGATAAGAGGCAGGACAAAGAAGCAGGGGGCGTCAAGAATAAAACACAGAGGAGGCGTTGCGGGGAATAACGAATCTGTGCTCGGAGCACAGGGGTAACGCCTATGCTCTCTGAGCATCATTTAAATAAATGTAAAACATGTAAAAACTTGAAAATGTTGGTGAGCATGTGAGAAATAAAGGTAGGAGATGAATAGCCTTTATAAAGGCTATTCCAACGTGGTGTCAGTTAAAAAACGATATATGCAATGATAGACTCCCTTTAAAGACTACAAACATATATTCATAAAACCATAAATATTTATGTTATACTATCTATCTATCTATCTCTTTTATTGTATGATCTTGCATAAAACAATTTACTGTTTATATTTCCATAGGTTTGGCCATATTACACTGAAAAATGACATACACCTTAAGTAATTATACGAACCTGGGTCTTTCACAGCATCACAAGAGTATTCCTCGTAGTCTTGACCAAATTGAGACTTCAAATCAAAGTACAATAAACCACAGCATGGAGTTCTGTGATATAAAACCTATGGATTGTAACTTGACAATGGAAGAACTTCTTTTCAAGTATCTGGGACCACGTCGATCCAGCTACTTTACCCAGATTTGTGTGATATATCTTCTTATCTTTGCAGTTGGTGCTGTGGGGAATACTTTAACTTGCATTGTGATTATCAAACACAAGATCATGAGGACTCCGACAAATTATTACCTGTTTAGCCTTGCCATTTCTGATTTGCTGGTCCTCTTGTTAGGTATGCCTCTAGAGCTTTATGAACTATGGAGTAATTACCCTTTTCTTTTTGGAAGAGGAGGATGCTCTTTTAAAACTTTGCTATTTGAGACAGTTTGCTTTGCCTCCATTTTGAATGTAACTGCACTGAGTGTGGAGCGGTACATTGCAGTTGTACATCCTCTTCGGGCCAAATATGTTGTAACTCGAAATCATGCTAAGAGAGTCATTATTACAGTGTGGGTTTTGTCTATTATGTGCTCTATCCCCAACACCAGCTTATTTGGCATCTATGAACTGAATGTACATGGTCTTGGAGTAATACCCGGCTCTGCTGTGTGTACTTTGGTCAAACCTAGATGGATTTACAACCTCATCATTCAGATTACCACCATACTTTTTTTCTTCTTACCAATGGGTACAATCAGTATCCTGTATCTGCTAATTGGCCTTCAACTTAAGAAGGAGAAGATGCTGCAAGTTTTAGAAGCTAAGTCTGGTGGAGATGGAGACAGTTACCAAAATGTTAGACTTCAACAAGAGAAGAGCCGAAGAAGGCAAGTGACTAAAATGCTATGTAAGTCATCTCACCATTTTTTTTTAATCTAGTGGAAGAAAAATAGAAGTGTTAAAAAACTTCCAAAATTTTGTTGCAGATAAATATGTCTACCAATCTTTATAATTATTCAGTATCTATAAATAGACTTTTATTTGTGAAAACTAGATTAGTTTCTAAATTTTACACAGCAATTTATTCAGAGTAGGTGTCATTTTCTGAGTAACCAGCGCAGCAGAAACAAAGTACAAACCAGTCTAAGTGGATATGAATAATAGAAACATTAGGCAGTGGTTGTCTTCAGCAAATATACAGGAGTACTGCATACATATTTCATTGTGCTTAGTCTTATTTCCCTGCGGTGAGTAAGCATCTGAGGGAACAAACACTATTCCTTCAGGCAAGTGCACATATACACATATAAGACACGTGTCAATGTGACTGTGCATAGACATCCTTTATTGAAGTTAACTTAAAAGTGATTTCAGGCATTTTCCATTGAGTGTTAACACTGCTCAGGAATCAGTTGTTAATAACATATGAAGTCACAAGGAGACATCAGAAATTTCATTAGTGAGATAAGACCTTTCTAAGCATAACATCATAAAATATATTTCTTGTTTTTGTCATTAAAATCTAATTAGTAATTACTTCAGCTGATATTGCTTTGCAGTGTTTTATTCAATAAATTAAAAAAAACGTAACTACTACAACGCCACTTTTATTAAAGCAAAAGATCAGTCTTAAACACCACTTTATATAGTATGTATAATATACACTACTTTACCTTTTTTTAAGCCCAGGGAGTGAGCTGAGAGGCAGGAGAAATAGAGGTATATAAGGCAGAGAGGTATAAAGATGTAGAAGTGAGGTAATGGGTGAAGGGAAAGGCAGGTAAGTCCAGAACTACAGCCATAGGAGGATATAGTCAACCAATAACTTACAGCACCTGACCACTTTTCTTTAATAAGACATTCTCCTTTACATATTGTCTATGTATCTGAAAACCCCGATAACTTGCACTGTGCTAGCTAAGGTTAACAGGTTTCCTATTACGTTACTAGATGATCTAGCACTTTTTAAAGAAAATCCACTTTTACTCTATATGCAAATTAGGTTCTTGGTGCACGTGGGGCGTGGTAACCACTCTAGGTGCACCCATTGTGAACTCTCCACACCATCCAGCACTGCTCCTTTTACTGAGTGATTGACATGCTCCTGCTGGAGGTAATTTGGGATGTGATATGATGCTGTACTGCTGTTCCCTGCATAGCTGGTAGCCAGGTACCATGTTGTGCAGGAAACAGTTGTCAAGGGGTTGCATCTCTAAAACTATGATAAAGGAGTGCTGGCCTCTTCATTCCCAGGATTAGTGGGGGTCCCACAGTTGGATCACCACTCATCAAAAGTAATGGCATATTTAATTGAAAGGCCATCACTTTTTTTGAATAAATCTTTAACTGCTGTAGGTGGTCTACTAGTCTTGTGGCCACTGAAGCTCTTAAAATATAGGGTGGATAAATCTGTGGTGTAGCTTTTTATTGCACTCTCCTCCATGGAGCCTTATGTTTTCTTAATTTTCTACTGAAAATGAGCTTTATTGCTATTGTTAGCATGCTGCATTAAATAGATAGTTCAAAATATTCTATATTTAAAAAGCTGACAAAGAAGAGACAAGGCACACATTGTTATGGAGACATTATAGTATATAGCCAGGCATATGTACTTTAGTAATACTAATGCAATCTATACAATCATCAGCAGGTATCAGTGGTGCATTTTCTGAAACTATAACAATACATTTCCAAACTTGTGCTAGTAGGTCACATCTATGGATCACCAATAGCCTTAAAATGAGCCATATCATGATATGTTCTTTCAGAATTTTATACAGAGCAGAGTTCGTACAGGTAACAGAATTTATGATGCCTGACAATATATTCTGAATGTAACCATTGCTGTTGTACCTCAATCGTCAGGTGTCTTCTCAATAACAAGCTTGACATGCAGCTGTAAGCAGCTTCTATTTTAGTGAGCCATAAAGAAAACTGTCCTTGTTCTGCTTCAAAAAAAGTAGCATTTTCTGATTTTAGAGACTTTTAAGCCTTTCATTCTAGTTCTTAAGGGTGTATTACTTTGAAAGATTATCAGGCCAATAATAGGAACAGGGATGTTCTATCTATCTATCTATCTATCTATCTATCTATCTATCTATCACTATCTATCCCTTAATCAATGCAACTGAATGGGGACAGAAGAATCCTGGTAGCGATGCTTCCTCCTTCATTTAGGTTTTCTTGGCCTGTGTGATAACAAGCACCAATTGTCGAGTTTATGGTCAGTCGTCGCTTCTCCTGCCAGGGTAATACTACCTTTAGAGACCATGATTGAACAACCACTGAGCTTGTACTAACACAGCTAACATTAGGTGACCTAGGTCTACAGAAGAAATATTTTTTTTTACATTTCATGGATCACTGGCATATAAATATCAACACTTTAGTGTTTTAGTGACATTATTGTGAATTATTACAAAGGGATTTTCTTTCACAATCTCACCAGAATAAGACTACTTCTGTGAAAATAGACCATTAAATATGAATACAATACCAGTCCCAAAAACTTTTCTTCTGCCTCACGTCTCCTGTCTTGTAGCCTAAAACCACAAGGCAGATACATAATATACTGCTGTATTGGGAATTCTAATAATAAGTCTTTGGTGATTTTGGACAGTATTAATCACTATAGTTTTATGTACAATTTTATGTACAATGCTTTATTATTTCTACATATGTCTTGCTAAAGATTGCAAAGAGCAAGGATGTCATGCAGTTGGCCTGTAAAACCTGCATTACCTGGCAATCATGACAGATTACACACAGTCTCATGGCACTGTATATCTAATGTTTTAGGATATTATTGGCCATGGAAATATGCCCATTTGTGATTTAAGTAGCCATGCACCATTTCTTCATGTAATTGGTTTTCTTATCAGTTACACAATTCATTGATTTTTAGTACTGCAAATTTTTGCCAAGACAATTTCTTCTTACCAGTTTTGTAGCAAAGTATCCCTGAAGATTATTTTAAGTATGGACAACAACATTATTATATAAGATCATATTTAATTCTGTGATCTGCATGCACATTAGGTAATACACATCCTACTTCATTCCAGTGTAAGTCCAGCACTAATATAGAAAAGGGTTTTCTATCTTCTGTTTTTCACAGCTGGCCTAGCTGCTGGCAACTCCGACTATATTTAAAGTGTTTGTGCATAATAGTGAATGAGGTGTTTCTGGTGGAATTACCTTTTAGATCTTCAGCACTTATCACATTTTGGTTGCTATTGCATGAACAGCAATTTTATAATTTTATTTTTATAATTTTTTTTTGAAACCAGGATAGGATCTATTAGTAACGAAAATTATAAATTACATTTTCTCTGTCTTCTCACGTATTTCCCATTTACCCTTACTGCAGGCCATCTATAAAAAAAAATCCAAGTCACTGACATCCATCTAGTTAAAAGCATTACTTGAGTGTTATATTATAGAGAGGCCTTTGGGGCCCCCTCATAGTCCAGGCCCAAGTAGCACCCACTAAAGTTATACCCCTGTATCAAGTGTAAAACAGTACATATAAGACAAGGTACAATGTGGGGGGGTGCAGCTGCAGCTTCTCAATCACAATTTTAGTGAAACAATATAATAGGGGTATAGGGCTGGGGACCCCTAAGGAGAGTCATTTAATTGGTTATTGTAACATGAAGAGGTCACAATTTGCAAGAGGGAAGAAAATGAAATCCAAACTATGTATATCAGACAGATGCACTATATTTAAAGCACAGCAATAGTTTCCAAGAAATGATTTTGATTTTTTGTTGTATCATAATACTGTTACACCCTGCAATAATACTCTAAAAGGGTTGTCCAGGATAAATTGATCTCTCTAATCTAATCTAGCCCCCCCCCCCCCCCCCCTACCTTCTAAATTACTTAGGTTATCAAAAATCTGTATTTACGTTGATCCCCGGGGAGGTCACACATTTTCGGATTTTCCGGTGATGTTCCGTTTCCTGAAACAGAATGTCTCCAATACTAACCCACCCACCCCATCATACTTACCTGTCTTACATGACGTCACTTGTTCTGGGCCCATGCCTTTGTAATAGAGCCGAAGTGCCAGCATATGCAGTAGTCGACTCTCCCGCTCTAGTGCGAAGGCGTGGGCCTAGAACAAGTGAAGTCCCATGCCGAGAAGATCCTGCCCGAAAGACAGGTAAGTGTGATGGGGTGGGGCAGTGTCGGACTGGGATGCCTAGGGCCCACCAGTGGAATTGTTTCTAGGGGCCCACCACCAGGACCCCTGCAGATCAGCTGTACCGAGACAGGGCGGCTATTGGTAATAACAACACCATGCTGCTCACCCGCCATATAGACCACTACACTACCTAAACCTACCGCTTCAACCTGTATGGCAAGCAAGCAGCGTGGCTTCTGGAATTGTTAACATGACCTGTAGCTGCACTTGTACCCCTGTAGATGTAATATTGATGGCCTATCCTAAGGACAGGACATCAATATTAGAAATATGGATAAGCCCTTTAAAGAGGTTGTGGGAGCAACTCATGTGGTGGGCAGGAGGTGTAAAAAAAAAAAAAAAAAAAAAAGTAAATACTCTCCAGTCCCTGGGTCTCCGTTGTCTGCTGCCAGTATCCATTCTATCTTGTGCTGGTTCCTCATGTGACCGCTGAGACCAGACAGGTACAGGAGGTACAGGATTTCCAGAAATGAGACTCCGCCATGACCGAACAGACACTAGCATGGGACAGCGGGGTGCTGGGGAGTATGTTTTTTTTTTCACCTCCACATCCTAAATAAAAAATTTTTTTTTAGCTTGGACAACCTGTTTAAGGCTAGGTTCACACCTGCGCCCAGGCTCTACTCATGGTTTCTGTCCCTGAATCCGCTTAAAAGATGAGCAGAGAAAAGACCTGCAAGCAGGACTTTTCTCTTTGGATTTTTCTGCCTTTTTCGGGCAGAAACCGGGCGGAAACCTGGCGGACTCCATTATAGTCTATGGGGTCTGCAGGTTTTTTAAGCAGATTAGATTTCCGTTCGTGGGGTCTCCAAGTGGACCCGAAGAACGGAAACCCGAATGCAGGTGTGAACCTAGTGTAACACTGATGACTATCTTTTATTAGCAACATATTGACAAACTTTTATTGCATTGGGTGTTGGTTAAAAAGGTTTGGGCAGCTATTGTTTAAGCAGGATAGTCAGTTCATTACTACAGTTGCACTATTCACACAATTATTGCCTTTTCTGGGGAACCTGTGGTCTTCTGAGTCCTGTTGGTGTGGCATTAGGCCAGTATCCTCGGGATATAGGAGTACACAGTATTCCTTAAGTCATTATAGTAAATGTATTTTGGGCAATTGTTTCAATCTGCATACTGTTCTGTGTATGGAGGCAGTTTAGTTAGACTCTTATTATTATACTATCAGCACAGGGCTATTTGTTATATGATTGCATGAATGGTCTCATGTGTATTGAAGCATGGATCTGCACCATACAATTGTTATTATATTTATCCAGTCGCTCAGAGAGAGTGGTGTGAGTGGATTTTTCTTTATCTAAATCCTAATTGGGTATATAGGGTCTTTTTGATATTTCATTTTAAAAAAAATAACATTAATAAAAGTGAAGTTTTATGGATTAGATGTCTCTGATATATGTTTCTGTGAATTGGTGAACCTAGTCTAACACTGTTGACTATCTTTTATTAGCAACATATTGACAAACTTTTATTGCATTGGGTGTTGGTTAAAAAGGTTAAATCTGCCATATAAATAAATAAGCTGTGTTAAAAAGGACCTTTCATGTCCTCAGGCACATGCGGTTTTATATACCGCTAGAAAGCCGACAGTGCGCTCAATTCAGCGCACTGTCGGCTTTCCCAGTATGTGCCCTGGGGCTGGAGATATAGGTGCCGTTAATATCGGCACCGATATCTCCCCAGAAGGGCGTCCCTGACAGTCTAGCGTCATCACTGGGCGGTAAGAAACGCCCCCTCTGACAGTACAAGGCTATGTTAGGGTACTGTCAGGGGGGGCATTCCTCACAGCCCAGCAATGACGCTGAGCTATGAGGAACGCCCTTCTGACAGTGGGGAGATATTGGTGCTGAAAATAATGGCACCGATATCTCCAGCCCCACAGTGCTCCATAGTGGCCCCCACAAAGCATTATATGCTCCACAGTGGCCCCCACACATTATTATATGCTCTATAGTGGCCCCCACCCAGTATTATCTGCTCCACAGTGGCCCCCACCCAGTATTATCTGCTCCACAGTGGCTCCCACCCAGTATTATCTGCTCCACAGTGGCCCCCACCCAGTATTATATGCTCCACAGTGCCCCCCACCCAGTATTATATGCTCCCAACAACCCCCCTCCGCTTCGGTGCTATTATTATACTCTGGGGTCTCCTCAGACCGCAGAGTATAACAATTGGAGGCCCAGGAAAGGTGAATAAAAATAACAAACACTGATACTCACCTTGCCTTACCTTTCCTGGGCATCCTGACAAGTTCCAGCTGTCTTCAGCATCTTCGGCCATATTTAGACGTCCCTGCTGAGGCCTGTGATTGGTCCTCAGCAGTCACGTGGGGGTGCACTGACATCATTATGCCACCGCGCCCCATGTGACCACTGGAGCCTAATCACAGGCCTCAGTCACATGACCGTATGGCCCCGGAAAGGATGCAGAGCCCTGGAGAGGAGAGTATAACTATTTATTATTTTAAGTCAACTCCCCTGGGCTGACATGTATTGGAAAGGGGCCTGGTAACATGCTGGGGCCCCTTTTCATTTACAATATGTATAGCGGTTGGGGATCTAGGCTTTCCCCACCCGCTATCATAGTGGTCTGGAGCCCCGGCCATCTCCAGCTGGCAGCCGGGCCCCGTAACCCGCTGGTCGCGGTCGGACCCCCTGCGACTGCGATCGCGATAGTTGGGGCTTGAGGCCCACTGGGGGATTCACCGGTTTCCCGGTGGGCCAGTCCGAGCCTGAGGTGGGGGTGGAGGGAGGTTGAGTTGGTTAGGACAGGATAGTAGTGGGCATGCTAGCTAGGGACACAGGAAGGGGGTGTGAGTGAGAAAGGGAGGGGGAGGGAGTCAGCTCTGAGTGAAGTGCAAGACATCATGGTAGTTGCCCAGAAAACCCCTTTAATCTCAGATTATTTAATAGCACTGACTATTGCAAATAAATAATACTTAAAAACTTTGTTCCCCGGTTGATATATGTCTCTGGATCCATTACATCTTGGCTATAAATTCAGATATACAATTTCCATAGCCATTGTAAGCTAGGGAAGCAAAATCTAAATTATGTACATCATTGAAGCTATAGTTATCAAAGGTGTGTGGTGAAACATGAAAAGTCCCAGTTTAATACCTTTCTGTTCACTGTCCTGTTGAATTGTAGTTATTGATGTTATTTTGCTGTAAAGAAGAAAAATGGATTATCCTGTAAATCATAAAGTAATGATGAAATGCATTGCTGTACAAAACTAAATCTAGCTTGCTGCTTGGTATACAAAACTAAATCTAGTATAAAGTAGTTGTGATCTACATAGTAGTTAGTGTGATTCGCCAGATAAAGTAATAATTAGATTATGGTTTCACTTTATATTGATCATTCAGTCAGTTAACTTTGTGTGATAATTATCAGCTATTAGAGAGCTGTATATACATAATAAACTGTATTACCAAGGAGCTCAGTAAAGTTGAATATACATAGTAAGCTATTTTAGCAAGGTGCTTGGTGAACAGCATAAAAAAGGGGCTGATTCTAGCTATTCTGTTGCCTGAAGCGAAAAATAAAATTGTGTCCCCCCCAAAAAAAAAAAAAAAAACTTGGGGTCTCGGCTACATCTGCCATTAGGCGAATTGAGCATCTCACCTTAGGCAGCAGATTGCAGAGTCCCTGAGGGGACAGTGTTGGTTTTGGGGAAGATTCCCTTATAAATTGATCCCCCTTTTTAATAATAGTCCCCTCTTCTAAGTAACAGTCCCCCCATACAAATAATAGGGATTATTCCAACTGTCATGACACTCACATGATGCAGTTTGAAAGTGAAAAGTTCAAAACATTGTTACCCTTTTGGTCATCAATGTAAGTTTCCCCTTAGCGTCCTTTTAGTTTTTAGAAAATAAAAATTCTTATACTCACCTTAACCTGATCAACTGATGAGTGGAACAGCTAAAGTTTTTCCCTGTTAGTGTGGCACAGGTGGCACGATGAAGTAACGTCAATACACCACATGTGCGAGGATACCTGTGTGTCACACTCAGTTTTCTGGATCCTCTAGTTTGTCACCCCCCCCCCCTCCAACTCCAGGCCAGTCGCCGCTACTCTGTCCATGACTTACAACTTTGTTGGCAGAGTGGGAAAGCGGGATCTGGAGCTGCCACAACTGCGTAAGTGAATCGGTGCAGCCAGTCTCTCACTTTCTCCCCTGAGTGAGAGATGAGCTGTGGCTGTTCACTCACAAAGAAGCAGTAGCTTCAGATCTCACTCCCCTGCTCTGCCAGCAAAGTTGAAAGTACAACATCATACTACTAGCAAAGTTGAAAGTCATGGACGGGTAGCCAGGGAAAGTGGAGGCACCAGTGCCACCCCCTCAGAAACTGTACAAACTGCCACCTGTAGCAAGATGCTCATCTTGCCTCATGACAGATATGACCCTATCTGTATATACTGTACATAATAAGCTGTGTTAGCAAGGAGCTTGTTGAAGCTGTAAATATTATAATTATAATTATTATTGTTTATTTATATAGCACCATTAATTCCATGGTGCTTTACATTTGAGGGTTTACATACGGTACAAAAGATATACAAAACAGATAATACTAACAGTGGCCAACTGGCACAGTGGGATAGAGGGCCCTGCCCGCAAGGGCTTACAATCTATGAGGGAAGAGGGACTGAGACAAAAGGTGAGGGTAGAGGCTGTTCAGGTGGTGGTGTGGAGACAGCAATGTTATTGGAGGTTGTAGGCCTTCCTGAATAGGTGAGTCTTCAGGGCCTTCTTGAAGCTTGTGAGTGTGGGGTATAGTCTTATGTGTCTTGGTTATGAGTTCCAGAGTATGGCGGATGCACGGGAGAAGTCTTGGAGACGATTGTGTGAAGAGCGGATAAGAGCAGAGTGGAGTAGGAGGTCTTTGGAGGATTGGAGGTTAAGTGCGGGCAGGTAGCGGGAGATTAGGTCGAAGATATATGGAGGGGACAGGTTATTGATGGCTTTGTATGTCAGCGTTAGTAATTTGAACTCTATTCGCTGGGCAACGGGTAGCCAGTGAAGGGATTGGCAGAGGGGAGTGGCTGATGAAGAACGGGGGGAGATGTGTATTAAGCGAGCAGCACAGTTTAAGGTGGACTGGAGAGGGGGCGAGAGTGTTAGCTGGGAGGCCATGGAGAAGGGTGTTACAGTAGTCAAGGCGGGAGATTATGAAGGCATGGACTAGCATCTTCATAGTTTCAGGGGTGAGGAAGGAGCAGATTCGATGGATGTTCTTGAGTTGGAGGCGGAAGGAGGTGTTGTGGGTTTGAATATACGGCTTGGAGGATAGGTCAGAGTCTAAGGTTATCCCAAGGCAGCGGACCCGTGGGACTGGGGTGAGTGTAATTCCATTTTCTCCATGTTGAGTTTGAGAAAGCGGGAGGAGAGAAAGGAAGCTATGGCTCCTAGACATTTTTTTTATTTTCTTTATTTTCTTTTATATATTTTCTTTTATATTTTCTTTTTTTATTTTCTTAAGCTGTATTTATGCAGGCATGATAAATATATGTTTTAGTAAATAAATCCATCATAAATAATGCTTTAATAGAAGGATATCAGTAAGGGATCTTTAAGATTCATACAATAGTTTTCAATTACACATTTTCAATTACAAATTGTGGCCACTTTTCTTATGCCATATTTATACAGGGATACTAAATAAATCCAATAGTAAATAATGTTTTAATAAAAGAAGAACATTAGAAGGGATCTTCAACTAGCCAATTTCCTCAGGGATCAATAAGGTATTCTATTCTATTTTATTCTATTCTATTTGATGACATATTATGCTTCAATATACTATAGTGTCCACTAAAATAATGATATTTGATATTGAAGACTATTCCTTATATCCTTAGGTTGTAAAGTATTAAATGATTAGACCCATAATAATCTTAGCTGCTAACTTGCTATGGTCAGAATATTACTATAACTATGGTGTCATTGCTGAAAAAAAAGTAGTCATTTTACAAAATATGTTTTATATTAAAGCATATGTGTTCTATTATATATTGTGGAAAAAACATTGCTAGAACGTTAAAGGGCAAAAAGCAAACGTAAAGGTTCGAGGATGTTACTAACAGAACAAGATAAAACCAGATAAGAAGATAGAACTGTAAATAATGACCCAATAATATAAAGAAAGGCAATAATCAGCACACCACCTACTGTCCTCTTAATACAGTCCCTCCTGTGTTCTCAATTGTTGCTATTGATTTCATCTATGTGAAAAATAAAGAACTGTTACAGTTCTGAGTATGTTAATATAATATCACGTATATACAAGTATCCCAATAACTGGAAGAAGCTTCAATAACCTCAAAACTATGTTACTATGTTCAATAACAGCTCAAAGACTTTGAAAAGACTTGACTGGTATTGCACTAATATTGTACTAATTTAAGCTATACACTCCATAAAACACTAGTAGAAAATGAGCAAAACTGTATTGTAAGATTACATAAAATATAGGTGTAGATTGTACACAGCATAGTGCAGTGTTCCACTGTGCCTTATTTATTTCCCTGTGTGCTTTTTAATATAGCCTAGAAGGGAAAGTATGGTGCCTGGAATACATCAGACATGAGCAGGGTTCAGCCAAGTCATCTAGTGAAGCATGCTATTGAAATCAATACATAGCTCAGATAATATCATGTATTAATGACACAAAACAAAGGACGGCAATGTCAGGCACAAAGGTCTGTAAAGCAATAATGGATATCCCAGTAGTATTATAATTAATGGCAGACTGACTCATGAATGTATCCTTTTAGAAAGCTTTCTGCAAACTGCTAGGTTCTAGCAACATATCTAGAGCTCACCTTTGATGTAAAGATATGGGAATTACAATATGGCAATCAGAATGCTCATGGATAAGTGTCCCATGGAAAATTGTTCATATTGTGGCGTATACTGGAGTGTTGTTAATAATGCTCTTGTTCAGTGATTTTTGACTTGTTGCTTTCCTGCCATGACAAAATACAACTCCCAGCATACCCTGACAACCAGTCTATGAGGCTTGCGGAAAATTGTGGTTTCGCAGAAGCTGGTTTAGGAACTGGTTGGGATCACTGTCTAATCTGTGGCTTTCCTCCCTAAATGTTTTCCTTTTTAATATGTGCATAAAAACAGAAGTCCATCATCTGTTCTCTTCTAGACAAATTGCAGGCTTTAAATGTTTGCTTTTGAAGTGAAAAGCATTAAGTAAATATGTACTCTGCTGCTACTTCCATGTATGAAGATAGCTCATATGCATAGACTATATAATATACCAGATTTACCAGACTTTTTGAAGACTTTACAGAAGCTTTCGTAGACCAGTAATCCAGATATGATTTTCTGGTATATGACTGCCTTATCTGAGGTTGGACGACAGCGGGACATTAGATCATCTGTTAAAACATTCCATCTAGAATTGTTGACATCCAGTTCTCCAGAGTATTGATATACTGTAGAATAGATATCCTTTAGATATTTTTCTCACAACTATCAGTTCCACTGGAAAAGGTGATTTCATTAGTAGAGATAAGCAAACTGGTCTGCATCGAATCAGATTCCATCTGAATTTTCAAAACATTTTGGGTTCAAGCTGAACCTGAAACTTTTGGGGTTTGTCAGCCACGGAACACTATTATACTTTGGGGTCTATTCAGATCCCAGGGTATATATTGAAGCCTGGGGGAGGTCCAGGTTCTTCGTTGACCTTCTGGCAGATGTCATGCAGACCAGGGATCCACGCAGAGGCCTATGATTCAGCCTTACACTTTGACCAGCGTGCCCCACTTGACTACTGAGGCCCTATCACAAGCCTCAGCGGTGAACCCTAGGGCGCACAACGTCAGCCATGGGCCAGAAGAAGATGCTGGAGAAACATCTGACACTGCTAGAATGCCCAGGAGAGGTGAGGCAAGGTTTGTCATGTTGTCATATAATAATACTTCTGGTTCATGAAGAACAAGTGCGGCCTGAAATGACCCAGAGGGGTGAATCTCATGACTATTCGTCAAAAGAAATCTGGTGAGGTTTGCCCATCTCTATTCATTAGAAATAGTATTAAAGTAGTTATAATAATGTTTGTGTTCTAATTATTAAGCATTTTTACACTCTTTGCTGTCAGTAAAGGACAACATTCTTCTTTACACCTAAGTTGAGCTGAAGGAGGATGATCTTGCTGTCCCTAGAACTGGCCATAACATGTATTAGAGATTTTAGATGCCCTTATAGGCTGATCTAGACTATTTTACTACAGTTACTGTCCACTGTTATTGCCTTTTAATGTGGCAGACATCAGTTGAAGAAAGAAATCTGGGAAATCTGCTGTGTTTGAATTTTTTTTTTAGTTGTCATTACAGACAGTTGCTGGCTTACTTGGACAACAGATGTGAATCATTGGTTATGCTCAAAGTAAATCTGTCATGGCCTCATCAATAGATTGTAGTTATGGTTATATTGATCTGTCAGGTTTCATCCATTTCTGTTTCTAAGTAATGAAAATTATTTGCTGTTCCCTTAGAAGACAATCTTCATAGACATGTCATGTACAGCACAGTCAGAAAACAAGATAAAAAAAAATCTCTCTAGTTTATGGCCAGCTTTAGGCTACATTCACACAACAGTGAATAAAATGGACATTCAAGGCCTTATTCACATGACAGTGTTGCTTTCCACGGACCTAAAGTCCGTGATAATGGCCATTCCAGTCCATTGAATCTCGTTTAATGAGCTTATTCACATGACAGTGAATAACAGCCCAGTGATGGCCATTTTGAAAACCATGAATGTCTATGGGTCTATTCACATGGCTATATCTATGTCGGTTAAAATGGACAAAGATAGAGCATGTCAATTTTTTGATGGCCATGAAAAACATCTGAATAGACTCACAGACATTCATAGTTTTAAAATTGGCCATGTGGTGACCGCTTTTCACTATCGTGTGAGTAAGCCCAAGAATGGATGAAACTATCAGCTTTTAACATCCATTTTCAATCAGTGTCTCATTTATTTTTCATCAGTTTTATAGCCCGCTGGTCATTTTAAATGTCTGTTCTGCATCAGTTTGTCATCTGTTTTTAATTGTCAGTTAAAAAAATGGATACATTTCATTGTTCTTTTTTTTTTTTTTTTACCTAACTCACTCATCCGTTTTTAACAGCCAAGAAACCAATGCAAATCTGTTCCCATCCACATTATGCACTTGGGGGAAGTTGGTTGTCCCAGAGTTTGGACCCCCACAAGTTATAGGTTGTACAACTATATTGTGGTTTCACACATGTTACAGGTTGTGCAGAGCCATAATACGGCACCCATAGAAATTTAAGTCTCCAAACAATATGTCTATATGTCTCCAATTTAATTGGAAGGCATACAGAAGATTTCTCTGAGTGATCTATATGGGGCAAATAGCAAGTTTACATGCTGTGTTAGAATCCATATTATCTAGGTAGTATCATCTATAAGTACGAGAGGTTGCTATACTGCTCTGTATTACATGGGATTATTCCCAAAATTCTGTACTTTTATACCTTTATTTGATTGATTTTTACACATATAACAATAAAGATCATTTGCTATTTCTGCATAACTAGCTTAGGCTTAGTTCACGTCTGCATTGTTTTACTTCATTTTTCTGTTCCATCATAGGAACAGAAAAACAGACTAAGCATTAAAACAGATCCCAAGGGACCACACTGACTATAATTGTATTGTCCTGTCTGCAGGACTTTTCATCCACAATTTTAGACAGACTCTGAGCTGGAGGCTTCATATGTATTTTCTGAAACAGATATGAACATAGCTTTCTAAAGATCTTAGTCTTGTAAGTAGGGTTTTGTGTTGTACATTGTTTGATTCCCTTAAGTATAAAGTGCTGTCTCATTATGGGATATAGCACAAAATATTGAGGTTTTTCAAAATATTGATGACTTTTTAGGTTCTTTGAGTATCTACGGGGGTTATTGTTGTCTTAGGTATTACTGATGAGCTCTCAGGATGGAGGCATTAGTATCAATATTGTGAAACCTAAGCATAATAATGAGAGACCTAGGAGTAAGGTCTGAGCTCCATATAATGAGACGCATTATAGTCTCCTATACTGAACAATGTATCCAGAACAAATTTTCTGACATATGGCTCATGCATTTAGATTTGTAATGTGTCTACATGGAAAATCCATCTCCTAATGAATGGTTCCTGAGTTACAGCAAGTAATTTCAGGGCAGATCTGACTTTGCTAATGGAATCATCAATACATCAATGGACTTGCTTCTTGTTGCATTTGATCTACTGTATATACAGTACATTGAATTGGAGCTGCTTCTTTTTAAATTGTCATGACTTTATGCTGAGAAACCCATACATGAGAAAAAGAATTCAATGAACATTATAAACATTATTCAATGCATTTGATGTGCAAATAATTTTCCTTGTAAAATCTTCAGTAGCTTCACTTCTGCTGTATATAAGACTATATGGGCGTACCAGCTTAAACTTCATATATAAATATTTACAAGGAAATAGGGGCATAGCTATAGGGGGTGCAGAAGTAGCAGTGTTTCAAGTTATTAATAATAATATTAATAATAATCTAATACATTTTATTTATATAGCACCAACATATTCTGCAGCACTTTTCAAATTGTAGGGTTCAAGTACAGACAAAAAGATACATTACAGTGTAATAGTCAATTCACACAATGGGATTGAGGGCCCTGCTCGCAAGAGCTTACAATCTATGAGGTAGAGGGGGTGACACAAGAGGTAGCAGGGGCGGCATAGGTAGCATTGCTTATACAGTAGAGAAGCCGTTTATATGATATCAGGTTACTTTCATTACACATAAAGTTGTATCAGCCATCGCCAGTCAGAGTGCTTTTATGTGCAGATGGTGACTGGGCATATAAAGTTACAGTCCAACACGACATCATATCCTGTAATCCAGTAATATGGGAGCGTGAACAGAGGAGGATTCGTTTTTGGAATTCTAATTGTGAAAGATTAGGATTGTGATAGGCCTGTCTGAAAAGATGTGTCTTTAGTTTCCGATTGAAGCTGTTGAAATTGGGAGTTAATCTGATTGTCCGGGGTAGAGCATTTCAGAGAAGTGGTGCTACTCGGGAGAAGTCTTGTATTCGGGAGTGGGAGATTCTGATAATAGAGGATGTTAGTTTTAGGTCATTGAGTGAACGGAAAGCACAGGTTGAGCGATAGGCAGAAATAAAGTACACTTTTTTTAGGAAGTTGAAAGGTTCAAGTATATTTGAGTTTTGGCAAATAAAGTCTATTTATCACACAATATAATGGAAATAATAGTACAATGTACTTTCTGTATGAGCTCCTCATGATTTTCAAAGTCTCTGCCTGTAGTAATTGTTTTCTTCCAGGGGCGGATCTTTTTTTTTTTTTTTTTTTTTTTAAATCCTATGCCGAAAGGATCTGCCAAATGGATGGCCAAAACATGATATGAACATACCCTTACAATGTAGTTATCATAGCTATTTCTTGTAAGGAGCCAAGCACCTGACCAGGGTAGATTTATCCCCACTAGTAGTAACCATTGAGGAATTCTATAACTAATCAGTTTACACAGAAAAAACTTGCTGAAAATGTAATGTCCTTTTAAGGTGTAGAAACAGTGTAACTTCAAAAGTGTGAGATCACTTTACAGCTTCCATTTTTCACTCTAGTGCTAATTTTCTTTGTGGTAGAGTATCCTGACATGGTTAATTGTTAGATTACATGATGCCTAACAGGAAATGCAGGTTTTAAGTCTTTTTTCTTAGATAACAATTTATTTTTCATTTAATATCATATTCCGAATTTACTTTACCATTATTTCCTGTTATAGAGTCTTATTTCCTCCATATACAGACAATGGATGTTAAATCTTTAAAACACTTACAGTGGCTTGCAAAAAGTATTCACCTTACAACCACAAACTTACAACTACAAACTTAAATGTATTTTATTGAGATTTTAAGTGATAGACCAACATAAACTAGCACATAATTGTGAAGTGGAACCAAAATTATGCATGGTTTTCCAAATTTTAATCAAATAAAAATCTGAAAAGTGTGACGTGCAAAAGTATTCAGCCCCCTGTACTCTGATGCCACGAAATAAAATTCAGTGCAATCAATTGCCTTCAGAAGTCACTTAATTAGTTAATAGAGTCCAACTGTGTGTAATTTAGTCTTAGTATAAATACACCTGTTCTGTGAAGGCCTCAGTGGTTTGTTAGAGAACACTAGTGAACAAACAGCATCATGAAGATCAAGGAGCTCACCAGACAGGCCAAAGATAAAGTTTTGGAGAAGTTTAAAGCAGGGTTAGGTTATAAAAACATACACACATGGACAAAATTGTTGGTACCCCTCGTTTAATAAAAGAAAAACCCACAATGGTCACAGAAATAACTTGAATCTGACAAAAGTAATAATATATAAAAATTCTATGAAAATGAACAAAAGAAAGGCAGACATTGCTTTTCAGCCATGCTTCAACAGAATTTAAAAAAAAAAGAAAACTCATGAAACAGGCCTGGACAGAAATGATGGTACCCTTAACTTAATATTTTGTTGTACAACCTTTTGAGGCAATCACTGCAATCAAACGATTCCTGTAACTGTCAATGAGACTTCTGCACCTCTCAACAGGTATTTTGGCCCACTCCTCATGAGCAAACTGCTCCAGTTGTCTCGGGTTTGAAGGGTGCCTTTTCCAGACGGTATGTTTCAGCTCCTTCCAAAGATGCTGAATAGGATTCAAGACACCCTGTGCCATTTGCAGCAAAGCAGCCCAAGAACATAATAGAGCCTCCTCCATGTTTCACAGTAGGGACAGTGTTCTTTTCAAGATATGCTTCATTTTTCAGACTGTGAACATAGAGCTGATGTGCCTTGCCAAAAATTTCGATTTTTGTCTCATCTGTCCATAGGACATTCTCCCAGAAGCTTTGTGGCTTGTCAACATGTAGTTTGGCAAATTCCAGTCTGGCTTTTTTAAGTTATTTCTGTGACCATTGGTGTTTTTTCTTTCATTAAACGAGGGGTACCAACAATTTTGTCCACGTGTGTATATCAAGCTTTGAGCATCCCAAGGAGCACTGTTTAATCCCTCATCCAAAAATGTAAAAAGTATTCTACAACTGAAAACCTACCAAGACATGGCCATCCACCTAAACTGACAGATCGAACAAGGAAAGGCCTGGTCAGAGAAGCAGCCAAGAGGCCCATGGTCACTCTGGAGGAGCTGCAGAAATATACAGCTAAGGTGGGAGAATCTGTCCACAGGACAACTATAAGTCATGCACTCCACAAATCTGGCCTTTATGGAAGAGTGGCAAGAAGAAAACCATTGTTGAAAGAAAGACATAAGAAGTGCTGTTTGCAGTTTGCCACATGCCATATAGGGGACACAGAAAACATGTGGAAGAAGGTGCTCTGGTCTGATGAGGCAAAAGCTGACCTTTTTGGCCTAAATGCAAAGCGCTATGTGTGGCGGAAAAGTAACACTGCTCATCACACTGAACACACCATCTCCACTGTGAAACATGGTGGTGGCAGCATGCTGCGGGGATGCTTTTCTTCAGCAGGGACAGGGAAGCTAGTCAGAGTTGATGGGAAGATGGATGGAGCTAAATACAGGGCAATCCTGGAAAAAAACCTGTTGGAGGCTTCAAAAGACTTGACACTGGGAAGGAAATTCACCTTCCAGCAAGACAATGACCCTAAACATACAGCCAGAGCTACAGAGAATATTCATGTGTTAGAATGTCCCAGTCAAAGTCCAGACCTAAATCCCATTGAGCATCTGTGGCAAGACATGAAAATTGCTGTTCACAGAGTCTCTAGATGTGCAAAGCTGGTAGAGACATACCCCTAAAGACTTGCACCTGTATTTGCAGCGAAAGGTGCCTCTACAAAGTATTGATATAGGGGGGCTGAATGCTTTTGCACATCACACTTTTTAGATTTTTATTTGATTAAAATTTTGAAAACCATGTATCATATCCGTTCCACTTCACAATTATCTGCTACTTTGTGTTGGTCTATCACTTAAAATGTCAATAAAATACATTTAAGTTTGTGGTTGTAAGGTGACAAAATGTGAAAAAGTTCAAAGGGGTATGAATAATTTTGCAAGCCATTGTATCTATATTTCAACTGCCTTTGTCTTATGAGCAAAAATAAGGCTTGTAGTAGAACACTCACCCAATGGTCTTACCCCAGTGAAACTAATTTTCACAGATTTATTCATCTCTTTTAATAATAATATTATTACAATAATAAAAATTTCTAAGGGCTAAATTCTAACGCTCAGCACTATAATAGTACGGCACTGTCATGCCATGGGCACAGGAGCTACACTGACGAGGCCCGGGACAAGACGCTGGAGTTGGAAAATACTCCCCACAATAAGATCCCAAGTTCTGTCTATGCACATTCCCCATGTATATGTATTGCAGTACATTGCACTGGGAATCAGAAATCCCAGGTTCAAGTTCCATTGTGGGACAGGGAAAAAGTTAAAAAAAAAAAGTTAAAAATAAAAAATAAACAAATAATAAAAAGTTAAAAAAAAAAAACACCTTTACACTTAAAAAACACATAGCGTAAACAAACATGTTAATTATCCCCATGTGCTTATAAGCCCCCACTATCCAAAAATAACTTTATTTATACCGTATGGTAAACGCCGTAAAAAATTGTACTGCAAATTAACATATTTTAGTCAAATCGCTTTCCCCAAAAATAGCAATAAAAAGTGATCAAAAAGTCATACATACCAAACAAACTGCAACAAAAAAAGCTGCTTTTCCGCAACATGGGGCCTTAGTCTAAGGTGTGATATATGAGAGAAAAAAAAATTCATATTAATAAAAAAAGAAAATGAATGGGAAAAAAAAAGCGACAAAAAATTCTTGTTAGGCTGAGGCCACATGTAGAAAAACTGTGTTTTTTATTTTAAATGTATTTTTAATAAAGAATTGACAGTAAACAGCAATAACAACACAACTGAAATACACAGAATATTGAGAAACAGAGCCAAGAGTCCACAGAGCAATCACCATGTTATGAGAATAATGCAAAAAGAATATTTTGTGGGATCAAGACAAGACACAGTTAAGCAGAGGGGGTATACCCATGAAAGGGGGGGGTGAGGGTGAGGGTAGAACGTCTTCTCAGGTGGACACACCATCAGCAATCGTCGACAGGTAGGATTGCCAGTAGGTATCCCAGGAGTCCCATATCAAATACAATCTATGTAGTGAGTCATTAAGGGAGGCAGGGTGAGGTCTGTTTTCAGCGGCAGTCAATCAGAGTCTTAGTTGCAGTAAGGGCGTGCTGGAAAAGTCTAGCTGCCTACTTCCCCATAGTACTAGAGGGAACATACAGTAAGTACTGAAAGGGGTCCAGCAGGACATTATGAGACAGCAAGGTAGAAAATAAATCCTTTACTTGAACCCAGAATGGACGCAGAACTGGGCACGACCAAAAAACATGTTGCAATGTACCAATGTCCCACTGACAACTCCAGCAAACCGAAGAGATGATAGGATTGAGTATGTGCAAAAGGTGTGGTAACAAAACATCAGAATTTTGTATTGGTTCTACTTATGAGGTACACATAGATGTCTTTGCAACTTTCGACCGAATCACCTGCTACAGTGACAAAGGAATAGGTCGGCCTACAATATCTTCCCATTTTGTCATGTTCCTATCTGAGTAGGAAAGGCCGAGGGTACTGGGTTTTTGGATAATGCAATATATGGCCGATATAAGGCCTTTAGTAGATGTAGCAGTTCAGCAGAATCTCTCAAAAGAGGTTGAAAGGGACACTTCTGTAGAATGAGAGGTACGGGACATGTAGTGATGGATCTGAGCGGTAGCAATAAAACAGCCATGGGGGAAGTGAATGTAGCTGATGAAACTGGGGGAATGGGCAATGGTTCCGTGTAATGGGATCTACAATATATGCTAGGTGGAAGATCCATGCTGACACCTAGAGGTGTGTGACAGTGGAATTCAAACCCTCTGGGAACAAAGGGTTAAAGAGAATGGATATCAGAGATGATGAGGGTGAAGCCAGAGGGAAACGCTGTTTGCATTGTAACCAGATCTCTCTCTGGAAACGTATGGGCCCTAAAAGGGAATGTTGTGCGAGCGAAGGAGGGGTCCTCCAAAGGAGTGAATTAGGATAGATAGGGGCAAGCCACAGTTTTTCTATCTCCGTCCATCTTTCACAATTCCGAAGGAGGCGGGCCGCCCAATAATATTTAAGAACATCTGGTACGGCCAGACCCCCTATGTTCTGTCAGCCAACAGGATGGACTTGGGGATCCTATCTCTCCAGGAGTTCCATGAGTATATAAACCTGAGTATATTTGACTGCATCGCCCATGGGAACAGCCGCTGGTAGCATTTCAAAATAGCATAAAAGCTTTGGCAGTAGGGTCATCTTAACCACTGCGATTTGTCCAAAGAGGGCATAGGCGGATGCCGCCACCTATTTACAAGCTTGCGTAATTCCATGAACAGCGTGGGGAAATAGCCTCTATATACTGTGGAATAATAAGAGGTAAGATGTACCCCCAGGTATTGTAGGGAAGACTCCCTCCAGAGAAATAGAAAGTTTTGCTGGAGAAGCTGGAGAAATTGCGAGGGAACCAGTATATGGTGGAGGCATGCACACAGAGTTTGAATGGAAGGACACAACCCCATTGCCTTTTTGAGATCTGATACCTGTGGAGTGGCCTCTCTTTTCTGCAAAATGAGATCCCGTTTATGCTGGGATCCCAGGGTGATGCTATGACCCCTAATGACAGCTTTATGAGCCTCCCACAGCACAGATTCAGAGAATACAGAGCCCTCATTCTCACAAAAGGGCGCCTTAAGATGTGACCACATAGTCTAATGATCAGACCAAGAAATAGGCCCTGTGTCCATTACTTTAAGGAGGCGAAGAGTGGGAATGTTACCAAAAAAATAATTCAGACAAGTGTGGGTATGATGAGAGTGGGAATACAAAGTGTAGGATATATTACCTGGGTGAACAACTCTCCACAGGTCATACAGGGCGTATTCCCTGATCAGTTTCTAGAAAAGGGTGGCCATATGAATCAGGCACAGGGGAAGGAGTTCCTCAAGATGCCCTATCTATAACCGTGGAGAATGGAATGTTAAAGTGACCCACGAATACACATGCCCCTGGTAGGTCCCACAGTTTCAAAAAAATGCAACGTAAAAAATGGATTTGGGAAGTATTAGAGGCATATATGTTGCAAAGTATGAGTAGTTGATCCTGAAAAGTGTCTTCCAAAATAATATATCGATCATATCTATCCTGAGGATCAATATGTGATTTCTAGACTTGGATAGGACAGGTGCGGGAAATCAGAATAGCTACAACCGCCATTTTAAAGCCTGACATAGCTAAGTATGACATAGGATAGTGCCTAACCGCAGAATGCAGAATGTTGGTGGAATCCAGGTGAATCTCCTGTAAGAAAGCCGCGTCAGCGTTAATTGCTTTCAACCAACCAACACTTCACATTGGAATTAAGGCCCTTAACATTAAGAGAAACACATCTAATCATGGTTAAGGAGCATGTATATAGCTACATTTTTTGTTGCAGAGTTTGCTATAATTTATTGAGCCAAAGCCAGGAATGAATTTAGCAGAAGAGAGCGCTAAAATCATTCCTGAAGTGCTAAATCTGTAACATAAAATGCAGTTTTTGCGCAACATATTGACTTAGCCTAAATATTTGGAAATTCTTAGCATTTTTAATAGCAAAAGATAAAAAAAAAATATAAAAAAGTATGCTTAAAGGATGCCTAACATTGGTAACATAGTTAAATCTACCTGCTGTTATTACTTAATTTTCAGTTAAATTTTACACTAGGTCTTATATCTGGTTACACAGATTAATTTTTGGTGCAGTTTGTGGTAGAAATGTGTCCAACATATGAATCACTAAAATGTGCCTTAAAAAATATCATAACTCATAGTTCACACAATAATTTGCGACTTTTCTTGGCACTTAGCCAATTGCCAAGAAAAGTGGGAGTGGTTGACAGAGAGTGGACATGGTATTCAAGGACTTATTCACACCCTTTTGACAGACATATTAAAAACAGTTTTTTATGGACAGAAAAAACAGTCCATTGAAAAAAAAATTAACACGTTCTATCTTTATCAGCTTTGATGGCCACATGGGTCGGTTTTTAATGGCTGTCAGAAAAGATTTACATCTACGTCTAACCTGGATACTGGATTGGGCATGGAGGCATACAGGTTCTGTATAGTACCCTGCTGCACATTTGCCCAGACATGTTGCAGCTGGGACCATAGATCCTGCACTCTCGTGGGTTGCTGAAGCTGGCATTCCAGCTGGTCTCATAAATGCCCGATTAGCGATAAATCTGACAATCAGGAAGGCCAAAAAAGTGTTACAATCTGTTGGAAACACTCCTGGGAAACCCTTGCTGTATGTATGTGAGCGTTCTCTTGTCAAAAAAATCGCAGTTGGAATCCCTGCCCTGATGTAGCCTCAGAATGTCCTACACATATTGCTGACCTGCTCATGACCCTTGTATCACTTCTACTGTAGGCTCCCCAGATCATAACATCCGCAGTTGGGGCAGTGTTTCCAGGGTTGTGGAGTCAATAGGCCAAACCAACAACTCTGACTTCTCTGTTTTTTAAAGACGGACAGACTGATGACTCCAACGCCTGCTCTGTCTCCAACTTCTTCACAAATGACTGTGACTCCGTTACAATGACAGCCATGTAGTATAATGTTGTACCGTGTTAGCCATAGAAAGTAGTGGAAGAGTGAAGAAATCAGGCGATACCTAGGCTAACTGAGTATATTTGATAGTAAGCTTTCAAGAGTGCTCGCTCTCTTCTTCAGACATGGTGTAATACTAGAAACTGAACATTCTCACTATTTATACACACACAAGACATGGATCTTCAAACAGAACCAGTAACGCAACTCATACAATTAATAATAATAATAATAAAAATTTTTATTTATATAGCGCCAACATATTCCGCAGCACTGTACAATTTGTAGTTTTCAAGTACTGACAAAAAAGATACATTACAAAGAAATATTCAATTCACACACTGGGACTGAGGGCCCTGCTCGCAAGAGCTTACAATCTATGAGGTAGAGGGGGTGACACAAGAGGTAGCAGGGTCCTTAGCCACAACTATTTTACTTTTGGAGAGGATCTATATCTACAGCGAATGGGAACTTCAATGGTGACCAGATGTGCACCCCAGTATGCAAATCTCTTTATGGCAGAACTGGAAGGAGCATATTTATCAACATGCGCCACCAAACCTATGATTTACCTTCGTTATATCGATGATATCCTTGTCATCTGGACTGCAGGTGAGGAGGCCCTACTTCAATTTCATAATGACTTCAATGACTTTCACCCTACCATCAACCTTAAACTTAGCTATTCAGAGAGTGAAATCCACTTTCTGGACACCACAATATACATTAAAGACCACCGGCTACTCACATCGATATACCACAAACCCACAGACAGAACGGGCTACTTGAGAAACGACAGCTTCCACCCCAAGCACACAGACAATCTATTATCTACAGCCAGGCTATACAATACAATCGTATTTGCTCCGACAAAGCAGACCTGGGCAAGCACCTCCTGGATCTGAGGATGAAATTTCTCCGATTGGGATACAAACCAAAAGTGACGGACAACCAATTAAACAAAGCAGCAGCCATTAACAGAGACAATCTGCTCACATATAGAGAGACCCAGAAAGATGCCCGAGTGCCCCTAGTTGTCACCTACAACCCACAGCTGAAGATCCTATAAAGGATTGCCACGGAGCTCTAACCTGTGCTACATAGAGACAACAGACTCAAGGACATATTTCCAGTCCCCCCTCTCCTTTCCTTTCGACAACCACCAAACCTGAGGCGTATTATCGTCCGGAGTACCCTGAAGGCCCCAACTGAAAATGGCACCTCACCTTGCCTGCAAAACAGGTGCATGACCTGCAAGCACATCCACACCGCTGACAGTGTACCTATCCCAAAGGCACAACAGGTGCACAGAATTAGGGGGCCTTTTCCTGCAGGTCTTCCAACGTGGTGTATCTCATAATGTGTGTGCAATGTCCCACCACAGGCCTCTTTGTGGGGGAAAACAGGCCAGAGACTTAGTCAGAGCATGAACTCACACAGATCCACCATTAATAACAGCAGAACAGATCTCCCATTGGCCGCACATTTCTCCAGAGAAGACCACTCTATTGAAGATTTGCGGGTTGTGGTTTTAATGAGACATTTTAAGATGCAGAGAGAGAGAAAGGAATGGGGATACAAGTTAATGCAAAAATTTGGACTTAATATTCATGCCACCTTCATGTCACACTATGTATGAACTGTGAGGGTCACAAATCACCACCTGATTACAAACAGATAACAGATCCATCTGTCACGCAGCACAAATTTTCCAGACTGTCTATTTCCTGACCTGTTGTAAATAATTTCTCTACGTATATTGCATTTTGTTATTCCAAGATCCTTTTGAAGATCCATGTCTTGTGTGTGTATAAATAGTGTGAATTTTCAGTTTCTAGTATTACACCATGTCTGAAGAAGAGAGCTAGCACTCTCGAAAGCTTACTATCAAATATACTCAGCCTCTAAAAGGTATCGGCTGATTTCTTCACTCTTCCATTGACAGCCATGGTCAGTCAGAAGCAATAAAGATCCTCTAAAATGCCAGTGATTACATTCCCAAGAAAGTAAATATACAACAAACTAACATCTATTACCGCCATAAGTGGTCTCTGAGAGACTTTTTATAGGGCAGAGGGGAAAGCACTTTTACGCCCTCTAATGGCAAGACCCAGTGTCTAGTCAGACCACATCTGTAATAATTTAAAATACCTTTAACCACACTCCATATAGCATGCTTGTTCAAAATGCTTTAAAATTGTCTCAAAAAAGCAAAATATATAATGAACTTGATATTTTATACCGACTAAGAACATCTGACTGCTGCAGTTTTACATGCAAAAAAGCTAGTAAAAAAGTCACTAAAACTTGACCTAAATGCTGTATATTAACTCCAAGTACAAAATAAGATATTTCTTGGACTGACAATTACAGTGGAGTGACTTCATTAAAATGGTTGCATGAGATTAGAAAATAAGATCTGCGATCTGCCATGGGTTGTGTCTGATATTCTAGGTTATTCTATTTCAAGTAAAAAGGACGGAGCTGCAGTACCGGATACAGTCCATCGGCAAAGGTGGCACTGTTTCTGGAAAAAAAGCAAACCACTTTTTTAATGTCATGCAATATTGCAGCTATGATAAACTTTTCAATATCCACATTGAATTATGGTGGAAGCTTTGGAACAAGGTATCCTTATAATTCGTCATGCAGTAAAATGTTTAATGGATTGTGAGGCCATGTTAACCTTCTCTTGATTGTAACATAGTAAATAAATGTTTAACTGAGCTTACTTGTTCTGTAATTGTTGTTTCAAAAGGTTCACAGGTTTCTATTGAAATATTTATAGCCACTTTTTACTAGTCATGGATGACTGAAAAGTTGAGCTGTGGGAAAAAGAATTTAATTACAAAGAAGAACAAAATATACTTTTCTTGCGGTCTTTTTTGTTCCATATATATCATTGCTGCCCATGAAGCTCATATATAGGGCATAGAGGTCAGTAGATTTTTTTTTTTCTTTATATCCCTAGAGCTTTATTTGTACTGAGTTCCTTTTGGAAAGAATAAAATAATCTTCTCCAGACATCAGCAAACCCTATGAAGAGCTTTCTGGATACAAACCTCTCCTCATTATATACTGACATTTAGAAAGTAACAGCTCCATACTTGAAGAACATTACACTTAGTCTTCTAAAAGACTAAGAGCAGGGGATTAAAACACAATCCAGTCTCTAGTTGAGGTTTTATTTCTTTACTATTTTTATTTTTACTTTCATGTATGATTTTCATACCTCTGACTACTGTCTACTATCTAAGTGGAGCGTGGCAAGAAGTATTCCAGGAATTCCAAAGCTGATATAAAATTCCTTTAATGAATCCCATACATTATACATGTTTATAGACGCTGATATCTATTAGCTTGCCGAGGGGGATCATCTTTTTCTGACAGTTTGTCATATGGAAAGCAGCATGCTGTCACTGTCCTTGATTGATAGAAACTTCCAGGGATTATGTGACCCTGCAGCATGTCCAGGTGATGTTTGTATCCAGCTGGATGAGGCTCTGGTCTGTCTCACGTTGACAGCTCATGACTGTTCTCCCCTTTTAACTGTAGGTGTTTTTTTTGTCTGATTATGCCCTTAATAGGAAGTTTGCTTGTGCTGTGGGTTCTCTTATATACCCTGACAAAATGCTTGCAATAAACTCTGGACAAATACCGAAGGGGGGCATTAACCCTTCTTCCTGCAGGGCAACAGGCTTTTTTAGGGTTTTATGATCTGTGATAATGGAATGAGATTTTAACTGCGTGTGGAACAGAATTCTGCATACACAAGTGGTGGGAGGAAAATAATATTTATCTTTTCACGACAGGACCAGGATATTTTAGCAGACAATGTTGCTTTTTATATGTGCAGCCTGCTCATATTAGTAGCTGTTTTGTTTTTTTTTTTTTAAGACTTAGAATTAGACAAAAAAAATCATCATTCTCTTGAAGTTTTTGTATAGCAATATATTGAACTATACAAAGAAATAATTACACTGTGCTGTATAGCAGCGGCGTAATAACCCTTCATTATCCAGTGCTAGACTGCAACCAGAACAAGGACTGCTATTCATTTCATTTCTCCTTAAAAATACAAACATTAAGATTGTTGTGCTATGTAAAACTCCCCATATTCCATTCAGTCATTTCTATGTTACTACATTTTGGTCTAACAGATTTTGGATTTCTATAAGGGGAAGATCACTGAGAACAGCTAGCATGGCATTCATAGGGGTTGCCATCCAGCACTCAAAACTCTGAATAACAAGTAAATCTGTATTATTACCGTGTTTCTCCGAAAATAAGACAGGGTCTTATATTATTTTTTTCTCAGAAAAAAAAAGGCTAGGGCTTATTTGCAGTGTAGGCCTTAATTCTTTCCATGAACAACAATCACAAATTTGATCACTTTTTGTTCAAATTTTCATCAGAGGTGAAACAGCGAAAAGAACTTCCTAAGGCTCCCGGCTGTCATAGGAACAGGTCAGCTTCCACGATCTCAGTGCGCGGGAGCCAGCCTGCAACGAGAAAGGTACAGGTCCGGTGGGGACGTGACCCGGGGACAGTTGTGGTACTTTGGGGGGGGGGGCGGTTAGGGGTCACACTCAACAATGCATTAGCTCCAGATCTCTGCTTTACACTACAGTGGAGATCCAGTACAGTAGCTATGTCGGCCGCCAGCAAAGAAGAAGGTACGAGCTGGTCCCCACCGGGAACAGTTGTCATACTTTATCACACTCAGCAATGCTTACAATTAGAGTGGACTTTGATCGCAAGCATTAGCTTCAGGTCTCCTCTGTACATTACAGTGGAGACCCGGTACAGTGGCTATCTGCCATAATCGGAAGGGGTTAAACCAACTGTAGCTAGGGCTTATTTTTGGAGTAGGGCTTATATTTCAAGGCTACTCCAAAAAATTTTCAAAAGCTAGCTAGGGCTTATTTTCGGGATAGGTCTTATTTTTGGAGAAACACAGTATTAGAGATGTGTGAATTGATTTGTACTGAGCCGGTGTTTGACCTGAATATTCCAAATTGTTTGACTTTTTATGAAAGAGAAAAAATGGAAATTTGCTACGGATTAGCAAGTTAGCTCAGCGCTGAGGCCTCAGAGTATAATGATGTCACTTTTCACTTTGAAATAACTTTGTCTGTGTTTGCCTTAGAGAACTAGAAATTGGATAGATAGGTTCCTAGGAGCCCTACGAGTAATCTACAGTATGTTTTAAGCAGAGGCATAAATATTGGGGTAGCAGCGGTAGCGGCTGCCACAGGGCCCGGAGCATTATGGGGCCCGGGACCCGGAGCCCTGTGGCAGCCGCTACCGTGAACCCCACAAACACTGTTATTATTATACTCTGGGGTCTTTTGACAATCAGAGGCCCAGGGGAGGTCAGGGAACATAAAAAACACTGTAACTCACCTCTCCTACGCTCCGCAGGCTTCGGGCCTGTTTGGTGACATCCCGGACGTCAGCCAACATCATTATGTGTCGCGACGTCAGCCTCACTCACGCGAGATCTGCTCCAACATTGAAGATGGCCGAAGTAGCACACAGGAGTGCACCGGAGCCAGGAAGAGGTAAGTAGCATTGTTTTTTATGTTTGTATCCTCCCCTGGGTCTCCGATCATTATACTCTGGGGTCTGAAAAGACCCCAGAGTATAATAATCGTTCATACGTGGTCCACTATGGGGCATAATACTGTGTGCAGGGGCCACTATGGGGCATACTACTGTGTGTAGGGGCCACTATGGGGCATACTACTGTGTGTAGGGGCCACTATGGGGCATACTACTGTGGGCAGGGGCCACTATGGGGCATAATTCTGTGTGCAGGGGCCACTATGGGGCATAATACTGTGTGCAGGGGTCAGTATGGCACATAATACAGTTTGCAGGGGCCGCTATGGGACATAATACCGTGTGCAGGGGCCGCTATGGGGCATAATACTGTGTGCAGGGGCCACTATGGGGGATAATACTGTGTGCAGGGGCCACTATGGGGAATAATATTGTGTGCATGGGCCACTATGGAGCATTATACTGTGTGCAGGGGCCACTATGGCGCATAATAGTGTGTGCAGGAATGCGGTTTATGCGGGGGGGGGGGGGGGGCGGAAGTTTGTGTGGGGGGGGGTTTGGGGGCGGCGGTTTGGGGGGAGGCCCATGTCAAATGTTCGCCTTGGGGCCCAGCCATTCCTAGTTACGCCACTGGTTTTAAGCCAATTTAAATGTGGTTCGTACCAAACTTGTTCTTACCAAAACAAATCGGGGACCCGAGCCATTAAACTAGAACATGAAATGAATATTGAGAGGTTCGCCATCTATAATTGCAATGCAGAAATCACCTTAACTTCACACACTACCACTATGTGTATGCATTACAGTAGTCCTGGAATTTTTGTTGTGCATATATTATATTTATGAGCCAGTAAACTCAGAACAAATGAGGGGTCTATTCTATCCTATCTAAGTAGGAATGGCTAATAGAAGTGTCTGAATAATAATTGCTTATTATCTGTAAGTAAGGCTACATATGAGGCTGTAATCTAAGAAGTAATGCTTTACGTCTCCTGTGAAAGCGCAGTAGGTACTATGAATATTAGATTTCATATTCCTTCACAGATTATAATTTATTACTGTGCATCCCAGCAATGAGATAGTATACTATGTGGACAACTATTGGAATTTGGGACATGTACACATTTACATCTACAGGAGCCTTTATGACATTCCATTCTAAATCCATAGACATTAATATAGATTTGGTTCCCCTTTGTAGCTAAAACAGATTCCACTCTTCTGGGGAGGCCTTCTACAAGATTTTGGATTGTGTCTGTAATAATTTTTTGCTCATTAATTTGAAAGATAATTTGGGAGGAGGCTGTTACTTACCGATCATTGAATCAGCAATGTAATATGGGATACACGGGGCCCCCTGGGCTGAAGGGGAAGCAGCCATGGGCAGGAGCAGGGATTGGTAAGTAAGGTTGAAGGCCCATGGCAAGAGTATTTGTTGGGTAAACCTTGCAAGATGAAATTGACAGATTTCGGACTGAATACGCCCGAACCTAAACTTCTATTATTATACTCTAGAGTCTAAAAAGGCCCCCGAGAATTTTTTTATTATTATTATTAGTATTACTATTTATTTATTTATTTATAGAACACCATTAATTCCATGGTGCTGTACATTGAGGGTTTACATACAGTACACAAAATATACAAAACAAATATAATACTAACAATGACCAACAGGCACAGTGGGATTGAGGATTGACATTTATATAGTGTGTGAATTGGCCACTATGGGACCTTATATTGTGTGGAGGGGCCTCTATGGGACATTATATTGTGTGGAGAGGCCGCTATGAGACGTTATACTATGTAGAGGCCACTGTGGAACATTATACTGTGTGAAGGGACCACTATGGGACATTATTCTATGTAGGCCAGTATAGGATATTATACTGTGTGCAGGGTTGCTGTGGGATATTACACTGTGTGGAGGGGCTGCTATGGGACTCTATACTGCCACTGGGGAACAATATAGTGTGTGTATATGGGCGTTATACCGTGTGGGGCCAGAAAAGGGGGCTCTATTATCTGTGGAAGTGGGTGGGCCCATGTCAAAGGATTTGCTAAGGAGTCAAAAGAGTGCTATGGAGCCCAGTCTTTGCTAGTTATGTCCCTGACTCAACTGACTCCTCCAGCTCATCACCCGAGTTGGGGCAGTGTTGAGGGGGCCTGTGGTATACCTGATGATGATGGTAGATCCCCCAGGGCACTTCCAGTTGTAAGAGTTCTGCTCTCACTGAGCCAGGTGATGGTAGAAGAAAGGATGTAACTTTACTGAGGTAACAGCAGCAGATGCATCTTCCGGATGGGTACAGCAGTACAACGGGAGTTTCACTGTAGAAGATGCCCAATAGTAGATGCTAAATCCAGTGCCTAGTCTGTCCACTCCAATGTAAATATACTCCTGACTACCCCAATGTATATGTGGGAGTTGTGAATGAGTAAGTCTCAGGGATCCCTGTTCCCCTGAGGGGTTTGCAGGGTCCAGGCTGTGAGACTAACAAACCTTAACTTCTCCTCCAAACTGGCATGTTTCCTCCTTTCTGTAGGCTGACAGCGGGTTTTTCCCTGTCTTGGGGTTGCAGCAATGGTGATGCTGCGCTAAAGCTCTAACAAGAACTTCCCTGTTATGGTACAGTTCCAGCAGCGAATATCAGAAAATAGGATCTGGCTGATAACAGAGAGCAGTAGAACTAACTGTTTAAATATAATACTGTGCTGAGAGATAGGCCCAGATACCCAAACGCTTTCACCTGCACCAGCTGTAAGGCCAAATGGACTTTGATGAATTTGGGGTCCAAGTTATCACCACAGATACCGTATGAGAAACGCTTCACTATCTGAAATCAAAACCAGAACCCACAATTAAATTACAAGGGCAGATCAGAATCAGGAGAACAAAGGTCCAGATCAATGAACAGTAACAGGAGGTCATGTCAGAAGCAGAATCAGGAAACAATCATATATTCACAACTGGTACACCACATAAAGTTACAGGGGGTTTGCTGAGTGCTGAGGCACATAATATATAAAATTCACCAACAGTTGATGTGGATTCTTAACGCTTCCTGGTGGTTTCTAAACATTCAATAATACCATTTACAGTTGATTGTAGATTATCTACAAATGAAGAAATTTCACAAACTGACATATTGAAACCATGACATCCTATTACAGTATCACACTAGAATTCAGTGAGCTCTTTAGAACGACACATTGTTTCATAAATGTTTGAAGAAACAGGCTACCTGCCTGGGTATAGGATTTTATACACCCGTGGCAATGCGAATAAGTGAAACACTGAATTCCGTGATTATGAGATGTGTCCAATTACTTTTGTCCATATAGTGTAGTTTGTGACCAGATTATCGTCTGTTTTTTTTTGTTTTGTTTTTTTGCAAAACAGAGTCAATTTGACTCACTCACAGACCTGTGAAGGTATTTAGACTATGTTACCCATGGAACTTTAGGCCGGGGTCCCACGTTGCAAAAATTGCATTTTGCATTACCTGCAAAGCAGATAAGGATCCTGGCTAACCCGATCCACAGATTTCAGAAAAAAATCTGCAGCGGAAATGCTGCAATTTCAAAAATGCTTGCATTTTTGCAAATAGAAGCATGTCAATTATATCTACGGAAACGCTGATATTTTCCATATAGGTGTAATAGGGGCAGAAAGTTGCAGAGGAAAATTCTGCGTACTTTCTGTGAAAAATGTTGCAGAAAAAAATGCAATGTGTTTCTGCTGCAGTCTTTTCCGCAGTGTTTTTTGGCTGCGACTAGCTATGTGGGGCCTTAGCCTAAAGAGGATATTAGGTTACTTCTAGTCAAATGGGCAGTAACACTATGGTTTCCCTGGGGGCATATTCTCTGTGTGCTCTACATCAGAGATACTCAATTGGCTCCCACCAACAGTATAATGCTCCTTAATGTCCGTGCACATAGCATAATGTCACGTTAGTTGCCCCTCACACAGTATAATACCACATTAGGAAATATTTTTTCCCAATTTTTCTTGTCTAAACCTGAGGTGCGTCTTATAGCGTTACGTATCTTTATGTCTGAAGAATATTGTAAATACTGGATGTGTTCAGCTGCTGTTCAGCTTGGACCTTTACTTGATGGCGAAACGTGGTCAACGGACCTTTACTAAAACTAGTTGAGTACCCCTGCTCAACATCATGCAGTATTACTGCCCACTTGGTATACCCTAATTTGCATCAATAATAAAAGGGTTTATATCTTTGGAATGGCTGAATGAATTTGGGTGAACAAAACACCAAAATGTTCAGGGTGACAGAGCCTATCAGATGATGTAAGTCATTGTGCTTTTGAGACCTGGTAACAGGCTTCCTATATATCTATTAAAGCAATATTTTTTTTTAGTTTCTGAATATTCCTACAATATGTCACTGCCTTTTAAAGGGGTTGTCTGGGTTTGCTGATAATTGTCCACTGACAATAACTGTACATGTGACTGCTGCAGCCAATTATTGGCCTCAGCAGTAAGGCCATTTCAACTCGGCTTCAGTAGCGACATCACATCTATAGCAAGTTAACTCTGCAACCCCACTGCTGAGGCCACTGGTTGGCTGCAATGGCCACATGCCTTTGAACTTAAAGGGAACCTGTTATCATGAAAATGCTGTCTAATCTGCAGGAATCATGTTATAGAGCAGGAGGATCTAAATCATGAGGATCTAATTCACAGTTATTATATTGCGAAAGTGTGCTATGTAAATATTGGCAATGTATGCCCTGATGCTTTCAGTCTTCATATTTAGTTTTTCAGTTGTTTGGGAAGGTATGCATACTCCTCCTGGATGTTTTTTTTTCTATGGAAGCATAGAAAGAACAGAAAAATAAATGGATAAAAGACAAGTTATACTGAATCTTTTCTCACAAAAGTATATAGCAATCTGCTCACCCGCTCCTGCTGTATAATACAATGATCAGACTGCAGTTTCATGATGACAGGTTCCCTTTAATGTCATTGCTGCAGCTGATCAACAAAAAACCTGGTGGGGAACAGGCAGCAAAGGCTTAGTCTGGAGTTACATAGTTAGGGTTAGCATGGTTTAAAAAAGACATATGTCCATCAAGTTCAACCAGGGGATGGGAAACGCCATGACAGTCAGTGGCGAGGATTCAGAAGGTTTGTTACTTCAACCCCTCTATTGCCAGGGGACCACTGTAACTTTAAAGGGGATGTGCCAAATTACATGCAATCCCCATTGATCACATGCCCTTATATCCCTGTTTGAATAGAGCAGTGGGAATGTGCTGCTGCTCCATTCATCTCTATGGACCTGACCAAGAAAGCAACAAGAGGCTAGTGCTTCGCTTTACCTGGTAGTACCATACAGTCGAATAAAGCAAGAGTGCATACAACTACTGTTCCATTCAGATGGAAGTGCAAGGGATCCCCATCCTCATGATTGGCAGTGGTCCTAGTGGTCAGACCCCCTTCAATCTAATACCTTATAGGTGTGGATATGTGATATAATGTACTGTACATTTGGCACAATTTCCCAATCCTTTGAATTTTTTTGTGAGCATTGAAGCTTTTCACACCGTATGTACAAACCTTAAACAAATCAGCACTAACTCTTCTCCTACCAAACTATATCTTTGTATCCTTTCTATTTACAGTAGGAGCGATATACTACTGCATGTAGAAATATATGACTGATGTGGTTATGTACAGCCTGTTTTTATACTCTGTCTTTTTTGTCCCTGCAGTCATCCTTGTGGTGGTGTTTGGAATTTGTTGGGCTCCCTTCCATACTGAACGACTGATGTGGAGCTTCATTGATAATTGGTCGGATGAAATGCACCAGATGTTTAGCTTTGTTCATGTCATCTCTGGAGTGCTATTCTATCTCAGTTCGGCAGTCAACCCAATCCTGTACAACCTACTTTCCACACGTTTTCGGGAGATGTTCATGGAAGTCATGTGTCATGGGAGGAAAAAGAGATTAGGCTCTCGAAGATCATCCCCTAGTGTTACAAGGGTTACCACCAGAAGTACAGTGTGTGAGCATGTGCCAGGAAATGGACTCCCATCTTCTGACATAGATGAATTTGATGTGTATGTGGAGTGTGAAAATATTGTCAAAAATCAATCATCTTTTTCTTGAACCACCATTCTGCAGTGATCAGTGAGCTCTAATGCAGCCTGTATACCAGTGTATGCACACACTAAGCTATATATCAATCTGCTCTACTCAATTGGATTTTCAGAATATCAAAAATGAAGTGAACTCTTTCCACTAGTTCAATACCCAGGTGGCAAGTGAGTGAAAAAAGCTACACATTACCTCAGGCACTCAGGCCAGATAAATATTGTCTTTGTGACAGCAGCTCTGAGCAAACAGCCCTTGATAGTCCTCTGAGTATCATAAGGCATCTTATACCTTATTGGTGATGTTATATATAGTAATAGCTGAGTAAAAGATGCCGAATTTATCCCCTATACTTCCATACTGCTTTTCTGTACCCTTTCAGGCCTGCACTTCTTCTCACTATAAAATGTCAGTAGCAGCAGAAAAAGGAAAGGCTATACATTCCACAAGATAAAGCCAGAGAAGATAGTGATCTGTTCATTCCAGTATCTGATGCAGACAATAACTTTTGAGGGGCCAATACTGACTATCTTACTGTCATATGTAAATAAGGAGGCATCAGGGTGTAGGAGATAAATTCTGTATGCCTCAATTATGTACATGGCAGGTTTAACACTCTGTAATGCCATGTGCCATACCTTATCTAATAACAGTAGTAATGACTTTCTCATTATAATTGGCAGAATAATGTGTAGGACTGAATGTAAGTCAATATATTATCTAAGGTCTATGTTGTTACTTCATGTTTACACTCAGTGTGACAATCCCATGTAATTCAGTATCACAGTATGGCCTTCAATATAGCTGTACATTTAGAGTGCTCCTTCTTGCTCTTATTTCCATTCAAAAGTGGAAAGTAAGCTTTTCACGTAGAAATCTAGACACTGTAAAAGCTCTGTGCTTCTTCTGTTTTTGCACTTAGGATATTGTAAGAATATTATTGTAAGAATATTTTTCAATCTGTCCAAAATAAAAAATTAAGTAACTTTGTGATTAATCTTATTTACTATAGTTTATTTTATGTATAGTCCCTATATAGACCTGTGTATCCCAATGGTAGCAGACTACAGGTAATCCCTGCATCATTTCATATAACAGTTATACTTTACTTTTTTCCTCCTGTCCCCTACATCTTGCAAGCTAGTTGAGTTAAGATCATCTCAGTGTTCCTCAGTGCAGTATGCTGACTGTTTCTTTACCACCTCATCTCATCATAGTCTTCCCCCGCAAAATTGCTTATTCTTTTCTCTCTCACCCAAATTAAGCACTTTACATCCACCCAAAGTATCACCACTTCTTTCTATCCCCAATACCCAAGTTTAATTTCTCTCTACCCAAAAGTATTACCTCTCCTGCCTCTATCCCAGCAACAACAATGTTTCATTTTGCCCCTAAGTAGCAACTCTTACTTTGCTCAGTTATTATTTCTCTCTTTCCGCTTCTGCTATCTTCTCTCCTCCCTGCTCCTTTCTCAGGTGTCATCCCCCTTTTTTTCTGTCACTGATTTCACTTTCCCTAAAGTATATTGTCTCCCTTCAGGTATCACCTCTTCCTTTTCTCCAGGTGTTAACCCCACTCTACGTCTACCAGTCATATAGTATAATCTTCCTAGTATCATGCCCCCCTTCAGTATTGTCTCCCCAGTATAATTTCTTTCCTTCATCCAGTACCATCTCTCCTATCTTCAGCATCATCATTTCCCTCCTACTGTATAATGTCCCAGTATCTCCCCCTTACCTAGTATCATCTTTCCTCTAGTATCAACTCCTCACCCAGTATTGCAACCCCTCTCTATGTAGTATCATCTCCATTGTATTATCTTTCTTCTTGAAGTCAACTGTCTCACGCAGTTGTAGGCACTGTTTCCTCATTTGCAGTCCAGTACTGTACTGTTTGCAGCAGGAGATGTCAGTCGTGATCTCACAAATTCTGTGCTCTGTAATCCAGAGAGAGGACACTCTCACGTATTACAAAACACATGAGCTGTGAGAGCATGCCTGACATTGCTTGTTGCAAGCACTGTAGTATTGTAGTGTATGCTGAAAGTGTCGACAATTGCCAACAGTTGTCTTCAACAGCAAAGAGTTCATTATCTGTGAAGGTGCTTGACAGTGCTACTACTGGAAGCAGTGCCAGTTTAAGGCCAGCTCTGGTTGCAGCTATTGTTTTGTGTGGCTGTTGTCTTTGTAAAACATTTTTATACATCAGCAAGTAGGTATCAGATTCTACCCCTTTATTGTCATAAAAGGACATTGGAACACCTCCACCAAATCCAGTTCTTTACATCCTTTAACAGACACCAATCCACTGATTCTGGCACAGTTTGAATTTCTCCTCTATCCTCCACTGTTCCCAGGGATTCAGTGCAGTTAGTTTTGGTGCCTGATATGATGATTAGGCTCTCTACTGTCAAGTGGGCAGTCTCTGGACAAAGCAGACAAAGGGATATGATTTTGAGTTCTATGACACTGCCATTGATTGGATAGTGTCAGAGAACTCTGGTTGAACTTGATGGACATATGTATTTTTTCAACCATGCTAACTATGTAAACACCTCCTTGCTTGCCCCGTCTGAGACCACCCACTTGAGAGTAGGTAGCCTAATCATTATATCAAGCACCAAAGCTAACTGCACTGATTTCTCGTGAACAGTGGAGGCTAGAGGGACAATTCCAACTGCATCAATATCATTAAAGTCATGTCTACAAAAGTTTGCTAAGAAGGTTTTTTTAAATGGTAGTTGGAAGTGGTTTTTCATGGGAACATGCTAAAATAAGATATTCATACAAGGCCTTGCTAAACTTTCCAAGTCTTGTCTTCATTGATTTTCTAGAGATGTGATGACTGGGTTGTTTCTTTAAATATTAAATAATAAGGGCCAGCTTTAGAAAAGTGACCCAGTTCTGACACTAAAAAATAAGTGCATGAAGGTCAATGCTGACAACGAGCTAATCTGAAATGAGAATTCTGACAATCCCTGTTCCACTCAGAAATAGAGGAGAGACACATACAGAACATGTTGTATATAAAGATTCCTCTGTCTGTGATTACTTTGTGTACACAAGTGAGAAATGTATTAAATGTGCACTTAAAGTAAGATGTAGCTTTTGCAAACCACTAATTGTCATCTACAGTTATAAGCTGTGTCTTTCTCACATCTGGTGTCCCATAGAGAATGTACAAAGTCCATGGGGCCAGATGGGTGTCTATGAATTTTAAAAATTATGCCAAACAGCACCAGAGGACATTGTCAAGCTAGTGATTTACTACAGGACATTTCTAGGCTAGTGCATCTTCTCTCATAATTATTGGAGACACTTTTATCGAAAGCACAATGACTTAAAAGTAAAAGATTTATAGCCAATTGCATCTTACTATGTGTATATCATATGGTGATAAATCAAAATGTAGAACACTTCCATTCTTTCGGACCACAGATTGTCATAGAAATATTATTAAAATATATGTATTTCTTTGTAATGTATGTATATAATGTCAACAAATATTTAAAGTCTTGTATTTGTATATAGAAACATATAAAGGTGATTCTTTAATTTATGTTAAGAAAAACAAGAAACAATAAATACAGGGTATTATTCCAATAAAGATAAAACATTACAAATTATTTTTCAACGCCTTTTCATTGTCATAATTAAAGCTTCATTGTAATTAAAAGGATAGTCACATCTATTTTGTGACCTGTTTTTTTATGTAAAAGGCACCAACACATTTACAAATAATAGGTATGTAAAGTTTAAAATGAATTTATGCTATAATTATTATATATGTATATAGATTTGAGCTTCCTGGCATACATTTTAATGAAACCGTAAGAGCCCAACTGCCCTAACAAGGCAACCTCATTCAGATGAGACCCTATACTAAACAGACATATCTCTCTCAGGCCAGGATTTAGGCCTGCAATGTGAAAACAGGGCAAGTAGGATCCAGAGACATGCTCTATTCTAGTTAAAATAGCCTTGGGCAGATAGAAGAAATGCCAAAATACAGTATCTTTGAAAATACAAACTTTTGGTATGTTGGTTGACATTCCCATTTTAAAACAAGTTACTCAAATTCCATGGTCTACATGACCATGCTGTGTTTGCTCTGTTCAAATGTATGGTCAGAAGTATGCAAACGTAATACAAAAAATGTATGTACTATTCTAGTAGCATAAGGATTAAATTGGAATATATATATTATTTACTATCAAGAAATATGGCACAGTAATAAATAATGATAACATATACAAAAAAAATCTAAATACTGGCTCTTCTGATCCATGTTACCATGTTATAAAATTCTATGAATGGAAATAAAATAAGAGCTTTCTAGTACCATTGAATATCCATAAAACTTCATTATAAATATCCTCAGAACAGGGATGTCACAATAATATCATGTCATATTTAAAATGTACTTTCACTTAAAAAAAACTTTTCATAAATGAATAGTGCATTTAAATATAAAGTAAGGAATTTTGTAATGTATCTTATTAAGGAGATCTGTTTCCTTCAGCACTTCAGCTGTTCTTCTGCTCAATGTCTTCAATAAGACTGTTTGTTTACATTATATCTGTGTTCGTATTCAGCCTCACACATACAACTCTATGGAGCAGAGAAGGGATGATTTGGTTCTGTGCAGTCCTAGCCTCTTATCTACCATCTAGCAATGTTAAAAAAAATCAAGGAATAGCAGAGTGTAACAGCAGCAATTATTTAACTGTCTTTTCCATCCCACTTCCTTTTTCATAGACTAATATGGAGAAAGTAACTGCCTGAAAAAGAGACGAAAACATATTTTTTAAAATAAGATATATAACAAAGCTTCATATATAAACCTGTACTATTCATTTATGAAAAGTTGTCTGTAACTGGAGGTATGCCTTAAGTACACATGTGGACAAAATTGTTTGTACCCCTCGTTTAATGAAAGAAAAACCCACAATGGTCACAGAAATTCTATGAAAATGAACAAATGAAAGTCAGACATTGCTTTTCAACCATGATTCAACAGAATTTTTAAAAAAAAAAGAAAACTCATGAAACAGGCCTGGACAGAAATGATGGTGCCCTTAACTTAATATTTTGTTGCACAACCTTTTGAGGCAATCACTGCAATCAAACGATTCCTGTAACTGACAATGAGACTTCTGCACCTCTCAACAGGTATTTTGGCCTACTCATGAGCAAACTGCTCCAGTTGTCTTGGGTTTGAAGGGTGCCTTTTCCAGACGGCATGTTTCAGCTCCTTCCAAAGATGCTCAATAGGATTTAGGTCAGGGCTCATAGAAGGCCACTTCAGAATAGTCTAATGTTTTCCTCTTAGCCATTCTTGGGTGTTTTTAGCTGTGTGTTTTGGGTCATTATCCTGTTACAAGAACCATGACCTGCGACTGAGATCAAGTTTTCTAATGCTGGGCAGCACATTTCTCTCTAGAATCCCTTGATAGTCTTGAGATTTCATTGTACCCTGCACAAATTCAAGACACCCTTTGCCATGATGCAGCAAAGCAGCCCCAGAACATAACAGAGCCTCCTCCATGTTTCAAAGTAGGGACAGTGTTCTTTTCAAGATATGCTTCATTTTTCCTTCTGTGAACATAGAGCTGATGTGCCTTGCCAAAAATTTTGATTTCTGTCTCATCTGTCCACAGGACATTTTCCCAGAAGCTTTGTGGCTTGTCATAGATTTTTTATATATATTATTACTTTTGTCAGATTAAAGTTAGTTCTGTGACCATTGTGGGTTTTTCTTTCATTAAACGAGGGGTACAAACAATTTTGTACACGTGTGTATATCATCAGGACAAGTTTGTATTACTATTAGTTCAAACAGCACAGAAAAATATTGTGTGGTTTTGCTAATAAAGAATGCATGCAGATACAAAGCAATTGTCAGATCAGGGTTGGACTGACCCACCAGAGGACCAGAGGATCTTCTTGTGCGTCTAGGTCCTGAAACATAATAATGGGCCCCAAAAGTCTAAAATCAAGTCCATTTGAAGGTGCCTTTGGAGAAATCACTTGACACTCAGGGATTTTTCTTATGGGATGATTCATAAATATAACCCCAATTCAAAAAAAAAGTTGGAGAATATGTCAGTACAACACTGTGTCAGACTCTGGTGATGGGTGTAGGAAAGCCTTGAAGAGTTAGGAACTAGGTTTCAGATTGTAGTTAGCAGTAGCTTGACAGCACTTGGTACTGATGAATACATTTAAATATTAGCCATAAAAAAGCATTACTGTATACCTTAGGCTAAAGCCCCATGTTGTAGCATCTCTCACACAATTTGTGCATTTTCATGCTGTAGCTTGCCCTCTAACTGGGCAAGTATTGGCTGAATTTAAGCCTCCCTTTGAAATTGATCAGGCACTCACCTATTGAAATGTTCTGATATGGGATGTATGACTCAGCAAATTTGGCGCTGAAGTGGTCAATGACTGGCATCTTGGGGTGGGCACATTTCTACTGCAATACTGCCAAATTTCTGGTTTCCTCGTCATGCCCATATGCAGAACTAGACCTCAGAATATTTTCCCTTTACTTTAACCTTCTGCTTAATCCACTCCTGGTTTTGGCTCAAAAAACACAGCAAAATCTACAACATAAAAAGCTGAATCTCTGCAACCAGGGGCCTCAGCCTGAAAAAGTCAATTTCTGTGAGGCCTTCAGCCTCAAATTGGATAACTCACCTGAAGCTCATAGTTCTCAGGTGGTGAGGTCCACATTTGGTCACTAATTTCAGGAGTTGCCTCAGCTATTGTTCTGGGGGGACCTCGTTGGCCATATCACTGTCAGAGGCCAGGAAGGAATACACCTCCACCATTGAATACAGTCTCTGGCATGTTCAAGAGCTTTGGGACATTTTATATATATATATATATATATGTATATATATATATATACATATATCGTTAATAAGTAAACAGCAGCCAGCAAGGGGGAGGGGGTAGACTCAAACAAAACAAAATTACACACAACACAAGGAAGGGATGGAGTAATGGAGGGTGACAGCACAAATTGCCACAAATTGCAGCAGTACCGCAAACAGTCGCTCACAGGGCAGAAAGTAACTACTCTGCTTGCAATTTCCAGTGAAAGTGACGCAAGCAGCGCAGTTGGTGTTGATCGGCCAATAGCAGAAATTGCTGTTGCAGGGGGGGCATGAAACTCCCCTAGCCTATGTGAGAAGATTGTCTATGTGCTATTATGTAGGTTTGCACTAAGTCCTTGGTGACCAAGACATAATACAGTAGTATGTTAAGGGTTAAGGTTTAGAGTCCATGAATCATACTTGTTTTTCCAGTGCATTCCACAGTGGTTTGATTGGATTAAGATTTGGGGAATTTGGAAGAGAAGTCAACAACTTTATCTCATTGTCATTTTCCTCAAATAAATCCAGATTTTTTGACAATTTTTGCAGCATTCACAGCCATTAGGGAATACTGTTGTATACTGGGTATGCAACAAAGTTTAGTTAGATGATACAAGTCAAAGTAACATCCACATGAATGCCAGGATCCATTGTTTTCATGCAGAACATTACCAGACCACACTGCTTCTCCAGGTAAATGACGCACATACATCCAGCCATCCAAATGATGTCAAACTAAATGTAATGGAAGAGTGAAGAAATCAGGCGATACCTTTTTGGCTGTGTTCACACGGCAGAAAATTTTCCGCCCCCGGAGTTTTCGCCACGGTCAGCCACAACGGGATTCCGATGCTGTGTATCAGCATTCCGTCGCGGCTAACCGCTCCTGATTAAGCCCGGATGAATGGGCCTAATCAGGAGCGCGGCTCAAGCCGCGGACACCGTGGGGGGAATCTGCGGCAAGATAGGTCATGTTGCTTTTTATTTCCGCTAGCGGAAAAAAGCTGCTAGAGGAAAAAAAACGCTACTGACTCCCAATGAAATGAATGGGAGGAGTTCTTTCAGGCAGATTTTGAGGCGGATTCTGTGTCAAAATCCGCTGCCAAAAAACTCTGTGTGAACACAGCCTTAGAGGCTAACTGATTATATTTGTAAGCTTTCGAGAGTGCAAGCTCTCTTCCTCAGACATGGTGTAATACTAGAAACTGAAAATTCACACTATTTATACACACACAAGACATGGATATTCAAAAGCATCTTGGAATAACAAAATGCAATATACATAGAGAAGTTATTTACAACAGGTCAGGAAATAAACAGTCTGGAAAATTTGTGGTGCGTGACAGAGGGATCTGTTATCTGTTTGTAATCAGGTAGTGATTTGTGACCCTCACAGTTCATACATAGTGTGACATGAAGCTGGCATGAATATCAAGTCCAAATTGCAGAGATTGAAAGAGTTTTTCTATGGCTAACACGGTACAACATTATACTACAAAGTAAATGTAAATCATCAGAAAGAGCTACCTTCTTGCTTTGCTCAGTGGTCCAGATTTCTCACATGCCCATTGTAGGTGTTATCGCTATGAATACTGTAATGTCATAGTAAAGTTGTTGACGCTATTGATTTTGATAGTCGTGGTCACTCCACTATGATTTGCCCTTTAACCCCTTCCCGTTGCAGCCATTTTTCAATTTTTTATTTTCTACTCCCCACTTTGCAAAAGTCGTAACTATTTTATTTTTCCATTCACAGAGCCTAATGAGGGCTTACTTTTTGTGGGAGGAATTTTACGTCATAACGGTACCATTTAATATACCGTATGATGTACTGGGAAACCGGAAACATTCAGAATGGGGTAGAATTAGAGAAAAACAGCGCTTGCTTGACTTTCGTTTTCACAGCGTTCATTTCGCAACCAAAATAACATGTTGCTTGAATTTTGTGGGTTGGCATGATTACAGTGATTCTAAATTAATGTCATTTTTGGTACGTTTTAACCCCTTTTCATATAAGCAGTTGCATAAAGCATCTTTTTTTGCAGGGCCAGATGTACTTTCTATTTATACCATTTAGAGGAATGTCTGAAATTTTGATCACTTTTTATTCAAATTTTATTGGAGGCAACCTTGCGAAAAAACTGCATTTTTCCCCCCAAACTACGGCATTCACCGTATGTGATAAACATTTTTATAAGTTTGTAGATCAGGCATTTTTGGATGCAGGGATACCTAATTTGTATGTATTATACATTGTTTTTTTTTGTCTGATCTAGGGAAAAGGGGGAACTTTCAGTATTTTTTTAAAACTTTTCTGTTGAACCCCAGGAGGTCTCATCACTAATTCAATACACTGCAGTGTTAATGCATTTCAATGTATTGAGAAATCCCTATAGTACTATTAAAGGCTGCCTAGCGCATAGTTGCGTATCGTTGCCCCCAGATCTCACACCGTGGGCCAGTGATCCACCCTAAAATTGCAGAGCCCATGAGCCACAGGAAAGCTGATATCCACTTGAGGTTTTATGTGGCTAAAAAAACTTTTTTTGTTGAAGATTTTGCTGTGGTTTTTTGAGCCAAAGTCAGCCGTGGATGTAAAAGAAATGAAAAGTGTAAGTGCTTCCTTTATATTTTCCATTCCTTTTCAAGCCACTCCGGACTTTGGCTAAAAAAACTGCAGCAAAATCTGCAACAAAAAACGCCTCAGTGTTAGCCTCAATCTGTTTTTCATGCCTCTTCCATATGTCACAGAGTGGAGCCAAGTGCTTGAAAATGTGATGATTTGCTGATCTTTGCGACACCTGATTCTTCCTTGATTTGCATAACGTATGTATTTTCCTTCCTCTGATTGGCCCACATTGTTTATGCACTAAATTCAAATCAGCCAATCACTGTGGGGCTAATGCAATAATAGTAGCAATGAGCCCGCATTGATTTAAATTTGAGTTTAGTGCCAAAATACTGCAGCCAATTAGTATGGTATACACAGTATACACAGCGAAAACACAGAAACCCCACAATATAACACAATGACTTCACAGTACACAGCTCTTGCGCTCTACATTCATACAAAAGCTGCAAAGTTGTAGCTGCCCTAACTAGAGATGGGTGATCCTCCCAAGTTTCATTTCATTTTGGGTTTGGATGGTTGTTTTAGGTTGAACAAGTTCAGTACGAACTTATATAACCATAACTGGATGACACTGTCAGGGCCCTTAGGACCCTATTCAATTTCTAGCGCTCTAAAACTAGTCACACGTTAGATTTTAGTGGCAGATTTTAGACTGTCTGCTGTTGGTTGATCATACATAAACCTACGACAGTCTGTCCCATAAAGACAACCATGAATTAATTTGGTCAGAACCAAAATGTGTCATGTTGGATTTTTTTTCTGCTGTCTGTCTGCCGTGATCTGATGTGTATGGGCTAGATTGACAGACCCGTGGGAGATTTTTGTATTGTGAGCATGTGTTTGTACTACTAACACACTAACAAAGTGTCCGTCATTTGCAGTTTTCAGCACTTCATTAGCATTGAACGACTTTGAACTGTTAATTTTAGAAGTGTCTAGGATAGTCAAATTCTCATTGAAAGGTTCGTGGTTGTTCATGTGTTTGGTACAGTTGGCCGTTCGCCCTACCACCCACAGTTCATTTCAGACAATCAATAGTAATCGTTGATTGTAATGTCAATCTGTATTCCCTTAGTCCAGACAGCAGCACAATATCTCTGCCCCTGTGTGTTGTTTAGGACAGTGGAACCTTTAATTAGCACCAAAAAGGTGCCTCCTACTAGCCCTATAAGAGGGCACAAGAGACCTCCCTCCACTGTGTAAATTATAAAGTAACAGGAAACAAGCTTCTAGGGAGGGAAGCCTTGTGCTGCTGTCTGGACTAAGGGAATACAGATTGACATTACAATCAACGATTCCCCTTACGTCCGACAGCAGCACAATATGGGGAGATAGCAAGTAATTCCCCTAGGGAGGGTTTCCTCGCTTTACAATGTCAAGGACTGACTGACCAAAGGCAGTTGTCTGGAAACTGCGGATGTCCAATGATAATGTTTAACAAAAGGTCAACTGAGATGACTATGATGCAGCCGCACAAATCTGGTTCAATGGTAAGGACCGATACTCAGCCAAAGAAGTCGACAACCCAGGTCGAGTGGCCGTAGAAAAACTGGAGGGAATAACTCCTGAATAAGAAAGGAAGACTTAATTGTCTCCTTGATCCATGTGGATAGAGTAGGCTTGGAAGCCTTGAGGCCTCTGTTTTTACCCTGCATATCAATTAGTAGGCTTTCGGCCTTCTTAAGCGGTTGAGTGTGGAAAAGGTAAATCCACAGACACCTTACCACATCTAAGGTGTTGAGCTTTTCTTCCTCCTCAGAGGTTGGAGAGGGGAAAAACACAGGTAACGAAATTAGCTGATTGCTATTATAGTATGAGGGGACCTTAGGGATAAACCCAGGTAAACCTAAGGTGCACCCTATCTGCAAAAACAAAATGTACGGTTCTCTAGAAGAGAGGGCCTGGAGCACTCCTACTCTTTGGCAGATATAATAGCCAACAAAAAAGTGGTTTTGTAGGCTAAATATTTTATCTCCGTAGTCTCCAAGGGTCCAAATGGAGGACCGCACAGGCCTGTAATGACTACCGCAAGGTCCCACTGGGGATGATACTGAGGGCTTTAGCCTCATTGCCCCTTTAAGGAACCTTGCAACCAGAGGATCCTGAGACAGATGTCTGTTCAAATGAGCGGAGAGGGCCGCAATCTGCACTTTCAAAGTGGCAGGGGCAAGGCCCTTATCCAAACCGTCCTGAAGAAAATATCAGCCGTTGAAGGTTCTAGATTATTAATACCCTTCTTGGAGCACCACTCCATGAAAATCTTGGCTGTCCTCTGGTAGTTCTTATTGGTAGATTCTGCTCTTGCAGAATAAAGGGTCTTCAGGACGGCCTCTGACAGTCCTCTATCCTGCTGTAGGGACTGCTCAACCTCCAGGCTGTCAGGTTGAATCTCCAGAGATCCTGGCACTTCAGAGATCCTTGGGAAACCAGGTTCTGGATGGGGGGAAGCCTCCAATATATCCCTCGACTCATCTCCATGAGTTGGGAAAAACCAAGCTCTTTTTGGCCAGAATGGAATGATGGCTATCACAGAGACTTGGTCCTGTCTGATTTTCATTAATACCTTTGGTATTATTGGAATTGGAGGGAAGATGTATGCCAGCCTGGACCTCCAAGGGATGGACAGGGCATCCACTGCCAAGGGATTGTCCTCCTGGTAAAGGGAACAGAACTTCTCCACCTCGGCGTTGAGTCGGGTTGCCATGAGGTCTATTTCTGCAAGACCCCTGTTCAGGGTAATCTGATGAAAGACTTCTGGATTGAGTGACCATTCTCCTGATACGGCATAACCCCGACTCAACCGATCCGCTACTATGTTCAGGGAGCCCTTGATGTGAACTGCGGATAAATGGGTTAGATTTTTCTCTGCCCATGTAAATATCAGATCTGCCTCTCTAAGGAGGGTTGGTGATCTGGTGCCTTCCTGTCTGTTCACGTACAGCACTGTGGTCATGTTGTCTGACCGGATTTTGACTGCTCTTCCCCTGGGAAGAGGCAAGCAATAGAGTAAGGCACGATATACGGCTCTGAGCTCCTTCCAGTTGGACGAGGTCCTTTTTTCAGGAGCGCTCCAGACTCCCTTTATGGAGTTTTCGTCCAATGGGCTCCCCATCCCGAGGGGGATGCATCTGTAGTCAACAGGGTCCAAGAAGGTTGGACCGTGGACCTTCCGTCTTTCAGGTGCAACCACCACTTGAGGGAAAGACGGGTCCTGGGGGAGAGTCGAATCTTCTTGCTGAATGTAAGAAGGGAGCGATCCCAAGCCTCTAGTAACTCCTTCTGGAGGGGACGTAAGTGCCACAAGGCCCATGGGACTGCCTCCACTGAGGAAGACATCAAGCCCAGGATCTTCATCAATGTTCTGATGGAGGCTATCGGCTTTTTGAAGAGGTGCCGGACTGCCGCAACCAGCTTCTCCTTCCTTGCTGGTGTCAAGGAGATTTGCAGGCGGACTGAATCTAGGAAGTAGTTTTCTCAGAGGAACTTCCTTCGAGTTGAAGGGATCGTTTTTGACTTCTCCCAATTTATAAGCCATCACAGACTCTGAAGGCTGTCTGTAGGTACTGGAGCAGAACAGACTCTGACTGGGCCTTTATCAACCAGTCGTCTAGATAAGGCACCAAGAATATCCCCTGAAGCCTGAGGGCGGCCGTTATGGGGGCCACTACCTTTGTAAAGGTGTGGGAAGCAGAGGAGATCCCGAAGGGTAGTGCTGTGAATTGAAAGTGCTTCCTGTGGCCGGAAACTACTACGGCAATCCTTAGAAAAAAACCTTCTGTGTGGAGGTAAATAGAAATATGCAAATGGGCGTCTTTTATATCCAAAGTCACAAAAAACATCGCCTTAGAGGAGAAAGGTGGTGACAGACTTTATGGTTTTCCTATGGAAGCGCTTCTTTTTGATGAAGCGGTTGAGGTACCTTAAGTCTATGATCATTCTCCACTTGTCTGCCGGTTTTGGCATCAGGAAGACGGGAGAATAGACACTGGATCCTTCTTCTAGAGAAGGGACTTCCACCAGGGCTCCCTTGTGAATGTACTCTCGGATGGAGCATTCCAATGTAGTCTGCTGCATTGTAGGGAGGCTGCGAGTTAACACAAACCGATCCTGAGGAGGACGGAGGAACTTGATTGCATAACCTCTTTGGATTACCTACCGGACCCATGGGTCTCGAATTTTTCCCTGCCCGCAGTTGAGAAAGTGGGAGACACGACCTCCGACAAGAATCTCGGCCACAGGAAAACTGCTTCTGATGTCAAAAGCTAGGCTTGACTTTTTTATCATCAGACTTCGGAATCTCCGGCCGTTGTCTCTAGAGGAATAACTAGAGCCTCTCTGGACTGCCTTCCACGACGAGGCGGATAGCCTCTACCACGGCCAGAGCCAGACCTACCTCTGAAGGCCTGGGGTAAAGGTTTACCCTTCTTGTCAGCCAAGCCCTCTAGGATCTCGTCTAGGGCACAGCCAAAGACTATACCCAGCTCAAAGGGTAATGCGCACAAATTATACTTTGAGGGAAACACAGCTCTCCAAGGTTTTAACCATAGAGGTCTTCCTGCTGCAGTGTTCTTGGTAAGTGCCAGGGATTTGGCCGCCAGCCTTAATTGATGGTGGGAGGCTTCCGTTAAATATTCAGCTGCTAGGGAAACTGAGCCTAGAAACCCTAGCAGCTCGTCTCTGGAGACTTCCAGAGTCGGTCACTTTCGAGGTGGACAAGGTCAGTACATAATTTGGCTGACACTTCACAGGACGCAACCGCCACAGTGGTCCTGGGCGAGGCAGCTGAATAAGCCTTCTTGAAGGTATTGTCGAAGCGCCTGCCATGGCGTCGTGCAGATTTCCTCCATCATCTGATGGTACCTTAGTGCGGCAGGACAGTTTAACCACCGCCATATCCACCTTGGGAGGAGGACCCCATTGATCCCATTGAGCAACTGGGAATAAAGCGCCGAACCTCCTAGGAACCACAAGAGGTTTTTCAGGACTTCTCCACTCTGAGGACATTAATTTTTGTAATGTCTGGTCCACTTGGAAGACCCTAGGCCCTCTATAGGTGGACGCGGAGGCTTCCCCGTCAACATCACGATCCTTAGACCGGATGGACTTCAGCAACCGGCTTAATTTTTCGAGTGGAAGCATGGCCTGCTGGGATCTTCAGTGGAATCGTCAGATGAGAGTATCTCGTCCACTATCTGATAATCTTCATCAGAGATCTGTAAGGAAGATTGTGTCTCAATCTGCGGTCTCTTGGCAATCTGGGCGATGGAAGAACGAATCTCCTTTAAGAGACTCCTCATATAGTCCTTTACCCAAGTAACAACCTCTTATAGAAGGTACTTCTGGCGGAGGTCCGCGACACTGGTGACAGCGGGTAAAATCATAGCCGTCAGGTAAAGGGGTATTGCAATCCAAACACATTAGGTGTTTCAAGTTTAGAGGAATTTTTCCTCCTAAGCGCATCGCCATTACGTGATGCAGAAGATGACATCTGAAACATCAAACAGCCACGTGACACTGAAACAGGGAAGATCGCCAAGCATTGCATAAAAACCCAAGGGGTACCTTTTTTTTTTTTTTTTTTTTTTGAATCGGTCACTTGAAGAGAGAAAAAAACCGTCAGAGAAAAAAACCAGCCACCGCAACCCGCAGCAGAGGAGCTAGAAACCACTAACTCAACAAATAAAGGACTGCATTCAGACCTTTTAAATGTAATCCAGCAGCGAGGGGAGGAAGCCAACAAAGAAACATTTATACAGCACCAAAACAAGTCAAACGCCATAATGGAACATAGAGGAGCATAAGCCTAAGCCAGAGGCTCAAAATACAAGCAGCAAAAATCAATTCTATATTTTGCCTTTAAATTTTAAATTTCCAAACTTACCGCACTTTTTCCGAGAAAACCGGAAGTAGGGCACGGTGGTGCGCAAAGGCTTCCTTCCCCTGGGAACACGGGACCGGAGAAAAGTTCCGGCCGAGGAGGTTCCCCACTTACTTCCGGGATTGCGCTGCCTGCAGATGGATGCCGGATAACGCTGCGCTGCGGTGCGAAGGCCCGAAGGACCGGAGGTTTTCTCTTTGGGACCGAGGTACCCCAAAAAGGTAAGCCAGGAGTAAATAAAACCCCTAGCAACGGGAGGTCACAAGAGACCTCCGTCCACCTGTTCCACACAGGACAGAAAAAAACACAGTGGAGGGAGGTCTCTTGTGCCCTCTTATAGGGCTAGTAGGAGGCACCTTTTTGGTGCTAATTAAAGGTTCCACTGTCCTAAACAACACACAGGGGCAGAGATACCCCATATTGTGCTGCTGTCGGACGTAAGGGGAATCTAAAATCTAATGTGTATGGCCAGCTTTAGGCAAACACAGCCAAAGTTATGTCAAAGTGAAATTGAAACATATGTCTATGGAAAATCGGGTGGTAGGCAGTGGATACAAACCCCTAGTTTAACCATACATTGTGCTGTCACTTGCTTTTAAGCATTTTAAGATTTAAAACTCTCCAAAAATTACCTTTTTGAGGGGAAAATGTGCTTGCCTGTGTTTTTCTTCTACAAAAATGAGCCCATTTTGATGACTTGTAAGTGCTGCAGGCTTGTTGTTATTTGGGAGACAAATTTATGGATGTAAGCCTAGTTGAAAAGTGATGAAGAATTGGCTTTTCAAAACAAAAAATTGTCAAAAATTATCTCTTTATGGGAGCAGATGTGAAATTAAAATGGCATTGGCATTAAAAGATGCAGTGGCACAGGATTTTTTGATGTGGAGACCTTTTTCAATTAAACTTTGGTTTTTCTGATGCCAACACTGTGGCACCAACAGTGTGCTATAGTGGAATGTGATGGCTGAGTGGCGACAGTGGTGGTATCTGTGGCAGAATGAGTGGCAGGAAGTAAAGTATATATTAATATGATGGACTAGGCCACAGGACGTGTCTGGCTGAGTGGTGGCAGTGGCAGTAGCTGTGGCAACATGAGAGGTAGTATGGCATGGAATAATGTAACGGACCAGGCCGCAAGAGATGATGTCTGGCTGTTCAGGAGTAGCAGGCAGTATCAGCAGTACAATAAATGGAACATGATGCTGGACATTTCTATTCAGATTTGAAAATATTACTTCTACACTCCAATTTCTTGAATAATTTGTATATAAATCTTTATTTAGACATATGTAAAAAAATCATCCACACAGCAGCAGAAATGTAGGTTAGTAGATTAGTAATAGAACCCAAACATTTCTGTCCAATCATGGACCTTCGTCTGCGGGATTTTCTGTTGTTACACAGCGACTTGTACAGATACATTACACACAACAGAAAATCCCACAGATGAAGTTCCATGGTTGGACCGAAACGTTCGGGTTCTATTACTAATCTACTAACCTACATTTCTGCTGCTGTGTGGATGATTTTTTTTTTACATATGTCTAAATAAAGATTTATATACGAATTATTCAAGAAATTGGAGTGCTGAAGTAATATCTTCAAATTGGATCATCAAGTATTTTCTAGCACCCATGTCTGATGTTATAAGAATAGTGCATATCTTATCTACTTGGTTCTACAGTTCTATTCAGAGGCATCAGCCGGAGGTGTGTGAAAATGCTCACAGATCCATGTCTGATTCATTTTGACGAAGCAATTTTTTCCACTCTAACGGTGGACAGTTTGGTCCTTCTAGGTGTTACAACATCACCGGCAGCACTGAACGCTCTTTTGGCCATTATGCTAGAGGCGGGAAATGTTCCAGAGAGGAGGATGGGCCCTGCATGGTGTTTGAACTTGGCCTGCACAAATGGGGTGGAATTAGCACCTGGTCTTGTTGCATTTCCAGACTGTGACCACTTCTGCTCAAAACATTGACCCAGTGATCCATGAAAGTCATATATTGTCCTTGTCCATAATTGCTGCCCCACGTGTCGACGGTGGAGTGCACCTTTCCCCAGACTGACATATCCAAGGCAAGGCCAACATTCTCTGACACATGGCGATATAAATCAGGGACTTTCCTAGAGAAGTAATGGCGGCTAGGTATCCTCCAACAAGTTTGAATGTATGCCATCAGTTGGTGAAATGCAGTGAAGTCCTCTATCTGGTATGGCAGTGACTGCCCCGCCAGCAGCTTGGCTAGATGCAAGTTAAGTTGCAGAACCATCGGATGGCTGGGCACATATTACTGCTTCCTGGACACACATTCCCTAATGGATGAATGAAGCTGGTGTGGAAAAGGAGTAGGTGAAACAGTTGGTGATGATGATAACATTGATCATATGCTAGGTGTATATGTTGCCTGCCTACAAGAAAGATAATAGGGAGAAGGAGTAGGATAGTCTTGCTCACTTCCCTTGCCATGGCTACTGCCAAGTTTATTTGTCAAATAAACTGGTGATGCACTTTCATGTGAGTATGTAAAGATGTATTGAGTATGGATGTGGATTGAACAACTAGTCTTGTACAGAGTAGGGTCCCAACCCTTAGTACGTATCAAGTAATGAATTCTGTAAACATGTATATGGATGCTGAACAATGTGGTTTATTCACAATATGTAGAGAAACATTTTGGTCCTAAACAGACCTTCATCAGACTCTACAATTAATAAGACAGTGACAATAGCAAATATATGGTGATGGCAAAATTATATATAAAATATATGCAAAAAATATATAGATCAAGGGATCGCAGCTAGGTGAGGATAACTTTTTTTTATATATAAATAGGCTGTTACCTGCTGGAGTAACCCCATATTTACTTAGCTATCCCCGCTCCTGCTCGTGGCCACCTCTGCTTCCCTTTCTGCTATAGGACCCAGAAGGGGGAGCAGAAGCGGCTGTGAGCAGGAACAGGGATCGGTAAGTGAGGCCAAATACTACTATTATTATACTCTGAGGTATTTTCAGACCCCGGAGTATAATAATCAGAGGCCCAGGGGAGGTGATAAACATAAAAAACAATGTTACTCACCTCTCCTGCGATCCAGTGTTACTCCCAGGAGGCTTTGGCCTTCTTTGGTGACACCCCAGATGTCACGTGAGCCAGGCCGATGTCATTATGTCACTATGCTGGCCTTGGCCTACGTGACATCTGTGCAACATTGAAGAAGGCCGAAAGCAGGGAGTGCACCAGAGCCCTGGATAGGTAAGTAACAGGGGTTTTTATGTTTGTCACCACCTGGGTCTCCGATCTGAAAAGACCCCAGAGTACAATAGTTCATGCACGGGACACTATGGAGCATAATACCATGTGCAGGGGCCACTTTGGGGCATAATACCGTGTGCAGGGGCCACTATGGCGCATAATAGTGTGTGCAGGGGCTGCTGCGGGGCATAATACCATGTAATACTGTGTGCAGGGCCTGCCGTGGGCCATAATTCCATGTCCAGGGGCTGCTGTGGACCATAATATCATGTAATACTGTGTGCAGGGGCTGCTGTGGAACATTATAGTGTGTGTAAATGGGGCGATATACTGTGTGGGGGCCAGCAAACGGGGTGCTATGCTGTGGGGGGGCCCAAGTCAAAAGTTTGCTGGGGGGCCCAGCCTTTGCTAGTTAGCCCCTTGATAAGGGGTCGTTAGGAAGGGGCATTTTATATAAGGGAGCTTTATGAACTTAAGGTCATTATTAATACAAGGGGGGTTATTTATATAAGGGGCCATTAGGGAGCATTATATACAGTATATATAAGGGGGCGGTCATTTACAGTGGGGAAAAAAGTATTTAGTCAGCCACCAATTGTGCAAGTTCTCCCACTTAAAAAGATGAGAGAGGCCTGTAATTGACATCATAGGTAGACCTCAACTAGGAGAGACAAAATGAGAAAACATATCTAGAAAATCACATTGTCTGATTTTTTAAGAATTTATTTGCAAATTATGGTGGAAAATAAGTATTTGGTCACCTACAAACAAGCAAGATTTCTGGCTCTCACAGACCTGTAACCTTAAGAGGCTCCTCTGTCCTCCACTCATTACCTGTAGTAATGGCACCTGTTTGAAATTGTTATCAGTATAAAAGACACCTGTCCACAACCTCAAACAGTTACACTCCAAACTCCACTATGGTGAAGACCAAACAGCTGTAGAAGGACACCAGAAACAAAATTGTAGACCTGCACCAGGCTGGGAAGACTAAATCTGCAATAGGCAAGCAGCTTGGTGTGAAGAAATCAACTGTGGGAGCAATAATTAGAAAATGGAAGACATTCAAGACCACTGATAATCTCCCTCGATCAGTAGCTCCACGCAAGATCAAAGTGATCACAAGAACGGTGAGCAAAAATCCCAGAACCATACGGGGGGACCTAGTGAATGACCTGCAGAAAGTTGGGACTAACGTAGCAAAGTCTACCATCAGTAACACACTACGCCACCAGGGACTCAGATCCTGCAGTGCCAGATGTGTCCCCTGCTTAAGCCAGTACATATCCGGGCCCGTCTGAAGTTTGCCCGTCTGGAGCATTTGGATGTTCCAGAAGAGTATTGGGAGAATGTCATATGGTCAGATGAAACCAAAGTAGAACTGTTTGGTAGAAACACAACTCGTCGTGTTTGGGGGAGAGTGAATGCTGAGTTGCATCCAAAGAACACCATACCTACTGTGAAGCATGGGGTGGCAACATCATGCTTTGGGGCTGTTTCTCTGCAAAGGGACCAGGACGACTGATCCGTGTACATGAAAGATTAAATGGGGCCATGTATCGTGAGATTTTGAGTGCAAACCTCCTTCCATCAGCAAGGGCATTGAAGATGAAACGTGGCTGGGTCTTTCAACATGACAATGATCCCTTTATTAAAGGGGCTTTCCAGCTCATTTTTATTGATGAGCTATCCTTAAGACAGATTATCGATAACAGATCACTCCTATGATTAGCTGTATGAAGGGGCTATGGCGCCTGTTTATATCACACACTGTCTATTTATAGTGACCGTGTGATGTAATTACAGCCTTGTCACATAGATGTGTATAGGACGAGGCTGTAGTTATATGACATGGCTGCTATGAGATGAATGACATTATATAAACAGAGAAGCGGTCATAGTGTTTACACAGGTACCACAGTTCATTCAAACAGCTGATCAGTGGGGGTCCTGGATTTTGGAGCCCCACTGATGATTTTATTAATGACCTGGAAAACCTTTTAATTAGGAAACACCTGGGGCATTGATAAGGGGAACTATTTATGGGGGTACACACAGACATTATTAATATAAAGATGCACTTGGGAGTATTATTCACTATGGGGGTTATATCATATATTTTATAATTGGGGTAGCAGCAGGATGGGGGCTTTGTGTAGGTGATGACAATGTGTGACAAGTGCCTAGAAAAGTGAGGAGCCAAAGATGTCTGTGTTGCAAACTTTACAGAGACAAACCACAGCTGGAAGAAGTGGTCATGGGAGTCCAAAGGGAAGAGAAGGGAAATGTGAAGGATGTGACATCAGCTGTAAGTCACAAAATGTTACTGCACTGTTTTCACCTAAATGATAGAGGATAAATACCTGATTGATGGGCGTTTGTCTGCTGAGACCCCCACTGAGCATAAGAATTGTGTTTTTTTCCCCCACTGGGTTGGAATTCAGCCTGACCACAGCCATATATAGGCGTGCAGCTTGGTGGATGGACGAACCCATGTGGCTCTCATTCACTTTGATGGGAGTGCCAAAGTATTGTTATTCTGCAATACTTATTATATCATTGTTACTAAATACTGGCAGCTATGTTTTCATTTTTTAGTATATTGTGCATATATGCAATCATAGCTACGCATATACAGTGCCTTGCGAAAGTATTCGGCCCCCTTGAACTTTTCAACCTTTTGTCACATTTCAGGCTTCAAACATAAGGATATAAAATTTAAATTTTTTGGTGAAGAATTCACTATGTAACACAAATTTTGTTCCTAGCTTTTAAATGTTATATTCCAATTGCTTATGTCTAAAACAAATTAAAAATTGCTTACATTCATCATAAACTTCGCTTTTGTGACCACGGCAACGAAAATTATGCATTTTTACTATAGAAACAGACGATTTTGCATCTTCTCATTTATACAGTCAGACTAAGAACACTATATGCATTGCAAATTTACACAGATTACCAAAAACTGTTCAGAAGTGTGCGGTTTTCCGAGATTTACGACTATACTGCAAATCAGTTTCACGAATCAATCCCCAAATATAGTCGCCCATCATGTTTTCGTTATATTGTCCTTGGTAACGGCGTTCAAAGTTGATAATGTCCTGGTGAAAGCGCTCGCCTTGCTCCTCTGAATAAGCTCCCATGTTCTCTTTGAACTTATCAAGATGTGCATCAAGGATATGGATTTTGAGTGACATCCTGCAGCCCATTGCAGCATAGTTCTTTATCAGAGTCTGAACCAGTTGTACATAGTTTTCATCTTTATGATTGCCTAGGAAGCCGCGAACCACTGCAACAAAACTGTTCCAAGCTGCTCTCTCCTTCCTATTCAGCTTCTTGGGAAATTCACTGCACTCTATGATCTTCTTGATTTGTGGTCCGACGAAGACACCAGCTTTGATCTTTGCTTCAGACAGCTTAGGTAAAAGATCTTGGAGGTAATTGAAAGCTCTCGACTCCTTATCTAGAGCCCTGACAAATTGTTTTATGAGCCCCAACTTGATGTGTAGTGGTGGCATCAGCACCTTGCGTGGGTCCACCAGTGGCTCCCACTTTACATTGTTCTTCCCCACAGTGAACTCTGTCTGCTGAGGCCAGTCCCGCCTGTGGTAGTGCGCTTCAGTGTTCCGGCTGTCCCAAAGGCAAATAAAGCAAGGATACTTAGTAAAACCACCTTGGAGGCCCATCAGGAATGACACCATTTTGAAATCTCCGATAACTTTCCAGCCGTACTCATCATACTTCAAGGCACCTAGCAACATCTTGACACTGGTGTATTCCTCTTTCAGGTGCACCGAGTGAGCTACAGGAAGAGACGGATACTTGTTCCCATTGTGAAGCAGCACGGCTTTGAGGCTCTTGCATGAGCTGTCTATGAAGAGGCGCCACTCATTCGGGTTACAGGTGATACCTATAGCCTCGAATAGACGGGCCACATTGTTGCAGAAGCACAGTCCATCTTGATGACTGAAGAAGATGGAAAAAACTTGGTGACGCTTCCTCTGATCTGTGGACGCTTTCATCTAATAAGTTCCATTGCTTGAGCCTTGATGTCAGAAGCTCAGCATTGGACTTGGTGAGACCAAGGTCTCTGATCAGATCGTTGAGGTCTTTTTGGTTAGGGTAGTATGGCTTCCGCTCCTCATCTGCATATGAAGAGAAATCGTGATCTTCAACGTCTTCCTTGATGTCTGACCTGCTGCTTTCTTTTGAAGGTGGTGTAGCTCTGTCTGGAGGTGTTGGTACAGGAAGTTCAGGGCAGTGTGGTACTGGGGCAATAGATGACAGAATGTCAGGATACGTTACAGGCGGTGCATTTTTGCCAGTGCGACGTTTGGAAGGGTCCACCATGCAGAAGTAGCAATTTGTTGAGTGATCAGTCGGTTCATGTAAAATTCTTGGGATAGCAAAATGCAAGGCTCTCTTCTCTCCCCTGTACCAACCTATAAGCAAACAAAATAATATTTGGATGGAGAATTTGATTTAGGCCTATTTCACACTAATGACTAGTGATATTTACAATATTAACACAATTAATCTGCTATTTAAGAGAGTAGCATTTATCCACTTACCTTCAAGAGTTTTCTTGCAGTGCTCACATGTGAAATGAGGAGCCCATGGTTTGTCTTGGTCACCAACAGGCATGCCGAAGTATGCTTTGTAGGTCTCACACATCTTAGCAGATGCTTCCACAGAGTACTTTTTCGCTCTTGTCTTTATAAACTGGCCACATACATAGCAAAATGCGTCTGCTGGATGTATGCAACCTCTTGAAGCCATCTAAATTGACTGTGAACTGTAAGGAAAAAGGATGTCTCTCCAAACTTGATAAAAATGGTCTTTATTCCATGCAGTATCAAAGTTCAAGAGTGTACTGAGGATTCAGCAGAGCAAGATTGATCACCTGGTACCAGAGTAACACACAATATATACATTTACATTCCTAAGCTCCTCCTGTAATGGGTGTGGGGTGAAGTGTGAATACTGTTGTTATCAGAATTTGAATAGATATTGAATTCACACCTGTCTGTCTAGGTCAATTCCCCTTTGTCTGTGATGGCCATTGCCCACTTACTATGCAATCCCAATCAATTAGATCCTGTCTCTCCGTCTGTAGTTATACAGCTGCCTACAATTCTGTACAGTCCCAGAAAGTTCTAGATAATTCTGGGAAGTTCTAGAAACTTCTTGATAGTTCTCACAATTCCAGAAGCTTCTTAAGTATCTTGAAATATTGCGAATATCCTTAAAAATAGATCAATTTCAAAATATCATTGTGCTGACCACAAAAGCAAAGTTTACAGGGAATAATAACTTTTTTTCTATTCATTTAAGGTACAAACAATCAGGAAAACACCTTAACAACTGGGAACAAATATTTTTTTGAAAATTGTTACATGGTGGAATCAACAACAAGTGGGACACAATCGTGAAGTGGAACGAAATTTATTGGATATTTTAAACTTTTGTAAAAAATAAAAAACTGAAAAGTGGGGCGTGCCAAATTATTTGGCCCCCTTAAGTTAATACTTTGTAGCGCCACCTTTTGCTGCGATTACAGCTGCAAGTCGCTTGGGGTATGTCTCTATCAGTTTTGCACATCAAGAGACTGAAATTCTTGCCCATTCTTCCTTGGAAAACAGCTCGAGCTCAGTGAGGTTGGATGGAGATTGTTTGTGAACAGCAGTTTTCAGCTCTTTCCACAGATTCTCGATTGGATTCAGGTCTGGACTTTGACTTGGCCGTTCTAACACCAATAGGTTAGAGCAGTGGAAGGAACTGGCCCAGTTTGCCAAGGAAGTTTTATCTTGTCCGGCCTTAAAGGGGTATTCCCATGAACATAACCGTTTTTAAAGTTGTAGAAAATTAAACATTTTTGCAAATATAAGTAATTTAATATTTTGCAGAATCTTAAAGATTTTCTCTAAATTTCTTGTAGTCACAAGTTGTTGCCTTGATCGGTTCTCAGTGGACACATCCATAAATGCAGGAACTTTCTAAGGTCAGAAAATCAGCTATGATGTCCTTATTGTGGCCGGGATATCTTCTGATACATGTAGTGCCCCTGTCTGATAACACAGCTACAATAAGAAAATTGCTGGGTTCCTGACAAATTCCAGACCACAGAAAGTTTCTGCATTTGTGGTCGTATCCATTGGCAACCGATCAAGACTGTCACCACTAAGATATTTAGAGAAAATCTTTAAAACTCTGCAGAATTTTTAACTACTTATATTTGCAAAAATGTTTAACTTTTAATTATCTACAAATATAGATATGATTATGTTCATGGGAATACCCCTTTAAGCGTAATGGCTGTGTTGTAACACCTAGAAGGGTGAAACTGTCCAAGTCTAGTGTAGAAAAAATAACTTTTGTAAAAATTAATCAGTCATGGATCCGTTTTTTTCACACCCCTTCTCACCACCTGATTTTCTCACACCTCCAGCCAATGCCTTTGAATAGTGTTGCCACCATCTCCCTGTATCATGTTCCATTTACTATACTGCTGATGCTGACTGCTACTCTTAAACAGTTACAGTGCCTTGCGAAAGTATTCGGCCCCCTTGAACTTTTCAACCTTTTGCCACATTTCAGGCTTCAAACATAAGGATATAAAATTTTTATTTTTTGGTGAAGAATCAACAACAAGTGGGACACAATCGTGAAGTGGAACGAAATTTATTGGATATTTTAAACTTTTGTAAAAAATAAAAAACTGAAAAGTGGGACGTGCCAAATTATTCATCCCCCTTAAGTTAAAACTTTGTAGCGCCACCTTTTGCTGCGATTACAGCTGCAAGTCGCTTGGGGTATGTCTCTATCAGTTTTGCACATCGAGAGACTGAAATTCTTGCCCATTCTTCCTTGGAAAACAGCTCGAGCTCAGTGAGGTTGGATGGAGAGCCTTTGTGAACAGCAGTTTTCAGCTCTTTCCACTGATTCTCGATTGGATTCAGGTCTGGACTTTGACTTGCCCATTCTAACACCTGGATATGTTTATTTGTGAACCATTCCATTGTAGATTTTGCTTTATGTTTGGGATCTTTGTCTTGTTGGAAGATAAATCTCTGTCCCAGTCTCAGGTCTTTTGCAGACTCCAACAGGTTTTCTTCCAGAATGGTCCTGTATTTGGCTCCATCCATCTTCCCATCAATTTTAACCATCTTCCCTGTCCCTGCTGAAGAAAAGCAAGCCCAAACCATGATGCTGCCACCACCATGTTTGACAGTGGTTATGGTGTGTTCAGGGTGATGAGCTGTGTTGCTTTTACGCCAAACATATCGTTTTGCATTGTGGCCAAAAAGTTGGATTTTGGTTTCATCTGACCAGAGCACCTTCTTCCACATGTTTGGTGTGTCTCCCAGGTGGCTTGTGGCAAACTTTAAAGGAGACTTTTTATGGATATCTTTGAGAAATGGCTTTCTTCTTGCCACTCTTCCATAAAGGTCAGATTTGTGCAGTATACGACTGATTGTTGTCCTATGGACAGACTCTCCCACCTCAGCTGTAGATCTCTGCAGTTCATCCAGAGTGATCATGGGCCTCTTGGCTGCATCTCTGAGAGATCCTCACTGAACTTCTGGAGTGAGTTTGCTGCACTGAAAGTAAAGGGGCCGAATAATATTGCACGCCCCACTTTTCAGTTTTTTATTTTTTACAAAAGTTTAAAATAACCAATAAATTTCATTCCACTTCACAATTGTGTCCCACTTGTTGTTGATTCTTCACCAAAAAATTAAAATTTTATATCTTTATGTTTGAAGCCTGAAATGTGGCAAAAGGTTGAAAAGTTCAAGGGGGCCGAATACTTTCGCAAGGCACTGTATATACATGTATTCACACCTTATTAATTACATGGTGTTACATTTTCTCACTTTATTGTCATGTTTCTTTCTTCTCCATCGTCAGTACATATACCACTAGTTGAGTATATATGCAGAATTATTGATCTATATTTTTTCACAAAAAAAAAAAAAATGTTATACATTTACCATTGGTATTACTCACAATTAAATATCACACCATTATCCCTTAATCTACTTGGCAATTGCACGCTTCATATGTATACAGTATGTTATACAGAGTAGATGGTTTTTGCATGTACGTATCAATATACTTAATATGACTTTATTTGGCATTTGCTATATCAGCGACATGATATATACCATATTAGTATCGTAGATTCTTATCTATCCCTCTCCAGTGCGCATGTCCGCCGGGCACTGCTTTGAGGTGCGCATGCACGGATCAGCTGTGTGACGTTTATAGTCACGCGGTTGTCTTGATGTTTACACATCGACACCCGCATCATTGAGCGTCTGTGGTGCGGTTACGATCATGTGACCCACGATGTCGTCAGGCAGGACTTGCGCCGTAAAGAGAGGGGGATGGCATATTATCATAGCACCATCCCTACTTACACACCTGATGGGGCTTACTATCGATTTACCTATCTATATATACTCATTTCCTCTGACCACTGTCACCACCCCGGACGAAGGCTGAATGCCTAAATGCGCGTTGGGTGGTGTCAGCAGGGCACAGACCATCTATCTACTTTCTCATATCACCATGGGTATGTACTATTATGTATTAACTTGCCTACTTCATTGAGCCACTCTTCACATAGATACTGTATGTATCCTCTTTACTCTATCTTTTGGTATGTTATCATTGGATACTATTTAACTCTGTATCTAAGACTTACTGTATATAGTAATATATGAGATTGCCCTAATAGTTAGCTATACTACTGGCTATTATAACACTTTGTTACTTATTAATTTGTGATAGTGGTATACCAACGTTATATCACTTGTTCACAAGAATTCCCACTAGTGCCCCAACGAAAACAACCACCAATAGTAGTACCACACTCACTGCCACTACAACCTCCGACCAATACTCATGTCTTCTTTTTTCAGCTGTGCCTCTTCTACTTGCAAAAAATGCTGACTATTCTTATCCAACTGATCAAAAAGAGGCAGAAGACTGAACATCTTTTTCAGCAGATGCCACATAACTACCAAGGATCTGTGTCAGTGAAGAAAATGAAGCATACATGGTTGACAGTACAGAAAGGCCCTATGGTATATTATGTGTTAAACCATTAGGGGAGGAGGAACACACAATAGCCAGACTCAAGATCGCATCACTCTCAGATATTTCCTCCTGTGACTGAGATGAGCAAGCCAAGTAATCAAAAACTTCATCTTCATTCTCAGAAAGTACAACATACATACAACATACATTATTACAACATAGTATATATGTCTTTTTGTTAAACAGAAATCAATTTTAAGAAACAAAGCACTACACTAAAAGGGTGACCTGATCAATGAGTATTAGACTAGAACTGTGTCAGTCAGCTTGTTTTTTGTTTTTTTTGCTGTTACAATTGGGGTATTTTGTATGCATATTGGGTGACTAAATGAAATTATTAACATTTGGGTAACAAAAAAACCCTTAAGAGTAGATTTTTCAGAATAACACAGGCCAAATTAGTGTTTTGCTGGAGTAATAGCAGTATGTATGTATTTAATGTAAAAACAATGTAAGAAACTCTGTGTACTGTCACAGATCAAACTGCTCTATTGCAAAACAGACTTAGACAAAATAAGATAATTGGCAATGAAAGGGTTAACTGTCCAGTGTCTCTACTGCAGCAGTAAGGCTCACACAGCACAGACATTCTACCTTGCTCCTATGATTCCTGTCATCTGTCTGTAATTGATTAACTCTGACTATATATCTCTTATATACTGTCTGTGACATCAGCACTATAAGGTGTCCACCTGCCACTGATTATTGGCTGAGAGGCTATCAGGTGATGTCAGGACGTCACACACACGCATGTCTCTTCTGTATTTCCACTTCACAATGTAGGTCAGTAAGAGCAGCCATTTTAGTTCGTCAAAGGCAAATCTCAAAATATAAAAAAAAAAAAACGAACAATTTGGAATATTTGAGTTGAACCTGACTCAGAACAAATCCGTTCGCCCATCTCTAGCCCTGATCCAGTCATCTAGCCACAATTTTATTATTATTATTTATTTATATAGCACCATTAATTCCATGGTGGTGTACATTTGAGGGTTTACATACGGGTTTACATACGGTACACAAAATATACAAAACAAATAAAAAACTAACACTGACCAACTGGCACAGTGGGATAGAGGGCCCAGTCCGCAAGGGCTTACAATCTATGAGGGAAGAGGGCTAGAGGCAGGCAAGGCGAGGCGAGGGGAGAGGCTGTTCAGATGGTGGTGTGGTGACAGTCGTGCTATTGGACATTGTAGGCTTTCCTGAATAGGTGAGTCTTCAGGGCCTTCTTGAAGCTTGTGACTGTGGGGGACAGTCCTATGTGTCTTGATAGTGAGTTACAGAGTATGGGAGATGCACAGGAGAAATCTTGGAGACGGTTGTGTGAAGAGCGGATAAGAGCAGAGTGGAGTAGGAGGTCTTTGGAGGATCGGAGGTTGCGTGTGGGCAGGTAGCGGGAGATTAGGTCAGAGATATATGGTTGTGGATGGCTTTGAATGTCAGCGTTAGTATTTTGAACTCTATTCACTGGGCAACAGGTAGCCAGTGAAGGGATTGGCAGAGCGGAGCAGCTGATGAAGAACGGGGGGGAGGGAGAGATGTGTATTAAGCGAGAAGCACAGTTTAAGGGAGGCCATGGAGAAGGGTGTTACAGTAATCTAAGCAGGAGATTATGAGGGCATGGCATAGCATCTTTGTAGTTTCAGGGGTGAGGAAGGATTCGATGGATGTTCTTGAGTTGGAGGCGGCAGGAGGTGTTGAGGGTTTGAATGTGTGACTTGAAGGATAGGTCAAAATCCAAGGTTATCCCAAGGCAACGGATCCGTGGGACTACGGTAAGTGTGGTTCCATTAACTTTGATAGATGGGTTAGGTAGAGGGGTCGTGTGAGGTGGGGAGAAGATGATGAACTCCGTTTTCTCCATGTTGAGTTTGAGAAACCGGGAGGAGAGAAAGGAGGCTACAGCTGCTAGACACTCTGGAACTCTGGACAACAGAGAGTTAATGTCTGGTCCAGAGAGATATATTTGAGTGTCGCCAGCAATTGTATTGAAAACCATGAGCTTCTATGAGTTGGCCAAGGCCGAGGGTGTAGATGGAGAACAGGAGGGGTCCTAGGACGGAGACTTGACTTTTGTTAAAGATTCTTGCACTTGCACATCTATCCTGTTTACCACATACCATCCTACTGCCTAATCCACTGCATCCCCCACTTTGATAATTATCATCATGAAATAGTCAATGTAGTTCAATTCACTTATTGTGTTTTAATGTTTTGGTTGATAAGTGTAATTGTACTGTAAATGAACAATTTCCTTATAGGGAATCTGTCAGGTCAATCTGGGACACTAAACCACCCACAGGTCTTTATAGACCTGGGGTTTAGTGTCCCAGATCTCCCTGTTGTAATGCAATCCGCAGGCGCATTAAAAATAAAAGAGCTTTACACTCACCTAGATAAGGGTCCGATCGTCGCTGTTTGGTGAGAACGGTCCGGCTTATTCATGAGGCACACCTCCCGACGCCTGCGCTGTTCTTAATAATAAATAATAATAAATTTTATTTCTATAGCTCCAACATATTCCGCAGCACTGTACAATTTGTAGGGTTCAAGTACTGACAAAAAAGATACATTACAAAGAAATATTCAATTCACACACTGGGACTGAGGGCCCTGCTCGCAAGAGCTTACAATCTATGAGGTAGAGGGGGTGACACAAGAGGTAGCAAGGTGTTCTTCAGTGAAGCCAAAGATGGAAACCCCGGCCTCACTGCGTAATTGCGGGGCATGCACACTGAAGCCGAGGAGTACTCTGGCTTCATTGAAGAACTGCGCAGGTGCGGGGAGTACAGAGGCAGAGTGAGTTTTTCTGGGCTTTTTTATTTTTAATGTGGCCATGGATTGCGTTATATCAGGGTGATTTGGGACACTACACCCCAGGTCCATATGGACGTGTGGGTGGTTTAGTGTCCCAAATTGCCCTGACAGATTCCCTTTAAAGGGGTATTCCCAATTCAAGGATCCTATCTATATTACTAACTTATGTAAATTGAAGACTCTTCCTAAATTCCTATATTGCTTTAGAAATGCTGCTTTGTTTTCCTGCTACAGTATGTGAAATTATATCTCCCATTGTTTACACAGTGTTTCCATAACCACAGACCTGTGTGATAGGACAAGTGACGTCACTCACTGCTCTCACTGTTATGTACAACTCTGCAGGCAGGACAATCAGTTCAGTTAATTTCAGTTTGCTGATAAAGCCCTGTCTGTTATCTCTCTATGTAAACACACAGATAACAGTTCTTTAGAAGCATGTGCATATTCATAGTGTAATGTTCAACAAGCTGGGAGGGGGGGAGATACAGGAAGTGAGAAAAAGAGACATCAGGCAAAGCTGGTGAAACAGGGAGATGAGAAAACCCCTTTAGGTTGAGGCCCCATGTTGTGAAAACGCAGCTTTTTTGTTGCAGATTTTGCTGCGGTTTTTTGAGCAAAAGCCAAGAATGGCTACAAAAGGAATGGGAAATATATAGGAAGCTCTTATACTTCTACCGTCTGCTCAATCCACTCCTGGCTTTGGCTCAAAAAACCACAGCAAAATCTGCAGCAAAAAAGCTGCGTTTCCACAATGTGGGTCCTCAGTCTTAAACACAAAAGTCAAAGAACTGCTTTCCTCTCTTGTTGGGGCTCTAGATTTGCTATGGGGTATGATTTTTACACACTCCAATGTGCATAACCACATTGAAAACATTCCTATGTGCAGTTTAGCATGTTAGATTACATCATGATGTGCATACGATGAAAATACTTTCATTTTTCAGCGTGCTTCTATTTCTTTAGCTATCTTTGTCGACAACCACTTAAAGGGGTATTCCCATGAACATAATCATATCTATATTTGTAGATAATTAAAAGTTAAACATTTTTGAAAATATAAGTAGTTAAAAATTCTGCAGTGTTTTAAAGATTTTCTCTATCCATCTTAATGGTGACGGTCTGTTTTCTTGATCGGTTGCCAATGGATACGACCACAAATGCAGAAACTTTCTATGGTCTGGAACTTGAAAGGTACCCAGCAATGATTTTCTTGTTGTAGCTGGGTTATCAGGCAGGGACACTACATGTATCAGAAGATATCACGGCCACAATAAGGACATCATGACTGATTTTCTGACCTTAGAAAGTTCCTGCATTCATGGTCGTATCCACTGGCAACCGATCAAGACAACAAATTGTGACTACAAGATATTTAGAGAAAATCTTTAAAACTCTGAAAAATGTTTAATTATATTTGCAAAAATGTTTAATTTTTAACTATCTACAAATTTAAAAATGATCATAGTCATGGGAATACCCCTGTAATTGTCATCATAGGTAGACCTCAACTATGAGAGACAAAATTAGAAAACATATCTAGAAAATCACATTGTCTGATTTTTTAAGAATTTATTTGTAAGTTATGGTAGAAAATAAGTATTTGGTCACCTACAAACAAGCAAGATTTCTGGCTCTCATAGACCTGTAACTTCTTTAAGAGGCTCCTTTGTCCTCCACTCATTACCTGTAATAATGGCACCTGTTTGAAATTGTTATCAGTATAAAAGACACCTGTCCACAACCTCAAACAGTCACACTCCAAACTCCACTATGGTGAAGACCAAACAGCTGTGGAAGGACACCAGAAACAAAATTGTAGACCTGCACCAGGCTGGGAAGACTGAATCTGCAATAGGCAAGCAACTTGTTGTGAAGAAATCAACTGTGGGAGCAATAATTAGAAAATGGAAGACATACAAGACCACTGATAATCTCCCTCGATCAGGGACTCCACGCAAAATCTCACCGCATGGGGTCAAAATGATCACAAGAATGGTGAGCAAAAATCCCAGAACCACATGGGGGGACCTAGTGAATGACCTGCAGAAAGCTGGGACTAATGTAACAAAGGCTACTGTCAGTAACACACTACGCTGCCAGGTACTCAGATCCTGCAGTGCCAGACGTGTCCCCCTGCTTAAGCCAGTACATATCCGGGCACGTCTGAAGTTTGCTAGAGAGCATTTGGATGTTCCAGAAGAGTATTGGGAGAATGTCATATGGTCAGTTGAAACCAAAGTAGAACTGTTTGGTAGAAACACAACTTGTCGTGTTTGGAGGAGAGTGAATGCTGAGTTGCATCCAAAGAACACCATACCTACTGTGAAGCATGGGGGTGGCAACATCATTCTTTGGGGCTGTTTTTCTGCAAAGGGACCAGGACGACTGATCCATGTACATGAAAGAATGAATGGGGCCATGTAGGGTGAGATTTTGAGTGCAATCCTCCTTCCATCAGCAAGGGCATTGAAGATGAAACGTGGCTGGGTCTTTCCGCATGACAATGATCCCAAGCACACCACCAGGGTAATGAAGGAGTGGCTTCGTAAGAAGCATTTCAAGGTCCTGGAGTGGCCTAGCCAGTCTCCAGATCTCAACCCCATAGAAAACCTTTGGAGGGAATTGAAAGTCTGCGTTGCCCAGCGACAGCCCCAAAACATCACTGCTCTAGAGGAGATCTGCATGGAGGAATGGGCCAACATACCAGCAACAGTGTGTGCCAACCTTGTGAAGACTTACAGAAAACGTTTGACCTCTGTCATTGCCAACAAAGGATATATGACGAAGTATTGAGATGAACTTTTGTTATTGACCAAATACTTATTTTCCACCATAATTTGCAAATAAATTCTTTAAAAATCAGACAGTGTGATTTTCTAGAAATGTTTTATCATTTTGTCTCTCATAGTTGAGGTCTACCTATAATGACAATTACAGGCCTCTCTCATCTTTTTAAGTGGGAGAACCTGTACAATTGGTGGCTGACTAAATACTTTTTTTCTCCACTGTATATATATGTATAAAAAGAACTGATATGCACTGACATGGCCAAAGTACATTGGTTGTAATAGAAAGATTTAGCTGTCACATCAACCTAAACCTTCGTCTCTACTTCTGTCACCCACATCAACAGATCACTCCAAAGACTTCTTTAGGCCGGGTCTCCACAAAGTGTAAGCAGAAAAAAAACGCGGGATTTTTCAGTCTCTGCATAGTGGATGGAATCCCATAGTGCAATCCCATTCAGCGATTTCCAAAATTGTTGTGGTTTTGGAAATCGCAGCATGTCAATTATACCTAATTCATGGCAGGCTGGTTGCAGCACGGTCGTCTGCAACCGGCCTCAGACTTGTGAAAAAGTCATTTTAACAAAGAAGGGGGAAGTGGAAGAAGAAAACTGATAACTGACGAAAGAGGCATTTTTCTCTGATACCTTATATTACAGCGTTTCCTATATTCGCCTTTAGGCTGAGTCCCCACATTGCAGAAACGCAGCATTTTTTGTTGCAAATTTTGCTGTGGTTTTTTGAGCCAAAGTCAGGAGTGAATTTAACAGAAGGGAAACATCTAAGTGCTTCCTTTATATTTCCCATTCCTTTTCAAGCCACTCTTGACTTTGGCTAAAAAGAAACAAAAAAAAACGGAGCAATATCTGGAACAAAAAATGCTCTGTTTCCGCAACATGGGGCCTTAGCCTTACTGTTCCTTCATGCAAAGTTTATTGAAAAGACAACTAGCATTTAACTGTTCTGTTACAATATCCCTTTGTTATCTGGCAGAAATGTTGCCCCTACAACTAATCACAGTACCACTTTAAGTTATTCTAAAGCTGATCTTGGTTTAGTTCCTATCTGGCACTAAGCACACATGAATGTTGGGTTTTTAGTGGAGTGAGACTTCATTCTTTGTTTAAATACTCTATATTGTGCATTAAACAGTCTTATAAAATACCATATACATATTTAAACAAAGGTTCAGATTATTAGAAAATATGATATAAATCACAAACAGACTACAAAAATATGAATCTATAATTGAAAAAAAAGCACAAGGGGAGTATAATAGAAGTATAATAGAAGGTTGAATTTCTATTATCAGTAATTAATGAACACAAGAGAGACAGCAGGAAAAAACTAACCACATAAGGTTATTGTAATATAATTGAAAAGCCCTTAATAAGAATGAACGGGAGATATTTCTAGAGTGTGCAAGTTGGTTCAGCAATTTCATTTCATTCATTAAAACAGAAATCTCCAGCAGTGAATAATTTAATTAACTGCCGATCACAGTGGTGCCTAAACTCAAGGGCTGTCATAGTACTGGTGATAAAACCGTAGACATTTTACTTGACAATAACATGAAAAAAGAGAAAATGATATGCAGTAGGTCAGAGAGTTGCATACAGCATGGATTGTTCACAGGAGTGGAGAACTCATGATCATAAATGACACCCCAATACTTAAAATACAGACATTTTACTTGTGTGGAAGTGTTTTGTACTGTTTTCACATACAGTTGTGAGCATCCTAAAGTAGCTGACAGTCAATGCTGTTTCCTTCCATTCATACATAGAAGGCACACTAGCCATATAATATGTTAAAGGGTATCTGTATCTCCAGTGATTCTGGTGTCCTTGTCTCCTGCCAATTTAAATTTGATGGCCGTGCTGGTGCTAAATCACATATAACAGAGCAGAGGAAAAGATCAAGCAAGATGGCAGCTCCATAATCATGTGCAGAAAATAAAATTAAAAACTGCAATCAGCAGATTAAAACCTATCAGAAAAAAGTGATTAAAAAATTGGTGATACATTCCTTTTAAGGCTATCTTCATATCTGCGTTGGGCTCCGTATGAGACAACTGTTGTAGTAGTCCGCCTATCTGTTGTTCTAGTCCTCCAATGGATCAGAACAACAGATAGGCTCACACTATAATCGGCCTAAGTTAGGCTCTATTCAGATCACGTTTTTTTACATCTGTTTAACAGATGCAAAAATCAGATGCAAAAAACAGAAGCAAGCGGATGCATATCAATGTTTAAAAAAAACGGATCCATTGCTGTCTGTTTTTTGGACAGACACAAAAATATGGTATACTATATTTTTGTGTCCTTCAAAAAAGATGGACAGCAATGGATCCATTTTTTTTTAACATTGATGTCTATGTATATGGCTGGACATCCGTTTGTGTCCCTTTTTGCATTCATTTTTTTACATTCGTTAAATGGATTTAAAAAGCAAGATCTGAATAGAGCCTAAGGCTGGGGACAATGTGGCATAAACGCTGTGTTAAAAAAAGAGGCGTTTTACAGTCACTGCAAGGTGGATGGGATTCTAGCAAATCCCATCCACACCTTGCGGTAAAATACACTGCGATTTTCAGAACCTTTAGGTTTCTTGAAAGTGTGAAGTATATAGAATTTCTGACTGACCACTTTCTTCTATGGTACAAAAAGAAGAGCCGTGCCTTCTGTAGCAAAATCATCTTCATGCATTACAATGCACCATCTCACGCAGCAAAGAATACCTCTGAGTCATTGGCTGCTATGGGCATAAAATGAGAGAAACTCATGGTGTGGCCACCATTCTACCCTGACCTCAACCCAATTGAGAACCTTTGGAGTATCCTCAAGCAAAAGATCTATGAGGGTGGAAGACAGTTCACATCAAAACAGCAGCTCTGGGAGGCTATTCTGACACCCTGCAAAGAAATTCAAGCAGAAACTCACAAGTTCAATGGATGCAAGAATTGTGAAAGTGATATCAAAGAGGGGTCCTATGCTAACATGTAACTTGACCTGTTGTTTTTGAATGTCATTAAAATGGCTTTTGATTTCAGTAAATGTGAGCTCTTAATGCTGCAAATTCAACAAATGACCAAATCATTTCTGTTCTTTACCATCTGTAAAATGTTTAGAAACTCTCTTGTGCATAATAATTCGGAACAGTGGATTTTTGATTTTTAATTTTTTTTTAAATTGAGGTTTGTTCAATAACATTTGATTTATACTTGAATGGTTGAAGGTCTGAACATTATATTGACTGTCATTTGCATCAACCATTAAGGAAAATCAGAGAAAGATATAATTTGCATAATAATTTGGAACGCGGTGTATGTATACAGTGATCCCTTGCGTGTGTTGGCAGTATAAACACAATTCCAACGCCTATAAAATGTTAGGTGAAAATTGACAGGACAGAGTTCTGAATCTATTTACAGTGAATAAAATCATACTCCTTATATCTATCTTTACAACATATCTTTACATGTGAGAAAAATTATAAGTATTGTCCAACAGTTTAAGAAATGATAGTAGCCGCAGTACATGTTAAATAAATAAACACCTGTGAAGTTACCCCCTCCTCCAGCATTAATAGCGCCTGTGATCCCCATTCGGAAGAAATGAAGTGTCATGCACCCACATGTCTCCTGTTGCCAATCACAGGCCTGAGAATTCACATGCCTTACATGCTTGCATCATAGCTGAGATGAGTGGCTGCAGTCATATGGATGTACAGGAGGGACCACCATAGCATTAGTGCTGACGTTGCAGGGATTTAACAGATGAGCGGTGCTTCCTGCAGATAGTTTCATTTCTTAAACAGTTGGATAGTATGTTTATACAGTTGGTTGGGACCCCTGGGCAACAGTTTAGGCATATGTCTATGAGCAGGGCATATCACCCTTCTGAGGATGTATGACAGCTTAAAGGAGTCGACCCATTAAAGATACTTATCCCCTATCCACAGAATATAGGATAAATGATATATCTCTGGAGGTCTGACCACTGGGTCCCTTAGCGATCAGTAGAAAGGGGGACTGAAAGTCACGCATGCCTTCTTCTTGTGAAGGGAACGCCCTAGCGCATGACTTGGGGAGATTTTAGTCCTGGTAGCCCATAGCAGTGGATGGAGCATCGGTAATGCAAGCACGCTGGATCTCCATTTATAAGGAAGAGGCATAGGGGACTTTTAGTCCCTCCTTTTTCCTGATCGCTAGGGGGACCCGGTGGTCTGACCTCTAGCGATCTGACACTTATTCCCTATCCTGAATCACTAAAGAATCAGAATCTGTACTAGTGCTATAAGCATTCATAGAGGAATTTTTTAGTTTTACTGCTCTAGACAGAAAAGCTTGGGAGGCCACAGAATGCTGTCCTATTCTCCATCAACACTGAGTAATTGTGCCTACAGATTCTCAATGTGTTAATATAGTACTGCATGAACCTTATTATAAATAAGACATGTATATCTATAGTAAAGCATCTAGTTTACTATGTAGGGAAGGGATACATATTCAATTGTACAAAAAGACTATTGCAATAAAGGCTATTCATCTCTTACCTTTATTTTGCTGGTCCTCGCCGCCATTTTCAAATTATTCCTCTTTTTGTCTTTATGCTAATTATGCTCAGAGAGCCAGGAGGCGTTCCCCATGTGCTCAGAGTACAGCATCATCATTGCTCCCAGCATAGTCTCTGTCTTCTCTTCCTGACACCTCCGTTGTGTTTCTCCTCCTCTTCACTGCATCAGCAGCCGACGAGTGCCGCTTTGGGAATCGAAATCCCACACATGAGCAGTCAGCTCTGCCACTTCAGGTTCAGGCAGAGTCGACTGTGCATGCTCCGTCGGCCATTTTGCGGTGGTCTCGTACACAAGCGTACTGCGCCTGCGCAGTACGCTCATGCAGTTCTATGGAGTACTGAGCATACTCAGTATTTCAGTACCCCATAGAACTACACAAGAGACCACCGCAAAATGGCCGACGGAGTATGTGCAGTCGACTCTGCCTGAACCTGAAGTGGCAGAGCTGACTGCTCATGCGTGGGATTTCGATTCCCGAGGTGGCACTCGTCAGCTGCTGATGCAGTGAAGAGGAGGAGAAACACAACGGAGGTGTCAGGAACAGAAGACAGAGATGGTACTGGGAGCAATGATGATGCTGTGCTCTGAGCACAGGGGGAACGCCTCCTGTGCTCTCTGAGCATAATTAGCATAAAGACAGAGGAATAATTTGAAAATAAAGCTAAGAGATGAATAGCCTTTATAAAGGCTATCCCTACGTGCTTTTAGTTTAAAAACAATTTTTTTTTTATGATAGAATCCCTTTAAAAACTAATCTACCAATGTTTTGAAAAACACACAAAAAATCCTACAAATATAAAAGGGAAGATATGGGCTAAACATGGACTAGAAGAAGTGACATGGAAAGAAGAAAAAATAATGAGGTACAAGACAAGCTTGTATGGGGGAAGCAGGGAAAAAATTATTAACTAGATGGGATATGAATGTGCGTGATAATGATATGAGGTTTTTACACATTGCTAAATCACATTCAGATACTATTTTTAGTGTAGGATGGTAAGTATAATGGAGTAAGAAGCAGTAAGTGTTCATTGTACTATTCTGTTCTTGCAACAAATGGTTTAATATTGCTTCAAATCTTGGCTCTGCTAATTTGGAAGGCTTGCCAAATGTTATCATGAATTGATAACAAGTAATTATTTACGGTTCCATAACTTCTATGGAATTATAGATCTCACCTTATCTGCAGCTGCAAGTGTTTTAATCATCACTTTTTACAGTGCTATTTTCATGACATTAATAGGAGTCCAATGACAAAAATACTTCTTGTCTGCAATTACGCATCAGATTCTCCAATTGGTTCTGCTGGCTCTGACAACTGCTACTGCATTCATAATATATTGGTGCCCTTTTTGTAGGAACAGTTTACATTGTGTGGAAAGCTTAGGTTAATGTTTTATGTTACTGACACATTTAGTAACATAATAATAATGCAGTAAGAAATAAATGTGAAAAAATAACTACCCCCTAAACGTAAAGGGGCATTCCAACCTTCACAATTTATCATGTATCTTGGAGTAAATAATAAACTTTCTGTGCAAAGCGCTGTGGGAAGAACCGCGATGTGTTGCTGCTGCGGTTTTTCCCGCAGCATTTTTTTGCTGCGGGGCGCCACGTGGGGCCTTAGCCTAAAGCCAAAACTCAAAAAACAGTCATAGCACAGCTTTCATTTTGTATTCTGCTCCTGAAAAATGAAAGCTGCCTTATTTTGCTTTTAGGCTAAGGCCCCACGTTGTCTAAATGCAGTGAAAAACGCTATGAAAAACACTGAGGAAAAAATGTAATGCATTTCCACAGCATTTTTTAGCTGCGATCCGCAATGTGGGGCCTTAGCCTTCGACAGTTTAATAAATCTTCTCCATTACATTGTGGTTAGCACAGTTCCCACTTCATGTGCAGTATGTTTAGTGCTATGATCAGGGCTGTGGAGTCGGTAGACCAAACCACCGACACCAATTTCCCTATTTTTCCACAGTCCAACTCCTGCTCTGACTCCTTCAGATATGGCTGACAGTCATGGTCAAACAGATGCAGGATAACTCCTCGAATTAATGAAACTATGCATCTAATTAAATATACAATATCAATAATTTCATAATATAATTTAAAACAATTAATCTGTTCATTTTGAAGCCCAAGTTGGATTCTGTAATTTTTTTTTCCGACTACAAATCCACCCAAAACTAGCCCTGGCTCTGACTCCACAGCCCTGGTTATGAGGCAGACTTAGTAAGAATGGTGTGTGGCATACCAGTCTTAATTATTGTCAGAGCAGTTGTGAGATGCGCCAAAATTACTAAGGGGCAAACAACTCTTAACAATTTTGGTGCATCTTGAGTGGTCCATGCATCAGAATCTAAAATCTGTGATAGCTAGGGACTGGAGTAGATTTTGGCTATTTATTTTGGCTGGTTATTTTCACCAGTTTTATAGTGTAAATAATGGTAAAAAAGTGTGTGAAAAAAATTGCAGCAAAGTAAGAATGCTTTCAAAAATAAAAAAAATAAAAAAACAAATCAATATTTAGTGTGACCATAGTTTGCCTTCAAAACAGCATCACTTCTAGGTAGACTCACACAGTCATGGATTTTGTAGGATTATAGTCAGATGTATGATTATCCAATTATAGTAACATGCAACATTGATCATTTTCATAAGTAAGTTTGCACTTGTATTGTAGGAAGGGACTGTCGCCTAGTTTTCCTCTGTCGCCTAGGGTAGTTGAGGCAAGTAGGTAGGTTCTAGGGCTGGGTCGAGCATTAGGACACACTGTCTCTGTCATTCCCTTCCTCTCATGTTTCAGCAGCAGCAACTGTGGAATTGCTTAACTGGCAATTCCCTGACAGAATAGCAAGCCCTTACCTTCTGCCATTTTTTCCTCCAGATTGGTGGGGATCCTATTCAGGACCTTGCAGCCCGGGTGGAGGGTTTGGCAAGCCTGGTAGCTGAGTTGGCAAACCAGGTTCACACTCCGATTCAGAACCAATCTGTGGCTGCTGCGTCATCCCCTGACGTTTTCTCCCTTCCTAGGGTTAAGATGTTACTTCCGGATCGTTTCTCGGGGTACCTCGAAAATTTGAGACATCCCAGGAGTCTTGTCGTCTGTATTTCCGTATTAATCCGTATGCATCCCAGGCCCAGATGGTGGGGGTAGTTATATCTCTCCTACAGGGGGATCCATAAGCTTGGACCCTTAAACGTCCACCTGGGGCAGAGGAGTGGTCAGACTTTGAAAAATTTTTTTAAGTCCCTGGGATCTATTTATGCTGAGCCAGACCACATTGGGCTTGTGGAATCGCAACTCCTCACTATCAGGCAGGGCAAACGCTCCACCAAGGAGTATTGCATGGAGTTCCGTAAGTGCAGTGTAATGGCAGGTTGGTGTGAATCTGCTTTAAAGGCTCTCTTTAAACAGGGCTTGTGTGATCCAGTAAAGGAGGTCTGGGTAGGTAACCCAGATCCATCTACTCTTGAGCAGGCCATTACTTTGGTCGTCTGTATTGATCGTAGACTCTGGGAAAATCTTAAAGAGAGAGTAGGGCCTGATACCTCTCAGTCTTCTGTCTCTTCCTCTCTCTCTCCTAAAAAATCTACTTTCCCCCCTATCACTCCTGGTGAGGAACCCATGCAACTGGGAGCTGTGGACGCCGAGACTAGAAGAGCGCATCGTCTCCAGAACAACCTCTGCCTGTACTGTAGTAACTCAGTTCATATCATCCAAGACTGTTCTATCAAACCCCACACACCAGCGTAGAAATTTCAGTGCCTGAGTGGTAGTCAGAAGAACCACTCAAGCAACCAGGTATTTTCTGAAAATCGCAATAAAATGTTATTATCTGTGTCTCTGTCCTCTGGGGACAGATCTGTTCCCTGGCCAGGCCCTAGTGGACTCTGAGGCTGCGGCAAACTTTGTTAAATTTTCGTATGTCTCAGCTTTAGGCATTGAACTTTTGCCACTAGATGCTCCTCTGTTGGTTACTGGGGCGGATTTTGCCCCACTGGCCAGGGGTAAGATCTGATTCAAGACCCCCTTAATCTCTTTGCAAGTGGGCTCTGCACATTCTGAAGTCATAAGCTTTTTTGTTATGGAGAATCTGTCTTCTGATATTAATTTGGGGCTCCCTTGGTTAGACCTTCATAACCCTATTTTTGATTGGACTAAAAGGGAATTGGTAAAATGGGGAGATCAATGCTCATCTCATTGTATTGCTTTGCACACCTTAGATTGTGTCAGTGAGGAGACGGTCTCGACTACTAAAGGTTGGGAACGCCCCTCTAATCTTAAAGCCTAAAAGTATCGGAAATGCAAGGCAAATAAAAAGTGCTTACCTGCCCCATCAGTGCCTATTGTTTTTCAGGGGGAACTGGAGTATGAGGTGGAGAAAATATTGGATTCTCATTTGGTACAGAATTCTATCCAATACCTCGTACACTGGAAGGGTTATCATCATGTGGAGCGGACGTGGGTCTCTGACAAAGACCTTCATGCTCCACATCTCATTAGCCTGTTCCATCATCAGAACCCCTCAAAAACTGGTTCAGCTGCTGAGGGTCCGGTGGCCCATCGTAAAAGGGGGGTACTATAACATCTTTGCCCATTCGGGCCTCTGCGTCATCCTCCGGTCGCATGCTACAGCGCAGGATGCGTGTTCATTTGTGATCCTGTGCTCCTGCTGTTTTAGCACAGTTGGGTGTTCGTTGCTGTGTATTAGTCCAGCCAGTGCTATTAGTCCTGGTTACTAAGGAGTTAAGTTAGTAGCTATCTGATTGACATTCCTCCTTGTCAATCGAGCCTAGGATATATTGGGGGATTCCCTTTATATAGTTTTCCAGACCTCTCCTTGATGATTGCTATTAGCTTCTCTGAGTGTGCTGGCTATTATCTGTTACTGTTATTATATTTCTGACCTTGTCATTTCTTTTGGCTATTCTCCTGGTTCTGATTCTGTACTTAGCTGCCCGATTGGTTCTGACCCTTGGCTCTTTTGACTACTCGTGTCTGTTTCTTTGTCTTGTCTGCGTTTTGTGTTTACACTTGTATTGTAGGAAGGGACTGTTGCCCAGTTGTCCTCTGTCACCTAGGGAAGTTGAGGTAAGTAGGTAGGGACTGGGGCTGGGTCGAGCATTAGGACTTACTATCTCTGTCATTCCCTTCCTCCCAGGTTTCAGCAGTAGTGTGATGATAAGAGCCCCAGATATGTATTTCTTGTATTACTACTTGCTCATATTGTGTGGTTCCTGTCTGTTATCAGCCATTTGGTCATAGGCTTGAGGAATGTGGTCCGGGGACTCTGTAATCAACAACCCTTTGATCCCCAGAGAACCACTGACAAAGTCCTTTGTTTATACAACAGTGCTACACTCATTAACACGGCAGGGGGTCCTGTATAAAGGATGTGCTGGGAGGGTTCTCTGCACACCGTCCACAGACAAGTTGGAGCCAGCTACACATCAAAAGGATTATGGTTTTATGGCAATATCTGTCCTGGGGAACCTCTTACAGTCACCCCGATAAATTCCCCCAGATGCGCCAGGCCTAGGCACATGCTCAGAATACACACGTTACTGTTCAACACCCTGAAAGGGTCCAGACTCTGACCTCCTTACCCAAAGGGGATTGGGGTGTCATCCTTGGGGTCTACACGATGGGGATCTCGCCACGAACCCTATCATACCTCCTGCCCGACTCTACAGTCATCGAGCGAGGAACTATAAGGAAAGATGACCCTGGGGGATTTGGAAAGGAGGGCGGGGCTCCCTCTTCCTGGTGACATCACTTAGCGAGGAGACCTTTTTAGAGGCGCGTCTTTTGTCTTTGTTGTTCCTGGGGGAGGTGTGAGAGCAGGTCATGGTGTAGACTTCAACCATGTGGCCTGCCATGTGGCCTAGCATTGAGTCCTGAGACTCTTTGTTATCCTGGAAGAGATGTAACAGCATGTAGGAGACACATGCTCTGTAACTTGCTTAAGGAAGAACCCTGAAGCCTACCACATGGGCTCAGAGAAACGGACTATCTACTTGTTCTGGTAACTTTCTATATGGTCTTATTCTGCTGAAAGCCACCCGGATAGCACTGCCCAGAGCCAAGGGGGTGCTGCCACTGGAATCGCATGCCCGGACGCATGCTTTTGGACTGCTTTAAGTACGCGCCCTGAGCTCAACATCCGAAGCCCAGATATTTCCTTTTCTTTTGTTTATTCCCATTTTTATTTTGTGCACCGTGTCATGTTGCTTTCCACTTGTATTTGCTTGCTAACTGCTACATGTATTCTATGTATGTGTTAAGTGTCTAGTACCAACCCTTTTAGGGGTTAATAAATATATAAAATTTAGAAAGCTCGTTTTGTATTATCCTATGAGCCCAGAACACATACTCGAGGTGGGTACTTGAGGTAATTGAAGCGATCTCAGGTGTGCTGAACTCGGGTTTCGGTAGGACGAGATCCTTCACAAGCAGCAGCAACTGGGTATTGCTTAACCGGCAATTCCCTAACAGCATGCTTACTTCCCTTCAAAATCAGATGTCCAGCAGTGCAGTTAGCTAACTGGCAGAAATCAGTGGGTCCCGGGTATATCCATCTACTGTTCAGAGCAGTCTGGCCAGAAGTGGTCTTCACTGAGGAAATGCAGCCATACTTTCATTGTGGAAAGGAAGCCAAGCAACTCAACTGTGTAGCAGGTGCTCTGGACTGAGTTGTCAAAATTTCAAATATTTGACTGTAACTGAAGACAGCAAAGGGCTGAAGAGTGGTACAATAATGAGTGTCTGTAGGCAAACGTGAAGCATGGTAGAGATTGGGGAAAAGCAGAAGGAGTTGGGGATTTGGTCAGGATTATTAATGTCCTCAATGCTAAGGAATACAGACAGATACTTATCCATTATGCAATACTATCAGGGAAGTGTCTGATTGGCATCAAATTTATTATGCAGCTGGACAATGAATCCAAGCATACAGGCAATGTCATTATGAACTACCTTCAGCAAAAAAAAGAACAAGGAGTCCTGAAAGTGATGATTTGTCCCCCACAGAGTCCTGATCTCAACATCATTCAATATGTCTGAGATTAAATGAAGAAATAGATGGATTTGAGCAAATCTACATCTACAGATATGAGGTTAGTTCTCCAAGATGTTTGGAACAATACATTCCTTAAAAAATTGTTTGCATGTGTACCTAGAAGAATTGATATTGAAGGCAAAGGGTGGTCACACCAAATATTGATTTAATTTAGATTTATTGTTTGTTCATTTACTTTCCATTTTGTTAATTGACATAAATAAACTATTTTTTTAAAGCATTCTTAGGCCCAGTTCACATCTGCGTTCGGGTTTCCATTCCGGGCCTTACTTTGTAGCATTTTTTTTCCACACCTCCTAAAACATTTGCACAATACTGAACATATACTCATGACATTGTCCAGCTGTTGTCCATGCAAACATTTACATCAATAATTGTGTGCAGTCAGAAATACACTGTTCGTACTGTGGCAGTGCTCAGGTGCCAAAACTGAAAGTAAGGTACATGACTAAGTTTCTATAGTTTTGGTACTGAGTTAAATGAAAACCAATATCTTTTAGCATAGAACCCCATTAAAATGAATACTATCCGGTTCACCAGTGACCTTCATCTGTTGCAGATGCATCTCAGCATTGAGATGAGGTCAGCTGCATGACTGAATGCTGAGAATTTTTGTTGCTGTTCTTCAATAGCTCTATACTCCAGACTTTTTAATTTTGTTCTGCAAATGCCACAGAAAGGTCGCACAGAGTACAAAGAATAAAATCTCCGGATAATTCAATTCTAACGTTTTCCTGATCAATCAGACCTTGTAGCTAGTGGAACCATGTATAATGGAACTGCCAGAACATTGAATAGACATGTTACTGTGATAGAATCTCCTAATATATAAGAACAACACTTCTACCCTGCCACAGGAGATGACTCAGAGTGATGGGAAGTCTTCATTTCTATGTATATTAGTGGGAATTGTGCTGAGATTAGTGTAGAATAAAATAAAATGGCACCATTTGTTCTAACATAGGCTCTAAACGTATTAATGAATTTATACTCAGGGAGAGAGGTTGGGAGTCTTTTCTGCAGATTACTGTTGTGTTCTTTGTAGATAAATCAATATTAGTAGGAATACAGAAAGTTTGTGGAGCTTCCTGTGTTTATAATGGGTATAGAATTGGCATAATTGATATATAAAAATTGCTATATGAAATCTATCAAAGAAGCAAGAGTACATCCATTTACAGGAGCAGATCCATTCCTAGGGCATTAGTTACAAAGCCTTTGACTAAATTACTACTAATACTTCAAATATATAAAACATTGATGAATTGGTGTTACCTTTTCTATAACTATCCATGAAAAGCATCACTAGTCCATCCAATGTAGAGCCCAATGCTAGTAGTCTGTGGACCAGGACCAGGCCGTTGGGGATCTTTGCCGGTCCACGGGGCGGTGGGCTGGCCTCAGTAGACACGGCTCCCGACACAGCACATTATGTGGGGCACAGTGGGGCGGGGCGGCGAGCTGGCCACAGTGTCGTAGCTCCTGGTATCACTCCTAGCGCTGCTAAAATCCAACCCCCTCCATAACCCCACCCCCATATGACCAAAGCCCACATTCAATAATCTATATATAGTTGACCTTTGTTGGTTGTGTAGTTCACATGTAGTAATTTAACTATATTATCTCTATAGAATGAATTGGCTGACAGGACCTTGTGCAAAAGCACAGCTTGGGCCCCCTTGCACAAATCCTCCTCATAACCGTTATCCATGTCCCATCTGTACATTTTAGCAGAAATTCCCTTTTCTTCTCTGGGCACAGATCACCATGAAGACTTGTTCACAACCTATCTGTCCCCTAAAAGTTTTCCATCATCCCATTCTTCCTTGATTATATGCATTATATGCATCTATTGTTTTTGGCATTAAAAGGTTAATTTTCTTCTTTCTGACAACGAAAGCCTATATATCATAAATCTACAGTACTTTATCTGCCTTATTCCAGTGCACCAGAGGGAAGGAGTAATAAATTTTAGATGTACAGACAGACAACCATCAAAGAAAATTACAAAGGATATTCAGTCTTAGTGTGCGCTTCCTGGATTATGGACTGGATTGCACCTGCGACCCTGCAACCCCTATAGTTAAGCCAGTGAAGGATCAGCATTTCAGTAAACCTACAAGGGAATGAATGCAATACTATTATGTCCTTCAGATCCCACAAATAATTCAGTCCTCAGAATTCAGACCCAAGGAGACAGCCCTGGTCTGCACAATCTATAGTAGCCTAATGAGAGACTAGAGGTCTCCCTCTGGGAACTTGAACACCAAGCAATCAGACCTAATTGCAAAAAATGGAGGGTCAATCAGTTCCATCCTTCTGTCTCTCACTCACTCTCAGTTTAACCAGTTCCCATCATTCCATAGCTTTTTCATGTCCTAATTACCAATTCGGCATTAGGATGTAAAAAGACATTGGAGATCACGGCATTTAAGGGGTTTTGCGTACTTATACTGACCCTGATTGGCGCCCCTGCAGCATGTTTGGGGGATGCTGATAGCCATTAAGGGCCCATACCATGTTGATTCAGTTCAGAAAAGAGGCTGTCAGTCATGTTTGTAACAACTCGTACAATAAAACTAAAACAATATTTAACCTGCACAGTGAACACTATGAAAAAAAAATGGAAAAAAATGTCAGAAGTAATGATTTTTCCATCTTGCCTCACAAAATATGGTATAAAAAGTGATCAAAAAGTCTTATTAATCTAATATGGTACCAATATAAAACAAAGCTCATCCTGCAAAAAAATAAGCCTTCAACTAGCTCTGTCAACAGAAAAATATAAATGCTACACCTCTCAGAAGATATAGATGCAAAAACAATAGATTTTTTTCCCCAGTGGGATTTTGTTCAGCCAAAATTAGTAATGCATAAAAAAACTACATAAATTAGGTATTACCATAATTGTAGTGACCTGAAGAATAAAGGTAGCATGTTACTGTATGGTGAATGGAAAAAACCTAAAATGTTGAAAAGAAGAGCAGAATTGATGTTTTTTTTTTAAACCATTCAGAAAGAGTTAATAAAATTTAGACATCATGTGTCTACATCACCAGAAAAATAAAAAAAATATAGCTTGTACAATGCAACAACAAAAACCCTAAACCTGCCACGTCTTTCGGTCAAAATTGACTGCAGAAGGAAAAATGAAATGTGTAAACTGTGCTAGCGTACTCCATGGTACACCACAGATTTAGAATTTACACGGGAAAAGACACCAGAAGTGACCACCCAGAAGACCCCTATATACCCCTAGGAGCTAGTGGGAAAATAGTGGGGAATTTGTTGTACCCAATGTACTGCGCACAGCTTACATTATCACTTTTCACCATCTACTATGCATTCAAATCTCAAAACCATATGCTTACTACGCCCCTTGATAAATTCTTTTAGGTGTGCAGTTTTTAAAGTGGGGTCACTTCCTAGGGTGTTCCATTACAGGCACCTTAGGTGGCTCATCAAATATGACATGGCCAAGGCCCAGGGCCATTTTAACACATTGGTGGGCCCAGTGCAAAGGTTTTATAAGTGCCCCCTTCCTAATATCACCCACTATTATACCCATCTGGAAGCTGACAAAAAATGGGATTTTATATGGTGAACCTTTTACACCTTTCAAAAATGTTTTATACGTTCATCTCTAGTGATAATCGTTATTGCTATTATTTTAGCATGTAACGGATATTGCTAGAGAGGTGGTCGGAGTATTTTACTCTATAAAGATCAGGTATGGACAGGACAGGGACAGTGAAAAAAATTAAACTTTATTGATGACTTTATGTATGTGTTATGCAAGTGTTTGATGCAGCTCTTTTGGCGCTGTGACCTGGACAACGGTAAACGTCTGGGTCACAGCGCCAATAACTTCCTGGTTATGTTCAGTGGGGTATTATAGAAGAATACCCCTGTGATTAGGCTCAGAGGGTTATTACATTATCCCTCTATGTGACAATCAGAGAGCAATAGTATAGTATGCTCTCTGATTGATAGGAGAGGGAATAACATGGACAGAAGTCTATGCTACCCCCCCCCCACCGGATCACATACAGGTTATGCACATACCATGATGATTTATCATCATCTACAGCTATGCTCCTTCCCAATTTAGAGCCCCAATTTAGAGAATCTCATCTATAAAATGATACCAAGATCCTTATAGATCCGGAACGATCTGCTGTTAAAAACACTGTCGGGAATTGAAATCTGCATTGGGATCTCAATGCTGAACATTGTTTTCACCAGCGAATTGCTCTGGATCTGTAAGGGCTATCATGATGATCATGTTTAAAATGAATCCAAGATCATCTTCATAGCCCTAGCGGATCCTGAGAAATCAGCATTAGTAGCAAGGACTTATTACATACGCCCTCTACAACTAAAGTGCCACCCTGGCCTGAATGCAGGGAAAGGGTTAAAGCCCCCCTGCAGATGTACCCACAATTTAATGTCACTCTCCTACCACACTCACAAAAAAACCCACTAATCCACACTTCTCCTGGCTCCGCTGCTGTCTTGGTCCCGAGTCTTCAGGGAGCTGCAGGCGTGATGTAAGTGACGTCATCACGTTGTGTCTGCAGCTCCCAGGGAAGAGAGGGGATGAATGGTGAAGCAGGCTCCCTGCTTCATCATTGTATGCACCGATGACCTGAAGTTGGTGCAGCCTGGAATGGTGGGACAGTAAATGTAAGACTGTCCCACTTTCCCAACGGGACCCCCGCTATCATAGGGCCCGTTGCAAGTGCACCGTTGGCCCTATAGTTAAAGCAGACAGAAAGAGGGATAGAATGTGCCATGAACTATGTGCGCATGGAAAATTTAGCCCCATATGTAATAATAATAATAATAATAATAATGTCCCCTCCAGTTGCCCTAACAGCATAATGTCCCCCTCCAAGTGCACCCACAGTTTAATGTCCCCTTTCAGCTACCCCCACAGTTTAATGTCCTCCTTCAGCCCTCTCTCATCTTTTTAAGTGGAAGAATTTGCACAATTGGTGGCTGACTAAATACTTTTTTTCCCCACTGTATGTTCCATAGTGGCCTCTGCACACAGTATTATGCCCCATTGTGGACCACCCATGAACAATTATTATACTCTGGGGTCTTTTCTGACCCCAGAGTATAATGATCGGAGACCCTGGGGAGGATACAAACAAAACAAACAATGTTACTTATCTCTTCCTGGCTTCGATGCACTCCCCCGCTACTTCGGCCATCTTCAATGTTGGACCAGATCTCGCGTGAGCCGACTCGGCGTCGTGATGCATAATGGCGCAGGCCCGGCCCACTTGACGTCTGGAAAGTCATCAAACAGGCCCAAAGCCTGTCGGAGCGCAGGAGAGGTAAGTAACAGTGTTTTTTATGTTCCCTCACCTCCCCTGGCCCTTCGATCATTATAGCAGTGTTTGTGGAGTTCCCAGCCCACGGCCTCACTTACCGTTCCCGCTCCTGCTCACAGCCGCCTCCGCAGAATGGGAAGTGCAGGCGGCCGTGAGCAGGAGCGGGTATTGGTAAGTAAATAGGACCCTTACCTCCGGGCCCCCAAATGTCCTGGGCCCTGTGGCAGCCACTACCGCTGCTACCATGGTAGTTACGCCCCTGGGTGCGATGTAAGTGATGTCATCACATCGCGCTTGCCGCTCCTGGAGCAGAGACAAGATGAATAGTGAAGCAGGCAGAAGATGGCCCCTGCTTCACCATTGTCTTCAACTCATTGACGTCCTGAGGACGCTTTTGAGTTGAAGTTGGGGCAGCCAAGATCCACTGCCCAAAACAGCAGGACAGCAAATGTAGGACAGTCCCAAGGGGGCTCCCACTACCATAGGGCCCAGTGCAACTTCACCATTGACCCTATAGTTAAAGCAGCCCTGGATATGACATCCAAAATCCAAATAGTTCTGTGTCCTGCTGTTGTACCTGGGATACCCCACTTAATGTCATATATGGGTATAAAATGCTGTTTGGGCTCAAAGCCGGGCACAGAAGGGAAGCAGCGTTATTTGGTTTTTGCAGCACAAATTTAGACAGTTTGGTTTTTGGGTGCCATGCCTCTTTTGCAGAGCCCCTGAAAAGGCAGTAAAGTGGAGCCCATTTTACAAACTGCCCTCCTTAAAGAATTTATCCATAGGTGTAATGAACGTTTTTTCCCCCCATGTGTTGCATGTGGTGAAAAGTGAAAATATTTTTTGACAAATAAGTAATTTCAGTGTGCAATATGTTATGCCCAGCTTGTGTCAGTGACAAATACTCCAAATACTGTTGTGCCCGGATAACCTGCTTACCAAATTTTGGAGTGTGTGCCTCTGCTGACATAAACTGGGTACAATATATTAAGCACTGAAATGGCGTATCTCTGGAAAAATTGCCATTTTAACTTTCACTTTTTTGGAAACTAAATTAATGAAACACTGAAGGATTTAACCCCTTGAGGATGCAGGGTAGTTTGTACATTAATGCTCCGCAATTTTTTTCATATTTTCCCTCCCCATCTTCCAAAATTCATAACTTTTTTATTTTTCTGTCAACACAGCTATGTGATGGTTTATTCTTTGTGTCACGAGTTGTACTTTAATTTGCCACCATTTTGGGGTACATATAATGTTTTGAATAGTTTTTATTTACATTTTTGGGAGTCCATGTGAAATAACACACAATTCTATCATAATTTTTTGCATTTTATTTTATGGTGTCCACTCTGCATTAAAAATAACATGGCAGCTTTGTCCGGCTGGTCATTACAATTACAGCGATACCATATTTATATTGGTGTTTATTATGTTTTACCGCTTTTACAAATAAAACGTCACTTTTTGAAAATTAACGATTTTCCTGGAGTCACCGTATTCTGACACCTATAACTTTTTTACTGTACTGTTGACGGAGATATGTCAGGTTACTTAATTTGCGGGCGAAGTTGTACTTTCTATTGGTTCCAGTGTTTGGTATGTATGACTTTTTGATCACTTTTTATTGTTATTTTTTGGGGAAAGCAAAGTGACCAAAATACGTTAATTTGCTCATATATATATATTTTTTTTATGGTATTCACCGTTTGGGATAATTAACACTATTTTTGGATAGTGGGGATTAATATTCACGTGGGGATAACTAACATGTTTGTTTATTTATTTTTGTTTACATTATATTTTTTTTTTTTAAATATAAAGGTTTTTTTAACTTTTTGTTTGTTTATTTATTAGTGTGTATTGTAAATTATGTGTGTGTGTGTGTGTGTGTGTGTGTGTGTTTTTTTTTTTTTTACTTTTTACATGTCCCACAAGGGGACTTGAAGCTGGGATCTCAGATCCCCAGTGCAATGTCCTGCAATACATAGTACTGCAGAACATCGCACCTTAGTTGCTATGGGAACTATTCATAGGCAGTCAGGAGGTCGTGGCCAGGCCTCCTGACTGCCATAGCAACCCCTCCGAACCTGCGAGAATAAGTAATGCCGTATTATTACGGTGCTGAACGTTAACTATATACTCAGCGCAACATAATAGTATGGCGCAGAGCGGGAAGGGGTTAAAAATGCTTGCATTTAATAAATTCTTCGAGAGGTGTAGTTTACAATATGGGGTAATTTCTTGGGGAATTCCACTTTACTGACAGATCAGGGGCTCTGCAAAATCGACATGGCGTCTACAAAAAGTCTCTCTAAATCTATATGCCAAAACCCAAAAATCATGGTACATACCTGGGATAACCCGCCTAAAACTTTTAGGAGTGTGTGTCTCATATTTCTTTAAAAATTTAAATTTTCAATTGGCGCATTAATTTTTGGGAAGCACTCTTGGACTCAAAATGATCTCTATACCCCTTGATAAATTTTTTGAGGGATGCAGTTTCCAAAAAGAGGTCACTTCTTGGCACTTCGTGTTCTCTTCAGTGTCTTTCTTGGAGGCTTCCAGGAGCAACAGGCACAATAAAAGTGATGTCACTATAACACGTCTACTGCTCCCAAGACACCGGGAACAAAGTCATGGGCCGAATGGTGAAGCAGAGAGCGGACAGCTTCCTGCTTGCTATTTTATTAATTGGAGTTAGGACATACATTACAGTCAGGGCCAGCGTTAGGGGTGGGGGGGAAACTGGGCAATTGCCCAGGGCCCCCGTCCCCAAGGGGACTCCATGGGATTTGGAGAATCATGCTTTTAGCCTGATGCCTTGTATCCTGGGAGCTTTACAGGTGTATCAGCGTGCTGTGCACGCCAATACTGTTTAATCCTATGACAGAGCAGGGAGCTGAAAAGTCCCTGCTCAGCCATAGAGGGCCACAGGTAACGCATGGGATGTAGTGACCTGTGTCACTACTACAGGGAGAATCTTCAGTGGCTCCGCTCATCGTGGGAGAGCGGTAAGGTGAGTAAATAATGTATTGTTTTCTGGTAAGGGAAAGGGATTACATGATAAGAAGGCAAACTATTATATATAGGGGGGTATTATTTATAGTGGGAGAACTATTAATTATAAGGGGGCTAGTATTTATAATGGAAGAACTATTATACATAAGGGGCACTATTATAAGAGAGGAATTATTATATATAAGGGGGGGCTATTATAAGGGGGGATGTTAAATATAAGTAGGCTATTATAAGGGGGGGACCGTTATATATAAGGGGGGCTACTATAGAAGAGGAACTATTATATATAAGGAGCGCTATTATAAGAGAGGAATTATATATAAGGGGGCTATTATAAAGGGGGAACTGTTATATATAAGGGGGCTATTATAGTTGAGGAACTATTATATTTAAGGGGGGCTGTTATGAGGCAGAGACTGTTATATATAAGGGGCTATTATGTATAAGGGAGGAACTATTATATATAAAGGGGAGACTGTTATATATAAGGGGGCTATTATGTATAAGGGAGGATTAAAGGGGCTATTATTTATACAGGGTATTATTGTTAGAGGGCTATTATTTATAAGAGGGCTAATATTGATAATGTGGACTATTATTTATAAGGTGAACTATTATTTATGAGAGGGCTATTATTAATAAGGAGGATTATTTATATTGATGCACTATTATTTATGAGGGGGGCTTTTATTGATAAGGGGGAACTATTACTGATATAGGGCACTGTTTGTAAGCAGGGACTATTATTTATAATGAGGCGCTATAATAACTGGTGAGGGGTGCAAAAATCTATTAGGCTGTACAAAGGTGGTTATTTGAATTGTGTGTGTGGGCATAAGGAGGGGTGCTTGTTACTGTTTTGGGGGCAGAAAGGGGGCGTTATTAAAGGAGCTGCCACTGGAAATATGATGGCTGCTGACATGTGTCCCAATGCCCTCATACCATAATCTTATTGCTGCAATTATCCTGTCCCTGATGAATCCCACAAATTTCTTGTGTGTCATAGGGACTATATCTGATTTGTCCAAGTTCATGATTCAGCATAATTGTTGGAGAAAGGCCTTCTGTAGTTTGAGCTGAAGAATCTGCCTGGAAACGGCTTTTATAAGCCAATTGTCTAGGTATAGGACAACAAACAGTCATTTGACTCTGAGGGCAGCGGTTAGGGGCAACCACCTTTGTGAAGGTGTGGGGATCTGAGGAGATCCCAAAGGGAAGAGCCATGAACTGCAGATGCTATCTACATCCCTCTCTGACCACCGAGATTCTTAGAAATTTCCTGTGAGGAGGATAAATAGGCATGTGAAGATAAGTGTCTTTTAAGTCCAGGGCGGCAAGCTAATCGCCTGGCTGTAATATGGTGATAACGAACTCTAGTATTTCCAACTGTAAACATTTCTTTCAAGTGTAACAATTAAGGTACTGTATCTTCAATTGATTATCATCCTCCTGTTACAGAAGGTTTTAGAACTAGGAAAACCGGAGACACCCCAAGCCTTGCTCTAGGACTGGAACTTCCTCCAACACACGTTTCTATACATTTATGTACTCCATCATCGACCTCTTTAGGACTTTTTGTTTGCAAGAAAGAAGCATTCTGGTCTGTATGAATCTATCTCGTGGAAGTGTTACAAAAAATATGGAGTACACAAAACAGATTATATTTAGAACCCAGGGGTCCAAAATATGTTCTGCCCAAGTGTCTAGAAAAAGGGATAAATAACCTCCTATGGAAATCTACTGAGCCACAAGAAAAAAGCTGGCATCAGATCTCTGGCTTCTTGTTCTTGTCACTATCTCTAGAGACTTTACGTCCAGAACACTGGAACCTGGAGTGACTCTGAAAACAACCTATAGAATGCTGGGATCTTTGGAGGATCTACCTCTCCTAGCTTGCCTAGTCCTACCCCGAAAGGACTGGAGAAAAGATTTTCCCGTCTTATCTTCAAGGCCTTCCATAATTTTATCTAGCTCTAAACCAAAGACCTTTTCAGGTTGAAATGGAAGACTGCAAATATTATATTTGGACGTATTGTCTGCCACCCAGGGTTTCAACCATAAGGCTTTTACAGGTTGCAGTAGCGAGGACCATAGATTTAGAGGAGAGTTTCACTTGTTGGAGAGAAACATCTGAGATTAAATCTACCACCTGGTTGATGGATCTCTTGAAGGACAATAAATCATTCCCGGATACCCCAGAGTCAATGTCCTTTTGTAGCTGCAAAAGATCTTTGCCCAGTTTTGAAGAAACTTAATTAATAATAATAATAACAGTCCTTTAATAGTCCCACAATGGGGAAATTCAGTGTGTTACAGCAGCAAAGATAAGCAGATACAGATACAAGTAAGCAGATACAGATACAAATACAGCATGTATAGGAATGTCCAAGGTAAGAGGCATTACTTTGATAGCAGACAGACAGATAGGGAGTAGCGGGGGGGGGGGGGGGATTTAACAGGCAGAGAGATATTTCAGTTCTCTGTGTGTAATGATCTCCGCTTAGGTCGGTGTTGGTTGTACAGCCTAACCGCGGTGGGGAGGAAAGACTTCCGATAGCGCTCCTTCTCACACCTAGGGTGGAGCAGTCGGTCACTGACAGTACTGCTCAGCGCGATCACAGTCTCATGCATGGGATGGAACTTCTTCTTCTGCATGGAGCTCACCGTGGACAGTATCCTTTTGTCACCCACCACCTGCACTGGGTCCAGTGGGCTCCCCAGGACAGAGCTGGCCTTTCTAATCAGCTTGTCAAGTTTATTTCTGTCCCTGGTTGATATACTGCTCCCCCAGCAGGCCACTCCAAAGAAGATGGCTGATGCCACTACCGAGTTGAAGAAAGTTCTAAGAAGTGCCCCCCGGATTCCAAAGGCTCTCAGCTTCCTAAGCAGGTAGAGCCTGCTGTGGCCCTTCCTGTACAGGGCCTCCATATGATCTGCCCAGTCCAGCTTATTATTAAGGAGCAAACCCAGGTACTTATAGGTGTTCACAATCTCGATGCCCGTCCCCAGGATGTCCACTGGTTTAGGAGGGCTTCTGCCTTTACGGAAGTCCACCACCATCTCCTTGGTCTTCCCCGCGTTAATCTTCAGGTGGTTCCGGTGGCACCAGTCCACAAAATCCTGGTTCAGTTCTCTGTACTCCCTGTCATCATCATCTGTGATGAGGCCTACTATTGCAGAGTCGTCAGAATACTTCTGTAGGTAGCAGCTGGATGAGTTGCACCTAAAATCTGCAGTGTACAGTGTGAAGAGGAAAGGGGCGAGAACCGTACCCTGAGGTGCCCCCGTATTACAGATCACGGTACCTGACACACGGTCTTGGGCTCTCACGTATTGAGGTCGATTTGTGAGGTAGTCTAGGATCCAGTTGGAGAGGTGGTGGTCCACTCCAGCAAGGCCCAGCTTGTCCCTCAATAACCTGGGCTGTATGGTGTTAAAAGCACTGGAGAAATCAAAGAACATTATTCTCACTGTGTTCCCTGGTTTCTCCAGGTGAGACAGAGCCCTGTGCAGAAGATGGATGATGGCATCATCTACCCCAATGCCCGGCCGATAAGCAAACTGGTGGGGGTCATCAGGTGGGATGTCAGTGCTACAGGTCTGTAGTCATTGAGGTCCATAGGGTGGGGTTTCTTTGGAACTGGTACCACACAAGAAGATTTCCATAATTCATTTCCATAATTAGTGGTTATCCCAACTGAGCACTGGGTAGATGCAGCCAAATAACATCTTCTAAAAGAGGATTCAGCACGCCTATCCATGGGGTCTTGGAGATTAGACCCATCATTGGGGTACAATTCTGCATTGTGAAAGTTTGGCGACAGCCATATCCACCTTGGGAGGCGGACGCCATCTCTTGTACTGATCTTCCTTAATAGAAAAGAGAGTTTTGAACCTTCTGGAAAAAAAACAAAGGCCTTCTCTGGTTATTTCCACTCAACCATCATAGCTTTTTCAGTATTGGATCTGCTTTGAAGGCCCTAGGCCTCATAGAGTCGGACTCTGGAGCTTCCCTGGCATCCATATCCAAGCCACCTGACTGGATGGATTTGAGCAATTTTTGGATTTTGTCATTAGAAAAGACTGGTTTCCCCAAATCCTCCTCCTGGTAATCCTCAGAAGAAGAGATGGTTTCCTCTAAAATCCGAAACTCCTTATCTGACAGGATTAGAACTAGTTGGGTAATTGAGTCTTTAATCTTCTTCATGGAATCTTGTACTTTTTCCTATACCCAAATTACAATGTCCCGGATGGAAGGCTCTTCAGAGGGAATAGAGGAGCACTGGCGACAGCTATTAAACTCATAGTCCTTGGGAAGAGGAATATTAAAACCCCTACAGGCTAGATGTTTCTGCTTGGAAGTGGATTTTCTCCTGATAGAGTCGCTGATACCAGAAGTTTGAGATGACATCTGAGAAGATAGAGAATTTCATCTTATTATAATGTCCATTAAAAGAAGCTAATTAACTTAAGGTTAATAACCAAAAGGAAAAATTTAAATAAGCAATATAGGCCAAACTGACGCTATCAGTCAAGCAGCAAGCTCTTTGAAGACAAACCCCAAAGAAAGGGAAAAAAAGGGCAAAACCTTCTTATATAAGGAAGAACTCCCTAATTCCCAATCAAAAACTTAGCTCAATAATCAGCATCATTCCGACAACACCACTCCCTCGCAAGGCCCTCCCTTTGCAATTCTCTCGATGCCGGAAAGGAAGACGTCCCCATCCAGAGCATTACCTCCAGTGCAGCTAGAAAGGGTCAAGAACTGATCCGGACGTCACTTCTGGCGTGCCTGGAAAACTCACTTCAAGCCAGCCGCTAGCGTACACTTGCAACGGACTTGCAACCTCTGGATAATACACCAAAAGAGGCAGCAAATGGTGACACAAGTGAACTACAAATGATGAGGGGTGAGGTAAGGAAAACTCTCTAAAACACAAAAGACGGGTGGAAAGAGAACCCTCCCACCACTTGTCCCATCACACAGGACAGAAAAAAACACAGCGCAGGCAGGTCTCTTTTCCCTATTTATGATGGTGATGCTGGCAGGACGTAAGGGAAAGTTAGAACAGAAGAGTACTGGAAAGCTTGCAGGACTGTGTACATGGCCTCTGATATGGGCAAACTGAAAGTAGCAATGAAAGTGGGATGGTGTTGCAGGTACCTGAGATGTTGAGACAAAAAAAAAAAAAAGGAGCCATGAACCCCATACATTCCAACTTTGAATTTGTTAAAATAGGCAGAAGTAAGTCCTGCCATGGAGCATGCAGGCGGACTGCCTGATCCCACCACTATACCGACCAGCTTCACACCTAAACCGTCTAGGTTCACCTACATTTTTTTTCATATTTGGGACAGTTAGCAAGCGTAAGTAACTTAGATTTAGGTAAATAATGATTTAATTATGCAATTTTTGTGATTTTTCCCAAAGTTACTTATATTTCCGATAATATAACATATTTGGAGGATTTTTTTCTTAGAACTCTGTGCTGTGCTGTTCTTCTTTTATTTCTCATAGAAATGTGAATTGATAACTTTGTGCTATCAGGTGGGTGGGGGGCACCCCAAACAATCTGAAACTATCAATTAACAGAATCAAGTGCTGTCTCTATGGTAAAATAGTCTCTCAGAATTACCTGCCTAAAGTACAAAACTGTTAAAGTACAAAAATGTCAAATGTTGCACTGACCTGAATGACATAGAGATAATAGTCGTAATTTAAAAGACCATTGATTCCTAAAACTCTATTAAATTTTGTTTGTTAGATAAGAAATATGTTTTAATATGTATTACTAAGGCCAAGTGTTGTGGATGACTTCATTTTTTTTCTATAATTGTATTATGAGGTTGTACTTTTATTATCTGATGTAGTCATTTATTATTCTTGAAAAAGCAATATTGACAGAGTAACTTTAGCCACCTTAAAATGGAGGTTCTCCTCTATTTGCCCTTATGCCTGTTATACTTTTCAGATATTTGGTTATGGATTTTTTCGTTAGTAATTGGGAAGTGTGCTCATGGAGTACTCTGCTTAGTCACAGAGACAACTGTTACATCAGCACAGTCCAATTTATCATATACCATGCATTAATCACTATGATCCATGCAGTGCAGAAAAAACAAGCTGCATGTAAAGGGCACATCACATCAAAAATGATCCCAGAATCAACTTTAGGGTTCTATCACTTGTGTAAAGTTAGAGATTCCTTTCTGGTTCAGTGTTTTTGTAGACTGGAGGGTAGGGGGAGCTACTTGTGAGAACAAGATGAAAGATCACAACTTGTTATAATCTTCTCTCTGGGCTCTTCAGAGGATAATAATCAGAAGCTCAGGGAAGGTTTGGAAAAAATTTTTAAAAATGTGCTTTTCCTGAACTGTGCTATGACGTCTGGTCTTCTTTCCCGGACATCCCCAGCATATTCTGGTCTTTTCTGTTACACCAGCAACCTCAGGTCACCGATGAGGCCTCTGATTGGGCTTCAGCAGTTATATAGGGTGCATTCATGTCATGGCGCTTTGACCAAAACCTCATGATGTCGACACCTCCCATGTGACCACCAATGACAGGCCTCAGCAGTGACCAGGGGTTGCTGATGTAACAGAGGAAGCCAGAAGATGCCACAGATGGCTTGAAAGGAAGATTAGAGTGCAATAATAGCACTTTCAGTTCCAACAGAACAAGTTCAGTCAAACAAAACTTGTGGGCAAATCTTGGGAATATTCCAAACAAACCTTGCAAGGTTTGCCTGTCACTAATTATGATATGGGTAGTAATCTATATCAGCCTGGGGCACCATGGGTTTTAATACGGTTTAACTAATGGTGACAGATTTGTTGTTCTACTAGGTTTTGTACAGGTTGTCACTTAGGTCCCATTTCATCTTTATATTACAAGATTTCAGAGTTTTGAAAACTCATGTGTTTTTTTAAACATTTATTTTCCCTATGATTTACTGCACTTCAATTTTCAAAGTATTATCTTAATTTCCAGCAATATCTCCTCTAGCCGTTTGAGATGCACATGAGACAAATTTGCAAGGTATTTGAGGTATGCAAATTTGCGAGTTATTAATTATGTGTATGTTGGGTTCATCTTGGAGGGGACACATAGCAAAAGTCTTTCAACTAATATGACAAACTGGGCCGACATCAGCACCAGGTAAGGTAGGGGCAAAATCTACACAGAATCTACACAGATGCTGCTATTTATTTTCATTCCAACACAAGGCAGTGGCTGTTTGAGGAGGAGACTTGATATATAATTCTGAGACTAAAATTTGGAGGCAAGAACATTTACAGTGGTCGTCTATGGAACATTTTCCCAGCCCACAATAATCCCTCTTATTTATAGGGATTTTTAAATTACATAAATAAAAATGGCGCAATTCATGTTTTTTCAGCATTTTTTTGGTAGAAATTACCAAAAAAAAATTACAAAAAATGCAAATACAGCAAAAACCATTACAAAAACACTACCTGTGACATTATTAGTGCATATTAAGCTAGGGCTACACAGTGATTTTGCAGTGCTAATTGAGTTTGCCATGGTCTTAACTCACAGTCGCAAAAAAAGTCAATCAATGCTCTAATTTTTTGCAACTGAGAATAGTGGTTGTTCCAGTCCAATTTACACACATTGCATGCTATTTTACAGGATGACATAGCGACTTGCATTCTTGCTAAAATCACCATGTATCCCAGCCTTATATCTATAACTCTGTTGCCTAAGGACCTGCAAAAAGCTGGTGCCAGACATGATGGGAAACATTACAATGATTTTAGTTATGAGAATAATTATTGGGAAAATAAGGGAAATATATAAACAGTTATTTTCCAGGAAACAAACCTTCATTTAATGAAAATATTGTGTATTTGTCTCACATGCCTTTTCTAAGGGTGTGTTCACACGGCGGAAAATGATAATGATTTTCCGCCGCCGGAATTTTTTTGCCGCGGTCTGCCACGACGGTATGCCGATGCAGTCATTCCGTCGCGGCATCCCGCTCCTGATTAGGTCCAGATGAATGGACCTAATCAGGAGCGTGTCTTGAGTCGTGGACACCGTGGGCAAAATCCGCAACAAGATAGGTCATGTTGCTTTTTTTTCCCGCTAACAGAAAAAAGCCGTTAGATTAAAAAAAAACGCTTCTGACTCCCATTGAAATGAATGGGAGGCATTTTTTCAGACTTTTTTGAGGCGGATTCCGCGTCAAAAACCGCTGCCAAAAAACTCTGTGTGAACACAGCCTAAAGCTTCCATCATGCTTTTTACATTGGGGTGAAAGCAGACGACACTAGCTGTGACCGTATCTGTCACTTAATGTTCTTTGCTCTCATTCTGTAACAGATGAGAGCAATGGCCATTAACAACTGTAATGTGAACCTGCCCTAAAATAAAAGTACAATCATAACATGTGCCACTATTGACAAAACAAAAAAGACAAGAATAAGATTTCCATACTTCTAGCACCACAATATTCACTAATGATAATTCTTACTTCTATGGCTAGCTTTAAATAATGCCAGTGACACCTGTAGGAATAACCTTTGTTGGTCTTGATACTGGTTGGATGGAAGAGTTAAAGTGGCACTTGGGTACAGAAACGTAGAGTTTGATATTATACCTCACATTGGGCGATTGTTCTAATTTTCTGTGCCTTTTTTTTGTCTCAACGCTCCTATCTTTGCTCCTATTGCTGTAGTGGGAAGGTAAACTCAAGTACTTGGTGTCATGTGAGTGTTCCCGCACACAAGTGCCTTCCTACTACAGATATAAGTTTGGATGGGGGAGCAAACGTGCAGTGTCACATTATCTAGAGTCAGCTATAATATAGTAATATACACATGAAGTGTCTGGTGTAACAGTTTCAGACTACTGCTATATCCACTGATTGGAAAAGGAAGTCTAAAGTCACTGCAATGATCTATTACCATAGCAATAGATGCAATTGGCCAAATAAAGTGCCAATTCTGACTTCATCTATTTCCACACAGTCTTTTTTTTTTTTATAGATTTTCTCTTTGTCCATGGAGATCCACTTTAAGTCACTTTTACTTTTTTAATAAGTCTTGCACCTTATGGTTCAGAATTAATTATATGACAAGTGCCTCTGTCACATATAACTGAGAAAAGAGAACACAGACTGCAGACACATTACCAGAACCCAATAAAGTGTCTCATTTCCAATGTAATCAGCATTCTGTTTATGTCCCATTGAGGTTGTCAGCTGTTCATACATCGGGTTATACAGACCTACAAGGAGTAGAAGAAAACAACTGGCGCCCAAATGAATGACCTCATTATCGCATGGAACTCAGTGCACAATTACACAGCTAATCCCCATTATTTATACTCATGAAAACCTTTAAATAAATAGTATTATAATAGCATCTAATAATTTACTTATTCAGCCTGAAGACATGAATTATTAATCCACACTTTTCCCTCTATCAAATATAACCAGGTTTCGGTCGCTGTGCTTAGACAGTTTTTCAATCACTTTCACAACAACTGTAAAAAAAACATGTTCCCTTGAGTTCAATATATTAACTCTTAACATTCATACAGTTTTATGTTGCTGTAGATGGTTTTACAATGGAATAAATTCAGAAAAACTATTAAATCCATGTTACTTACAGATTTTTCAGCAGATTTCACATGAGTAAAATATGCAACAGATTTAGGATCTTAGGGCTACGGCCCCACGTTGTGGAAACGCAGCTTTTTTTGTTGCAGATTTTGCTGTGGTTTTTTGAGCCAAAGCCAAGAATGGCTACAAAAGGAATGGGAAATACATAGGAAATTCTTATACTTCTACCTGCTGTTAAATCCACTCCTGGCTTTGGCTCAAAAGACCGCAACAAAATCTGCAACAAAAAAAGCTGTGTTTCCGCAACGTAGGGCCATAGCCTAAAGTTCAACTATCTCCTTAAGGCTGTGGCCCCATGTGGCGTAAACTCCACTGTTTGGGGCCCAGTAGAAACGTCGCAGCAAAAACCACAGTGTTTTACAATAACTGCAAAGTTACTAGTGAATCCCATCCACATATTGCAGAAAAATACACACAGAGCAACGGTTTTGGAAATCGCAGCATATTAATTATACCTATGGAAATGCTGGCAGTTTCTGTATAGGTATAATGGAAGCAGAAAGTCTACAAAGGAAACCTCTGCAGACTTTCTGTGAAAAGCACTGCAGGAAAAACTGCAATGTGTCTCTGCCACGGTTTTTCCCAAAGAGCTTTTTCGCTGCGGGCCGCTATGTGGGGCCTTAGCTTAAATCTGTGTGGATTCTTACTGCGGCATGTATAGGGGAACCTCATAATTTTTCTCAGTTGTGAAATGCATAGCTTATTCTATTTGTGCGTGCAAAACCTGAAACCATCTTTCCACCTTTGGCAAATGAAGTGCAAGCAGAATGTGGATACTACATCTAGATCTCCACAATAGGGTAGATGTGTAAAAGCTTCCCTAATGAAAACTTCATGTTTTGATCATCCGTTTAACCCTTCCCGCTGGAGGAATTTTTCAATTTTCATTTTTTGTTTTTGACTCCCCCCCCCCCCCTTTCCAAACCCCATAACTTTTTTATTTTTCTGCTCTCAGTGCCATATGAGGTCTTAATGTTTGCAGGACAAATTTTTCTTCATGATGCTACCATTAGTTATTCTGTACAATGTACTGGGAAGCTGTAAAAAAATTCAGAATGGAGTGGATTTGAAGAAAAAGTGCATTTGTGCGAATTTCTTACGGGCTTCGTTTTTACGGCGTTCACTATGCAGCCAAAATGACATATCTCCTGTATTCTATGTTTCGGTATGATTCTGGGGATACCAAATTTATATGGTTTTATTTACATTTTAACTCCTTAACAAAAATCGAAAACTTTGCAAAAAATTTTTTTTTCTAAAAGTCGCCATATTCTGACACCCGTAAGATGTGTGTAAGATGAGGTACTTGGAGTGCCGATCAATAATTGTAAGTCTGACGACCCCTAAACTAAAGTTATACACCACAAACCATAACACAGAAGTGCTGCCACCAGATGCTTCAGGACACATGCGCTTACTGCTATTTCCTGGGACACTCCTGTACTTTCTGATTAGAAGCAATGAAAGTACATGTGCAGTCCATAATTAGTGGTAAATGTACAGTACAGATAAAAAGTTTGGAAGCTCATCAAGAGAATGCCAAGAGTGTGCAAAGCAGTAATCAAAGCAAAAGGTGGCTACTTTGAAGAACCTAGAATATAAGACATATTTTCAGTTGTTTCACACTTTTTTGTTAAGTATATAATTCCACATGTGTTAATTCATAGTTTTGATGCCTTCACTGTGAATCTACAATTTTTATAGTCATGAAAATACAGAAAACTCTTGGAATGAGAAGCTGTGTCCAAACTTTTGGTCTGTACTGTATGTGTCCAGGAGCACCGTATGGCAGCATCCTTATGGTGAATACACACTATGTATCTGGATGCAGATATAGTCTTAGGCCACTGGAACTTTTACTTCGATGTAAAACTGTATTCACATGGTGCATTTTTGCACAAAAAAAAAAATGCCTATGTTTTCTGTACAAAAACACACACCGTTATACAGAATAATGTCCCATAGCGGCTCCTGCACACGGTATTATGTCTCATAGACATAGCGGCCCCTGCACACGGTATTATATCTCATAGTGGCCCCAGTACACGGTATTATGTCTCACAGCAGCCCCTGCACACGATATTATGTCTCATAGCGGCCCCTGCACAAGGTATTATGTCCCATAGCGGCCCCTGCACACGGTATTATATCCCATAGTGACCCCTGTACACGGTATTATGTCTCACAGCGGCCCCTGCACAAGGTATTCTGTCCCATAGTGGCCCCTGCACACAATATAATGTTCCAACTTTTATAATATTCCAATTGTCTACACTTACTAGCTATTATTATACTGTGGGGTCTCTTCAGACCCCAGAGTTTAATAAATGGAGGGCCAAGAGAGGTGACAAACATAAAAAAAACAATGTACTCACCATTCCTGCGCTCCGCAGCCGCTGTGTTCTCTTCGGGTGCTTCTGCCTGTAGTCAGCGACCGCTGATTGGGTCTCAGGGGTCATGTCGCGTCATTATGCGTAATGACGCTGGACGTGACCCCTGAAGCCCTATCAGCTGTCTCTGACTTCAGGCAGAAGTGCCCGAATAGAAAACAGCGGCTGCGGAGTGCAGGAATGGTGAGTACATTGTTTTTTTTATGTTTCATCACTTCTCCTGAGGCTCCACTTATTATACTCTTGGGTCTGAAGAGAACCCAGAGTATAATAATAGCAGTTTTGTTTCGGCTGTGTTTGGTCGCAACTGCTGGGTGAGGACTTGGGCTTCCGTGTCAGGGAAATATGCCTCGCGTGCTACTCTTGGCACGCGTGCCGGGGGTTGCCGACCCCTGGTCTATTGCTTTGATCACTTTTTATTTAAATTTTTATCAGAGGCGAAACAGTGAAAAAATGGCAGTTTGGCACTTTAGATTTTTTTTCCCGCTACGGCATTCAGTGTATGGGAAAAATATTTTTATAAGTTTGTAGACTGGCCATGTTTGGACAGAGGGATACCTAATGCGTATGTGTTTCACAGTAATATTTACTTTGTAATTAATATTACTTTTATATGTGTTCTAGGGAAAGGTGATTTTAACTTTTAGTTTTTTGTTTTTGTTTTATATTTTTTAAAACATTTTTTACTATTTTATTAGCCCCCTAGGGGGCTTGGACCTGCAATCATTTGATTGCAAGTCCCACAGACTGCAATACAACTGTATTGCAGTCTATGGGAGATTCATTACATAGCTATTGAGGCTGGTCATAGACCAGCCTCAATAGCTATGATGCTATGACAAGCCTGAGAGCCTTCATAAGGAACAGGTTGACTGCTGCATTCTTGCCGCATGGGAGCTGGCCTCCATCCACACATTGCAGAAAAATATCCGCAGTTGACAAGCTGCGAATTCAAAACCATAGTGTTTTTGTAAATCGCAGCATGTCAATTTTACTTACAGAAACGCTGGCATTTTCCCTATAGGTATAATTGAAGCAGAAAGTGCTGTGGGAAAAACTGCAATTCGTTTTTGCTGTGTTTTCTCCCATAGCGATTTTTGGCTGCAATCCACTACGTGGGACCTTAGCCTAAAGTAGTATTATTGTTTTTTTTTTTTAATTAAAAAATATTTCCAAGCACAAATGTTTTAAACAAGTGCCTCAATATTTTTTCCTAAAACCTAATAGGTTTTCATAGACACAAAGCTGATCCCACCTTTAAATCAGTATTTAATTATGTTTGCTGGCCTTTTACAACATTTGTGGGAACCTCAGCTGTGAAAACCATAGTTCCATAATTAAACCATTCTTATACCTTCTGTACAAAAAGCCAATGTGATTACAAAAAGGTACTGCCAACAGTTTGCCATACAGGCTAAACTTTTATCTATGGAGGATTATCTTTAACTGCTGACTGCCCAGGGCTCCAGTCTTTTATGAAAGCATAAAGAGAATGATGTGATATCAAAGAACTTTTTTTTCGAACCAAGATTTAAATTATACTAATAAGAAATGATCTGTGTTGTTCTGTGATAATGATCTCAGCTATTCTAAGAATAAAACAGAGTGACATTTGCACCATACAGCGCAATTCTCGATGTATACTATGACTCTTGATTACCCCATTTAATCTATTACAGAGTACTGGATGATTAAAATAGTTTTCTTGGTATAAGTGTCACTATGATTGTGATTTCTTAGCTGATATTTCATTTGGTGTGGATAGATGCAGAAAGAACCCTGGCTAGTACAGATGGAGCAGAATAGTGGTTGTCAGCTGTCTAAAATATCATGTCCTTTTTCTGCTTGAAATGTTATCTTTCCTCAAAACTCTTCATGTGTGGCATAAGCTTCACATCTCTGTCTACTGCCCTACTTGTTCCCTTAATTCTATAGATGGCATTGGTTTCTCTTCTCCTCTTCCATATTTTGAGTCTCCTATTCATATGTCCAATTTTTTAGGTGCTGTATATATAGTTGGAAATGCACTCCCTCAGGCAATCGGATAAAGGTTCATAGAGAAAAATAATCATATAGGTTTTGCTAATCAAAAACCATTATAATGCTTTTGTGATACACAATTGTAGTGTAGTATATATGTTGTACACTGTTTTATATTGTTTTATGCTGTATATTGCTAGTTTTTGTACTTCCCATCTTCAAGAGTTTTACAAGTCATTTTTATGGCACTATGTACATGGGAGTGCCTTCTGCACTGAAGTTTCTAGAAGGTTGAAGGAGCATAGTGGTTTCTAGGTTACCCAGTCTTAGCCAGTGAGTTTGGGCCTGTTAGTCTATAGCTAGCTGCAATTGAAGAAGCCAGGTTATGGGAAAGCACCATCAGCTGTTCAGACTAGCTAGTGGTAGCTAGGGCTACTATACGCAGTCCTATGTGACCAGACCCTTTGCTTGGGGTCACACCCGATTGCCATGGTAGAAATGATCAGAGGACTCAAGGAAAGGGTGAACAGCAGATTAGAATAAAATGTGATTTATTTCATTATATAGTTTTAATAAATAAAAAAAGTAATGGCAATCCATTCCCTTTAAAAACTCCAGCGGTGGGTCAATAAGGCGTGCCTTGCACCTGTTGGGGTCTTTATTAAGACTGGCATATGAAACGCCAATCTTAATAAATCTGCCCTAATATTTGAGCGAGGCCTTTCATAGTATCTAGCCTCACACCTCTGCCCCTTTTGTCTAATCTCATCTCTCTTGTATAATTTTTCCATCTACTTTTAGGTTTATACGTTCAGGCTTTGATGAACATTTAGCCACAGATTCAGCAGCTAGATCCATATCAAATCTGCTAACATTCTGTCTCCAGTGCAAAAACAATCATCTGCAACAAAAATTATTCTCGTAGACTCTGTGTGGAAAGCCATAGATTATCCCTGTTGTATGACAATGGGGCTAATCCTCATCTTGAGCACATCTTTGACCGAAATCCAAGTGTCATTCTTGAATTTAGGCCATGGATCCTCTTGCTAATACTGTGTATGTTGAATATGCCATACACCAATGCTGAACACGTGAATATACCCTTAGGTTATGTTAAATTCACATTTTGTAATTTGGAGCCGTTTTCGAGGCGGATTTTACCTCAAAGTCATTTCCAAACTATAGCTAGAATCTACCTCCCATTATTTTCAATAGGAGGCAGTGATAGACAGTGAAAAAAAAAAAAAAGCCTTCCGCTAGATGGTTCAATGGATTCCGCAGCTGATTCAGATGCTGAGCCTGCAGTGTAAGAGACTCCGCTGGTTAACCCCTTGATCTTAGGCTAATCAGCATGTAAACGCTGCAGGGCTGGAAAGTGGAGAACAATCTGAATTGTCTTTCATCAGCTTGTAAAGAAGATGTAAAAGGGGACAACTCTGTTGGTACCATCATTTATAGATATGGTATCAGAATTGGATTAAGTAATAATTCTAACTGCTGATAATTACATATCTGCACATGAAGTGAGTGAATCTGGCAATAGGCTTATGATGACTCAGATGGTGCAGATACCCAAGTAAATGATGTGCACAGTAAAATGATGATCAGTGAGAATCTTACCAAGGATTAGTACTGAGTTACTAGGAAACAGCTAACTAAAAATGATGCTGAATGTTAGAACACTAACAAGATCACAGAGACAAAATTCACATCTCTAATGATGGGCAGAATTAACCTTAATTTATTTCCAAAATGACGCCTACGTAACTTTACCCTTTCCCATATAATGACGAAGCTGTGCCCGTCAGTATCTACTTTGTGTGGGCAGAAAAGTAACTTGTAACATAGGCAGAGTGAGACATTGCACCTACGCTCTGCCACAGGGTCACTTTGTAACAGAGCTGTGATTACAGAGATATGTTGGAGCGGGATATTCTTAATTATAATGCACTGCAAGCGGCAGGACCACATGTGCAATATGAGAAACAACATAGAAAAGTCACTAGCAATGCTTTATTTTTTACTTCCTTACAAAATCATAATATATAAAGGAATGTCTTGTTTGCTGCTTCTCAAGAAATATACAGTAGTTTTTGAATTTGATAATTATTCATACTATGAAAGCAATTTCTATTCAGATCGCTTAAGACAATACAAAAATAAGTTGTAATAAATTGTCATAAATAATAACAAAGACCAACAGCAAATCATTTGAAATTATGGGATGGAAAGAGGGTGAGGGCAGGTTTTAAATCCTTACTATTTTTATCCCCTTAAAAAGGTTGCCCAAGACCTAGAAAAGTTGGGGACTGATGATCTATCTACAGGATAGGTCACCAGTATCAGATTGGTCGACAACCAGACCCCTGCGCTGATAACTGTTTACCAGGTATACAGCTGGAACAGCTCTGCTCCTATTCAAGTGAATAGGTGCAGAGCTGCCGTTCCAGAACTACAACATTGTATGGACAGGAAGCTGCACGCAATGATTTGTATTGTCCGTACACTGTAGCAGTGGCTTTGGGAATTGCAGTTCTCCCATTCACTTGAATAAAAGCAGTGTTAGTTCACTTTGGATAGCTGCTATACAGCTTCTGGCAGGCAAAACAGCTGATCCTCATGGGGTCCAGGTGTCGACCAAACTAAGCACCAACTATGCTATGTCAGGGACAACCCATTTAACATCTTGAAGATTTCAGCAGAACAAATCTCTCATCTGCTTAGATTATGTATACATATATGTAAAATGAAACATTTATCCAGGCTGCTTAGCTCACTGCATAAAATTGTAATATATGATGTTTTAGGTGCATATGGGTCTATGGATTTTTTTTTTTACTATTCACTTACAGCAAACAAAATGATTTTGTAAAATGGAGAAGTATGATGGCACAAAGGTCGCTTACTTTTATATACCATTGTATCAGCTGGGAACATGCCCCTTGTGACACTTTCACAGACAGGAACCAACAACTCAAATCCTTAGAAACCTAAATTTCCCTTTACACATTAGAAGAAGCACAGCAGAAAACATTACCTCTAGACAAAATTTGCACATGACAATTAAAAATTTTAATTCTATTATATGACCAAACAGAATTGTTCTTTCTCACATACTGGACATTTAAATTTAGTTACCAATGATAAATGGCGTTCATACGGTGGTTACTCTTCACTCATATTACAGCCCAAAGGAAACAATATTTCACGTGAGTTAGAAAAGTTTTTCTCAGACTTAAGTTAGTGAGGATAAAAAAGGTTTCATTTTTGTTAGAAGAGTTTACAACGCTTTCATGAATGTCTATTTCCACTATTTATAATAAACTATTACTTATCTATGGAGCGGTGCAAGGAGAAGCCTTCTGTGTGGCGAGTAATTCTGGCATTGTTTTCTATTCTTATTTTTTACAGCATTCCCTGTGCTGGATAAATACTTCATTCTTTTTACATGACAGATCATTATGGACTCATCAATACTATGTGTACATAGTATTTTATTGGAAGTCCTTCTTTTTATGACAGCATTTTTACTGGTACATCTGGACTACAGTCAATTAAACTACTAATACTAGTAATACTAGTTAAAAGTTAACTTAGATGGCGGATTTGTCTCCCTTTCACCGTGACTACCCATTGACACCTTGTGACCCTGTTACAGGGGTGCCGAAGGGCGGTCAATGACACTCACAATCCCCATTAAAGTCATAGCTGCTAAACCTCATGTGACAGATATTTTGTTGACTAGCATGAATACAGCCTTACATTTCTAAGATGAGAATACCCCTTTAAATTGATTTTTAATATTATTATTACTAATAGGTAGGCCTCTGTGTTTAATGTATTAAAAAAAAAAAAACATTCCATCTTCCAATTCCTTTCCAGTCAGTGCAATGTTCAAGAGGATTTTACTGCTACTGCCATGGCTTTGCGTGTCAGTAGGTGACATGGCTGCAGTGGGGAGTTTTTTGTATGTAATGAGTAAGAGAGCAAACACAAAAAAATTATAGTCTTGGACAACCCCTTTAAATATGTCACAGACCCATTCTGTAGAGTCGGTGCAGTGCATAATAATAGTTTTTCCTGGCATGCCAATCAGTATGTCATTTCACAAACAGGACTATCACTGTATAACTCTACATGTCATTATATTAGCTTAAATGTCACTGTATCACTCTGCATGTCATAGCTTTAAAAATGTAATTCTATTATATATTATTCCCTATCTCAATACATCATTTATATTGTGCTCTTCTGAGTGACATGACAATGCTGATTTATCCATCAGTCTAATCCCCACCATTTGTATCACTTATGTGTCGTCATATCAAACTGGAACACTAAATTGACATTAACCATGTTTTGCTTTTTTTCCCAGAATTTTTCAGTTGCAGAAATCTACATAACATGCATGCTTCAAAAGGCTTGTTTATATGAATGGCTTACCTTTGTGTCCTCTGACCACTGATCTCTATTTTGCCTTCACTCTATGAGTCCCTTTTATTTAGGTTCACAAAATTCCCAGTGGTTTTACCTGTCCTGTGTGCCTCTGTTTATATTTGCTTGATAAAATAACACTGGGTTTGTCGTTGCGTCTCTTGTATTTAACTGAATAGAATTTACAAAAAGACTTTAAGATTAAAGCTAAAGCTGAAGTACTAAAGCTTATAATTATGTAGACCTAAGCTGAGTTAATGTTGTTTACTATGACCTACAGTAGTCATTTCTACAGCCTAAATAGACCATAAAATAATTAGACTTTATATAAAGAAGAGATCATTGGATATGATTATATCAACAATTAGCAGATCTCATTCAATGCAGCCTGGATCTTCTTTGTAGAATATATGCTATATTATAAATTTATTATGTAATATGTCTTAATTCTAAACTATTTACAGCTGAAATTCTACCACAACACATCTTACAAAAACATTGCTGCTGGAGGACATACTTCAAAAGCATCCCCAATGAAGGAGGAAAGTACCTGACTACTGGTTTAGGCTGAGGTCCCACGTAGCGGAAACGCAGCTTTTTTGTTGTAGATTTTGCTGCAGTTTTTTGAGCCAAAGTCAGGAGGGGCTTGAAAAGGAATGTAAAATATAAAGGAAGCTCTTATATGTTTCCCTTCTGTTAAATCCACTCCTGACTTTGACTAAAACAACCACAGCAAAATCTGCAACAAAAAAACGCTGTGTTCCTGCAACGTGGGGCCGTAGCCTTGAAAGTATTATGAGCAATTATACAATACACTTTAGTTGATTAAACATCAATAGATCACCACTTACTGCTCTAGGCACACATTCCACCAAGTCATAAGAGACTGCCACCACCATGCTATCCTGTTAGGTCACCAGTGACAACCAGAATATTTAGGCCCCATGCACGTGACTGTAATTTTATCCACAACCATACATTGTACAGAACCATACATTTCTATGGGCCCATACACAATTTTTAGGGATGTGTGTCTGGGCTGTAGGTTTCTCCAAATTATGAATCATGTCCTATATTTGTTCAAATTCGTGATACAGGTAAGTGTAGTGGATCTATACAAGTCATTTTGAGGATCCATGATTGCAGATGACATACTGACATGTTTTTTGTGAATTGCTGATCAGTATTTGTGGACAGCAAGACCACTACAGTCATATGCATGTAGCCTTACTGCTTTTTAACCAAACCACTGACCTGGCTAACAGGGACCTGCAGTCATAGCATCAGTAATCACAGTAAAATAAAGCACAACTACTATTAAAATATAACTAGACCCTAAAAAGATCCCTCAATGTGTAGCCGACAGCTACTCTTGAACACTGGTGTCCACCTTCAGGACACCAGTAACTGCAGTTTTAACTGCACCATATTAGAAATTGGCTTGCCCTAATTTCACCTTGTCCTCCTGATGAATCCTCAAATGAGGTGGAATACGTGTTGAGAGATCTTTTTAGGGTCGCAGATTCCGGTGTGTTAGTTGGTTCAGAGCTGTTCATTAGGCTATGAGCTCATGTGATTTATCTACACCATGATATGAACCTTTGTAGTGGACTAGCTGCATTTGCTGGTTGCATGTAGTGATAGACATGTTGTAGTGTGGAGATCTGTAAACTGGACCACACTACAACTAATATACAACTAGACTAGTGTTTCTGATATATGACTGATCCTTAGGTATTGCATTATTTAGTGTCACATTTCAACTCTTTATCGTGATGCATGCATATATATAGGATTGGCATAATATAGAATCCATCGCTATTGTTGACATCAAACCGTTAAGCGGACTAGCGATATCTAAAATTTACTAGGTTTACGTAGCTATGGATGGATTGGAATGTGGCAATCTACAAACTGGACCACACTATCACCAATGCACTACTAGACTAGTTTGTCTTTTTTATCCCTGGACACCGCATTATAGTACTCTTTAGCCTTTAGTTACTTGATATAGTAGCAAGAGGAATATTGATCCTGTGCATTTTGTGTCTATATAGGATCGGCATAATATAGGATCCATCACTATTATTATTATCAAGCCGATATTTCATTATAAGTGGATAGGTTGTATAAATTTGGGGTGTACATTATACTTACCTCTTCTTCAAATTACTGCTGAATATATCTGTCATTGATATATGGGAGATATCACTAGTGGCTCTGTCAGATTTTGATACCCTTATTGATATATGAAGAGGTAAATCAAATTACGATACCCTAATACAGTTGTTATCACACTACTTTGGCCACACATACAAAGAGAAAAAGAGGGGTAGTTATCGGGTACATGTGTAGGTGGTTACATTTCTGTGTCTGAGGAGTCCTAGGATATTTTGGACCACTTCACCCCAGATATACCTCATCGGCCAGCCATTATTTCGTATTGTCCACTTTTTTTACAATTTTTTTGGCGTATTTACGCATGTTGATCAAGTGTATACAAACAATTTTTATTGAGTTTAAGAAAGGTTATATTTTAATAGTAGTTGTGCTTTATTTTATGTTTGATAGTTGTTACGAGAACTGTTAACACCCTTGTCTAGTCTTGATAGGTTGTCTGTATCATTAAAGTGGTAAAATGATACAGACAGCCTGTACCTGTACTTCAGCAAAGAAAGTTTTCATAAATTCACAAAATGCTACTGGAGGTCTATGAGCTGTCAAAAAATAAAACATTTGTAGAGACTCAGCTTTCAATAGCCAAGACAAGGTAATGTATAATGTTGAGCACTGACATAATTTTAGTCCATAACAAGTGTGCAACTGTATACTGTCACTAAAAGAAGGTAGTGAATAATGAAAACAAATTAAAAATCATCATGCAGGGCAGCATGGTGGCATGATGACATCATAGCTCAGTGGTTGGAGATGTTGCTTATCAGCACTGGGCTCCTGAGTTCAAGGGTAACATCTGCATGGAGTTTGTATGTACTCTGGTTTCCTCACAAATGCCAAAAATATACGGCCAGGAATACTGAGTTCCTTTTAAAACAGCTGACCCTTGTAAGTGTTGGGGATGAGTGCATGTATGGCAGCCAGTAACTCCTGTACTCCACAATGCTTCCTTTGCTATGAGGCTTTGTATGAAAAAAGTGCACTACAAATATTTGTCATTATTATAATGTAGTACAGGTGTAGTGTCGACAGAAGTTGGAGACATTTAGCTGGGGTTTATAATGACTTACTAATAGTCTTTCAAGGTACACATAAGCAACAAATACAACAATTGATTAACAGTATTCAGCAGCACCCCTGTGGTGAGGGAGTCTCCCTCTCTTTCCACACATAGCCTTCTAGGGTTACCTTGACAACTCTTTTCAGATCACATACTGTATATGGCATATTGTCATTTAATTCAGCAGCTTGACAACCTTTATGTACAGAAAAAACTTTGCCAAAACAAAGGCAAATTCCCCAACAACAAATTAATAAAAATATTTTTATTAAAGAATTAAATATATAAAATTACACACATATACAAATGGACAAGAACACTATATCCACAATACTCATATTTTGCACATGTAGGGGATGTAACTGAAATGGTAATGTGCATAAAAATAATGTGGCAACATATATAAGAATAAACCACCCAAAATTATAGCAACTCTGCACCAATGCATATAGTATAAGTATAACCTAGAAAAGGTTTCCACAAGGAACATAGTTTCCCTTATGTCCTACAGCAGCACAATATGGGGTATTTCTGCCCCTGTGTGGAATTTTTAATTAGCATAATTAATTGCAGGACAACACCCTTATAAGAGGGCAAAATAGACCTCCTGCCCCAGTTTTTTTCTCTCCTGTGTGGTGGGACAGGTGGAGCGAGGCTCTTTTGTCCTCCCATTTTTTCCTAAAAGGATTTTGAGGGTTAACTACTTTTTAGTAGTTTTCTCCTCTTCAGCTGTTCATCTCTTTTCCTTGGGAGCTTTTAACTCCTGAGGCTTCCCTGTATCTCTCTGCTGCGCACTGTGTCAGTGGCCATTCTGGGCTGGGTGTGCCTGCCCTTGTCAGATTGCAGCCGCTGTGCAGATTTTGATCTGGCTTCAGCATAGCTTATGCTTCGGAGCCAAGGGAAGTGATGTTATCACTTCAGGCTCCGGAACCTTTTTGCAGATTCTGTTTCCCTGGGGACCCTTTTTTCTGTTACACTTTTGCGGCCTACTTCCTGTACCGCTGGATTGCGCTACCGGCCTAGTCTTAAGGCCATTCTCTTTACCGCTGTAGCGGTATTAAAGACCTCATTGTTAAGGGTCTCTAAAAGAGTTTGTGTATATAGATTTTATGGGGAAGTATGGTCTCATCCCTACCTATTTAAACTTTACTCCCTGAGACAATGGTTGTCTCTTATAGGGCGAGGCCTCAGTATGCTTCCTTTTGTTTTCTACTGTCTGCATTTTTTTTTCCGATCTCCTGTTACTGTCAAACATACTGTTCTGTCTTTCTCTCTTTTATAGATGTCCTCCTCTGCTTCGGTGGCAACAGCGACTCCAGGAGGGAAAAGTCCTCCAAGCTGAAACATTTCGCTTATATATATGCGTCATCCCTCTGCCTGATGGCATTACTACACTCGCTGTCGCCAATGCTGTGGGACCACATCTGAGGATCCGTCCATACTTTATGTAATTGTGGGTCAAGGAGCATGAAGGAGATCCGGGACTCGATTTCTCAGATCTCTATGAAGCCTCGTACTGAGAGACATTCTCAGTCAGTTCCATTAGAGGAGGAATTTCACGTGCTGAATGAGTCGCACTCGTCTGATGAAGACACTTCAAGAAATCCCAGAAGGCCTCTTTTTCCCTTGGAAAGGATGCATAGGCTGCCGAAGTCCATCTGGTCAAGGGACCGTGATGTTGAACTGGGGAAAGCCTCTAGTTTCACCAATACGGGGCCTAGGGCCTTCCAGGTGGATGTGACACTGGATAAAGCTATGACAGGGGAGTGGAGACATCCCAAAAAAGCAACCTATTTTATCCAGGAGGTTTAGGACCCTGTTCCCCATTGCTGAGTCTCAGCAGGATCAATGGGATCCCCTACCTAAGGTGGATATGGCGGTAGCTAAATAGTTTTGCTGTAAGGCGGAATATGGCTCCAATCTCCAAGTCTCTATTCACCTCAGTTAAAAGAGTACGAGAGTTGCAAGCTTTTCTTCTGAAGAGCCATATATTTTATTCCTGGGTTTAACCCTCCCTAGGAGATCTACTGTACTTGCTACAGCTCCATATTGTGCTGCTGTTGGACATAAGAGAATCGTTGTGGCTAGACCGCGGCGAAAATGCCGGTGGCTTAAAATGAAGAAGAATTCCTATTCATTTTCCACCGTGTGAACATAGCCTAAGGTATCCATCTATCGCTGACTGTTGGCTGACAAGCTGTCAGCTGATGTCTAGTGGCACCAGAAAGTCATAGTGACTCACAAGACACAAGTCTCTTCTGTAATTTACCTGCACAATACATGTGGTGGCAGCTTAATCACAATGAAATATATCAGGAAGCTAGGTTCTATACAGGGCCACAAACTGCACATTAAATAAATAAACAATTAGGACTAAATATATACCCCCCCAAGCATGAGAGTATTTCATGAAAAAGGTTTTGAAATTTACCTGTAGCCATAGGGTAACAGTAAAGATGGACGCAGAGCCCCACCACAAAATGAAGGTACGCATAGAACACACCTCAACGCGTTTCACCATGACGGGCTTCCACAGGAGGTGACAAAGAATGATGGAAAAAGTTAGTATATATATATATATATATATATATATATATATATATAGCAGGGATCCGATTGATAATGGCGTTCCAGCCGTGTATGACGGCGCATGACGCCATGATGAACGTGACGAACAGTGTCATGTGATTGGACTGGAAGAGGAGGAGGAAGACTTTGGATGCAGAGGGGGCCTTTGATTTGTACTAGGCACAGCCAGGGGAGGAGGGTAAATCTTATTTCTTTCACAATGATGATGATGATGATGATGACCATGCTGGCCAAGAACACCAACCATGGCAGGGCCCTGGGTCTGTGCACATGCTGGCAAGCATGACAGGCTATATGCTCCATTGCTTGCATAGTGACAAGTGTATTATTAGCATCAAGCAGAGGGATGAGTAATTGATGGCAGTGCATTTGGACCCTCGAAAACAAGCCAAAATAGGGGAATTCTATTCCCTGCCTCCCAAAGGTAAAAAAAAATTGGAATATTATCAGGATAGGCTGTATACACAGCTTACTGCAGGGAGATCACTGCAACTGCCAGTCTCACCCTTGCACAGGTGGCCTCTGTTGCTCCCTGTCCACCTCACTCAGCCAGTGCTCCATCTCCTCTGCCAGTGCCACAGCTACAAGTGTTAGGAGGAAAAGCAACAGCATCAACAGCCAGTACAGTATCTGAAACATGTTGAATCAGAAATTGTTCACCTTGCAGCACCAACCAGAGCCAAAACAGTCAACTGACATCCACCAACTGCACCAATAGGTTAGAGCAGTGGAAGGAACTGGCCCAGTTTGCCAAGGAAGTTTTATCTTGTCCGGCCTTAAAGGGGTATTCCCATGAACATAACCGTTTTTAAAGTTGTAGAAAATTAAACATTTTTGCAAATATAAGTAATTTAATATTTTGCAGAATCTTAAAGATTTTCTCTAAATTTCTTGTAGTCACAAGTTGTTGCCTTGATCGGTTCTCAGTGGACACATCCATAAATGCAGGAACTTTCTAAGGTCAGAAAATCAGCTATGATGTCCTTATTGTGGCCGGGATATCTTCTCATACATGTAGTGCCCCTGTCTGATAACACAGCTACAATAAGAAAATTGCTGGGTTCCTGCATTTGTGGTCGTATCCATTGGCAACCGATCAAGACTGTCACCACTAAGATATTTAGAGAAAATCTTTAAAACTCTGCAGAATTTTTAACTACTTATATTTGCAAAAATGTTTAACTTTTAATTATCTACAAATATAGATATGATTATGTTCATGGGAATACCCCTTTAAGCGTAATGGCTGTGTTGTAACACCTAGAAGGGTGAAACTGTCCAAGTCTAGTGTAGAAAAAATAACTTTTGTAAAAATTAATCAGTCATGGATCCGTTTTTTTCACACCCCTTCTCACCACCTGATTTTCTCACACCTCCAACCAATGCCTTTGAATAGTGTTGCCACCATCTCCCTGTATCATGTTCCATTTACTATACTGCTGATGCTGACTGCTACTCTTAAACAGTTACAGTGCCTTGCGAAAGTATTCGGCCCCCTTGAACTTTTCAACCTTTTGCCACATTTCAGGCTTCAAACATAAGGATATAAAATTTTTATTTTTTGGTGAAGAATCAACAACAAGTGGGACACAATCGTGAAGTGGAACGAAATTTATTGGATATTTTAAACTTTTGTAAAAAATAAAAAACTGAAAAGTGGGACGTGCCAAATTATTCATCCCCCTTAAGTTAAAACTTTGTAGCGCCACCTTTTGCTGCGATTACAGCTGCAAGTCGCTTGGGGTATGTCTCTATCAGTTTTGCACATCGAGAGACTGAAATTCTTGCCCATTCTTCCTTGGAAAACAGCTCGAGCTCAGTGAGGTTGGATGGAGAGCCTTTGTGAACAGCAGTTTTCAGCTCTTTCCACTGATTCTCGATTGGATTCAGGTCTGGACTTTGACTTGCCCATTCTAACACCTGGATATGTTTATTTGTGAACCATTCCATTGTAGATTTTGCTTTATGTTTGGGATCTTTGTCTTGTTGGAAGATAAATCTCTGTCCCAGTCTCAGGTCTTTTGCAGACTCCAACAGGTTTTCTTCCAGAATGGTCCTGTATTTGGCTCCATCCATCTTCCCATCAATTTTAACCATCTTCCCTTTCCCTGCTGAAGAAAAGCAAGCCCAAACCATGATGCTGCCACCACCATGTTTGACAGTGGTTATGGTGTGTTCAGGGTGATGAGCTGTGTTGCTTTTATGCCAAACATATCGTTTTGCATTGTGGCCAAAAAGTTCGATTTTGGTTTCATCTGACCAGAGCACCTTCTTCCACATGTTTGGTGTGTCTCCCAGGTGGCTTGTGGCAAACTTTAACTGAGACTTTTTATGGATATCTTTGAGAAATGGCTTTCTTCTTGCCACTCTTCCATAAAGGCCAGATTTGAGCAGTGTACGACTTATTGTTGTCCTATGGACAGACTCTCCCACCTCAGCTGTAGATCTCTGCAGTTCATCCAGAGTGATCATGGGCCTCTTGGCTGCATCTCTGATCAGTCTTCTCCTTGTTTGAGATGAAAGTTTAGAGGGACGGCCGGGTCTTGTTAGATTTGCAGTGGTCTGATACTCCTTCCATTTCAATATGATCACAGACCTGCCTGGTGTGTTCCTTGGTCTTCATGATGCTCTCTGCGCTTTAAACAGAACCCTGAGACTATCACAGAGCAGGTGCATTTATACGGAGACTTGATTACACACAGGTGGATTATATTTATCATCATCAGTCATTTAGGACAACATTGGATCATTCAGAGATCCTCACTGAACTTGTGGAGTGAGTTTGCTGCACTGAAAGTAAAGGGGCCGAATAATATTGCACGCCCCACTTTTCAGTTTTTTATTTTTTACAAAAGTTTAAAATAACCAATAAATTTCGTTCCACTTCACAATTGTGTCCCACTTGTTGTTGATTCTTCACCAAAAAATTAAAATTTTATATCCTTATGTTTGAAGCCTGAAATGTGGCAAAAGGTTGAAAAGTTCAAGGGGGCCGAATACTTTCGCAAGGCACTGTACACCACTGCCACTACTAAGCAAGACATGTCCTGTGACCTGGCCCATCATATCATTCCATGCTGCAATTGATGTTGCAAAAGCTACTACCACTGCCACCAGTTCAGCCAGACATGTCCTGTGGCCTGGTCCATCCCAATCCACTATATCACATTCTTAGGAGCACAGTGTTAGCATAAAAAAACAAAACAGAACTATTTTTTTTTCACGCCTACTTCCATAAAGGAATAATTTTTGGTGGCTTTTTTTTTTAAAGGCAATTCTTCATCACTTTTCAACTAGGATCACAGATATAAATTTGTCTCTCAAATATCAACAAGCCTGTAGCATAAGTCATCAAAATGGGCTAATTTTTCTACAAAACCATTGCTTTGTGCAATATAACAGCTATGTGTGTCTAAAAAACTACAGGCAAGCACCTTTACCTCCACTAAAGGGTAATTTTTGGTACATTTTAAATGATAAAATACGTAAAAATGAGTGGCAGCACAGTGTATGGTTAAACTCTGAGTTTGTATCCATAGCTTAACATCCGTTTTACCATAGACATACATGTCACTTCACTTTGATGTAACTTTGGCTTTGTTTGCTTTATAGAGCTAGAAAATTGGATAAATGGATTCCTAGGAGCTCTGATAGTGTTATATACTATATTTTAAAGGGATTCTATCATTGGGAAACCCTATTTTCACTAACAGCACATCGGAATACCTTTAGAAAGACTATTCTTCTCCTATCTTTATGTTTCTGCTCCGTGCCACTGTTTTGGAGAATTTTCTTCTTTTTCTTTATGCAAATTAGTCTTCAGAAAGCACAGGGGGCGTTCCCTGTGCTCACGTCACACGCTCTTCGGAAGATCGAGCGCTGCCTCTCCGCAGCGTCAGCACCCGCCCATCGTGTCTGTTCGAGATCCAAATCCCGCGGATGCTCAGTCGACTCTGCCATTTCGAGTTAGGCAGAGCCGACTGCGCATGTCCAGTCGGCCATTTTGAAGTCAAAATGGAAGAGCCGACTGAGCATGCGTGGGATTTGGATCCCGAACAGACACGATGGGCGGGTGCTGACGCTGCGGAGAGGCGGCGCTGGATCTTCAGAAGAGCGTGTGACGTGAGCACAGGGGACGCCCCTGTGCTTTCTGAAGACTAATTTGCATAAAGAAGAAAGAAGAAAATTCTCCAAAACGGCGGCACGGAGCAGAAAAATAAAGATAGGAGAAGAATAATCTTTCTAAAAGCTATTCCGATGTGCTGTTAGTGAAAATAGGGTTTCCGAATGATAGAATACTTTTAAGCCAATTTACACCGTGGTTCATATCGAACTTGTTCAACCCGAAAAAAAAATTTGGAACCTTAGTCACCTGAACTCGAAACAAATCTTGAGAGATTCGCTCATCTCTATTTATGAGGATTTATTGTGGGATCTATGTTAAATCCATCCCATCCATCCCCTTTTGTATATACAGTATGTTCAGTGCAGTCAATAACCTGCACTCTGTGGCCTGCTTGGTCCTTGGAGAGCTCTATATCTCCAACTCTGTCTTCCACAGCTCACACCAGAAGTAGGTCCCCTCCTCTCTCCTTCAGTACCTCGAAACTTTCAGGAGCTAGAAGACAGGTTCTGCCAAATGGCCCTGGGGAGAGCCTGCTGTGCTACAATCAGATGACTAATATAGATGTAGCGAATCCTTATACATGAAAGTCAGAAAGAGCTGCTGGATTCTACAAATCACTTTCTAGGATGGTGACACATGTTTCTTCAGATCCTGAAATATATATCCCAACTATAACATGGTGTTACCCTCACATGGTGTCCAAAGTAGCAAATTATCCTGGCATGGGTAAAGAGAAGTACAGAACATGTAGTACCGCACAGTACTATAGAGAGGCGCTACTAGACAGTCAATCAGTGCATGCACTTCACTAATATAGGAGTTTTACCAGGGTTTACCATGTTGATTTGTTGGAACCACCAGCCAAGCATTATATGTAGGGTCTGGTTTCTAGATACGCTGATCCAGAAAAGATCATTGTATGTGGAAATTTTATATCCTGTGGCAAATTGAGGGACCACTGTATATGTAGGACATATAGACCATTTTCCTCAAAAAGTATGCAGCCTCCTTCAAAAACACTTCTATTCACCTTATTATGAAACTCAATTTGCACTTTCCGATTCTTGGCAAGGTACAATTCCAAGTTTGTTCTGGCAAAAGTAATTTACTGCCTTGCTTACTGCAGAAAATAATTGTGTTAAAATTACAATCTGCTAATTCCCTTCTATGTGAACTATACTTTTTTTTACATGTTTTAGTATATGTGCATGTTTGTGTATGTCTTTATGCGTGTATACAAGACATAAAAGATAGATCTCTGTGTCTTATTTTGTAAACCAATCCCGAGCAACAAGTGCAGTTATTTTTGGGGCCTGATATGTTATTTAGGTTCTGTACTGTCAGAAGGGCAGTGTCAGGCAGGAGCAGGCAAGTGGTGTGAGCTCTGGCTGCCTCTGATTGGGGCTCTGAATCACACCCCCCCGCCTGATACCGCCCTTCTGACAATATAGAGCCTAAATAGCACATCAGACTCCAAAACTAACAGCATTGATTGTCCGGGAATGGTGGGGGCTAGAGAGAAAATTTCAACTATACTGGAATCAGTGGAAAGGTGTCTATTAACAGATGCTAAGAACTTGAATTGGTGGAGGTGGTAAAAGGTCCTCTTTAAATGTGACACTTATCATCATTTCAGAGTTTTCCTACAAGAAAAGAACTAGAAGACCTTCTATAAAGATAAAGATAATATGGCTGATCTCATGTTTGGCTATAAGGGAACCATAATTAGTAAATTAACCTATAGGCTTTATCATTATTTTATCAATGGTTCCTACTGATAGAAATGTTTTTATCAGCCAGGATAAACATGCTGCTTTAGAATCTTTCTAAATAAGAACCATTGACCAAGGGAGAGCCAATGACCAGTAACACACATTCCTAGGAACATTCATTTTCTCTCATTACCTGCTTTTTAGCTTAATTTGCATGCAGCTATCATCAATGCTGTATAGAGATGAACAATTTGGTTCACCCCCATACACTTTGCATTTATCAGCAGTACATTGTCCTGTTTACATGTGGTGTTGTGCTACTGACAAATTAACATATACCAATAAGGGTCAAAATTTATACACAAACAAATCCAAAAAAATGGCAGAAATCTAAAGATAGATCAAATAATGAATAAAACTCAACTTTTATTAGAAAATTTAAAACACAGACATCCACAAATTAGATGTCACCCATAATTAACCTAAGTGATCCTATAAATAAACCTATCCTAATAAAGGGGAATACATATGTGAAATACCCTTTAAAACCCCTTATTACATTGATACTGGAATATAGGTAGATCAGCCGCAAACGAATGCTATATCTCTGCGGTAAAAGTGAAAACACTGCAGACCACTATGACACAGCTGCAGCACGTTTCACTAAAGCACTCAAAGTATCTTAAACCTATGAATACTAGAGGTGGTATATATAATATATTAGTGTAGTGGAGTTTCAAATCGCCAATGTGAAGCTAAAAACGCCACACCCAAAATCTATATACACTCACTGTATCAATTTAAAGCAGAAGCCTCTGGGACGCTGCAGTAATATACATTATCAGAGGGAAGTGCTTCTAAGTTTCTCAGTTACTCATTAACTTAGCAAAATGCCCCTGAAATCCTAATGGCTGAAGACATTACTTGATATGTTGTCTGTGTCATTTAAATGGTAAAATCTGTTATTTCTTAAGAAATTATTTTACAATTGAAAGTCTTATGAACATTCAGGAGTTCACCATTTATGTTCGGTGAATGATATTCCCTGTAGTATTCAATTTAATCAGATATTTTGTTAATTCCCAGAAGTGTAACTCCTGTGCTTCAAAGAAAAACCTGTAACAGGACCTTAAATCAAGAAATTACAGGAGTCACAGGTTCCTTTCCTTAGGCCGCTGAGGCCACTGTTTGGCTTCCTCAGTCACTTGTGTCAACAACTTCCACCTGCACAAGTCTTGGCGCGCGCTGGATCGAACAGCATGCCTTACCTTCCCTGTCCTCCTTCCCAAGTACTGTTATTCTTGGACAACCCCTTTAACCTTCCAAGAGATATACTATCTGCTATCTTTCTATGTGGCAGAGGGTCAGTACTTTTGAACTAATGATAAAATATATATATATATATATATATATATATATATATATATATTCAAAACTTCTTTTTATTATACTATATATATTTTTTTATACTATACCTTACCATACTAGAAACCATAGGAACAGCTCTCATCACAATCTTTAAAATATGCATGGTTACTGGTCAAGAAGCCATTCCAGTATCCCATAGGAATATGCATCACTTCCTTATTCCAATAAACGAATGATTTTAAAATGACAGCATACTATATTCACATGTTCACACTGCAGATTATACTTTGCTAAATTCACTTTTTTTTAAAAAATTCCGTCACTGACTGTGAACACTGTTTGTTGCTTGACTTTGTCTAACAGTATTTGCATTACTCAACACCCTCCTCCATTAACCTTTTGCTGTTGTCCCACTTCTCTTAAGCTTTCTCATCAATGGTTTCCATTTTATGATTTGCCTACACCTTGAGAGTATTTAAACAGTCCCTTAAACCTTTAAGAAATGCATATCTCAAAGGAAAAAACTCCAGGCAGACTGGGTTCACTCCATAATACCTAGTGTAGAGTCTGGGGGGAAGAGATGGGGGGGGGGGCAGAGCATGACACAGGAATTCAAAGAACACTAAAGAGAGAATCATGTGTCATGCCCTGCCCTCTGGCCCTGTACTAGGCATAACACAGTGTATTAGATCTGCCTGGAGTATTCAACGTTTCACAAAAAATAGATACATCTAGAATAGAACATCTCACCCAGATATTGAGAAGTAGAGTGCACTAAATTCCTACTGTACAAACCAGGTGGGAATTAATGAAATTTATTATGCCTCTTTTTATGATGGAAGATAGTTGCAAAATCAGTAACCTACACTACATTCAATATCATTTATGCATAAAAGTGGCATAAATGATGACAGCTGTGGGCCAGCCATGGATTTGTGCCTAGGTGCAAGGGCACAGGAAGGAAGTGTCTACAGCTTCATCATGAATTAAGCACTTGTTGCACTCATGCAAGGGACATTATGACTGGTGTAATGAATCCCCCCTGCTGCTGTAGCCATCAGTGCCAAGTGTAGAAGCAACCATCAACATAATTTCCATTCTTTTGCTATGATAAGCTCTGTTTCCATTTATATTTTTCCAGAACCAAAACCTCAGGCTCTGACTAAAAGATTGATGGTGAACCCGTAAATTGGTGGAAGCTACTACCTTCCATGATTGTGCCTTAAAGAGGACTTCATACCACCTCCACCAACTCTGGTTCTTAGCATCTGTTAGTAAACTCTGCTCCATTGATTCGAGCACAGTTGAAATTTTTTCCTCTAGCCTCCACAGTTCCCAAGTAACAAGCACAGTTAGTTTTGGTGCTATTTATTGACTCTGTAATGTCAGAAGTGCAGGGTCAGGCAGGGGGGAGCGATTCAGAGCTCCAATCAGAAGCAGCCAGTGTTAGAGCTCACAGTCACACCCCTTGTCTACTACTGTCTGATACCACCCTCTTGACAGTAGAGAGAGATTAAACAGCATATCAGTCACCAAAATTAAAAGCATTGATGGCTCACGAATGGTAGGGGCTAGAGAAAAAAAATTAAAACTGTGCCAAAATTAGTGAAGCAACATCTATTAGGAAAAGCCAGTTATAAGGAAAAAATGGAAAAGCAAATGGAAAGAAAAGACATAAGGGGGGTCTGGGAGGGGCTTAAGTCAATTTCGGGTCATAAACAGTCTGTCTGCCAGATTGAGGCAGATGTTAATTGGCTTAATGAACTAAACCTATTCTTCAACAGATTTGATCACACACCAGCTCCTCCCACCCCAGCATGTCCTTCAGCTCCCCTCACCACAATGACTTCACCCCATTCACCCCATGTGGCTACTTCCCAACAGACCAGTAAATCCAGAAATCTGTCTTTATCTGACCACAGTCTGACCTTCACACGGGCCCAGGTGAGGAAGGAGATGAAAAAGATCAATGCGAGGAAAGCCGCAGGGCCAGATGACATCAGTGCAAGGCTAATTAAGACTTGTGGGGACCAGCTGTGTGGTATAATTACATATATGTATAATATGAGCCTGAGGCAGGAAATAGTCCCTGAATTATGGAAATCTTCTTGTGTGGTACCAGTTCCAAAGAAACCTCACCCTATGGACCTCAACGACTACAGACCTGTAGCACTGACATCCCACTTGATGAAGATCTTAGAGAGATTGGTTCTCACACATCTTCGCCCTCTAGTGAGCCCTGCTATGGACCCTCTCCAGTTTGCTTATCGACCGGGCATTGGGGTAGATGATGCCATCATCCACCTTCTGCACAGGGCTCTGTCTCACCTGGAAAAACCAGGGAACATGGTGAGAATAATGTTCTTTGATTTCTCCAGTGCTTTTAACACCATACAGCCCAGGTTACTGAGAGACAAGCTGGGCCTTGCTGGAGTGGACCACCACCTCTCCAACTGGATCCTAGACTACCTCACAAATCGACCTCAATACGTGAGAGCCCAAGACTGTGTGTCAGGTACCGTGATCTGTAATACGGGGGCACCTCAGGGTATGGTTCTCGCCCCTTTCCTCTTCACACTGTACACTGCTGATTTTAGGTGCAACTCATCTAGCTGCTACCTACAGAAGTATTCTGACGACTCTGCAATAGTAGGCCTCATCACAGACGATGATGACAGGGAGTACAGAGAACTGAACCGGTTTTTTGTGGACTGGTGCCACCAGAACCACCTGAAGATTAACGCGGGGAAGACCAAGGAGATGGTGGTGGACTTCCGTAAAGGCAGATGCCCTCCAAAACCAGTGGACATCCTGGGGACAGGTATCGAGATTGTGAACACCTATAAGTACCTGGGTTTGCTCCTTAATAATAAGCTGGACTGGGCAGATCATATGGAGGCCCTGTACAGGAAGGGCCACAGCAGGCTCTACCTGCTTAGGAAGCTGAGAGCCTTTGGAATCCGGGGGGCACTTCTTAGGACTTTCTTCAACTCGGTAGTGGCATCAGCCATCTTCTTTGGAGTGGCCTGCTGGGGGAGCAGCATATCAACCAGGGACAGAAATAAACTTGACAAGCTGATTAGAAGGGCCAGCTCTGTCCTGGGGAGCCCACTGGACCCAGTGCAGGTGGTGGGTGACAGAAGGATACTGTCCGTGGTGAGCTCCATGCAGAAGAAGAAGTCCCATCCCATGCATGAGACTGTGATTGCGCTGGGCAGTACTGTCAGTGACCGACTGCTCCACCCTAGATGTGAGAAGGAGCGCTATCGGAAGTCTTTCCTCCCCACCGCAGTTAGGCTTTACAACCAACACCGTCCTAAGCGGAGATCATTAAATCCCCCCCCCCCTGCTACGTTCTATCTGTCTGTCTGCTATTAATGTAATGCCTCTCACCTTGGAACATTCCTGTACATGTTGTATTTGTATCTGCTTATCTTATCTTATCTTTGCTGCTGTAACACACTGAATTTCCCCATTGTGGGACTATTAAAGGACTTATTATTATTATTATTATTATTAATTGATTTAAAGAGCTGGACTAGTGGAATTTAGTGAAGGGTCCTCTTTAAGTGGAGGACTTACAGTGGGTACGGAAAGTATTCAGACCCCTTTTAATTTTTTACTCTTTGTTTTATTGCAGCCATTTGCTAAAAGCAAAAAAGTTCATTTTATTTCTCATTAATGTACACTCAGCACCCCATCTTGACAGAAAAAAACAGAAATGTAGATATTTTTGCAAATTTATTAAAAAAGAAAAACTGAAATATCACATGGTCATAAGTATTCAGACCCTTTGCTGTGACACTAATATTTAACTCACATGCTGTCCTCACATGCTTAACTCACAGCTGGAATCCTTCATTTCAGAGGGTTTTTTTTTATATGCTGCCCATGTACTTGTCTGGATTGCAGTTGCCCTCTTTTTTGCACTTATACAAAAAAAAGGTGCATGTCATGAATGCATTGTCAAATGTTACTCCAGATAAACACTTTGTAAAGTGTTGTGGAATATGTTGAAGCTATATAAATAAAATTTATTATTATTATAAACCACACCCACTCTCCTCAACAAAAAAGCAAAGTGATAAGCTTTGTGTAAAATCCTTCAAAATAGGCGCAAACACATGATAAATCACTAAATGGTCCACCCTAAGGCTAGGTTTGCATGGGACACAGCTGAAATGAATTAGTTTCAATATCGTTATGTATCAAAAGTGACTGTTTGCCATGCGGCTATCAAAAATGAGCTGAACATTTGAAAACTGCGCCAATTTCCATGTCAACAAGGGTTTCAGTTACATCTTGGGCACACCTCAAACACAGTATGTCTGCAAAATGTAAACTTTATTTTTGTACAATATATGCAGTTAAATGGAGTTTCTCTAAAATCCACAACATTCCTTATGCTAGGTTCACACTAGGATTCAGTTTCCGTTCTTCAGGTCCGCTTGGGGACCCGAAAAATTGAAACCCTACCCACTTAAAAAGTGGTTCCCAGGAGAGGTGAGGTTAAGGTGAGTATAAGTGTCTGTTATTTTTAATCACTTCCCCTGGTCCTCTGATTATTATACTCTGGGGTCTGTTGGGACCCCAGAGTATAATAATAGCACCAGCTCTAGGGGGTGGGGGAGGGTCTTTTTTTTTACATTTTTTTTTACATTTTTTATTTTTGTCCTCATAGGGTATTGAAGCAGTGATATTCTGATCATTGCTTCAATAGGTAGGCTGTCAACCCATGCAGATGCATAGACTGACAGTCTCCATTCAAGGCAGGATCAACCAGGTATACATAGGGAAAGCAATGGGGCAGACCTGGGGTCACTGGTCAGACCCCGGGCTGCTGAATAGGAGCAGTAGCACTCCCCACAACATTGCAGGGGGGAGGGGGTGGCCGATCGGGGCCCCAATACAGTATATAATAAAACCCCTGAGATGCTGCGTCATCTCAGGAGTTGAGGAGCTGAGCCCCGATCGCGGGTGTTAGGGGACAGTGTCAGCTGTTACATACGGCTGACACCCGCAATGCAGGGTGCACACCATGCTTCTGCCGTGGTTTGTGGGATATCCTTCCCAGCAGCACCTTACTATTTGGGTGCATGTCGGGAAGGGGTTAACGCGATTTGCCGCAGATTAATTGGGATCGAATTGAATTGTTTTGGAAACTTCGGAGAATCGGTCAAATCAAATTTTTGAAAGATTCACTCATCTCTATACACAACAGCATTTGCTCTCCGTTTTTAGGGTCCATTGAGAGACCAATACAACAGAGAGACAGACTGCTAAATCAGAGGTTACACATGGACTATAATGGAGTCTGTCGTGTGTCCGTTGTTTTGAAACTGAAAATGGTGTAGAAAAAAGTCCTCTGTGCCGATTTTTGGCAGACTCTTCAACAGAGTCTGCAATGGAGACTCCGATGCAGACATGAACCTAGCTTAAGAGGCACAGGAAGTTTCTACACCATTCTCACTAATAAGAAAAAAATCAAAGAAGCCAAACATTGTTTCAGGACTATGAACAGCAACTCCAGACATTTGTTCCTATAATTAGCAATTTACAAATCTTCCTCATAATACAACATGGCAGCAAATCAAAAATTCCATTACAAGGAGTTGAAGTCAACGCACAAAGTATACAAATGCACCAAAATTGTTCATATAAATATTTCATTTACCTCTCAGAACATAAAGCTTTCCTAAACACTGAATCTGTCAAAGGCTGTGATGAAGAATAGTGGAGTGTGGAAATCACAGTGCCTCAGAATCATGTTTTGCACATATTATATATCAAAATACCCATATTAAATATCATGAGCTTTAGTGGACTCTTTAATTGTAATCTTTTACAACAAACTTTTCATGACTGTACAATTGGAGATACAATGGGGCAGATTAACTAAAATTGACAAAAAGCAAAACTGTGTGTAACGTCTCTGCCTGTTTGGGTCTCTACGTCACCCTCCGATCGCACGTTTCAGCGCAGGAGGCATCATCAGTTTGACTCCTTGCTTAGGGTTCTTGTTGCTCAGTCTGAACACTGTCCTAGTACCTCTTTGCTTTAATTGAATTTCAGCCACACCCGTCTCCTGCACCTTCCTTCTCTCCGCTCCTCAAACGCTTAATCTTGGCTTTGCCTGTGTGATTGACAGCCTGTCTACCAATCAAGTATGGGCAGATTCTGGACTTCCTATAAACAGGTCATCTGCTCACACATGGGCACAGGCTATTGTAATTCTGTCCTGAGACTTTGTCCCTGCTAGCTCCTCTTTCTGCTATTATTGTATTCTGACTTCTGACCTTTGGCTTCCCTTGTGACTACTCTTTAGGATTTCGATTTGGTACTGCTTTGTCTCTCTGGTTTTGACCCTTGGCTTGCTGACTCCTTTTCAGTGTTGTTTGTCTTGTTCCGTGTTACACTTATTCAGAGAAGGGATTGCTGCCAAGTTGTCCCTGTCATTAGGACAGTGAGGCAAGTAGGCAGGGACAGGGGCTGGGTCGAGTTTACGGCTCACTATCTTTGTCATTCCTTTCCTCCTAGGTTTCAGCAGCAGCACTGGGGAATTGCTCAACTTGCAAGTCCCTTACAGAGTGTTAGTTGCTGATAGCCACCAATCACAATTCAGCTTTAATTTTGTACTCTGCGAATGAAAGCTGCATTGTGATTAGTTGTTATCGTCAACTAAGAGGATTTGCATTTAGACTGGGGTTTAACAAGTAACCAAAAATAAAAGTGTACTATTATTTTTAGATGAAAAAACGCCCACTTGTGTATATGTCATTATTGAATTACAGTGTTGCAAAGTTATTATGTCTTTTCTTCTTTTATTTTTAAAAACTGTTTTGCTTGTTTGTCATCTTGTTTGTCTCTCTCTCTCTCTCTCTCTCTCTCTTTCTCTCTCTCTCTCTCTCTATATGTGTATATATATATATATATATATATACAGTCATATGAAAAAGTTTGGGCACCCCTATTAATCTTAATCATTTTTAGTTCTAAATATTTGGGTGTTTGCAACAGCCATTTCAATTTGATATATCTAATAACTGATGGACACAGTAATATTTCAGGATTGAAATGAGGTTTATTGTACTAACAGAAAATGTGCAATATGCATTAAACCAAAATTTGACCGGTGCAAAAATTTGGGTACCCTTATCATTTTATTGATTTGAATACTCCTAACTACTTTTTACTGACTTACTGAAGCACAAAATTGGTTTTGTAACCTCACTGAGCTTTGAACTTCATAGCCAGGTGTATCCAATCATAAGAAAAGGTATTTAAGGTGGCCAATTGCAAGTTGTTCTCCTATTTGAATCTCCTCTGAAGAGTGGCATCATGGGCTCCTCAAAACAACTCTCAAATGATCTGAAAACAAAGATTGTTCAACATAGTTGTTCAGGGGAAGGATACAAAAAGTTGTCTCAGAGATTTAACCTGTCAGTTTCCACTGTGAGGAACATAGTAAGGAAATGGAAGACCACAGGGACAGTTCTTGTTAAGCCCAGAAGTGGCAGGCCAAGAAAAATATCAGAAAGGCAGAGAAGAAGAATGGTGAGAACAGTCAAGGACAATCCACAGACCACCTCCAAAGAGCTGCAGCATCATCTTGCTGCAGATGGTGTCACTGTGCATCGGTCAACAATACAGCACACTTTGCACAAGGAGAAGCTGTATGGGAGAGTGATGCGAAAGAAGCCGTTTCTGAAAGCACGCCACAAACAGAGTCGCCTGAGGTATGCAAAAGCACATTTGGACAAGCAAGCTTCATTTTGGAAGAAGGTCCTGTGGACTGATGAAACAAAGATTGAGTTGTTTGGTCATACAAAAAGGCGTTATGCATGGCGTCCAAAAAACACTGCATTCCAAGAAAAACACTTGCTACCCACTGTAACATTTGGTGGAGGTTCCATCATGCTTTGGGGCTCTGTGGCCAATGCCGGCACCGGGAATCTTGTTAAAGTTGAGGGTCGCATGGATTCAACTCAGTATCAGCAGATTCTTGAGAATAATGTACAAGAATCAGTGACGAATTTGAAGTTACGCCGGGGATGGATATTTCAGCAAGACAATGATCCAAATCTACTCAGGCATTCATGCAGAGGAACAATTACAATGTTCTGGAATGGCCATCCCAGTCCCCAGACCTGAATATCATTGAACATCTGTGGGATAATTTGAAGCGGGCTGTCCATGCTCGGCGACCATCAAACTTAACTGAACTGGAATTGTTTTGTAAAGAGGAATGGTCAAAAATCCCTTCATCCAGGATCCAGGAACTGATTAAAAGCTACAGGAAGCGACTAGAGGCTGTTATTTTTGCAAAAGGAGGATCTACTAAATATTAATGTCACTTTTCTGTTGAGGTGCCCATACTTTTGCACCGGTCAAATTTTGGTTTAATGCATATTGCACATTTTCTGTTAGTACAATAAACCTCATTTCAATCCTGAAATATTACTGTGTCCATCAATTATTAGATATATCAAATTGAAATGGCTGTTGCAAACACCCAAATATTTAGAACTAAAAATGATTAAGATTAATAGGGGTGCCCAAACTTTTTCATATGACTGTATATATATATATTAGCATTGAAACCCTTGGGTACTAAATAATTAAATTTAATGGTACTTTGTGTTTGCTCTATGAACCCATTACCTTTTTAAAGTGTGTTTGTGTCTGACTGTTGGAGAGACGTGTGTATATGTGAGTGAGGCTTCTACTGAGCCTAGTAAGTCAGTAGTAGTGGCAGCGTATATTTGGGCTGCATGGACTGTGTTCGGGTGTGATTTACGCTCAGTTTGCAGACTGAGTGAAGGGTGAGTGCAACATTGGGTGTGTACAGTGAATTAATCCCTGACAATCGCACCCACGTCACATGCTAGGGCAGTCCATATAGACAATTTTAATCTCCATTATGATGTCATAGTACCAGGATAATGTGCACTGTGACATCATAGTACAGGGATAATGTGTACAGTGAGGTCACAGTATGAATATAACACACACAGTGATGTGGCAGTACAGAGATAATCTACTTACAGTACTTTGTAGGGCTTCTGGCCCACGGATAATGCACACACAAAAAGATCACTGTGTAACACTGTGACATCGCAGAATATGAAGAAAGTAATGATGTCATGTGCAGGCATTATGATGTCCCAGTAAAGAAATGGAGGCACATTCAGTTTTCCACATCCCCTTCCATTGTCCATTGTTATAATTAATCACACCCTAGGACTCAGTAGAAATGGGTCACCTAGCAGCAGCTATGTCTGCTACCCTTGTAGATACGTACATGTGAAAACAAGACATTGTTAAAGGACCTATCACCTCTCCTGACATGAGTTATTGTGTCAGGAGTGGTGACACCACAATATAAATCTGTATTTTACCATTCCTATTATTTCTCCTAGAAATGTATGGATAAATTGTGACCTGAGCGATACCATTCCTCTTGTCATAAGACCATTCATTTGCTTTGTTTTTTGTTTTGAGATAAATGTGGAGCTCCAAGGAAATAATAAATGAAGTTTTGAATTGTTATACTATTATAGAGATGGATAAGTAGAGTAATTAGGAATGACAGGCAGTGTTTATTTTTATTTTTTTACATTTTTGTTTCAAAACTATTTTCAACTTAAATGCAATAAATGCTATACATATTTAATCTCCATTATCTCCATTTACTGCAAAGGACATATTGGATGGATGTAAATATTTTTTAACAAGCACTTACCAGCAACAGAACACACCGCTTGGCACTGGTTCTACACCAGCCTATTGCACAGGCAAATGAAGAGCACATACAGGAGAAATGATTGCTTAAAGGGAGTCTGTCAGCAGGAAAACCAACATTAATCTACTTACAGTACCTTGTAGGGCTTCTGACCCTTTTTCAAAATATACCTGTGTTATTTTGGACTGCTCCTCGGTTACTGAGAATTTTGGTGTTTTATAATTATGCCAATGAGTTAAAAAGGGCTTTAGGGGCATTTACTTCTTTCTGTGGGCTTCTATATGTGCTGCAGAGTAAACGCCCCTAAAGCTCTTTTCAAAGGGCTTTGGTATTCAAAGACATTTTCAAGGGGTTCAGCAAGTGCAGTACTGGATGTACTGCACATGCCCGCTGACATCATCCTTCACATGGAATCGCTGCATTCGGGCTTCACAGCGAGGCACCACTGGACAAGATTCCAGGTGGAGAATTATGTTGGCGGGCACGTGCAGTACATTCAGTTCTGCGCTTACTGAATCCAAGAAAACTGACAAACGAGGAGGTAGAGCTTTCATTCATCCAATGGGGAGGGAGCAGAGCTAGTCGGCATTTACTTTACAGCACATACAGAAGCCCACACGACAAAGTAAATGCCCCAAAAAGCCCTTTTCATAATTAGCTCATTAATATAATTATAACACACTGAAGTTTTCAGCAACAGAGGAGCAGTCCAATATAACATAACATATTTGGAAACAGTGTCAGAAGCCCTACATGGTACTGTGAGTAGATTAATGTAGTTTTTCCTGCTGACAGACTCTCTTTAAGTGATCATTCCCTTGGAATGTATTTTCATTGTTTGCTGGCAGCTCAGCTCTGGTTACACAGGAAAATGCACTGCTAGTGAGCAATGAATTCCTGTTCTTTTGGAAACAAGTGGTCATCTGGTGAATGAGCAAACGCTAATTCATCAAGTGATCGGCTGCACTTTTAGGCTGATTATTGGGAATAAGTGTTTATACGAGCATGCACTATTCATAATTGCCTGTAAGATAGTTGGGTCTAATAAGGTCTTTAGTGTAGCCATTTTGGATTTAAGCTCATGCATTAGATGATTGTTGGCCAAACCAGTTTATTTTGGGGAGACTGACCAACCATCTAATGTGTATGTGGGTGTCCCAACTCCCCCAACATCTGTCAGCATATTTCAACTGCCCATTCCTTTTGTTCTTAGAGAAATAATCTGTTGCCAGAGCTGTCTAGCATCTTTCTTCCCATTTTCTATTGAGAATATATACATGTTCAATTGAGCCACCCATGCATGTGTTTAGGATGATCTGGAGAGATGGCTGTCAGACAAACAGGCATTTGGCCAACAGCTATCTGATGTGTGTGGCCAGCTTTAGAAGAGAAAGGCTATAGGAAGCCTCAATAGTCTGAGCTGTATAAAGATTGTGGGCCCAACATCAGTTTATATTATTTAAATGGCCTGACAACTGCTACATACAAACAGTTACATAACAAAGCTCACTTCATAGATATGATACAGGAATCAAGCTAACTATATAGAAAAAATACCAGGACAAAGCCTGCTGAAAAGATAAAGCACATAAACCAAGCTATGACATAGATGTAGTACCTGAACCAGGCTTACTACATAGATACCAGTGGAAGAGTGAAGAAATCAGGCGATACCTTTTAGAGGCTAACTGAGTATATTTATAAGTAAGCTTTCAGGAGTACTCGCTCCCTTCATCAGAATGGTGTGATACAAGAACTGAAAATTAACAGATTTTTATACACATGGTTTTCAAAGCATTTTGGATTCTTTAAAAAAAATGCAATCTAAGTAGAGAAGTTATTTACAACAGGTCAAAAAAACAGTCTGGAAACTTGTGGTGCGTGACGGAGGGATCAGTAATTCTTGCTGTTATCTGTTTGCTATCAGGAGGTGATTTGTGACCCTCACAGGTCACACATAGTGTGATTTGAAGCTGGCATGAATATTGAGTTCAGTTCATGGTTCATGCATAGTGTGACATGAAGCTGGCATGAATATTAAGTCCAAATTGCAGAGTTTGAAATTTTTGCAACTGTCAAATCCCATCCATTACTCCAAACTTGGAAGTGATCCCACAGAGGCCTATATGAAAGAACTAAAGAGTATGATCAAGGAGTTTCCAGTCCATACCCAGAATCAGGTAAAGGACTTATCCCACAAGATCCCAGACCGGGCTGCTTCTATTGCTCCCAAAGATACACAAAGATGGCAACCCTGGGAGGCCTATCATTTCTGGCATTGGGACACTGACAGAAAACATCTCAGGTTGGGTGGAAAATCTCCTAAAACCCCTTGTCAGGGATACTCCAAGCTATATCCAGGACACCACTGACCTTCTTAACAAACTGAATGCCCTGGGCCCTCTACCTGAGGGTACCATTTTGGCCACCATGGATGTGGAATCCCTGTATACCAACATTCCCCACAAGGATGGAGTTGCAGCATGTCGGGTACACCTGGCAAAACAAAACCTCCCAACAGAACCTGTAACGCAGCTCATACAATTCATCCTTAGCCACAACTATTTTACCTTTGGAGAGGATCTATATCTACAGCGATGGGAACTTCAATGGGGACCAGATGTGCACCCCAATATGCAAATCTCTTTATGGCAGAAATGGAAGGAACATATTTATCAACATGCACCACCAAACCTATGATTTACCTTCGTTATATCGATGATATCCTTGTCATCTGGACTGCAGGTGAGGAGGCCCTACTTCAATTCCATAATGACTTCAATGACTTTCACCCGACCATCAACCTTAAACTTAGCTGTTCAGGGAGTGAAATTCACTTTCTGGATACCACAATATACATTAAAGACCACCGGCTACTCACATCGATATACCACAAGCCCACAGACAGAACGGCTTACCTGAGAAACGACAGCTTCCACCCCAAGCACACAGACAATCTATAATCTACAGCCAGGCTATACGATACAATCGTATTTGCTCCGACAAAACAGACCTGGACAAGCACCTCCTGGATCTGAGGATGAAATTTCTCAGACTGGGATACAAACCAAAAGTAACAGACAACCAATTGAACAAAGCGGCAGCCATTAACAGAGACAGTCTGCTCACATATAGAGAGACCCAGAAAGAGCCCGAGTGCCCCTAGTAGTCACCTACAACCCACAGCTGGAGATCCTACGAAGGATTGCCAAGGAGCTCCAACCGGTGCTACATAGGGACAACAGGCTCAAGGACATATTTCCAGTCCCCCCTCTCCTTTCCTTTCGACAACCACCAAACCTGAGGCGTATTATCGTCCGGGTGCCCTGAGGCCCCAACTGAAAATGGCACCTCACCTTGCCTACATAAAGGTGCATGACCTGCAAGCACATCCACACCGCTGACAGTGTACCTATCCCACAGTCACAACAGGTGCACAGATTAGGGGGACATTTTCCTGCAGGTCTTCCAATGTGGTGTACCTCATAATGTGTGTGCAATGTCCCACCACAGGCCTCTATGTGGGGGACAGGGCAGAGACTCAGTCAACGAATGAACTCACACAGATCCACCATTAATAACAGCAGAACCGATCTCCCAGTGGCCGCACATTTCTCCGGAGAACCACTCTGTTGAAGATTTGCGGGTTGTGGTTTTATGGGACATTTTAAGACACAGGAGGGATGGGAGTATAAATTTATGCTTTCAAACTCTGCAATTTGGACTTAATATTCATGCCAGCTTCATGTCACACTGTGCATGAACCATGAACTGAACTCAATATTCATGCCAGCTTCAAATCACACTATGTGTGACCTGTGAGGGTCACAAATCACCTCCTGATAGCAAACAGATAACAGCAAGATTACTGATCCCTCCGTCCGCACCACGTTTCCAGACTGTTTTTTTGACCTGTTGTTAACTTCTCTACTTAGATTGCATTTTTTTTAAAGAATCCAAAATGCTTTGAAAACCATGTGTATAAAATCTGTTAATTTTCAGTTCTTGTATCACACCATGTCTGATGAAGGGAGCGAGTACTCCTGAAAGCTTACTTATAAATATACTCAGTTAGCCTCTAAAGGTATCGCCTGATTTCTTCACTCTTCCACTACTTTCAATGGCTAACACGGTACAACATTATACTACTATCAACTTGAAAGATACCACATGTACCGCGTGGACTGAAACCGCTTAAGAAACTTGCACAACTCACAGCGACATCTTCTTCTTAACAATGCAAAGGAGAGACTCATCCCAAAGGCTTCAATTTACGTAACCCAACCCGGACACCTACACGCCGATATGCAGAACAACTATGTATTCGGACATCTGGGCTGCGGAATATATGATATTTCCTATAACACAGCCAGGAGGAGATACAGGCCCTGAAATCATCATTGGCTAATGACACAGAGGAAATGAAGGCCAAACTCCACACATACTACTGGAAACTTCAGGACATGCTTATTAACAACGAGCTCCACAGACTGAGACAAAGGCCTCATTACTACAACGCAGAACTAGCCCAGCTCAGCAGCTGTGTTGTGAATCTTTCCTCTTATGAGCCAACACACGATGTCAGTTCTCTCCGGTCTCTCCTTCTGCCCCTCGGCACCCTGACCATATCCACTCTGCTGATTGGAGGAGTTTTTCAGTGAGTTGAGGGATATTTTTATGACAGACCCTCCATCGCGCGACTCTGAGTGGAACGCCCTGGTCCTACCTCTCCTGGACCCCCGCCCTGGGCTTGCGCCTGGATTTTTGACTGTTTCAGAAGCAGTAAATCAGAATCCTGGAGAAACGACGGCGCTCTCCTGAGGACGGGCTTTACTTCACTGATCGGATTTTCCGGCTGACGGGGCGCTAGTCTTGACACCTCAGACTATTCCGGGCCGGCACTGTCATCCCTCCTTACTCCCTTGGGTGATCCCGCCTTTGAACTGGTTGATCGGAGTTTCCGTCCTCCCGTCGGTGGCTTTCCCCGTCCCGCCGGCTGCTTCTTTGCTCCCGATACCGTGGCCCCTGGGAGGCCTTCTTTCTGGCTTGGGACCTGACGACTCTCTTGGGTGGTCTCCTCCCCTTGTCGGGTCTCGCTTTCCGGCCCCTGACCTTCTTAACACTGTGCCCTGGGCCCTCTACCTGGGGTACCTTTTGGCCCCTGGTGTGGAATCCCTGTATCCCTTCCCCGGTGGAGTTGCAGCTGTCGGGTACCCTGGCCCCTCCCCGCCTGTCGCGCTCTCTTCTCCTTGCCCCTATTTTCCTTTGGAGAGGATCTTTCTCGCGTGGGAACTTCTGGGGACCGATGTGCCCCCTTGCTCTCTTTTGGCGTGGGGACTTTTTCCTGCCCCCCCTTGTTTCCTTCGTTTTCTTTCCTTGTCTCTGGACTGCGGTGGGGCCCTCTTCTTCTTGACTTCTGCTTTCCCCTCACCTTCTTGCTTTCGGGGTGTTCCTTTCTGGTACCACAATATACATTAAAGACCACCGCTACTCACATCGATATACCCGCGCGCGGCTTCCTGGCCGTTCCCCCCGCCCGCTCTTTCTCGCCGGCTTCGTCTCTTTTGCTCCGCCGCCTGGACGCCCTCCTGGATCTGGGTGTTTCTCCTGGGTACCCGTCGCCCTTGCGCGGCGCCTTACGACGTCTGCTCACTTGGCCCGGCCCGTGCCCCTGTGTCCCTCCCCCGCTGGAGATCCTCGGATTGGGGCTCCCCGGTGCTCTGGGCCGGCTCGGACTTTTCGTCCCCCTCTCCTTTCCTTTCGACAACCACCAAACCTGGGCGTATTATCGTCCGGGTGCCCTGAAGGCCCCAACTGAAAATGGCCCTCACCTTGCCTACATAAAGGTGCATGACCTGCAAGCACATCCACCCGCTGACAGTGTACCTATCCCACAGTCACAACAGGTGCACAGAATTAGGGGGACATTTTCCTGCGGTCTTCCAATGTGGTGTACCTCATAATGTGTGTGCAATGTCCCACCACGGCCTCTTGTGGGGGAAACAGGGCAGAGACTCAGTCAACGAATGAACTCACACAGATCCACCATTAATACAGCAGAACCGATCTCCCGTGGCCGCACTTTCTCCGGGACCCTCTATTGAAGTTTGCGGGTTGTGGTTTTAATGGGACATTTTAGACCAGGAGAGAAAGAATGGGAGTATAATTTATGCTTTCACTCTGCAATTTGGACTTAATATTCATGCCAGCTTCTGTCCACTTGCTGAACCTGACTGAACTCAATATTCTGCCGCTTCAATCCACTTGTGTGACCTGTGAGGGTCCAAATCCCTCCTGATAGCAACAGATAACGCGAATTCTGTCCCTCCGTCCGCCCCGTTTCCGCTGTTTTTTTGACCTGTTGTAAATAACTTCTCTACTTGTTGCTTTTTTTAAAGAATCCAATGTTGTTATGTGTTTGTTTGTTTTTTGTTTTTTTTTTTTCTGTGTCTGGGTGGGGGGGGGGGGGGGCTTGTGGGCTTTTTTTGTTTTCTTGTTGGCCTCCGGGGGGTGCCCCTGGTTTTTTTCCCCCTTCCTCCCTTTCTCGGCCGCCGCGGGCACATTTCTCTCTGGATACCCTACTGGGCTGATTTCTCATGGGTAGGCCCCTAACTGGGCTTGCTGTGTGGACACAGCACAGACCCAAACATAAGACAAAGATACAGTAAAAAACCAAGCTCAGCACATAGATACTTGTGGTGTCACAACCAAAGCAGTAATGGTTCCCTTTAAGACTTAACTTTTATTAAATAATGATATAAAATAAACCCTTAAGTGCTGATATAAAAGCCACATAACCAGTAAGACTTATATATTAAGGAAAGATCTTACCGGTATTTAGAAAATATAATATTTTGGGGAGTAGAGGAACTCAGTTCTGAGTGGTTTCTTCAGGGAAGGAAGGGTTGGTTTCTCAAGCTATTAAAAGGGTATTCCTAACTGAAGGATCCTATCTATACTAATAGCTTATGTAAATTGAAGATTTTTCCTGCATTCATTGCTTTAGCAATGCTGCTTTGTTTTCCTGCTAAGTGAAATTATTCCTCCCATTGTTTACACATCGTTTCCATGGCCCTTGACCTGTGTGATAAAACAGGACAGATGGCATCACTCACTGGTCTCTGGGTGGGGGCTGAGCTCTCACTGTTATCTACAACTCTGCAGGCAGGCCATTCAGGTCCGCTAATTGTAGTTTGCTGATAAAGCAGTGTCTGTTACAGTGGGGAAAAAAAGTATTTAGTCAGCCACCAATTGTGCAAGTTCTTCCACTTAAAAAGATGAGAGTGGCCTGTAATTGACATCATAGGTACAGTCATGGCCAAAAGTTTTGAGAATGATACAAATATTAATTTTTACAAAGTCTACTGCTTCAGTTTTTCTAATGGCAATTTGCATATATTCCAGAATGTTATAAAGAGTGATCAGCTTAACAGCAATTACTTGCAAAGTCAATATTTGCCTAGAAAATGAACTTTATCCCCCAAAACACATTTCAACATCATTGCAGCCCTGCCTTAAAAGGACCACCTAACATCGTTTCAGTGATTGCTCCATTAACACAGGTGTGGGTGTTGATGAGGACAGGGCTGGAGATCAATCTGTCATGATTAAGTAAGAATGACACCACTGGACACTTTAAAAGGAGGCTGGTGCTTGCCATCATTGTTTCTCTTCTGTTAACCATGGTTATCTCTAAAGAAACACGTGCAGTCATCATTGCATTGCACAAAAATGGCCTAACTGGGAAGAGTATTGCAGCTAGAAAGATTGCACCTCAGTCAACAATCTATCGCATCATCAAGAACTTCAAGGAGAGAGGTTCCATTGGTGCCAAAAAGGCTCCAGGGTGCCCAAGAAAGACCAGCAAGCGGCAGGACCGTCTCTTAAAAGTGTTTCAGCTGCGGGATCGGGCTACCAGCAGTGCAGAGCTTGCTGAGGAATGGCAGCAGGCAGGTGTGAGTGCATCTGCACGCACTGTGAGGCGGAGACTCTTGGAGCAAGGCCTGGTCTCAAGGAGGGCAGCAAAGAAGCCACTTCTCTCCAGAAAAAACATCAGGGACAGACTGATATTCTGCAAAAGGTACAGGGAGTGGACTGCTGAGGACTGGGGTAAAGTCATTTTCTCTGATAAATCCCCTTTTCGATTGTTCGGAACATCTGGAAAACAGCTTATTCGGAGAAGAAGAGGTGAGCGCTACCACCAGTCTTGTCTCATGCCAACTGTAAAGCATCCTGAAACCATTCATGTGTGGGGTTGCTTCTCAGCCAAGGGAATCGGCTCTCTCACTGTCTTGCCTAAAAACACAGCCATGAATAAAGAATGGTACCAGAATGTCCTCCAAGAGCAACTTCTCCCAACCGTCCAAGAGCAGTTTGGCGCTCAACAATGCCTTTTCCAGCATGATGGAGCACTTTGCCATAAAGCAAAGGTGATAACTAAATGGCTCAGGGAACAAAACATAGAGATTTTGGGTCCATGGCCTGGAAACTCCCCAGATCTTAATCCCATCGAGAACTTGTGGTCAATCATCAAGAGACGGGTGGACAAACAAAAACCAACAAATTCAGACAAAATTAAAGCATTGATTCTGCAAGAATGGACTGCTATCAGTCAGGATTTGGTCCAGAAGTTGATTGAGAGCTTGACAGGGAGAATTGCAGAGGTCCTGAAGAAGAAGGGTCAACACTGCAAATATTGACTTGCTGCATTAACTCATTCTAACTGTCAATATAAGCTTCTGTTACTCATAATATGAATGCAATTATATTTCTGTATGTGATAAAAACATCTGACAAACACACATAAAAACCAGAGGGCAGCAGATCATGTGAAAATATAATATTTGTGTCATTTTAAAAACTTTTGGCCATGACTGTAGACCTCAACTATGAGAGACAAAATGAGAAAACAAATCCAGAAAATCACATTGTCTGATTTTTAAAGAATTTATTTGCAAATTATGGTGGAAAATAAGTATTTGGTCAATAACAAAAGTTCGTCTCAATACTTTGTTATATATCCTTTGTTGGCAATGCCAGAGGTCAAATGTTTTCTGTAAGTCTTCACAAAGTTGGCACACACTGTTGCTGGTAGGTTGGCCCATTCATTCCTCCATGTAGATCTCCTCTAGAGCAGTGATGTTTTGGGGCTGTCGCTGGGCAACACAGACTTTCACCTCCCTCCAAAGGTTTTCTATGGGGTTGAGATCTGGAGACTGGCTAGGCCACACCAGGACCTTGAAATGCTTCTTACGAAGCCACTCCTTCGTTGCCCTGGCGGTGTGCTTGGGATCATTGTCATGCTGAAAGACCCAGCCACGTTTCATCTTCAATGCCCTTGCTGATGGAAGGAGGTTTGCACTCAAAATCTCACGATACATGGCCCCATTCATTCTTTCATGTCTTCCTGGTCCCTTTGCAGAGAAACAGTCCCAAAGCATGATGTTGCCACCACCATGCTTCACAGTAGGTATGGTGTTCTTTGGATGCAACTCATCATTCAATGTCCTCCAAACACGACGAGTTGTGTTTCTACTAAACAGTTCTATTTTGGTATCATCTGACTATATGACATTCTCCCAATACTCTTCTGGAACATCCAAATGCTCTCTAGCAAACCTCAGACGGGCCCGCATATGTACTGGCTTAAGCAGGGGTACACATCTGACACTGCAGGATCTGAGTCCCTGGCGGCGTAGTGTGTTACTGACAGTAGCCTTTGTTACATTAGTCCCAGCTTTCCGCAGGTCATTCACTAGGTCCCCCCGTGTGGTTCTGGGAATTTTGCTCACCGTTCTTGTGATCATTTTGACCCCATGGGGTGAGATCTTACGTGGAGCCCCTGATCGAGGGAGATTTCTTCACACCAAGCTGCTTGCCTATTGCAGATTCAGTCTTCCCAGCCTGATGCAGATCTACAATTTTGGTTCTGTTGTCCTTCCACTGCTCTTTGGTCTTCACCATAGTGGAGTTTGGAGTGTGACTTTTTGAGGTTCTGGACAGGTGTCTTTTATACTGATAACAATTTCAAACAGGTGCCATTATTACAGGTAATGAGTGGAGGACAGAGGAGCCTCTTAAAGAAGAAGTTACAGGTCTGTGAGAGCCAGAAATCTTGCTTGTTTGTAGGTGACCAAATACTTATTTTCCACCATAATTTGCAAATAAATTCATTAAAAATCAGACAATGTGATTTTCTAGATATGTTTTCTCATTTTGTCTCTCATAGTTGAGGTCTACCTATGATGTAAATTACAGGCCTCTCTCATCTTTTTAAGTGGGAGAACTTGCACAATTGGTGGCTGACTAAATACTTTTTTTCTCCACTGTATCTCTCTATGTAAACACACAGATAACACTGAGTCCTTCTCTAGAAGCATGTGCATATTATTTGATCTGCATTTATATTAGATTTCTAGTAATCATGATAAGTATTGTGATACTTCATAGTGTCCTGTTCAGCAAGCTGGGAAGGAAGTGGCTTTGAAGTGAGAAGAAGAGACAGCAGGCAAAGCTGCTGAAACAGGGAGATTGGAAAACCCCTATAAGGTACCCTAAGATCCCCAAAATATTAACTCCTGCCCTGACAAGGACAGTCCCTAATTCTCACTCTATTACACCCTATTTATATTCATTCCTCCAAACATGTTTCATCCCTGTATCACCAGAGTACTCCTCAGGGAATCTTTGAATATAATCAGAGAATAGAGGACAGTCACTAGGTACTATCTAGCATTCCATAGTATTTTAGTTAGTGCAATGTCCACAATTATACTTAAAATATATTCCTTTCTTGTTTTTATACTTACTGTACATTTAGAAGTTCTAATATGCTTAAGATATGTAAAGAGAAAGGCTCAAACCCCACCTCATTGAGGGAGTCTGGCATCCTCACAGTGATGAGGTATAAGTGCACAGAGGTGCGTTCAGTAACGTGCTATAAGAGTTGTCAGACCATACGTGCCCCCTAGCTGACGTCATGCTGGGTGATGCATTCTACATTGCGTATGGCGTCGCTCTATTACTTAGCAACCCATATCCATGTATGGCCCTAAGACTTACAAAAAGAGAGTGGTAAGTAAAGGGGTGACGAATGACGAATATTAGGGATGGCAATGTGCTATCTCCCAGAAGATTGTTTAAAGGGGGGGGGGGGAGAGAATCTATATTCGCGAAAACCAAAAGCAGAGTTCTTAAATAAAGTATTCAAAATAGAGTTGCTCTTTCAGACCATTCAGATTAATTGTTCCTAACCTAAAGATCCATTTGGTTTCCCCCTGCAGAATCGCCCTATCCCAATATCCACTTCTCTTATTGTATTTATTATATTGTATATTGTATATCCTGTTAATGCCAGTGAATTTCATGCTGGCCTCTTTACCCCTATGGTCTTTTCACACAAAAGCCTCATGGACTCAGCAGTCAAACCCCAGTATACATGGGGGAATGGACATAAATATGACATATAGCTACACCACCTGTGGAGAGGACAGAGAGAAGTGGAAGAAAGGCAGTTCACTAACTGCTTCTTGGAGGAACAGTCAGGCACACCCTTCTACGCCTGCTCAGCTTAGTGCGCCTGCAAGAGAATGCCTGAGGTGTCCAGGGGTCATTTTTCATGACATGCAGGCATGGTAGGCAATTTAGGCCACAGTACAGTGACAATAATAACACTGGTGGCAGTGGTTAAAAAATTTAAAGCAGGGTGGCCCTGCTATGAATTAGCACTTTGGCCATTTGAATTTAGTGCCAAGCAAGAGCTTTGACGCTAAATTCAAATGGACCAATCACAGAAGAGCCGGCGGTCGCTATTGAATTCAGTAGTAGCAATGGCACTTCTATCTGTGCTGTGATCTATCCCTGTACTATGATGTCAATGTAAATAACATTGATATCAACGATTAAAAAGAAGCTATAGCGGAGATCCCGCTGCTATTGATCCATCTGAATTTAGTGCCAGAGCACCCTCTATGGCACTAAATTCAAATGGGACAATCACTGACGAGCCAGTGGCCACTATTGAAGCTACTAACGGCAGCACCTCTTCTGTGATTTGGCGCTAATCTCAAATGGCCAAGGCGTCTATTCATATTGGGGCCACCGTGACAGGACAGGAATAAATCATAGTGGGGCCACAGCAGGTAGTAGCATAATTTTATATAGCTTCACACTGCTGCCAAAGTTTTCCTTTATTGTAGACCTCAGGAAGGAAGAGGATAGTAGAAGGTGTGTTTGTGTAATTTTACATGTAATAAGTAAAAATACTTAATACAATCCAATACAACTATTACTTTATCTTCGGGGATTAATGTCGTTTTTTCTATTCTATTTGGCGTGTCCATGTTTATAGCTGTAAACCCTCCTTTACAAAATCTTTACACCTCTGAACTCATGAGTCTATTACTGTCATAAGAAAATAAGGTTATTCAATGTAACAAATATTTGAGGAACTTTAGAGAAGGGCGAACTTCTAAAGATTTGTTTAGTTTCATGTTGGCATAAAACATAGTGTAGAACAGTCTAAGGCTGAGACCCTATGTTGCGGAAACACAGCTTTGCTCTGTGAAAATGGGTGTCCCTTTGGTGGAAGATGGCCATGAACCTATCTATACAATGTCTAGCTCTATAAGGCAAACATAGCCAAAGTTATGTGAAAATAAAAGTGATGTGTACAGTGGCTTGCAAAAGTATTCATACCCCTTGAACTTTTTCACATTTTGTCACCTTACAACCCAAAACTTAAATGTATTTTATTGAGATTTTAAGTGATAGACCAACACAAAGTAGCAGATAATTGTGAAGTGGAACGAAAATGATACATGGTTTTCAAAATTTTAATCAAATAAAAATCTGAAAAGTATGACGTGCAAAAGTATTCATACCCCTGTACTCTGATACCCCTAAATAAAATCCAGTGCAATCAATTGCCTTCAGAAGTCACTAAATTAGTTAACTGTGTATAATTTAGTCTCAGTATAAATACACCTGTTCTGTGAAGGACTCTGTGGTTTGTTAGAGAACACTAGTGAACAAACAGCATCATGAAGACCAAGGAACTCACCAGACAGGTCAGAGATGAAGTTGAGGAGAAGTTTAAAGCAGGGTTAGGTTATAAAACATATCACAAGCTTTGAGCATCCCAAGGAGCACTGTTCAATCCATCATCCAAAAATGGAAAAAGTATTCTACAACTGCAAACCTACCAAGACATAGCCCTCCACCTAAACTGACAGATCGGGCAAGGAGAGCACTGGTCAGAGGAGCAGCCAAGAGGCCCATGGTCACTCTGGAGGAGCTACAGAAATCCACAGCTCAGGTGGGAAAATCTGTCTACAGGACAACTATAAGTTGTGCAATCCACAAATATAGTCTTTATGGAAGAGTGGCAAGAAGAAAACCATTGTTGAAAGAAAGACTTAGGAAGTGCCGTTTTCAGTTTGCCACAAGCCAAATAGGGGACACAGCAAACATGTGGAAGAAGGTGCTCTGGTCAGATGAGACCAAAGTTAAACTTTTTGGTCTAAATGCAAATCGCTATGTGTGGTGGAAAAGTAATACTGCTCATCATCCTGAACACACCATCCCCTCTGTGAAACATGGTGGTGGCAGCAGCATGCTGTGCAGATGCTTTTCTTCATCAGGGACAGGGAAGCAGGTCAGAGTTGATGGGAAGATGGATGGAGCTAAATACAGGGCAATCCTGGAAGAAAAGCTGTTGGAGTGTGCAAAAGACTTGAGACTAGGAGATGAGCTTCACCTTCCAGTAAGACAATGACCCTAAACATACAGCCAGAGCTACAGTGAAATGGTTTAGATCAAAGAATTTTCATGTGTTAGAATGGCCTAGTCAAAGTCCAGACCTAAATCCCATTGAGCATCTGTGGCAAGACATGAAAATTGCTGTTCACAGACACTCTCCATCCAATCTAGCTGAGCTTGAGCTATTTTGCAAAGAAGAATGAGCAAAAATCTCAGTCTCTAGATGCGCAAAGCTGGCAGAGACAAACCCCAAAAGAATTGCAGCTATAATTGTAGCGAAAGGTGGCTCTACAAAGTATTGATATACTGTAGGGAAACTGAATATTTTTGCACGTCACACTTTTCAGGTTTTTATTTGATTAAAATTTTGAAGACCATGTATCATTTTCGCTCCACTTCACAATTATGTGCTACTTTATGTTGGTCTATCACTTAAAATCTCAATAAAATACATTTAATTTTGTGGTTGTAAGGGGACAAAATGTGAAATAGTTCAAGGGGTATGAATACTTTTGCAAGCCACTGTATGTTATGAAAAAAACAGTGGATCCAACTCCGACTTTAACCATACACTACACGTCCACTTGGTTTTACACATTTTGACATTTAAAATGCTCCAAAAATTTTGGGGAAAAAAAGATGCCTGCCCATAGGCAGTGCAGCAGGGAGCAGTGTAGGCACAAGGGCAGGCACATTCAGCTTACAATGGTTGTTGACCTGTTGGAATTTTTTCTGCAGCCCCCACCATTCCTGAGCAATCACTGCTATTAGATTTGGTGCCTCATGTGCTATTAAATCTCTGTCAGGAGGGCATGTCAGGCAGGAGCAGGAAAGGGGTGTGATTCTGAGCTCTGACTCGAGCTGCCATACTTTGGAGCTCTGAAACACGCACCCCCCCCCCCTTCCCCCGTCTGACACTGCCCTTCTGACATTACAGAGCTTAAATAGCACATCAGGCACCAAAACTAACTGCGCTTGTTACTCGGGCATGGTGGGGTCTAGAGAGAAAATTTCAACTACTGGAATTAGTGATGTGGCACCTATTCACAGATACTAAGAATTTAAATTTGTGGAGGTGGTTAAAGGTCCTCTTTAACTAGTACTTGCTAAAAGTCTTGTCTTCACCAGAGAAGAGACTATTCTGAGATGTTCACCTTCTAGACAGAGTTTTAAAAAAAAAAGTGTCTGATCAATAATAGGTATTTATTATGTTGTACAGAACAACAGATGATGATTGGAGAAAAGTGCTATGGATAAATGTGAGGTGTTTTAATCATAGGCAGGACTGGTTTTAGACAAAGTGTGGCGCTGGACACAATTAAAAGTGGGGTCATATTGCTCACTCTTGTGCTTCCTAGGGAGTAATAATGCTCCCTTTCTGTTCTGACACAGTAATGCCCCCTTTTGTGGCCAAAACAAAGTAAAAATGCTCAATCTCAAGCACCCGCAAAATAATAAAAACGGGCATTTTTATTGTGTGAGGGCTCAAAGGGGGTTTTGAAATACAGAAGCAATAACTAAATTTATGACAACACAATGCCCATCTTTGTTTCCCCAAAATAAAAATGGTGCCCCCCAATAACCAGACAGTGTCCCCAAGTAGCCAAATAGTGCTCTTTAAATGCCAGTTAGTGCCCCTAATTGCCAAAGTGTGCCTCCTAATAGCCAGATAGTGCCTCTTAACAGCCAAACAGTGCCCCATTATAGCCAGGTAGTGCCACCTAATGGTCAGACAATGCTTCTTAATAGCCAGATGGTGCTCCCTAAATAACCAGACGGTGTCCCTGTAGCCAGATGGTGTCACCTAATGGCCAAACAGTGCCACCTAATAGCCAGACAATTCGCATAGACAGACAGTGCTCCCAAATAACCAGACAGTACAAGAATGAACAATTGCCCAGTTTACCACCACTTAGCCCCCTTGCACATGACTGTATGAATGGTCAGTGTGCTATCCGGGTTTTTCCCACATAGCACACTGACCCATTTATTTCTATGGGCCCACACACGACCGTAATTACAAGGTCATGTGTGCAGGCCAACATTCTGGGCCGCAAAATATGAAACAGATCCTATTCCTGTCCGATTTTGCGGCCCTCCTTCTGTGGCTCCTATTCATTGCATGAAAAGGGCCGCGGAAGCACAGCTGGTACACGGGCAGCACACGGATGACATTCACAGCAGCTGGTCAGCACACGGTCATGTGCAACTGGTTTAACACTGACCCTGATCATAGAGAACATGTATGAAATTCAGAACAGATAAATTATTCTGGAGTACTGCTTGATGCAATTGGCCAACAATGATGAAGATAATGCAGTGCTGGTAAAGTGGGTAATTTGGTCAGGATTAAACAATTGGAAAAATTAATAAAGCTATCATGCACTTTTGCAATACCATATTGTACAGATTGCAATCTTATTTTTTCATGCAAAAGGGCAAATAATCCAAATTATGCAGTACCTATTTTGCAAAAAAAAATGTCAGATTATATTATGCCTGTATTGGATTGGTGACTTAAACAGGTCATCTGGGCTGGGGACCATTTGTAATACTGATGATCTATTCTGAGGATAAGTCATCAGTATCACATTGGTATAACACTCCGACTCTGCAATGATCAGGTAGCTGTGACATCATAATCTATATAGGGGACAGAGGCAGAAACATTTGAATGAAACTCTCACTTGAATGACAGCAGAGTTTCAGTACCTATCACAACCGCTATACAATGAACAGAGTGTGTTGCTTCTGGCTCTATCCCCTGCCTTGAATAGTTGACCACTGTGAGGTGTGGGTGTTGGCCCCCCACTGATCTGATACTATTGACCTATCAAGAGGATAGATTATTAGTTTCATAAACATTCTCCCGCCTGGAAAACCTCTTTAACCATATGGCACAGTAGAAGTCACACAAGGCACATATATTAGGTGTGGTAACAATCTTACTTACTACTACAGTAATAATTATGGACTCACAAGTAACAATATATGTACGAAAATATGAAGGAAAAAGGAGCTAAATATAAAGACAGCAGGTCAAGGGTTGCTTCAAGGGTTGCTAAATTCCAACAGTACTTTAAACATATAACTAAACAAGCAAATATCTGAAAATATATCCAAGATTGAGATGGACTTTACTGGTAATATCAACGACAAAAAAATAAATAAAAGGACTATATAATACATTTTACTGGTAATATTGCTCACTAAGAATGAAAAAGCATTATATATTTAGTGGCAATACCTTCCAGAAGAATGAAAAAAAACTATGGAGCAGATTTAAGACTGTCATATAGTATGCCAGTCTTATAGAACAGCTGAGAGTAAGATGAGACAAAATTATTAAGAAGTGAAGGCTAATGTGGTCCGTGTAACACAAATTGAAATCTATGCCAGCTTGGGGCTGGCATAGATTTTAACCATTATTTGTTGCAATTTTCTGCCACAAATAATGTTAAATTTGTCATTGAAAAAGATCTCTGTCCACAACCTGATGACTTTTAGGCTGAGGCCCCACGTTGCGGAAACGCAGCTCAAAACAACGCAACAAACTCTGCAACAAAAAAAGCTGCGTTTCCGCAACGGGGGGGCCTCAGCCTTAAGAAAAGTAGAGAGTGAGACACAATGGGGGAAAAGTTGCAATTTTTCAAGCAAACAAATACAGCTGTGATTGGCATATAAGGCATGATACGAGAATCAGCCCCTATATATTTACTGGAGATCTTGTTTATTCTTTAATGGTTTATTGTGTATTTTTTATGATATTGTGATAATTACCAAAATGAAACAATTACCTTTTTTATTTAGGTGTTCATTGTCTAAGATATAAAATAATGTTCACAACGATGTAGAAATTAGAAAGAGGATTATTTATTTATTTTATTTTTATTTTATGTACCTAGGCAGTTACAAAGAGTATTTTGTAACAGAATATCAAGATGTTAAAAACCCACAACAGATACTATAATACTGAACACTACCATTGTACCTCTGCAGCCCATGGACTATTATACTTCAGGCTAGGGCTACACAGCAATTTTGGCTGCGACTCCTAACTTGCAACCAAAGAGTGCCAGACTCTTATGCTGGATGTTTTTTTGTGTGACTAGAAGTTGCAGTGCGAATCCATTCACTAACATGAGCATAAGAGTCACAAGGTGACCCAGTGATTTTTGGTTGCTCAATGAGAATTACAGCCAGAATCACCTACTTTCTTTTTATGGAATTTGATCCTGTTTTTGGTCCAAAATACTGTATACAGTGCTCAGACCATCTAACAAGGCAATCGTGTGCATGCAGCCTGCAACAGAGAAAATAACTAGATTGCAAAATGTTCTTTTTACTCATTTGGGGCAATTCTGACCCATTAATATATTGGTTATTTGCAGTTTGAAAGGTATTATTATTTCAGTGCTCTCATGAGAAAGTGGTACAACACTATTAAAAATAATAGTCTTTCATTCTCATTATTTTCTCTGGATTCTGCTTATTGAACATGTCAATGCTGTTTCCATGTGAAAATTAATACAGAGATTTACAAAACAAAGCAGCACAATAAATAAATGAGAATGTGATCAGTTTATAGCATCATTACTGTGTAACAGGGACACTGTGTAGAATGATGTATGCCTCTGTAATACAGCAGTAAGGATAGTTTTCTGTTATATGTACTAAATTAAAAAAATCTGGAGTCTGATGTGGTGTAATAGGCTCCAGACATTTGCAATCTTTTATTCTTCCCTGTATTATTGTATGCGTGTTATGAACAACAGGGTTATTTCTGCTGTTTTATCATTTCCTAGTTATAAACCTGCTGCTGGGACAATTGCTGAGTCAACTTCTTCATGTGTTCAAGTCAAATAACCATATTGATGGAGGCGGTTATGTTACCTGATTGGTAAACCCTTCTTAAGAACTTCTGGTTTGAGCAATTTCTTGTTGGTTCTAGCCATACTTCCCAATATTTGTACGGAAGGATGCAGGATATCGGCATACTTAGTGCACCATGAAGATTTCCAGACAAAGTCATGCTCCTATGGGCATGGTCACACCCCCTTCACAATATCACCATGCCCCCTTTTGTGCATCGTCATATACCCTTTGGGCACCAAATATACTGGCCACTTCCACTTCTCCAATGTTACCGACCCATAAAGTGCCCAAGTCAAGAGATTTGCTGGCTCTTCCGGAAGGACAGCCCTTTTTTTCTAGCATAACTTCTGGGAGAGTTAGCAAGTATGGTTATAGTGTATACAGTCATATGAAAAAGTTTGGGCACCCCTATTAATCTTAATCATTTTTAGTTCTAAATATTTGGGTGTGTACAACAGCCATTTCAATTTGATATATCTAATAACTGATGGACACAGTAATATTTCAGGATTGAAATGAGGTTTATTGTACTAACAGAAAATGTGCAATATGCATTAAACCAAAATTTGACCGGTGCAAAAATTTGGGTACCCTTATCATTTTATTGATTTGAATACACCTAACTACTTTTTACTGACTTACTGAAGCACAAAATTGGTTTTGTAACCTCACTGAGCTTTGAACTTCATAGCCAGGTGTATCCAATCATGAGAAAAGGTATTTAAGGTGGCCAATTGCAAGTTGTTCTCCTATTTGAATCTCCTCTGAAGAGTGGCATCATGGGCTCCTCAAAACAACTCTCAAATGATCTGAAAACAAAGATTGTTCAACATAGTTGTTCAGGGGAAGTAAACAAAAAGTTGTCTCAGACATTTAACCTGTCAGTTTCCACTGTGAGGAACATAGTAAGGAAATGGAAGACCACAGGGACAGTTCTTGTTTAGCCCAGAAGTGGCAGGCCAAGAAAAATATCAGAAAGGCAGAGAAGAAGAATGGTGAGAACAGTCAAGGACAATCCACAGACCACCTCCAAAGAGCTGCAGCATCATCTTGCTGCAGATGGTGTCACTGTGCATCGGTCAACAATACAGCACACTTTGCACAAGGACAAGCTGTATGGGAGAGTGATGCGAAAGAAGCCGTTTCTGAAAGCACGCCACAAACAGAGTCGCCTGAGGTATGCAAAAGCACATTTGGACAAGCCAGCTTCATTTTGGAAGAAGGTCCTGTGGACTGATGAAACAAAGATTGAGTTGTTTGGTCATACAAAAAGGCATTATGCATGGCGTCAAAAAAACACAGCATTCCAAGAAAAACACTTGCTACCCACTGTAAAATTTGGTGGAGGTTCCATCATGCTTTGGGGCTGTGTGGCCAATGCCGGAACCGGGAATCTTGTTTAAAGTTGAGGGTCGCATGGATTCAACTCAGTATCAGCAGATTCTTGAGAATAATGTACAAGAATCAGTGACGAATTTGAAGTTACGCCGGGGATGGATATTTCAGCAAGACAATGATCCAAAACACAGCTCCAAATCTACTCAGGCATTCATGCAGAGGAACAATTACAATGTTCTGGAATGGCCATCCCAGTCCCCAGACCTGAATATCATTGAACATCTGTGGGATAATTTGAAGCGGGCTGTCCATGCTCGGCGACCATCAAACTTAACTGAACTGGAATTGTTTTGTAAAGAGGAATGGTCAAAAATACCTTCATCCAGGATCCAGGAACTGATGAAAAGCTACAGGAAACGACTAGAGGCTGTTATTTTTGCAAAAGGAGGATCTACTAAATATTAATGTCACTTTTCTGTTGAGGTGCCCATACTTTTGCACCGGTCAAATTTTGGTTTACTGCATATTGCACATTTTCTGTTAGTACAATAAACCTAATTTCAATCCTGAAATATTACTGTGTCCATCAGTTATTAGATATATCAAATTGAAATGGCTGTTGCAAACACCCAAATATTTAGAACTAAAAATGATTAAGATTAATAGGGGTGCCCAAACTTTTTCATATGACTGTATTAGGTGCATTTATCCTGTGCGTGCTTCCCTGTCAAGACTAGATTGTGTTTCTAATTTTCAGTTTTTGATTCATTTCAATACTCTTGAAGGTATTGATTTCCTGTCCAATTTTTACAAGTCTGTGTATTTTGGTTTTAATGTGTATCTGGGTCCTAGTGCTCTTCTATTTTTATGTTAGGGACAGTGTCTCCAGATTAGGGTTTCCATCAGGGATATGTTTACGGACATTGGGGGTTAGTGGTGTCTGGTATTGGGACAACATTTATGCATAAATATAGAGACAGATTCAGGGCTAGCTGTAGTTGGATCAGGTTATGATTTTTTTCATCTCTTTTATCGCATTTGCATGACCAAGTGTAAACCAGATTGAACAACTCCTTTTAGCAAGTGTTTGGTAGAAGTGATCCTGAAGATGTAAGGGAGAAAATAAGAATTCTACCTAGCCGAATTAAAAGAATGTTCTGGCTCATTTTTCTTTTTCTTTTCTCAAAATTCTTTACTCACCTTTTCCTGTATTTTGTATGCAGGTCCCCAGGCTGAAGTCACCAGCTGGAGCCAATATGTTACTGATGTGACATAACGTTTGAGGACAGGTGCCATTTTCAATGCAGTCCTGGTTATATATACAGTCATGGCCAAAAGTTTTGAGAATGACACAAATATTCTATTTTCACATGATCTGCTGCCCTCTGGTTTTTATGTGTGTTTGTCAGATGTTTTTATCACATACAGAAATATAATTGCATTCATATTATGAGTAACAGAAGCTTATATTGACAGTTAGAATGAGTTAATGCAGCAAGTCAATATTTGCAGTGTTGACCCTTCTTCTTCAGGACCTCTGCAATTCTCCCTGGCATGCTCTCAATCAACTTCTGGACCAAATCCTGACTGATAGCAGTCCATTCTTGCACAATCAATGCTTTAATTTTGTCTGAATTTGTTGGTTTTTGTTTGTCCACCCGTCTCTTGATGATTGACCACAAGTTCTCAATGGGATTAAGATCTGGGGAGTTTCCAGGCCATGGACCCAAAATCTCTATGTTTTGTTCCCTGAGCCATTTAGTTATCACCTTTGCTTTATGGCAAGGTGCTCCATCATGCTGGAAAAGGCATTGTTGAGCGCCAAACTGCTCTTGGACGGTTGGGAGAAGTTGCTCTTGGAGGACATTCTGGTACCATTCTTTATTCATGGCTGTGTTTTTAGGCAAGACTGTGAGAGAGCCGATTCCCTTGGCTGAGAAGCAACCCCACACATGAATGGTTTCAGGATGCTTTACAGTTGGCATGAGACAAGACTGGTGGTAGCGCTCACCTCTTCTTCTCCGAATAAGCTGTTTTCCAGATGTTCCAAACAATCGAAAAGGGGATTCATCAGAGAAAATGACTTTACCCCAGTCCTCAGCAGTCCACTCCCTGTACCTTTTGCAGAATATCAGTCTGTCCCTGATGTTTTTTCTGGAGAGAAGTGGCTTCTTTGCTGCCCTCCTTGAGACCAGGCCTTGCTCCAAGAGTCTCCGCCTCACAGTGCGTGCAGATGCACTCACACCTGCCTGCTGCCATTCCTCAGCAAGCTCTGTACTGCTGGTAGCCCGATCCCGCAGCTGAAACACTTTTAAGAGACGGTCCTGCCGTTTGCTGGTCTTTCTTGGGCGCCCTGGAGCCTTTTTGGCACCAATGGAACCTCTCTCCTTGAAGTTCTTGATGATGCGATAGATTGTTGACTGAGGTGCAATCTTTCTAGCTGCAATACTCTTCCCAGTTAGGCCATTTTTGTGCAGTGCAATGATGACTGCACGTGTTTCTTTAGAGATAACCATGGTTAACAGAAGAGAAACAATGATGGCAAGCACCAGCCTCCTTTTAAAGTGTCCAGTGGTGTCATTCTTACTTAATCATGACAGATTGATCTCCAGCCCTGTCCTCATCAACACCCACACCTGTGTTAATGGAGCAATCACTGAAACGATGTTAGGTGGTCCTTTTAAGGCAGGGCTGCAATGATGTTGAAATGTGTTTTGGGGGATAAAGTTCATTTTCTAGGCAAATATTGACTTTGCAAGTAATTGCTGTTAAGCTGATCACTCTTTATAACATTCTGGAGTATATGCAAATTGCCATTAGAAAAACTGAAGCAGTAGACTTTGTAAAAATTAATATTTGTATCATTCTCAAAACTTTTGGCCATGACTGTAGCTGTGACAATTGTAGGTTTAAAATTTGGGGCATTAAAATTGAGAAATCACCCTTTAATGTTTTTTTTTCAATATGTTGGCATTTATTTAGAATCTTATTTGCCTATATGAGTCTCATCATATCTGTTTAGTCTCTTTGATGGGAAATAATAAAAATTAAATGTAAAATAATAGCAGTTTATATTCATGGGAGGCTTCCACTTTTCTGCTTCTCTGTATTATGTAAAATATCACTCTGTAAATTAGCTGCTTCTTCAAAATATGACTAAACTGTACTGATGTTCAGTAAATAACAGTGATCGGTTTATAATGGAACCTCGATACAAAGAGGGAAGATAAATGTCAATTCGTTTCTGGCTGTATTAACCCATTTTATGAGACTAAACCAAGAAATGCAAAAAAGATATGCGTTATAAAACACATCAAACAGAAAAAAATGACTGTGTTGCACATATGAAGTGCACTTTTTAAATTTCAAGCCTGTTTTCTTCTGTCTAAAACATATGCTTATTATTTCTGAAATGTTCATCACTAGGCAACAGGTACTATAAAAATGATATATTTAGCTCCCATGGGGTCTATTCTGCAACATTATAACACTCTAAATTAAAGTAAGAAATAGCAAGAAATTACACTAGAAAAGTTACAATGTGCAGACCTAACAGTTCATGTTCATTATAGCTGTTCGTTTTTTAAAAAAAACACTAAGACTTGTTTTTTAAAGGGTAACTTCCTTTTTCTGTTTGAAGTGCACCTAAAGTTTCATGGAATCTATGATTTTCTGCCAGCATTTGTATCATTAATAAATGTTGCTGTATACTTTACTAACAAATGTTGGCTTTTTTTCTGTGAAATACTGCGTTTAAATTACATTTCTGTTTCTCTATTGCTGTGTGAAATCTCTATACCATGTCTCACTGTAGTACAGATGGTCAGGCTTTTGTATAATGCAGGGAGGTTGGTGGGGGGGTTAGGGTTGCACTGCTCCCAGTCCTGACTTTGTTTTCAACTGGTGATATCTCCATGGATAATAGAGGTAGAACTAAGATCTTGGTACTATGTTAAAGCTGCGAATCTGCCCAAGATATGTGTTTAACTCCTTCTCACTCTGTGCCATACTATTAGTCACATTGAGAGTATAGTTAAGATGCTCTGTGCCTGGTACCCAGGAGCTGGGACTAAAGGCAGGAGTCAGATGATGCTTTGACATCAGCAGATTAATCCCTCAGATGCTGCGATCAGTAGCGATCATGACATCTGAGTGTCTAGGGCAGTGATGGCGAACCTTTTAGAGACCGAGTGCCCAAACTGCATCCCAAAACCCACTAAATTATCGCAAAGTGCCAACACGACAATTTAGCCTTAAATTAACCAGGATCTGTTTTATATTGACCGTGCAATGTTATTACAGCCTGTAATAATATCACATGTCTGCTATAAAACAGATACTGTGTGATATAAATAGTAAAGGGCCCCAACACAGTACAATGTGCTACGAAGTGGCCCACAGACAGTACAATGCGCTCCACCGTGGCCCCCAAACAGTATTATATGCTCCAGAATTTCCCCCACTCAGTATTATATGCTCCAGAGGGGCCCCACCCAGTATTATATGCTTCTCAGTGGCCCCCGCACAGTATTATATTCTCCACTTTGGCCCCCCCAAACAGTAGTATATGTTTCACAGTGTCCCCCACACAGTATTAGATGTTTCAGTGTCCCCCATACAGTATTTGAAGCATCTAATACTGTGTGGGGGACACTGAAGCATCTAATACTGTATGGGGGACACTGAAGCATCTAATACTGTATGGGGGGACACTGAAGCATCTAATACTGTGTGGGGGACACTGAAGCATCTAATACTGTATGGGGGACACTAAAGCATCTAATACTGTGTGGGGGGACACTGAAGCATCTAATACTGTATGGGGGACACTGAAGCATCTAATACTGTATGGGGGACACTGAAGCATCTAATACTGTGTGGGGAGACACTGAAGCATCTAATACTGTATGGGGGACACTGACGCATCTAATACTGTGTGGGGGACACTAAAGCATCTAATAAGCATCTTAGGTGCTTCAGTGTCCCCCACACAGTATTAGATGCTTCAGTGTCCCCCACACAGTATTAGATGCTTCAGTGTCCCCCACACAGTATTAGATGCTTCAGTGTCCACCCATACAGTATTAGATGCTTCAGTGTCCCCCATAAAGTATTAGATGCTTCATTGTCCCCCCCACACAGTATTAGATGCTTCAGTGTCCCCCATACAGTAGTTTACTCTCCACAGTAGGCCCCCACACAGTAGTTTACGTTACTTACCTTGTCCCATGAAGAGCGTCCTCCTCCTCCTTCTTCTGTTCACAGGCGCTGATGAATGACGTCATCGCGCCTGCGTCGGGGCAGAGGTCACACTCTGCAGTCACTGTAGGCCGCGGTTCCGCGGACCGCGGCCTACAGTGACAGCTTTCAGCTGTATGTACGTATGCACATACAGCTGAAAGAGACGATCGCTCACTAACCGGGAATCCTATACCGGATTCCCAGTTAGTGAGCGATCATGGCGACGGCGTGCGTGCCAACTGAAAGGGCTCTGCGTGCCCTCTCTGGCACGCGTGCCATAGGTTCGCCATCACGGGTCTAGGGAGTGCCCCTTCTTTAACCCCTCAGAGTCCTGAGATATTACCATGGCAGCCAGGAGGTAATTCCTAGCTGCCTTGCTCTAATGCCCATAAGCAGTGGATGTACAATATGCTGCAATATGGCAGTATTGCAGTACATTGTACAGGGGAACATGCAATGCCAGATTCAAGCCCTCTTGTGGGACATAAAAAAAGTTTGAAAAAAAAAGTATAATAAAATATGATAAAAAGATGAAAAACAACCTTTTCGATTTCAAGAATAAATAATAAAGAAGTTGCCATGTGCATATAAGTCTAAATTATCCAAAAACAATGTTATTTGTCCCATAAAGTGAACGCTGTAAACAAAATACTACAATGAGAATTTCTTTTGCCACCATGCAAAAAAAGTCATCTAAAATATATAACGACATCAACAAAAAATTAAAAAGTTATGAACATCAGGATATGTTTCCCCCTAACAAAACGTTTATTTTTTTCAAAATGGCTTTTTTCAGTAATAGTTATTGAATATAATACAACCAATATAAATATGGTATCACCGTAACTGTAATGACCTACTTGAAAAAGACTGAGTGAGTTACATCAAACAGTTATATTTCAGGTATAAATAACTAGAAGTGTTTTTGGTGTCATATCAAAGATGAGATTTTCAGTTTTCATATGACATTAGACTCGCAGTTCTGATATCAGACTTGCAAAGGTATCAGTGTTTGAAAACACAGTCAGAATTGGGAGTAGCTGCAGCTGCATATATGCCAATACCAACTGTGTTTTCAACATGAAATTTTACAGCTAGAAATAGACTGTATTTCTAGCTGTAAAAGTCTATTCCATGCAGGTGGCATATGAAAGCAGAACATTTCATCCTATTGAAGACACCAGTAGCACTTTTCTTTGTTTTAAAATGCCCTTGATATGTCTGTTTGAAGTGAATATCATGTGGATTACACATGAATGGCCCCCAAAACAGTAATAACCACCCCCCATGCCCACACACAATTCAAATAACCATCTTTGTTCCGCCTAATAGATTTTTTCACCCCCTCATCAGTTATTATAGCGCCTCCTTATAAATAATAGACCCTGCTTATGAACAGTGCCCCATATCAATAATAGTTTACTCTTATCAGTAATAGTCCCCTTCATAAATAATACTGCTCCCTTGTAAATAGTCCATCTTGTTAATAATAGCCCTCTCATGAATAATAGCTCACTTTATAAATAATAGTTCACATTATAAATATTAGCCCTCTTATAAATGAGAGCCCACTTATAAATAATAGTTCCTCCATATAAATAATATCCCCTTTAACAATACCCTCCTTATAAAGTTTCCTTCTTCTAAATAAATGCATTACTTCAGTATCAGATCAACAACACGGCATTAACAATGAAAGTAACTTCACACATCTTCTGCTTGGTGGATGGACGAGCCCACGTGGACCCCATTCTCTATAATAGGAGCGCCGCAGATAGCTGAGTACTGTACTTCGACTATCTTTGGCACTCCCATTGAAGTGAATGAGAGCCATGCAGGTTCGTCCACCCACCAAGTGATACACCTATATATATGGCTGTGGTCAGGCTGAATTCAGGCTCAGTGTGGGTCTCAGCATACAGACCCCCATCATTCAGGTATTTAGCCTCTATCATTTAGGTGAATACAGGGCAGTAACATTTTGTGACTTCTCTGACTAATCCTTCACATTTCCCTTCTCTTCCCTTTGGACCGCCATGGCCACTTCTTCCAGCTGTGACTTGTCTCTGTAAAGTTTGCAACACAGATATCTTTGGCTCCTGACTTTTCCAAGCATCCAACCCACGTTGTCCTCACCTGCACACCCATCCTGCTGCTACCCCCAATTATAAAATATATGATATAACCCCACATAATGAATAATACTCCCAAGTGCATCTTTATATTAATAATGTCCATGTGTACCCTGTATAAATAGTGCCCATTATTAATAATACCCCAGGTGTTAACTAATTAAAAGGTTTTCCAGTTCATTAATAAACTAATCATTGGGGCTCAAAAACCCAGGACCCCCAATGATCAGCTGTTTGAATGGTACCTGTGTAAGCGCCGTGGCCGCTTCTCTGTTTACATACTGTAGTGTCATTCATCATGCCATGTAATGTGACTACAGCCTTGTCCTATACAGTGGGGAAAAAAAGTATTTAGTCAGCCACCAATTTTGCAAGTTCTCCCACTTAACAAGATGAGAGAGGCCTGTAATTGACATCATAGGTAGACCTCAACTATGAGAGACAAAATGAGAAAACAAATCCAGAAAATCACATTGTCTGATTTTTAAATAATTTATTTGCAAATTATGGTGTAAAATAAGTATTTGGTCAATAACAAAAGTTCATCTCAATACTTTGTTATATATCCTTTGTTGGCAATGACAGAGGTCAAACGTTTTCTGTAAGTCTTCACAAGGTTGGCACACACTGTTGCTGGTATGTTGGCCCATTCCTCCATGCAGATCTCCTCTAGAGCAGTGATGTTTTGGGGCTGTCGCTGGGCAACACGGACTTTCAACTCCCTCCAAAGGTTTTCTATGGGGTTGAGATCTAGAGACTGGCTAGGCCACTCCAGGACCTTGAAATGCTTCTTACGAAGCCACTCGTTCATTGCCCTGGCGGTGTCCTTGGGATCATTGTCATGCTGAAAGACCCAGCCACGTTTCATCTTCAATGCCCTTGCTGATGGAAGGAGGTTTACACTCAAAATCTCATGATACATGGCCCCATTCATTCTTTCATGTACACGGATCAGTCATCCTGGTCCCTTTGCAGAGAAACAGCCCCAAAGCATGATGTTGCCACCCCCATGCTTCACAGTAAGTATGGTGTTCTGTGGATGCAACTCGGCATTCACTCTCCTCCAAACACGACGAGTTGTGTTTCTACTAAACAGTTCTACTTTGGTTTCATCTGATCATATGACATTCTCCCAATCCTCTTCTGGAACATCCAAATGCTCTCTAGCAAACTTCAGATGGGCCCGCATATGTACTGGCTTAAGCAGGGGGACACATCTGGCACTGCAGGATCTGAGTCCCTGGTGGTGTAGTGTTTTAAGTTAGTCCCAGCTTTCTGTAGGCCATTCACTAGGTCCCCCCCGTGTGGTTCTGGGATTTTTGCTCACCGTTCTTGTGATTATTTAGACCCCACGGGGTGAGCTCTTGCGTGGAGCCTCTGATGGAGGGAGATTATCAGTGGTCTTGTATGTCTTTCATTTTCTAATTATTGCTCCCACAGTTGATTTCTTCACACCAAGCTGCTTGCCTATTGCAGATTCAGTCTTCCCAGCCTGATGCCGGTTTACAATTTTGTTTCTGGTGTCCTTCCACAGGTCTTTGGTCTTCACCATAGTGGAGTTTGGAGTGTGACTGTTTGAGGTTGTGGACAGGTGTCTTTTATACTGATAACAATTTCAAACAGGTGCCATTACTATAGGTAATGAGTGGAGGACAGAGGAGCCTCTTAAAGAAGAAGTTACAGGTCTGTGAGAGCCAGAAATCTTGCTTGTTTGTAGGTGACCAAATACTTATTTTCCACCATAATTTGCAAATAAATTCTTTAAAAAAATCAGACAATGTGATTTTCTGGATTTGTTTTCTCATTTTGTCTCTCATACTTGAGGTCTACCTATGATGTCAATTACAGGCCTCTCTCATCTTTTTAAGTGGGAGAACTTGCACAATTGGTGGCTGACTAAATACTTTTTTCCCCACTGTACATGTCTATGTGACAAGGCTGTAATTACATCACAGGGTCACTATAAACAGACAGCGTGTGATATAAACAGGCACCATAGCCCCTGTTTATAACGCCCCATTTACACACACTATAATGTTCCACAGCAGCCCCTACACACAGTATTACAGCCCACAGCGGCCCCTGCACACAGTATTATGGCCCGCAACAGCCCCTGAAAATGGTATTATGGCCCGCAACGGCCCCTACACACTGTATTATGCCTCACAGTGGCCCCTGCATACATTATTATGCTCCATAGTGGCCCCTACACATGGTATTTGCTCCATAGTGGTGCCTGCACACGCTATTATGCTCCATAATGGCTCCTGCACATGGTATTATGCCCCGCAGTGGCCCCTGCACACTGTATTATGCCCCGCAGTGGCCCCTGCACATGGTATTATGTTCCACAGCAACCCCTGCACATGGTATTACACTCCCTAGTGGCCCCTGCACATGGTATTATGCTCCATAGTGACCCCTGAACATGGTATTATGCTCCATATTGGCCCCTGCACACGGTATTATGCTCCATAGTGGCCCTGAACATGGTATTATGCTCCATATTGGCCCCTGCACACATTATTATATCCCATAGTGGCCCCTGCAGTGGTATTATGCTCCATATTGGCCCCTGCACACGGTATTACGCCTCGCAGAGGCCCCTGCACACGGTATTATGCTCCCTAGTGGCCCCTGTACACGGTATTATGCCCCATAGTGGCCCCTGTGCACGGTATTATGCTCCATAGTGGCCCCTGAACAGGATATTAGGCTCCATATGGGCCCTTGTACACGGTATTATGCCCCATAGTGGCCCCTGCACTGGTATTATGCTCCATATTGGCCCTTTCACACGGTATTATGCCTCGCAGTTGCCCCTGCACACGGTATTATGCTTCAAAGTGGCCCCTGCACACGGTATTATGCTCCATAGTGGCCCCTGCAAACAATAGTATTATGCCCCACAGTGGCCCCTACACACTGTATTATGTTCCACAGCAACCCCTGCACACAGTATTATGCTCCTTAATGGCCCCTGCACACGGTATTATGCCCCATAGTGGCCCCTGCACATGGTATTATGCTCCATAGTGGCCCCTGAACACAGTATTATGCTCCATATTGGCCCCTGCACACAGTATTATGCCCCATAGTAGCCCCTACACTGGTATTATGCTCCATATTGGCCCCTGCACATGGTATTATGCTCCCTAGTGGCCCCTGCAGACGGTATTATGCTCCATAGTGGCACCTGCACTGGTATTATGCTCAATAGTGGCCCCTGCACACGGTATTATGCTCCCCATGGTCCCTGCACACAGTATTATGCTCCACAGTGGCCCGTGCACATGTTATTATGCCCCATAGTGGCCCACTCAGGGGAAGTGACAAACATAAAAACCAGTGCTACTTACCTTTCTTAGGCACCGGTGCACTCCCTGCAGCTTTTGGCCCTGTTTAATTGTGCACAGACGTCACGTGATCAGGCCAGCGACGCGACCTGATGACATTACCAGAGGGCCCAAGCCTGCTCAGAGTAACACCAGATTGCAGGAGAGGTAAGTAGCATTGGTTTTTATGTTCCATCACCTTCCCTGGGTCTCCAATTATTATACTCTGGGGCCTGAAAAGACCCCAAAGTATAATAATAGTAGTATTTGAGGCCCGCGGCCTCACTTACCTATCCTCGCGCCTGCTCCCAGTTGCTTTCCCTTCCCCTTCTGCATCCCATAGCAGAAAGGGAAGCGGAGGCGGCCACGAGCAGGCGCGAGGTTAGGTAAATAAATAGGCCGTTACCTGCTGGGGATACTCCAGCAGGTAACGGCCTATTTATATAAATTTTAAAAAAAAAGTTATCCTCACCTACCTGCGATCCCTTGATGGAGCCGCTGCCTCCTCGTCTGTGTCTCAGCGTAGGAGGCGTGATGACGTCATTGTATCGCCACCTGCGCTAAGATGTGGACGTCTCGTAAGGCAGCCCAGCCCCCCTGGGCTGGTTTACATTAAATAAATAGTAAAAATGCTGCCACCCAGACAGTGACGGACAGTGCCGCCTGAGGCGGAAGCCTCACTTCGCCTCATTAGAGGTGCACCCCTGAGGAAGGCTCAAAAAACCACAGAAAAATCTGCAACAAAAAAACACTGTGTTTACACAAAGTGGGGCAGTAGCCTTAAAGTGATTATACTGTGGTTATTCCTAACAATTTGTAATCTTGCATTTTATCAGCCCTCTTTTTTTTTAGATTTGTTGATTTCAGTCATTTCCCAGGATCAGTAAGATTGAAGACATAAGGACATTTATTTTCTTTGAACTTACTTTCTTCAGGGTTCTCTGTGAATCATATGATTGGAACTATCACCCGGAATCCAGATCTGTCTTCTCTCACCTCTGCTGTGTTCAAAAATAGTTACCTGAACTATGGGGCTAGCATACTAGATCATTGTAATAGTAAAGCCAGCCCCTAGGTAAGTACATGTGAATACAGGAGAGGTAGGAATTTTAGCAGTGAATTGAGAGTGAGTGATGAGTACAGAAGGTGGAGGGAGAAGAAGTGGAATGTGATATGAGGCATGATTTTGTAATAGCGTATTTTCTTTGTACTATTGATTTATGGTACAACAACTGAGACATTAGCTACACTTTGAAGCAATATACCAAGTTATAGAACTCATTGGCTTAGTATGAAGTAGTCTGTATTCATATACTGTATCTCCACTCTCAGTTTTGAATACAGAATTGGTATTCTGCAAATACTGTGAAGCAATAATAGCTACAATAGCAGTTCTGTTTAACAAATCTGTAAAAATGGATCCAAATGGGAGCCAACTGAAGTGTGTCTGTTTAAGTAAGGTGTAATGTGAAAAAAATAAATCCGCTTCTGTATTATTTATTCTCTTTACTTTGACACAAAATCTAGACAGACTATGCTTTTGTGCCTGATAAAAAGAAAGGACACGGATGCCTTATGTTTAAACCTGTTTGTATCTGTTTTTAGAAGATTTGTTAAATGGATCCATTAATAAGATAGACAAAAGTGAATTAATTTACCCTCGCCTTCAATACCTGAAACACAAATAATTGTAACAGCAACCTATTTGTCCTTTGTTTCAAAGGATAAGAAATGTATGTATTTTTTAGTCTGGATTAAGAGAAAAGATATAGGATGGCGCTGCCAAGTTAATTAACCAAACACGCATAAGACAATTCCATGAAGCTGTGTAAAGACTCTGGGAGATCAGCCATCACTCACCAGATGGTGCTAGGTGGCAACCTTTCAGATACACTTTTCAGATCATAGATTCCTAAAAACTCAATCTGACGTGCAATAAATGTTTATCACTCATGTTGCTTATCATGGTAAACCATGGTCAGCCGCCACATCTGTAACAAAGCAATATGCATCTGTCAGGCAGACAAGTATGTAAATAATTAAAACGATAAATGTGTATTCAGAAGAAATGCCTAATGAAAATAATATTCACTTATCACAGAAATACAGTGTTATGGACACATTGGAGACAATATGTCTACATTTAAAATTCATCTCTTGCTGGCACAATGTATTCAGATTGATGCAGTCATTTGTAATAATGCTATAAATATTGGCATTTATTCCATTAGAATTTCATACAGATTATGACATGTGATAGTCCAGCATCCAAATACAGATATTTAAAGGGATTTTCCAGCCCCACAAAAAAAGTTAAAAGTACAAGCTGAACAGACATCTCCAGATGTCTGAGCATTTCCAGACAGTCTGTGGACCAAAGCAGTGAGGCATCGTTGAGGGGTAAGTAAAATTTTGCTGTCATGTCCCTATTAAGCACTTTAAATTGTACTTTTCCTGGTTTGGAAATCTCCTTTATGTAAAATTAGAATATTATCATTCAGTTATTGTCTCTAACTTTTGCAAGTCCAAATATTTTTAGATCAAATACTTTTTCTGAGGCCACTGGGATAAAAAAAAATATGATTGCTGATCAAATTGATTGTTTCATTATGGGGGTTATTTACCAGGCTATGTGCCCCTGTGGCAAAATATAGATTGGTTAGATCTCACAAGAGTTAAGTCAAATGAAGGAACACATTTTGGGTATAATTGCTGCTAAAGAGGAATAAGACTTAACCAGATTGAAAACGATCCCCAGTGTGAAGGATCTCGTCCCATCGAAACCCGTGTTCGGCATACCTGAGATCGCTTCAATTACCTCACACCCACCTCCAGTGAGTGTTCTGGGCACATAGGATAATACGAAACGAGCTTTCTAAATTTTATATATTTATTAACCCCTAAAAGGGTTGGTACTAGACACTTAACTCATACAGAGAATATTTGTAGTGGTTAGCAAGCAAATACAAGTGGAAAGCAACATGACACGGTGCTCAAAATAAAAATGGTAATAAACAGAAGAAAATAAATATTACCAACACAAGCCTGTGATTGGTTCTCTGGGCTCCGGATGTTGAGCTCAGGGCGCGTACTTAAAGCAGTCCAAAATCATGCATCTGGGCATGAAATTCCAGTGGCAGGACCCCCTTGGCTCTGGGCAGTGGTATCCGGGTAGCTTTCAGCAGAAGAGGAACCAAATTACCAGAACAAGTAGATAGTCCGTTTCTCTGAGCACATGTGGTAGGCTTCAGGGTTCTTCCTTAAGCAAGTTACAGAGCATGTATCTCCTACATGCTGTTACATCTCTTCCAGGATAACAAAGAGTCTCAGGCCTCAATGCTAGGCCGCATGTTTAGGACACATGGTTGGAGTCTGCACCATGACCTGTCCTCACATCTCATCCAAGAACAACAAAGACACAAAAACAAAAGACACGCCTCTTCCTGCTCTGAGAACTTTTAACTAAAAAGGTCTCCTCCCTAAGTGATGTCACCAGGAGGAGGAGCCCCGTCCTCCTTTCCAAATCCCCCAGAATCATCTTTTTTTATATTTCCTCACCCGATGACTGTAGGGTCGGGCAGGAGGTAAGATAGGGTTTGTGGTGAGATCCCCATCATATAGACCCCAAGGATGACACCCCAATCCCCTTTGGGTAAGGAGATCAGTGTCTGGACCTTCCCTGGTCTTGGAACAGTAACGTGTGTATTCTGAGCGTGTGCCTAGGCCTGGCGCATCTGGAGAATTTATTGGGCAACTGTAAGAAGTTCCCCAGGGCAGATATTGCCATAAAACCATAATCCTTTTGATGTGTAGCTGGCTCCAACTTGTCTGTGGACTGTGTGCAGAGAGCCCTCCCAGCACATCCTTTCTGCAGGACCTCCTGCCACGTTAATACATGTAGCACTGCTATGTAAACAAAGGCCTGTGTCAGTGATTCTCTGGGGATCAAAGGGTTCTTGATTACAGAGTCCCTGCACCACATTCCTCAAGCCTATGACCAAATGGCTGATAACAGACAGGAAACACACAATATGATCAAATAGTAGTACAAGAAATACATATCTGGGGCTCTTATCATCCCCCTTTTTGAGACGTGCTCAGAGGAAGGACGATCCTAAGATCACCTTCTGCAGGAACCTCGGCAGCCTCACCCCGCCAGGACCTGCTTCGGTACCTGACCCTATTCCTGGCACACTGATGCCCTCTTCCTCTTCAGTCTGAGTGGAGACACTTCTAAGGCTCCTGTTCTGAGCTATGCCCACCTGGCTACCTCTGACCTGCTCTGGGTCCTCATCCTGAGTGCTGGCATCCCGCAGATCCCCACTCACAACCCCAGGTCCTTGAGATACCAGTTCAGAGATCCCACCCTGCAGTCTCTCAGGGTCTTTCCCGCACTAGCCACTAGCTGGGAGGGTTCTAGGGGTTTCCACATCTCCCCCTTAGCCTCCTTACAGGGGGACACCTCTGGTTTTGACACAGATCTAACCGGACCCTGTCCTCACTCTTAGACACACTGTCCCCCTGGGCCTATGCCCCTTAGTTCTCATGGGTTCCTCACCTTCCCCTGAGCCTCCTCATCTGGGGACACCTCTGGTTCTGGCACAGGTCTAACTGGGCCCTGTCCTCCCTCCCAGACACCCTGTCCCCCTGGGCCTACACCTCTTAGTTCCCTTAGTTCTCGGCATTCCTCACCTTCCCCTGACCCTCCATACCTGTGGACACCTTTGGTTCTGGCACAGGTCTAACTGGATCCTGTCCTCCCTTCCAGACACACTGTCCCCCTGGGCCTACGCCCCTTGCCTCATGTACTTGGGTGGGTGATGGTGATACCTTGGGCAAATGACAGAGATCATATTCCACCAAACCATCCCCTCACAATACATTGATAGGTAATACACTTGACATACCCCCTTCTTGGATCCCACCCCCAGCACCCCAGGCCATATGCACTTGGGCCACGGGTACTCCTGGAATAGAGCTAGACAGAAGAGATGTGCATGTCTCATACCCGCCAGACTCCTCCGGCTTCAATGTGGTGAGGCTAGTCACGGCTGTCTCAGTACTGACTCCAGGTGATATAGGGAACAACTCAAGGGTCAGAGCGCCTTCCACCCTTTTAGCACTCTGGCTGAGGGTTACCACCGCAATACCAGCAGTCCACCCCTCACCTGGATCGGCCCGTGACCTACCTAACCACATGGCACATAGTAAGCAGTTGGGCGCTGATCTGAGGCACTGGGTGCAGTGGTTGAAGTTGCCTCCAGTGTCTCAGAGGAGCTGCCCTTTACATTTTCATAACAAGCATTGGCAATGACATTGACAGGATATTCATTAGTAATTGTTAATTCACACCGAGCTGCAGTAATGTCTGGGAAAGACAGGGTCACAAGCTGGGGGGAAAAGTTCCCCACAGATGTGGGCGTGTCTACAGCCCAGGCCTCATTCAGCTCCTTTGCAGTTGTACACAAAGCCTCATTAGCATTTTCACTGCTCTCAGCTGAAGACAGCACATTAGCATTTTCACTGTCAGAGGAGGGGGTTAAAAGTCCCCTCTGCCGATATGACAGGCTGGGACAGGTCATCAACATCAACATCATGAATAAACAGTTTATCACAGTAAGTTGGGGTGTTCCCCACCCCATATTGGGACACCATGGGCCCTAAATCCGTTCCCAACAGTACATTAGCAGGCAGATCAGACATCAGTCCCACGTCCCGCATTCCCTTTCCTGCACCCCAGTCCAGATGCACACAAGCCATGGGTTCAGTTAAAAGTTAGTGTCCAATTCCCCTCAGGGTCAGAGTTTTCCTGGGAATAATACTGTCTGGAGGGACCAAATCAGGTTGCACCAGAGTAACATCCGCCCCAGTGTCCCCGAAATCCCATGTCCACTTTATCCCCCACAATGACTAACTGATGGTTTGCTTTGGGTCGTGACCCCCCCATCCCAACTAAATACACAGATGAGACAGCTGCTGTGACCTGGGAAGCAGGGATGTTCTCAGGGCGGTTGGGGCACTCTGCCTTGAAATGTCCTGACTGGTTACAGGCATAGCACCGCTGGACCTCCCCTTGGGGCTTGGGGAAGGTCACCAGGGCGCCCAGAGTTCTGGGGATAGGGGGAGTAGAGGGGCCACCCGGGACAGAGTTTGATTTATCCCACTTGGAAACAGGAGGCTGTGGGGACCTCCGGCCTGGAGAAGGGTCCCCCGGGGCAGAGTTGATCTTAACCCCATTCCAGCCATCGCTGGTAGGTTTTTTCTGCAGGCCCTGAAACGTTAGGTGGTACACCTCAGGGGTGAGCTGGTATCTTCTGATCAGCACCACTTTGACGGACTCATAGTCCTTGTCCTGTTCAGCTGGTAAGTTGAAATATTGTAATGGCATATATAACAATCTCTCCAAAAAAATTCAAAATTTCTAAGGGAAAAATCACATGATCTATAACATGTAACAAATGCAAATTCATAGGGAATAAGCGGCAAAATGCCGTCAGCTAGTTGAAACATATGACAGCATTCACACGATCTCCCTATTGTAATGTCATATATAAAAATCCCTCCACAAAATTCAAAAATTTCTAGGGGAGAGATCACATGATCTATAACATGTGACTGATACAAATTCAAAAGAAATAAGCGGCAAGTTGCCGTCAGCTAGTTGAAATATATATTAACATTCACATGATCTCCCTCCATAAAATTCAAACTAGATGGAGGAAGTTCATGTGAACGAATCACAAAGGAGATCATGTGACATGCCACATGAAAAATTTCCTTGCCGTCATCTAATGTGAATGCTGTCCAAATTGAAAACAACTTATTCCTTCCGCAAATTCACAGCGGGAAAATGTCATTAACCAATGAAATGAATGAATATTATGTCACAAATCTAAATTGTAAAGAGGGAACGTCACTAAACAAGAAGCACAAAAAATGACACATAAATAATTACAATATTATTATATAAATATTATATGTATATATACATGTGACTGCAATACAAAACCAATATAACATTGATTAATAAATGTAAGATAAATCAGACCTAATATTGAGACTGTGCAAATATCTAGTATTTAGTTTTAAGATCCAAAATGCTAGACACCCTGAAACGCGTAGGCTTGGTTACGGATCCTCTTCGCATGTAACTGTTGTTACTTTTTTTTAAATTTTATATGAATTAAAAGTTATATTTTATTTAAATTTCTGGATGCTGGAACCGGCTTTTATTCTCTATTTTCCTAACATTCTGCTCCAAGGAAGTCCGGAGAGTGTTCTCTGCATCCTATGATACATTTTCTATGGAACTAATTGGCATATGAATACGGTGAGCCGAAGATTTAATTTTCTATTATTCAGTCTGCACTTTAAGCCCATATTGATTATATAACTGTATATTGAATATGTTTTGGTAAGAAGATAAAATGCTAAAACTTGTGTCACTATCCAAATATTTCTGGACCTAACTGATCTCCATTGCCCTGACAATACCAATCTGCTATTCAGAGTGTTTGTCAGCTGTAACCTACTGTTGTCCTCCTTCTTAAAACTCAACTTTGATAAACAGAGATCATCATCTCACTCAACCCCTACCTGACCTATTATTCACAGTTGATAGCTCCATCCTCTCACCAGTGTCACAAGTCCGATGCCTCAGGGTAACCTTTGATTCTACGCTGTCTTTCAAACCACACATTATAGTGCCGTGTTAGCTAGAAAAAAATCATGCAATATTTGATACTTTTTTGTCAAAAAGGCTGCTTTATGCAGCCTGCCATACAAATGCTGATATTTTGCAATGCATTAGCATTGTAATGCATAGCATTAGTGATCAGACCCCCTGGAGCAAAAAGAGAGTACCAAAAAGAGAGCAGCACGATGTAAATGGGCACAATAGGTGCAAGCCTTCAGTCAGTAGCAAAATTACCAAAATAGCAAAGTAAAAAAGAAGCAGCACTCCAAAATTGATGCAAAAAAAAAGGACTTTATTAGCCCAGTGACGCAACGTTTCGGTTCAATTCAAACCTTTCTCAAGCAGTGCAAACCAACATCTTTATAGTGCATCATGGGATATGTTCATACACGTTCAAAGTTCTATCAATTAAGTGACATTATATCAAATTCAAGCATACAAATTCATAATTTATAAAGTGCAAGATACATATAAAGAGACAAGTGCATGTGCTATTCAAATTGATATATAATTCACAACATGAGTAATGACAAATCTATATAAACAGTGTCATAGTAATAAATATCACAATAAAGTACAGGTGCCAATAAACAAAAGTGATTTAAAAGTTTGTTATTTATATATGCTGTTAGAAGGAACACAGCCCACATCATATGTGTTCATAGGAATCCAGCACCCTCACAGCGTCTCCAATGTGCAACTGCATAGGTATATAACGTTATCCATGTCCCATGACCATAAACAGGAAGTGAGAGAGGTCACGTGATCATGATCTCCTCTAATGCACATGTGCCCCTGGATAATGCCTATGGAAGCTGTAAAAGCAATCTTAAGAAAGGGCAAAGGCATAGCAATCGAAGATATTTCTCAGTGGGCTCTGTTGAAGGTATCAAAAAGCATCTGACTTGAATAATTACTTCTATTAAAGAGGCATGTGTAAACAAAAGTATATACTTCTACAAGCATACAATACCAACAGACACTCATTGGTCCATTTAGGTGGGCCACAAAGAGATGGGCGTCTCTACCTCTACTGATTCTGGACCAAAAATCTACACCAACAACATCAGTTAACCACAGCAACCACAGTTAAAAATTCTAACTGTTTAAAATAAAACATGGCTGCTATGAACATTATGGTAAAAAATATATGATAGCCCATTATCTAATGTTCTTAATCCCATTTTCATAAAGGCTTCCTTTCGACGGGTCATTGGGACTGCTTACATAATATTATACTATAATCGGCACCTGGGAATCACATGAGGGTTTATGGATCCATACAGCATATTATACAAATCTGTTGACCAAAAAAAGGAAAAAAAAAAGGAAAAATATATTATATACATATACATATATAATCATACATATACCTATGTAATCATAAACAAATCAAAAAATCAGAACTCCTGCAAAAACATACACTAAAAGTGGAAGGGTCAAGGTCTATGCAAAGAAGAGTGTATAGTTCCCCTCAGAATATCCCTGTGGTTTTAAAGTCTACATTGAGTCTGTAAGGTCTCAATATATTAAATCTAAATATCCACTGTAATTCTTTCTGTTTTAATATTTTTTCCTCTATTACCACCCCTTCCAAGAGGGGGGACATGGTCTATGATCCAAATGCAGTGCATGTGTCAACTTTGTAAATTTGGTGTCTCCTGTGCTTAGAACATTTAGCATGTAGGGCATGTTATACAAGTGCATCTCAATAAATTAGAATATCACCAGAAAGTTATTTTTTTTAGTAATTAAATTGAAAAAGTGAAACACATATATTATATTGTGTCGTTACAAACAGAGTGAACTTTTTCAAGTGTTTATTTATGTTACTGTTGATGATTATGGCTTACAACCAAGGAAAACCCAAAAGTTATTATCTCAGAAAATTAGAATAATTAACCCAAAACAGCTGCAAAGGCTTCCTAAGTGTTTAAAAAGGTTCCTTAGTCTGGTTCAGTAGGGGACACAATCATGGGGAAGACTGCTGACTTGACAAATGTCCAGAAAGCAGTCATTGACAAGAAGGGTAAGCCACAAAAGGTCATTGCTAAAGAAGCTGGCTGTTCACAGAGTGCTGTATCAAAGCATATTAATGGAAAGTTGAGTGAAAGGAAAAAGTGTGGTAGAAAAAAGGTGCACAAGCAACCGGGATAACCGCAGTCTTGATAGGATTGTTAAGAAAAGGCCATTAAAAAATTTGGGGGAGATTCACAAGGAGTGGACTGCTGCTGGAGTCAGCCCTTCAAGAGCCACCACACACAGATGTATCCAGGACATGGGCTACAAGTGTCATACTCCATGTGTCAAGCCACTCATGACCAATAGACAATGCCAGAAGCGTCTTACCTGGGCAAAGGAGAGAAAGAACTGGACTGTTAATCAGTGGTCAAAAGTGTTGTTTTCAGATAAAAGTAAATTTTGCATTTCATTTGGAAATCAATGTCCCAGAGTCTGGAGGAAGAGTGGAGAGGCCACAATCCAAGCTGCTTGAGGTCTAGTGTGAAGTTTCCACAATCAGTGATGTTTTGGGGAGCCATGTCATCTGTTGGTGTAGGTCCACTGTGTTTTATCAAGATGAAAGTCAGCGCAGCCAACTACCAGGAAATTCTAGAGCACTTCATGCTTCCCTCTGCTGAAAAGTTTTTTGGAGATGGAATTTTCATTTTCCAACAGGACTTTGCACCTGTCCACACTGCCAAAAGTACCAATACCTTGTTTAATAACCACAGTATCACTGTGCTTGATTAGCCAGCAAACTTGCCTGACCTTAACCCCATAGAGAATCTATGGGGTATTGTCAAGGGGAAGATGAGAGACACCAGACCCAACAATGCAGACAGGCTGAAGGCTGCTATCAAAGCAACCTGGGCTTCCATAACACCTCTGCAGTGCCACAGGCTGATCACCTCCATGCCACGCCGCATTGATGCAGTCATTCATGCAAAAGGAGATTCGACCAAGTATTGAGTGCATTTACTGTACATACTTTTCATTTGGCCAACATTTCTGTGTTAAATAATTTTTTTACAGTTGGTCTTATATAATATTCTAATTTTCTGAGATAATGATTATTGAGTTTTCCTAGGCTGTAAGCCATAATCATCAACATTAACAGAAATAAACACTTGAAAAAGTTCACTCTGTTTGTAATGACTCAATATAATATATGTGTTTCACTTTTTCAATTGAATTACTAAAAAAAAAATAACTTTTTGATGATATTCTAATTTATTGAGATGCACTTGTATTATATAGTGACACGTAAACTTCTTTAAGTGTATCCCATGACTGCTAATACTGTGCCATATGATGACATTATGGTGTATATCATCAGTGCCTGTGCTCCATACTGGAACTTATCAACTATGTGAAGAATCTTTAAATTAATGGAGCTTCACATAATCATTTGCTGAAAGGATTTTAAATACCTTCTTTACCACCCCTAGACAAAGCATTGCATCGAAACGTGCTTTGGCTATGTGGACAACCTTCCCTTTCGTTGGCATAGTCTTGAATATGCTTATGTGTACTATTTGGGCAGTGAGGTCTTCTTTGGGGTTTCTTATTACAAGCTGAGACTTATTTTTGGTCCATATTGCACTTTAATATTGTGTATAGGATTTCTCTGTTGTCTATTTGCCTAGAGTGTTGGATGCCCACATTGTATTTTATCTGACACCTGTTTTGATGGTTCTTTATAATTAGCATATTTTAATATGCAATAGTATTGAATGAATTTAGCATTTTTATGCATACATTACTGTGTGGACTCTGTAACCATCCTTTTATAGGTGTTTTGTTTAAATTGTATAATTGAATTATGAATTAAGCCAGGTAGTACTTTACTAGACTTTAACATGTAAAGTAAATTTTTAACAGGACCACATGGATTTTTTTGTTTAGTACAACCTCAGTGGTTGAAGCACCATGTTATGGAAGAGCTGTGAAAATCAAGATGATGAAGGAGTAGTAAGGGAAGTTCACTGTTACATCCTCACCCGTTCAAACTTCTCCGCCATCCTCTGGCCGAATTGTACGGCGCAGGAGGTGTGTCCGCTCATGATTACCTGCTCCCGGACTCTTGTCATTCTGTGTTGGCACTGTTACGGTTGCTTTTGTGTGCTTTGTGATTGACAGCTTATCTGCCAATCAAGCATGGGGCGGATTCTGGACTTCTTATAAACAGGCCATCAGACCACACATGGTTGCTGGCTATTGTGTCTCTGACCTTGCTAAGCGTTTGTCCTTGCTTTTGTATTATATTCACTAACCTCTGCTTTTTGACTTCTCTTTTGGATTGAGATTTGGTACTGTTTTGTCTCTCTGGCTTGACCCTTGGATTGCTGACTCCTCTTCTGAGTTATGTTGTCTTGTCCCGTTTGGTGTTTCACTTATCTAGAGTAGGGTTTGTCGTCCAGTTGTCCATGTCATTAGGATGGTTGCAGCAATTAGGTAGGGACTCGTGGTGGGCCTAGTTTCAGGGCTCACTGTCTCTGTCTTCCCTTTTTCTAGCAACTGCTATTAGGAATTGCTTAAAGGGTAATTTCATAACATTCACACTACTGTTAAGAATGAGAGTAATGGACATTAATGGTAGTAGAGTGACACATGCAGACCTTCCCATTGAGTATCATGTTTGTTTACTTTTGAAATGGAAGAAAAAGTGCTTCATTCTGCCGTTTGAGTCAGATCCCACCTACACCAGGACCACTCCAAGAGGTATCGACCTAGTAGTCTCCCCGCATCAAAGACCAGATCCCGGTACAGGGGTTAAAGTGTAAAAACAAGGGAGGCTACTTAGATAACACCCTTGGAAAAGGCTCAAAATCAAACTGGTTAGGTGGCACTCACAGCATTTTACAGTAAGTCTGCACCTTCCCCTCACATGCTCATCCATTATGTCCTTCCAGGCATTTTAGCCCTTCCTCTCCTGTTTCTGTTCATAGGAGAGGCAGTTACAGCATCATGCTTATCAGATCACCCACATGATGCAGGTCATTCGATCTCATATCCTGTCACGGTGTCTTCCTCCATGTAGGGCGGTGGTGGGAGAGCATAGCTATTTTGACATACCCACTATTGCTAGTTTATCTGTGTATTTTGCAGTGTTACAGATCATGTCACAAGTGCAGGTCATGGACTGAATTAATGCCCTCATCTTCTACAATCATTAGCTTTGTTGACTGAACATATTAAAGGGAACAATGTTTCACATATGGTGGTCACCTATCCACCTGTGCATAGGTGATAGGTTTTTCACTGGATTACACCTTTAAAGGTGAATACGTGGACGTCAGGTCTTTGGAATCTCAGAATCTTGTGTAGATATGATAAGGTATTTAGGTGCTGCTTTGCCATACATCATGAAGAAGTTTGAACATCCAAGGACACAAATGTATGCACCAACACGCTTTTTGCCCACCACCACTGCTTGTTAAACTAAGTTGTCCCTGTTGTTTTTATACCTACAGTTCAAGTATAAGTGCTCAATCTGTGGCGGTTGTTATTCAGCCCGTAAGGAGATCCACAAGTACCCTGGCTGACATCAGAGATCTCGAGGATGACATTGAGCTTACCAAGGATGTTCCAGCGGTTAGATAGCCAAAGGTGGGAAGAAGCCAAATTACTCGATGTTTGATTTTTATGTCTTTCAAATATCAGTCATCACTTGTTTTTCCTCTCAGGTAGGTTTTTCAACAATGAAGATTCCAGGAACAAGTGATTTGTCTTGGGCTCATGTGTTTCTGTCCAAAGATTTGTTTTGGGACGAACTTATTGGTCACAAACCAAAAGTGTTTTATTATTATTTATTATGTCTTCAGAGCCCAGGTTATAATAAATGGAGGTGCAGAAACATAATAAACATCATGACGCTTTAACACAAGAGCCATGATGTTGGTACACCCCATGTGACCACACAAGGATTCCCAGGAGAGGTAAGGGAAGGGGAGTATAACTGTTTATTATGTTTCCACATCTCCACTTTATATTCTCTGGGGTCTGAAGAAACAAACTATAAAGTTTGGGGTTCAAGTCGAGCACAAAACTTTTGGAAAACTGGGTTGAATTCAGTTTGATCTGAACTGATTCATTCAACTCTAGAGTACATACTAGTTGGAAACACAAGTAAGGGTGGATTCACACCTGCGCTTGAGTCCGTCCGCTGCCAATCCGAGTGAAAATCTCGGAGAACAGGATAGGCATTGGATATCAACAGGTTAGCGACGCATTGGTTAAAAACCCCTTCATTTGAATGGGTTTTTAAAGCAATGCATGGGTGCGCGCTTACACCCTCTGCGCTGCAAAGCCTTTTTTTTTTCGTCGGACACGAAGTCCTGCATGTCCGACTTTGTTTCCGACGAAAAAAAAGGATTCGTAGCGCAGAGGGTACAATCGGACACCCGCGCATTGCTTTAGAAACCCATTCAAATGAATGGGTTTTTAACCAATGCGTCACTAACCTGTCGGTATCCGATGCCTATCCCATTCCCCGAGATTTTCACTTGGATTGGCAGCGGACGGACTCAAGCGCAGGTGTGAACCCACCCTAACATTGTTTACTTAAAGGGAACCTGAAAGGTGGTTTTTCCACTCTAAATTGGTGCTAGCATGTGCATGGTGGCACAGACCCCAAATAAATAACCATAATAAATAACATATTAAATAAAACATTATTAAAATAAAGACACAACACACAATCTCTTGTGGAATAAAATTGGCTGCAATGTTTTATTAAGGGGTTACCCAATAATAAATAATTAATTGACATAAATAAATAATCAATAAATATAAATACATTAAATAAATAAATAATTAAAATACTAAAAACCAACTAGAACTGTTAAAAACACAATATAATCAAAACTCAGTAACAACCCAGTCCTCCCAGCATAATAGCTAGGAGACTATCACTCCACTAATAAAACATTGCGACAAGTGAATAAAATTTCCAAGGGAGGGAGGGTGGGTGCTGACTCCATACAGGTTCTTCTCCACTGACCCGGACCTCTGACAGATGTGGCTATTTATCTCCAGTGGATTCCCGCCACTCCAACAGCCGGACCAATCAGCTGTTCAAGATGACTGCTGGGCAGACTCCGAAACCAAAACAAATAACCTACTCGTGACAACACAGCTGACCTGGGCATGAACTCACTGTAAGTACTGTGAAGAAACTCAGAACTAAGAAAATTACCTCATAACTTAAACCACTTCATGCCAATTAAATTAATCAATTTATTAAACTAAACATTTTATTGGGGGCATGCCACCATGTGTCCCCCAATGTTATCAAGTAATAACCTTTCCTATTGTGTCCCCTCCCCTCCACTAAGAATGCTGTTGCTGAAAAGTCAATTTCTAAGCTTTTTATTTGCTTATGCAAATTTACTTTAACTATGGGTGGCGGGGAACAGCTTCATGCTGGGACCAGTTTAGGGTAGAAAAACACCTCACAGGTTTCCTTTAAATCTATTTGTTGTCTGTAGGGCAGAGAGTAAAGGAAGGTTCTCTTAATATTACCTAATGTAAGGTTCACTTAGGACCAATGAGTTATTTATAGCTTCTGGACAGGACATTCTAATTCACTTGTCACCTGACAAATCAAGAAATAAAGAAAGGATTGGAATTGTGATCTTCAAAGTCTATTTAAAGTCACAAGGGCCTTAATTAATTGAAGATGTCTGGATTAATTCACAGAATGAAAGGCATGTTGCTAAGATTTTGCATCTAACATAAAAAGCAATGTTCTTTTATCAATTATCCACTGCAATTAGTTAGTCATTTGTCCTTAATAAATGCTTTCAATTTACTATTTCCATCTGTCTCGTTGCATAGGTATAAGTACATTATTTTAGAGCAGTATTAAAGCTTAACTCAGGTTTTAAAAGAAATATGATAATAGTGTGGGATGTGACACTATAATAATTTTTCTGAATCACTTGTATTAGGCAATTCTGTAACACTTGAATCTTTTCCCATGCTTGGTATTGCAGTTCAGCCCCATTTAAAGGATGACTATACACAGAATCCAAACAAAAAAAAAAAGAAAATAAATAATTAATATATTCCCAATAATTCCCTACGTCATCTTATTTTTATTACCCTTCTTTTGTCTTACATAATAATTACAGAGAATGAAAAATTAATTAGAAAAGCAGTGTGTTCTCCATGGCAGCAGCCATGTCCCTTCCCTCTCTAATACTAGTGCTTGTGAGCCCAGGAAGTTTGAGAGGAGACTGTAGCCATTTTGTTGGAAGAAATCCCCCAAATAACAGAGGATGAAATAAATACAGTAACAGTACTAATAAGCAGTATCAGGGCCAGCAGTAGTGTACACATAGTAACACAGCCAGCTGTACCTCAGTAACTTACAGTGAAAACAATACAACCCAGTACAGCTCTTCAGGGGGAGTCACCCAAGTGTCCCAAACTGCTGAATGGCAAATTTATGTAGTTGTGCTTTGATAATTTCCCTTTTTCCTATATCCCTGCAATATTATACATGTTTACCTTCCAGGAGCCTTGGAAAGGAGAAACCACCAATGGATAGGTTACTGAATACCAGACCTCAATATTGACATGATTCTATATGTATTAAATAGTATGGCATACAATGTCAGATTTCCTTTTCAGGGTGCCGGGAAAGCTGAGTAGCACACAAGGTAATGTTGTAATAAGGACTGTAGAATAATAAATGAAGTAATATAATATAAAATAAGTCTCCTTGGCAGTGGCATAATTAAAGCTCCTGGGTCCTGATGCAAAATCTGTAATGGGCCCCTACCTGCCTTGTGCCATTTTTTTATGTGGCAGGGGGACCTTTCGAGCACCCTCAGGATACAATTGTGAAGGTTGCCACTGCATGCCCTATTGCTATTGCTATCCATGCTCCTTGGTCCAAAACTTTCCATTTGCCTTTCAGACTTCTGGGTAACCTAGAGTTGGAGCTGTAATAACAATTGTTGAATACTATACCTAAATAAATCTAGCTCCTTGTGCTATAATAATATTATAGTTTGCCAAGATTTCCCTTTCAGGGTTCTGGGAAAGCTGGGTAACATACAACAAAATCAAATCACAGAAATGTGATGAAAATTACAGCATATCACTGAAAAAAGACCATACTTTCTAATACTAAAGCAGGTTATAACACAATCTGTGGAATCGGGCATTAATTTTGAGGCGAATTCCACCCCAAAATCAGCGGCAGATTCCGCCCTGATTCTGCCTCCTATTGTTTTCTTCTGGGTTTAATCAGCAGCAGGAAACTCTGCTTCCACATTCTGCCATGGGGAGCCAGAGGGCAGATAATGAAGTGGAATCTGAAGCAGAATATCTTCTGCTCTATAACAGGTCACCTGCAGATTACACAGCATTTTCATAGTGATGGTTTCCCTTTAAGGAGCTGGTGCTTTTTTCATACATTTTTCATAACTTTTTACTGTTTCAGTTTGTGAGGAAAATTAGATTTGTTCGAATGCTTTTCCTTTTTAATTCTTTCAATATTCCCTGCCTTCAAAGGGAAGCAAAATTGGCATATTATCAGTATAGGCTATATACCCACCTTGCCACACCTTTTAGAGATACTAGTGCAAGTTCCAGTTGCACATGTACCCAGATGGCCTCTGCCTGCTTCCAGTCGACTTCATTCAGTAAGCGCAGCAGCAGTATCAGCAACCAGTAGAGTATCTGGAACAGCATGAACCAGAAATTTTTCACCTTATCGTCCAACCAGACCCACAACAGGCATCTGACACCCACTGGCTGCACCAACAGCTGCAGTCCTATATTCCAGCAGATAACTGTAACTCCATGGAATTCTGGGTCAATAGGTTAGAGCAGTGGAAGAGGCTGACACAGTTTGCCATGGTATTTCTATCTTTTCCGGCCTTAAGTGTAATGGCTAAGCTGGTGCATTGGAATACCTAGAAGGACAAAACTGTCCACAGCAAGTATGGAAAAATTACTCTTGTCAAAATTAATCAGGCATGGATCTGTTAGGATTTTCACACACCTCTGGCTGATGCATCTGAATGGTGCCACCGTTTCCCTGTATTATATTCCCTTTACTGTACTGCTGATGCTGCATGCTACTCATAAACAGCTACCACCATTGCCACCACTCATTCCATGCTGTACTACCACTCATGTTACCACAGCTACCGCCACTGCCGCCACTCAGCCAGACACGTCCTGCGGCCTGCTCCATCACATTCCACTGTACCACACTATTATGTCACAGGGTTGGCATCAAAATAACCAAAACCATTTTGATTTCACATCTGATACCATAAAGGAATAATTTTTGGTGTTTTTTTTTTTTTTTTTTATTAGCCCTACAAAGGCTAATTTTTCTATAAAACCATTGCTTCTTGCAATATAACCGCTATTTGTGTCTAAAAACCCAAAGGCAAGCACCTTTCCCCCCAAGAAAGTGTAATTTTGGAGTACTTTAAATGCGTATAAAGCGAGTGTCAGCGCAGTGTCTGGTTAAAGTTGGAGTTTGTCCTCTGTTTATCATTTGTTTTGCCATTGACATATATGTCTCTTTCACATATCTTCAGCTGTATTGGTCTTAGAGAGCTAGAAATTGGATAGATACTGTAGGTTCCTAGGAGTCCTAAATGTTATACACTATCTTTTAAGCCAATTTAACATTCATTTGTCTATTCATTCATGGCCTCATGTAACTGTGTTCTCTGGCATACTGCCTTTCTCTTTAAGAATTAGTGTTTTCACCTGCTTTATTTCACTTTGGCTGATCAATGAGTTCTGTTCAATGCTGTTGTCAGTCTGTCCTGTGTGATATGTATTTCTGAGTTCTGAATTCTGTATTGTAACCACTGAGCCATTGTGCTGTTTGCATGCATGCTGCTCTGCTTTTTTATGCCAGAGTCTTTTTCTTTCCCTACTTTTATGCAATTTTTGCTGTATCTGTTTTTATATCTGATACTTGTGGCCTCTGCGCTTCCTGCAAAACCTGTGTTACTTGCTGAAGTCCAGAGAGTCTGCTAGGACAATGCCCTTACAGGTGCACCCAAGTCAAACCATAGTGGGTCCACAATACGCTGCCCATCTCACCTCTTCTTCTGGAGCTCCCGATTCTGCCTGTGGGAGGTCCCCAGTGCTGTACCTTAAGATAAAGATTAACCAGTCCTAATGGGACCACAGGCAATGGTCACAGTTGAAAACGGGTGTTTCAGCCATGCCTCTGGTGCACCAAACAGATCCTCTGCATACAGATTTTCTGTGCACCAAGATAGTACTTTGACACGAAAAGTATGTTCACAATCTCACTGACAGCCCCTACAACAGAGTATAAAAGGTTTAGAAGAGATTATGGTAGTGGTAGACTGCCTTTAAAAAGTTTATTAAATAATGTAAGACAAAGCCTTTTACTATTTTCATAACACCATGTCTTATATCTACTTTTCAGTTTAGCTTTGAAGTCATGGGATAGAAAGTACTGCACTATTGATTTAGTTTACAAAGAAAGATAAAAGCCTGTTAAAATAAGAATAGCTAAAATCACATACAAAAGACCCAGTAGGTTAATTATATGTAGGTTTTTATATGGTATACTGATTTTGGCCTTTATGCTTTGATCAGGAACTTAATGCCATCATAACTTATTAGATGTTGGTTTCACTAAGCCCTGTTGAAAGTTACAATGCTTGTAATGGATTTCTCCAAATGTCATTGATCTTGTATATAGATGGTATAGATACTTTTATTCCCAAGTAGACTTTCACTGCAATATCTGTTTACATTATAGAGGAATTCATGCTTAAATATATTGCAGTCCAGGGAATAGGGCCATTTAAGTCCTAACCTTAGGACGGGGGGCAAAATGGCACTTTATAGTATTGTGGGGTTTGGGTAATTCAATCTATAACACACACACACACACACACACACCTTTTCAGCATACCCTGCCCTTTTTCATACCAGGACACCCCAAATTTACTAGGATTGATACAGAAAATTCAACGCTGTCCCAAGTAATTCTGGACAGTTGGCAAGTATGGGATCCAGGTAACCGAATATATAAGGTTAGGCAACCCCATTCAAACAAATGCAATAGGAAACATGATAGTCACTTAGTCGTAGGGGAGCATAAGTGGAATGAAATTCCATAGAAGTCCACTTTCTTCTGGCGTAATAAATACTCTCCTTAATAGAATGGTTCTCTAATAGGGATTAGCAAACTGATTCAAATGGAACCATATTCGACCTATATTTTCCAAAAGTAAAACTTTTGGAGTTTGCCATCTATGAAATACTATTACACTTTAAATTCTCCTCAGACCCCAGGGTATAATTAGTTGAGGACCACAGTTACATGGGTGAGTCAATGTCATGATGCTTTGACCCAGCAGGTCCATACCGGAGCGACAAACCTCCAAATATCCATTGAAACAAATCTCGTGAGGTTTACCTACAGTGGGGAAAAAAGTATTTAGTCAGCCACCAATTGCACAAGTTCTCCCACTTAAAGAGGACCTTTCACATGCTGATGTATATGCGGTGTTACATACCGCTAGAAAGCCAACAGCGTGCTGAATTCAGCGCACTGCCGGCTTTCCGGTTATATGCCCCGTAGCTGGAGATATCGGGGGTCTAAATTTCACCATTCACTGTCAGAAGGGCGTTCCTGACAGTTTAGCTTGGCTGTGAGGAACGTCCTCCTTGACTGTACCCATCCATAGACTTGTACTGGGGGGGTGTTCCTTACAGCACAGCATCATCACTGGGCTGTAAGGAACGCCCCATCTGATAGTACTCGGCTCAGAGAGATGGGGAGTTCCTTACTGCCCAGTGATGATGCTGAGCTGTGAGGAATGCCCCTCACCCATGGGGTGAGATCTTGCGCGGAGCCCCTGATCGAGGGAGATTATCAGTGGTATTGTATGTCTTCCATTTTCTAATTATTGCTTCCACAGTTGATTTCTTCACAACAAGCTGCTTGTCTATTGCAGATTCAGTCTTCCCAGCCTGGTGCAGGTCTACAATTTTGTTTCTGGTGTCCTTCCACAGCTCTTTGGTCTTCACCATAGTGGAGTTTGGAGTGTGACTGTTTGAGGTTGTGGATAGGTGTCTTTTATACTGATAACAATGTCAAACAGGTGCCATTACTACAGGTAATGAGTGGAGGACAGAGGAGCCTCTTAAAGAAGAAGTTACAGGTCTGTGAGCGCCAGAAATCTTGCTTATTTGTAGGTGACCAAATACTTATTTTCCACCATAATTTGCTAATAAATTCTTTAAAAAATCAGACAATGTGATTTTCTAAATATATTTTCTCATTTTGTCTCTCATAGTTGAGGTCTACCTATGATGTCAATTACAGGCCTCTCTCATCTTTCTAAGTGGGAGAACTTGCACAATTGGTGGCTGACTAAATACTTTTTTTCCCCACTGTATTTCTAGTTTCTAATAAACATACTATTGGTAAATGATGATTTAATATATGTTTCAACCCTATCCCCAAGAACCCTTACATTCCATGTTATTACCCATATATCCATCTACCTATCCACTTCTGCCAGAAGAAAGAGGGAGCAAAAAAAATCTTCCATCCATTCTGACTGGGTATTCCGCCTCCATTCCTGAATCAGTGATAACACCAGAAGAACTGTATCTCAAGAGCCACTACCCCTCCCACCCTCCCTCCCTAAATATCTTCACAATATCACATGGCACAGTTGTGTAGAATAGTAATCAATAATCAAATAATCCATTACTATCTAACCAGTGGACTGCTTTCTCAAGAGAATATAAGAATCTAACTTACTCCTGATAAATAATATGCAGTTTAGCAGGAAATATCAACAATAAGCTATATGAGCATGTCATATTCTGTTGGGTGGCCTGTGAAAAATCAGGGAAAAGAGCCATTTTATTATCTATTATAATTCAGATTTAGAAGGTCTCTTATTTTTCGCAGTATAATATCTCAATCATTAGGGCAAATTATTTTGGCAATAATAGCTCAAGGTGTACTACCAGGAGGATTTTTTACTTGGTGTTCAATGGACCCTTTCAACAGTGGAAATAAGTACTCTTTACCCACCGTCGCCATCAACCAATCTTGCAAATCTTGCAATCTTTAAAGCCAATTATACACAGGTTACACTTCCATATTATTACTTTTCAACTCTTTATTCTTATTCTCCATTAGCAAATTCAGTTTTCAAAGCCACTGTTCTTCCATCTAAACTTTTCTGACTATGCCAAATTTTATTCTGTTCATCACAGAACAACTTTATATCATTAAAGGCAACCCCCCTTTGCGCAGTTTAATCTTCCAAAGAGGCATTACACATTTTCATGGCGGCTAAGATTTCCTCTAAAAGAGTTGGCTTAGTAGTATTATCTAAAGCATTACTTTCCTGCTCTTCTTCCAACACTGACAACCTCTAGGCCTTGTTTACTTTCATATCTGCCTCATCCTGTCTATTCTCAGCACCCAAATTTTTCTGTGCACGCCTTGTCTTAGCAGGAGGTATATTCCAGAATTTATAAATTTTAGCTGGTAATTCCATTTTATTGAAAGCTTTATCATTAGGTAAAGTGCCCTCTCCATATTTCCTCTTTACGGATTTAGGCGCCATCCCAATATTTCTGTTCAGAAGTACAAGCCCACAGAGATTCCCAGTGAGCTCTTGAAACAAAAATACAAGCTTGACAATTATACAAGCATGAAGACAGTGTAATAAAATGTCCACTATCAGTGTGAGCCAATATGATGACCTTCCAAATTAAGATATCCTAATTAATAACGCATATCCACCATTGTGCTCCCCAAGTGTGTTTATGTACCAAACTTAATTACTCATGGAGGGACTAACCTAGATGCCCATCTAGGGTAATAGGAATTAAAATAGGGCTTCCACTAGATGCATTGATTATGCAGCCACCTTCTAACTCTTCTCCTATCTAACTGAAAGATTATAGGAAGGCATACCATATATAAAAACACAGCTTAATATTTCATATATACAACCACCTTCATGCAACTTTGCAGCAGAAATTACAAGCAAAAATTGAACAAAAAAAAAAAAAATCAAATTTGCCACTAAAGTACTTTCCCAAAAACTGCAATATTTGAGGAGTTCATACATACCACTCATGTACTGTATATATATATATTTAAGGTGCAGGTGTTAAAGAAACGCCAAAATTGCAGAAATGCAGCAACTAATTTTGTGCATGCAAATTAAATAGGGGCTTACATAAGAATATAATTTTCTATCCTTCTATATAATTTGTAACTCTATTGAATAATTATAATCTCTGTACCTAACTAATGTGATAACTAAGACCAATTTTCAGATTGGCATAACATGGCTGCTTTATTGCTCACATATTATGAACGCGACCTCAGAAGTTCCCACGGTTCATCATTACTGGTGTTAGAGAGTCATAATTCTAGATCTGATGATTACTGGGAGTCCAAGTGTTTCGTTTGCACTGTGGGTGCAAAAAAAAACAAAAAAAAATAAAAAACAAAAACACCTGCTATTATACCCATCAGAAAGCTGCCAAAAACTGGGATTTTATATGGCGACATTCAATAGCTGAAAATGTGTTATCTGACTGATGGATCTTTTCCGCCTGTGAGAAGTGTTTTATACTTTTATCTCTAGTGATAATCGTTATTTCTATTATTTTAGCGTGTAACGGATATCGCTAGAGAGGAGGTTGGCATATTTTACTCTATAAAGATCAGGTATGGACAGGACAGGGACAGGGTCAAATATAAACTTTATAGATGACTTTGTGTATGTGTTGTGTAAGTGATGCAACTATTTTGATGGTAAATGTCTGGGTCACAGCGCCAATAAACTTCCTGGTTATGTTCAGAGGGGTATTACATTATCTCTATATGTGACAATCAGAGAGCAAAAGTACAGTATGCTCTCTGATTGATAGGAGAGGAGATAATATGGACAGAAGTCCCTGCTTCCCCCTGTGGGGTCACATACAGGATATGCACAGACAATAATTTATCATCCTATGGTATTTGAAGTCTTCAGCTCTGCTCTTCCTCCTCCTACTTCACACTACCTGAAGCTGGAGGGGGAGGACACTTTAGAGCCCCATATCTCAACGAGGCGATTTCCTGTTAAAAATGCTGTTGGGAATTGAGATCTGCATTGGGATTTCAATGCTGAACAGCATTTTTACCAGTGAATCCCTCCGGATCGGTAAAGGCTATCATGATGATCTTGGTATAAGGGTTAAATTCTGATATCGACGGGGTCCAAAATTTTTTTCTCCTTTTATTTTACAGTGTTTGCATGTATTTGTCTTTGTTTTCATTCCATCTTTTACTGTTGATGTACTGTACATTATGTATATTAAAGTTAAAATTTAATAAGATTCTCCTTTGGCTCTAATGTTCCCCCGCTTCCAAAAAGTGAATATTGCTAGCCGTGTTACCCTGTTGTGTGTTCATTGTGCATGATTTAGGCATACTTGAGTCTCATCATACTGTAAGTGGCAAGTGATGGCAGCTTTGTGTGGATGCCTAGTGAGACGGGTGAGCTGGAATGTGGAATGTGGAAGCGGATTATCCCTTTTATGATTGCATGTGTGTGATGAGTAAGGTGAACAGGTTACCCACAGAATTAGTATACAGTGACTGGATATTCCTGTGGGTGTGACTCCGATCCCTGACAATGACCATGGACTGATTTTTGTGCACTGAAAATAAACAGAATGAATGACAGCAAGCAGAGATCTAAAAAAACGTGAGGAATTGATACAGAAAAGATATTGGAACTTTGTTTAACTTTTTATTATACAAACAATAATATTTATCTCTTAATAATGGTCTAAAACTGGACAATCCCTTCAGGATATTCCCAATGTCCAAATACTGGGCTGTCTAATGCTAGTCTTAAGGTCTTTCCAGTGTCCACTTAACTAGCGGCTTCTTGGCACTCTTAAGATCTTTCCAAGGCCCAGGTAGCCAGCAATATCTCGCCAATATTCAATGATCAGTAAACCAGGCACTTCTTACCACTCTTGTGATCTTCTCACTATCCAGGCAACAAACAACCTCTCACCAAATTAAGATTTTTCCAACATCTGGTTAACCAAGCACCTCTCAAATTCTCCAATAACTGGAGCTCCACAGTTACCCTACTTGTACAAATACCAAAGTCCCACCAGCCCTTGATTCCACCTAGGTACATAAAGGGCTTATTGATGTCAATTACCCTGGAATTATTAAACTCGGCAGTTCTTCACTGAGCTCAAGAGCGGCTGAATATATATTTCATCCAGCACCACTAAAGTCCACCGTTAGGATGAAACCACCACTTCTTTCTGTACCAAATAATAGATTCACTCCCTCTGTAATACCATCCTGTTCTCCTGCAGCAAGTCATCAAAGTGACTTCTCTACACCAATATCCCAGACCGGGATATCTTGCACTTTCAAAGCCTTCAGCTTATTTGGAGTGATCAACGCAGACACGTGGCCCAGCCCTGGTTCACTATATTCTACAGCAAGACAGATAACAGAAACACGGAGAGGCGAAGAAGCAGAAAGCACAGCTATAAACTTACATCATGTCGCTCTGCTCCACTCTCTTTGACCAGTGGCATAGCTAAGGGTTTGGCACAGGGTGGGCAAACATATCCAAGTGGGCCTCTAACCCAGTCATACTGAGATTATCACTATACAGTGACCATATAAAGGTAGATATCGGTTCTGCAGACTGTGTAAGTAAATACGGTACAGAAAATTTTTTTGATTTACAGGTGACGTCTCTTACTGTAATCGTTCACATTTCTCATTTCTTCCATCTGGACCATTTCTTCTAGCAGTAACTTTTCTTTGTAAAGTTTGCAACACACTTTTCCAGACACCTGACCCACAGTGTCCTTACCTACATACCCCCTGATACCTTAGCTATAAAATTAATATAAAAATCCCCTGGAAATTAATAAAAGCCCCATATGTATCTTTAAATTAACAATGCCCCTGTGTGCCCGCTAAATTAATACCTCAAAGGAGATGTCCAGGATCAGAAATTTTAATGCGTGCAAAAGGGTAGGGTTATAAAAATAAAAATATGCTGGGCCAGCCATCACTTCACGGGATCACTGCAGCCAATAACCACTCTCAACAATACAGCAGTATACAGTGTTTGGCTGCTGCAGTCCCGATGACATCCCACTGCAGCTGTTCTGTATACAAACAAAGGTGACAGCCAACCCAGCACAGGTAAAGGGGGAATACACATTATAGTTCAATCAAAGTTTATTGAAAAAATATTTTACATAATATAAAACAGACATAACAATAACAAGTGCATGAGAAAAAAAGGAGTCTCGCAGGTACACAGCATAGAAAACATTGAAGGCTGTTGATCATGGAGCAGACAAGGGTGTCGCATATGGACATATGCAATGACTGGCAAATGAGGACACCCGAAGCTATACGCTCAGCATCGGGAGGAGGAGGAGTCCCTACTCGGGGAGCCCAGAGCAAAGTATGACAATGCAGTAAGTAAGGTGTGATCCCCACCAAGCATCATATTTGCCCAAAGAGGCTTTGAGAAAGAAAGAGGGAAATAATAGAGAGGGAAGGGAAAGAGGAAAAGAGAGAGTAAAGGGAAAGAAAGAAGAAATAGAGAGAGAGGAAAAAGAAGAGAGAAATAAAAGGGGGTGGATTTAAGAGAGAAATCATTCGGAGATGAGAAGGGAGCAGGGGAAAGGAAAAGAGGGAAATAGCTGACTACGTTGAACTTGTTCAAGTCAGAGGGTCTTCCTTCCCCTCAAAAATGGTATGGAAGGCATCTGAATGTTTAAACATAATACAGGACTACCAAATCTTAGAGGATTTATCGGAGGTTCCATCGCAATCTGCAGTGAGCTCTGCCATGCAGAATATTATCTCAAACTCCTGGTACCATTTGGACAGGGTGGGAGAATGTGTCGTGGACCAGTGGCAAGGGATAACTGCCCGTGTTGCAATCAGACAGAATCGCGGGATGTCTTTCTTTTGAGAGCAGATAGAACCCGGAAGGATAGAGAATAGTGTGACCCTAGGAGAAATCTCAGCTGTTTCACATCTCCAACAAGTCTGGTACAGAAGGAAAAATGTTGTGGAGCTGGGAGAGGTAGCGGCCCCACCTGGTCAGGAGATTGTAACTCTTCTTTTGGGCTGAACAGACTATGGATGTTTTATAGAAGAACAAATAGGCCTTACGCCACTCCTCCTCAGAAACTGTAACCCCTAACTCACGAGCCCAAGACACAGTGAAATTTGGTTCACTAATACACAGATCGTGAAGCAAATAACTATACAGTAGGAAAATGACATGTGCTGGTGGGGATGAGTTCAAAAACAACTTCACAAATGGGGTATAATGAGATGTAAGACGATGTCTATCTCCAAATGAGCAGAAGAAAGAGGTGAGAGCTGTTGTGTGGGCCACCGGGCCAGGAGTTCGGTGTACACTGGTAAGGGGGAGCAGGAGAGCCTATGATGTGCATATGACTGATCCCTACAATTCCATCCCATGACTGTATCCTTCAAGCAGCCTAGGGGAAATGTGGGATTATGAAACACCGGAGTGAGCAGACGACCCACACGTGACAAACCCTTAACCTGGGAAGAGCAAAAACCTACCCACCCTGGTCGAAACGTCTGTCCAAGGGTCGTATACTGGGGACCAGTCGCAAAGATAGGATAGGGGAAAACGTCCCCTCTATGGTCACCCATTGTCTGACACCTGCCCCAAATTCCCAATCAACTAATCGAACCAGCAGAGACACAGTGTGTTAGAGTTTTAGATCCGGTAGGCCAGCACCCCCACATTCCTTATGCCGCCGCAAAACTTTGTGTCCAATTCTGGATTGACTGTGTCCCCAAATAAACCTTGACATTGCTGACTGCAGACTTCAAAAAAATGAAGGTGGAGGGGGTCACAATAGGCATAGTCTGAAGCAGAAAAGAAACTGAGGGAGTATATCCATTTTCATGGTATTGATCTTGCCGACCAGGAAAGAAGCTTTGTTGAATATTTATCAAGATCTTCTAGATTGCCCTCTATCAGGAGTTGATAATTCAATTTTTAAAGTGCCAATAAGTCTGTGGGTATTTAGATTCCAAAATATTTCAGGGATTGTTGTTGCCAGCGAAAGGGAAACTGAGTTTCCAGATGCCAGACTTCGGAGGATGGGAGTAACACTTTTAAGGCCTCTGTTTTGGTGTAATTAACCATAGAGTTGCTTAAATGTCCGTAGCACTCAAATTCTTTGATCACCTTTGGCAGGGAGATCCAAGCCTGCGAAACTTTAAAGAGTCTATAGAAGGCAGGAGTTTTCCCATCTGGGCCCAGGCTCTTACCAGTGGAGGTAGAGTCTTTGAGATATCAGACTCCAGGTCACTGAAATCTGAGTGAAAAAGCCAAGAGAGCCATCTCTGAAACATATTGTTCTATATGATCAGCCAGCATCTTGGGTGGCATGTCCACATATTGAACTTTAAATGAGTAAAATTTCACGTAATAGGTAAGAAAAATCTCCTCTGGGTTACTGGTCATGATGGATCGATGGTATGTGGCCAGTGAATCTTAAACAGTCATGGCCGAGATCACCGCCACCCTGGATCTCGAAGGGTGAGGGAGGAAGAAATTTACATGGAAGTCACCGGAGATGAAGCCAGGGGGGTATCCTTATCTCCAACAGTATGCTCCTGTGTCAGTCCAGGTAGAAGCGGGAGAAGATCAATGGATCATCTTGGGGTCCACATGGAGTTGGCCTTGCAGCTCCAGCTAGATCCGGGTCCTGAACATCCTTGCACAAAGTGGATACTGGCGATCCCGAGTAGTCAGGAGGGAGACCTGTCGTTGGTGACTGCTAGTCACTGCTTCCCGTCGGAAGAGAGAAACAGGGGATTTCAGCAGGTTATAGTTCCATGGTGGCAGCTGTGGCTGGGGAACACACCAGACTGGGTGAAAAATAATCTTTGGATCCCCTCTAGATGAGGGTCCAGGCCTAGTCCCAGAGCAGACTTGGTGGTCTTGCCTTTCTGTTTTGCCATTCATGATGCTCAAAATGTTGCAAGTGTACTGTAGAACTGCCAGAGATCAGAACTGCACTCAAACATGTCTGTACTCCACAGCCTGGCCACACCCCTGGGAAACATTATAACCCTCCCCTGTTGCCTGCTTTAAAATTTATGATGGGACAACCCCTTCAAATTCATAGTGTTTCTCAATAATGTTCGTGTCCCCTCTAATTAATAAAACTCCAGTATTCCCCCTTAAATCAATAATACCCCCAATTAATAATGCCCCCTGTGCCCCCCTAATTAATAATACTCCAGTATTAAGTATGACCAGCGCTCCATTCACTTCTATGGGGCTGCCCCATAAAAGTGAAGGGAGCGCTGGTCATACAAGTGCTGTCCTGTGGATAGGGTATAAGTGTCCATAATGGGACAACTCCTTTAAATCAATAATGCCTTCAATTAATAATGCTTCCTGTGTCTCCCCTAATTAATAATAATCCTGTATGCCCCCTTAAATCAATAATGCCCTCAATTAATGATGCCCTCTGTGCCCCCCTAATTAATAATACTCAAGTATGTCCACTTAAATTAGTAATCCCCTGCTGTGTTCCCCCTAATTAATAATACTGGGTGTCTGGAAAACTGAGAAACCAAATATGTCTATGTTGCAAACTTTACAGAGAAGTCACTGCTGGAAGAAGTGGTCATGGCGGTCCAGAAGGAAGAAATAAGAAATGTGAACGATTTAAAGCCACAGACATCACCTGTAAGTCAGAACATTTTTCCATATTAGCCATATGTACTGTATTTAAAACAGTCTTCAGAGCCCTGTGTTGAGCAAGTATCTACCACTATATGGCTACTGTATAGTCATAATATTGGTAAACTAGGTTAGGGACCCACTTGGATATGTTTCCCCCACCCTCTGGAACCCCTAGCTATGCCACTGGAAGTAATACATAGTTTATGTTAACATAAAAAACAAAACAAGCAAAATAAATATAAATTTGTGTTATATTTTTCACATTTTCATAGCACTGGATGTCTAAGTTAGGTGAACTAGTATACACAGACACCAAATAAATAAGTCTTATGAACTTGTTATTGTTAGGCCTATGGCAGTTAACTATTCATGGCATGTCTACTTTATTGTATGGCAGCCTCCACTTTGGCAGTTTAAAGCCTTCATGTCTTGTTTCCAGAAAATAATGGAAAGACATATGAGCCAATTTAACAGTTTAACATAAAAGGCTGTGTTTAATACAAATGATGCTGCTGATTAAAATGTATTTGATTTTATTATATACACAAGTGATATTCTCAGACATTTACCATCTGGACAACCGTATTTGGCTGTCACAAGTCTCTAGGCCATACTGGTAAGCCAGCACTAGCCTGCAGTCTAGGCTCAGGAGCCTATAAATTGACTGTGTATAAATAAAGGCATGCAATTGGCAGAGGGAGAATACAAAAGCTGTGATTATGAAGGATTCATATGCAAACAGCGGCGCCCTCCTTTGATTATAATTACTGCAGACGCCATGTTTTGGTAATTATAAAGTGCAACCTATTTTTAAAAGCGACTATTGATATGGTTCCAGATTTCTCTTTATATTCATACCTGGCTAGTTACCCTTCTATTTATATTGTCAGTTATAAGTCTTCAGACATCATGAAATATTCTGCAGCATAAATTGGAATTGAATACTTGCATTACAGTCCTTATGTTATACTGCTCTATTTTGTGTGTTGGTAAATGTCATACTATTCTAGACATACATAGTATTACATTATGTTCGTTCATAAATCAGACATATAGTTCTTTTCATAGATAGAAAATGTAAATTGCACAAAAAGAGATACAACTGTATACTTTTATATTGGTATAAAGTTAAAAGAGAATTCCCATCTCATACATTTATTTCATATCTACATCCATCCCTCCATCAAAGTATATTTTTTAATATTCTTTCAAAATAAAAGTAAGTTTTATAAAAGCAAATGGATTGTTTAATTTTTACTTTGGACTTGTTTTTCTTCATTTTGATCCTACTAGGGAACTTGAATATTCTACTTTCTGATCGCTGTAATATATTGCAATGCAAAGTATTAAATTAGTATATGACAGCATACTAGGTGCACTGAACTTGTCAAACTACTAAGATGTCATAGTCACTATTGTTCACAGGATTGTTATGGAGAGGGGCATGGATGCCCAACAGTTTTGAATTTTATAGGAAAATGGATGCTGAGGTCAAGGTGAAGGTGTTAGTCTTTAAAATGAATGCTGCAAAATTGTGCTGCAATCTGGCCAAAATTGCATGTATCAACACATAGTTGTTTTACTGTTGGTCAGTATAGCTATAGTGTGGCATTTTGCGTTAACACAATGCCATATGTGAACTGAAGTTTACATTGTTTTGTTTGTGGCAATAGGACACTGAGGAGATGTAACCACAAAAAAATAGTCACGAAAGAGGATAAATTATGGTCATGCAGTAAAGACAATAGTAACATTATTCCGAGATTTTCAATGAACTTGATGGGTTTTTTTTGTACTTGGACTATGTTATTGAGCCACAACAAACATAAATAATGGAATGGAATGATATGGTTATTAGTAGATCAACCTAGTGAAGAAATTGCAATTAATTGTTTTACATTTCATTAGCCAATACAACTTAAAACCTTCATAACCAGAGAAACACTGACAGTTTTGGATTAATGTGACAGACATAAACAGGAAGAGACCTGTTAGGAAAGCTAATATGAACAGGGAGAACGTTGGGAAATATTTATTAAAACTGCCTTAAAGGAAAACTGTGTTACCCATAGCAACCAATCACAGCAGAGCATATTCTGCTCTTGAAAAAGGAAGTCGGTACTGTGATTTGTTGCTATGGCAACAAAGACAGATTTAAAAAAACTAAAACTAAATAAGGCGGGGGGCGTGGTGTTAACGCCATGGTTTTGCTTCCGCAGTAATGCCACAGCAAAAACCACAGAGTTGTACAGTCCCTGCAAAGTGGATGGGATTCTAGCGGATCCCATCCAAACATTGCGGAAAAATAAGCTCAACGGACATGCTGCATACAAGTACCACAGCATAGCTCCCAACCGTCCCACATCTGGCGGGACAGTCCCGATTTTACACTGCTGTCCCGCGGTCCCGTATAGCTTACAATTTGTCCTGCTATACCCCTGAAGTGTTTTGCTATTAACAAACTTTATTAGGGTAGGGTAAAGGCTAAATGGTAGATGCTAAATCCTAGTGGCTAAAGGACCTTTGATGACGTCATGACCATGTGATCAGACTCATGTGTTGGCGGAGCTATTCTGGATACTGCTGGACAGTGTGATGTTACACAGAGGAAGCTGCTGGGAACGAGAGTGATCGAAGTTGAGGATAGAAGAGACAGCATGTGTGACCAAGAGGGGGAACTGGGGGAAGATGTAGGTGGCAGTTAAACTGTAGGCAGATGAACGGGCAATTAAACTGAAGGCACTTGGAGGGGGCAATTAAACTGGTGGCAGATAAAGGGAGATATTAAATTGGTGGTAGATGGAGGGGGCAATTAAACTGGTGGCAGATGAATGTGCAGTTAAACTGAAGGCAGGTGAAGGGGGGCATTAAGCTGGTGGCAGATAAAGGGGGAAATTAAATTGGTGGTAGATGGAGGGGACAATTAAACTGGTGGCAGATGAAGGGGGCATTAGGCTGGTGACAGATGAAGGGGGGACATTAAATTGGTGGCAGATAAAAGGGGACATTAAACTGGGGCAGATGAAGGGGGCATTAAGCTGGTGACAGATGAAGGGGGACATTAAATTGGTGGCAGATGAAGGGGGGACATTAAGATGGTGGCAGATAAAGGGGGACATTAAACTGGGGGAAGATGGAGGGTGACATAAACTGGGGGCAACTGAAGGAGGACATTAAACCGTGGGGCGTAGCTGGAGGGGGACATGTCTGCCTCCAGCTGCCACATAGTTTAATGTCCCCCTCCAACTACCCCCACTATTTAATGTCACCCTCCAGCTGCCCCATAGTTTAATGTCACCCTCCACCTGCCCAATAGTTTAATGTCCCCTTCCAGCTGCCCCATAGTTTAATGTCCCCCTCCAACTACCCCCATAGTTTAATGTCACCCTCCAGCTGCCCCATAGTTTAATGTCCCCCTTCAACTACCCCCATAGTTTAATGTCACCCCCCAACTACCCCCACTGTTTAATGTCACCCTCCAGCCGCCCCAGTTTAATGTCCCCCTCTAGTTTCCGCCAGTTTAAACTGGGGCACGAGGAGAGGGACTTAATATTGTGGGGCAATTGGAGGGGAACATTATAATGTGGGGGCATATAATGTTAGAGTGACTGTAGGAGCATTATACTGTATGGGGGCACATGGAAAATAGATGAGAATGGGTGGAGTTAATGTAGAAGTGGGTGAAGCTAAATTTACCGTGGCGCACATAGCGCGCTGCATGTTTTGTCCCTCTTTCTGTCCTTTGAAAGTTGGGAGGTATGCCACAGGCCTAGTGGAGTATCCTAGTCACTGTTAAGTAGCTTCCCAAACATTTCTATTGGTCCAGTGCCATGAGTACCTCCTAGGTCCCAAATACACCATTGGGACTGCAGTAGTATCATTGCCAATTAGGGCTATCTCATAACAGGGAGAACTAGGACCAAACAGCACTGATACTAAAAGAGACAGTGTAGATTTTTTGATTTGCAAGGATGTTCTGATGTTGCTCTAATCTAGAGAGATGGACATTTAAAGTGACCCTATGCTGGTAATGGACTATGCTGCTGTATTTCAGTTCCATTGTACCAAAGGAACTGTAAGGTAAAGTTATGGCTGTTGCCATCAAAGATGTTTACATTGTGTATGACTATTGCAAACCACAACTACAGAGTGTCAGCTCCCACAACTACAGAGTGTCAGCTCACATAGAGTGTCTTACATGGTTATACTGGCACTAAAGAGCTACAGTGGGAAAAAAAGTATTTAGTCAGCCACCAATTGTGCAAGTTCTCCCACTTCAAAAGATGAGGCCGGCCTGTAATTGTCATCATAGTTAGACCTCAACTATGAGAGACAAAATGAGAAAACAAATCCAGAAAATCACATTGTCTGATTTTTTAAGAATTTATTTGCAAATTATGGTGGAAAATAAGTATTTGGTCAATAACAAAAGTTCATCTCAATACTTTGTTATATATCCTTTGTTGGCAATGACAGAGGTCAAACGTTTTCTGTAAGTTTTCACAAGGTTGGCACACACTGTTGCTGGTATGTTGGCCCATTCCTCCATGCAGATCACCTCTAGAGCAGTGATGTTTTGGGGCTGTCGCTGGGCAATACGGACTTTCAAATCCCTCCAAAGGTTTTCTATGGGGTTGAGATCTGCAGACTGGCTAGGCCACTCCAGGACCTTGAAATGCTTCTTACAAAGCCACCCCTTCATTGCCCTGGCGGTATGCTTGGGATAATTGTCATGCGGAAAGACCCAGCCACGTTTCATCTTCAATGCCCTTGCTGATGGAAGGAGGTTTGCACTCAAAATCTCACGATACATGGCCCCATTCATTCTTTCATGTAGACGGATCAGTCATCCTGGTCCCTATGCAGAGAAAGAGTCCCAAAGCATGATGTTGCCACCCCCATGCTTCAAAGTAGGTATGGTGTTCTTTGGATACTTTGGTTTCATCTGACCATATGACATTCTCCCAATACTCTTCTGGAACATCCAAATGCTCTCTAGTAAACTTCAGAAGGGCCCGGATATGTACTGGCTTAAGCAGGGGGACACATCTGGCACTGCAGGATCTGAGTCCCTGGCGGAGTAGTGTGTTACTGACGGTAGCCTTTGTTACGTTAGTCCCAGCTTTCTGCAGGTCCTTCACTAGGTCCCCCCGTGGGGTTCTGAGATTTTTGCTCACCGTTCTTGTGATCATTTTGACTCCACGGGGTGAGATCTTGTGTGGAGCCCCTGATCAAGGGAGATTATCAGTGGTCTTGTATGTCTTCCATTTTCTAATTATTGCTCCCACAGTTGATTTCTTCACACCAAACTGCTTGCCTATTGCAGATTCAGTCTTCCCAGCCTGGTGCAGGTCTACAATTTTGTTTCTGGTGTCCTTCCACAGCTCTTTGGCCTTCACCATAGTGGAGTTTGGAGTGTGACTGTTTGAGGTTGTGGACAGGTGTATTTTATACTGATAACAATGTCAAACAGGTGCCATTACTACAGGTAATGAGTGGAGGACAGAGGAGCCTCTTAAAGAAGAAGTTACAAGTCTGCGAGAGACAGAAATCTTGCTTGTTTGTAGGTGACCAAATACTTATTTTCCACCATAATTTGCAAATAACTTCTTAAAAAATCAGACAGTGTGATTTTCTGGATTTATTTTCTCACTTTGTCTCTCATAGTTGAGATGATGTCAATTACAGGCCTCTCTCATCTTTTTAAGTGGGAGAACTTGCACAATTGGTGGCTGACTAAATACATTTTTTCCCCACTGTATACAGCAGTACCAAGTGTAAAGACATAGGGAATGGTAGAAGGCTTGTAAATGTGGTTAGGGAGTCATGTCCTTAACTATACAGGCAGGTGTTGTAGAAAATCTATTTATGGCTAAGGCCCCATGTAGCAGCCTGCAGCAAAAAAGTGCTGCAGAAAAAAACGCGGTGGAAATGCATCACGGTTCTTCCTGCATTGCTTTGCACAGAAAGTTTGCAGAGGTTTCCTCTGCGGACTTTCTCCTTCAATTACCTATAGGGAAACCGCTGGCATTTCTGTAGGTATAATTGACATGCTTCGATTTCCAAAACCGCAATGGTTTTGGAAATTGCAGTGTGTCTGCTGCATGTATTTTACCGCAAAGTGGGGATGGGATTTGCTAGAATTCCATCCACACTTTGTCATAACTGTAAAATGCGGCGTTTACGCCACATGGGACCCCAGCCTATAAGGGAATTCAGTGACAACACCCTAATCCACTTCACAAAACCACTAGGTTTACCTGTTGCTTTTTACTTCTGCTTCTTTTGTTGATCTTTTTGTGTAAATAAGGCAGACTAGAAGTGTGTGTTGGTAGAGCTCACAAAACTTGCTTCTGGTCTTTCGCAATCTTAGTCATAGCCCCTCTGGATATATAGCCCCTCCAGATGAGTGGGAAGCCCATATCCCATGCAAAATTGAAAGTCTTCGGTTTAACATTTACTTTAGCACTGTATTTTATGCATCAACACTATCTATTAGAGAGTGATTCATCAATATTTTCTTCACATTTTTTGAAATACTTTTTTCTCTATGTTAGCGCTAAGGCTTTTGTACTAACTATATATATTATAAATAAGTGAGAACACTTATATAGATGAGTATCAATTGTAACTGAAGCTTCAAATGTTTTTCTATTTATAGAATGAACACTTGAGTAAAGTGTTTTTTGGATACTTGCTTCACTGTACTTATTCCTTGTAAAGCCTTACTACTAATCATCATTTATTCATTTATTTCTCTTACATATATAGCAGCAACATATTCCACAGCCCTTTTACAGATATTGTCATCATTCACTGTCCCTAGAAGGGTTCACAATCTAAATTTTCTTTCTGTATGTCTTTGAAGTGTGTAAGGAAACTGGAATAGCGAGGAAACCCACATAAACATGGTAAATATTGCCCTTGGTCAGGTTTAAACCCAGGACATCAGTGCTGCAAGGAAACAGTGCTTATCACTGAGCTGCCATGCTGTTCATCAAGTAACTGAACTGAAACTTATAATGCCATCCAGTGGTGTAGCTAGTGGGGGGGGGCAGAGGGGGCGGCTGCCATTAATACATCTTTTACTTTTAACGAGATCGTTGTCTGCAGACACTGTTCCAGTTAAAACGCTTCCTGCAACTTGGCTGTCTGTAAACCACAAGCCACATGAGGCCTGCGGTTTACAAGACAATGAGACCACAGACAGACGTCTGCATCTCGGCACAGGCGGGCGCGATGACGTCACAACATTGTGCCTCCAGTGCTGAGATGCAGACGTCCTGCACGTGGACAGGGAGGAGGCGGCGGCTCCATTCATCAGGATTGCAGGTAGGTGAGTAGAACTTCTTTTTTTGTTTTGTTTTACTTAGTTGTGGGTATTTTAATAGTATAAGGGGTTGTTAGGAGGAGAAATTATACCTATAAGGGAGGGGGCATTATGAACATAAGGGGGGTCATTTATATAAGGGTTTTTAGGGGCATTATGAATACAAGAGGGGAGGTTATTTATATTAGGGGGTATTATTTATATTAGGAGGCATTATGAACATAAGGGGGTGGTCATTGATATAAAGGGTCATTAGAGGTGCAGTATTTATGTCAGGGGTAATCAGAGGCATAATATGAGGGGGCAATTAATTTAATTAAGGTGGCACTTGGGCTTTATTAAGACTAAGGCCCCACGTAGCGGGCCACAGCAAAAAAGCTCTGCAGGGAAAACCATGGCAGTAACGCATTGTGCTTTTTACCGCAGCGCCTTTCACTTTCTGCTTCCGTTATACCTATAGGGAAACCGCCAGTGTTTCTGTAGGTATAATTGACATGCTGCGATTTCCAAAACTGCAACGGTTTTGGAAATTGCAGCTTGTCCTCTGCACGTATTTTTCTACAATGTGTGGATGGGATTTGCTAGAATCCCATCCACTTTGCAGGAACTATAAAATGTCGGGGTATTGGAAATCGCAACATACCTACAAAGGGGCCATGTTTATATCACACGCTGTCTGTTTATAGTGACCGTGTGATGTAATTCCAGCTGATCCTGGGGGACCTGGGTATTGGAACCTCAATATTTTTTTTTTACCTTTTGTTTACCTTTTAATTAGTAAACACCTGGGGTATTATTAATAAGGGGCACTATTTAAAGGGGGAACACAGGGAAGTTATTCATTTAAAGATGCACTTGGTGGTATTATTCATTATGGGGAGGTTATATTATATATTTTATAATTGGGGTAGCAGCAGGATGGGGGTGCAGGTGAGGATAATGTGGGTCAAGTGCCTGGAAAAGTAAGGAGCCAAAGATGTCTGTGCTGCAAACTTTACAGAGACTGGAATAAATGGTCATGGTGGTCCAGACTGAAAGAGACGAGGAATATGAACGATTAGACAGAGACGTCACTTGTAAGTCTCTAAATGTTACTGCCCTGTATTCATCTAAACCGTCACAAAGGCCTGGGACATTTTTAATGCATACCAATAAAATTTATATTTATTTTAAATTTTTTGCCATCTTAGTCGGTGATTAGATTTAGCGCATGCAAATGTCTTCAAAAAACCAGAAGAACTGAAAGGAACAAAAATCTGCTTTGAAGCTGGAAATGTTAAAAAAGTATCATCCTATAAAATGTAGGGATTACACACCGTGGAAAGCAAGTGAACCCCTAAACCCTATATATTTTTTGAAAGTAGACAACCTGAAGATTATATCTGTCTTAATGGGTTATCAATAGCCACGTCCACCTTCATGTAACTAAAAATGCACTAAAACACATATTTGCACCTAAAACTCATATTCAATCTTAGGCAGGGTTCACACTATCGTTGGACTCCATTATGATAGATGTCCGTTAACAAAAAAAAAAAACGGACACCTATCATAACAGACATTAACGGACACTAACTGGTGTTAATTTGTCCGTTTTTTAATTGGTCCAATTAATGGATCAGTAAAAGAAAAACAGACACATTAGCATCAGTTAACATCAGTGTCCGTTTTTTAAAACTTCGTTTTTTTGTTTTTTTTTGTTTCTGCTTTCTGAGCATGCGCAAAAAAAAAAACGAACATAAAATAACGGACAGTAACTGATGGCTATCAGTTACTGTCCATTATAAGTCCGTTACCCATAGACTTCAATGTTAAAAAAATAACGGACACTTGCTGTCCATCAAGAATCTGTTTTTCCAAACGGACAAAAAAGTCCTGAATGTAGAAAAAAAACGGACTTCTGACGGATTGGGTGTAAACGGACACATACGGACACTAACGGACTGAATGTCTGGTGACCACAAACCACATACACACTGTTAGGCAACTTGCACTATAACCCATTTATCAAAATATCTACCAAATGCATCAACCAGGTGGATGGGCTCCGACATTTTGCCGGGGATCGTCGACAACCAGAGCAAGATCCGGGGCCTATCCAGCCTATTGAAGCCTCCCGCGCTTGTCTCCCATTCATTTGTATGGAAGGCTGCTTTATGCAGCCTGTCATACAAATGCCAGTATTTTGCAATGCATTGTAATGGATTAGCATTGTAATGCATTGCATTAGTGATCAGAGCCCCTGGGGTTCAAGAGCCCTATGGGGTCTGATAAGTGCAATAAATTGTTTGTTTGTTTGTTTGTTTGTTTTTTAAAAAGTAAGAAAAAAAATATAAAAACCCCCAAAAAGAATTAAGTTCAAATCACCCCCCTTTCCCTAGAATACTTATAAAAGTACAAAATTACTGTGAAACACATACACATTAGGTATCCCTGTGTCCGAAAATGCCTGGTCTACAAATGCCTGGTCAAGAGGTCCAGCAACCCTGCCACAGAAAACGCTCACAGTCTTTAAGTCAATGCACAAGGTCTCTGTAATCCTGCGAACCCTGGAAGAGGATCCTTGGCGTCCAGGCTGCAATGAAGGACTCATGCGTGTCTTTGAGGCACGCAGTAAGATCCTCCATGCCCTGGATATCTTCCACCTTACGGATCCAATGTAGGAAAGAAGGTGAAGTGGAGGACTTCCATAATGCTGGGATGCAGGCCCGAGCCGCTTTGACCAGATGCTTCAAGGATGATTTACGATAAGCCCAGAGGGAGAAGTCAGAGGTGGAGCAGGTAGAAGGCAGGTGTTTTAGGGGGGGGGGGGGGTAACCTGATAGACCTTACAGATGGTCCATTGCACCCCATCCCAGAAATCCCTCAGCCCTGAACACTCTCAGAAAATGTGTAGCAGTGTCCCCTCCTCCGTGCCACAGTGCCAGCACCTCGGGGAAGCAGATATTACACCTCGGGGAAAATATTATGCAGTTTAGATGGGACATGATACCATCTAGTTTGTAGCCCGCTTCTTGATATCTGCTCGCAATGGAACTCTTGTGAGCGAATTCAAGACTCCTGGAGCATTGGGAGTCTGAGAACATGGTATGTAGATCAGTTTCCCACTTCATCAGGAAGGCAGGTTTGTGACCCGGAGGAGGGGAAACCAGCAGCAAGTAAAAGTCCAATAGGAAATGCCTGAATGGGCCAGACCCGGAACAGGTTCTGTCAAATTGTGAGAGAGATCGGTCAAATCCCAGAGAGTCAGGGAGCGAAGAGAGGAAGTGAATGAGCTGAAGGACTCTCCACGGACCCAGCGGAGGGAGGTTCGGTGCATTAAGTAAGTGTCTCTGAGACAACCAGTGTCCAGCAGAGCGGAAATGCGTTGCTCTGTGCCTACCTACTTCAAGCTACTGTCAGAAGTGGCCAGGAGATAAACCAGTAGGAAAAGCCGGATTACCTAGTATAGGGATCACTGGGGACAGGGAGGGAGAGATCGGTTCTCTAGAGAAGAGGTTCTTTCAGGCTTGAAGTGTAGGCCTGATGGTGGGTTGAGATTTTAGAGCCACGGAGGGGTGTGAGTCCGGCCAGGGGAGCAAGTGGAGGGGAATTCCCAAAAAGGCACGTTTCAAGGAGACCCACTGCTTGTAGGGAAGATGACAGCACTAGTCCACTACCCACTGTAGCATCGAGGCCTCGTATTATCTGCGAGGGTCAGGAAGTCCCAAGCCACCCAATTGCTTCAGGAATATAAGGGTCAAGCGAGCCAGCCTAGCTGGTGTACCCTGCCAGATAAAATTAGTTAAATCTCTATATAGTAGTTTAAAGAAGCTAGACGGGAGCTGGATTGGGAGAGTTTATAAAAGATAGAGGTAAGACATTTTATAAATGGCACAGTGACCAAACTAGGTGTAGGTTCCCTTGGACCATCATTTCAGATCCGGTCTGATCACATGAAGAATAGGTAGGTGATTCTTCGTGTACAACACTCCCAGGTCCCGGGGAAATCCACACCCCCAAGTATTTGATAGCATCACTGGACCATCTAAAGGGGAAGGAGGACTCCAAAGACAAATGAACCCATGGGGGAAGCAAGACATTAAGGGCCTCAGATTTTTGGAAGTTAATTTAGAAGTGCTAAAGTATGGAATTTGTGAATTTCCACCATCAACAATTTGGGGGGGAGGGGGGAATCAGACAAAAAAAAATAAAAGATCGTCCGCATATGCTGCAATCTGGACGTGTCTACCGCCAACCCATAGACCGCAGATAGTTTGGAGCAAGGGCTCCAAGGTCAGGACACAGATAAAGGGAGAGAGGGGGCAACCCTGGTACATGACATTCCCGATTGGAAAGTGGTAGGACAAAATAACGTTAACTCTTGTCGAGGCTGATGGATTGGAGTAAAGAGAGGAAATCCAAGATCTCATCACAGAGCCCAGACCAATATGATCCAGGACTGAGAATAAGAAAGGTCACCCCAAACTGTCAAATGTATCGGTGGAAAGAAGGCAGAGCCTTGGCATAGTGAATACAATTCACCACCTTCACAGTGTTATTTCTTGCTTCACGGGTGGAAACAAAGCCAACCTAGTCAGAGTGTATTAGACCAGGCAAGAGGAGCACATAGTGAGCACTTTTGCGAAAATCTTGAGGTCAACATTGAGAAGAAATATGGGCCGGTAACTTGCCGGGTCCTTACCCTCTTTATGTATAACGGCAATGTGGACTCGGGTCATATCCGAGGGAGGCAGGGCACCTTCTGACAAGGAATTCAAGGCACGCACCAGGGGACCCATGAGGGCAGAGGAATATTTTTTGTAGTACGACGCCGGAAAGCCGTCTGGGCCTGGGGCTGTACTGGACTGCATAGACTGAAGCGCCAGCACAACCTCCTCCACAGAGATAGGTAGATCAAGGGAGGACCTAGCCTCATCGGAGAGTGACGACAGGCCAGAATCAATGAGATAGCACTGCAGCGTGGATAGGGGGAGGGCTACGCAGGGGAGGAGTGGTATAAGTTATAAAGACTGTGGTAGAATTGGGCAAATTCTTCTACATGGTGTCTTATGTACTTGTAAGCCAAGTCATTATTCAGAAATCCATTCAACGTCCTTGCATGGGACAACATCAATGCTAGGTAGTGCAGAAGACTGAAAATGACATCTCTGCTTCAGGATTCAAGATCTTTTTACAATGACGAGCATGGATCCAGGTGGTTTTGCCCTGCAGCTTCACTGACGTAAATCCTGTAAGCTGCACTTGGCATGGACCATCAAATCTAGGCTTCAGACTCTCTCTCGTATGTCCAGTCTCTTCGATGCAGAGGATGTGCGTCTTCCTTTAAATCTGGATCAGGGATGAGAGAAAACACATATTACTGAGCATTTGTCAGTTTGGTTTGCAAAACCCAAACAACAAGTTAAATCCCCATGGGATGATTGCATCTGCTAAGGAAGATACAAGCTTGTTCTGGTAAGGAGTCTTGAACAGTATCTCATATGGAGCAACTCCGGTCTTTCTGTTAGGGTTGGCGTGTACAGAATAAAGGGCTATGGGCAAATATACTGTTGAAGGGTTATATATCTTCCATAGCCTTCTAAGTTTTCAACTAACCTTCTAAGTATACTATACTAATTTGACAGTCAGAAATCCCCTCCTTACTTTTTCACTATCCTGTACAACAGTCACACAACAAACAGCACATAGAATGAGATGCACACAGCTATCACTGCTTCTACTAACATTTCCTTTTTTAGAGAACTGCATACTGATATAGCAATGCTATATATATATTCTCTCTAGGATGAAGGATTTCAGCAGTCTTGAATTCCTAACTGCTAGTCTTAACAACACGGTAGAGGCGTTTCAGTCTGCACCCCTTGCGACATAAATTGTATCTAGCAAGGCTTCTGACAATAGACAACCCCCCCCCCCCCCACATGATCCTCCCCTCTTTTTCCTTCTTGTTTTTTCCTTTGTCCTTTGTTATCCTCCAATTCCTTGATCTTATTCACTGTGTATGTTTATTATTTACCATGTTGCCTAATGGCAAGTTACAAGTCTCACTTTTCTTGTTGTGCTTGTTTCCTATTTCTTTTCTGGAAAAATCCTTCAATAAAAACTACAGTTTCTTGTAAAGCCCATATAGCCTTACCCAGAAAACTAGGGAAACCGCCTCCAGAGTGAAACTTAACTATTGTAAGAGTTAAGCACCCCTGTTCCAAGTTCTGAGGAAAGCTGGATTCAGACTTCTCTTGGGTGAAAAGGCACCAAATTCTGCCATAGTAATTTGATATGCAGACCCTACTGTGCTGAATACCTTTTGTGAAAACCTAATTATTAAACCACATGAGCTCCATACAAGCAGTCTGAGGGTATGTAAAAATATGTAAATGTCCCAATTTATTTTAACACAGTCCAGCATTTTAAATCATTTTACAGATAAGACAACACAATACACTTGCCAAATTCCAGGGTTGTACAAAGTCTATAACAAATTGACAAACCAGGGTCTGCTGATAGGTCAACACATTAGTTTGTTTGAAAGTCAAATACAAACAAATGGTCTTTCACATACAGGTGCATTTCAATAAATTTGAATATCTTTGAAATGTTCATTCATTTCAGTAATTCAATCCATCAGCGTCTTCCATGATTGTGTGTCCTACTGAACCAGACTGAGGGACCATTTAAAGGCTTAGGAAACCTTGGCAGGTGACACTGAATTTACAATACTGAACTTTTTCACAATATTCTAATTTTCTTAGATTTGGGTTTTCATTAGCTGTAATCCATAATCAACATTTACAGAAATAAAACACTTGAAATAGAACACTTTGTGTGTAAAGAATCTAGAAAATATAGGAGGTCACTTTTTTAAATTTAATTACTGAAAGAAATAAACGTTTCAAATATATTCTAATTTATTGAGATGCACATGTAGCACTATTGTGCTACCCTTCATGAATACTGGTTTAACAACATAAAAGACAATTACTCTTCACAACTAGTGTGAAAGCAAACAATGTAGGAAGGAATGTCTTGAATGACTCTAGGTTCACACCTGTGCTTGGGTTTAAGTTCTTTCGGGTCCTCTTAGGGACATTACTACATTTAAGAGAAACTGATTTTCATCATCTAAGAGGGGATCTTAATGGTATAAACTAAAAACACCACAATTGTCAGGAAATAAAGAAAACCCATACTCAACAGCTACTGATATTTATTTATTTTGTATTTATTTATTTTGCTTACTTATATAGCTCCATCATATTCCGCAGCGCTTTACAGACGTCAATCACTGTCCTATGTAGGGCTCACAATGTACATTCCCTATCTGTATGTCTTTGGAGGGTGGGAGGAAACCCATGCAAACACAGGGAGAACATACAAACTCCTTTGGTCAGATTCAAACCTAGGACTCCAGTGCTACAAGGCTGCAGTACTAACCACTGAGCCACTGTGCTGCTCAAAACCCAGACTATTCTGAAAAAATGTGGGGTGACTGTTTCAGTCTGTACAATTAGTACATAGATACATGAACACAAATGGTAAAAGTTGCCAACAAAAAAGCCTTTTCGGAAATAGTACCACAACAAAGCCAATTTACAATACTATAAAGCATGGAGGCATTTCTGGTGTTTTACTGGGGACAACCTACAGTTGTGCAATGAATTTAGCCAAAACTGATGGCAGGATAAATGCAAGATGCTATCAGAACATATTGGAGGAAAATTAAGCAGCCAGGAAGCAGTACATGAGGAGCATTCAGGGGAACCAGCTCTACAATGAAGCAGATACACATCATTGAGCTACTTAGGGGAGAACTATAACATGCAGTTGACATTGGTGACCAAAGTATTCACAAGATCTGGAGGTGTTTTGCCAAAAGGAATAGGCAGCTTTGCCACATATAAAACAAAGGTCCTCATTCTCAACTCTTAATAGACTCCTCTCTCAATAGACTGAAAGTCATCATTGATGCAGAAGAGGATGCATGATATTAACATATTAACAAGTAAGGGAATGTAAACAAAAATATCAAGGCAACAGAGGCACCAATTCACAAGGGGAATATACCGTTTATATCAGGTGACCTTAAACTATCTATCTGTGGGTTTGGGGTGATATGCTGGGTTCTGTTGACAGATTCTGCAACTGATGTCCATATACCCTAATAGGGAATATGAATGTCATAAACTGAGGATTTCCAGCTTAGGACCAACCTTTATGAGCCAAAGTAGAGATCTACCTAGTAGATGCAGCTTTTGTTCTCGTAGATTTCAAATTTCCTTGCATTGCAAGAACAGCCATTCATTTGAATGGCTTCCATGTCATACTACGTTTTCCCTGCAATAGGAGCTGCTGGGGAAAGGCCTGGCTGGGTGTAACTTCCTCAGTTAGGCTACGGCCCCACGTTGCGGAAACGCAGCTTTTTTTGTTGCAGATTTTGCTGCGGTTTTTTGAGCCAAAGCCAAGAATGGCTGCAAAAGGTATGGGAAATATACAGGAAGTTCTTAAACTTCTATCTGCTGCTAAATCCACTCCTGACTTTGGCTCAAAAAACCGCAGCAAAATCTGCACCAAAAAAAGCTGCGCTTCCGCAACGTGGGGCCTTAGCCTTAAAGTCAGCTGTTTGCTGTGAGACTCAAGAGCAGAACAAAGGGAGATTTTGAACGAGGTTGTCTCTGGTCTTTACAATGCATTTAGTTTCAGAACATCTAAAATAATAGCCATGTTTTGTATGATCACTCTTGTTTTCTTGAAAATGTTACACAAATTCTGCATGGTACACATCTTCTGCTTGTGGTATGAAAACTATTAAGCACCTGGTTTTGCTGCTTTTTGATTTACCAACAGAAAATTAAACACACCTTTACAGACAGTAGTGAATAATTGATTTTATATTGTATTATGTATGTTTTTAAATTAGCGTATTGTTTCTTCTTTTTTGCACCAGAATGCCAGTAGCACTTAGAACTATCCTTTCAATAACCCACACATAAAAATGTAAATAAACCAATTATTTTAAAATAATTTATCAAATTGACATGTAATACAGAGTGTATTACACACAATGATTAGATGAGATTGCTGTTTTTTTTACATTTTTAAACTACTGTACACGTACTGGCTTTCAATATTATTTCTTAAGTCATAAAAATTAATGTCTGCGTTGCAATGTTCTTTTCTTGCATTTAAAATCATAGAACAAAGAAACAAAAACTGATAGTTTAATATCTGAATGGATGAAATATAATCCCCATTGGGTAGCTAAAGTCTAAAAACAGTAATCTGTTCCCTTTTTCTTCTAGAAATTTGGGGTTTAACACTTTGCTGCTGGTTGTGCCCGTAAAACTATGATAAATTATTACAGTGAGTTCTTATTCCGATGAAAAGTGACCATTTTTATGAACCATATTACAATCACAAATTTGTTCTGACCACAGTTCTAATCAAACACAATATACACACCAATGGGCTGCAAATGCACTAAATAGTAAATAGTGTGCTATAAGCTTTAAGCATAAATCACAAAAATGGAAAGCACACAACAGTATATGAAAAAATACATCACGACTTTATTAAGACATACAATAATAAAAAAAAACATATAATGGACTGGTGTAAAACCACACAAATACATAACACTACCTCCCAGGGGTACATAGGAAAGTACTCACAGATAATATAATATAGGAGCGACAGTGCTAATGAAAGATACTGTGTATCTATTGTGTACATACCCAATGTAAAAATCACCATAATAACAGAAATCAATGATAGAACTAATGAGAGACACTAAAGGATCTGAGGGATCCCATTGATTCTAAAGGTTTCTGTGGGTGTCCGTTTTTTTCCTGAAATTGCCAGATGAAAAAGTCAGGCTTGCAGCCTTTTTTTGTCTGTCAATTTTGTCCAACGAATCTGAGTAGAAGTGACTGTAGCCTTAATCTACTGCAGAAATGCAGTGGAAAAAAAACAATGCTTTTCACAGTACAAGCAAAGTGAAAGAAATTCTGGTTTATCTCATCCACACTTGCAGAAAAAGAGCTGGGGAAAAGGAAAACGCACCATACGATTTTGCAGCATTTTTTTTCTGCAGCATTATTTTGCTGTGTTTTGCTATGTTGGGCCTTAGCCTAATTCTGTTTCGAACACACTCGTGGTTTTGGCTACAAAAACCAATTTTAATAGATGCCTCAGATGTGCACTGTGAGAACAAGGCCTGACACACATTCTTGACTATTGATCCAGATGAGATTGGGACACATTGTCTGGCATACCGGAGGCTACAGACAGTATTGCAAAAGCATTCCACATGTCTTGGCTACCTCAAAAGGATACATTTCGAAAGATTGAAAAATGGTAAAAGAGCCAGAATGTTTAGTTCAAGATAACAATAGAAAGAGATACACTAAAGACACTGATTGTAGCCCTGATTCACTCTCGCCTTGACAACTGTAACTCCTTACCGATCGGTCTTCCCCTTACTAAACTCTCCCATCTACAATCTATTCTGAATGCAGCGGCTAGGCTCATCTATCAGTCTAGACGCTACAGCGATGCCTCTGGTCTGTGATGGTCACTACATTGGCTACCTATTCAATACAGAATAGAATATAAACTTATCACCGTCATCCACAAGGCTCTCCACAATGCTACACCTCCCTACATTTCCTCCCTCATCTCTGTCTATTGCCCAACCCATGATCTCCGTTCACTCAAAGACCTAAGACTAACATCCTCTATTGTCAGAACCTTCCATGCTTGTATACAAGACTTCTCCCGAGTTGCACCACTTCTCTGGAATGCTCTATCCCGGACTATCAGATTAACCACCAATTTCTATAGCTTCAAGAGCAAACTAAAGACACATCTTTTCAGACAGGCCTATCACAATTCCAACCCTTCTGTAGTTAGAATCCCTAAAACGTACCTGTGATGATAATAGCCCCAGATATGTATTTCTTGTACTACTACCTGCTCATATTGTGTGGTTCCTGCCTGTTATCAGCCATTTGGTGATAGGCTTGAGGAATGTTGTCTGTGGACTCTGTAATCAACAACCCTTTGATCCCCAGAGCGTTACTGACACAGGCCTTTGTTTACATAACAGTACTACACACATTAACACGACAAGGGGTCCTGCAGAAAGGATATGCTGGGAGGGCTCTCTGCACACAGTCCACAGACAAGTTGGAGCCAGCTACATATCAAAAGGATTATGGTTTTATGGCAATATCTGCCCTGGGGAACCTCTTACAGTCACCCCGATAAATTCCCCAAATGCACCAGGCCTGGGCACACGCTCTGAATACACACATGTTACTGTTCAAAGCCCGGAAAGGGTCCAGACATTGATCTCCTTACCCAAAGGGGATTGGGGTGTCATCCTTGGGGTCTACACGATGGGGATCTTGCCACGAACCCTATCATACGTCCTGTTCGACTCTACAGTCATCGGGTGAGGAAATATAAGAAAAGATGATTCTGGGGGATTTGGAAAGGAGGGCAGGGCTCCTCCTCTATGTGACATCACTTGGGAGGAGACCTTTTTAGTTAAAAGTTCTAAGACCAGGAAGAGGGGCGTCTTTTGTCTTTGTTGTTCCTGGAGGAGATGCGAGGGCAGGTCATGGTGCAGACTCCAACCATGTGGCCTAAACAGGCGGCCTAGCATTGAGGCCTGAGACTCTTTGTTATCCTGGAAGATATGTAACAGCATGTAGGAGACACATGCTCTGCAACTTGCTTAAGGAAGAACCCTGAAGCCTACCACATGGGCTCAGAGAAATGGACTATCTACTTGTTCTGGTAATTTTCTACATGGTCTTCTTCTGCTGAAAGCCACCCGGATACCACTGCCCAGAGCCAAGGGGGTGTTGCCACTGGAATAGCATGCCCGGACGCATGCTTTTGGACTGAATCTAAGTACGCGCCTTGAGTTCAACATCCGGAGCCCAGAGAACCAATCACAGGCTTGTGTTGGTAATATTTCCTGTTCTTCTGTTTATTCCCATTTTTACTTTGTGCACCGTGTCATGTTGCTTTCCACTTGTATTTGCTTGATAATCGCTACATGTATTTTCTGTATGTGTTAAGTGTCTAGTACCGACCCTTTTAGTGGTTAATAAATATATAAAATTTAGAAAGCTTGTTTTATATTATCCTATGGGCCCAGAACACTCACAGGTGGTGGGTGTGAGGAAAATGAAGCGATCTCAGGTGTGTTGAAGGCGTTTTTGGTAGGACAAGATCCTTTACAGTACCCTCCTCTGTTCACGCTCCCACATTATCTCACAGGATATGATGCCATTTCAGACTAACTTTATATGTCCAGGCACCATCTGCACATTAAAGGACATGACTGGTGAAGGCTGATACAGCTTTGCGAGCAGGGCCCTCAGTCCCATTGTGTGAATTGACTATTTCTTTGTAATGTATCTTTTTTGTCTATACTTGAACCCTACAAATTATACAGTTCTGCGGAATATGTTGGCGCTATATAAATAAAATGTATTATTATTATTACTATAATTTTACGAACAATGTTGTTTTCTGTGCCAATATATGACTTATAATATTAAAGGGATTGTCCAAGACATAGTAAAAATGGATACTGATGACCACAGGATAGGTTATCAGTATTAGATGAGTTGGGATCCGACATCTGGGTTCCGACATCAGATGCAGAAGTTGTATACCGTTTATGAAGGTACACTTTAATGGTGGCACTTGGAACTGCAGCTCTGCTCCCAGTCACTTGAATAGGAGCAGAGCTGTTTTTGTTTTACCCAGTATACGGCTTCTGGCAGCCAAAACAGCTGATCAGCATGGGTTCTGGGTGTTGGACTCTGACAACCCCTTTGACAACTGATAAGTGGATCTTACAGTAATAAAATATTGATTATAATGTAATTAAATAGCTAGTAGCTGCAAAGAATATATGCAATCTAACCCCAAAAATTTCCTGCTCATTTAGTTTTGCAAGGGAATTTGTAGCAGAGAATTTTCTATCTCAAATAAACTGAATTATGTTATATATTATTTTTCCTTAGTATGTGTCTTTGAAGCAGCTGCAAATGCAAATGACATGTCCTCACTCCACCTCTGAGACTGTGTCAGAAACCCAGTACTATCTTATGTGTTATCTAAATCATTAGATTTCTTCTGATCTTTCTGCTTGCCAGATCTTTCTTACTATATTTATAATGACTGGCCATGTGTGATACCCACTGAGACATCAGCACCACCAATAGAGATCAGATTGACAGATTGTAGGCACTGTGCATCTGGAATACAAGATAAAAAAATGAAAAGTTTCCACACCATTTAAGAAATGAACCACAAGGAATATATTAGACAAAGACATGAGGGACTAATATCAATACAAAATATGCAAGACTGAGTATCTGTACTAAAAACATAGAAATTTGGGATTCACATAGCAGGGTTCTCTAGTTAGTATAGCAGATTGTATAGGATACAAATGGCATTAAATGGGTAAGTAAATTACAGACCAAGACTGTGTTTGGGATTTTATAGTCACAAAGCTAGCTATAAACACAGAGACAATTGCCAGCAGTGGTAACAAAAGGATTATCTGTGCTCAGTCATTTACTAACCCCTTTGTGTTAGGCTAATTTTTATAGACTTGCACTACACAGAGATTTTGTCCATCACAGCTGTTGTGCTGCTGTAACTGGTGCACTTGTATTTTACCACTGGCACCAGTAGGATGATGCGCAATATGATTCTCACTTGACAGCACCCAGTGCCACCATCTTCAGCAGCTGACAAACTTATTGCCTGGCCAGTACTGGGAGCAACCACTCAGTTTCCCTTGATGGTCACTGGCTTCACAGGTGGAGGAATGTAGATGCCCACATACCAGAAACACCTGCATCCTCACTGAATTCTTTACTGGCTGTATATAAGCAGAGTACAACTAAACAAAAACAGTAGATAATAGCATTCCAAACAACTGTCAAGGCCCTCAGTGATAGACTCCACACTTCTGTTGGCTGCCACCTAAAGCACATGTCACTACTATCAGGATCTTTGCTGGTGCTCTGATACACGGAACCAGCTACTAGATCAGAGATAGCCAAGGTGCCTGTCCTCCTTAACCTAGCCAAGTCTTGCAAGCACACTATGAGCAGCGAGGTGCTCCTCTCTCATCTACTGCAAAGGCTCTTCCTCCTCTAGAGAATGGGAATGGACTCTTAAATAGTATGCACCTTCCCACCATAGGTATTTTACGAAACCTGGAATGTCAGTGGGTGACACTGCGGGAAAGCAACACACAACTTCTCCTGTGGTGCAACTCGTAGGTGCAACTATGTGCCACCTGTCAAGAGCAATCCCACAATCTAGTTTCCAGAAACCTTCCAGAACACATCCGTGCAATCACCTGCACCAGCTCAAATGACACATACCAATCAACATATTATACAATGTAGGTCATACATCAACACAGTACAATATGCAATACAACCTTAGCAACCATGGCTAGAGTAAGCCTTGTCACACTACACCAAGGCTGCATCTCAGGCAAAATGCCCTCACAATGTGAATAGTAGCTGGTTCCTTTCCCTTCTTGACTTTTGTGTGGACTAAGAGAAGAACAGCCAACTAATTAAATGGGTTGTCCAGGATTTCAAGCAACCCTTGGGGTGGGGGGATGTAAAATTTTAAAAAAGCATACTCACCTGTCCCCAGCGCTCTGCTGTCCACTGACGCTGTCCTTTTCTTCTCATGTCGGGGTTGCTTTGCCAGAAGACCTGAGGCACACAAGACCACTGCTAAGGAACCAGTGATATATGTGAGTGACGTGGATCTGAGGACAGGTGAATTTGCTTTTTTTTTCATTTTACACCTCCCTTGGTCACCCCATAGGATGTTCCAAATCCTGTACAACCCTGTACGTTGACACCACCTTACAGTACCCAAGTGTCACCCTGCAACACTGAAAGTAATGCAACAATGCAAGTAAAGATTTTCTTGCATCTCAAGATCCCAATTCAACACCACTCATTTACATAGCTTGCATTGCTACAGGACAACATGGCAATCTGCCGCAAGCCAGATGGAGGAGACCGGAGGATGGAAGTTGTAGTGGCGTATGGTATGCCACCTGCTAGGCCGAGCACACTCACCAAACACTCCAGCCCCACTCCTGGGCCGGACACAGTTGAGGGGGGTCCTACAGAACTACCGGATGGTGGTGGTAGTAGTTGTAGTAGGACCTCTCCTCTCTGAGCCAGTGTGATGGTGGACGTAAGGGCCCTAATGTTATAGCAGGCACGACTCAGGCAGTCAGTGGTAACAGTTGAACAAGGAACAATCTTTATTACAGCAACTGGAAACAGGTATGTGATGATTCCGCTTAAATATGGCTATAACTCAAAGCTGTATTTTGGTCTCTGGGTAGCGTATCTCTTTACTCATAAGGTGCGCAGCCATAATCATAGGTATATTGCCAATAGTGGCCGGACTGGAACAATAGGGCTTTGTATCCATCCCAGCAGGGCTCCATTGAATTCCTACACAGTCCTGGCTGATCAAACAAACATGCATTGTCCAGCCTGCACTGGTAGATCAGACATGGTTGATAACATTGTATCATTTCACTTGGTCGCAGCTCTTTACAAAGAATCTGGACTTGAGTGCATTATTCCATCAGACTTGCTGTTGTTGATGACCTCATTCTGGGTGGTGTCATCAAGGGTATATAAGATGAGGTAAGAGGTCAGTGGGAGGAGATTGTGCTGGGACTACAAGAGAACACTATGAGGAGTTATTACAGACCATCACAGACTACAGGAGAATACAGAGTTTTTACAGACAGACAAGAGATCACAGAGTGACCACTGTGAAGAGCATGCAGGCTGGATTGTTGCCACATGCTGAGAAGCCTCCACTGGTTATTCACACATGACAGAGCATGCGTGAGTGTTGGATTATAGAGCCACATCAAGGAGATGTGTGGTAAAGTAATTATTTCAATTTTATTCCCTTTTTATTTTTATTGTACTGTATATTGTAACTAGTAACTGTTAATGCTTGCATACATCTGCATATCTGTTCTGAACTGCATGTGTTAGATGTTAATACCGACCCATTTAGGGGTTAATAAATATATAAAATTTAGAAAGCTTGTCTTGTATTTATCTTGTGAACCTGGCACTCACTGGCGGTGAGTGTGGTTTTATATGAAAGAAGACTCAGGTGTGGGCCAACGGGGCCCCGGGGGGCCCCACCAAAAGATTTTTTTATATGGGGGGGGGGAGAGGGGTGTTTAGAAAAAAAAGATTTGTTGGGGGCCTTTTTTAACAACAAGAAGGGTTTTTATAATTTTAAAAGAGAAAGGGGGTATTAAAAAAAACATTAAAATAAAGAGAAAGTTTTTTAAAGTGTTGTTCCCCCCCCTTATTTTTTTTTTTCTTTCCTTTCTTTTATTTGGCAAATACCAGTGGATGGCTAGTGGGCTCAGAAGCAGAGCTCCAGAATTGCAGAATCAGGCTATTGGAGATCCTGAGCGTATGGCTGAAATGGAGGCAGCCACAGCTATGCAGAGTCCTGATTTTGGGGCTAGGTCAGGAAGTGCAGCAAGCAGCCCGGTCCCAAGGATTACTTCACCAGGAGGGACCAGTAGTCCCGGCCTTGTGGGGGGAACGGTTTCATACTGGCAAACAGCCCTGCAGCAAGTAGGCACCAGTGACCCTAACACATACCTGCAGGTGTTGTGCTGTTTTCTGGAAGCTGTAGAACAAGAACGGCAGACTGATCGTGAGGCTGCTGAGCGACAGGCCGAGAGAGAGGAAGGATGCTGAACGACAGGCTGCTGAGCAACAGGCCGAGAGTGAGTTTCAGCTTGAGCTCAAAAGGATGGAGCTCTCCCAGCAAGCGCAAACTCCAACAACCCTGCACAGACCCTCAAGTTGGAAGGAGAGGCCAGGCCGGAGTTCACCACAGCCGTCTGTCAGGTCGGGTGAGACAAACTATGCCCCGGGTGGTCCTTCCCCTGTCCCAAGAACTCTTGGCACCCTAGTGACCTTCCCAAAACCCCAAGGGGAGGTGCGGCGGGGCCATGCCTGTAACCAGACAGGACATTTCAAGGAGGAGTGCCCCAACCACCCTGAGAACTTTCCTGCTTCCCAAGCCACAGCAGGTGGCCCATCTGTGTATCTGGACTGGGGTGCAGGAAAAGGAATGCGGACTGTGGGACTAAAGACTGATTTGCTGGCTAATGTACTGTTGGGAACTGATTTAGGACCTATGATGTCCCAATATGGGGTGGGGAGCACCCCAATTTACTGTGATAAACTGTCTATGACTAATGTTGATAATGTGTCTGTCATATCTGCAGAGAGGGCCCGTAACCCCCTCTCTGAGATATTTCCCATGGCAGTAAGTGTAAATGCTAATGAGTTACCTTCAGCTGAGAGCAGGGAAGATGCAAATGAGCTTCCTGCAACCCAGCTCAGCAAAAATGTTATTGATGCTTTGTTCACTCCCGTGCTAGGAGCCAGTGAGACTTTGTCTGTAGACACACCCACATCTGCGGGTCGTCTCCCTCCCAGTTTGTTAATATGTCTACTGCAGATCTCATTGAGGCCCGGTGTGAATTAACAATTGCTAATGAAGGTACTGTCAATGTAATTGCCAATGCTTGTTGTGAAAGTGTATCGGGTAGCTCTTCTGAGTCACTGGAAGCGACATCTACTATTTCGCCCAGTGCATCCGATAAGCACCCAACTGCTGAACATGTGCCAGGTGGTCAGGTAGGCTATGTGGATCTCATGGCCGATCCAGGTGAGGGACAGACTGCTGGTAGTGCGGTGTTAGCCCGCAGCCAGAGTGCTACAAGGGTGGAGGGCGTTCCGACCCTTGAACCGTTGCCTACACCACCTGGAGTCGGTGCTGAGACCGCCATGACTAGCCTCACTCCCTTGAAGCCGGAGGAGTCCGGCCGGTATGAGATATACACGTCTTTTCTGTCCAGTTCTATTCCAGGAATGCCCATGGCCCAAGTGCAGATGGGATGGGGTACTGGAGGTGTGATCCAAGAAAAGGGTATGTCCAATGTATTACCTGTCAATGTATTGTGGGGGGATGGTTTAGGGAAGCATGATCTCAGTCATTTGCCCAAGGTATCACCATCTCCCACCCAAGTACAGGAGGAACAGGGTCCAAACATACCTGTGCCAGAACCAGAGGTGCCCCTAGGTTGGGAAGCAAAAGGGGAGGTGCAGAATTCCCTAGAACTCTCCCAACTAGCGGCTAGTGTGAGAGAGACCCTGAGAGACCGCCGGGATGGGGTCTCTGAACTGGTATCCCAAAGACTTGGGGTTATGAGTGTGGCTCCACAGGGTGCCAGCACTCAGAAAGCGGACCCAGAACAGGCAGGAGGTAGCCAAGTATACGTGGCTCAGGCCCTGAGCCTTAGAAGTGCCCCTAGTCAGACTAGAGAGCCAGAAGGGTCCGGCAGCTATGTAACATGCACCTCTCTTTTGTCTCACTCCAGCCAAGAGTTCAGAGATGCTGTCCAAGCTGACCCTAGTCTGGACATATTGAAGGCGCGTGGCGCTCAACCACCCTCGGAGTCTGACAAGGCCCTAGTCTGCTGGGACCCCGGGGGAGGTGGGGAAGCCTTGGGGCCAGAGCCTGAGGAGCTGAAGCGACAGAGGTGCTCTCAGAAGAGGGACACAGGTCCCTAGTTCCTACAAGCCCCATCTAAAGGGGGAGGTGTGATGATTCCGCTTACATATGGCTATAACTCAAAGCTGTATTTTGGTCTCTGGGTAGCGTATCTCTTTACTCATAAGGTGCGCAGCCATAATCATAGGTATATTGCCAATAGTGGCCGGACTGGAACAATAGGGCTTTGTATCCATCCCAGCAGGGCTCCATTGAATTCCTACACAGTCCTGGCTGATCAAACAAACATGCATTGTCCAACCTGCACTGGTAGATCAGACATGGTTGATAACATTGTATCATTTCACTTGGTCGCAGCTCTTTACAAAGAATCTGGACTTGATTGCATTATTCCATCAGACTTTCTGTTGTTGATGACCTCATTCTGGGTGGTGTCATCAAGGGTATATAAGATGAGGTAAGAGGTCAGTGGGAGGAGATTGTGCTGGGACTACAGGAGAATACAGAGTTTTTACAGACAGACCACAAGAGATCACAGAGTGACCACTGTGAAGAGCATGTAGGCTGGATTGTTGCCACATGCTGAGAAGCCTCCACTGGTTATTCACACATGACAGAGCATGTGTGAGTGTTGGATTATAGAGCCACATCAAGGAGATGTGTGGTAAAGTAATTATTTCAATTTTATTCCCTTTTTATTTTTATTGTACTGTATATTGTAACTAGTAACTGTTAATGCTTGCATACATCTGCATATCTGTTCTGAACTGCATGTGTTAGATGTTAATACCAACCCATTTAGGGGTTAATAAATATATAAAATTTAGAAAGCTTGTCTTGTATTTATCTTGTGAACCCGGGACTCACTGGCGGTGAGTGTGGTTTTATATGAAAGAAGTCTCAGGTGTGGGCCAACGCGGTGTTGGCGCAAGGAGGATCTTTCACAAGGTACAACAGCAACTTCCCAATGGGGGTAGTAGTAGGCCAGTGTCCAATCCCCCAGCCTTGGTTCTAGGAGGGTGCCCAAGGATAATACAGTCTCTATGGCAGACTTCTCCTCCAATTACTCTGCCTCTCGTGGCTCTCCCAGATGTGGATGCTGGGGATAGTGGTGGTACAAAGAGTCCTGACAGGGTTCTGGTTACTTTCTGCTTAGGACCGAGTGAGTACCTCCTGTCAGAGTCCTCTCTTGTTCCTCCTGGCATGGCACCGGCAATGTCCAATAGTCAAGACAGCAGAACTTCCTTCTCAGGGCTGTCTCTGGGGCTGATAATTCTCCTCCTGGAGGCTGTGAAGGCGACCGTTTGGCCCTAGTCCAGCTGCAGGATGCAGGGATACTCTGCACCCTCTCTCACCAACTGAGACCTGTGATTGGACCTCAGTGGTGACCTGGGCACACTGAGTGTCATGATGTTCAGCGTGACCATGTGACCGCTGGTGGTCCAATCACAGGTTTCAGGGGTGACTCACAGGCTGATGACGCCAAAGAAGAGCGCCGGACATCACCAGGAGGGCACCAGAAGTAACAGAAAGTGAATGTGAATGTTTTTTTTATTTTTTTACACCTCCCTGTAATGCAAAAAAACAAAATGGCTGCCCTTGATAAAATGGCTGCCCATGATAAGCTATTATAGAAGCCAGCTCATAGTTACCTTAATTTCAACTCTGTATGAGATAATGTCTACAGTCATGGCCAAAAGTTTTGAGAATGACACAAATATTATATTTTCACATGATCTGCTGCCCTCTGGTTTTTATGTGTGTTTGTCAGATGTTTTTATCACATACAGAAATATAATTGCATTCATATTATGAGTAACAAAAAAATTTTTTATTATTATTTAGATTGTTTTGTGGGGGGAAGTAATTTTTTGTGTTTTGGTGTTTTTTTTTTTGGGGCTCTGCATTTTTTTTCCCGGGTTTTTTTTATATTTTTTTGGACAAAATCTTGACTGATGGGGGTCCTTTTTTGGAGAATCAATGTTTTTTTTTTTTTTGGTTTTTTTTGTTTTTTTTTGTCCCCCCGTCTCTTGATGATTGACCACAAGTTCTCAATGGGATTAAGATCTGGGGAGTTTCCAGGCCATGGACCCAAAATCTCTATGTTTTGTTCCCTGAGCCATTTAGTTATCACCTTTGCTTTATGGCAAGGTGCTCCGTCATGCTGGAAAAGGCATTGTTGAGCGCCAAACTGCTCTTGGACGGTTGGGAGAAGTTGCTCTTGGAGGACATTCTGGTACCATTCTTTATTCATGGCTGTGTTTTTAGGCAAGACTGTGAGAGAGCTGATTCCCTTGGCTGAGAAGCAACCCCACACATGAATGGTTTCAGGATGCTTTACAGTTGGCATGAGACAAGACTGGTGGTAGTGTTCACCTCTTCTTCTCCGAATAAGCTGTTTTCCAGATGTTCCAAACAATCGAAAAGGGGATTCATCAGAGAAAATGACTTTACCCCAGTCCTCAGCAGTCCACTCCCTGTACCTTTTGCAGAATATCAGTCTGTCCCTGATGTTTTTTCTGGAGAGAAGTGGCTTCTTTGCTGCCCTCCTTGAGACCAGGCCTTGCTCCAAGAGTCTCCGCCTCACAGTGCGTGCAGATGCACTCACACCTGCCTGCTGCCATTCCTCAGCAAGCTTTGCACTGCTGGTAGCCCGATCCCGCAGCTGAAACACTTTTAAGAGACGGTCCTGCTGCTTGCTGGTCTTTTTTTGGGCGCCCTGGGGGCTTTTTGGCCCCAATGGGACCTCTCTCCTTTGAGTTTTTTGTGGTGGGGTAGATTGTTGACTGAGGTGCAATCTTTCTAGCTGCAATACTCTTCCCAGTTAGGCCATTTTTGTGCAGTGCAATGATGACTGCACGTGTTTCTTTAGAGATAACCATGGTTAACAGAAGAGAAACAATGATGGCAAGCACCAGCCTCCTTTTAAAGTGTCCAGTGGTGTCATTCTTACTTAATCATGACAGATTGATCTCCAGCCCTGTCCTCATCAACACCCACACCTGTGTTAATGGAGCAATCACTGAAACGATGTTAGGTGGTCCTTTTAAGGCAGGGCTGCAATGATGTTGAAATGTGTTTTCGGGGATAAAGTTCATTTTCTAGGCAAATATTGACTTTGCAAGTAATTGCTGTTAAGCTGATCACTCTTTATAACATTCTGGAGTATATGCAAATTGCCATTAGAAAAACTGAAGCAGTAGACTTTGTAAAAATTTATATTTGTATCATTCTCAAAACTTTTGGCCATGACTGTAGATAGACATAAAGCCAGATCAAAATTCAACTCTGTAATGTTTACATGGACATCAAGCCAGCTTAAGGTTTAACTCTGTTTGAGGTGATGTTTACATGTCCATAAAAACCAGCTCAAAGGTTCTACGCTGTTTGAGCTAATGTTTACATAGACTTAAACGCCAGCTTAAAGATTAAGTCTGTATGAAGCGTACGTGTCACGGGACATATTCCAGTGGAAATTGGCCCCTTTCACAGGAATGTGAGCTTGGAGACGAGTAAAGCCTTACAGAGGTGTATACACTTCTGTAACCGCCCACTCCTATGACTACACAAAGGGTATATAAAGACGGATAATATTCCCTGGCCGTTGTTGCAACCTTGACTGCAGATTATTGGGGACGCCTAATGCTGCATGATGAGTCGTCCTGTCACAATGGCTTGATGATATTTCCTGAAGCTACCCTTATCGGAGTTCATCAATGAAGCTTGGCAGTGTTGTAAGTGTTGATTTGATATACCTTTCAATATACTTTTAAGTGCTGTAAGTGTTGATTTGATATACCTTTTGATATACCTTTAAGTGTTGGAAGTGTTGATTTAATTACATTCTAATATCTTTTATACTTTTCCTTGTTGTAAGACCTTTTTGATATCTTCTTATACCTTTCTTAATAAAATGTTAAGCTATTGTTGATAGTCCAGTGTTTTATTCTATAACTTTATTCTATTACACGGAATCCAAAGAATCTTTTTCCCTTGGCAAAACACTCCCCTGGGCCTCCATCTTTTATACTCTGGAGTCTGAAGAGATCCCAGTGTATAATAAGGTTACTTTCACATTGACATAATTTCAACTGTGTTTGCCTCAGAGAGCTAGAAAATAGATCGATAGGTTCCTAGGAGCCCTGAGAGTGATCTATACTATGTTTTAAGCCAATTTAAGGTGTGGTTGGTACTAAACTTGTTCTAGCTGAAACGAATCAGGGACCCATATTGCCAAACACTAAACGAATCTTGAGAGGTTCGCCCATCTCTAGCCCTAACCATAAAGATATTTGAGTGTTCCAAATAAGTGGCTCTAAAAGTCATCTTCTAGCAATTTTGTGCATAAGGTCGTTTAAGGGCCCCTGATGGAGACAGTTGAGTGTTTTTCTTAGCTACCCATTTCAGTGTTATAGAAATCATTACTCCATTCAAATGAGTAGTTAATCAAGACTCCTGTTCTCATGATCAGTGTGGGTCCCAGCAGTCAGACCCTCAGTGCTCATATATTTTTTACCTATCCTATGGATATGGATATATGAGCGTTTGACCCCAAGAAAAAAAAAGCATGAAAAATGGGCACGCAGCAAATATTAAGCAGACATTAAAGGGATAAAGGAGTCTGTCAGCATATAAATTGGTTATAAACATAATCAAAGTACCTTGTAGAGGTGATTCTACAGTCTAGATATGCCTCTGGTATTCAGCTTTGGAGCCCATTTTGTATGTAAATCATAATTTTATTCAGAGCTGAACAAAGCCCAGGTAAGCTAAGGTAGGTCTTCAAAGCACTTCCCCTTCATTTGCATATGAATAAAGAAGCAATTTACATGAAACTGAATAACAGATGCATATTTGGAAACCGTAGCCTTACCACTTCAAGGTCCTATGATTAGGTTTATAACCAATTTACTGCTGACACCCTTTAAAAAAAAGTGGCTAACGACTACAAAATACAAGAACACTCCATGATAAGAGGCTATGCCCCAAAAAAACGCCATCTGAATTGAGTAGGAGATGCACTAAGTTTCTCATAATGGACATATAAGTCCATTGAAAACAGACCGCACACTGGAGAGTACAACGGTCATGTGTTTGTGGTCTAATATAATTCCCGTGTAAAGGGTAATCAAAAAGCAATCATATAGTATATTCACAGTCATTCAGATGGTTTTCTTTTGCGGGGGAGCCTGTTTTCAGGATGTTGACCTGTATTTAGTACCTATTTGGTATTTTTTTTTTTATGTTTTCACAGTATGTCACGGATCGGGGACTCACACCAGATATATATGCTCGCCATTTACCAATTCTGTAGGGTATCCATACACCTTACTCACCACACACACACATGTAACCATAAAAAGGGGTACTCTGTTTTCACACTCCCTTCCAGTTCACCTGTCACACTAGGCTACACAGGAGTGAAGCGACCCCTACAATCGCACATCCACATACAGAGCTGCTACCACCTGCCACTTAAGGGTAGACGAAACACCAATACACAAAAACCACACACAACTAGCACACAAAAGGGTAACATGGCTAAGTGATATTTATATTTAGAGCCAAATGACAATTTTATTAAATTTAGATTTAATATACATAAAAAGGTACAGTGTGTACAGGAAAAGATGGAATAACAAAAAGACACCTACATACAAACAATATAAAATAAAAAGTAATAATGTACAGACCTGTATGTTGGTGGAGTGCCACAGAACAAAGACAGGCACAGACCCCATGCTAGATGTCGCTCAAAAGAATCTGACAAAGAGGTCCTGTGCCTCATGGATTTTTATGGATTCCTCATTGCAACCTACTTCCTTAAACCTCCCACCTGTGACTGGGCTGTTATAATTTTCCTTTGTTAGAAATGTAGGACTTTTGATCAGCAAGCTCTTAGATGACCTGGGGTCGCAATGTCTGCCATGCTCAGCACACCTGATTGCTAATTAGAGTGAGCACAATTTACTTAGCATCTGAGGTTTCATACCTGGAACTTTGTCCTTCCTATGTAGCCTGAGCTGTGGATTGCACGTTATAATTACTGTACAAAGGAAACACTCTAGTTTAGCATATGCCTACTGATGCATTGAAGCAAAATCCATCTACAACAATGCACACAGCAGTTAAAACATAACTAGATACATAATTTGTAAAGTATAATATACACATATTTTATCACACTGCTGTTTAGTGTTTGTTCTATATTGAAAATAAAGCAATATATATATATATTGTAGGTATGTGAGCCAGAGGGCGCTGTTGAGCGACCCAGGCCCAGCCCTGAAAAGGCCTTCAGCCACACCTTTGAGGGGGCGGCGTGTAACTCCAGAGGACTTGAGTGTCCTGCACAGAGCAGGAAATGGTGGACCAGTTGGACAGATAGACGGTCTGTGCCAGAGGGGCTGGGGCCACAGGGGACTTTTGCTGAGTGGAGCATGAGTCCGGCTGCTCAAGTGAACCAAAGGCTAGTTAGGGGCTCGAGGACTTAGTGCCCTAACAGTGGCCTAGGCGTTTATTGTTTTGTTACATTGCAGTTTAAGCTGAATAAAAGCCACTTTTATTTTATACTTGGACCGTCTGAATGCTATCTTTCAGACTATAAAATGCACTTTTTTCCCCCAAATTTGGGAGGAAAATGGGGGTGCGTCTAATAGTCCGAATGTGGGTGTTGGGGGGCGAGGAGCGGTGTCGCAGCATCGCCTGACTCCTGCCGCTGCCGGCTTCCTGTAGTGGGGCTTCCTGCAGCAGTAGGAGTAGGACGATGTGCGGGCCATGGGCCTGGAGGACAGGGCATCCCAGCAAATCCTTCCCGGCCATCCACCGTGCTATTACGACAGATGCCAGGTCTGTAAAGATGATGGCGCCACTCTGCCACAGAGCGGTCGCCATAGCTACCGGATCTCCGCTGTAATGTACAGTGCAGACCCAGAGCTAATGCCTGCAATCAGAGTCCACTCTGATTGCGGGCATTACTACTTCAAAGCCCCCCTAAAGTATAAAAGTAGCCCCAGGGGCCGGTCCCCACCGGCCCCGTACCTTTCAAGTTGCAGGCCGGCTCCCGCACGGCAAGACAGCGGGAGCCCACCTGTTCATATGACAGCCGGGAGCCTTATGAAGGCCCCCAGGCTTGTCACATTAACATTACTATTGCGGCTGGTCTATGACCAGCCTCAGTAGTAATGTACAGAATCTCACATAGACTGCAATACACTTGTATTGCAGTTCTATGGGACTTGCAATCAAATGATTACAGGTTCAAGCCCCCTAGGGGGGCTGATAAAATAGTTACAAAAAAAAAAAAAAAAGTTTTAATAAATAAATAAATAAAAAATGAAAAGTTCTAAATCACCACCTTTCCCTAGAATACATATAAAAATTGAAAATTACTGTGAAACACATACACATTAAGTATCCCTGTGTCCGAAAATGCCTGGTCTACAAACTTATGAAAATATTTTTCCTGTAGGGTGAACAATCTAAAATTTTGCTTCTGATTTGAATAAAAAGTGATCTAAGCAATAGACATTCCCCAAAATGGCATAACTAAAAAGTATGTCTGACCCCGCAAAAAAGACGCCCTATGCATCCCCGTACAGCTGCAGGGCCACCTGTCAATATGGCTTTGCAGCCGCTGCAAAACTACAACTCCCATATATTAAATATTTTACCATTTTTTGGCTTCATAATTTTTTCCCCTATTTTCCTCCTCTAAAACCTAGGTGCGTCTTATGGTCCGGTGCGTCTTATAGTCCGAAAAATACGGTATACAGGTATATATTTTTTTTTTTTAACCACTTCCGGACCGCCCATAGACTATATATGTGCGGAAGGTGGTTGTCTGGTTCTGCAAGGACTTACCGGTACGTCCAAGCAGAACTCAGCAGCTGCACGAAATCGCGCAGCTGCTGAAACAGGGAGACGGCTGTAACTTCAGCCGGAGCTCCCAGAGAGAAGACAGGGAAAATTTATTACCTGCCCTGTCTTCCCAATCGCTGGGTATACAGCACTCAATGAGTGCTGTATACACCACTATGGGCGCCGCCATCTTGCGGCTCCCCTCTGACTTGTCGGTCACATGATCCGTCGGGATCAGCATCTGCAAGAGCTGATGGGTCCTACAGGACCCAGATCAGCTCTATAGTAACGTACAGGAGGCTGTATTTTTCATGCAACTGGGGCTAAATGAACCAGCCCCAGTTACAGTGGTAATCAGCCTCCCCAACAAAAAAAAACAGTGATCAGATGTCCCCAAAGATCTATTATGACCTTATGGGGACACAACGTAAAAAAAAAAATAAAATAAAAAAAAATTAATAGAAACGTAAAAAAAAAATGTTAATAAAATAATTAAAAAATAAATAAAATAATACGCCAATAAAACGCCGTTATTAAAGGTTATAGCCCCACCCCCGACGACACCATACAAAATAAAAATTACTGTAACGGAAAGTAAAAACTGTTTTGTAAAGTTTTTTAGTAGCACTTTGTGCTATTAAATTAAACAAAAAAATGAAAAGTGAAAAACATACCCGTTTTCCCTCCTCTTTTGATTATATTTCCCCGGATATAAAAAAAAAATGAAAACACATGCAAAAATAAAAACAACACAAAAATAAAGCCTTATGTGTCACCGAAAAAAGACGCAGAAATTAGTTGAATAACGCAAATGATAAAAATGTTAAAGACCTCAAAACCGCACATACAAAAAAACCCGAAAATGTGTCTGATCCTGGACCAGAAATTGGCCCGGTACTGAAGTGTTTAATATATACTGTATATATATATATATATATATATATATATATATATATATATACAGTGCTGGCCAAAAGTATTGGCACCCCTGCAATTCTGTCAGATAATACTCAATTTCTTCCAGAAAATGATTGCAATCACAAATGCTTTGGTAATAATATCTTCATTTAATTTGTCTTTAATGGAAAACCACAAAAAGAATTGTCAAAAAGCCAAATTGGATATAATTCCACACCAAACATAAAAAAGGGGGTGGACAAAAGTATTGGCACCCTTTGAAAAATCATGTGATGCTTCTCTAATTTGTGTAATTAACAGCACCTGTTACTTACCTGTGGCACATAACAGGTGGTGGCAATAACTAAATCACACTTGCAGCCAGTTGAAATGGATTAAAGTTGACTCAACCTCTGTCCTGTGTCTTTGTGTGTACCACATTAAGCATGGAGAAAAGAAAGAAGACCAAAGAACTGTCTGAGGACTTGAGAAGCAAAATTGTGAGGAAGCATGAGCAATCTCAAGGCTACAAGTCCATCTCCAAAGACCTGAATGTTCCTGTGTCTACCGTGCGCAGTGTCATCAAGAAGTTTAAAGCCCATGGCACTGTGGCTAACCTCCCTAGATGTGGACGGAAAAGAAAAATTGACGAGAGATTTCGTCGAAAGATTGTGCGGATGGTGGCTAAAGAACCTCGACTAACATCCAAACAAGTTCTAGCTGCCCTGCAGTCCAAGGGTACAACAGTGTCAACCCGTACTATCCGTCGGCGTCTGAATGAAAAGGGACTCTATGGTAGGATACCCAGGAAGACCCCACTTCTGACCCAGAGACATAAAAAAGCCAGGCTGGAGTTTGCCAAAACTTACCTGAGAAAGCTAAAAACTTTTTGGAAGAATGTTCTCTGGTCAGATGAGGCAAAAGTAGAGTTTTTGGGAAAAGGCATCAACATAGATTTTACAGGAAAAAAAAAGAGGCCTTCAAAGAAAAGAACACGGTCCCTACAGTCAAACATGGCGGAGGTTCCCTGATGTTTTGGGGTTGCTTTGCTGCCTCTGGCACTGGACTGCTTGACCGTGTGCATGGCATTATGAAGTCTGAAAACTACCAACAAATTTTGCAGCATAATGTAGGGCCCAGTGTGAGAAAGCTGGGTCTCCCTCAGAGGTCATGGGTCTTCCAGCAGAACAATGACCCAAAACACACTTCAAAAAGCACTAGAAAATGGTTTGAGAGAAAGCACTGGAGACTTCTAAAGTGGCCAGCAATGAGTCCAGACCTGAATCCCATAGAACACCTGTGGAGAGATCTCAAAATGGCAGTTTGGAGAAGGCACCCTTCAAATCTCAGGGACCTGGAGAAATTTGCCAAAGAAGAATGGTCTAAAATTCCAGCAGAGCATTGTAAGAAACTCATTGATGGTTACCGGAAGCGGTTGTTCGCAGTTATTTTGTCTAAAGGTTGTGCTACCAAGTATTAGGCTGAGGGTGCCAATACTTTTGTCCGGCCCATTTTTGGAGTTTTGTGTAAAATGATCAATGATTTGACTTTTTTTTCATTCTCTTTTGTGTTTTTTCATTGCAAGCAAAATAAATGAAGATATTATTACCAAAGCATTTGTGATTGCAATCATTTTCTGGAAGAAATTGAGCATTATCTGACAGAATTGCAGGGGTGCCAATACTTTTGGCCAGCACTGTATATATATATATATATATATATATATATATATATATTTCCTATTATTGATTAACATTGCATGTGCTTATTGTTCATATACATACCACTTTCTTTTTGTACAATAGCTGATAAATGTTGTTTATGGGCTTTTACATAATTTTGACACTGACTCCATACTTAAAAAAGAAAATAGTATATATGGTATGTGTTCATTTAAATTGTACATATAATTTACTCCCTTGCAGTGCTACAGTGAATACCTGCAATCTATGTAACGAATTTCTGATAAAATCCTGTAGATACTGTCACCTGGGAAATGAACCTGGGACTGGACAAGCCCCCAGGTGATTATATGTACTTACATATGATAGAATTGACAACAAATACACTAAGCAGGCAATTCAGATTATAGTATGGACACAATTGCATTAATTTAGTTGCCGTGAAGTATGTAAACAATGAATGGAAGTAATGTGAAATAGTATCTATGGGAGCTTTATCAAAAATGTGTTACATAAATCGCAAGTATTCAATGTAACACCGCAAGGGAATGGCCTGAACTACGACTAATAAGTGTGGACAAAGGCCCCTATATTCTAATGGCACAAAATAAAAGTTAATGGTTTTTAATAAAGTGTTCACACAGGCAGTAAATTATACGACTCCATGCTTACATACAAAGATAATAAAAATTCTTAGCAAACAAGGCAACAAGCACCCCCCCCAAGAAAAATAACACACACTTTTTCTATCCATATAAACCAGAATTTTTTGCAAAAAAAAAAAAAAAAAATTACTTTCAGTTTGTCAATAAAGTAAACAGAGATAAGGTTGCAATGTCATTATCCTGCTAATGGTGTCTGTGGATTTACTAATCTGGTTTAATATTTAGACAGACGAGCCAGCCTAATGATGCACCAAATCTATCACAGTTGCTCATGCTGGATAATAAGCTTGGTACAACTTAACACACTGTTGTCTAACTTTATACCACCTAATGGGTGGCTTGCTTTTATTTTGAAATTTTGCACCTAAAGCATATAACTGCATTGCAAAGCATGTACACCATTATTTTTGGCACCCATTAAAGTTATATTCACACAACAGTGAATAATGGTCATGCGATGTCCGTTCTTATTAACAGATATCACACGGCAGCATTAAATTCAATGTAAGTTAAAAGGGGACTATTCACATCACTGTTTTTTTGATGGTCTGTTGTAATGGACCATCAAAATATAGGTCATGTCCTATTTTTGTCCTTTTTCATGGATCCCTCCATACACTGTAATGGACCTGAAAAACAGCCACCCTTTGGGTGCAAGAATGCCATGAAAAATGGAAGGTTTTGCATCTTGGTCACCTAAATGTAACCTAATTCTGTTGCCTTTAGCTTGGTAAATCTCCCCAAATGTTTAAGTTGTTGTCAATCTCATGAATGGACACAGCCTTTTTGTTCCTTTTCCCTATCTTTACTTATGGTGTATAGGCAGTGTAGTGAGAGATCCGTCATTTAAGTTGAGCCAAGCAGGGAGAAGTCAAAGGGGAGCAGACCATAGCACACCTTTTGCCAGGCTTAAAAACAAGCATTACACCACATTTTTTATGGTTTTGTCATTTTTTTGCACTTAACTAGAAAAAAAGTTGTGTCTTAGTAGGAAAGGAGCATGATTTAGTGGGAAGGTAGTGGTTTGGCTGTGCCAAATTAAAGCAAAATTTTGTACAAAAAAATTGGCATGATTTTCAGACTGGTCTACGTTTACAATGTCTGAATGTTATTAGCAATTAGTAAGTCATGTTTACTCTGAAACACAGAGAATTTCAGAATAAAATATAGTATATTGTAATGTGGGAGTTTGTGTATTGCATGTTGGACATGGTTAGGAACGCAAATCTGCTCATAGGTTCCCTTTAAAAGGAATAGATCACCAATTTTTTTATTTATTTATTAAAACCAGATAGGGAAATATATCCATTTTAGCTAATAATTTTTCATTTTCTGATACCAGATTTTTATATTCTATTTTATGTACACGATTATGGGGATAGCCATCTTGGTAAAAGGGGTTGGCCACTTTCAGAGCAATGTTGAGAGACAAATCTACAAGTTGTACAATTTTCCAATATACTTACTGTATCAGTTTTCTAGATCTCTGCTTGCTTACTCCCAGTGGATAAAAATCAGTCCATGGTCATGTGATATATGGTCCATGTGTCATAGCACAGTAATCAGACATCACATGACCATGGACTGATTTTTATCCACTGGTAGTAAGCAGAATGAATGACAGCAAACAGAGATCTAGAAAACCGTGAGGAATTGAAATCATAAAGGAGTTCTGCTAGGTGAGGAGAGACAGCCTGTTACAGGTAGAAACCCAGAAATATACAGTTGCCAATAAACAGTGTCTGTATGCACCTCAAGCATAAAGTGTTAAACCAGCAAGGATTTCACTTATAATAAAGATAAAACATAACTTATAAACATAATAAATCAACATAACTTCATGGTTAAAAACAAACAAAACCACCACACCTCCCGTTTAAGGGATCAGTTGCAGTACCAGTGCAAGAGAGTTAACTCAAGTGAATATACACTGCAATATAAATGCAAAAATGTAGATGCAGGAATAACTAGAGAACCCCCATCATTCTAGTGTTTGCAAACATAGACATGAGCACTCAGAACAAGACAATTATTACATGGAGAATAAATGGTTCAATCTCACCAAATCAGGAGCGTTCTCTAAAGAAGGTCAGGTCCACAGGGTAGCCGGTCCACTTGATAATCTCCCTTGCTCACACTTATTTTTTCTGTGTCCTGACCCCCCAAAATTTGACTCCCACCCTTACAAGGGTAGTACCACAAAAGCTGTCCCTTTTTACCACCTGTCCCTCTCTGTCCCTACGTTTCCTGGCTGGCAAGGCCAATCGTCAGGGGACCTGTGACCTACTTGGACATCTTCACTAAACAAGACAGCAAAAAAACACAACTTTCCCAAGGAATGGTGCTCACGGGAAGTGTACTAAAAAAACATGCTGGCCACCACAGTGGTGGTGCAGCATTCCTGCCTGATCACTAACAACATTGGACTGGTGAACAGGTCCCCTGACGATTAGCCTTACCAGCCAGGAAAACTTACGGCTTACCCTTTATGTGCCCCAGGGCTGGAGATATCGGCGGTGTTAGTTTCACGGTTTACTGTCAGAAGGGCATTCCTGACAGTCTAGCTGCGCTGTGAGCATCATCACTGGGCGGTAAGGAACCGCCCGGCAATGACGCTGAGCTGCGAGGAACGCCCCCCCAGTACAAGTCTATGGACGAGAACTGTCAGGGAGGGCGTTCCTCACAGCGCAGCTAGACTGTCAGGAATGCCCTTCTGACAGTAAACCGTGAAACTTACACCGCCGATATCTCCAGCCCCGGGGCACATTCTGAATTCAGCGTGCTGTCAGCTTTCTAGCAGTATGTAAAACAGCATATACATGAGGACGTGAAAGGTCCTCTTTAAGTCTCTTAATAAAATGACAAAGGTGATTGTGTCTTTCTCATAAAATACTTGGACAACACACACAAAACTAATCCTGTAAACTACACATAAAGGAGTACAGTTTGCTATTTGCAAGAATATACTGTATAATGCTCTGCAAGCTTTTACTAGGCAATGTGCTTATTTTTCCACTGGTTAGTAAAATAAAAAGCTGCATTTGTATGATACTGACCTTGTATTTGTGACCTTCACATCATTTGTATTATGTCTTGGTTTACACATTGTACTACTGAGAAGGAAGAACAATACCAGATTAACAATTAATAATCCTCATTCTTCAATTGCTTTAAGTGGCTATTTAGAAGCATGGACTAAAGCAGTGATCCGTGCATATAATAGAAGTTTACATTTGCGTGTTGAAAATTGAGGTTTAAATCTGAATGCAGTATTTGTTTACCATGCATCATTTTATGAAGCACTAATGTAATGAGATGTTTTTTTCTATTTTGCAAAAGACCCAAACATAATTCATAAAACATCAAAATGCACTAGAGGGCTTTCATTTACAAGAATAGGTGCACAAATATAATTGGTAATAATAATTGGTTACATTAAACAGAAATGAAGGGAATCAATACTCCTAAATATCATTGATATGGAGCCTAGAAAATGAACATACTTACTTTCAGAAGAAATATAGCAGAGTTGTATTTATCATTTTAGTGAACCAGTGAAAATGTAGTCTAAACTACAGGAAGCATACTATAAATCAGGAGAATAGAGAGTAGGAGTAGTCATGGAGTCCTAGCAGTGTCCCTATCAGTGATTGACAACCTTCCATGTGCATACAGAGATAGCTGTCAATCACTGATAAGACCATCCTCACCAGCTCCTGCGCTATAACATTCTGCCTGTAAATTTTATTTAGCAGTCATATTCAATGTCCCAAAGCATTTATTTTTACAAAAGTGATCTACCTACTGTGAGTCTTTTATGCCAGTCTTCATTTTGAAGAGGCACAAAACATGCATAACCCTGTAGCACTCTACCCAAGCATTTAGCTTTGGATACCAATTTCCCTTTAAATGGATTGTATACTTTTTGTTATGAAAGTGTAGAGGAGTATCTCTATCTTAGACATTTTATGCAAGTTCCCATATCCATATAGGGATTGCACAGTGTATTTTATTTATGCAGAGCTGTTGTTACAACCCTTAATTTATATGTTCCATGGATTAACCCTTTCGCGCATAATCACGTTAATTTACGTCATTATGCGGGAAGGGTTGTATGGAGAGGGCCTAGGAGCTGAGCTCTCTTCATACACGGCGGATGCCGGCTGTATAATACAGCCAGGACCCGCTGCTAACAGCTACGATTGGTGCAGACACTGATCGCAGCTGTTAATACTTTAGATGCCACAGTCAAACGCAGCATCTAAAGTGTGTAGCCGCCTTGGGCGCAGCCATCTTTGATCAATTTCCGCCCTCCGGAGGGTGGCAATCGGTTGTCATGACAGCCGGGAGCCTATTGAAGCCTCCCAGGCTTATCATTATATCACTTCTATTACACGTAATAAAACTGAATGGATTTTACTATTCACTGCAATATATTAGTATTGCAGTGAATAGTATGACCGATCAGACCCCCTAGGGTTCAAGGTCCCTGGGGGGGGGAGGTCTGAAAATAAAAGAAAAAATAAAAAAGTTTTTAAAAGTATGAAAAAAACACAAAAAATATAAAAGTTCAAACCACCCCCCCTTTCCCTAGATCACATATAAAAATAAATAAACAATAATAAACATTAACACGTTAGGAATTGCTGCGCTCCAAAATGCTCTAACTATTAAAATATAAAACTATTTATCCTATACGGTGAACAGCATAGCAGGGAAAAAAAATTAAAATAGCCAAATGGCGATTTTTTTTCAACACTTTGCCTCCTATAAAAGATGGAATGAAAAGTGATCAAACCATCAGAACTTCCCCAAAATGGTATCAGTAAAAACGCCATCTTGTCCCACATAGAAAGATGCCTTACCCAGCTCCATACACATAAATATAAAAAAGTTACAGGTGTCATAACATAGCGACACAAACATTCTTTTCTATTTTGCAAAGTTTTACATTTTTTAAAACTTATCAAAAAATTACAAATACTTTATCAATTTGGTATCCCGTGATCGTACTGACCCGCAGAATACAGGTAACATGTCATTTTTATCACATAGTGAATGATGTAAAAATTAAACCCATAAGAAATTGTCGCAAATGCGTTTTTTTTTCCAATTCCACCTCATTTTTTTTCTAGCTTCCCAGTACATTGTACAGGATGAATGGTTCCATTATAAAGTACAATTTGTTCCACAAACAATAAGCCATCATGTGACTCTGTGAACTGAAAAATTTAAAAATTATGGCTCTTGGAATGGGGAGAGGGAAAAACAGAAATGCAAAAACAAAAATTGGCCTGAAAGAGTTAATAAAGTGATATATTATCTCATATTTTAGCAGGTAGGTGGGGTCTCAATGGTAGGAAAATATTTTAATTGCATACTTACTGCAAGAATTTAAATAATTTATACTATTTTGGCTCAATATATACTTAATTTTCAGTTAAAGGGTTGTTTCTAGTGATAAAGAAAAAATATCATTATAGCATTTACTTATAACCAGTTGCTAATATATTGTACTACAGCTTATATACTTTATAAATAGCATTTTCACATGTGGACTATGATCCTTTCAAGAAAGTTCACGTATGATCTAATTACTTAGAACGTAGCAAGTGCAGAAAACTTAGTTGAAGGCCTGTGTTTTAGAACTATGGGGAGATTTATAAAGACCGTGGTTCCTAACACCAGTCTGCATAGCACCAGTCGGAGGAGGGTGCATGTGTCGCATTCTCTGCTGGGCTGTGCTCCTCGGGAAAAATGTACGCCAGCTCATTCTCCCCATCGTTTATGCCAGATTTCTGTCATAAATGATGATAAATTTGGTGGGTCGATGGCTCCCGCCCCCTGCATGCCCTCACCACACACTCTTTAGGAAAGTGACAAAAGCAGAACAGAGTAAAAAAATAAAAATAAGATAAGAATGACGTTTTGAGTACAAGGCCTAATAAATCTTCCCCTGTTAGTCTAAATATTAGATAGAACAGCTGTAACGTCTCTGCCTGTTCGGGTCTCTGTGCGACCCTCTGCTCGTACCCTGTGGCGAAGGAGGCGTGTTCAGTTTGATGTCCTAGACTATGTAATTGATTTTCTGCCACACCCATCTTCTTCACCTTGGTTTTCCTCTGCTCCACTAATAGTTAATCTGAGTCTTGCCTGTGTGATTGACAGCCTGTCTACCAATCCAGTCTGGGGCTGGTGCAGACTTTCTATAAACAGGTTGTCAGCCCTCATATGGTCCCTGGATATTGCTTCGTGTGTTCTGGCTATTATTCCTTGCTGTTTTTGTTACCTGTATTCCTTTTTCTGGCCTTGACTTTTGACTATTCTCTTGGACTTTGATTCTGTACTGCATTGCTCATCTGTTACCAACCCCTTGGCTTGCTGACCGTTGTGGTTTTGGAAATCGCAACATGTCAATTATACCTACAGAAACGCTGGCGGTTTCCTGATAGGTATAATGGAAGCAGAAAGAGCAGAAAGGTTTCCTCTGCAGACCTCCTGCACAAAGCGCTGCGGGAAAAAACACGATGCTTACTGCCGCGGTTTTTCCTGCAGCGCTTTTTTGCTGCGGCCCGTGTGGAGCCTTAGCCTTAATAAAGCCCAAGTGCCACCTTAATTATATTAATTGCCTCCTTACATTATGCCCCTAATTCCCTATGACATAAATACTACACTCCTAATGACCCTTTATATAAATGACCACCCCCTTATGTGAATAATGCCCCCTAAAGACCCCTTATATAAATGATGCACCCTAATGACCCTTTATATAAATGATGGCCCCTTATATAAATAACCTCCCCCTCTTGTATTCATAATGCCCCTAATAGCACTTATGTAAATGACCCCCCATCGTCATAATGCCCCCTAATGAATCCTCCCTTATAGTTATATTTCCCCCTCCTAACAACCCCTTATACTATTAAAATACCCTCAACTGCGCTAAAAAAAAAGTTATACTCACCTACCTGTGATCCCTTCATGAGCCACCGCCTCCTCTTCTTAACCCGCGCTGTATGTGCAGTGTCCACTCACAGGATGTCTGTGTCTCAGTGCAAGAGGCACGATGCTGTGACGTCATTGTGCCCGTCTGTGCTGAGAAGCAGACATCTTTTGTCTGTGGCCTCAGTGTCTTGTAAGTGGCTTGCGATTTACAAGACAATTGTGGAATGCATTTTTACTAGATCGGTGTCTGCAGACATCAATCTAGTTAAAAGTAAAGCATGTATTAATGACGGCCCTGGGGTTGGCCCCACAATGTCAGTGGGCCCGATGCAGCTGCCGTCTCTGCCCCCCCGATAGCTATGCCACCAAGATTACTACATAAATACAATAGGAGAACCATACTTATTTGCCTTTGTCAAAACAAAAATACAACTGCTACCTTTGTGGTGGTTTTTTTTTTTGCAGCATATGGAGGAGATTTAGTGAAATCTTATTCAATATGCTAATGCTATATATTGCAGCAGGTTATCCACACACAGGCATACTTTTACAAATACGTACACACACAACAGCTCACTTTTACATGTATACATGTAGACATACTTGCACACATACATATACATACATCAGGGGTGCTTTTATATATATTTAGTGTCCCACCAAAAGGGCCTCTGCTAGCAGTAAATTGTTGTACTGTTGTGTAAAATATTTTATTATGTTTTATACTGTTTTGCACTGTTTATAACTGGATATTTGCACTTTCCAGCTTTATGCTTATTGTGCAAGAGTTGATTTGCCATTTCTGTATTGAGTGACTTACGCTCTGGGTTTCCTAGTGGTTGGGAAGAGCTTAGTGGTTGCTAGGAGGCCTCAGTCTTAGTGCTAGCTTAGAAGAGGACAGTTTAGTTTCTGACATAATACAGGTAAATATACATTTTTGATTATTAATAATAATAATAATAGTCCTTTAATAGTCCCACAATGGGGAAATTCAGTGTGTTACAGCAGCAAAGATAAGCAGATACAAATACAAATACAACATGAACAGGAATGTTCCAAGGTAAGAGGCATTACATTGATAGTAGACAGACAGATAGGAAGTAGCAGAGGGGGGGGGGGATTTAACAGGCAGAAAGATATTTCAGTTCTCTGTGTGTATTGATCTCCGCTTAGGACGGTGTTGGTTGTACAGCCTAACCGCGGTGGGGAGGAAAGACTTCCGATAACGCTCCTTCTCACACTTAGGGTGGAGCAGTCGGTCACTGACAGTACTGCCCAGCGCTATAGTTATGTCACTTAGAAAGTAGGAAGGTGTTTAGATTAGTGTAGGGATTTCCATTTGTCCCGGACAACCCCTTTAATCTATTGGCCCAGAATTCCATGGGGTCAAAATTATCTGCTGGAATATAGGAGCCCTCTATGCACAACTGTACCTGCTGGTGCAGCTAGCGGGTGTCTGTTGCTTGTTGTTTCTCTGGTTCATCATGTTCCATATACTGTGCTGACTGCTGATGCTTTTCTCATAGTTCCCAACCGTCCCGCATTCGGCGGGACAGTCCCAATTTCACATTCCTGTCCCGCCGTCCCGGATGGCTTATGGTTTGTCCCGCTATGCCCCTGAAGTCCCGCTATGCCCTTGAAGTGTTTTGCTCATTAACAAACTTTGCCCCGTTGATCCACCGGCTCTTATCTCAGGGTAGATGCTAAATCCTAGTGGGCTAAAGGACCTTTGATGACGTCATGACCATGTGATCAGACTCTTGTGTGGGCGGAGCTTTTCTGGATACTACAGGACAGTGTGACCTTACACAGAAAGAAGAAGCTGCTGGGAACGGAGATGGGTGGAAGGTAAGGAGGAGAGAAGAGACAGCATGTGTGAGCAAGAGGGGGAATGGGGGTGCAGGCTGTGTGTGTGCAAGAGGGGGGAATGGGGGGTGCAGGTTATGTGTGAGCAAGAGTGGGTATTGGGAGGGCAGGCTGTGTGTGAGCAAGAGAGGAGAATGGGGTGCTCGCTTTGGCAGTACATATACTGAAATTGGAACGATACAGAGAAGATTAGCATGGCCCCTGCGCAAGGATGACACGCAAATTTGTGAAGTGTTCCATATTTTTGGCAGGGGATACCTCTGTGGTTCCCCCTCTGCAGCTCAATATTGATTTATTCCTTTGGTCTGCCCAGTTGCCCAGGCTTACTGATGCTCAATTAGACCTGCTAAATACCCCAATTACATCTCTGGAGTTGTTGAATGTAATTAAATCTCTGCCCGCACACAAGTCCCTGGGTCCGGATGGGCTCACTAAAGAGTATTATAAAAATTTTTCTCAGATCCTGCTTCACCCACTGTTGTCTTTTTTGATGACTGCAGTCGATACTGGAGTGCTCCCCCGGGAAAATCAACAAGCATTGGTTGTCACTTTGCCTAAACCAGGCAAAGATCCAGTCTTACCTCAAAATTTTAGACCCATATCTTTATTGAACTCTGATTTAAAAATCTATGCTAAGTTGATAGCGACTAGAATAGTGGATTGTCTCCCGAACTTGATAAATTGTGACTAAGTGGGATTTGTTAAGGGACGTCAGTCTTATGACAATACTAGACGTCTATTACATTTGGTTCATCACCGCATTTGTTGGTCGTATGCCTTTTTGGTGCTCAGGGATATGGGCTTTTCAGGTGCACTTATGAGGGCTATAGAGGCGCTATATTCAGCACCTTCAGCTAGAGTTTTTACTAATGGCACTATGTCGGACCCTTTTACCATTACTAATGGAACTAGGCAGGGATGCCCTTTATCCCCTTTGATTTTCGTTCTCTCCATGGAACCTCTGGCTCAGGTGCTCAGACTTGACCCCGATGTTCATGGCATCATCATAAAAGGGCATACTCACCTTATATCACTTTATGCAGACGATATTATTTTTACTTTATCAAACCCTCAGGCGTCCCTTCATAGCCTTATGGAACTCATTCACCGATTTGGTCAGCTATCTTATTATAAATTGAATATGTCTAAATCACAGGCCCTTCCGCTTAATGTCTTCTCACGTTTGCTTCATGCTTTACGATCTACATATAATTTTGATTGGAGAACTGATACTATTCAGTATTTGGGAATACATGTGACACTCTCCCCCAGGTCACTCTACTGCCATAATTATTTGCAAATGATTAAAGTTCTGCAAGATGAAACTGAGCGTATGATGGTTTATCATATCTCCCCATAAACACCTCTTCTCAAGACTAAACAAGTTTAACTCCTTTAATCTCTCCTTAGGGTCCTCCATGCCCCTTATCAATTTTGTGGCCCTCCGTTGAACCTTTTCCAACTCTAGGACATCCTGTCTATGAACTGGTGCCCAGAACTGAACTGCATTTTCCAGTTGGAGCTGCACCAATGATTTATAAAGTGGTAATATTACATCCCTGTCCCGCTAGTCCATGCCCCTTTTAATACATGACAATATCCTGCTGGTCTTAGAAGCAGCTGACTGACATTGCATGCTGTAATTTAACCTATGATCTATAAGTACACCCATGTCCTTCTCTACCAGTGATTCTCCCAGTTTTACTCCCCCTAGAACATATGTTGCAGATTATTTTTACCCATATTACTTTAAAATTATCCACATTGAACCTCATTTGCCATGTGGATGCCCAAACACTCAGTCCGTCCAAGTCTGCTAGTGACCTACATAACATATTCCCTGGAGCTCTGATGTCCGCGGCCACAGCCCATTCGGTTGTGCACCATGTTTCTGTCCACGGATCCCATGCACCCCACGTCACCGCAGAAGCTTCAGTGGCCACTGGAGAGGGATCGGTGTCATATGTGAGTGACATCACTGGTCCCTCTCCAGCCACCATCTAATTGGCCTCAGCAATCACGTGAGATGCAAGGGGAATGAGGCACAGTGCGTGACCAAACGAGCTTGTGGTGTCAGACACTGGAATGCGGGGGGCAGGGAGTATATTTTTTTTTCTTTATGTTGCACCTCTTTAAGAATAATGTCCCATAGTCCCACAATGGCCCTCATACAGTATAATGTCCCATAGTGGCCCCTTCACATAGCATAATTTCCCATAATGGCCCCTCCACACAATATAATGTCTCACAGTTGTCCCTGCACTCAATATAATGTCCCATATTGGCCTTTCCACACACTGTAATGCCCTACTGTGGCCCATCTACATAGTATAATGTCCCATAGTGGGCCCTGCAGACAGTATAATGTCTCTTCAGACCCCAGAATATAATGAGTGGAGGCCCAGGGGAAGTGATCAAACAAAAAACAGTGTTACTTACCTCATTAGAGACCACTGAGGTCATGATGAAAAATGACGGAGGCGTAACATCCCAATCACAGGCCTAAGCGGGCTCCTGTGTGGTCCAAACAAAACTGTTGGGAGAACCTCGTGCAATGAATTTTATTCAAATACAAAAAATGTCTGAGACGGAAAAGAACAGAAAACCATATATAAAATGTTAAGACCACTGACACTGACACTGACAGTTTGTATGTACAGTCATGGCCAAAAGTTTTGAGAATGATACAAATATTAATTTTTACAAAGTCTACTGCTTCAGTTTTTCTAATGGCAATTTGCATATACTCCAGAATGTTATAAAGAGTGATCAGCTTCACAGCAATTACTTGCAAAGTCAATATTTGCCTAGAAAATGAACTTTATCCCCCAAAACACATTTCAACATCATTGCAGCCCTGCCTTAAAAGGACCACCTAACATCGTTTCAGTGATTGCTCCATTAACACAGGTGTGGGTGTTGATGAGGACAGGGCTGGAGATCAATCTGTCATGATTAAGTAAGAATGACACCACTGGACACTTTAAAAGGAGGCTGGTGCTTGCCATCATTGTTTCTCTTCTGTTAACCATGGTTATCTCTAAAGAAACACGTGCAGTCATCATTGCACTGCACAAAAATGGCCTAACTGGGAAGAGTATTGCAGCTAGAAAGATTGCACCTCAGTCAACAATCTATCGCATCATCAAGAACTTCAAGGAGAGAGGTTCCATTGGTGCCAAAAAGGCTCCAGGGCGCCCAAGAAAGACCAGCAAGCGGCAGGACCGTCTCTTAAAAGTGTTTCAGCTGCGGGATCGGGCTACCAGCAGTGCAGAGCTTGCTGAGGAATGGCAGCAGGCAGGTGTGAGTGCATCTGCACGCACTGTGAGGCGGAGACTCTTGGAGCAAGGCCTGGTCTCAAGGAGGGCAGCAAAGAAGCCACTTCTCTCCAGAAAAAACATCAGGGACAGACTGATATTCTGCAAAAGGTACAGGGAGTGGACTGCTGAGGACTGGGGTAAAGTCATTTTCTCTGATGAATCCCCTTTTCGATTGTTTGGAACATCTGGAAAACAGCTTATTCGGAGAAGAAGAGGTGAGCGCTACCACCAGTCTTGTCTCATGCCAACTGTAAAGCATCCTGAAACCATTCATGTGTGGGGTTGCTTCTCAGCCAAGGGAATCGGCTCTCTCACAGTCTTGCCTAAAAACACAGCCATGAATAAAGAATGGTACCAGAATGTCCTCCAAGAGCAACTTCTCTCAACCGTCCAAGAGCAGTTTGGCGCTCAACAATGCCTTTTCCAGCATGATGGAGCACCTTGCCATAAAGCAAAGGTGATAACTAAATGGCTCAGGGAACAAAACATAGAGATTTTGGGTCCATGGCCTGGAAACTCCCCAGATCTTAATCCCATTGAGAACTTGTGGTCAATCATCAAGAGACGGGTGGACAAACAAAAACCAACAAATTCAGACAAAATTAAAGCATTGATTCTGCAAGAATGGACTGCTATCAGTCAGGATTTGGTCCAAAAGTTGATTGAGAGCATACCAGGGAGAATTGCAGAGGTCCTGAAGAAGAAGGGTCAACACTGCAAATATTGACTTGCTGCATTAACTCATTCTAACTGTCAATATAATCTTCTGTTACTCATAATATGAATGCAATTATATTTCTGTATGTGATAAAAACATCTGACAAACACACATAAAAACCAGTGGGCAGCAGATCATGTGAAAATATAATATTTGTGTCATTCTCAAAACTTTTGGCCATGACTGTATATTGCGTAACCAAAAAAAAAACATTAAGAAACACAGATTTTTCAGATTAGCAAAGGATGCGTCATCATTTTGCCATTACAATGGCAGCAGTTTTTATGTATGTTGGGTAGCCAAAAAATAAACTTTAACAAACTGAGATTTTTCAGATTATTATTAGTCCAATTTTTGTTAAAGATTTTCAAAAATATAACAGGAAAAAAAACAGTGTAACATAACACATGAAGAAACAGTGGGACGGCCTGTGGCCCAGAAAACAGAACAGTCCAACAAGATGCAACCGCTAACGAAGACCCAAGGCAAAGGTCACATCAATTCACAGTATTGGCACATAAAGCTAGCAGAAGAAGAACAAAAGATAAACGTATTAGGCAACACAGACGTGCCCGATCCTGTAGGGGGAAATATAAACATAGACATAAAAACGAGCATACACAAGGACAGGGGCGTACAACAGAGGGAGGAGACAAGGTGGGAGAGATGTCAGGCAAGGAAGCAGAATCAGGACCATACTATAGGCAGGAAGTGGGAACTCAGGAGAAGGAGTTGATAAAGTCGGCTGATTCCTGGAACACCACCCACGGCCACCAGATATCATCGAACTTGGAGGAATCGTCAGAGTCTGCCGCGACTAGTGTCTCCATCCTATGTATGTGGAGGAACTCCTGGAGCCACTCTAGCAAAGAAGGAGAGGTCACACTATGCCAGTGTCTGAGGATGACTGCTCTGGCCAGTGCAAGGAAGTGACGCAGGAGGTCACCCTTCACCTTAGAGAATTTGGAGATTTTTCTAATTAGCACAGGCTGTGTCAGTGTTTTGCCATTACAATAGTGGCAGTTTGTATGTACAGTGGGGAAAAAAAAAGTATTTAGTCAGCCACCAATTGTGTAAGTTCTCCCACTTAAAAAGATGAGAGAGGCCTGTAATTGACAACATAGGTAGACCTCAACTATGAGAGACAAAATGAGAGAACATATCTAGAAAATCACATTGTCTGATTTTTTAAGAATTTATTTGCAAATTATGGTGGAAAATAAATATTTGGTCACCTAAAAACAAGCAAGATTTCTGGCTCTCACAGACCTGTAACTTCTTCTTTAAGAGGCTCCTCTGTCCTCCACTCATTACCTGTAGTAATGGCACCTGTTTGAAATTGTTATCAGTATAAAAGACACCTGTCCACAACCTCAAACAGTCAAACTCCAAACTCCACTATGGTGAAGACCAAAGAGCTGTGGAAGGACACCAGAAAAAAAAATTGTAGACCTGCACGAGGCTGGGAAGACTGAATCTGCAATAGGCAAGCAGCTTGGTGTGAAGAAATCAACTGTGGGAGAAATAATTAGAAAATGGAAGACATACAAGACCACTAATAATCTCCCTCCATCAGGGGCTCCATGCAAGATCTCACCCCGTGGGGTCAAAATGATCACAAGAACGGTGAGCAAAAATCCCAGAACCACATGGGGGGAACTAGTGAATGACCTGCAGAAAGCTGGGACTAATGTAACAAAGGCTACCGTCAGTAACACACTATGCCGCCAGGGACTCAGATCCTGCAGTGCCAGACGTGTCCCCCTGCTTAAGCCAGTACATATCTGGGCCTGTCTGAAGTTTGCTAGAGAGCATTTGGATGTTCCAGAATAGTATTGGGAGAATGTCATATGGTCAAATGAAACCAAAGTAGAACTGTTTGGTAGAAACACAACTCGTCGTGTTTGGAGGAGAGTGAATGCTGAGTTGCACCCAAAGAACAACATACTTACTGTGAAGCATGGGGGTGGCAAGATCATGCTTGGGGCTGTTTCTCTGCATAGGGACCAGGACGACTGATCCGTGTACATGAAAGAATGAATGTGGCCATGTATCGTGAGATTTTGAGTGCAAAACTCTTTCCATCAGCAAGGGCATTGAAGATGAAACGTGGCTGGGTCTTTCAGCATGACAATGATCCCAAGCACACCGCTAGGGCAATGAAGGAATGGCTTCGTAAGAAGCATTTCAAGGTCCTAGAGTGGCCTAGCCAGTCTCCAGATCTCAACCCCATATAAAACCTTTGGAGGGAGTTGAAAGTCTGTGTTGCCCAGCGACAGCCCCAAGACATCACTGCTCTAGAGAGATCTGCATGGAGAAAAGGGCCAACATACCAGCAACAGTGTGTGCCAACCTTGTGAACTTACAGAAAAACTTTTGACCTCTGTCATTGCCAACAAAGGATATACAGTGCCTTGCGAAAGTATTCGGCCCCCTTGAACTTTTCAACCTTTTGCCACATTTCAGGCTTCAAACATAAAGATATAAAATTTTAATTTTTTGGTGAAGAATCAACAACAAGTGGGACACAATTGTGAAGTGGAACGAAATTTATTGGTTATTTTAAACTTTTGTAAAAAATAAAAAACTGAAAAGTGGGGTGTGCAATATTATTCGGCCCCTTTACTTTCAGTGCAGCAAACTCACTCCAGAAGTTCAGTGAGGATCTCTGAATGATCCAATGTTGTCCTAAATGACTGATGATGATAAATATAATCCACCTGTGTGTAATGAAGTCTCCGTATAAATGCACCTGCAATCGAGAATCCGTGGAAAGAGCTGAAAACTGCTGTCCCACTTTTTGTTGATTCTTCACCAAAAAAATTAAAATTTTATATCTTTATGTTTGAAGCCTGAAATGTGGCAAAAGGTTGAAAAGTTCAAGGGGGCCGAATACTTTCGCAAGGCACAGTATAACAAAGTATTGAGATGAACTTTTGTTATTGACCAAATACTTATTTTCTACCATAATTTGCAAATAAATTCTTTAAAAATCAGACAATGTGATTTTCTAGATATGTTTTCTCATTTTGTCTCTCATAGTTGAGGTCTACCTATGATGTCAATTACAGGCCTCTCTCATCTTTTGAAGTGGGAGAACTTGCACAATTGGTGGCTGACTAAATACTTTTTTTCCCCACTGTATATTGGGTAATCAAAAAAAACCCTCAAGAAAGGAGATTTTTCAGATTAGCATAGACTGTGTCAATGTTTTGCCGCTACAATGGTGACAGTTTGTATTTATATTGAGTAACCAAAAAAAAAACCCTTAACAAACTAAGATTTTTCAGATTAGCACAGGCTGCATCAGTATTTTGGCATTACAATGGCAGCAGTTTGTATGTATTTTCGGTAACCAAAAAAAAAAACCTTTACAAACTGAGAAGTTTCAGATTAGCATAGGCTGCGTCAGTGTTTTTGTCTGTTACAATGGCCAAAGTTTATATGTACAGTCATGGCCAAAAGTTTTGAGAATGACACAAATATTATATTTTCACATGATCTGCTGCCCTCTGGTTTTTATGTGTGTTTGTCAGATGTTTTTATCACATACAGAAATATAATTGCATTCATATTATGAGTAACAGAAGCTTATATTGACAGTTAGAATGAGTTAATGCAGCAAGTCAATATTTGCAGTGTTGACCCTTCTTCTTCAGGACCTCTGCAATTCTCCCTGGCATGCTCTCAATCAACTTCTGGACCAAATCCTGACTGATAGCAGTCCATTCTTGCAGAATCAATGCTTTAATTTTGTCTGAATTTGTTGGTTTTTGTTTGTCCACCCGTCTCTTGATGATTGAGCACAAGTTCTCAATGGGATTAAGATCTGGGGAGTTTCCAGGCCATGGACCCAAAATCTCTATGTTTTGTTCCCTGAGCCATTTAGTTATCATCTTTGCTTTATGGCAAGGTGCACCATCATGCTGGAAAAGGCATTGTTGAGCGCCAAACTGCTCTTGGACGGTTGGGAGAAGTTGCTCTTGGAGGACATTCTGGTACCATTCTTTATTCATGGCTGTGTTTTTAGGCAAGACTGTGAGAGAGCCGATTCCCTTGGCTGAGAAGCAACCCCACACATGAATGGTTTCAGGATGCTTTACAGTTGGCATGAGACAAGACTGGTGGTAGCGCTCACCTCTTCTTCTCCGAATAAGCTGTTTTCCAGATGTTCCAAACAATCGAAAAGGGGATTCATCAGAGAAAATGACTTTACCCCAGTCCTCAGCAGTCCACTCCCTGTACCTTTTGCAGAATAATAGTCTGTCCCTGATGTTTTTTCTGGAGAGAAGTGGCTTCTTTGCTGCCCTCCTTGAGACCAGGCCTTGCTCCAAGAGTCTCCGCCTCACAGTGCGTGCAGATGCACTCACACCTGCCTGCTGCCATTCCTCAGCAAGCTCTGCACTGCTGGTAGCCCGATCCCGCAGCTGAAACACTTTTAAGAGACGGTCCTGCCGCTTGCTGGTCTTTCTTGGGCGCCCTGGAGCCTTTTTGGCACCAATGGAACCTCTCTCCTTGAAGTTCTTGATGATGCGATAGATTGTTGACTGAGGTGCAATCTTTCTAGCTGCAATACTCTTCCCAGTTAGGCCATTTTTGTGCAGTGCAATGATGACTGCACGTGTTTCTTTAGAGATATCCATGGTTAACAGAAGAGAAACAATGATGGCAAGCACCAGCGTCCTTTTAAAGTGTCCAGTGGTGTCATTCTTACTTAATCATGACAGATTGATCTCCAGCCCTGTCCTCATCAACACCCACACCTGTGTTAATGGAGCAATCACTGAAACGATGTTAGGTGGTCCTTTTAAGGCAGGGCTGCAATGATGTTGAAATGTGTTTTGGGGGATAAAGTTCATTTTCTAGGCAAATATTGACTTTGCAAGTAATTGCTGTTAAGCTGATCACTCTTTATAACATTCTGGAGTATATGCAAATTGCCATTACAAAAACTGAAGCAGTAGACTTTGTAAAAATTAATATTTGTATCATTCTCAAAACTTTTGGCCATGACTGTACAGTATATTGGGTGATCAAAAAAAAAAAATCCTTAACAATAATAATAATAATTTTTATTTATATGGTGCCAACATATTCCGCAGCACTGTACAATTTGTAGGGTTGAAGTACTGACAAAAAAGATACATTACAAAGAAATATTCAATTCACACACTGGGACTGCGGACCCTGCTCGCAAGAGCTTACAATCTATGAGGTAGAGGGGGTGACACTAGAGGTAGTAGGGGCAGACAATTTTGTGATAGAGGTTACTGTCATTACACATATATAAAGCTGTATGAGCCGTCACCAGTCGTGTCCTTTAATGTGCAGATGGTGCCTGGACATATAAAGTTAGTCTGATACGGCATCATATCCTGTGAGGTAATGTTGGAGCATCAACAGAGGATGGTACGTTTTAGGGATTCTAACTACGGAAGGGTTTACATTAGGAGTTGTGATAGGCTTGTCTGAAAAGATATGTCTTTAGTTTACGCTTGAAGCTGTGGAAATTGGGGGTTAATCTAATAGTCCAGGATAGAGCATTCCAGAGAAGTGGTGCAACTCGGGAGAAGTCTTGTATACGATCGTGGGAGGTTCTGATAATAGAGGATGTTAGTCTTAGGTCATTGAGTTAACGGAGAGAATGAGTTGAGCGATAGAGATGAGGGAGGAAATGTAGGGAGGTGCAGCATTATGGAGAGCCTTGTGAATGAGGGTGATAAGTTTATATTGTATTCTGTATTGAATAGGCAGCCAATGTAGTGACCGGCACAGACCGGAGGCATCACTGTAGCGTCTAGACTGATCTATGAGCCTGGCCGCCGCATTCAGAATAGATTGTTGAGGGGAAAGTTTAGTAAGCGGAAGACCGATTAGTAAGGAGTTACTGTAGTCAAGGCGAGAGTGAATCAGGGCAACAATAAGTGTCTTTAGTGTATTTGTGGTAAGGAAAGGGCGGATTCTGGAGATGTTTTTGAGGTGGAGATGACATGAGCGTGCGAGTGATTGGATATAGTGGGTGAAGGAAAGGTCCGAGTCAAGCAAAACCCACGAAGCAGCGGGCATACTGCCTAGGAGTTATGGTAAGGCCAGAGACTGCAATGGAGATATCAGGGACAGATCTATTAGATGGTGGAAACAGCAGTAGTTCAGTCTTTGAGAGATTCAGTTTCAGATAGAGCGAAGACATGATATTTGAGACAGCAGAGAGGCAGTCACTGGTGTACTGTATTAGTGCAGGGATGATGTCACGGGATGACCTAAATAATTGGGTGTCATCAGCATAAAGATGGTACTGGAAGCCAAATCTAGTGATGGTTTGTCCAATAGGGGCTGTGTAGAGGGAGAAGAGCAGGGGACCTAGGACCGAGCCCTGAGGAACCCCAACGGCAAGGGGAAGAGGGGAAGAAGCAGAGCCCGCAAATGATACCCAGAAAGTGCGGTCAGAGAGATAAGAGAAGAACCAGGAGAGAGCATTGTCTGTGAGGCCGACAGAATGGAGCATAGTGAGGAGGAGTTGATGGTCAATAGTGTCAAATGCTGCTGAGAGATCTGGAAGAATAAGAAGAGAGTATTTACCTTTGGATTTAGCCGTCAGGAGATCATTGGAGACTTTTGTGAGGGCTGTTTCAGTAGAGTGCAGAGTGCGGAAGCCAGATTGTAAGGGGTCAAGAAGAGAGTTAGCATAAAGATAGCGGATTAAACGAGAATAGACTAAGCGTTCCAAGATTTGGGAGATAAAAGGAAGGTTAGAGACAGGTCAATAGTTAGCAGCACAGGACGGGTCAAGGGAGAATTTCTTCAGTAGCGGGGTTATGACAGCATGTTTAAAAGAGGATGGGAAAATTCCAGAAGAGAGAGAGAGGTTAAATATTTTAGTAAGGTAAGTCGTGACGGCAGGTGACAGAGACTGGAGAAGGTGTGAGGGTAAAGGGTCACTACTACAGGTTGTAGGGCGAGAAGAAGAAAGTAGCTGAGATACTTCCTCCTCTGTAACAGGTTCAAAAGATGAGAATGAACAGTCTGAAGTGTGGCTGGTGAGGGAGTCAGTGCCATCTGGGGATTGGGCAGTTATTTCCTGACAAAAGGAGATTTTTCAGAATAGAACAGGTAGAATCAGTGTTTTGAATGGTAGTTTGTATGTATATTGGGTAACCAAAAAAAACCCTTGATAAATGGAGATTTTTTCAGATTAGCACGGACAGCATAAATGCTTTGCCATTAGAATGGAAATTTGTATGTATTTAACAAAAAAATTAAACTCTTGCCCAAAAAAATCTGTAACAAAAGATTTATCACTAACAGGACTGACTTTGTCAGTAAAAACAATGTAAGACACCTCTGTGAACCGTCACAGATCAAGCTGCTCTCTTGCAAAACAGACTTAGACATAATTGTATTATTGGCAATGAAAGGGTTAACTGTCCAGTGTCTGTATTGTACGGTATTGTGGCTCACACTGTACAATGCAGATATTCTCCTTCCCGCATTCATTTGATTTATCTGCCTGCAGTTGATTAACCCTTTAAGGACACAGGGTAGTTTGCACGTTAATGCTCGGCGACTTTTTTCATATATATTTCTTCCCCGCCTTCCAAAATTCATAACTTAAATTCTTGCTTAACGAGTTGTACTTTCATTTGGCACCATTTTGGAGTACATATAATGTTTTTTGGGTTCCATGGTAAAAAAAAAAAAAAAACACAATTCTATCATAATTTTTTGCATTAAAAATGACATTGCAACTTTGTCCGGCGGGTCATTAGGATTACAGTATTTATATAAGTTTTATTATGTTTTACCACTACAAATAAAACGTCTCTTTTTAAAAGTGCACGATTTTCCTGGGGTCACTGTATTCTGATGCCTATAACTTTTTTACTGTTTTGTTGACAGAGATAAGTAAGGGCTATCCGAAGGGATAAATAACGCAATTTTTGGATAATGGGGACACCTGGGGATACCAAACATGTTTGTTTATTTTTTTGTTTACATTGTGTTTTTTAAATGTAAAGGTGGGATTTTTGAATTTGTTTATTTTTTATTTTTAACTCTAACTTTAACTAACTTTTTCCCCACAAGTGGATGTTGGGAGCTCTGATCCCCAGTGCAATATACTGCAATACATAGTATTGCAGCACATCGCACATAGATTCCCTATGTGGAATGTGCATGGGCAGTCAGGAGGCTTTTGCTTGGCCTCCTGCCTGCCATGACAACCCCTCGGAAACCACAATCTTTTCACAGGGGATGATCTTGCTCCTGAACACCCTGGATACCGTGAAAGCTACTGATCACAGCATCCAGTGGGTTAACCCGCCAGAGTCAGAGTATCTTCCGACTCCAGTGGCTAGTTCTGAGCCTTGGTAGCCTAATGCTAGAGGTAATGCATAGGGAATTACAGCGGTATAGCGCTGAGCATTAACTAGACACTCAGCATGACGTAATAGTACGGCGTGGAGTGGAAAGGGTTTAAACCTAGCTAAACTTTGTTCTACTTCTCCTACTCCTATGATTCTTTAGTTCTATTGCAAGTTTTGCTACTGTATTATAGTAGAAAATGAAGTAATCTCTTTCGATCATGCAATGATGAATAACATGTCTGTTCCCTATAGCTTCACTATCAGTAAAATGGCTGATGTATGTGACATCAGCTCTGTAAGGTGTTCTCCAAACCCTTGATTATTGGCTAAAAGGCTGATGATGTCAGGTAATGACAAGACGTCATGCACGTGAATACTCTATATTTTCACTGCACAATACATGTCATGGTGGACATTTTAGTTCGCCCAAGATGAATTGCAAAGTATTTGGCTTTGTTAAAAACCGAACAATTTGGAATATTCAGGTCGAACCTGGCTTGTAACGAATCTGTTCAGCCATCTCTAAAATAATCAGTGTAACCCCCTCATCATTGTTCTGGCCTAGGGCCTCTAAGGGGATTTGGTGCAAAAGCCATCGTGACTAGTGAGGCTGCCATCTTATGCCTGACTTCTTCACACTGCTGCACCTTGGGTCACTACATATACACATGCAGGCTTGCTTTTAAATATACATACATATGAAAACTCATATAGACAAAAGGCATGCTTTTACACATACTAAACTCACATATACAGTCATGGCCAAAAGTTTTGAGAATGACACAAATATTATATTTTCACATGATCTGCTGCCCTCTGGTTTTTATGTGTGTTTGTCAGATGTTTTTATCACATACAGAAATATAATTGCATTCATATTATGAGTAACAGAAGCTTATATTGACAGTTAGAATGAGTTAATGCAGCAAGTCAATATTTGCAGTGTTGACCCTTCTTCTTCAGGACCTCTGCAATTCTCCCTGGCATGCTCTCAATCAACTTCTGGACCAAATCCTGACTGATAGCAGTCCATTCTTGCAGAATCAATGCTTTAATTTTCTCTGAATTTGTTGGTTTTTGTTTGTCCACCCGTCTCTTGATGATTGACAAGTTCTCAATGGGATTAAGATCTGGGGAGTTTCCAGGCCATGGACCCAAAATCTCTATGTTTTGTTCCCTGAGCCATTTAGTTATCACCTTTGCTTTATGGCAAGGTGCTCCATCATGCTGGAAAAGGCATTGTTGAGCGCCAAACTGCTCTTGGACGGTTGGGAGAAGTTGCTCTTGGAGGTACCATTCTTTATTCATGGCTGTGTTTTTAGGCAAGACTGTGAGAGAGCCGATTCCCTTGGCTGAGAAGCAACCCCACACATGAATGGTTTCAGGATGCTTTACAGTTGGCATGAGACAAGACTGGTGGTAGCGCTCACCTCTTCTTCTCCGAATAAGCTGTTTTCCAGATGTTCCAAACAATTGAAAAGGGGATTCATCAGAGAAAATGACTTTACCCCAGTCCTCAGCAGTCCACTCCCTGTACCTTTTGCAGAATATCAGTCTGTCCCTGATGTTTTTTCTGGAGAGAAGTGGCTTCTTTGCTGCCCTCCTTGAGACCAGGCCTTGCTCCAAGAGTCTCCGCCTCACAGTGCGTGCAGATGCACTCACACCTGCCTGCTGCCATTCCTCAGCAAGCTCTGCACTGCTGGTAGCCCGATCCCGCAGCTGAAACACTTTTAAGAGACGGTCCTGCCGCTTGCTGGTCTTTCTTGGGCGCCCTGGAGCCTTTTTGGCACCAATGGAACCTCTCTCCTTGAAGTTCTTGATGATGCGATAGATTGTTGACTGAGGTGCAATCTTTCTAGCTGCAATACTCTTCCCAGTTAGGCCATTTTTGTGCAGTGCAATGATGACTGCACGTGTTTCTTTAGAGATAACCATGGTTAACAGAAGAGAAACAATGATGGCAAGCACCAGCCTCCTTTTAAAGTGTCCAGTGGTGTCATTCTTACTTAATCATGACAGATTGATCTCCAGCCCTGTCCTCATCAACACCCACACCTGTGTTAATGGAGCAATCACTGAAACGATGTTAGGTGGTCCTTTTAAGGCAGGGCTGCAATGATGTTGAAATGTGTTTTGGGGGATAAAGTTAATTTTCTAGGCAAATATTGACTTTGCAAGTAATTGCTGTTAAGCTGATCACTCTTTATAACATTCTGGAGTACAGTAATACCTCGTACATTCGCGAGGTTAGGGTCCAGAACCGGTCGGGGATCGCGAGGAATCGCGAACGTTTGGTACAAGCGCTTAGAAGCGCTTACAATGCCGATTTCTAATGTTTAACCCCTAAATATCAATAAACTTTACCCTACAGTACTGTACAGTATACTAAAGTATACTGTACAGTACTGTATATTAATACATTCATTCATTTTTCTTATACACTCACAGTAAAATGAAACTAATTACCGGGTACGTAACGAACAGGACGCTACTACCCAATAGCGAAGGTGTTTTTTTTAATTAAATTTCACAGATCTGAGAAAAAAGAGCAAAATCTATATATGGTAGTTGCCAAAAAAATATCGTGAATCTGTGAATTCGCAAATTCGGAAACGCGAGTGTACGAGGTATTACTGTATATGCAAATTGCCATTAGAAAAACTGAAGCAGTAGACTTTGTAAAAATTAATATTTGTATCATTCTCAAAACTTTTTGCCATGACTGTACACAGCACTCACACATGCATACATTTTACATATACAGTTGCATACACAGAGAAGGAAATATGCATTTACCCTACCTGTGGAGAGCTCAGTCTATGGAGATCTGTGGGCCAAAAGCCAGCAGCTGTCTGAGAAGCAAAAAAGAAGCTGCCTCTACAGAAACATATTTAAATTAACATTTAGATTTGGTCAGGCGGAAGAAGAAAGCCCGAAGCATGACATGCAAACTTTCATGGGCATAGTGAGGAATAACCACATGTAATGTCAGAAGTGCTTAGTAAGTAGGCCTTAGTGCAGCTACTCTGAGATATGCCAGTGGGGTCGGAGTGAGAGGCATTGCTGGGTCAGTGTGGGCTGTTGTGATGACCAGCAGTCAGCAAGAGACTTGTTTATGATTGATTCAAGTGTTTTTGTGGAAAACTAAAGTAATCGTGAATTATCCCTTCTTCCGCATAACAAGTGAGGTTCAAGTGTTGCACTGTGTTCTGCAAGCAAAGATAACTTGTTTCTGTTATACTCCTGAGAGGTGCCCCTTTCCAATCTTAACCCCTTCCCGCTGGAGGAATTTTTTGATTTTCATTTTTGACTCCCCCACCTTCCAAACCCCATAACTTTTTTATTTTTCCGTTCTCAGAGCCATATGAGGTCTTAATGTTTCCGAGACAAATTTTTCTTCATGATGCTACCATTTATTATTCTGTACAATATACCGGGATGCTGGAAAGAAATTCAGAATGGGGTGGATTTGAAGAAAAGTGCATTTGTGTGACTTTCTTACGGGATTTAAGTACTTAAGTATTTAAGTACTTTTATATATGTTTTTGGGAAAGGGGGGTGATTTGAATTTTTAATATATATATATATATTTTTTTTTTACTTTTTTTTATTTATTTTTTTTTTTTGCATTTGCTCTGGCAGCTTAAAGGTGGGGTATGGTGGAGAGTGACCTATATAACATCTGTAACTGCATTGTGGGTGTTTTTAAAAAAGGCCAGCTTACAAATATGTCCACATAAATAACAACTCTTATTCTAGTGCAACGTATGTAGCAGAAGGCATTTCAGCTGATGATGCTTAGGGAGCACAAAGGACTGCACTGACTAATACTCTGTAACAAACCAGCTGTTAGCAGCACATATTTTCACCTCCAAATATGTATGCAATCTTTGACAAGTGGAACACAATGAATGTAAGGAAGATTCTTACTCGAGTGACCTGTAGTAATGAAGACAGTTGAAGTGACTTGTTTTTAACAAACTAATGCATGTGAAAATACTGTCACATTTTCTTCATTGAAGAACATCATCACAAAATGATGACAGATATTGATGTCAATCATGACAAAAGTATTAATATCTCCACATTGCAGCTGTAATGAGTTTCAAGACTTTCAAGAAGAAAACATAAAAATACCCTTTACTGTGCATTAAATCTGTGAAATACAGTACATTATAAAATGAATAATTTTTCTACCTAGTTACGTTTTCCTAAACTTATAGGCCCAAAGCTCAAGCTTCACTACTGATGTACATTTCCTGTTATGATTTCTGTCAATAATCTTGCTTACATCACCACTTTTTGGCCCTCCATAATGCCACTAGACTTTACTGGAGTACAATGGTGTACCTACCATAGAGACAGAGTAAGAAATTTCTATGGGGCCCGAACAGTCTATTAGACATGACCCCTACCCTGGCACAAGATCATTAAACTTTTAAAGGGGTTTTCTGAGATTTTTTTCTTTTTTACAGATAGACAAAAAAAAGTGTTGAAATTACTTTTTCTACTTCAGACCAAATAAAAATTTCCTAACCTTTTGCAGAAATGTGTGATCAACCTAGTCTCTGTTACAATTACTTTCTTACTGGTGCTCAAAGGCATAGCTAGGGGTTCAGCACAGGGGGGCGAACATGTCCAAGTGGGCCCCCAACTTGGACTTGTTCGAATACCGATACTATCAGTATACAGTGAGCATATAGTGGTATATAGCAGCTCTACACAGGGCTCTGCAGGCGATTTAGGTGAATACAGGGCAGTAGCATTTAGTGACTTACCGGTGACGTCTCTAACCAATCCTTCACATTTCCCATCTCTTTCATCTGGACAGCCATGACCACTTCTTCCAGTTTCTGTAAAGTTTGCAACACAGACATCTTTGGCTCCTCACTTTTCCAGGCACCTGACCCACATTGTCCTCACCTGCACAAAGCCCCCATCCTGCTGCTACCCCAATTATAAAATATATAATATAACCCCCTATAATGAATAATACCCCCAAGTGTATCTTTAAGTTAATAACTTCCCTGTGCACCCCTTTAAGTAGTGCTCCTTATTAATAATGCCCCAGATGTTTCCTAATTAAAAAGGAAAAAAAAGGGAAAAAAAAATTATTGGGATTCCAATACCCCGGACCCCCAGGATCAGCTGTTTGAATGAACCATGGTACCAGTTTAAGCGCCGTGACCCCTTCTCTGTTTACATAGTGTCGTTCTTTTCATAGCGGCCATGTAATGTAACTACAACCTCATCCTATACACGTCTATGTGACAAGGCTGGAATTACATCACACGGTCACTATAAAAAGACAGCATGTGATATAAACAGGTGCCATAGCCCCTTCATACAGCTGATCAGTGGGGAATCACTTATCTCTTATTGATGTTTTATTCTGAGGATAGACCATCAATAAAAATGAGCTGGAAAACTCCTTAAAGAGGACTTTTTACGTCCTCATGTATATACTGTTTTACATACCGCTAGAAAGCCGACAGCACGCTGAATTCAGTGCAAAGCCAGCTTTCCCGGTATGTGCCCCGGGGCTGGAGATATCGGCGGTGGAAGTCTCACGGTTTACTATCAGAAAGGCGTTCCTGACAGTCTAGCTACGCTGTGAGGAACGCCCTCTCTGACAGTTCTCGTTAACACATGTGGAATTATATACTTAACAAAAAAGTGTGAAACAACTGAAAATATATCTTATATTCTAGGTTCTTCAAAGTAGCCACCTTTTGCTTTGATTACTGCTTTGCACACTCTTGGCATTCTCTTGATGAGCTTCAAGAGGTAGTCACCTGAAATGGTCTTCCAACAGTCTTGAAGGAGTTCCCAGAGATGCTTAGCACTTGTTGGCCCTTTTGCCTTCACTCTGTGGTCCAGCTCACCCCAAACCATCTCGATTGAGTTCAGGTCTGGTGACTGTGGAGGCCAGGTCATCTGGCGTAGCACTCCATCACTCTCCTTCTTGGTCAAATAGCCCTTACACAGTCTGGAGGTGTGTTTGGGGTCATTGTCCTGTTGAAAAATAAATGATGGTCCAACTAAATGCAAACCAGATGGAATAGCATGCCACTGCAAGATGCTGTGGTAGCTGCAAGTCACTTGGGGTATGTCTCTATCAGTTTTGCACATCGAGAGACTGAAATTCTTGCCCATTCTTCCTTGGAAAACAGCTCGAGCTCAATGAGGTTGGATAGAGAGCGTTTGTGAACAGCAGTTTTCAGCTCTTTCCACAAATTCTCGATTGGATTCAGGTCTGGACTTTGACTTGGCCATTCTAACACCTGGATACATTTATTTGTGAACCATTCCATTGTAGATTTTGCTTTATGTTTGGGATCATTGTCTTGTTGGAAGATAAATCTCCGTCTCAGTCTCAGGTCTTTTGCAGACTCCAACAGGTTTTCTTCCAGAATGGTCCTGTATTTGGCTCCATCCATCTTCCCATCAATTTTAACCATCTTCCCTGTCCCTGCTGAAGAAAAGCAGGCCCAAACCATGATGCTGCCACCACCATGTTTGACAGTGGGGATGGTGTGTTCAAGGTGATGAGCTGTGTTGCTTTTACTCCAAACATATTGTTTTGCATTGTGGCCAAAAAGTTCGATTTTGGTTTCATCTGACCAGAGCACCTTTTTCCACATGTTTGGTGTGTCTCCCAGGTGGCTTGTGGCAAACTTTAAACAAGACTTTTTATGGATATCTTTGAGAAATGGCTTTCTTCTTGCCACTTTTCCATAAAGGCCAGATTTGTGCAGTGTACGACTGATTGTTGTCCTATAGACAGATTCTTCCACCTCAGCTGTAGATCTCTGCAGTTCATCCAGAGTGATCATGGGCCTCTTGACTGCATCTCTGATCAGTCTTCTCCTTGTTTGAGATGAAAGTTTAGAGGGACGGCCGGGTCTTGGTAGATTTGCAGTAGTCTGATACTCCTTCCGTTTCAATATGATCGGTTGCACAGTGCTCCTTGGGATGTTTAAAGTTTGGGAAACCTTTTTGTATCCAAATCCAGCTTTAAACTTCTCCACAACAGTATCACGGACCTGCCTGGTGTGTTCCTTGGTCTTCATGATGCTCTCTGTGCTTTAAACAGAACCCTGAGACTATCACAGAGCAGGTGCATTTATACGGAGACTTGATTACACACAGGTGGATTATATTTATCATCATCAGTCATTTAGGACAACATTGGATCAACTTTTCAACCTTTTGCCACATTTCAGGCTTCAAACATAAGGATATAAAATTTTAATTTTTTGATGAAGAATCAACAGCAAGTGGGACACAATTGTGAAGTGGAACGAAATTTATTGGTTATTTTAAACTTTTGTGAAAAATAAAAAACTGAAAAGTGGGGCGTGCAATATTATTCGGCCCCTTTACTTTCAGTGCAGCAAACTCACTCCAGAAGTTCAGTGAGGTTCTCTGAATGATCCAATGTTGTCCTAAATGACTGATGATGATAAATATAATCCACCTGTGTGTAATCAAGTCTCCGTATAAATGCACCTGCTCTGTGATAGTTTCAGGGTTCTGTTTAAAGCGCAGAGAGCATCATGAAGACCAAGGAACACAACAGGCAGGTCCGTGATACTGTTGTGGAGAAGTTTAAAGCCGGATTTGGATACAAAAAGATTTCCCAAACTTTAAAGATCCCAAGGAGCACTGTGCAAGTGATCATATTGAAATGGAAAGAGTATCAGACCACTGCAAATCTACCAAGACCCGGCTGTCCCTCTAAACTTTCATCTCAAACAAGGAGAAGACTGATCAGAGATGCAGCCAAGAGGTCCATGATCACTCTGGATGAACTGCAGAGATCTACAGCTGAGGCGGGAGAGTCTGTCCATAGGACAACAATCAGTCGTACACTGCACAAATCTGGCCTTTATGGAAGAGTGGCAAGAAGAAAGCCATTTCTCAAAGATATCCATAAAAAGTCTCGTTTAAAGTTTGCCAAAAGCCACCTGGGAGACACACCAAACATGTGGAAGAAGGTGCTCTGGTCAGATGAAACCAAAATTGAACTTTTTGGCCACAATGCAAAACGATATGTTTGGCGTAAAAGCAACACAGCTCATCACCGTGAACACACCATCCCCACTGTCAAATTGGTGGTGGCAGCATCATGGTTTGGGCCTGCTTTTCTTCAGCAGGGACAGGGAAGATGGTTAAAATTGATGGGAAGATGGATGGAGCCAAATACAAGACCATTCTGGAAGAAAACCTGTTGGAGTCTGCAAAAGACCTGAGACTGGGACGGAGATTTATCTTCCAACAAGACAATGATCCCAAACATAAAGCAAAATCTACAATGGAATGGTTCACAAATAAACATATCCAGGTGTTAGAATGGCCAAGTCAAAGTCCAGACCTGAATCCAATCGAGAATCTGTGGAAAGAGCTGAAAACTGCTGTTCACAAAGGCTCTCCATCCAACCTCACTGAGCTCGAGCTGTTTTCCAAGGAAGAATGGGCAAGAATTTCAGTCTCTCGATGTGCAAAACTGATAGAGACATACCCCAAGTGACTTGCAGCTGTAATCGCAGCAAAAGGTGGCGCTACAAAGTATTAACTTAAGGGGGCCGAATAATTTGGCACGCTCCACTTTTCAGTTTTTTATTTTTTACAAACGTTTAAAATATTCAATACATTTCGTTCCACTTCACGATTGTGTCCCACTTGTTGTTAATTCTTCACCAAAAAATTAAAATTTTATATCCTTATGTTTGAAGCCTGAAATTTGGCAAAAGGTTGAAAAGTTCAAGGGGGCCAAATACTTTCGCAAGCCACTGTATATAGTGATACAAACGTATACAGTATATACAGTACAGACCAAAAGTTTGGACACACCTTCTCATTCCAAGAATTTTCTGTATTTTCATGACTATAAAAATTGTAGATTCACACTGAAGGCATCAAAACTATGAATTAACACATGTGGAATTATATACTTAACAAAAAAGTGTGAAACAACTGAAAATATGTCTTATATTCTAGGTTCTTCAAAGTATCCACCTTTTGCTTTGTTTACTGCTTTGCATACTCTTGGCATTCTCTTGATGAGCTTCAAGAGGTAGTCACCTGAAATGGTTTTCACTTCACAGGTGTGCCCTGTCAGGTTTAATAAGTGGGATTTCTTGCCTTATAAATGGGGTTGGGACCATCAGTTGTGATGTTCAGAAGTCAGGTAGATACACAGCTGATAGACCTACTTAATGGAGTGTTAGAATTTGTATTATGGCAAGAAAAAAAAGCAGCTAAGTAAAGAAAAAACGAGGGGCCGTCATTACTTTAAGAAATGAAGGTCAGTCAGTCCGAAAAATTGGGAAAACTTTGAAAGTGTCCCCAAACTGGCTCACATGAGGACCGCCCCAGGAAAGGAAGACCAAGAGTCACTTCTGCTGCGGGGCATAAATTCATCCGAGTCACCAGCCTCAGAAATCGCAGGTTAACAGCAGCTGAGATTAGAGACCAGGTCAATGCCACACAGAGTTCTAGCAGCAGACACATCTCTACAACAACTGTTAAGAGGAGACTGTGTGCAGCAGGCCTTCATGTTAAAATAGCTGCTAGGAAACCACTGCTAAGGACAGGCAACAAGCAGAAGAGACTTGTTTGGGCTAAAGAACACAAGGAATGGACATTAGACCTGTGGAAATCTGTGCTTTGGTCTGATGAGTCCAAATTTGAGATCTTTGGTTCCAACCACCATGTCTTTGTGCGACGCAGAAAAGGTGAACGAATGGAATCTACATGCCTGGTTCCCACTGTGACGCATGGAGGAGGTGTGATGGTGTGGGGGTGCTTTACTGGTGACACTGTTGGGGATTTATTCAAAATTGAAGGAATACTGAACCAGCATGGTTACCACAGCATCTTGCAGTGGCATGCTATTCCATGCGGTTTGCGTTTAGCTGGAACATCATTTATTTTTCAACAGGACAATGACCCCAAACACACCTCCAGACTGTGTAAGGGCTATTTGACCAAGAAGGAGAGTGATGGGGTGCTACGCCAGATGACCTGGCCTCCACAGTCACCAGACCTGAACCCAATCGAGATGGTTTGGGGTGAGCTGGACCACAGAGTGAAGGCAAAAGGGCCAACAAGTGCTAAGCATCTCTGGGAACTCCTTCAAGACTGTTGGAAGACAATTTCAGGTGACTACCTCTTGAAGCTCATCAAGAGAATGCCAAGAGTGTGCAAAGCAGTAATCAAAGGAAAAGGTGGCTACTTTGAAGAACCTAGAATATAAGACATATTTTCAGTTGTTTCACACTTTTTTGTTAAGAATATAATTCCACATGTGTTAATTCATAGTTTTGATGCCTTCAGTGTGAATCTACAATTTTTATAGTCATGAAAATACAGAAAACTCTTGGAATGAGAAGGTGTGTCCAAACTTTTGGTCTGTACTGTATGTAAATATATATACATACATACAAATGCTGGGAGGGGCTGCCTGGAAAAGCACTGACACTCCCTCAATAAGGAAAACCCCTTGTTGAAAAAGTAGCAGTAGGCCATGACTTTTGGATATGGGATGGACCCTCACTCCTTCCTAAAACCATCCAAACTACAGTAAACATTGACTTTGGGATAAGCACACAAAACACTTTATTTTGGGTGTCAAAATGGCCACAGCTTTATTTAAATCACAGAACTAAAATAATCACAGAAGGAGTCAGGTGAAGTGCTAGACCATTGGGATTAACGAATACTGTGAGATCCCCAGCTGTCTGACATACAGAAGCTGGCCAGACAGCAATAAAGGGGGCGGCACGCTCCGGCTTGCAATTCTAGCAGAGCCAGTACACTTTAAGGGCACCAACAGCCCTGTGCTTAACCATTGTGACCGCCCCTGGATGACGTTACTATTACGACATCCTTCAGGCTGGCCATTTCCAAAGCTCAGCCTGTTCACCACCATGAGGTTTAACCTCCTCTATTAGTTAAAATAAGTCCACAATAACTTGCCTGCAACTTCCACCTGACTCCTCAACCGCCACAGAGAGGCCATTTGACACCTTAAATGGACTCGACCACCACCAAACTGATTAGTAATGCAAAAGCCCTCTAGAAACTTTTTATACTAGTCCCATACCATCTTCTCTACAGTACTAAGCTATGAATGTTGCTGAAAATGCAACTAAAGTGAATGACTGTAGTTAGAAACCAGTAAGGAGAAATAGACTATAATACTGAAATTACCATAAACCAGTATACTGTACGTGGGGGATTCCGCCATACCACACACATGTAATTGCCAACCATTTATGCATATGAGTATATACTTCCCACTTATGTTATGTGGGGTCCCACTCATGGTGGTAAATGTAAACAAATTATATAGATGTATATAGTGTGTATGAGATAACACCTCTTCAAAGAATACCTCTGCCCCTAAAAAAAAAACAAAAAACTAGGACTGTCCATTTATATTCATTGGTAACCCTATACCCACTTATATTGCCAGGAAAGACATAGAGAGTATAAAGAAGGGAAGAGAAAAGTACTTGCTGCGCGTCAGCTTCTCCAGATACACAGCAACCACCGAGCACTTACTGTAGTGAAAAAACCTCACCATTGTTGTACGATGGGTCCCAACCACATCAACAGTAAAACAAGCTTTTAAATGATGCTTATAATGATGAGAATAAGCCCATGATATGCTTGATTTACAGGAGTTTTGAAGGCAGTGAGAGATCCTCTCCTGTCATATCTCAATCATTTTCAGAGCACTTGATGACCTTTACTCATAGCCGCAAGCACCGACCCAAGGGCACCGAGACTGAAATTTGAAGCTAAAATTCTCTCTTTTGCTGGACCTGGGCCAGCACCATCCTGATGCTGCCTGTTCCGCTATAGGAGCTACAGGACTATATAGCTCCTGCATGCAGAGCATGGGGTTATCTTGATAAGCAGTGCTGGGCTCCATTCGCTAGCTGGCTACAATAGACACTCTACTGCATCTGCTGTATCACACTGTCGGCAAACTTAAGAGAAATATGAATTGGGCAATATAAATGGTAATATATCTTCATTAAGAAAAATTACAAGTCAACAGAAATGGTCCTTGAAGCTATAGATTTTTATCAAAAACATGCCTGCTTTATTTTAAAATTTTTATTTTTTTTTTTCTTCTCCTCCCTCCAGCCGCAACCACCACTGGCTCGGAGGGCTCAATTTATTGCACAGACATGTGAAAACTGATAGCCATGACCCTAGGGACTTACCCTAACAGGGTCTTTTTTTTTTTTTTTTTTTTAATGAATAATTGGTTTTGCAGAAACCAGGTGGTCCATACCTCCGATGGTTACGTTTCCACACCTGGGGTCCATACCTCCAATGGTTACCCCTCCACACCTGGGGTCCATACCTCTGATGGTTACCCCTCCACACCAGGGGGCCATACCTCCGATGGTTACCCCTCCACACCAGGAGGCCATACCTCCAATGGTTACACCTGAGGTTGCTGCACTGGGCTACACCTGAGGTGGTTGTCCATTACTGGCCAAATTATAAGTAACTTCAAGGACCCATAAAAATAAATAAATAAAAATATATATTTATTGTCCCTAGTGCGAATTATAATGCTAAAGTATAAAAATCAAAAAACACAACAGTAAATAACTGAATTACATTCTGTTAAGCACATACAGTCAAGAAATGGCAACATTAGTTTGTTAGTGTATCCCAAACCACCAGCTACAAAAGTTACATACTGGCTTGGAGGAACTTGTACACATCCCAATCCTAAGCAACCTTGCCCTATGGGGTTACATACTAAGGCAAGGCCACTGACAATAACAGTGTAAAACACTCGCCTAAAGATTGGAGGCCCAGGCAGACAGGGTCCTCTCTTCCAATTGTACTAGATCACTCAGCTAGTTAGCTATCATAGTATTTGTCATAGTCAGGGATGGGAGCTGCTACAGTATATGATGCCATAGTAACATATAATAATAGTAATCCATATACTTATCCAGATACAGACTGTAAGTCACCGGCTACACATGGAGAGTAAGAAATACAATAATCCGGTGCAGTATTTGTCTGATATCCATTATCTACATGTGTTGGAGACTCAGAGGTCAGCCTACAACATGGTGGTCACTATATCACTGTATATACATGGCTATAAAACTATACAATTCTGTGCATCCTACAGAGCAAGGTGCACCTGGGCCACCCATATCCCCACCATGTGCTGAGCCCTTTCAGAGCTATAAATATGATCTATAATATAGTCTGCTAGAAGACTGTGAAAAAACATCAAGATAAGGCCCAACGTAATCTACACAGTCTTATACCAGCCACCATTTTAGGTAATAGATCAATTTCAACATGGGAGATGAAATAGCTACATGAGGTAAGGGCAGACATTTTATAGGCAGCAGCATGTATACAGCATGTATACAGCATGTATACAGTGACAGAAGGCTGCCATATAACCACACAGGACTCAGTATACAGTCCTGATATGGAGGTCACATATAGATCATTAGATGACATATATAGAAAGGGGAAACAATAATACCAGCATGTAACTTTTAGTGGATACAAACACCTTCTTCTTGAGGGGGACGTCCTTGGAGCTAAAAAAGTCTGGCCATCAATCTGTTCCACCACACCAAATTACCCCCAGCCGCAACCACAGGCTCAGGGGCACCATAACACACAGAATGGCAGTTTACCACATATAATAAACCACTCCCCAGGACACCACCCAGCAGGAGCCCAAAGACCAGCCAGACCAAACAGCAATTAATCTTAGGGGAAACTAACCACCATGTTTCCCCACCACCGAAAATTTCAACCAACTCCAAGGACTCCCCACCCCGCCAATTAAAAATAACCTGTATATGGTATAGCCAGTATACACAGTATGACTTGTATACAGCCCTGAGAAGGAGGTCACATGTAGATCATTAGATGCCATATATAGGAAGGGGAAATAATAACACCAGTATGTAACTTTTCCGTATACAAACGCCTTCCTCTTGAGGGGGAAGTCCTTGGAGCTAAAAAAAAATCTGGCCGCCAATCTGTTCCACCACACCAAATTACTCCCAGCCGCAACCACAGGCTCAGGGGCACCATAACACACAGAATGGCAGTTTACCACATATAATAAACCACTCCCCGGGACACCACCCAGCAGGAGCCCAAAGACCAGCCAGACCAAACAGCAGTTAATCCAAGGGGAAACTAACCACCATGTTTCCCCACTGCCAAAAATTTCAACCAACTCCAAGGACTCCCCACCCTGCCAATTAAAAATAACCTGTATACAGTATGGCCAGTATACACAGTATGGACTGTATACAGCCCTGAGAAGGAGGTCATATAGAAATTATTAGCTTTAACCTATCCCCAGCATGATCATTATTAGCACAGAGATGGAGGACATATACAGGGAATATCAGTGCAGTCTCCATTAATATCACCACACTGTATATCAGATCATGCTGTCCCTCTCTCACCACAGTGTCTCCATTACATGTGACCTCCCAGCTCCACCATAGAGAGCCCCTCAGTCCCCAGGACTCAAGAACAATCTGCATTATACAGCAGTAATGTATGATAGATCAGCCATGTCTGCAGTGTGTGAGGTAAATACATGAGGGGATTCTATGACTGTATATATCCTGAAGTAATACTGCAGTATATATATCAGCCATGTCTGCAGTGTGTGAGGTAAATACATGAGGGGACTCTGACAGGATAAATCCTGTGGTAATACTGCAGCATATACAGTATGATGTAGGATGGGGATACTAAACTAGTAGTGATGTGTAATGTGAATGTGGTGACACCAGTGTGGTGTGAGGTGATAAACCCCAATATTATACTCCCTGATTCAGCAGACATGTTTCCTCCAGTCCTTGTGGTGAGAAAGAGGAAGAGATGAATAAGACAGGACGTTACATCTATTCCTAAACTCCTCTCCTCCCTACAGTAACACACTAGCCACTATATACTCCTAAAGCTGAATATACACATATATATACTCCTAAAGCTGAATATACACACATATACTCTTAAATCTTAACCAGCCTGTATAAATCCACAAGATTACTGCACAAAGATGAAACTGCAGGAGTTATTGGTTCCCCCATCCCAAAGTCATGTCCCCCTTTGCTGATGGCTCCGGGGGTGTCTGTATAAGGTCAAATTAGAGACTACGGGAAAAGGTGATTGAAAAGGGATACTGCCTGTCTAGTGGACTCTATAGACAGAGGTGGACACACCATTGTTCTAATTATTGCTGAGGGTATTTTATTTTTCTTGAAATGCCTTTGCTTAAAAATATCAAGAGAAAATACATCATTTTTACAAGCACTGTCCTTCTTTCTTCCTGCCTTTTCTATTGGAAGGAAGAGGGCCCAATTCTCACTTTTGCTTTGGAGCCCCATGATTTCAATGTACACCCTGCTGCCTCCAGGATGCACTGTAGGTGACATCGAAGAACACCTTCAGCATTGTGACATAAGTGCAGAGCCGGAGGCCGGCCTGGACAGGTAAGTAAAAATAATACAATAAATAGTGGCCGATTAAATAAAGACTGCCACCCCCCCCCCCTCCCCCGTTTATTCCATGAGGCACCATTGCCTCAGGTCACGTTATGGAAGATGCGTCCCTGATCTTGATCATGACATATATATATATGATAATAAAATTTTATAAATTCAAGAAAAAAATAACCAACAAAACAGTCATAATCATACTCCATCACATTGTGCATTTGAGTATTCTAGTACAGAAACATGCATATAAAGGATAAATATCCAATCTAAAAGTCAAAAATTAAACAGTAGTCTTCAGTTCACTAGTATTAAACAGTAGTAATTAATTCACAATCAGTGATTCCCAATCATATGTCTGGAAGGGATGAAAATATATACATACAGTATATATATATTGTGAGAGTATGAACCCAGAGGGCGCTAGTGAGCGACCCAAAGCCGAGCTTGAAAAGGTCCTCAGCCACACCCCTGGGTGGGGGCACCAACTCCAGACAGAGTGTCTGCAGCAGAAGAGAGTGCTGTAGAGACCTGCAGGAAGCAGGGAGACGGGGAAACAGTCGGAGACGGACAGGCGGTCTGTCCCAAGAGGACTGGGGTCCTGAAAGGACTGACTGAGCCAGGCTGTTTGTTATTTTTTGTTCCATTTGTAAGCTGAATAAAAGCCATTTTACTTTGGATTAGCACTGTCTGAATGCTGCTTCTCCGGCACCCAGTACCACCTACACCGCTATCGATTCCAGAAGGCTGCCGCCTTTGAGGCAAAATCCCCCCAAATTGCCACAATATATATATTCATATTTATGTATTCTTGTGATTTTGTTAGGCTGTGATCAAAGTCTTGGTAGACCGAAATGTTGGCCACAACTTCATTTTTTCACATACTGGATAAATAAAAATCTCATTTTACATTGTAATGGAGTACCGTGGTTTTCTTCTATTAAGATGTTATATGCATAGAGTGGTCATACATATTATAACATAAAGGTGGTCATATATCTAAGACAGCTGTTGGCCAACCAATATTGCTCCAAAACCTGTCATTCACATTCATGTCAAGAGTGCCAATGTTTTCTCATTAGGGAGAAGGGAATAAGCCGCTGACTCCTCTGTAGGCAGCTTATCTTCCATGAAAACAATGAGCTCCAGCATGCGTGATCCTTTGCATGCTGATAAATGCTGTTGAGGTGAAGTTGCAACATGCCCATACACAGTAAATGGTTTGCTGGTCCCACTGAAATTGGCAGGTTTGACTGACATTAATCTACAGTCATGGCCAAAAGTTTTGAGAATGACACAAATATTATATTTTCACATGATCTGCTGCCCTCTGGTTTTTATGTGTGTTTGTCAGATGTTTTTATCACATACAGAAATATAATTGCATTCATATTATGAGTAACAGAAGCTTATATTGACAGTTAGAATGAGTTAATGCAGCAAGTCAATATTTGCAGTGTTGACCCTTCTTCTTCAGGACCTCTGCAATTCTCCCTGGCATGCTCTCAATCAACTTCTGGACCAAATCCTGACTGATAGCAGTCCATTCTTGCAGAATCAATGCTTTAATTTTGTCTGAATTTGTTGTTTTTTGTTTGTCCACCCGTCTCTTGATGATTGACCACAAGTTCTCAATGGGATTAAGATCTGGGGAGTTTCCAGGCCATGGACCCAAAATCTCTATGTTTTGTTCCCTAAGCCATTTAGTTATCACCTTTGCTTTATGGCAAGGTGCTCCATCATGCTGGAAAAGGCATTGTTGAGCGCCAAACTGCTCTTGGACGGTTGGGAGAAGTTGCTCTTGGAGGACATTCTGGTACCATTCTTTATTCATGGCTGTGTTTTTAGGCAAGACTGTGAGAGAGCCGATTCCCTTGGCTGAGAAGCAACCCCACACATGAATGGTTTCAGGATGCTTTACAGTTGGCATGAGACAAGACTGGTGGTAGCGCTCACCTCTTCTTCTCCGAATAAGCTGTTTTCCAGATGTTCCAAACAATCGAAAAGGGGATTCATCAGAGAAAATGACTTTACCCCAGTCCTCAGCAGTCCACTCCCTGTACCTTTTGCAGAATATCAGTCTGTCCCTGATGTTTTTTCTGGAGAGAAGTGGCTTCTTTGCTGCCCTCCTTGAGACCAGGCCTTGCTCCAAGAGTCTCCGCCTCACAGTGCGTGCAGATGCACTCACACCTGCCTGCTGCCATTCCTCAGCAAGCTCTGCACTGCTTGTAGCCCGATCCCGCAACTAAAACACTTTTAAGAGACGGTCCTGCCGCTTGCTGGTCTTTCTTGGGCGCCCTGGAGCCTTTTTGGCACCAATGGAACCTCTCTCCTTGAAGTTCTTGATGATGCGATAGATTGTTGACTGAGGTGCAATCTTTCTAGCTGCAATACTCTTCCCAGTTAGGCCATTTTTGTGCAGTGCAATGATGACTGCATGTGTTTCTTTAGAGATAACCATGGTTAACAGAAGAGAAACAATGATGGCAAGCACCAGCCTCCTTTTAAAGTGTCCAGTGGTGTCATTCTTACTTAATCATGACAGATTGATCTCCAGCCCTGTCCTCATCAACATCCACACCTGTGTTAATGGCGCAATCACTGAAACGATGTTAGGTGGTCCTTTTAAGGCAGGGCTGCAATGATGTTGAAATGTGTTTTGGGGGATAAAGTTCATTTTCTAGGCAAATATTGACTTTGCAAGTAATTGCTATAAAGCTGATCACTCTTTATAACATTCTGGAGTATATGCAAATTGCCATTAGAAAAACTGAAGCAGTAGACTTTGTAAAAATTTATATTTGTATCATTCTCAAAACTTTTGGCCATGACTGTATGTGTATGTAATCTATGTGTATGGGCACCTTAAAACTAAACTCTGATCTTATTCCTCATAAATTCATTGCAGGAGCCTTTCTGATCATCAGCCAGGTGAGTGTGATAGGATTTTGTGTCCTCCTCTGCAACCGGCTGGCTGTGAATTAAAGGCATCGGCGGTGCTTCCGCAGCTGCTTTCATTAAATGAATAGGAGCCACCGGAAGCAAGGGCCGCAAAATAGGACTGGAATAGGACCTGTTCTATATTTTGTGGTCCAGACTGTTGGCCCGCACGCGGGACCGTGAAATTGATGTGTGTATGGGCCCATAGAAAAGAATGGGTCAGTGTGCTATTTGTGAAATACACATATAGTACACTGATCACGGCCACGGTCGTCTGCAACTGGCCTAAGGAACAGTCCTTGTAATTGCATAATAAAAAATCAAGTTTTGGGGTAAAAAGACTGATTTAAGAGTGTTCCTATTCAATGGCCCCATTGCGATATTGAGTGATAGAAACAGCAAAAAAAAAAACAACAGGCATAAGACATTTTGTGATGCCCTTATGGTCCCTTCTAAAAAGTAGTTATTCTCCAAAGTTAATATCCAGTTTTAGGTCACTTCTGCAACATTTTCACAGACTTAAATGACTGCCAATTTCAATTTGAAGAAGCAAAAACAGGCAGTTTATTGAACTAGAGGATTCATTTGGCTCAGAGAGCATGATATCAAAGTAAAAACAACAATTTGGGTCTAAAAATATATTTTACTAAATAGACGGTTCGAAAATACAGCAAGAGAGGTAGCTTAAATGGCAAACAACTCCACGTAAAGAAATTATTGACAAAGTTATACAATTATAGCAGGTCAAGTAAACATTTGTCTTTATTATATAAGATGCGAAAATAACTTCTCAAACTGCTGTGAGAAACTTATATCAAAGGAGGTAACTCCTGTGATTGACTTATGTCATAGGAGTCAAAGGAGTCAAATCATTCTCTAAACATAACCTACATATATCCCCTAAAGAACACATGACCACAAGTAATGAAAAATTATACAATCAACAACAACAATTTTCTGATAATTATTTGAAACCCAAACTAACCCTATTAACCCCTTAACGACGCAGGGCGTAATAGTACGTCCTGAGTCGCATGATGATGTATGGAGAGCCAGGACCCGCAGCTAACAGCAGCGATCGGTGCCTGCACCGATCGCGGCTGTTAACCCTTTAGATGCCGCGGTCAAACGCGACCGTGGCGTCTAAATTTCAGAGCCGACAAGGGCGCCGCCATTTTTACCTCATCACCGCCCTCCAGAACGTCATCGGAGGGCGGCGCTTGGGTGCCATGACAGCCGGGAGCCTATTGAAGGCTCCCAGGCCTGTCATTTCAGTATAGCTATTACACGATGCCAGAGGCATCGTCTAATAGCAGTGAAGGCATTTTGCTATTCACTGCGATACAGTAGTATCGCAGTGAATAGTATGATCGATCAGACTCCCTAGGTTTCAAGGTCCCTAGGGAGTCTGATCATACAAGTAAAAGTATAAAAAAAAAAGTTTTTAAAAGTATGTAAAAATTAAAAAAAACACAAAAGTTCAAATCACCCCCCCTTTCCCTAGATCAGATATAAAAGTAAATAAACAAAAGTAAACATAAACACATTAGGTATCCCCGCGCTCCAAAATGCCCGAACTATTAAAATATTAAAATATTTATCCCATACGGTGAACAGCGTAGCGGGGAAAAAAATCAAAATGGCCAAATAGCGTTTTTTTCAACACTTTGTCTCCTATAAAAAATTGAATAAAAAGTGATCAAACCATCAGATCTTTCCCCAAGTGGTATCAATAAAAACGTCATGTTGTCCCGCATAAAAGACGCCTTACCCAGCTCCATACATGTAAATATAAAAAAGTTACAGGTGACACAATATGGCGACGCAAAATTTTTTTTTCTATTTAGCAAAGTTTTTAATTTTTTAAAAGGTATCAAAACATTACAAATACTATATAAATTTGGTATCGCCGTGTTTGTACTGACCCGCAGAATACAGGTAACATGTCATTTTTACCACACAGCGAATGGTGTAAAAATTAAACCCATATGAATTTGGCGCAAATGCAGTTTTTCTCCAATTGCACCTCATTCTGAATTTTTTTCCAGCTTCCCAGTACATTGCACAGAATATTGAATAGTGACATTACAAAGTACAATTTGTTTCGCAAACAATAAGCCATCATGTGACTCTGTGAACTGAAAAATGAAAAAGTTATGGCTCTTGGAATGTGGGGAGGGAAAAACGAAAATGCAAAAACAAAAAATGGCCCGGTCATTAAGGGGTTAAAAACAATAAAATTTATATGAAGGATGGAGAGTCATGGTTAACGCCACCCAAGCACCACTAATAAACAATAAATTAGCACACTATACACTTAATTAAATTTTTAAATACTAGACTAATACATAAAGTAATGATGTATAAATGGCAGTGATACATAGGGTGCAGCAAGTATATATACAAACCAGACCATTTAAACAAGCAGGGCTGGATTTAGGGGGGGTACAGACTAGGCAATTGCCTAGGGCCCCCGTCCTCAAAGGGGCCCCCCGGGATCTGGAGCCTGCTGACTCCGGATCCCGGAGTCAGGCCTGGCCATATCGATAACAGAAAGGGACCCAGTGTCATGTACAACAGGGCCCCTTTCCAATAGAAGCCTGCCCAGGGAAGGTCAGTATAAATAGTCTCTGAAGAGACCCCAGAGTATAATAATAGCACTGAGGGAGTCTGTGGGGCCACTGTGGAGCATTATACTAGGAGGCCCTCTGGGGAGCATATTATACTGTATGGGGCCACTGTAGAGCATTATACTGGGGGGGCACTGTGGAGCATTATACTATGGGGGCCCTCTGGGGAGCATATTATACTGTGTGGGGCCACTGTAAAGCATTATACTGGGGGGAGCACTGTGGAGCATTATACTATGGGGGCCCTCTGGGGAGCATATTATACTGTGTGGGGCCACTGTGGAGCTTTATGCTGGGGGGCAGTGTGGGGAGCCTATTATACACTGTGGGGCCACTGTGGAGCATTATACTGGGGGAGCCCCTCTGGGGAGTATATTATACTGTGTGAAAGCTATTGTGGAGCATGTTATACTGTATGGGGCCACTGTTGAGCATTATACTGAGGGGGGCACTGTGGGGGGCATATTATACTGTGTGGAACATATTATATTATGTAGGGCTGCTGGAGAGCATATTATACTGTCTGGGGCCACTAACGGGTAGTATACTGTGTGGGCCACTGTGGAGCATTATACTGTGTTGGTGCTCTGGGGAGCATATTATACTGTGTGGAGCGTTATAAACCATGTGGGGCCACTATGGGGGGCTCAGGTGAGCATTTTATACTATGTCAGGCCACTGTGGGAGTTGGATGGGGCCCCAGTTCCTCTGGTGGACCTAAGGCCCTTCAGTCCGCCCCTGTATAAGGGGGAATAATTATATATAACGGGCCTATTATATATAAGGAAGAACTATTATATATAAGACGACCTATTATTTATAAAGGAGGAACTATTTATAAGAGGCCTATAAAAAGGGTGAAACTATTATATATAAGGCATTTTTTTATAAGGGGGGATCTATTATTTATAAGGGGGTTATAATTTTTAAGTACTCTTATTTATAAAGAGGGCTATTAGTGATAATGGGGGACTATTATTTATAAGGGTAACTATTATTTATGAGAGGGCTATTGTTAGTAAAGGGGAACTATTTATAAGGGAGCAGTATTATTTTTACGGGGTGACTGTTACTGATAAGGGAGAATTAGTACAGATAAGGAGGGCTATTACTGATACAGGGCACTATTTATAAGCAGGGATGGTCATTTATAAGGGAGCTATTACTGATAAGGGTGTAATATTATTTATAAGCAGGGACTATTATTTATAAGGAAGCGCTATAACAGTGATGGCTAACCTTTTAATCTCAGTGTATCAAAATTCGTAAATTCGTCTTCAGCCCTAATGCGCGTTTCTCTCCGTGGCTTTTTCTGGGCACTTCTGGGGGGATTGTGAGATGAGGAGATAAGTGTGATGTCCTGTGAAGAAAACACTGAGCTTAGTGTAGGTATCGCAAGCCCTAGACAGGCCCAGGATGGTTGGAGAGTTTTGCCAAACCCCCCCCTCCCCGAGGTCCCCCCCCCCCGTCTGCCCCGCCCCCCCCCCGGAGGGAGTCAAGCATCATTATCTTGTCAGCATGAGACTGTGGAGAGAACATTCTGGAACACGTGCTCCATAGCAAGTATCACAGGATCCAGAGGCCAAGGCCAGACCTGTGGAACATCCCGCCACCCTGACTATTGCACCCCGAAACTCTGAGCTATCAGGACCACATAACGTGAGTGGGGAATATTGTGTGCTAGTATTGTGGTGGGCATCCTCCTATGAGCCAAATAGGAACCCAGACGCACCTTAGGGCTGTAACACTGAAGCTTAAAGGACTAGGAACACCTTTCATTAAGTCTACCCTGCACCCCAGGACTTTGCTGTGTCACCAGGCGTACCCTGTTATTTTGTATTGAAGAAGCTGTTTAAGTATTTTTGCCTCCACACCCATGGAAGTAAAAGTTCAACTTTACAACTGTTTCTGTGTCTGACTCTGCACCAACAACATCAGGGCGCCCCAAACACCACCAGTCGGCACAGTATAGGGGAAGAGCCCCGGGGGAACAATCACCACCAACATTTGTGCAGCCCCCTCATCACCGGCACCATTGGTGGTAACGTGGGACAGCACCAGCGCTGTTCCCCCTTGCCCAGAGACCATGACAAGTCTGCGCTGTTTGCACCCCCGCAATCCCAACTGCAGTGTTACCCCCCATCTGGTCACCGCAAAAAAAAAAAAAAAAAAACCCCGAACCCAAAAAAAAAAAAAAGCCCTGGAGAAGAATTTAAAAAAAAAACCAAACAAATAAATTTTAACCCACCCATTTGGGCGAAGGAAGGGGTTTTTAAAAAACCCAAAATTCTCCCCTTGGCCACACTTTAGCCCCCCAAAAAAAAAAAAACCAACCCAGATTTTTTTTTCCCCCCCCGGCATACCTTTTTACAACTAAATTGGTAACACCCGCCTTGATAATCCCCTAGCCGCCCGGGGGTGTGCCTTATTTATGACAAGGGCGCATACCTCAGTATAAATGATGTGCACCCTCCTCCAGGCAGTGCGTCTGGAGGGGAAAAGTACGCCAGCCCATAGCTGGCGTACATTTCCCACTTCATTTACGCCAGATGTTGATAAATCTGGTGGGGCTGATGGCCCCGTCCACTGCCTACCCTCGCCACTCCTCCTTTTCGTGGAAGTCACGAAGGAGGTGCAGAAGTAAAAAAAGGTCACAATTTTTTTGCACCAAAAATTGTGACTTCATATGCCTTACAAGGCATAATAAATATGCCCCATTGTATAAATGAGGGATTATATTTATTCTATATACAGTATACAAATGAAAAAGGAAAATTTTCAACAAATTGTCTGTAATTATTAGTCATTTGCATTAAGAAATACAGTGAATTATTGGTGATAGAGTTAGGATTTTGCTGGGTGCTGTTCCTCTTGTACCTTTTACTGGATGCTGTTCCTTTTATAATCTATACTGGATTCTGTTCCTCATACTCTTTCCTGGGTCTGTTCCTCTTATACTCTTTGCTGGGTGTTGTTCCTCTTATACTCTTGCTGGGGCTGTGCCTCTTTCTCTGGGCGTCCTCTTCTGGTGCTGTTCTGTCTTTGCTGGGTGCGTTCCTCTTTCCTGCTGGGTGCTGTTCCTCTTATACTCTTTCCTGGGTTCTGTTCCTCTTATACTCTTTGCTGGGTGTTGTTCCTCTTTCTCTTTCTGGGTGCTGTTGGGCTTTTGGGGGGTCTTGGGTGGGTTTTTGTCCCTCTTATACTCTTTCATGGGTGCTGTTCCTGTTATACTCTTTGCTGGGTGCTGTTCCTCTTATACTCTTAGCTGGATGCTGTTCCACTTATAATCTATACTGGATGCTGTTCATTTTATGCTCTTTGCTGGGTGCTGTTCCTCTTATACTCTTTGCTGGGGGCTGTTCCTCTTTCTCGGTTCCTCTTATACTCTTTCCTGGGTGCTGTTCCTCTTATACTCTTTCCTGGGTGCTGTTCCTCTTATACTCTTTGCTGGGTGCTGTTCCTCTTATACTCTTTGCTGGATGCTGTTCCACTTATAATCTATACTGGGCTGTTCATTTATGTCTTGCTGCGTGCGTTCATCTTATACTCTTTGGGGCTGTCCTTTAGTGGGTGCTGTTCCTCTTATACTCTTTGCTGGGTGCTGTTCCTCTTATACTCTTTGCTGGGTGCTGTTCCACTTATAATCTATCCTTGATGCTGTTAATTTTTTTTTCTTGCTGGGTGCTGTTCCTCTTTACTCTTTGCTGGGGTTTTTTGGGGGGTTTTTTGTGTGTTTTTTTGTCTTTCCTGGGTGCTGTTCCTCTTATACTCTTTCCTGGGTGCTGTTCCTCTTATACTCTTTGCTGGGTGCTGTTCCTCTTATACTCTTTGCTGGGTGCTGTTCCTCTTATACTCTTTGCTGGATGCTGTTCCACTTATAATCTATACTGGATGCTGTTCATTTTATGTTCTTTGCTGGGTGCTGTTCCTCTTATACTCTTTGCTGGGTGCTGTTCCTCTTATACTCTTTGCTGGGTGCTGTTCCTCTTATACTCTTTGCTGGATGCTGTTCCACTTATAAGCTATACTTGATCCTGTTCATTTTATGCTCTTTGCTGGGTGCTGTTCCTCTTATACTCTTTGCTGGGTGCTTTTCCTCTTATACTCTTTCCTGGGTGCTGTTCCTCTTATACTCTTTCCTGGGTGCTGTTCCTCTTATACTCTTTGCTGAGTGCTGTTCCTCTTATACTCTTTGCTGGATGCTGTTCCACTTACAATCTATACTGGATGCTGTTCATTTTATGTTCTTTGCTGGGTGCTGTTCCTCTTATACTCTTTCCTGGGTGCTGTTCCTTTTATATTCTTTGCTGGGTGCTGTTCCTCTTATACTCTTTGCTGGGTGCTGTTCCTCTTATACTCTTTGCTGGATGCTGTTCCACTTATAATCTATACTGGATGCTGTTCATTTTATACTCTTTCCTGGGTGCTGTTCCTCTTATACTCTTTGCTGGGTGCTGTTCCACTTATAATCTATCCTTGATGCTGTTAATTTTATGCTCTTTCCTGGGTGCTGTTCCTCTTATACTCTTTGCTGGGTGCTGTTCCTCTTATACTCTTTGCTGGGTGCTGTTCCACTTATAATCTATCCTTGATGCTGTTAATTTTATGCTCTTTCCTGGGTGCTGTTCCTCTTATACTCTTTCCTGGGTGCTTTTCCTCTTATACTCTTTTCTGGGTACTGTTCCTCTTATACTCTTTGCTGGGTGCTGTTCCTTTTATACTCTTTGCTGGGTGCTGTTCCTCTTATAGTCTTTGCTGGGTGCTGTTCCTCTTATACTCTTTGCTGGGTTCTGTTCCACTTATAATCTATACTGGATGCTGTTCATTTTATGCTCTTTGCTGGGTGCTGTTCCTCTTAAACTCTTTGCTGGGTGCTGTTCCTTTTATACACTTTGCTGGGTGCTGTTCCACTTATATACTGGATGTTGTTCTTTTTATGCTCTTTGCTGGGTGCTGTTCCTCTTGTACTCTTTGCTGGGTGCTGTTCTTCCTCACTGTGAAGCCCATTCATACAGTTTTTTAATTCTATTCAGCATAGCTGGTTTGACTGCAGAAATAGCTTCTACCCCCACCAAAAACACATCTCACATGTACAAGCCTCATCCCGCAGTATTTTGGAAAATAATCGCTGTTATTGAGCCAGATGCTCCTGGTACAATGAGCTTTTCTGAATTACCACTAATTCCATGCAGGCAGGCAAGTTCTGCCCTATTATCATGCAGCCACAAAGAGAAACCGTCCTGACTGGCCAAAGAAAATTGCCTGCAAATGACAATCCACTCAGATGTCTGTGTAAGTTGTGTGATGTGAACCTGTGGTGTTTGTGCAGTAAGTGCTAAGGTAAATCTGAGCTGTAATTTTTCAACTAGCTTCCATACAACTCTTCCTATATAACCACTGACAGTCACAGCTTGCAATGTATTTAACTGTTCTGATCTCGGTATGTTATGATACTGTAGGAGCTAAATAATGTGTCTGCAGTAACATGACCTATGTTTTTTTACATTACTTATGAAAGGATCCTGTGTTGGCAGGTCTGCTGCTTGATACTAAGCGTAGTAGTAACCAATACAGAAATCAATACATATGTAATAAAGCATCATTTAGTGTCATTATAGGGAGAATAATTGTATGAGTATATTGTACTACTGCAGCAAAGCAAGATACTTTATATGTAGAAGCACATATGGCATTTACCCTCCTGTAACTGCACATTTCTGAGGACCCTTATTTCATTTGGAACATGTTGAAAAATCAGTTTAATAAAAATACATCCAGTTTATACAGAGAAAAGAATAAATGTTTCCTGTGGTTTTCCTGGAGGTCACATTTACTCATGTTCCAAGTAATATTATTTTTCTAGGAATAACAGATCATCATTGATGTCTTGCTGACAAGTATCAGAGCTCTGAAGGGGCCCTGTCAGGGCTGTCATCCTGTCCTCTCTGAAGGTAACGTGATATACAAGGCACCCTTGAGAAGATCGAGATGTCATTTTTTTACAAATTGGGTACAGTAAGCTTAGGCCTCATGCACATGACAAGGCAAACAAGGTAAATCATTTGCGTCAGTCATTATGAGCCAAAACCGGAAGTGTATACTATAAACAGATACGGTATAATGGAAAGATTTGCACCTCTGCTGTTTTTCAAACTGTTCTTAGTTTTGACACACAATAGGTAGACCTCAACTATGAGAGACAAAATGAGAAAACAAATCCAGAAAATCACCTTGTCTGATTTTTAAAGAATTTATTTGCAAATTATGGTGGAAAATAAGTATTTGGTCAATAACAAAAGTTCATCTCAATACTTTGTTATAAATCCTTTGTTGGCAATGACAGAGGTCAAACGTTTTCTGTAAGACTTCACAAGGTTGGCACACACTGTTGCTGGTATGTTGGCCCTTTCCTCCATGCAGATCTCCTCTAGAGCAGTGATGTTTTAGGGCTGTCGCTGGGCAACACGGACTTTCAACTCCCCCCAAAGGTTTTCTATGGGGTTGAGATCTGGAGACTGGCTAGGCCACTCCAGGACCTTAAAATGCTTGTTACGAAGCCACTCCTTTGGTGCCCTGGCGGTGTGCTTGGGATCATTGTCATGCTGAAAGACCCAGCCACGTTTCATCTTCAATGCCCTTGCTGATGGAAGGAGTTTTGCACTCAAAATCTCACGATACATGGCCCCATTCATACTTTCATGTACACGGATCAGTCGTCCTGGTCCCTTTGCAGAGAAACAGCCCCAAAGCATGATCTTGCCATCCCCATGTTTCACAGTAGGTATGGTGTTCTTTGAATGCAACTCAGCATTCACTCTCCTCCAAACACGACGAGTTGTGTTTCTACCAAACAGTTCTACTTTGGTTTCATCTGACCATATGACATTCTCCCAGTACTTTTCTGGAACATCCAAATGCTCTCTAGCAAACTTCAAACGGGCCCGGATATGTACTGGCTTAAGTAGGGGGACACGTCTGGCACTGCAGTATCTGAGTCCCTGGCGGCGTAGTGTGTTACTGACGGTAGCCTTTGTTACATTAGTCCCAGCTTTCTGCAAGTCATTCACTAGGTCCCCCCGTGTGGTTCTGGGATTTTTGCTCAACGTTCTTCTGATCATTTTGACCCCACGGGGTGAGATCTTGCGTGGAGCCCCTGATCGAAAGAGATTATCAGTGGTCTTGTATGTCTTCCATTTTCTAATTATTGCTCCCACAGTTGATTTCTTCACACCAAGCTGCTTGCCTATTGCAGATTCAGTCTTCCCAGCCTGATGCAGGTCTACAATTTTGTTTCTAGTATCCTTCCACAGCTCTTTGGTCTTCACCATAGTGGAGTTTGGAGTGTGACTGTTTGAGGTTGTGGACAGGTGTCTTTTATACTGATAACAATTTCAAACAGGTGCCATTACTACAGGTAATGAGTGGAGGACAGAGGAGCCTCTTAAAGAATAAGTTACAGGTCTGTGAGAGCAAGAAATCTTGCTTGTTTGTAGGTGACCAAATACTTATTTTCCACCATAATTTGCAAATAAATTCTAAAAAATCAGACAATGTGATTTTCTGGATTTGTTTTCTCATTTTGTCTCTCATAGTTGAGGTCTACCTATGATGTCAATTACAGGCCTCTCTCATCTTTTTAAGTGGGAGAACTTGCACAATTGGTGGCTGACTAAATACTTTTTTCCCCCACTGTATGTATGTGGGAAACTGGATGGCAAGTAGTGAAAATAAACAGCTTGTTTATCCATACATTGCACTGCCACATTTTTTACACTTTTGAAAGAATAAAATTAGAAAAGATCAAAAAGTACCCATTTGGGGGGAAGATGCCTGCTGTACAGTCATGGCCAAAAGTTTTGAGAATGATACAAATATTAATTTTTACAAAGTCTACTGCTTCAGTTTTTCTAATGGCAATTTGCATATACTCCAGAATGTTATAAAGAGTGATCAGCTTAACAGCAATTACTTGCAAAGTCAATATTTGCCTAGAAAATGAACTTTATCCCCCAAAACACATTTCAACATCATTGCAGCCCTGCCTTAAAAGGACCACCTAACATCGTTTCAGTGATTGCTCCATTAACACAGGTGTGGGTGTTGATGAGGACAGGGCTGGAGATCAATCTGTCATGATTAAGTAAGAATGACACCACTGGACACTTTAAAAGGAGGCTGGTGCTTGCCATCATTGTTAACCATGGTTATCTCTAAAGAAACACGTGCAGTCATCATTGCACTGCACAAAAATGGCCTAACTGGGAAGAGTATTGCAGCTAGAAAGATTGCACCTCAGTCAACAATCTATCGCATCATCAAGAACTTCAAGGAGAGAGGTTCCATTGGTGCCAAAAAGGCTCCAGGGCGCCCAAGAACGACCAGCAAGCGGCAGGACCGTCTCTTAAAAGTGTTTCAGCTGCGGGATCGGGCTACCAGCAGTGCAGAGCTTGCTGAGGAATGGCAGCAGGCAGGTGTGAGTGCATCTGCACGCACTGTGAGGCGGAGACTCTTGGAGCAAGGCCTGGTCTCAAGGAGGGCAGCAAAGAAGCCACTTCTCTCCAGAAAAAACATCAGGGACAGACTGATATTCTGCTAAAGGTACAGGGAGTGGACTGCTGAGGACTGGGGTAAAGTCATTTTCTCTGATGAATCCCCTTTTCGATTGTTTGGAACATCTGGAAAACAGCTTATTCGGAGAAGAAGAGGTGAGCGCTACCACCAGTCTTGTCTCATGCCAACTGTAAAGCATCCTGAAACCATTCATGTGTGGGGTTGCTTCTCAGCCAAGGGAATTGGCTCTCTCACAGTCTTGCCTAAAAACACAGCCATGAATAAAGAATGGTACCAGAATGTCCTCCAAGAGCAACTTCTCCCAACCGTCCAAGAGCAGTTTGGCGCTCAACAATGCCTTTTCCAGCATGATGGAGCACCTTGCCATAAAGCAAAGGTGATAACTAAATGGCTCAGGGAACAAAACATAGATATTTTGGGTCCATGGCCTGGAAACTCCCCAGATCTTAATCCCATTGAGAACTTGTGGTCAATCATCAAGAGACGGGTGGACAAACAAAAACCAACAAATTCAGAGAAAATTAAAGCATTGATTCTGCAAGAATGGACTGCTATCAGTCAGGATTTGGTCCAGAAGTTGATTGAGAGCATGCCAGGGAGAATTGCAGAGGTCCTGAAGAAGAAGGGTCAACACTGCAAATATTGACTTGCTGCATTAACTCATTCTAACTGTCAATATAAGCTTCTGTTACTCATAATATGAATGCAATTATATTTCTGTATGTGATAAAAACATCTGACAAACACACATAAAAACCAGAGGGCAGCAGATCATGTGAAAATATAATATTTGTGTCATTCTCAAAACTTTTGGCCATGACTGTATATTCATATGCACACAGTAATTGTATTGAGAGAAGTAATGGCTTCCAAAGATTATCCCATTTTGAGTGCTTGCAAGTGCAACAGGTATGGTGCTATTCTAAAGAAAAACTTAAAGAGGACCTTTCATGTCATCACGTATATGCAATTTTATATACCGCTAGAAAGCCGACAGCGCGCTGAATTCGCACTGCAGGCTTTCCCGTTATGTGCCCCAGGGATGGAGATATCGGCGGTCGTAGTTTCACTGTTCACCATCAGAAGGGCGTTCCTGGCAGTCTAGCTGGGCTATGAGGAACGTCCTCCCTGACAGTACTCTGGCGTTCCTCACAGCTCAGCGTTATCGCACAGCAGCTAGTCATCTGCAGGGGTGCATTTCCTTTGAGACTCTATAATGTATGATGCAGATGGGATGTCTGGAGTGGGAGGAGTAAAGTCACTGCTTTGGTGATAGCATCAGTGTCATGAAGAGGGTTGTCAAGAACATGGACTTATCTATCCCTGTAGGGTGGCAGTGCAGGCGGAGACATGATAAGGTTAATGTGGGGATATCACAATGACCAATGTGACAGTGGCAGAAACTGAGAGCTTGCATCAACAGTTTTCAGAAAACCATTATGGCTGTACCTGGAGCACTGGTGACTTGTGCTGGATGCTTGAAATGCACATGTTTAAAAGAAACATGTCAAGTGTTTTTCCCATCCTAAATTGGTCCTACCACATGCAGCATAAAGTAATGATCTTTCCTATGGTGCCTCTCACTAAGCATTCTGTTGCTAAAAAGTCAAGTTATATGGTTTTAGAATCTTAAATTAGCATATGTGAATTTACCTTGAAGGGGTTGTCCAGGCAAAAATAGACTAAAATATTATTTTTTAAATCAGCCTGGGGCCGCTGAAAAAAAAAAATTCATACTCACCTTTCCCCGGTACTCCAGTGTCTATCCACGCGGTCGATCCTGCAGCAACGTTATTGTCTTTCGGCGGAAGTACCCGATGCACGTGACCAATGAGGCCAATCAGTGGTCTCAGCGATAGGGAACCTCACATCTGACTAGAAATTCCACAGCATGAAGGCAGCTGAGATGCAGGACTGGACTGCGTTGGGAGGACACCAGGGCATCGGGAACGGTTGAGTATATATTTTTTTTCACCACCTTTTTGCCTAATTAGAAATTTATATTTAACCTGGACAACCTCTACCACTAATCACAGCGGGTGGGGAACAGTTTCATATAGTCATACAGTCATCGCACTAAATCAGTACCTGTGAGACTTGCAGTTAGGTAGGGTATTAGGCTGATGTCTGATAGTGATGGACATGTTGTCGCTCTGCACAGGTTGCAATCTAGCACAATCAATGGCGGAACTACTGCCACAGCAGCTGCTACAGAGCTTGCGACCTTAGGGGGCCCTATAAGCCCCTGCTCCTTTTTTTTTAATAGAACATTATCTGTTGGATTACACCAGCAGATAACGGCCGCTATTTACTTACCCATCCCCGCATATGCCCACAGCCACCTCTGCTTCCCGTTCAGCCCTACAGGAGGCCCTCCCACGTCACCGCTGAGGTCTGTAATTGTCTGTGACATCATTGAAAATCCCGAAGACCTGTGGTGGATTCCAGGAGAGATGAGTAACACTGTTGTTTATCTTTGACCAACTCCCTGGGTCCTCTGCTCATTATACTCTGGGGTCTGAAGAAACCCCAGAGTGTATTAGTTCATGGGCAGTGAACACTAAAAATTTCAGGATCTACCAACCCTATGGCCCCACACAGTATAATATGCTCCACAGTGGCCTCCTACAGTATAATTTGCTCCACAGTAGACCCCACACAGTGTAATATGCTTCACAGTGGCCCCCACACAATATTATATGCTCCACATTGGCCCTCACACAGTATATTATGCTCCACAGTGAGCCAACACAGTATTATATGCCCCACAGTGGCCCCCTAGAGCCACTTCAGGTGAACCCCTCTCCTCAGACCCCAGAGTATAATAGGTAAAGGGCCAGGGGAAGTGATTAAAAATATCAAAAGCTTATACTCACCTTGCCTCAACTCTCCTTGGCATCTTGCTCCGTCCGGCTCTCTTCAGCATCTTCTTCAGTCTTCTTCTGCCTGCGACTGAGGTGAAGCACCCCAGACATCACTGCTGGGGCCTCTGATTGGGCCTCAGTGGTCACGTTGGGCGCACTGACATCATTATGCCGGTGTGACGTCAGTCCCGGAGAGAGGATGCCGGGATGCGGCAGAAGCCCAGGAGAGGTGAATATAAGTATTTGTTATTTTTAGTCACTTCCCCTGGGCTGACATGCATTAATATTATGTATAGCATTTAGGGAACTAGGCTTTCCCCGACCACTATCATGGTGGTCTGGGGCCCTGGCCATCTCTAGCTGGCCACGAGCCCTGCACTCCTCCGGTCCAGGCCCTGTACCCCTCCGGGACCATTACGCCATTGCTACATGACTAGATGAAGCTGCACCTTGCCCCCCGTGACTAGTTAAGGTAAATTACAGTCTAATGTTTTAAAAGCTTAGAAGTTGTCTGTCTTTTCAGCAACAGAGTGGCACTATAGGAAAGCTCATTACTTGATGCTGCTCATGCTGAGACTGGTTTACGGTGGAAAAAACACCTGATTTTCTTCCCTTCAACGCTCCATAGACAGTAATCATAGTAAAGGTGTGTTATCACACATTGGGCAGTGTCAACGACATTGCCTGACAGGTTCCCTTTAAAGCCCCTGAACAAGTGATGACAAGGGCCAGGGCCTTTTTTTGGCTGCAGCTGCCTACTTGGGGCCTTAGTCTAAATCTGTGTTTTTATCATTATGCAAAGTCAATGAAAATGGTTTTAGGGACCCTACAAGGGCATCACTCTCCGCTGAAGATAACTGCCCCTAACTGACATCAAAGTGTGACAAAAGGGAAGATGTCACTCAAGCAATAGTGGATGGTGCTGGACGGCAGTCAGAGGTGAATATTTAGAGAGGAGATCAAAACCTTTGCAGTACGAGCATAAGCCCTTTTCAGCTAATTTGTATAAGAATAAAATCCTGATTTTCAAGAAAAAAGAAGCTGCAATGCAGAATAAGAACAACATCTTTGGAAAGTGTAGAAACAGCCTCACAAGGTACTATCAATAGTCCATTTATAAAATATAAGGTCAACACCTCCTACTTTAGCATCAATATACAGAGAGCACAGGTGCATCTCAATAAATTAGAGTATCTTTGAAACGTTTATTTCTTTCAGTAATTCAATTAAAAAAGTGACCTCCTATATTTTCTAGATTCTTTACACACAGAGTGTTCTATTTCAAGTGTTTTATTTCTGTAAATGTTGATTATGGATTACAGGTAATGAAAACCCAAATCTAAGAAAATTAGAATATTGTAAAAAAGTTCAGTATTGTAAATTCAGTGTGTCACCTGCCAAGGTTTCCTAAGCCTTTCAATGGTCCCTCAGTCTGGTTCAGTAGGACACACAATCATGGAAGACTGCTGATTATGAATTGTATTACTGAAATGAATGAACGTTTCAAAAATATTCTAATTTATCGAAATGCATCTGTATGTGTGTGTAACTGTTCAGCCCCTCCCCCCCCCCCCCTTTAAATGCTGTGGGAGAGTAAGCTCAGTGTTAGCCACAGCGGACCCAGACAGTCAGAGACAGACACAAAAGTTCAAGTCCAACAGGTATTACCCTGTGTGTTTATTTTTCTCAGAAAAACAGCAAAACAAATAAGCCCTAACTTTCAGGCAAAAAATAACAGAAATCCTGCTCGTCTGAGCAACTAACTATACAGAAAACTGTCCTATCTGTACGTGTGGCTTACTTCAGTCACACGGTCAATAAACAGCGCAAAGCAAGGGCAGGAGTTCACTCCAGAGTCTCACCAGCCTTTGCAATGTGAAGACAGAACCCGGCTCCTCCTTTCTCCCCCAGGAACTGCTCAGTAGTGTGGAGGATGACTCAGCTTATGTATCCTCCATTTTGGATTCCAGGGCCATGTGGGCCATGCCTGTAGCCATTTTACATTCCTCTTTTGTTTAGAGAGCTCATCGCCCACCAGATTGCTTAAGGGGATGCGGCCCCTCTTTTGTCTCTTATCCAATAGCCATGTGCCAGAACTATTTTACAACTTAGCCACCAATCATGTTATGCTAATTACAGGAACCCGACCTGTACTTTGTCTACACTGTACTTAAAAACTACATTTTTCCCTCTATTAAAGCAGAACCCACTATATACACAATAACTGTGTATGTGTGTGTCTCTCTCTGAGCTAGCTCATATATCAACTTTATGAATTTGGACTTCAATACGGCGATACTTAGAGTGGATTGCGCTCACAGTAGTGAGAACTAGCCAACCTTTTATAGGTCTTTAATGAGGCCCAGCTTCCACCTGTGGTTGAAGGCTCCTCCCTAGTAGGAGAGGAAGAGACAGCCCTCTCACAGCAAAGGTTTTTAAGTGATCTACCACACATAATTAAGGAATCTGGAAGAGATATAGCGACCTTCCAGAATCTTACCTGTCACCTTCTCACAATGTTTACACTTGACCTTGTTCATGGTAATATACTTATATAGATATATATAGCCTCACAATGTGTGTCTCTGCTCCGGGTTAGTTCTAAACCCAATATCTCAGGTTGTGTCGGCCCTTGACCTGCTGCTGGGTATTCATGGCTCATTTCATTTTTGTTCTTAAATGATGCATTTGTTTGTTGCTGTTTTCTCGATCCTGACCTACTGCCTTGTTTTCCCCTTCCCTTCACTATGTGGTAGTCATGACTCCATTTTGTTCTCTATCCACCATTTCATGTATGGCAAGTAACTGTATTTCAATGATATTTCTGTTAGCTGTAAAGAAATGTGACACAACCTTGAAACTGCAGATATTTCCTTTTTTCTGTTTGTGCTTCCTGTTTTTATAGTTTCTGTTGTTTTTGCGTAGTCAGGGAATATTACTATACTGAGTAAAGATGTGCTTTGTATACGCCCACAAGTCATATGATACAAGTGATACAATAAAAGGGGAATCGTATTGGAAACTGCTTCAGTGCCGTGTCTGTTTGATTATTATAAGCTGCTTATACCTAACCACATCCAATTAGACCCCAAGGGAACACTAGTTGGGTGTATTTTCACCCACACCTTTAGCCCTTTCACCCTTAGCTGTTCACTACCTTCCCAAGACCTGCTGTTTTATTTCTAGGGAGCTGTATCTCTCACTCATTGCTAATTGTGTATATTTGTCTTGAAAACTTAATAAACCGAAATTTGGGATTTTATGCAGGAAAACAGCTTCATCTGACACTAGTTACTAGCCAACCTACTATGAGCGCAATCCACTCTAAGTATCACCGTTTTTGAAGTCCAAATTAGTAAAAATACATATATGAGCCAGCCCAGAAAAGCACACACAGTCACAAGGTGCAAGTGTGTGACCAACATGGAGTCTGGAATATAAGATGGAGACAGGCACATGCTGGCATCCTTTACATTTCCCACCTTTTGCGAATGATATAACCCATACCCAGGGTACATTAGAAGCTGCTAATCAGATCCTGAGGACTTTTCTGGAAACTTCACCTCATTCCCCCGGATATTTTATATAATTTACATACCTATCTGTCTAATACACAAAGGCGATGCCTTCACCGTCATGTTTGTCAGTGTGCCCAACCACCCTATAACCTGTAGTCCCAATGTCCCTCTTCCTAGCGTGTTTCTTTGCAAACGAGATTATAATCTTTATAATCAAATAGATACAGAAGCACAGCAATAATATTTGGAATATTCCTTGTAATATTCCCATAAACCATCTATCTAATCCGTTGTACATTGTACAATACTTACATGTATATATATTCTGCAATGTCAATAATATCAGGCCTCTAAACAGTAACAATATAAGGCTAAATACAGAATGCGTTATCTGATTTTCAGTTGGTGATAGGGCAGTGAAAATATACTACCAATGGTGGACGGTGACATCTTTTATATTTGAGGCCATGGATACCACCTTATCTCTACTACTTACAGTCATATGAAAAAGTTTGGGCACCCCTATTAATCTTAATCATTTTTAGTTCTAAATATTTGGGTGTTTGCAACAGCCATTTCAATTTGATATATCTAATAACTGATGGACACAGTAATATTTCAGGATTGAAATGAGGTTTATTGTACTAACAGAAAATGTGCAATATGCATTAAACCAAAATTTGACCGGTGCAAAAATTTGGGTACCCTTATCATTTTATTGATTTGAATACTCCTAACTACTTTTTACTGACTTACTGAAGCACAAAATTGGTTTTGTAACCTCACTGAGCTTTGAACTTCATAGCCAGGTGTATCCAATCATGAGAAAAGGTATTTAAGGTGGCCAATTGCAAGTTGTTCTCCTATTTGAATCTCCTCTGAAGAGTGGCATCATGGGCTCCTCAAAACAACTCTCAAATGATCTGAAAACAAAGACTGTTCAACATAGTTGTTCAGGGGAAGGATACAAAAAGTTGTCTCAGAGATTTAACCTGTCAGTTTCCACTGTGAGGAACATAGTAAGGAAATGGAAGACCACAGGGACAGTTCTTGTTAAGCCCAGAAGTGGCAGGCCAAGAAAAATATAAGAAAGGCAGAATAGAAGAATGGTGAGAACAGTCAAGGACAATCCACAGACCACCTCCAAAGAGCTGCAGCATCATCTTGCTGCAGATGGTGTCACTGTGCATCGCTCAACAATACAGCACACTTTGCACAAGGAGAAGCTGTATGGGAGAGTGATGCGAAAGAAGCCGTTTCTGAAAGCACGCCACAAACAGAGTCGCCTGAGGTATGCAAAAGCACATTTGGACAAGCCAGCTTCATTTTGGAAGAAGGTCCTGTGGACTGATGAAACAAAGATTGAGTTGTTTGGTCATACAAAAAGGCGTTATGCATGGCGTCAAAAAAACACAGCATTCCAAGAAAAACACTTGCTACCCACTGTAAAATTTGGTGGAGGTTCCATCATGCTTTGTGGCTGTGTGGCCAATGCCGGCACCGGGAATCTTGTTAAAGTTGAGGGTTGCATGGATTCAACTCAGTATCAGCAGATTCTTGAGAATAATGTACAAGAATCAGTGATGAATTTGAAGTTACGCCGGGGATGGATATTTCAGCAAGACAATGATCCAAAACACAGCTCCAAATCTACTCAGGCATTCATGCAGAGGAACAATTACAATGTTCTGGAATGGCCATCCCAGTCCCCAGACCTGAATATCATTGAACATCTGTGGGATAATTTGAAGCGGGCTGTCCATGCTCGGCGATCATCAAACTTAACTGAACTGGAATTGTTTTGTAAAGAGGAATGGTCAAAAATACCTTCATCCAGGATCCAGGAACTGATTAAAAGCTACAGGAAGCGACTAGAGGCTGTTATTTTTGCAAAAGGAGGATCTACTAAATATTAATGTCACTTTTCTGTTGAGGTGCCCATACTTTTGCACCGGTCAAATTTTGGTTTAATGCATATTGCACATTTTCAGTTAGTACAATAAACCTCATTTCAATCCTGAAATATTACTGTGTTCATCAGTTATTAGATATATCAAATTGAAATGGCTGTTGCAAACACCCAAATATTTAGAACTAAAAATGATTAAGATTAATAGGGGTGCCCAAACTTTTTCATATGACTGTAAATTGCTGATGTTCATCCTGGCTGTTTCCTACTGCTGAGCAACTAATGCTAAACTGTGTTGTTTTGAACATTCTGCTCAGTAACAACTGGTGACAATGTGCCTGTGTGAGCAGAGTGTATTTCCTGGCTGCAACATCACTACGTTCTTTGAGCAAGAAGTCTGGCCCCTGTGTCCTTGGGTAGATCGGAGAATGACGAGGTGAGCCAAGCCCAGAATAACAACTTTTTGGCATAGTAAGAATGCACTGTTTTCCCCTGGCCCCTACATGTTCAATTAGTCATTTTTCTGCTGTAGATGTGAACATGTAAGGAAGTAATGGTTAAAGGGATTCTTCAGGATAAATCCATATTGTAAGGACAAGGCCCCATGCCCCTCCTCCAACTTTCTAATCTACATGTTATGTCTATACTGCTTTGTTGTTATGTAATATATGTAGGTCATGTGACCTACATATATTACAATTTTTGCCTTTCCACTGACGTTAGGCCACAGTGGGGCATATTATACTGAGCAGGGGCCACTGTGGAGCATATTATACTGTGCGGGTGTCACTGTGTAGCATTATACTCTGCGGGGGTCACTGCAGAGCATATTATACTGTGCAGGGGCCACTGTGGAGCATATTATACTCTGCCTGGCCACTGTGTAGCATTATACTGTGCTGGGTCCACTGTGGAGCATTATACTGTGCGGGGGCCACTACGGAGCATATTATACTGTGCAGGGGCCACTGTGGAGAATTATACTGTGCGGGGTCCACTGTGGAGCATATTATACTCTGCGCGGCCACTGTGTGGGGGGGGGGGGGGGGGGGGGGGGGGGGGGGGGGGGGGGGGGGGGGGGGGGGGGGGGGGGGGGGGGGGGGGGGGGGGGGGGGGGGGGGGGCCCCCGGGGGGGGCGGGGCGCCCCCCCCCCCCCCCCCCCCCCCCCCCCCCCCGGCCGGGCGGGGGGGGGGGGGCCCCCCCAGGCCCCCCAAGGAACACCAAACTCCACTCCATACACAGACAAAGAAGCGGGACAACATTGGCCTCTACAACTTAGCATTATACTGTGCTGGGTCCACTGTGGAGCATTATACTGTGCGGGGGCCACTGCGGAGCATATTATACTGTGCAGGGGCCACTGTGGAGCATTATACTGTGCGGGGTCCACTGTGGAGCATATTATACTGTGCAGGGGCCACTGTGGAGCATTATACTTTGCGGGGGGCCACTATGGAGATTATACTGTGCAGGAGTCACTGTGGAGCATATTATACTCAAAAACTGGTAAAAGTATTTGAGTGAACTTATTAACCTAGTAATAGCACTAACAGAGACAGACCTTTATTAAAAATTAATTTTTTGCCCCAAAAACCTCTTTAATATCCCAGTTTGGAAACTATGTGGAAGGTGGGTGACTTGGGTAACCCAAGACAGATTAGCTGCCCCTGAGAAAAAGTGTTGTCCAGATGTACTATGTTCCATTAGTGATGCATAGTGTATATTGTAGTGTTTCCATTTCAGTTGTAAAGTGTAGAGATGAAAAGGTGATTGCAGCTAGGTGTTGTACCACAGGAGGAATTGCTTGGTACGTCCTCTAGTATTACCCCAGTAATTGTTATTTTTCCGTTCTCAGAGCCATATGAGGCTTAATGTTTATGGGACAAATTGTTCTTCATAATGGTACCATTTATTATTCTGTACAATGTACTGGGAAGCTGGAAAAATTTAGAATGGGGTGGATTTGAAGAAAAAGTGCTTCGTTTTTACGGCGTGCAGCCAAAATGACATGTCACCTGTATTCTATGTTTCGGTACGATTCCGGGAATAAATTTATATGGTTTTATTTACATTTTAACCCCTTAACAAAAATCTAAAACTGTGCAAAAATAATTTTTCCTAAAAGTTGCCATATTCTGACACCCGTAACTTTTTTATACTTCCATGTATGGTGATGCATAGGGTGTCTTTTTTAGCGGGTCCAGATGTACTTTTTAGTTATACCATTTTGGGGAATTGCTATCGCTTTGATCACTTTTTATTAAAATTTTTATCAGAGGTGAAACTGAGAAAAAACGGTGGTTTTGCACTTTTGATTTTTTTTTTTTTCCCACTATGGCATTTACCGTACGGGAAAAATATTTTTATAAATTTGTACTTGTCTTGAACCCCAGGGGGTGTGATCACTAATGCAATGCATTACAATGCTAATGCATTGCAATGCATTGCAAAATACCGGCATTTGTGTGACAGGCTGCATAAAGCAGCCTGCCATACAAATAAATGGGAGCCATCAATAGGCTCCCAACTGTCATGACAATGGGACACTGGCCCCAGATCTTGCTCTGGGTGCTGGTGATCCACGTAAAAATGGCGGTGCAAAGTGGCGCTTTGACGGAGGTGTCGGGGGGGGGGGTTAATGCCCGTGATCAGTGTGGGCACTGATCGCAGGCATTAGCGCCAGGTCTCTGCTGTATAATACAGCAGAGACCCTGAGGCTATGGCAGTTGCTCAGGATCTGAGCAGCCACCATATTTAAATACCTGACATCTGCCGTACTATTACAGCAGATTCAGGAAGGGGTTAAAAATGACAGGGCAGCTTTGTCTGGTGAGTCATTATGATTGCAGGGATACCATAGTTATATTGGTTTTATTATGTTTTTCCACTTTTACAAATAAAACGTCACTTTTTGAAAATGAACAATTTTCCTAGGGTCACCGTATTATGATGGCTATAACTTTTTTACTGTTTTGTTAATCGAAATATGTAAGGGCTCTTTGTTTGCAGGGAAAGTTGTACTTTTTATTGGTACCAATGTTTATTATGTATGACTGTATGTATGATCACTTTTTATTGCCATTTTTTGGGGAAAGCAAGGTGACCAAAATATGTTATTTTGCGCATTGCGTTATATGTATATTTTTTTTATGGCATTTAGTGTTCAGGATAAATAACACTATTTTTGGATAGAGGGGCCATATACGCACATGGGGGATACCTAACATTTTTATTTTTTTTTTTTTTTATGTAATGTGTTTTTTAAATGTTAGCCCTCATGCATACGACATTATGCCCTGTCCCTGTGTTGGGGCCACTGTGGATCTCATTATACTGTGTGGGGGCCACCGTGGAGCATATTATACTATGTGGGTGCCACCTTGGAGCATATTATATTGTATGGGGCCCCTTCACTATTCACATCACACGCCATCTGTTTTATAGCAGCAGTGCACTATTATTACAGGATGTAATAACATTGCATGGTGATTATAAAACAGAGATACTGTGCAATGTAAATAGTGAAGGAGTCACAGTGCTCGCAAAAGCACCACAGTATCTTCAAAGAGTTGATCAGCTGGGGTCCTGGGTGTTTGAACACCACTGATGTGATAGATCTCTTAGACTGTTAAGGCCCCTGCAGATCAGCTGTTTCCCACAGCACACAGCTCCCAGTAATGTTTACATGTCGGGCACTGTGCTGCTCACTCATGGAAAGTCAATCCTTTACCCATCATTGACATTTTCAGTCTGCCTGCATCACAGATGTCTGTCAGCAAATCAAGTTATCCCAATGGACACTACTAAACTTTTTTTTTTTATATTGTTTTGCTTTATATTTTGCACTGTGTATCTAAATATATGTTTTGCATCTTGTCTTAATTTCCCCCTTTTGTGGAGCAGTCAAACTGTGGTGAGGTAAACCCACCTTTGCAACCATTGGCTGGGGTGTGGCGAGTATACTGAGAATCTCCAGCAAGAGTCAGAAAGTCTACCTTAGTCTTCTAAGCAGAGCAGACCACCATTGCTAAGTGACCATTGCAGCCCCATTGGGAATTGTGGTGAGCTCCTTTCAGAGCTACCTGACAAGTATCCTGACTGCTACAGCACTGACACAGGTAAGATTTGCTGTCAGCCCCCTGAAGGGAGAGAAAGTGCCTAAATTGGAGAAGTTGAGGTTTTCCAGAGCCTCACAGCCTGGACACTGCAGTATACAGGTATACAGGGATCCTTGGGACTTACACAAGCCCCCATATAGATATTGGGAGAGGCAGAATATAATATTACTGGAGTGAAGATAAAAGGCATTGCTTTAAAATCTATTTATGGGCATCCCCTTGCTGTGGAAGAATCATTACCAAGTCCAGTACCATCACCAACATTGGAATTCCTACTACTACCCCTATTCGGGAATCTGCATTGGTTGTCTTTTACCTCAGAAAAGTTACATCATTTGATTCAGCTGCATTGCTGCCTCCTGAGTAGTTCCTGTGCCACCTTCCGACCACCATCAGCTGGCTCAGGAGAGGAGAGAACCCCTCTCCAATTGGAAATTTCTAGGTGGAACTACCATCACCATCAGGTACACTGCAAGCCCCCCCTCAACCTTGCCCCAACTTGGGAGGTGGGCTGGAGGTGTCGGTTGAATGCCCTTGGCCTACCATTCACAACACAGCTACTGCTCCTATCCTTCTGTTCCCATCTATGATATGTATGCAGCACATACTGTATCCTTAAAAACGTTTTCTTAATCGGTTTGTGACTACAAGGGGAGGTTTTTGCTCCTATGGGGAGCATTCGCATCACATTTTTTTTTTTCTTTTTTCTTTTAATTGTTCACAGACTTTCATTTCTGTTTTTGAGCCTGTGAGATCTTCGCACTGCAGATAAAAGCTGATTCTGTCAGCGAGATCCTGTCTCATAATGACATGGACGTATTGAAATGCTGTCATTCCTCAGAGGCAGTTTGTGTGATTCGCAGAGATAGAATTAAATGGAAAAATTCAGACATATAACCAGACAACAATACAGAGTTTATTCCTCCCTGTACATCATTATCTTAGTTTCTTGCTGCATAAAATAATACAGGAGGCACATTATTATTTTAGATGCTTTGTAGCCCATTGTAATTTATTCTGTGTTCTATCTGCCTATGCTGGCATTGATCATGGGCATTAGCGCTGGGTGTCTACTGTATAATATAGCAGACACCCGGTGGCTATGACGGCTGCTCAGCTACCATATTAAAATACACGACATCCGCCGTAATATTATGGCAGATGTCGAGAAATGGTTAAAAACGGCAGAGAGAAAATTCCAGCAAGTTTCAATATAAAATCGTCGGAAACCCGGCAGACCCCATTATAGTCTATGGGGTCTGTGGGTTTTCGTACGTAACCGTTTTTTAAGCAGACAGGGTTTCCATCTTTCGGTTCCCCTTGCAGACTCAAATGACAGAAACCCGAATGCTAGTGTGAACCTAGTGTATTGTCCATGTAGTAGTAGTTATAATAAATAGACATAATTATATATTGCGTGAACTGTGGGCATGTTTCCATCTATAATGGGTCTTTACTGATTCACATGGGGTAGGTCCAATGGAGATAGGGCTATTATTATTGGAGAAGGGTTTAGAACGTGGAAGTTTATAGTTTTTTTTAATTAAATAACATGTATTTTTTTAAATTGTTATTTTGGTTTTTTCATTTTTTTAATTCTTTTTTTTTTTGTCATATAATTTTATAAGTTTTTGCAAGCTTCAGCTGCCCATAAAAGTCAAAGGGTCAATGAAATAAACAGCCAGCACCCGGATAGTTGGTTTCTGCTGCAGTGCGTTTATTTGTAGTACACTTATCTGTCTTGGTGACAATTCCGGTCTTCAGATTCAGCAAAAGTCCATCTCTTATTGCGAAGAGCTCTGGTGAAGCATCTGAGGCCGGTCTTGGCTCGCAGAGGTGTATTAAGTTTAGGTAGCATTTTCTACTGCTCGCAGTTGTCAGCCCATTTCTGCTGCTGCTCTTCTGAGGACTGTACATTTCTTATCTTGTTATTGTAACCTTGCATCTGAATCCTAACAGTAATATTCTACTAGCGGAGAAATAACTTACCTTACATCCATTCCTCAGCAGAAATCAAATGTCTCATATTGGTGTCCTGGTGGGTGAGTCAAATCTGAAGTGAAGCTTCAGTCTGGATGGACTTCCTACAGAAAGCATTGATCTTCTGCCACAGGTCCTTTTAGAATGTGTGAAAGTGCCCCTTCCAGGTTCACTGAGAGATGATAGAGTGAACCCAGTACATCTGTTGCTTCATCTTTGGGTTCTTCTTCCAGCATCTGTGGAAGCAGACGTTCTCTTAGTTGACAAAAAATTAGCCACAGCAGAAGCACAGGGTCCACAGGTGATGAGTTCATGATAGCAAACCCAAAAATGTTAAACAAAAAAAAAAAACGCCAGAACTCCAGGAGAACCCAAAACAGCTATGTAGCCAGAGAAAATGTCACCACGCTTTTGGTGCTTCCAAGGGGTTGGGACAAATGAAATTTATTCTTTTTTTTCACAGTCAATAAAATCGGATGACTATTGGCTGTGAAAAATGGACACTCGGCTCAGAAATGGGTGCCACTCAGGTGTAGATTGTCCGTGAAAAGAGAGCAATTTTGGCAAAGTTTCACAGCTGAGTATACGCTCCTGTATACTCAGTCATGAAATAGCTTTAGGGGAGCAGAAACAGTTTTTTTCCATGTGCAGTGAACAGGAGATGTCATAGCAGCTGGTTTTCACTTTCTTGCACCCCCTAGCTCAGGGACAATTGAGAATTAGATTCCCTGCAGGGAAGGAAAAGTAGCTAGAAAAACTGATGGAAATTGCAGTGTATATGTCATATAATGGTCACCTTTAATGTTGTTCCTCATATACACACATATCTAGTTTAGGTACATTTCAAATACAATGGGGCTGATTTATCAGTTTCCTGATGTCAGGCTTGATAATCCCTGACCCATCAGAATTTCCAACTAATTTAAGCTTGCCTCATCATAAATTTAGTACATACTCCGGGGGCCATGCACCTAAACAGAAATCTACGCAAGCTCCTTGTTGGTGTAGATTTTTCTGAGAGAGCCTATGGCCCACCACATGGCGTGTATCACAAAACTTAAAAATTCACAATTATTGCACAAAAATTTTACTTTTTTTCATGGATTGTATGCAGTTTTCTGGCACAGAAGACATTATAAAGCAGCCCCTATTTGGCACTACCTCCATTACTGAAAAAATATTGCATTGTATAAGGCTCCATAACTGTAGAAGTAATGTGTAGTTTTTTCTTCATAAATAAAAGTAACTCTTTTAGGCTAAGGCCCCCATGGTGCGAAAACATTAAGGCCCCATCAATGGCGTAAATACCGGGTAGCAGCAGTAGGGCCCGAGACAATAGCTCATTACCTGCTGGGATTACTTCAGCAGGTAATGTGGGTCAGGCCGGCGTCATTATGCGTCGCGACGCCGGCCTGGCTCATGTGACATCTGGTCCAGCATTGAAGAGGGACGAAACTAGCGAGGAGTGCGTCGGAGCCAGGGAGAGGTAAGTAACATTGTTTTTATGTTTGTATCCTCCCCTGGGTCTCTGATCATTATACTCTGGGGTCTGAAAAGACCCCAAAGTATAATAATTGTTCATGGGTGGTCCACAATGGGGCATAATACTGTGTGAAGGGGCCACTATGGGGTATAATACTGTGTGCAGGGGCCACTATGGGGCATAATACTGTGTGCAGGAGCCACTATAGTGCATAATAGTGTGTGCAGGGGCCACTATGGGGCATAATAGTGTGTGCAGGGGCTACTATGGCACATAATAGTGTGTGCAGGGGCCACTATGGGGCATAATAGTGTGTGCAGGGGCCACTATGGTGCATAATAGCGTGCACAGGAGTCACTATGGCGCATAATAGTGTGTGCAGGGGCCACTATGGCACATAATAGTGTGTGCAGTTCCCTGCCCCTGGTGATCATGTGACCGCGGGACTGGAAGTGGCAGCTCTCATAGCTGTACACATAGCGCTCATCAATTGGGAAGGCAGGGAGATAAAAACCAATCCTTGCCTTCCCTATAGGAGCACCAGCTGTAATACAAATTCTGCAGGAGCAGGTGCAGCTGCTTAACACTGCAAGAGTGTTATAGACTATAAAAATCATAGACTAGTATATTAGACACTAGTTCACATTGTAGCATCATACCCATATTTCGACCATATTTTATTCAAATAGCATAATAACACAACACTTTTACCATAGGAAACACAAAATACATAGTATGCATTAAGTATCCTTATCCCCATTTCAAAGCCCCACAAGAAAGCTCATACTGTAACTTATAAAACTTGCCATCATCATAACACATGCACCACAAATATACAGAGAGATGGGCACAAGCATATAGTTTCCATAAACTAATTTCATGTGTTCATGTGAAATATTACATCTATTTTTGGGTTGGAATTGTGTCTCAAGGCACAGTTTTGCTTTGAAACAAAGTGTTATTTTCACTAGATTGTATGACTCTACATTATAAGAGATGAAAGCTTTCTTTTCTATATAGTACAATACTAATTCAGAACCTCTTCTCTTGATGGCCATATCGAGCAATTTCTCCATTGTCCATTTTGTTTCTATAACAATGCAATGTATGTCCCAGGTTTGTAGTTTAGTGGTGGATTTTTTTTCTTATAGTTCCTCATTGTTTTCCATTTGCATTACATTTCCAAATACATACTCTAAATTCATTGTTTGTATGGTAATATTAACATACAAATTATTTTATCACAAAATGTTTATTCAATGTGTATGGGGTTCCCCCAGCTGTAAGAAGATGTTGGAGGAAAGAAGGATCAGGCATGTCAAATTTCAACACTTTGTTCCCATGGGTGATAATTTTCTTCTTTTCTCCTGGAAGCAGCTTATTCCTCTCTTCTGATACACATAGAAATGCTTGATCAGCCGAAAGTGCATGTTAATGGTAGAGTCATCTGATATCCATCTGAAAGTGTGGAAAAGTAGAGTGTGGGAGAAAATGAAATGACAAGACAAGTTTTAATGAATGAGAAACCTTTTAGATAAACTCAATAGACGTAAAAGTAAAGAGTACTTATGTGCTTTATACATAAATGTACTCGAAGCCTTCACCTGACCTATTTTCTAATTTACTAGGGTATGAGCTCTTGGTACATAGCTTCAAATTACTCTTCTCCTTATAAATTTGTGCTCTCTTGTCTCACCAGAAATATAACTATCTACTGTATACATAACTCCCAAATTTCAGATGACAGAAAGTTGAACAAAATTTACATATGGTAAGACATGCCTCAAATTTCACCCATACCCTTTTGACTCCTTGTGGCCCCTACACAGTATAATGCCCCTCCTTGTGGCGCCCACAAAAATAATGCCCCTCCTTGTGACCCTCACACAATATAATGTCTACTTGTGAACCCACAACGTATAAAATAACTCGGAAAACCACTGTAGGCCGGTTTCCTGCATGACATAAATGCTGTGGCAAAAAATGCAGTTTTACAGTCACTGCAAGATGGATTTAATTCTAGTGAATCCCGTCCAAACTGTCACAGTTTTGGAAATCGCACATGTCAATTATACCTACGGAAATGTTGGTGGTTTCCCTATAGGTATAATGGAAGCAGAAAGTCCGCAGAGGAAAGCTCTGCGGACTTTCTGTGAAGAGCCCCGTGAGGCCCCACGTTATGGAAATGCAACTATATTGTCATTAATATAGACCGTCTGAAATGTTTTTTACATATAAATGTATATAAATATTCAGGTAAATAAAGTAGTGAAAATGACTTGCCAGTTAATAGGTTTGACATTCACGTAGTTATCGGCTAAAAACTCATTTAAAAGACAGATATTTACTGTATTTACTGAAAGTGCATTGAGTAAGGATAAGCTGCTGGCATGCACCTCTAATAATAAAGTACAAAAAGATCAGGCATCATAGGTTTATTTATTTATTTTCTACATTAAAATTACTATTCTTGTAAATTGCAGGCACAGACTATCACCGTTATTTGGCTTTATGTTAACACTTTGTCTCTTTTTGACTATTTGAAGCGTTAAGAGTGAGAGTTCAGTCAAACCAAAATGATACCCTAAGGAGCCATATAATACAATAAATTCAAAGAATAAAGTTATTAGAGAAGATTGCCTTTGAATCGTAAATTAGATTAAGACTGCAAAACTCTATGAAGTGTGTGGTTTCCTTGGAAACGTTGGTCACAAAGATGCATTTACATTCATTTTGGGATCATTGTAAAAGTCCATTTTAAGTGTTCTTAAACTGAGAGTAGCATAAAAGAAGCACAAGACATTTAGGCAAATAGCACAGTCTGCTGCAGTTTTCTTTATTTTTTATCTGTAGTCTTCTCTTTTTAATGTACTTCTTTCTCTTTTAAAATATTTCTCACTTTGGCTAAAAATATGCAGATACAAGTGTACTATATGCCTGGACTTATGTCCTAATGTTAATGTTTTGTACCCTACTTTAACTTTCTACAGCCAGAGGATTGTTTTGTGTTTTGCTTTGATATAGTTGTATGTTTGCTCTACAGATGTACCGTGTATGTGTTTGCACAGGACCCTAAAGCAATTTTATGACTTTTATATGTATGGACTTGCTTTATCTGTATTATTTATCTGCTTATTTTTTCTTAATCTTAATTTTTTTATCATTTTGGGAAGACATTTTGGGAGCTTTGGAAATAATTACTAGTTTTCCACAGATATGTTGCGTTGGGTGTGTAACCTGTGTGATGTGTTGAGCCTCGTCCGCCAGCCCATTACAGCTAATACACCCTTCGTCTCGATATTTGTTACTGGAGCGTGGTCCAAGTGAGAAGAATTAATTATGACTTTACTAAACGCAGCTCTAACCCGCCTGGTTGAACATGGATACCCATATCTAATACCAACAGTCACAGGAAGGGGTATGAACACAGGGGGTGATGCCAAAGCAAAGGTCCTTATGGAGTATAATATTTAGCCTTGCTGCAATCCTCTCATAATGGTGGATGTCAGTGAGGCTATTAAGAATGAAGGACCTGTGAGCTTCTATTGGCTGATGCTATGGGCTATAGCTTCTAGTAGATTTTTATGTACACTGTGGTACACTGTCCTAAGCTTTGATGGACATTCCCTGGAAGCACTGTACAATGCATATGCATATAAACAAAAGTTGACTTTCTCGGAAGCACAATTGCATTATGACACTCGTATGAAACACGAACAAGTTGTGTTCACTATGCCACTAACACCTCTACAACAGCACAAAAGAAGTTTTGAAGTGATTTTGGTGGTGGTAGACTCTAGAGATGAGCGAATCGAAGCTGACGAAGTTGAATTCGATCCGAATTTCAGGAAATCTTCGATTCGCATCGAATCCGGATTTACTCACGCTTCGTGGTATCGAATAACATTTTTTCCTAAAATAGCTGCTGCACATGTTAGGACATGGGGCAAGGAACTCTGGGAACGCAGGATCACACATAATTCCATGCATGGAGCCAATCAGCAGCCAGCCAGCCCTGTGATGTCACAGTCCTATAAATACCCTCCACCATCTTAAGTTCAAGCATCTTCCATTGTATTTAGTGCAGGGAGAGACATCAGCAGGCGCTAGGGAAAGTGGTAGAAAACACATGAAAACTCAATTGAAGTTCAGGGAAAGAGCATTAGAAGTGTAGGGAAAAGATAGAGAGGAATTTATACAAGAGTATTGAAGCAGAACAGGGTTCATTTGGGGTGTTTGCAGCCTGGGTAATAGAAACAATCCTACTACACCTTGCTGCACTGACTCTGCAGTTATCTGTTATAAATCTCCACAGTTATCTGTTATAACGCCTTTTCTGGGCATTTATAAGTGGGGAAAAAATAAGGGGCTTATTTGCCATTGTGTCTTGAAGGGAGAAAATTACAGGCCTTTTTTTCCCTGTATTATTTTCCTTTTCATTTACTTATTTGATGTAACAGTATGTCAGACAGAGAAGCGACAGGCCCTGCACAGGAGAGGGGCACAGGCCTAGATGTTTCTGGCGCAGGCACAGGTCACAGCAGAGTAAGGCGGCATGGCAGGAGGGGTCACTTCCAGAGGCCTGAGCTCCCACTGTCAGCTAGCGGTCATGTCTTCATCAGCCACCCATCGGTTCTAGAATAGTTGACTCGGTCATCCACTTCATTCCAAGTCACATCAAACACCCCCAGCCAAGAGTTGGTGGGTTCATCAGACACAACCCTTAGTTGGCAGGGCCCGGGAGCAGACCCTGCGCCCTCACCTGTCCTCAACCTGCCTCTGTCCTCTTCTGTTCCCTCAGCCAGAGAATTACTTTATACTGTGGGCTCAGATCCACTATACAGTGAGGAGGAGCTACTAGAGGACAGTCAGCAGCTACTGTTCAGCCAAGATCTGGAGGAGACATCCGCCGCTTCCTCCGGTTGGCGGCCAAGTAGTGATGAGGAGAGTGGCATGGGAGCTGGTGTTGTGAGCAGTCAGGCTCCTGAATCAGAGACCATTGAGGAGGAAATCAGTGACGTGCAGACAGTACTCGATGAAGATGTAGATGATCGAAATTGGGAGCTGGGTAACAAAGGGGCTTCATCATCATCAGGAGAAGAGGGTGGCAACTTGCACATGAGGCAGCGGCGGAGCCAGCAAGTCGGTAGCATGGCCGGGAGTCAGCAGGATAGCAGCAGTGGAAGGTCGAGAGCCAAACGTGCCTGGGGTAGACCACCCGCTTCGCAGGAGTCTACCTGCCCAGAAAGCAGTGGTGCAGGGGTTCACGGAGTCAGTGGCAGTAGCAGTCAGTCAATAAAGAGTGTTGAGGGTAAAATCACCTACTTGGAGGTGTGGCAGTTTTTTGTTAAGCCGCTGGAAGAGTTGAACATAGCCATATGTTGAATCTGTGTGCAGAAGGTGAAGCTTGGACAGGGTGCCAATGTTGGCACCACAGCCCTGCGTCAACATATGCAGCGTCACCATAAAGTGGCCTGGGAGAACCGTGGCTCCAATGTGGTGGCCCAACCTGGTGCAGAAACCGCTGCATCACCCAGTGGCACGCACCCCATTTCAGGCAGTCAGGGCTCCACCACCTCAACCAAAGGAAGCTGTATGTCCTTCCTGTCATCTTCTGGTCCTGATGCTCCTGCTCCTCCTCCTCCTCCTAGTCAGTCATTGCATCAGCAATCGATCACCAAAGCGATTTCAAAGAGACAACAATATGCGAGCACTCATCCAACGGTGCAGAAGCTAAACGTGCTCCTGTCCAAGTTGCTGGTGCTGCAGTCCCTCCCTTTCCAAGTGGTGGACTCTGCACCTTTCAGAGAACTGATGGCTTGTGCCGAGCCAAGGTGGAGAGTCCCAAGTTGTCATTTCTTTGCTAAAAAGGCAGTACCAGCCCTGCAAAAATACAATATGTAGAACAGAAGGTGGGCCAGTCCTTGAGCCTGTCGGTGTCTGCCAAATTGCATGGCAGCGCCGACGTGTGGAGCTGTAACTACGGTCAAGGACAATATATGTTCTTTACAGCCCACTGGGTGAATGTGGTACCTGCCCAGACACACCAGCAACTTGACCAGGCAACGCCGCTTCCTCCTCCACGTTCTCATGCCATAGGTCCTGCAACAATGTCCACCTCATCCTCCACTGTGTCCTCAGCCTCCACTGCAGGGACAATTCACAGGCTCCTCCAGCATACCACATGTGCAGGGCACAGCGGTGTCACGCTGTTCTACATCTCGTTTGCCTGGGCGAATGAAGTCAAAAAGGAGAAGAACTGCTCTGTGTCCTTCATCAAGAAATTGAATCCTGGCTTTCTCTGCAACGACTCAAAATCGGAACCATGGTGACTGAAAACAGGAAGAACATAGTGTCGGCACTGCGTCAAAGAGGACAGAGCCATGCGCCCTGCACGACGCACGTGTTCAATCTGGTTGTCAAGCGTTTCCTTAAGTCTTCCATCCATCTGCAAGACATCCTAAAAATGGCCAGGAAACTTTTCATGCACTTCAGCCACTCGTACACCGCCAAGCACACCCTCCTTGAGCTGCAGCAGCAGAACGGCATCCCCCAACATAGGCTGATATGCAACGTTTCCACCCATTGGAATTCCACCCTTCATATGTTGGACCGACTGTATGAACAGAGAAATGCCTTAAACGATTTCTTGATGATCCAAGTGGACAGAGGTACTCCCCTCCGTAACTTCGATGTTAGCCAGTGGCAGCTCATGCGTGATACCTGCCGTTTGCTCGTGCCCTTTGAGGAGGCCACTTTATTTGTCAGTCGCCAGGACTACTGGATGAACAACGTCATTCCACTGATTCATATCCTGAAAAAGATGCTGGTAAATCTGGCTGATCAGGGGACTGGAGACATGGAGCCTACATCTCATGGCCACATGAGCCCTGTGGGGGCTGACCCCGGGGGGGGGACATTGGGGCACAAGCAATGTTGTCATGTCCCAGGACTTAGTTTAATTCACTGACATGTATCTGTGATACTGTTTGTCTTTGTAGTTTGTCCCCTCTCTCTCTCTGTATTCTTAGTTGTGATGCTGTAGCTCCTTCTCTCTCTCTCTCTCAGTTTAGTTTCACTTCTTTGTAAGCAACATGTCTGCTCAGCTCCTGGTATTTCATCATTTTTCACCTACTCCTGTATGAGGTTCTACAAGATTTACTTGGATTAAAGCATCTGAAATCTTATCTACGCCTCCTCAGTTGAGTTGAACACTATCTGATAGATATCTTGGTGTAAATTGCTGGTTAGCATAGAGACTACAGGACACTCTCACAACCTCACATTTGCAGCCAAGCTATTGAGTCAGAACAGTGAAAAATGATGCATAAAGACTGCCAGATACGGCTGTAAGACAGTTCACCAACTTCTGACATACAGTCAGTCACAGCAAGTTACCTGAAGCCAGAAGGAATCAGCATTGTGTAAGTTGCATCTGCAGCTCAGACTCCCTCAGCATAAGAAGATTCTAGCAAGCAGCCATCTTACTCCAGCAAAGTTATATTTATCCTGTTTGAGTTGCATCATGGCTGAAGGGCACCCTGAAGCACAAGGTAGCATGGACCCCAGTCTGCAGCCCAGTGAGAAGGCTAGACGCTCAATTAAACAGGTTAGAGACAATCTAGAAGGTTTAAAGCATGAACTTTCCTGTGAACTCTCAAAATGGTGGCAGAAAATACAGACTAAGATGTCTGCCATGTGCTTGCCTGCATACCATGTATCACCACTAGAGGGAGCTCTGCGACAGCTTTGTGCTATGCATGGACATTATAAAATGAAAGCTGAGGAGTATGAAAGCATATTGAGGAAACTTCATACAGACGATTCTTTAGCTGAATTGCAAAGCTTCCAGCATCTCAATTCAGAACGAGACAGCTTAGTACATGAAACTAAGTTAAGGACAGAGGCAAGAATTGCGCAACTGCAGGAAATGGCATCCCATGTTTCTGAGTCTACCAAGCGTTCAAAGCGTACATCTAAGTCACGTTCCTCAAAATCTTCCACACTCAGTGAGCAACTTATAAAAGCACGTGCAGAGGCGGAAGCTACTAAGATACAGGCAGCCTTTGCACAACAGAAAGCAGAGATGGAAGCTAAGGTAGCTCAACAGAAAGCAGAGATGGAAGCTAAGGTAGCTCAACAGAAAGCAGCGATGGAAGCTAAGGCAGCTCAACAGAAAGCAGAAATGGAAGCTAATGCAGCTCAAAAAAGGGCAGAACTAGAGGCTCTAGAGAAACAGAATGAGCACGCTGCAGCCATGGCAAGGTTAAGCATTTTAGAACAGGCCATCAGTGGAAGTGAAAGTGACAGCACCAGTTTGTGTGATGTGGAAGCAGAGGATCCCCTCAAGCGCACAAGAGACTATGTACTAAGCCAAAGCAGTGAATCCCTATTTGCCACAAATGTTCCTGTCAGGGACAACATTTCTCCAGAGCAACAGGGCACAGTATCTTCTGCAGCACACCGCATTCAAGGTCAGTACAATGCCCTGCCTGTCCAGCATCCAGTTTCTTCTTCCTTCATGGATTCCCAAAGCCTTGCACCTCAGCAAATGCAATATACTGATACTCAGGTAAACACCAATGTGACACCATACCACCAGACTGCAAACAACCGTCCAGTCTCACATCCATATGTGGCTAAACCTATGGACTTTAAGCTAGCTCCTAGGCTGAATGCCTACGCAGCCCCTACACTACCTACCTCTGTTAACCAAAACCCCACTAACAACGTAATCACCGCTACTCAGCCAGCAACTCAATATTTAAAGTCAGAGAGAACAGACATGTCAGAGTTTGCAAGGTACATGGTTCGCCGTGAGCTTACTAAGACTGGACTCACAAGGTTCGATGACCAACCTGAGAACTACAGAGGCTGGAAATGTGCCTTCAAAACTGCAATTAGTGACCTTGGCATTACTGCAGCTGAAGAACTAGATTTGCTTATCCGGTGGCTTGGCCCACAGTCCACAGAACGTGCTAAAAGACTCAGATCCGTCCACATTTACAACCCCATAGCAGGCCTTACCGCTGCTTGGGAAAGACTGGAGAAAACCTATGGCAGTCCTGAAGCAATAGAGAATGCTCTGTTCAAACGGTTGCAAGGGTTTCCAAAGATATCTGGTAAGGATCATCAGAAATTTCAAGAACTTAGTGACCTACTCATGGAGCTCCTACTGGCTAAGGCGGACACTCTCCTACCGGGCCTCAGTTACCTGGACACTGCTCGTGGGGTAAACCCGATAGTCACCAAGTTGCCATATAATATTCAAGAAAGGTGGACCACAGTTGGGTCAAGATACAAAAATGAGAATAGAGTCTCCTTTCCTCCATTTTCCTACTTCTGTGAGTTTATTAAGAACATTGCAGAATCCAAGAATGACCCAAGCTTTTCCTATGGGGATCCCAGTGTTCCTGGTTCACCTCCTATTAAGTATGACAGCTCACATTCTAACTACAGAAACCGCAGAGGCCCAGTTTCGGTGAAAAAGACTGATATTCTTCCTATACCTACATCAGCACCAGAAGAAAGCAGTTGCAACAGCAACCAAGACGAAAAGGTAGAAAATCCTAACCGTCTGTGTCCTATTCACAAGAAGCCTCATCCCCTCAAGAAGTGTATTGGCTTCAGGAGGAAACCAATCCAGGAACGTAGAGAGCTTCTAAAGAAACTAGGGATATGTTTCAAATGTTGTGCCTCTACTGAACATGTTGCTAGAGACTGTAAAATTGCTATTAAGTGTATAGAGTGTGGCAGTGAGAACCATGTACAAGCTCTTCATCCAGCCCAGCCTAGTGCCACACCACCTAGAGGTTCCCCTCCCCCAACTAAGCATGGCGGGGAGAACACAGATCAAGCAGCAAATACTACCACAGTATCTTACTCATGTACAGAAGTCTGCGGAGAAGACCTTTGTGACAAGTCCTGTGCAAGGATATGCCTAGTCAATATATACCCCAAGGGCCAACCAGAAAGGGCTCTGAGGGTGTACACCATTTTGGACGACCAGAGCAACCACTCACTTGCAAGGTCAGAACTCTTTGATCTGTTTAACTTAAAGGGTGATACTTATCCGTATACCTTGGGTACTTGTAGTGGCATATCAGAGGTTTCTGGAAGAAGGGCCAGTGGTCTCGTAATAGCTTCTCTCAAGGGCAATTTGGAGATACCTTTGCCCACACTTGTTGAGTGCAACCAGATACCATCAAACAGAGAAGAGATACCCACACCAGAGGCGGCTTTCCAGCACCCTCATCTAAGGGCTATAGCCAGTGAAATACCATCCCTTGACAAAAATGCAGACATTCTACTTCTGCTAGGTAGAGACATTCTCAGACTGCACAAAATACGCCAGCAAATTAATGGACCACATGATGCACCATTTGCCCAGCGCCTCGATCTAGGATGGGTAATCATTGGCAACGTCTGCATAGGTAGGATGAAAAGGCCCACCAATATTTCTTCATTTAAGACGCATATGTTACCAAATGGTCGCAGCACTTGTTTTCAGCCATGTCCACATCACTACCAAGTGAAAGAGAAGATAAGCAACAGTAAGTGGCTGCATAATCACCGAGACAACGTGAATACTTTCCTGCCTGGGGACGACACCCTTGGATTAACAGTGTTCAATACAACAAGTGATGACAACAAGCTGGCACCAGCTATAGCTGATAAAGAATTTCTCAAACCTATGGACAAGGAATTCATTCAAGATGATTCCAACAGCTGGGTAGCACCCTTACCTTTCCGCTCCCCGAGATCAAAACTACCAAACAATCTGAAGCAAGCAGTTTCTAGATTTTCCTCTTTAAAACGTACCCTCAAGAGGAAACCAGAGATGGAGAAACACTTTGTAGGTTTCATGCAGAAGGTTTTTGAGAGAGATCATGCAGAACCTGCACCTCCACTAAAGGAAGGAGAAGAATGCTGGTACCTTCCATCATTTGGCGTGTATCACCCTCGCAAACCTGACCAAATCAGGGTCGTGTTCGATTCTAGCGCTCAGTATGAAGGCGTCTCTCTCAGCAACCTGCTCCTCACTGGTCCTAACCTAAACAACAGCCTCATAGGAGTCTTAATCCGTTTCAGACAGGAACCAGTTGCAGTGATGGCCGACATCCAACAGATGTTTCATTGCTTCATCATTAAGGATGATGACAGAAACTATCTCAGGTTCCTATGGCATAAGGACAATGATGTCAACAATGAAGTCATAGATTACCGGATGAAGGTACATGTCTTTGGCAATAGCCCATCTCCTGCAGTAGCGATCTATGGACTGAGAAGGACCGCCCAAGAAGGTGAGAAAGAGTATGGCTCTGATGCTCGTCAGTTTGTTGAGAGGAACTTCTATGTTGATGATGGTCTTAAATCCTTACCTGCAAGTGAAGAAGTGATCGATCTCCTCTCTAGAACACAGGAAATGCTGTCTGTAGCTAACCTCAGACTTCACAAGATCATCTCCAACAATATGGAGGTAATGAAGGCATTTCCCTCTGATGATCATGCAATCAACTTGAAGGATCTTGATCTCAGTTCTGATACTCCTCCTATGCAACGCAGCCTAGGATTGCTATGGAACACTGAACAAGACACATTCACATTCCAAGTGTCTTCTTGTGACAAACCTTTCACCAAACGAGGAGTTTTATCTGTTGTGAACAGCATTTATGATCCTCTTGGTTTCATTGCTCCCATCACCATTCAAGGCAAGCTACTACTAAGACAGCTTACCACTGAGAACATGGACTGGGACACTCCACTGCCTGCTGAGAAACAACTGAGGTCTGACTGTGGCACTAACTTCGTTGGAGCCTGCAAAGAACTGCAGTTAGACAACTTCTTATCCAACAATGGGTGCACTTGGACGTTTAACCCTCCACATTCATCCCATATGGGAGGTTCCTGGGAACGTATGATTGGGATCACACGCAGAATCCTTGACTCTATGTTGATGGACCACAAGTCGACACTGCTTACCCATGAAACGTTAATAACCTTTCTTGCTGAAGTGTCTGCGATAATCAATGCAAGGCCACTTGTCCCAGTATCTTCAGACCCTGAATCTCCAATTATCTTAACCCCAGCAACGCTTTTACTCAGAAAATTGGTACTGCTGCTACCTCTCCACGTACCTTAGATCACAGTGACATTTACAGACGCCAATGGAAACAAGTTCAACACCTGTCCAATGTGTTCTGGCACCGCTGGAAAACAGAGTACCTCCACATGCTACAGAGCCGTCACAAATGGCAGACCTCAAAACCTAATCTCCAGGTGGGTGACCTCGTCCTTCTAAGGGATAAAGAAGTCCATCGGAATGAATGGCCTATGGGTCTCATCACTAAAGTTGTCCCTAGTGATGATGGGAAGACTCGGAAAGTGGAGGTCAAGGTAACCAAGGGAGGCTCAGTGCGAGTTTTCTTCCGCCCAATTAATGAACTGGTGCTTCTTCTTCCAAGAGGAGACGTCACATAAAAGAAGATAAGGACACCATTCACAGCTCATGGCGGGGAGCTTCCTTCCATGAACTAAAACCGTGTTCTTGTGGATTACAGTGTGGGTCGGTGGAGGTGTTGGCAAATTGCGGCTTCCCGACCTGAAGATTGGTTTATTTGGACTAACTGTTGATTATTGTTTGTTGTGCATGTTTCTTTTTTGTTTTTCAGGTTTGAAGAGGACTTTATGGACATCTCAGGACATTTAATGTTTGTTTTCAGTGAAATCTAAAGATTTCAGGCGGGGAGTGTCATGTCCCAGGACTTAGTTTAATTCACTGACATGTATCTGTGATACTGTTTGTCTTTGTAGTTTGTCCCCTCTCTCTCTCTCTCTGTATCCTTAGTTGTGATGCTGTAGCTCCTTCTCTCTCTCTCTCTCAGTTTAGTTTCACTTCTTTGTAAGCAACATGTCTGCTCAGCTCCTGGTATTTCATCATTTTTCACCTACTGCTGTATGAGGTTCTACAAGATTTACTTGGATTAAAGCATCTGAAATCTTATCTACGCCTCCTCAGTTGAGTTGAACACTATCTGATAGATATTTTTTTTGTTTTTATTGTTTGTTAAGGGAAAGACAAGAGGCCCCCCACACCCCCCCCACACCCCCACATAGGCAACCAACTAAAAGAACAAAAAAAAAAAAAAACAAAAAGGGTTGTTTTTTCGGCACAGGAGACAGGGGGGGGGGGGCAGGGGCAGCTAGAAGAGCAAGTGGGAGATGAGGAAGACAAGGCAGATGACCCAGACACACCGTGGCAGTATACAGTGGGGGGGGGGGGGGGGAGGAGGGGGGGGGGGCCCCCCCAAAAAAAAAAAAAAAAACAAAAAAACAGACACCCCAAAAAAAAAAAAAAAACAACCACCACCACACCAAAAAAAAACAACAAAAAAAAAAAAAAAAAAAACAATACAAAAACACAAAAAAAGAGAAAAAAAAAAAAAAAAAAAAAAAAAAAAAAAAAAAAAAAAAAAAAAAAAATAAAAAAAAAAAAAATTTTAAAATTTTTTTTTTTTTTAAAAATAAATAAAAAAAAGGGACCCCCCATTTTTTTAAAATTTTTTACACACAGAGTGTTCTATTTCAAGTGTTTATTTCTGTAAATGTTGATTATTGATTACAGGTAATGAAAACCCAAATCTAAGAAAATTAGAATATTGTAAAAAAGTTCAGTATTGTAAATTCAGTGTCACCTGCCAAGATTTCCTAAGCCTTTAAATGGTCCCTCAGTCTGGTTCAGTTGGACACACAATCATGGAAGATTATGAACTGAATTACTGAATTGAATGAAAGTTTCAAAAATATTCTAATTTATTGAGATGCATCTGTATGTAGTCAGTTGGCTGGTGCCTATCTGTGCCATCGTTCATCCTCTCGCATGTCTGACCAGGGGGGCCCTGGGTGCTCACCTTGCACTGCATTGGCTGCTGTAGGGGGGGCAGGAGTAGTATCAGCTCCATAGACAAATAGGATACTACTACCTGTAGAGGGGAGATAATACACATGGGTAATAGTGCCCTAACAATATGTTAACATCAACCTTATGGCTGCCTTCAATGGGCTATAAATGTAACTACACATAACCGGCATAGCTACATTTATACAGTCGCAGAATTACTAATGGCCCTTGAAGACAACCACAAGACTAATGTGACCCTGAATGAAAATTAGTTTGACACACTACATGCATTTACATGTTACATAAATTATGTATTTATTCAAATTATACAGTGGGGAAAAAAAGTATTTAGTAAGCCACCAATTGTGTAAGTTCTCCCACTTAAAAAGATGAGAGAGGCCTGTAATTGACATCATAGGTAGACCTCAACTATGAGAGACAAAATGAGAAAACATATCTAGAAAATCACATAGTCTGATATTTTAAGAATTTATTTGCAAATTATGGTGGAAAATAAGTATTTGGTCACCTACAAACAAGCAAGATTTCTGGCTCTCACAGACCTGTAACTTCTTCTTTAAGAGGCTCCTCTGTCCTCCACTCATTACCTGTAGTAATGGCACCTGTTTGACACTTATCAGTATAAAAGACACCTGTCTACAACCTCAAACAGTCATACTCCAAACTCCACTATGGTGAAGACCAAGAGCTGTGGAAGACACCAGAAACAAAATTGTAGACCTGCACCAGGCTGGGAAGACTGAATCTGCAATAGGCAAGCAGCTTGGTGTGAAGAAATCAACTGTGGGAGAAATAATTAGAAAATGGAAGACATACAAGACCACTGATAATCTCTCTCGATCAGGGGCTCCACGCAAGATCTCACCCCGTGGGGTCAAAATGATCACAAGAACGGTGAGCAAAAATCCCAGAACCACACGGGGGTTACCGTCAGTAACACATTACGCCGCCAGGGACTCAGATCCTGCAGTGCCAGATGTGTCCCCCTGCTTAAGCCAGTACATATCCGGGCCCATCTGAAGTTTGCTAGAGAGCATTTGGATGTTCCAGAAGAGTATTGGGAGAATGTCATATGGTCAGATGAAACCAAAGTAGAACTGTTTGGTAGAAACACAACTTGCTGTGTTTGGAGGAGAGTGAATGCTGAGTTGCATCCAAAGAACACCATACCTACTGTGAAGCATGAGGGTGGCAACATCATGCTTTGGGGCTGTTTCTCTGCAAAGGGACCAGGACGACTGATCCGTGTACATAAAAGAATGAATGGGTCCATGTAACGTGAGATTTTGAGTGCAAATCTCCTTCCATCAGCAAGGGCATTGAAGATGAAACATGGCTGGGTCTTTCAGCATGACAATGATCCCAAGCACACCACCAGGGCAACGAAGGAGTGGCTTCGTAAGAAGCATTTCAAGGTCCTGGAGTGGCCTAGCTAGTCTCCAGATCTCAACCCCATAGAAAACCTTTGGAGGGAGTTGAAAGTCCGTGTTGCCCAGCGACAGCCCCAATACATCACTGCTCTAGAGATCTGCATGGAGGAATGGGTCAACATACCAGCAACAGTGTGTGCCAACTTTGTGAAGACTTACAGAAAACTTTGACCTCTTTCATTGCAAACAAAGGATATAACAAAGTATTGAGATGAACTTTTGCTATTGACCAAATACTTATTTTCCACCATAATTTGCAAATAAATTCTTTAAAAATCAGACTATGTGATTTTCTAGATATGTTTTCTCATTTTGTCTCTCATAGTTGAGGTCTACCTATGATGTCAATTACAGGCCTCTCTCATCTTTTTAAGTGGGAGAACTTGCACAATTGATGGCTGACTAAATACTTTTTTCCCCCACTGTACATGCATGCACTAATTATACGTGCATACCCACAGTACTCAAAAATACATAGGTATATATAAAATACGCACATTACACATGCGTTTAAACATTATGAACATATATTAAACACATATAAACATACATATTATATACATTAAACACATATACACACATTATGCATACACATATTACACATTACAGTATATGCTCAGATACACATTGCATATGCCTACCCAAGCACCTCTAAAATACGCACATACACACGACACGTGCATATATACATTACACATATAAACTTTTGTAAGCTGATGACTGGAAAAATATTGGAAGGGATGTATATCTCACCTAGGTTGCTCAGATGGGTGAGATGAAGGAAATCTAGAAAGTTTGCTTTCAGCAGACAACTATGTTTGCTGAGCATTATTTAAGTGCTGTGCACTGGGCTGGATTTTTTATGAAATGGCGGGTAGGTTGGTAGTGGGACCTGCCATTCCCATCCCCTCCAGTCCACACCTTGTGGACACTCCTGGAAGAAACCCAGCTGACTGGGATCTCCTCGTTAAGGGGAAATAAGAAGTCTGCTAGTAGAGCAGACTGTGGCAGAGCTTGGCTGGAAAGCCACAAAGAAAGTGGCTACTGCTGGAAGACAATCTGACTTTTTGAACTTGTTCCTATTCTAGGTGAGGTAACCTATTTCTGTTTATTTTTTCGGTTTCTGTTAATGTTGCATACACCAAGGAGTGTTTTGAATGAATAAAACTCAATACTTGGACTAATACCATGGAGTCTGTGTTCATGTCAGCCCACCCAGCACCCCAGATCCTGACACCTTATATAGGCATGTATACAAACTCCACTGTATACACTCATTGATAAAAAAATAACACAATGGGAAGGAGTTGTTGGAATTAAATAAAACGTTATATGTGTGAATGTAACAATAATGAATGTAAGAGACACATTTATTGAGAAAAACTGTATAATTGCTAGGAGGCTCTAGTACCTTGTTGGACCACCTCTACCCTGGATAAAAGATGAGAAGGGGTTGGGCATGGAGGCATACAGGTTCTACCGTGTTTCTCCGAAAATAAGACCTACCCTGAAAATAAGCCCTAGCATGATTTTTCAGGAGTTTTGGAGTATGCTTGAAATATAAGCCCTACTCCGAAAATAAGCCCGACCCTGAAAATAAGCCCTAGCTACAGTTCATTAAAAAAAAGTGTCCAGACAGCTATACATGTAAAAAAGTAAATAGAAGTAAAGTAAATACAGTAGACCCTTCATCAATGAAAGCAGACACCCCAAAAAGAATTGCACCCCCAACAGAGTCACATATTGACATTAAGGGAGCTATCTGTGCAAGATAGCACTAATGAGAGAGTTCTCCACAACAATAAGGATTGATTACCGGTAGTGCTGGTTTCACACACATAGATCGGGTAGTCCCGCTGGCATGACTACATTGTGGCTGCCTCCGGTCACCAGGGGGAGCCAACTGCTACACTTGGCTGCAGTGGAACGCTGCTGCAATGGCAAGGGGCCTGAGACAGGAGTGACACAGATCTGTGTGTGAGAGCCATTCCACGATTAGCATTTACCAACTCTAAATTGTTTTGGGTGTAAGGGGGTCTGGTGAGTGGATTGTTGTTCATGGAAAAAAATAAGACATCCCCTGAAAATAAGCCCTAACCCGTCTTTTCGGAGCAAAAAATAATATAAGACCCTGTCTTATTTTCGGAGAAACATGGTATATAAATCTTACAGGACAAGGAAGTGCATTCTGACAGAGACATTCCTGGGAAACCCTTGCGGTGTGTGGGTGAGCATTATCCTTCTGAAAAATGCCAGTTGATACAACACACGTTGCCACAGGATGTCCTGCAGCTGAGCTGTTAGTGTCCCTCATATCACTACTCAGGGTGACCGACTGTCATATGTGATGGTTTCCTGGATCATCACATCTTTGAGGCAGTGTGTCATTCCACAGCAAAGGCAGGATTGGAGTGCTTACCATGAGGCCTCCATACTTGAATCCGACCGTTGTTGGATCCCAAACAGAACCTGGATTTATCGCTAAAGACTATAAGGTTCTAGTCCATAGTAGTCCAGGTTTCTCATTCAGAACACCATACCTCCCAACCATCCCGGATTCAACGGGACAAGCAGATGAGTTGAATACAATGGTGAAGCAGGGAGCCTTCCTGTCCCTTTAAAACCAAAAAAACTAGCTGTGAGCATCAACTTCTTTTAGGATTAAATAGCTATTATGGGAAGCAGGGACAGCTACCTGATTCACCATTCAGCCACTGTCTCTGCTCCTGTTATCTTGGGAACAGCAGGCTCAATGAAGTGACATCACTTACATCGCACCTGCTACTTTCCGAAGCCTCCAAAAGCAGAGACAGGAGAGAATTGTGGGGGAATGGGATAAGGTGAGTATTTTTTTTTTTTTTTGATCCATTATGCTGTGGGGGCTCCAGGAGGGGACTATATACACAGGTGGACAAAATTGTTGGTGCCCATCGTTTAGTGAAAGAAAAACCCACAATGGTCACAGAAATAACTTGAATCTGACAAAAGTAATAATATATAAAAATTCTATGAAAATGAACAAATGAAAGTCAGACATTGCTTTTCAACCATGCTTCAACAGAATTTTTTAAAAAAGAAAACTCATGAAACAGGCCTGGACAGAAATGATGGTACCCTTAACTTAATATTTTGTTGCACAACCTTTTGAGGCAATCACTGCAATCAAACGATTCCTGTAACTGTCAATGAGACTTCTGCACCTCGCAACAGGTATTTTGGTCTACTCCTCATGAGCAAACTGCTCCAGTTGTCTTGGGTTAGAAGGGTGCCTCTTCCAAACGGCATATTTCAGCTCCTTCCAAAGATGCTCAATAGGATTTAGGTCAGGGCTCATAGAAGGCCACTTCAGAATAGTCCAATGTTTTCCTCTTAGCCATTCTTGGGTGTTTTTAGCTGTGTGTTTTGGGTCATTATCCTGTTGCAAGACCCATGACCTGCAACTGAGACCACGCTTTCTGACACTGGGCAGCACATTTCTCTCTAGAATCCCTTGACAGTCTTGAGATTTCATTGTACTCGGCACAGATTCAAGACAGCCTGTGCCAGATGCAGCAAAGCAGCCCCAGAACATAACAGAGCCTCCTCCATGTTTCACAGTAGGGACAGTGTTCTTTTCAAGATAAGCTTCATTTTCCATCTGTGAACATAGAACTGATGTGCCTTGGCAAAAATTTTGATTTTTGCCTCATCTGTCCATAGGACATTCTCCCAGAAGCTTTATGGCTTGTCAACATGTAGTTTGGTAAATTCCTGTCTGGCTTTTTTATGATTTGTTTTAAAAAATGGTGTCCTCCTTGGTTGTCTCCCATGAAGTCCACTTTGGCTCAAACAACGACGGATGGTGCGATCTGACACTGATGTTCCTTGAGCTTGAAGTTCACCTTTAATCTCTTTAGAAGTTTTTCTTGATTTGACATGCTAAAGGGACATGTTAAATCAAGGTGTGTTCACCAATTAGCATCACCGGTGTCTACAATCTTGTAATCAGTCAGTGGGCCTGTATATAGGGCTACAGATACTCACTGTGCTGTTTGGTGACATGGTGAGTACCACACTCAACATGGACCAGAGGAAGCAAAGGAAAGAGTTCTCTCAGGAGCTTAGAAAGAAAATTATAGACAAGCATGTTAAAGGTAAAGGTTATAAGACCATCCTCAAGCAGCTTGATGTTCCTGACACTGCAGTTGCACATATTATTCAGAGATTTAAGATCCATGGGACTGTAGCCAACCTCCCTGGATGTGGCCACAGGAGGAAAATTGATGACAAATCAAAGAGAAGGATAATACGAATGGTATCAAAAGAGCCCAGAAAAACTCCTAAAGAGATTAAAGATGAACTTCAAGCTAAAGGAAAATCAGTGTCAGATCGCACCATCCGTCATTGTTTGAGCCAAAGTGGACTTCATAGGAGACGACCAAGGAGGACACCATTGTTGAAAACAAATCATAAAAAAAGCCAGACTGGAATTTGCCAAGCCACAAAGCTTCTGGGAGAATGTCCTATGGACAGATGAGACAAAAATCGAAATTTTTGCCAAGGCACATGAGCTCTATGTTCACAGACAGAAAAATGAAGCATATCTTGAAAAGAACACTGTCCCTACTGTGAAACATGGAGGAGGCTCTGTTATGTTCTGGGGCTGCTTTGCTGCATCTGGCACATGGTGTCTTGAAACTGTGCAGGGTACAATGAAATCTCAAGACTATCAAGGGATTGTAGAGAGAAATGTGCTGCCCAGTGTCAGAAAGCTTGGTCTCAGTTGCAGGTCATGGGTCTTGCAACAGGATAATGACCCAAAACACACAGCTAAAAACACCCAAGAATGGCTAAGAGGAAAACATTGGACTATTGAGGTGGCCTTCTATGAACCCTGACCTAAATCCTATTGAGCATCTTTGGAAGGAGCTGAAACATGCCATCTGGAAAAGGCACCCTTCAAACCCGAGATGAATTGAGCAGTTTGCTCATGAGGAGTGGGCCAAAGTACCTGTTGAGAGGTGCAGAAGTCTCATTGACAGTTACAGGAATCATTTGATTGCAGTGATTGCCTCAAAAGGTTGTGCAACAAAATATTAAGTTAAGGGTACCATCATTTCTGTCCAGGCCTGTTTCATGAGTTTTCTTTTTTTAAAAATTCTGTTGAAGCATGGTTGAAAAGCAATGTCTGACTTTCATTTGTTCATTTTCATAGAATTTTTATATATTATTACTTTTGTCAGATTCAAGTTATTTCTGTGACCATTGTGGGTTTTTCTTTCATTAAACGAGGGGTACCAACAATTTTGTCCACGTGTGTAAATATATGATCGATAGGGGACTGATACCCGGCCTCTGTATGGAACCGCTTCCAGCGCCTGTTCAGTACACAATATGGGTCCAGTAGCATAAAGCTCTGTTCAATGTATAGTGGGCTGCTATACAGCGGACGGAGCTTTCTGCTTACCATATTGTTTACAGGACGGGCACCTGAAGCGGCTCTATATGCAGGATCAGTCTAGGTCAGGTGGCGGCCCCCTATTGATCATATTTAGGCCATAAAAAAAAGTCTGGAAACCCCTTTAACCATTACAAACCACACAATAAAATAAACACAAGGGGGCCCATTTATAACCCTGGAGTCGGCAGAAGGTGCACCTCATTTATGACAAGGTGTATAATGATAAATCTGGTGGGGAAATGGTCCTGTCCTCGCCAAGCCTTCTTTTTGGGAAAGTGACAAAGGCTGTGCAGAAGAAAACTGGCATACAAGCATAACAAATATACCCCAATATTTATATTTACTGTATCTCTAAATAGCATAACTAATGGTGCAATTGTTTATTTTATTTAACTAGTAATAATATGCAGTTTGATATTCCTATATGGGGTCTGAATATGCCCCTTGAAAAGACCACTTCCACTTTTGCTGCGATCTGCCCTTTGTAAACTACCCTGTGAAGGCTCCCTAAAGTTAACATCTCTGAAACAGCTCCAAAACAAGTCCTCATATGGTTAACACAAAACATTAAAAAGTTATGGCTTTCAGAATAAAGGGATGAAAAAAAAAACACAAAAAAACGTTGGGGTTAATAGACTGTGTGAATTGCAAATCACTTTGTCATCAAAAGAACTCCAGCCTTTGGTAAGTAAATAGTTGCAGGGATCCTCACAGTTGCATAGCATGTAAATATTAGATGGGGTAAAAGTATGATTAACTGATTAAATCTTAATCAAAGGGGATTGTTAATCAGGTCTGTAAGATAAACAGAAGTCCTTTACATCAGCTCATTAGAATGGAAGTGCTAGTAGGAACTTTCTAAGCGTTATCTCGAACATCAAGTATCTATTAAATGTCACATAACAGTTATGCAAATGTAAATATAAGTACCTTTAATACAGATTTAGGGAGTGTGAGATTTGCATATAGTTAGAATATAATAAGCTGTAGTAGATTTTATATCTTTTTGCTATTTTTGTAAAAGTGTATAATATGACTCCCAAATGCTGATCCTTGACATCATTGCTATAGAGAGATTCTTCAATAACATAACAGAATCCATGAAGATGGCTCTGCATGGAGTGGAGGAAAAGGAGAATCAATATCTTCTGACTGAAAATGTACCCCTCTAAAATGAAATATAACACCAAAACAAACTTGCACACATAAACAGGCCCACAGTGCGATGAGCTTTTGACCAAAGATGATTTTTTTTTTTTGTGCCACAGTAAAGATCACTGAACAAACAAATTGCCAATTTGTGGGGTGATGCAGAGCACATTTACACAGGTCAGTTACCAGGACAGGAACAAGCATTCCTACAAACGTTTGTTCATGATAAATGGTGCAAACATCAGCCTGTGTAATAGGCTTAACTGTGATCATCAAGGCCATAAAGTATTAGATGTCTTCAGAGCAAAAAAATCCTTAGTTTAAACACATATTCACAAATGACCTCAATCTTTGTCTCTTCAGAAGATTAAAGTCATGCACGTCTGTCATCAAATGGTGGCCATATCTGATTTTTTGTCTGTGCCGCCTTCCTCCCCTCTATGCAACCAACTGTGCCAGTATATATACAACCTTGCCAAAAAGTTGTGTGTGTATAAATATATCTATGTATTGTGGTAAAGCTTATGGTAAAGTGCTGGATGGGGTGTATATCTCGCCTGGTTTCCTCAGCCAGGCGAGGTAACGGAGATCCAGGAAGATACCTGTTGCCTTAGCAGAACATAGTCTGATAGGGATTTTCTTTAAATTACATGGGCTGGATTTTCTAGACTGGAGGACAGGTTGGTAGTGGGAGTCCTCCAGTCCACACCCCTGGTCCACTTCGGGATTTTCCCCTACTCCCAGGTGCTCTCAGTTGAGGCTTCCTGTGAGTGATTACTGAGGAAGGAAGCCTGGCAAAAGGAGGGCTGACAAGTCCCAGGCTAGAAGAGAGACAGAGCACTCCTGGAGTGAAGGTTTGCACACTTTACACTGTTTGCTGATATGTATTTGCCTGCACTAGGCTAGTGAAGGGCATGATACTGTTTAGTTAGAGTCGGTCAAGCTTAGGCTTTTGTTTTGCTTTTGTGGTGAAATCTTGTGCCGGAACGCCTAAATAAAGGACCCTTGGAGTTTTAAAACCCATTGCCTCTGTGAACTTCGTCATTGCTGACCCCACCGTGTGAGCTGTTCCCTACAGTATATATATCTATATTACAGTCTCTCACTAACTCTCACTACCTCCCTGTATCAGGTCTGCCTTCCTTCTATAATTGTTGTATCAATATGATGTACAAAATGCCCTGGTAGGTGTTTGATGAAGACCTGCCTGTGGTGGTGAGTACTATGTTTTGCTGATACCATGTAATATGTAGGCATTCTACTATATTAAGAGGGATAGGTAAGTGCAATACATTTAATGTGTCACTACAATTTGTACAGACATTAGACCTACCCACAGTATGACCACATATTGCTTTACTGTGCTCAAGTGTCATTCTGTGGTCTCATAATACAATATTTTACATACTCGGTACATTTAAAACGCTGTTCCATTGGTATATCCGAATGAGCCTTTCGATACTTCATGTGTTTGTTCTAAAATAACTCTATTCAAATGAATAGAACAATTTCCCAATCAAGTGTGAACAGAAACTAACAGTTACTCTTAAGGTAAACCATCCAGTACAACACATTCAGTTCACAAATTACAATTTTTGCGGCAATTTTCACAAAATTACATCAAAACCATTATTTGGCTTGGACATTTGGTCCTAAGGCTGGCTTCACACAATTAGATTTGGACTGGGAGATAAGACCAGGTGTCAGCTGTATTTCCAGGACCGAATCCTGAGTTGGGACCCATCATAGTTATCTATGATGCTGGAAGTTCCTGTCTTCCTGTAGCTCTACCATCTTGTATTGAAAATATGATTACAATATGGGACAATAGAGCAGGGACTTCTACCATAATAATAATGATGCAGGAAGTCCAGGTCCTAGGTTCAGTCCTTGAAATACAGCCGACCACCAGTCCATATTTCCCCCTGACCTAATCTGGCTGTGCGAAGCAGGCCTAAGAGGCAAGTTATTATTAGATTATCATGATAAGAAGATGCAATTTTTACGATGCAGTTTATGCCCAGAAACACAGAGAATATTATACTGGTAGTATAGAAACAAAAATGTTTTAGAATATCTGGAAAGTCACCTCTGACATTAGTTATTAAAAAAAAAAAAAACTTGTCCTATATGCAAAGCAGTTAACTATTCATGTTTCCTGATAATTACAAGTAGCAAGGAAGAGACATTTTGCATTACTGCTTTCCAGGCAGGTAGTTCCTTAATTGAAAGATGTTTTAATGAAGATAAACATGCCATAACTGAGCTGTTTAGCTTAAAAATTAAGAAAACAATTTATGTTGCATGAAATGAAAAATCTTTATATCAAATTAAACTTCTGGCAACAACTATACTCTTAAAGACAGACGCTGAGTGAAAAAAGTTGCTTTATAGTCACATGCAAGTTGTATGACAGTTACATTTGCAGCTTTCATGAAGGTCTATGTGAGGCCTTTAAAAAATTGAATCTTTTTTTTTGGAATCCCCTTTTTTGTGTATAATTATATTAAAGGGGTAAAATTGTGTACCAGCAGAAATTATACTAAAATGAAAAAATAGGCACCTGTTAAATGCCCTCTAGAGCCCCTGTAGAACCACAAATGATCTCTGTTTAGGAGAAAAAGCACCTAATGGTTTGTTACACAATTTCTCCTGAATATGGAAATACCCCATATGTGGTGGAAAACTGCTATCTGGGCACGTGGCAGGGCTCAGACCAGAAAGAGCACTATTTGGCTTTTGGAGGGCAGATTTTGCTGGGATAGTTTACAGGTACAGAGTCCCTAAGATCCAAAACAGTGGAAACCCCCAAAAGTGACCCCATTTTGAAAACTAGACCCCTCAAGGAATTTATCAAGTGGTATAGTGAGTATTTTGGCCTCACAGGCAGGGCTGTGGAGTCGGAGTCGGAGTCGTGGAGTCGGAGTCGGTGCCTATTTTGGTGGAGTCGGAGTCGGTATAAAATGGACCGACTCCGACTCCCAAAATATATAATAAATTGGTACAGTTAGTAGTACAATGCAGTATGTGCTGAATATATTTTCATAAGAATTTGGGAAAATGATGAAATGTTGAAAATGATGAAATGTCCTGTAAAGGTCTGTTCTATTCCTCATATAATGATGGGACTGAGTTCTGAGTGAACCTATAAGGTTTAGCAGTCCAGGGCTGTGGAGTCGGAGTCGTGGAGTCGGAGTCGGTACCTATTTTGGTGGAGTCGGAGTCGGAGTTGGAGTCGGAGTCAGGGGAAATTGAGGAGTCGGAGTCGGAGTCGGAGTCGGAGTTGGAGTCGGAGTCAGGGGAAATTGAGGAGTCGGAGTCGGAGTCGGGGCTTTGGCGTACCGACTCCACAGCCCTGCTCACAGGTCTTTCACAGAATTGAGTCATGAAAATGGAAAATGCCACTCTTGTCTATAAAACATTGCTTTAACCCCAAAGTTTTTATTTTTACTACAGGATAAAGGAGAAAATGCACCCCACAATTTGCTAAGAAATCTCTCTATGCCCCACATGTGGATATAAAGTTTTGCATTGGTACACAACAGGGAGCACTACTGAGATTTTGGAATCTGGAATTGGTTTCAGCCACCATGTCATGTCACATTTGCAGATTCCCTGAAGTACCAGCACAGTGGAAACAAATGACAGAATTTATTAGCACTGCAAGAAGTGACTTCAGTTTGGAAACTGCACCCCTCAAAGGGTATAGTGATCATTTTGACCCCAGAGATGTGTCCCAAAAAGAAATACACAGCGTATGGTGCAAAATGAAAACTAAATTTTCCTGGATATATGCTATTTCAATGCCCAATATGTTATGTCCTGCTTGTGGCACTATGAAAGGTCAGCTCTCCAGTTACTATGCTCTGTTTCCTGATTTTAGAAACACCCTTTTTACCTGAAATTATAACAGGGTTCAAACATGAAAGAGCACCACGCAAATTTATGGTCTACGAAAACATAACAAAAGAAAAGGCCATGTCAGATTTATTACAAAAAAGGCGTAGAATTGTTTTGACAATTTTTAGAAAAAAATTCAACACAACTAAATTATATAAAAATATACAATTTATTAAATACAAATAATACAAAAAAATTAAATAATAGGGGTAAAATGACAATATATCCACTAAGATGTTATACACGTGGTAGAGGAGGTACAATATAATAACATAGAAAATGCATGAAAGAGTAATCAATTTTAGTCAAATCATATATATCTAACATAAAATGGGAACTAGAAAGCCCAGACCCTGCTGCAGTACATTAAATAACCAAATGTAGCTTAATGCCAAAAGAGGAAGAAAAGGGAAGAAATTCCCCAATTATGAAGCACTAATTGCCCAATGATACTGTAAAAAAGCATGGAAAAGGCGAGCAGTCACTCTAATAACGAATAACCAACAGACCAAAATGACATCCCATGATATAAAAGATGAAAAAAAGAACCTCACTGCATACCACGAGAAAAAAAGCACCCCAACACGCGTTTCACCAACATGGCTTTGTCACGGGGTAGAGCCAAGAGGAAATGACATCCTTTTTATAGAAAAAATATAGCTTGCCAGCTGGGTATAATAATAATGAATAGGAAACCTGCCTACCAAATAACGACAGCTACTGATGGCGTCTATCCACGGAGCTCCCTTCCTTATTGCACATGCGTGAGAATAAAAGAAACATCGCGGGACTCAAAAACGAAACTATCCTAAACAACGCTCATGCACAGAAAGGATAAAGGTCTCTCCTGATAACTCAGTATGCATATCAACAGGAGTAATAGAAAACTATAAAATACATATAAATATAGACCTAACAAGCTATTCCAAAGATATAAGAAATAATAAATGATAAATTTGATGTGCCAATTAAAAACTCTGTACAAAGCAAGTGACACTACAATAAATAAATAAATAAATATAAGTGAATAATTGGGAATTCATCATTAAAAAGTGTATATATATCATCACAATAAACACATATATATTACAAATACAGTGACATCAATATCATAAGTATATACAAATAAATAAAAACAACAATAAAACACACAAGTGAAAAAAGTGAATAAAGTGCAAAGTGCGCAGTGCGAAAAAGTGCAAGTGCAAAAAAAATATGTATATATTGTTTATATCAATACAATCAGCATGTCAAAGGTCATAAACAAAACAAAAAAATGAAAATAAAATAAAAAATAATCGATAGGAATGATGATGATGAATAGCCTCCAATAGACGTCTCAAGGATATCGATACATACTACACGTGGATTGAAAAAAAGAAAAAAAAGGGACAACATTAAATATACATATCAAAAGCAACATGTTAAAATCAAAAGAACCAAAAAGACTTTTCAAAAAGAATATTCTTTCTTGGCTAAACTAAATAAATAAAATTTTACAAAGAACCGCAGCAATCAAAATCAAAGAATGAGAGAAAAAAAATATATATAAATTATTGATTTTTACTCGTGAAAAATCCTATCTATAAGAAAGGGGCAAAACTTACATGTTTATTGAGTCCTTTAGGTGAAACCATATTCAAAGTAAATATCCATCTACTATCTTTCTGGGCTAAATGTTATTTCCACTTGCCCGCTCTAAGTCCAGCAGTTACCTGATCAATGACCCATATTCTAAAGCCATTTGGATCTGAATTATGATAAATTTTTAAATGTTTGGGTATAGTTTTTAAAGTGCTAATATCGTTGATAGTAGCTGCATTTGCAATCCCAAGTATGTGTTCACGAACACGTCTTCTGAATTCTTGTGTAGTCAAACCTATATAGATGAGATTACAGGGACATGAAGCAAAATAAATAACTTCAATCGATTGACAATTAAGGCTGTAACGAATTTCATAAAACCGAGAGCGATCAGAATTCCAAAATTTAGATGAAGATTCAATGTTACAGCATGCTACACATTTGCCACAAGGTCGACAACTCCAAATGGGGTCCTTGTCCACCAAACAAAAATTCAGGTGGACCAGGTACATAATGGGTATGCACCCTATGTATCCTTCAAATTTCTAGATCTTTTATATGTCAATGCAGGTTGTTTCCCAATAAATTTACAAAAAGTGGCATCATTCCTAAGGACTCCCCAATGTTTCTTAAGAATGTGTCTAATCTCAAACCATTTTGAATTACATGTGGTGATGAACCTTACCTGGTTTTGTGTATTCTGACATTTCTTTTTGGTCTTCATTGCATCACTCCGTGTTGTAGAAATTGCCCTCTGCATACCTTTTTGTATATAGCATCCTTCATAACCCCATTCACGGAAACGCTGTCCAAGTTCACACGCCGAATGGGTAAAATTTTCATCAGTAGAACAAATTCTCCGAATACGTAAGAACTGTCCAGTTGGTATACCTCGCAAAAGACTCTTTGGATGTGATGAATTATAATGGAGAAGAGAATTAGTTGCCGTTTCTTTACGGAAAAGATCAGTCTGGATACTCCCATCATTAGCCACTTGAAATTTGAAATCAAGAAAGTCCACTTCCGAACTACTCCATTTGTAGGTAAGTGTAATGTTTTTATCATTTTGGTTCAGGTGACCCATGAAGATCTCCAAATCATTAACTGTGCCCTGCCAAATCATAAGAATATCATCAATAAACCTCCCCCAAAACTGAACATGTTCAATTAGAGGGGGAGGTTCCGTGAAAAAAAATCCAGCATTCCCACCGCCCCAGAAACAGGTTGGCATAAGAGGGCGCACATGACACCCCCATCACTGTTCTCTGGAGCTGCAGGTAAAAGATATTTTTTAAAAGAAAAAAATTATGAGTAAGAGCAAAGGACAATAGGTCACACAGCAACTTACCCAAACCTTCATTAATTGTGTACATTTCGATAAAAGTCGTACTGCTTCCAAACCATCTTGATGCTTGATAGAGGTATACAATGATTCAACATCGCAAGTGACCAAAAGCATATCAGGTTCCAAATGTATTCCATCAATCTTCAACAAAACATCTGAGGTGTCCTTAATATATGAAGGCAATGTCTCAACTATGGGTTTTAAATAGGAATCCATAAATTTGCAAATTGGTTCACATAACCCATTATTACCTGGTACAATGGGGCGTCCTGGTGGACATGAAAGGTTTTTCTGTACTTTTGGGAACATGTAAAAAGTTGCTACAGATGGTGACTCAGGTAAAAGATATGTCAGCTGTTTTTGTGATAAAATTCCATTTTCAACTGCCTCCTGTAAGATAAGAAATAATTCAGCCAAGAACTTTAGAAGGGGGTTAAAGTCTTTTATAGCATACAGAATCCTTCAATTGACGATTTGCTTCTCGTTCGTACATTTTCCTAGGCCATAACACCACGTTTCCCCTTTTATCTGATTGTTTAATAACAAGGTCTGTCATCGAGGATAACTCTTGAATTGCTCGCCGATGTATAGGGGAACAATTATTATGTATTCTTGATGTAATTTTCTTTAAATCTTCGCTAACCAAATACACAAAAATCTCAACATTGCTTACAAGGTTAAGTGGCGGGAATTTTTTAGATTTGGGTATAAGGCTCAGAGGAAAATTACCTGTTGTTTCCACACATTGTTCTTCCAAGAGTTCTTGTAAAGTCTATACGGCTTCTAATTCCATTGGTGTTGAAAACAAAAAAATCAGAGTCCTGTTTATGGTGTAATTTTTTAAAAATCAACTTTCTGGCAAATAAATGTAGATCTTTAATCATCGTGAAGGTATCAAACGTATAAGAAGGAGCAAAATTAAGACCCAGGTTCAAGACCTCACATTGTGCCTTTGACAACACCCGCTCCGATAAATTAATTATCTGTAGACTCCTATCTTTACTTAACATATTGTTGGTCTGTGGTAGTGTAGGTCTTTTTTTTTTTGTGTTGAAACCATATTATCATGTTTCCTCTTGAATTGGCGTGTAAAATGTCTCTCTCGCCCTTTTAAAGAATATCCAGAATCACCACCTGTGGAACCCATAGATGAAATAGAAGAACTCCTACTCCGTGACATGTCTTTTGAAATCTTCCATTTATAAACTCTGTTATTTTGCATATCAAGTCGATCTCTTTGATATTTCTTGCTTTTAAGCTGCTGTGTTTGTTTTTCCCATGTAGATAATAAATCATTCATTTCTTTATTCATAGTTCCAAGCTCCAAAGTAGTTAATCTTCTCTTAAGTTCTTGCTCTAATTTATCAATTTCAGTATTCAGACAAAATTTAAATTTTACTGTTGTACTCAACAATCAATTCCATAAGAGCTTTGCTACTGTTATTGCAAATGCTCTCCCAGCGATCTGCAAAGTCGCTGTTAAGAGTGCCAAAGGACGGAAATAATTGTATACGTAAACCACGTGGGATAAGTTGCTTACCCAAATAATTCTCCAAAGAAACTTTGTTCCACCATGTCTTCGTTTGTTTATGTAAGGTCTGTTTCAAGGAGTGTATTAATTCTCTCACAGTCCGTTGATCTGCGGTTTCAGTGGATATATTGCTTCCCCCCAAATATTGCGTCGATTTGTGATTGGATTTTAACATGTTGTTTGTGATTTGTATATTTAATGTTGTCCCTTTTTTTTTCTTTTTTCAATCCACGTGTAGTATGTATCGATATCCTTGAGGCGTCTATTGGAGACTATTCCTCATCATCATTCCTATCGATTATTTTTTATTTTATTTTCATTTTTTTGTTTTGTTTATGACCTTTGACATGCTGTTTGTATTGATATAAACAATATATGCATATTTTTTTTGCACTTGCACTTTTTTTCGCACTGCTCACTTTGCACTTTATTCACTTTTTTCACTTGTGTGTTTTATTGTTGTTTTTATTTATATGTATATACTTATGATATTGATGTCACTGTATTTGTAATATATATGTGTTTATTGTGATGATATATATACACTTTTTATGATGAATTCCCAATTATTCACTTATATTTATATTTATTTATTTATTGTAGTGTCACTTGCTTTGTACAGAGTTTTTAATTGGCACATCAGATTTATTATTTATTATTTCTTATATCTTTGGAATAGTTTGTTAGGTCTATATTTATATGTATTTTTTAGTTTTCTATTACTCCTGTTGATATGCATACTGAGTTATCACGAGATACCTTTATTCTTTCTGCACATGCGCATTGTTTAGGATAGTTTAGTTTTTGAGTCCCGCGATGTCTCTTTTATTCTCGCGCATGCGCAATAAGGAAGTGAGCTCCGTGGATAGACGCCTTCAGTAGCTGTCGTTATTTGGTAGATAGGTTTCCTATTCATTATTATTATACCCAGCTGGCAAGCTATATTTTTTCTATAAAAAGGATGTCATTTCCTCTTGGCTCTACCCCGTGACAAAGCCATTTTGGCGAAACGCGCGTTGGGGTGCTTTTTTCCTTGTGGTATGCAGTGAGGTTCTTTTTTCATCTTTTATATCATGGGATGTCATTTTGGTCTGTTGGTTATTCGTTATTAGAGTGACTGCTCGCCTTTTCCCTGCTTTTTTACAGTATCATTGGGCAATTTGTGCTTCATAATTGGGGAATTTCTTCCCTTTTCTTCCTCTTTTGGCATTAAGCTACATTTGGTTATTTAATGTACTGCAGCAGGGTCTGGGCTTTCTAGTTCCCACTTTGTTAGATATATATGATTTGACTAAAATTGATTATTCTTTCATGCATTTTCTATGTTATTATATTGTACCTCCTCTACCACATGTATAACATCTGTCTTTTTACCCCTATTATTTAATTGTTTGTATTATTTGTATTTAATAAATTGTATATTTTTATATAATTTAGTTGTGTAGAATTGTTTTCTAAAAATGTATGGTCTAGTTTAGTTATTTACACTGCATTAGCAGGCAACTCTAGAGGCTCTGCAGTAAAATAAAAAAGACCACCACAATATGATCCTATGTTAGAAACTACACCCCTCAAAGAATTTTTCAAGTCGTATAGTGACCATTTTGAGTCCAAGATTGCTTCCCACAAATTAATGTGCAAATTTAAATATGTTGTGCTCACTTTGTTTCAACAGAGATATGCACTTTTAGGCTTAAAGCCCCACGTTGCGGAAATGCAGCTTTTTTTGCTGCAGATTTTGTTGCATTTTTTTTTAGCCAAAGCCAGGAGTTGATTGAACAAAAGGTAGAAGTATAAGAGCTTCCTATATATTTCCCATTCCTTTTGTGGCCATTCTTGACTTTGGTTCAAAAAAATGCAGCAAAATCTGCAACAAAAAAAGCTGTGTTTCCACAATGTGCGGCCTTAGCCTTAAACAGGTTATCCTGAGTACAAAAAAGTTATATATATATGGGTGTAAACTACTGTTTGAGCATGGCTCAAACAGGAAGGGACTGCGTGTTTGGCTTTTGGAGTGTAGAATTAGAAAGACTGGTTTTTGGATGTCATGATGCTTTTGCAGAGACCCATTGTTGCCAGAAATTTAATTTCCAGAAATGAATGTGCAGCTGCAATTTTTTCAGACAAATGCCATTTCAGTGCCCCAGATGTTGTGCCCACCTTGTGTCAGCAGAGACACACACTCCAAAAACTTTTAAGTGGTTATCCCAGTTACAGCAGCTTTTGAAGCATTTTTTGTCTCTGAAACAAACTGGACACAACATATTGTGCACTGAAATGAAATGTTTCTGGAAAAAATTGCAATTTTCACTTTGCATATCTGATGGTGAATTAATTTTTGAAAAATAAATAATTGCAACAAATGGGGGTAAAAAAAAGCTCAATGCACACCTGGATTTTGGATGTAGTTGTGTAGTTTCCAAAATGGGGTCACATGTCAGGGGATTCCACTTTACTGATACTTCAGGAACGCTGCAAAAGAGGCATGGAGTCCAAAAATCAAACTGTCTAAATCTGTGCTCCAAAAACCAAATTACACATGTTTATTTCCTTCGTGTGTATTGGAACAACACAAAAAAAAAAACAGAGAAAAAAAAAATCCAAAAATGATATAATATTGCGCATTAGTCCTAAAATGGGACCCTCAACTTAAAGGGGTTGTCTGGGATAAACTAATCTTTCTGATCTAAGCTAACCGAAATCACTCAAAACACTGCTAAAGGTATTTGGTTGCACTTATTAACCTATTAATAGCACTAACAGACCTTTTTTGAAAAATATTTTTTTGCCCAAAAAACCCATCTAATATTTGGTTGCACACTCTTTGAAAAAAATAACTGAAATCAATCACTTCCTATAACAATCAACAAGCTTCTTACAACTCTCAACTGGAATTTTGGACCACTCTTCTTTTGCAAACTGCTCCAGGTGTCTCATATTTGAAGGTACCCTTCTTCGAACAACAATTTTAAGATCTCTCCACGGTGTTCAATGGGATTTAGATCCGGACTTATTGCTGGCCACTTCAGAACTATCCAGCGCTTTGTTTCCATCCATTTCTGGGTGCTTTTTGAATTATGTTTGGGGTCATTGTCCCGCTGGAAGGCCTATGACCTAGGACGCAAGCCCAGCTTTCTGACACTGGGACCTACATTGAGACCCAAAGTCTTTTGGTAATCTTCAGATTTCACGATGCCTTGCACACAGTCAAGGCACTCAGTGCCAGAGGTAGCAAAACAGCCCCAAAACATCTTTGAACCTCCACCATATTTAATTGATGGAACTGTTTTTTTCTTTGTAGGCCTCACTTTGTTTTCTGTAAGAAGTAGAACGATGTGCTTTACCAAAAAGCTCTATCTTGGTTTCATCTATCCACAAGATATTTTCCCAGAAGGATTTTGGCGAGCTTTAGTCTAGCTTTTTATGTCTCTGTGTCAGCAGTGGGATCCTCTTGGGTCTCCTGCCATTGAGTTTCATGTCATTCAAATGTCGACAGATAGTTCATGCTGACACTGATGCACCCTGAGCCTGCAGGACAGCTTGAATTTCTTTGGAACTTGATTGGGGCTTCTTATCCACTATCCGAACTATCCTGCGTTGCAACCTTTCAACAATTTTTCTCTTCCGTCCAGGGAGACTAGCTACAGTGCCATGGGTTGTAAACCTACCAGTTACGTTGCACACTGTGGACAAAGGACAATCAAGATCTCTGAGGATGGATTTGTAACCTTGAGATTGTTGATTTTTTTTTTTCCCCCATTTTGGTTCTCAAGTCCTCAGACAGTTCTCTTCTCCTCGTTCTGCTCTCAATGGTTAGTGTGGCACACACACACACACAATGCAAAGATTGAGTCAACTTCTCTCCATTTTATCTGGTTTCAGGTATGATTTTTATATTGCCCACACCTGTTACATGCCACAGGTGAGTTTGAACGAGTATCACCTGCTTGAAACAAAGTTATTTACCCACAATTATGAAAATGTGCCAACAATTTTCTCTGGCCAGTTTTTTGAGTTTTGTGTGAAATTATGTCCAATTTGTCCTTTTTTTCTCGTTTTTTTTTTTTTTTTTTTTTTTTTTTTGTGTTGTTCCAATACACACAAAGGAAATAAACGTGTATAACAATACATGTGTAATTGCAATAATTTTGTGGGGAGAAAAATACTTCTGGAAAAATTTCAGGGGTGCCAACACTTACAGCCATGACTGTATGTGGGCATAAACTGCTGTTTGGGCACAAAGCAGGGCGCAGCAGATAAGAAGCAACGTTTGGCTTTCAGAGCGCAGATCTAGATGGTCTAGTTTTTGGATGCCATGTCTTGTTTGCAGAGCTCCTAAGGTGCCAATGCAAAATGGAATCCCACAAAAAGAGAACCCATTTTGAAAATTATACTCCTTAACCCCTAAACGTCACCAATCTTGCTATTTAAGTTGCTCCAGCTGATTCCATGTGCGCAATCACTTAATTAAACAGCTGAGATTTACAACTGTTCCTGCAGGAGTGATAAGAGCTTCTCCATGAAGAGGTTATTGTCTCGGAGTTGCTCTTTGATCTTTTATCATCACTTTGATTAGCAAAATTTAACTGTTTTATGGCAATCACAGTTGAAAAGTATAGAACTTGTGAATCATATTATGTTAACAGAACTTGCTCCCCCTGCCAGCCCCTCCCTTCACCTTCTTCCCCAAGGTCTGCAGTGCCAACAGGGCGTCTGGCTAGTGATAACAAAAGCAGTTTACAGCCCTCTATTCTGCTAAACTACTGGTTAATTTTCATATGGACTAGGGGTTCATAAAATAAGCCATGCTGAATATAAAACTATATGATATCTAATTTTTTTTGTTAAAAAACATATAAATGTTTACCTCCTGTAATCAGAAGATCTAGAAAAGCATATTCTAATGTGTTTATGTGCAATAGTACATATAAAAGAAGCAAAATTGACATTTTTTCACATTTTATACCACTTCTCTACTTCTAGCAAAAAAAATATTCAGTTAATTTAACAAATAAGGCTACTTCTTACAAGCCTTATGTATTCTGAAAAAAACATGGTAAAACTAGCTGAGATATGTAAAGCCATTAAAAAGATATTGCTGTGTAAAGCGATGCATACCAAAAGTATTAAATTTGGCCTGAGCATTGGAGCAACAATGACCCTTGGTCCTGACTAGTTCTGGTATCTTTTTTTCTCGTAAACTCAAACCATAGGGTGTACTCTTATGCATTCTTGCACAGCTTACGCATTTCCCTTCTTGCTGCAGCCAGTTTTTTTTTTCCTAAAGATGCAGAAATTTTTCTTGGTTTTTTTTGTTTTTTTTTACTTTTTAATGGTACCATTTTGGGGTGCCATTAACTTATTGACTATATTTTATTAACTCTTTCTGTGTGGGATTTAAAAAAACCCCAAAACATTACATCTGACATTGCTTTTTAACATTTGCCATTCACTGTACACCATATGTAGCATGTTACATTGATTTTATGGGTCTGTAGGATTACAGCAATACCTAATTTATATTGTTTTTTTATGTGTTATTAATTTTGCAGAATAAAATTCCGTTTAGGGAAAAAAAAATAATTACTTTTGCATCACCATTTTCTGAGAGCTGATTTTTGACAGAGCTGATTGACGACTCATTTTTGCACGACAAGTTGTGCTTTTTATTGGTACCATTTTTGGGATAATTTAACTTTTTAATTACTTTTTATTGCATATTTTGTGAGGCAAGATGGCAAAAAAAAAAAAAATCATTTCCAGCTTTTTTATATTTTACTTTTTATTGTATGTGTTGTTACAGACACGGTGATACCACATACATATTCCTAATTTTACATTACTAAAAATTGTATATGCACAAAGGGCAACTTCTTTTACTTTTTTTTTTTTCCAGTAGGGGACTTGAACCAGTGATCTTTTAATCGCTGGTTCAGTAGTATACAATACAATACACATGTATTGCAGTGTATACAGGAAGTCAGCCTATGCAGATGCCTACAGTATATTCACTGGCAGACCCGGGGTCACTGATCAGACCTCAGGCTGCAGTATAGGAACACCAGCACCCCCAAAGAAGCTGCCGCATCTAAAGGGTTAACACCCACAATGGGAGCTCAGTACAGTATGACACAGCTGACTCCCTCTCTGCATGGTGGGCACTAAGCTTCTGAACGTGCATCATGTCTCACCCTTATGCTTGCTTTAAATGGGCGGATTCAGTCCATAAAATACAAGCCTGATGTTGACTGCCGTGCCCAGACTGAGCACTGCTATCCCATACTGAAAACATGATTACAGTATGGGACTTTAGAACCCTGCAGATTATTCACTGAGAATTTGCTGGTGGCCAACCCCCTCAATTTACATTTTCAGTGTAGTGGTTTGGATTTAAACAAATCCCATGCACATGCTGCATAAAAATTAAGGCCACATGTAACAAATCATAGCTAAAAAACGCACTGCGTTTTTTTATTTTTGCCTCATCACATACAAGTATATGGGGAAAATGCAGCGTTTCCACAAGTAAAATTAACATGCTGCATCTTTTAGAAATGCTGTATTTTCCATAGTGTTTCTTCTGCAATGTTTGGATGACTTCAAATAAAATAAATTTTTCCGGGGTTGTAAAACGTTGCATATTTTTCAGTGACGTTTCTGCAACATGTGGCCTCAGCATTAAACCCTGAACATATACTGAAGCATAATAAAGTCCAAAATACTGCTATGTGAAAGTGGCCTTATTCTAAATGGAATTTTTAGGGATTTTTGGAGTTAAACTGCTTAAGACTGGGGCCCCATCTACACATTGCAGAAAAATAAACCCATTGTGGTTTTGGAAATCGCAGCATATCAATTACACCTACGGAAACGCTGGTGGTTTCCCTATAGGTATAATGGAAGCAGAAAGTCTGCAGAGAAAACCTCTGCGGACTTTCTGTGAAAAGCAATGTGGGAAAAACTGCGATGCGTTGCCGCCACGGGTTTTTCTGCAGCGCTTTTTTGCTGCGGCCCAGTATGTGGGTCTTTAGCCTTAACCTTATTTATTAGTTGTGGAAAGTGCTATTTTATGTTTAACATGTATCTCCATTCTGTCCACCAGATTGTATTTTAATAGAGAATTATATTAGAGAGAGGCTTAATTCTGACAAAACCCATTCACATAATTTTGCTTGATTTCTACACACTCAAAACTGGAAAAAAGCACCACTATAGTTACAGAGAAAGTAATTCTTAGGCTAAGATTGATTGCATACTTAGAGCGAGCAGGTGAAGAGGAGATTGAGTTTACAGTGGACACAATAGCTTCTAGGTAGAGAAATAATGGAAGCCAAATTGTAATGCAGTTTTGATTTTTGCATAGAAATAAAACAATGAGAGTAAACTGCACACAGTCTGAAAAATATACACGTTGCTTTATTTGCTAGAGAGGCTTTCACAGCCGTGACATGTCAGGGAAATCAGTCGCTATTGCTCTCTATTAGCTAGAAATGTTTGTAGTTTCATTTTTTTCCTGATACATCTTTGTTCCATGGCATTCTGCACATTAAAGCTTACTGGCATTTAGAATCCTCTAAATACAAGTTAGAAATATTTTTCAAGCTCCGAAGCCTCTCTTTCTTTTCATTAATGCCCCGCTGAAACCAGCCTCTGGTGTCCTAGCCCAGAAGCCTTGTTGAAGGGTCTTTGTTTATTCCATTACAAGAGCAATAACCATTAGCATAAAGTGATACTCCCATTAGCCCTATGGCATGCGAACCCAGCATTGCAGTACACTAGCTAAACTTCACAAAGCAGACAAGCTTATTATAGGGAATACTTTAGCCTGTTTTATGAGATTATATTATGTGCCAAAAAAAAACAAAATAACAAATTATTTATTTTTTTAAATAAAAAAAAAAAAAAAAAAACAACTAAATTAAAAAAAAAAAAAAAAAAAATTAAAAAATTTAACTTTTTTTCTTTTTTTTACATTTTAAAAAAAAAAAAAAAAAAAAAAAAAAAAAAAACAAAAAACACACACCCCCCCCCCCCCCCTCAAAAAAAAAAAAAAAATAAAAAAAAAAAAAAAAAAACCAAAAATCTCTAAACAATTTTTTTATATTTATATTATTATTATTTTTTTTTTTTTTTCTATTCTTCTTTTCTTTCAACCCACCCCCCTTTTTTTTTTATGATGGTGGGGCGCCCCCCCCCCCTTTTTGCCCCCCCCCCCTTTCCGCCCCCAAAGTGTGGGCGGAGAAGCAGGAAGTGACGAGACAGAGAGCAGCAGCCATCTTGGCAAGAGAGAAGACAGGTGTCTGTGGTTGTATTGAACTGGTGTGGAGATTTTTCTGTACAGCTAAACTGTATCTTGGTCCAGAGACAAACAGAGTGTAAAGAGACAACAGGACTAGTGAGTCCATGTGAAAGGAACTGTGCTCAGTGGCTGATCAGTGAGACTGACATTGTGACTGTGTATTTGGATACCACAGATAGAGACTCGCAGTGCTGTTGACGTACTGGACAGTAACTGCTAAATCCCGGCTTACATCCCAGCTCAGTGTATGGATTCGGCAGGACTGTCAGTGTGCTGAGTGGAATCTGCTGTTGGATTACATTGCATTCATTTGGTTTCCCTGTTAAAGAGGACTTCATTTCTCCCAAGATCCTGATAACCGTGAGGGGAGGACGCTTCACTATAAAAGAAAGGACCGACTTTGGGCCCCACCGCGCGCTTCTACGGACTGTAAGCGGTCCACCTGGACCACTGGGGAAAAGGGGGTGCACCCAAATGTGAAGTCAGGGTCAGTTAGGGATAGTTTTGAGTATATTGTTCATTCAGTGTCCATACTGCAGAAGTGGACAGAGTAAAAGTAGAAACCATTGCAGAATTTGCCTTGAAATTGTTCATGCTATATTGTATATTTTGCTTGTCTTTATCCATGTCATTTTACCTTTAACTAGCCTTTATTAACTTATAGTAAATATACATTCTTTTCTTGAACTACCGCGTGTGCGTTCATTTCTGGTTGCGGAGTCCAAACCACCTGCCTTGCTCTCGGTTCACAAATTGGCGTAGTCGGCAGGATCCGCTTACCAGAATGGACGGTGACGCACCCGTTAGAGAGAATGGTGCTGGAGGAAGAATGCCAGCAGGGGCTATAATGAGTCAGTTAGCTAAATTTGATGGCAATAATATGTCAGTGAGTATGTGGGTGGAACAGATACGAATGATACAGCGAATGTACCAGACCGCACCAGAAGTACTAGTAGAGCTAGCAATATTTACATTACAAGGGGATGCTAAGACCACGGTGATACTGAGGCCATTTGAACAAAGGCAGACATTTGAGCAAGTAGTCCAGATTCTAGAAACCATCTATGGAGAAACTGCATTGCTGGGGTCTCTGCAGGCTCGGTTCTTCCAGAGGGTACAACAGGAGAATGAAAGCCTTCCCCAATATGCAAATGCCCTACAAGAACTGCTCCAAGATATTCAAGGGAAGGAAAGAGGGGGCTCGCCAGCCTTCTGTAACCCTGATCGGACTCTCCGTGACCAGTTTGTCCTGGGGATATGTGACGGCAGTTTAACTGTGACTATGCAGGATTTTATACGACGAGAGACTGATGCTAAATTCCATGATGTACAGGTAGAGGCCATCTCCTGTGCCAATAGTATGGTCCCGAGGCCCCAGACCGCAGTTGGAGTTACTTTGTCACAGGGGGCTAGTTCTGGCTCAGAGACAGTAGAAAAAGGGACAGTTAAAGAAATTCTCACAATAATGCAGAAACTGCAAGAGCAAATGGAACACTTGCACACCCGTTGTGATGAGCATTCTATGAAAATTGCAGACTTCCAGAAGACTGGAGATGAAAGGGTGAGCCATCCACACCCAGCAAGTCAGAATCACCCACCACCCCGCTGGAGGGATGAGGATAGGACCTACCGAAGGGGTCCAAATCATTTAGTGCAGTGCTCAGGAGAATTGAAGGGGCTTACCAAAGGGGCCCAAACAGATGGCCAGAACGACGGGAGATACGCTGCTGGGAGTGTGGACGGATGGGCCACGTTGCTGCTAGATGTCCAGAGCAGCGACAAACTTATGAGAGACCGCCGTTAAACTGAAGTCCCCTGCTGCTGTAGGGCGTGTAGTAGGGGAGACTGACAAGAAGACTATGTGGGGAGAATGCCCTGATGATGACCTGATCGCTGCAAGTCCTGTCATACAGGTGGAAATGGAGGGTATTCCGGTTACCAGGATGATTGACACGGGTTCCCAAGTAACGACCTTGAGTAGAGACTGTTATGAACAGTACTTCCAGCAACATGTGAAATATGATCCCCATACATTCGTACGAGTGGTCGCAGCTAACCAGTTACCAGTTCCGGTCGTGGGAGTGGCCTGGATGAATGTCCGGGTATGTGGCCAAGATCTAGGTAGGAAAGGCATTGTGGTGGTACAGGAGTCACATGAAGTAAAGGTCCCTGTCATTTTGGGGATGAATGTGTTAAAAGAATTAGATCAGATCTTCTTTGAAAAGAAAGGTCACGGTTATTGGAAAGAAACCGCCACCCATCGGCCTACTCAAACAGCTTTCCAGCGGCTGATCCGGACATGTGGCTTACAGAAAAGTTCGGATGCACAGCGTCCTCTGGCTCGAATTTCAGTTCCTTTGCATACGAAAGTTACACTGCCACCCAGTCGGGAGACAATAGTGTCCATGCCCGTAGGCACCTGTCGGAAACTAGAGGGCATAGCTGTGTTGCTAGAACCACTGCAGGCAGCCGAAGGAGGTGTTGATCCGCTAGTGGCCCGTTCCTTGGCAATAGTTCGCAATGGAAGAGTACCACTTCGATGTGTAAACACTCAGGACCAGAGTGTGGACCTGATCCCCAGGGAGGCTGCTGGCTAACATCTATGTGACTCCGGAGGAAGTAAGGAAAGTAACTCCAATGCAGCTGAAGCCGACTGAAAGGGATGAGTGGACCGTAACTGTGTCCATGGGAGAAGATGAGGAACCCACCTCTGAATGGAATGGCCGTGCAATTCGAGAACAGATGAAGATGGATGCAAGTTCATGTTCTCTGGAATGGGTGCAGAAGGTAGATGAGCTGTTGTGGGAGAACCGAGCCACCTTTGCACGGTATGCTGAAGATTTTGGATGTACCACAGGGATCTACCATGAGATTCCCACAGGAGACACCCCTCCAATTAGAGAGCGCTACCGACAAATTCCTCCACAGTTGTATCAGGAAGTGAAAGAACTGTTAGCTAAGATGCTACAGGGTGGGATCATCCAAGAAAGCCAGAGTCCCTGGGCAGCTCCTGTGGTGTTAGTAAGAAAAAAAGATGGGTCCATCCGATTTTGCGTAGACTATCGGAAGTTAAACGCTTGCACCGTACGAGATTCCTACCCCTTGCCACGGATTGAGGAGTCCCTCTCAGCGCTGGGGAGAGCCCGGTACTTCTCCTCACTAGATCTGGCTAGTGGGTATTGGCAGGTGCCGATGGCCACAAAAGACAAGGAGAAGACGGCATTCATCTTGCCCATGGGACTATACGAATTTAACCGGATGCCCTTCGGGTTGAAAAATGCACCCGGAACGTTTCAGCGGTTGATGGAGAAATGTCTCGGTGATTTCAACTTTGAGTTCACTCTCATCTACTTGGATGACATTATAGTGTATTCTGCAACCTTTGAAGACCATCTCCACCAGTTGGGGCAAGTATTTCGAAGATTGCGGGAACATGGGCTCAAATTGAAACCCAGTAAATGTCGGTTGTTCCAATCTGAAATTGATTACTTGGGTCACCGCGTATCAGGAGAAGGGGTGAGACCATCAAGAGACAAGATAGTGGCTGTTCAAGATTGGCCAATACCGACTACCCTGCGAGAAGTGAGGGCGTTCCTTGGAGTAGCCGGTTACTATCGACGGTTTATTAAGGATTTCGCCAAGGTAGCAGCACCACTTAATGCTCTCCTACGAGGCACATCCGGTGGTCCAAAGAACCGGTCCGTGAAGTGGGGACCTGAACAGGAACAAGCCTTCCAGGCATTGAAGGATGCACTGACAACAGCCCCAATCTTGGCATATGCTGATTACCACTTGCCGTTCCAGCTATATACAGATGCAAGCCTGTATGGTCTTGGAGCAGTGCTTTCCCAGCTTCAGGATGGCCAGGAGAGGGTCATAGCGTACGGCAGCCGGTCTTTGAGAGATTCTGAAAGAAACCCCGAGAATTATAGTTCATTTAAGTTGGAGCTGTTGGCACTGGTATGGGCCATGACCGAGAAATTCTCTGAATATTTGACTGGTGCTGAAGTTTTAGTACTGACTGACAACAACCCACTAGCTCACCTGGAAAATGCCAAGCTCGGGGCATTAGAGCAGAGGTGGATAGCCCGAATGTCTAAGTTCAATTACCGCATTAAGTATCGGTCCAAGACAGAGAACCAGAATGCTGACGGACTTTCTAGGGTAACCGCCCAGACCCCCACAGTAGACGTGGAGCATGTGGAGGTGCCCGACTTCAGCAGATTTTCACAGGCCTTGGCCGCCGCTAATCAGTTTGAGATGGAGGGGACTGAAACGGCTCCTTTCTTTGGTCCCTCACGACAGGAATGGGCACAGATACAACAGACCCATGAGGGGCTGGCGCAGATGATCAAGTGTGTTGAGAAAGGCCAGAAGCCCTGTAGAGAGGAAAGAGAACGACTGACACGTGAGATATTATCTGTTCTGAGTCCGTGGGAAAAGTTGGAGATGAAAAATGGAGTGCTATGCCGAAAGGTCTATTTACCTTCTGAGATCGACATTCGATACCAAATTGTGGTGCCTAGTGAACTGGCTCGCTCGTTGGCAGTTGAGGCTCATAATAAGAATGGACATTTTGGTCATGAGAAGACCTTTCGTTGGTTACAGCGACTGATTTACTGCCCTGGTCTTCGTCAAATGGTCGAAGAAGTATGCCGCAGCTGTCGAACTTGTGAGATCCATAAGGCAATAGAACAGAGAGCTCCCCTGCAAACCATCATGACCCAGGAACCTTTAGAAATCGTCATGATAGACTATCTAATGGTTGGCCCATCCAATAGCGGACACCAGTATTGCCTCGTAATGGTGGATCACTTCACCAAATTTGCGGTGGTAACCGCCACCAAGGACCAGACAGCTGAGTCAGCAGCTCATGCTCTGTGCCAAGATTTCATTCGAGTATATGGGTGCCCCCAACGCATCCACTCCGACCAGGGCGCCTGCTTTGAGGGACACGTAATGAAAGAAGTTCAACGTATCTACGGGATAAAGAAGTCGCACACGACTCCATACCACCCTCAGGGAAATGGGGCCTGTGAAAGATTCAACAGAACTCTGCTACAGATGCTGCAGACTCTGGAGGAAGACAAGAAGTTACAGTGGCCTCAGTTCTTGTCTGAAATGGTGTGGGCCTATAACAATCAGGTCCATTCTACAACCGGGTACTCTCCTTATACACTTCTCTTTGGGCGGTCTGGGCGAAGTATAGGAGAATTACAGTTGAATGATGTGGATGGGTTCCCTCCGAGGGATCCAACCTCTTGGGTGCGGGCGCACCGGCAGAGACTTGAGACGATCCATCGATTGGTGCGGCAGCGCCTGCAAGAACATCCCCATCCTGATAAGACCCCAGTGCAAGAAGCACCATTGCAACCAGGGGACCTGGTGCTAGTTCGTGTCAAGAAACCCCAAGGGAAATTGGAAAGCAGATGGGAGGCTTTGCCGTATCGTGTTGTTGGCCGCAAGTATGCGAATGGGCCAGTGTACCAGGTCCAGAAAGAAGGAACTGATTGTGTTCGAGTACTTCACCGAAATATGTTGCGCCTGTGTCATTCTGAAGGGACAAATCATGATGGGCCTGCCAATGTGAATGAGCTCCCACAGTCAGAGAATGGAGGTGCAGAATGGGCCTCCGACGAGGAGGATGATTGTTGGCCGATCCCTGCTCCTGGGGATGTTCCACCTGTGACTACTGTATCTGCGGCCTGTGCCCCCTCTGGTGCGGAATCCGCTGGTCCTTCTCAGCCCATAGCTGCAGCACCCCATAATATACCACCGGTCCTCAGATGGAGCACTAGGCCAAATGCTGGTATTCCCCCTGTTCGGTATGCGCAGGATGAGTTTGTTTGGCCTGCCATACATCGGTATACTACCACCCTGTGCATAAAAGTACAACCCTCTGGTTATACAGTCATAGGCAGGGACTGCCAATCTTAAAGTGGGGGGGAATATGTAAGAGACAGCCAATGTTGTCCTAAGCTTTATTTGTCTGTATAAATTGTTAATGTTGAATGTATTTCTGTGATTCTGTTCCTTTAAGACAGCAGCCATTGTAATTGTGACATGATGCTGGAGTGATACCCCCCCCCTTTATGTCAGCCTGCCTGTTCTGCAGACAAAGTGTGAGCAGAGAAGCAGGAAGTGACGAGACAGAGAGCAGCAGCCACCTTGGCAAGAGAGAAGACAGGTGTCTGTGGTTGTATTGAACTGGTGTGGAGATTTTTCTGTACAGCTAAACTGTATCTTGGTCCAGAGACAAACAGAGTGTAAAGAGACAACAGGACTAGTGCGTCCATGTGAAAGGAACTGTGCTCAGTGGCTGATCAATGAGACTGACATTGTGACTGTGTATTTGGATACCACAGATAGAGACTCGCAGTGCTGTTGACGTACTGGACAGTAACTGCTAAATCCCGGTTTACATCCCAGCTCAGTGTGGATTTGGCACGACACCCCCCCGACAGCCCGCAGAACCCCCACTTTTTTACTTACCCACCTTCCTTTCCCCCCCTCAAAAAAAAAACCCCCCCCCCCCCCCCCAAACCCCACACCGGGGGGGGGCGGCCCCCCCAAAAAAAAGGCCGCCCCCCCCCCCCCCCCCCCCCCCCCCCCCCCCGCGCCGGCGGCCCCCCCCCCCCCCCCGGGGGAAGGGGGGGCCCCCAAAAAAAAACAGGGGGGGCAAGGGGGAGTTTTTTTTTTTTTTTTTTTTTATGGGTCCACACAGAGGAGGGGGGGAGAGGAAAAGGGGGAACCTTTGGGGATTTTGCCTTGAAATTTTTTATGCTATATTTTATATTTTGCTTGTCTTTATCCATGTCATTTTACCTTTAACTAGCCTTTATTAACTTATAGTAAATATACATTCTTTTCTTGAACTACCGCGTGTGCGTTCATTTCTGGTTGCGGAGTCCAAACCACCTGCCTTGCTCTCGGTTCACAAGTGTGTGAACACAGAGGGCGCTATTGAGCAACCCAGGGCCAGGCCTGAAAAGGCCCTCAGCCACACCTATGGGTGGGGGCGTAACTCCAGAAGGAGTAGAGACAGCAGCAGAGCTGTTGTTGCGACCTGCAGGAAGCAGGGAGTGTGGAACCAGCCAAGGACAGACAGGCGGTCTGTCCCAGGAGGGCTGGTTTCCAGAAGAGGACTTTTGGCTTGAGCGGAGCAAGAGTCAGGCTGCTTGTTGCCCCAGAGGATAGATAGGAGTCAAGCAGTGAGTTAGTGCCCTAACTGTGGCCCAGGCTGTTTTTGTTTTGTTATGTTCCTCCTTTAAAACTGAAATAAAGCCATTTACTTTACACTAGCACCGTCCGAATGCTGCTTCTCCGGCGCCCAGTACCACCAATATCGCTGTCGGGTCCAGGAGTCTGCTGCCATTGAGGCTAATCCCCCCCAAATTGTCACACCATATTATGGCTTGGTACAAGCTTCACAATGTAAGAACCCATTTATGGAGGCCTACTGCACTTAAGGGCATATCTTTCACTCCACAAAATAAAGTATACTATTTATTTTACGGTGTTTTACTGTTTTAAATCAAGGATTTAGGAATAGAAATATTAACACACCATAGCTAAATGAATTACTCTAAATTTACTAAAGTGACAAAGATAAAACAATCAAAAAGATACACAAAGGATTACAAACATACACAATAGTAAACTATATCAGCAAAAGCATACCAGACAAAATCAAAATATATCAAAAGATACATACAAGATATAAAATAATACATATGTGTCCTTCCTTACCTTTCTGACTGTTTTGAAATATGCCAAGATAAATGGCATTTTGTTGTAATCTGTCAATTTATATTTATAGTTTAACCATAACCATTTCATGCCTCCAATACTGGTGTAGGGAACTGCCATTTCTACTAGTATATAATGTATCTGGCTTCTTTGCCCCTGCAGTTTGGCTTCAGAGACCCCAGGCATTCAGTGCAAGTTTTGTTTTGTAAATACAGTGAGTCAGACACATGTGAGGCAGAGCTGCTGGGGGGAGAGATGTGAGCAGAGCTGCTGAGACAGACATGTTATGTCTGGGGGAGTCTAAGAGCCACTTGTTCCTCTTTACTTCACAGTATATAGTTAGGTATGTGTTACCCCCTATATACTCACAGGACCTAGCTAGTAACCGTAGTTAGGGATCCATATATATATATATATAGTTCAGGGCAGTGATAGGTTAGGCTTCCGAAGGCCAACTAGCTAGTTAGAGGCCCGGTGGCACTAGTAGTTTAGCTGGCAGGTTAAGGACTCAGTGTTAGGGTAGTCAGGCCTGCATTTACTGCCGTCACCGTCGCCCTGTTTGCTGCCTGTGAAGAATCTCACCATCATCATCATCTCCTGATCGGCTGTCTGTCATCTCCTGGAAGAATCCGAGGATCCACAGTCATCCACAGGGGCCCCTGCATCTCTTCTGTTGCCTGGAGGTATTGTGCACTGGACTCTTGCTATATATCTATATATATACCCGGGTATATAACCTAAGACGGTTGAGGACTTGCTGGTTGTTGTAGTATTGCTGTGTTCTGAGTATATTTTATGTATGTATTATTACCCTGTTGATTCTTATAAAGCTACTGTTATAACCTTATGTGGTATCTGTATGTATTCTTCAGACTGTGAGATTAGTACAGTGATCCTTGTTAAGGCTACTAACTGTACTTCATGGGTAAGTCCCAGGAAGAGATTCTCCCTGTAATACAGAGGCTCTATCCTGGGTGGAGGCACTGATATATTTCATATATGTTTCCACTCTTCCCTTCAGCGAAGGCTTCAGGTCCCATTATACACACAGGTCAGCGCCAGAGTCTGTTGCGGGAGGGATAATACTCATACCCCCCCCCCAAATAGGGCTACACTGGCATCCAGGAAAAAGTGCTCCAGCACACGTGGCCACACCGTTGATGCTAAGGCCCCGCGTAACAAAATGCAGCTGAAAAGCACAGCAGAAAAAAAACAGCATATTTCATTGCATTTTTGCTGGGTTTTTCTCTGCAGATTTTCTTTCCTTATTAAACCTTTAGGGAAAATGTGAGAGTTTCCGCAGGTATAATTGACATGCTGCGTTTCTCAAAAACGCAGGTGTTTCTGAAAATGCAACTTTTCGCAGTGTTTTTTTTTTTCTGAAATGTGTGGCCCAGATTAGCCTCATTCACTTTGAATAGAAAAAAGCTTGATGCATTTCCGCTGCAGTTTTTTCTGTAGGGTTTTTTGGCTGTGGTTCGCTATGTGGAGCCTTAGCCTAAAAGTTGATTTTCTGGGCAGCAAGATTGCACTTTCACACAAAAAACTTTCAGAATTAGCCCCTACAAAAGCACGTAAGTGGGTTACAAGTGATTTTGGTGGTGGTAAAGGCCCTTTAAGGCAAAGGCCCCACGTAGTAAGCCACAGCTGCTATTATACTAGCGTTTTTGAAATCGCAGTATGTCAGCTGTGGATATTTTTCTGTAATGTGTGGAGGGGATTAGCCAGAATACCAATCACTTTGCAGGTACTATAAAATACCGCGTTTTCGCTATGTGAGGTCCCTGCCAAAAACAAAGGAAAGATACAAAAATCAGAAAAAAATTTATGCAGTTGTTGCACTGTCCTATATTGAGTACTGTATATATGTATTAGACTCCTCTTTCCCTAGAAGCGCTTAACCCTTTCACGCATAATCATGTTAATTTATGTCATTATGTGCGAAGGGTTGTATGGAGAGGAGTATAATACAGCCAGGACCCTCTGCTAACAGCTGCGATCTGTACCGACACCGATCGCAGCTGTTAACACTTTAGATGCCGCTCACCATGGGCGCCACCATCTTTGGATGATCGTCACCATCCGGATCGTATAAGGAGAGCAACGATCGGTTGCCATGACAGCCAGGAGCCTATTGAAGGCTCCCAGGCTTGTCATTATATCCCCAGGGGCAGCTTGTAATAGAAGGCAATGTATTTTACTATTCACTGCAATATATTAGTATTGCAGTGAATAATATGAACGATTAGAGACCCCCTAGGATTCAAGGTGCCTAGGGGGTCTAAAAATAAAAGTAAAAAAAAAAGTTTTTAAAAGTATAAAGAAAATAAAAAATCTAAAAGTTCAAATCACCCCCTTTTCCCTAGATAACAAATAAACAAACAATAATAAACATAAACACTTTAGGTGTCCCCACGCTCCATAATGCCCGAACTGTTAAAATCTAAAAATATTTATCCCATACGGTGAACGCAGTAGCGGGGAGAAAAATCAAAATGGCCAAATGGCGATTTTTTTTTTAACACTTTGCCTCCTATAAAAAAAATGGAATAAAAGATCAAACCATCAGAACTTCCCCAAAATGGTATCAATAAAAACACCATCTTGTCCCACATAAAAAGACCCCTTACCGAGCTCCATACACATAAATATAAAAAAATTACAGATGTCAGAACATGGCAACACAACATTTTTCTCTATTTTGCAAAGTTTTACATTTTTTAAAAGGTATCAAAACATTACAAATACTACAGTGGGGAAAAAAAAGTATTTAGTCAACCACCAATTGTGCAAGTTCTCCCACTTAAAAAGATGAGAGAGGCCTGTAATTGTCATCATAGGTAGACCTCAACTATGAGAGACAAAATGAGAAAACAAATCCAGAAAATCACATTGTCTGATTTTTAAAGAATTTACTTGCAAATTATGGTGGAAAATAAGTATTTGGTCAATAACAAAAGTTAATCTCAATAATTTGTTATATATCCTTTGTTGGCATTGAGAGAGGTCAAACGTTTTCTGTAAGTCTTCACAAAGTTGGCACACACTGTTGCTGTTATGTTGGCCCATTCCTCCATGCAGATCTCCTCTAGAGCAGTGATGTTTTGGGGCTGTCGCTGGGCAACACGGACTTTCAAATCCCTGCAAAAGTTTTCTATGGGGTTGAGATCTGGAGACTGGCTAGGCCACTCCAGGACCTTGAAATGCTTCTTATGAAGCCACTCCTTCGTTGCCCTGGCGGTGTGCTTGGGATCATTGTCATGCTGAAAGACCCAGCCACGTTTCATCTTCAATGCCCTTGCTGATAGAAGGAGGTTTGCACTCAAAATCTCACGATACATGGCCCCATTCATTCTTTCATGTACACGGATCAGTCGTCCTGGTCCCTTTGCAGAGAAACAGCCCCAAAGCATGATGTTGCCACCCCCATGCTTCACAGTAGGTATGGAGTTCTTTGGATGCAACTCAGCATTCACTCTCCTCCAAACACGACAAACAGTTCTCCTTTGGTTTCATCTGACCATATGACATTCTCCCAATACTCTTCTGGAACATCCAAATGCTCTCTATCTGTGGTTCTGGGATTTTTGCTCACCGTTCTTGTGATCATTTTGATCCCACGGGGTGAGATCTTGCGTGGAGCCTCTGATCGAGGGAGCTTATCAGTGGTCTTATATGTCTTCCATTTTCTAATTATTGCTTCCACAGTTGCACAATTGGTGGCTGACTAAATACTTTTTTTTCCCCACTGTATATAAATTTGGTATTGCTGTGATTGTACTGACCCGTAGAATACAGGTAACGTCATTTTTACCACATAGTGAACACCATAAAAATTAAACCCATAAGAAATTGGCGCAAATGCATTTTTTTTTCCAATTCCACCTCACTCAGAATTTTTTTCCAGCTTCCCAGTACATTGTACAGGATATTGAATGGTACCCTTACAAAGTACAATTTGTCCCACAAACAATAAGCCATCATGTGACTCTGTGAACTGAAAATGAAAAAAAATGATGGCTGTTGGAATGGAGAGAGGGAAAAATGGAAATGCAAAAACAAAAATTGACAAAGGCATGAAATGGTTAAAACAGTGAATATATGATATATGACATCCAATGGAGCAAAGAATCACTTTAATTTATTAAAATAAACCAGTTTTTTTGTCTTTATTGAAATGCATTGTGCCCATATTCATGATCCTGGTGATACGGATCCTGAATACATCTATTTGCATGAGACCATAATCATGCAAATTAAAAAATGGCCATTTGCATAGTTAAAAATAAGACAATACAGGCATAAATTGCAGGTACATGAAATATGTATACAAGTGGTTTAAATGATTAATTGATGTATTTCTTAAATGGACCCGACTTTCCTGTTTAACCAGACCTAACCAAATACAGTTTGAGATTAAGGCTGGGGCCCCACGTGGCGTAACTGTGAATCCCATCCCCACTTTACGTTAAAATACACGCTATGGACACGTTGCGGTTTTAGAAATCGCAGCATGTCAATTATACCTACAGAAACGCCGGCGGTTTACCTATAGGTATAATGGAAGCAGAAAGTCCGCAGAGGAAACCTCTGCGAACTTTCTGTGCTGTGGGACGCCACATGGGGCCTTAGCCTAAAATGGCATAATGTTATTCCAAACTTTACACTGAAAATTGAAACATTTAGAAAAATAAAATGAATAAGGCTGATGTAGTAAACTTAAAGCACTTAAAGGGTTATTAATTTTTTTTTTTTTTTTAAATTGATCTGTAAGACAGGCCACAAATTTTAGATTTATGAGGTTCCGTCCACTGGGACCCCTGACAATTATTTTTTTTTACAGAACCACAACTGCAGTGTTCTCTTTTTTAATGGCTGCTATATACATTTGAATGCAACCCCACTGCAATGCTTATAACAGCCACTACAATGCTCATTACATCTCTAGATAAATTCCTTAAGGGGTGTAGTTTTCAAAATGGGGCTACTTTCTGGGGGATTACATTGTACTGGCACCTCTGCGAACATGACTTGGCATCCAAGACCTGACCATCTAAATCTGTGCTCTAAAAGCAAAATAGCACTACTTCACTTCCGTGCCCTGCTGTGTGCCTGAACAGCAGTTTATGCCCACATATATGACATGTTGTACACAGGATACTCCATTTAACAATGTCATATGTGGGTATGAACTGCTGTTTGGGCACACATAAGAGTGCAGAAGGGAAGAAGTGCTATTTGGTTTTTGGAGCACAGACATAGACAATTTGATATTTGAGCATCATACTACTTTTCCAGAATTCCTGAAATGTCAGTAAAGTGGAATCACCTGAAACGTGACCACATTTTGGAAACTGCACCCCTTAAGGAATTTATCCAGGGGTGTAGTGAGCATTTTACCAACCAAGTGTTGCATTCATTTATATTTCAGAAATTAAAGTGAAAATTGCAACCAGCTTTAAGCCCACAGACATCACAAACATGCCCAGTTGATTGGCCATGCGGGACATGTGACCCCTCTGTATAAGAGGCAGGGTCACAGGTCCCGTTGCCATTTCATCTAGTTAGGCTAGCTAGGGAGAGGCTGTAGCTGGAGATGGAGATGGGGACAGTCAGGGCCTTAGCTAAATTTAATAATCGTCCTTTTCAGGGCAGTGCAGCTAGGTAGGGAGAGGAGCCTGACACTGTGAGAGACAGCCTAGAAATAATAATTGCCTTTTTCAGGGCAGTGACAGTAAACCGTTTGTGTACCAATACCGTCTACTAGTGCAGTAACAAATAACTGTGTTTGTATACGCATATGTCTCCTAGCGCAGTAACAATAACTGCGTGTGTACCCATACTGTCTCCTAGCACTGTAACAATAGCTGTGTATGTACCCATACCGTCTCTTAGCACAGTAACAATAACTGCGTGTGTACCCATACCGTCTCCTAGTGCAGTAACAATAACTGCATGTGTACCCATACTGTCTCCTAGTACAGTAACAATAACTGCGTGTGTATACCCATACTGTCTCCTAGCACAGTACCAATAACTGTGTGTATACCCATACTGTTTTCTAGTGCAGTAACAATAACTGTGTGTATACCCATACTGTCTCCTAGCACAGTACCAATAACTGTGTGTATACCCATACTGTTTTCTAGTGCAGTAACAATAACTGTGTGTGTACCTATACCGTCTCCTAGCACAGTAACAATAACTGTGTGTATACCCATACTGTCTCCTAGCACAGTACCAATAACTGCGTGTGTACCCATACTGTCTCCTAGCGCTGTAACAATAACTGCGTGTGTACCCATACTGTTTCCTAGTGCAGTAACAATAACTGCGTGTGTACCAATACTGTCTCCTAGCGCAATAACAATAACTGCGTGTGTACCCATACCATCTTCTAGCGCAGCAATTGTGTGTGTACCCATACTGTCTCCTAGCGCAGTAACAATAACCGTGTGTACCCATACCGTCTTCTAGCGCAGCAATTGTGTGTGTACCCATACTGTCTCCTAGCGCAGTAACAATAACTGTGTGTGTATCCATACTGTCTCTTAGCATAGTAACTGCATGTGTACCCATACTGTCTCCTAGCACAGTAACAATAACTGCGTGTGTACCCATAAAGTCTCCTAGCGCAGTAACAATAACCGCGTGTGTACCCATACTGTCTCCTAGCGCAGTAACAATAACTCTGTGTGTACCCATACCGTCTTCTAGCACAGCAATTGTGTGTGTACCCATACTGTCTCCTAGCGCAGTAACAATAACCGTGTTTGTATAAGCATACTGTCTCCTAGCACGGTAACAATAACTACGTATGTACCTATACTGTCTCCTAGCGCAGTAACAATAACTGCATGTGTACCCATATTGTCTCCTAGCGCAATAACAATAATTGTGTGTGTACCCATACTGTCTCCTAGCGCAGTAACAATAACCGCGTGTGTACCCATACCGTCTCCTAGCGCAGTAACAATAACTCTGTGTGTACCCATACCGTCTTCTAGCACAGCAATTGTGTGTGTACCCATACTGTCTCCTAGCGCAGTAACAATAACCGTGTTTGTATAAGCATACTGTCTCCTAGCACGGTAACAATAACTACGTATGTACCTATACTGTCTCCTAGCGCAGTAACAATAACTGCATGTGTACCCATATTGTCTCCTAGCGCAATAACAATAATTGTGTGTGTACCCATACTGTCTCCTAGCGCAGTAACAATAACTGCGTGTGTACCCATACCGTCTTCTAGCGCAGCAATTGTGTGTGTACCCATACTGTCTCCTAGCACAGTAACAATAACTGTGTGTGTATCCATACTGTCTCTTAGCATAGTAACTGCATGTGTACCCATACTGTCTCCTAGCACAGTAACAATAACTGCGTGTGTACCCATAAAGTCTCCTAGCGCAGTAACAATAACTGCGTGTGTACCCATACCGTCTCCTAACGCAGTAACAATAACTGTGTGTGTACCCATACCGTCTTCTAGCACAGCAATTGTGTGTGTACCCATACTGTCTCCTAGCGCAGTAACAATAACTGTGTTTGTATAAGCATACTGTCTCCTAGCACGGTAACAATAACTACGTATGTACCCATACTGTCTCCTAGCGCAGTAACAATAACTGCAAGTGTACCCATATTGTCTCCTAGCGCAATAACAATAACTGCATGTGTACCCATACCATCTCCTAGCACAGTAACAATAACTGCATGTATACCCATACTGTCTCCTACCACAGTAAAAATAACTGCGCTTGTATATGCATACCATCTCCTAGTGCAGTAATAATAATTGCGTGTGTACCCATACTGTCTCCTAGTGCAGTAACAATAACTGCGTTTGTATCTGCATACTGTCTCCTAGAGCAGTAAATATAACTGTGTATGTACCCATACCGTCTCCTAGCGCAGTAACAATAACTGCGTGTACCCATACCGTCTCCTAGCGCAGTAACAATAACTACGTGTGTACCCATACCATCTCCTAGCGTATACTTTGCCTCACATGGTGGATGAGTATCTGTCAATACCTCTCCTGGTACTGAGCAATGGGTCCTCCCCATTCAATTTCTGGGTTGGTAAATTGGACACGTGGACAGAGCTTGCCCTCTATGCCTTGGAGGTGCTGGCCTGCCCTGTGGCAAGTGCCCTATCAGAATGTGTGTTGAGCACCGCAGTGGGTGCCATCACCGACAAGAGTATCCACCTATCCACAGCCAACGTGGACATACTTACGTTTATTAAGATGAACCAGGCATGGATCCCACAGGACTTGGCTGTGCCAGCGCCTGAGTGAGTGGTTAAAGTGTTGGCTACCTGCTCCCTTCCTCTGCCTCTTCCACTTACACCACCAGATCCACCTCCACCTCCTCCTCCCCCTGGACCTCTATCACCTGTTTCAAAATTATTATTTTATTTGTTTTAATTTTTTCTTTTATTTATTTCTTTATTTTATTTTTTTATTTTATGTTATTATGTTAATGTTTATTATGTTATTATTTTAAGTACTTTCCCTACCCCATTTTTTGCAGGGCACTTGCCCTGTTATTAGCCCCATTTTGTAGAACTCTACCCCTTACTATCCCCATTTTACAGCCATTTTTAGGTCACCAAGTTCAGGTCCCCATTGATTTAAATGGGGTTCGAGTTCGGGTCAAGTTCGGATACCCGAACCGAACTTTTGGGCAAAGTTCGGCCAAACTCGTCGAACCCGAACTTCGACGGGTTCATTCAACACTATTCATGAAAAAACCTCTTTGAGTTTATGTTGTATATGTGAGCAACTGCATATACAACTGCTGCTTGGGCACACAGCATACAGTAGAGCAAAAGGGAAAGAATACTATTAGACTTTTAGAGCACAGATTTAGATGGTTTGGTTTTTGGATGCCATGTAATATTTGCAGAGCCCCTAAGGTGCCAGTGAAGTGAAATCCATCCATCCAAAGCCCAGCTTAGAAAACTATACCACTAAAGGAATTTATCAAGGGGTGTAGTGAGCATTGTGACCCCACAGGTAATAAAGCAATTTGTTGAGTATACAAAATCGGACACAATTTTTCCACTAACTCATAGGACTTATTCTTGGGGCTCAATTATAGTGCCTTTTCCCTCATAAACTGAAAACACTGATGTACTTTTGCACAGCCAGTTTTGCCTTAAATGATGTGCTGATGGTTGGGTTTTTCATTGTACATGCTATAGTTTTTTTTTCTGTTGCTGTAGGGATATGAGGACTTATTTTTTGTGGAATGATATCCATTCTTCAATTACAGCATTTAGGGATGCCGATAAATTTTATTAAGTCTTTCTGGCGGGTTAAAAAAATTTCTGGCATTGCTTTTAACATTTTAATTATTTGGGGGCATTCACCATACAGAATAAATATAATTAAATAAAAATTAAAAAATGATGGCTCTTGGAATGGAGAGAGGGAAAAATGGAATTGCAAAAACAAAAATTGACAGAGGCATGAAAGGGTTAAGCTAAGGCCCCACAGTGCAAAAATGCAGCTTTTCTCTTTCCTGTGTATTGCTTGTTGGAGTTGACCATTGTTGTTTTACACAGATGATAGTGTATAGTTTGTATAAGCTTAATCCATTTGATTGGTGGAGTGGGCCATTATAGAGGTCAAGGAGCTCTCTGCTTCTGGCTCCATAGATGCAGCTGATCCCACTGATCAGATATTTATGGCCTATCCTATAGATAGCCAATAAAAATTCTGGACAACTCTTTTCATTTACATCACATACCTTTCTAAGGGTATAATCAGGTACTACAGAATACAAGTGCATCTCAATACATTAGCATGTTTTTGAAATGTTCCTTCATTTCAATGATTCAGTAATTGAATGTTTTGATGTTTGAGATTGGGGTTAGATAGTGGGCATTTTTCCATAGTAGGGGGCACATATCTATGAAACGTTCATTCATTTCACCGATTCAGTAATACAATTCATAATCAGCAGTCTTCCATGATTGTGTGTCCTACTGAACCAGACTGAGGGACCATTTAAAGGCTTAGGAAACCTTGGCAGGTGACACACTGAATTTACAATACTGAACTTTTTTACAATATTCTAATTTTCTTAGATTTTGGTTTTCATTACCTGTAATCCATAATCAACATTTACAGAAATAAAACACTTGAAATAGAACACTCTGTGTGTAAAGAATCAAGAAAATATAGGAGGTCACTTTTTTAATTGAATTACTGAAAGAACTAAACGTTTCAAAGATATTCTAATTTATTGAGATGCACCTGTATGTAGCAGAAACACATCGCAGTTTTTCCTGCAGCGCTTGGCACAGAAAGTCCGTAGCGTTTTCTTCTGCAGACATTCTGCTTCAATTATACTTATACGGAAAATGCCAGTGTTTCCGTAGGTATATATTTATGCGCTGCGATTTACAAAAACACTGTCCACTGCAGATATTTTTCTGAAATATGTAGATAGGATTAGCCATAATCCCATCCAATTTACAGGTACTGTAAAACGGAGCAGTATTTGCTGCGGCATTTCTGTCATGGCAAAATTGTGGCGTTAACACTACATGGGGCCCTGGCCTGAGGCTAAGACCCTATGTAGCAAGCCGCAGCCAAAAAGAGGCTCGGTATAGTGGGTACGGAAAGTATTCAGACCCCTTAAATTTTTCACTCTTTGTTTCATTGCAGCCATTTGCTAAAAGCAAAAAAGTTCATTTTATTTCTCATTAATGTACACTCAGCACCCCATCTTGACAGAAAAAAAACAGAAATGTAGATATCTTTTCACATGGTCATAAGTATTCAGACCCTTTGCTCAGTAGTGAGTAGAAGCACCCTTTTGAGCTAGTACAGCCATGAGTCTTCTTGGGAATGATGCAACAAGTTTTTCACATCTGGATTTGGGGATCCTCTGCCATTCTTCCTTGCAGATCCTCTTCAGTTCTGTCAGGTTGGATGGTGAACGTTTGTGGACAGCCATTTTCAGGTCTCTCCAGAGATGCTCAATTAGGTTGAGGTCAGGGCTCTGGCTGGGCCAGTCAAGAATGGTCACAGAGTTGTTCTGAAGGCACTCCTTTGTTATTTTAGCTGTGTGCTTGGGGTTATTGTCTTGTTGGAAGGTGAACCTTCGGCCCAGTCTGAGGTCCAGAGCACTCTGGAAGAGGTTTTCTTCCAGGATATCTCTGTACTTGGCCGCATTCATCTTTCCTTCAATTGCATCCAGTCGTCCTGTCTCTGCAGCTGAAAAACACCCCCATAGCATGATGCTGCCACCACCATGTTTCACTGTCGGGATTGTATTGGGCAGGTGATGAGCAGTGCCTGGTTTTCTCTAAACATACCGCTTAGAATTAACGGCAAAAAGTTCAATCTTCATCTCATAAGACCAGAAAATCTTATTTCTCATAGTGTATTACCTTCCCAATCGCTGTGTATACAGCGCTCAACGGGCGCTGTATACTAAGCTATGGGTGCCGCCATCTTGCGGCTCCCCTCTCACCCGGCGGTCACGTGATCCGCCGGGGTCAACGTCTGCAAGAGCTGCTCTGGGTCCTACAGGACCCAGATCAGCTCTATAGTAATAGGCAGGAGGCTATATTCCTCCTGCAACTGGAGCTAAATGTACCAGCCCCAGTTACAGGGAAAATCAGCCTCCCCATCAAAAAAAAAATAAATGATCAGATGTCCCCAAAGGTCTATTATGACCTTATGGGGACACAATGTAAAAAAATAAAAAAATGTAAATAAAATAAAAAAAATAAATTAAATAATACGCCAATAAAACGCCATTATTAAAGGTTATAGCCCCACCCCCGACGACACCATACAAAATGAAAATTACTGTAATGGAGAGTAAAAACTATTTTATAAAGTTTTTTAGTAGCACTTTGTGTTATTAAATAAAAAAAAAAAATGAAGAGTGAAAAACAGACCCGTTTTCCTTCCTCTTTTGTTTATATTTTCCCAGATATAAAAAACATTAAAACACATGCAAAAATAAAAAAAAACTACATAAAAATAAAGCTCTATGTGTCACCGAAAAAAGACGCAGAAATTAGTTGAATAATGCAAATGATAAAAATGATATAGCCCTCTAAACCGCACATAAAAAAAAAAAAAAAAAATGTGTCTGGTCCTGGACCAGAAATTGGCCCGGTACTGAAGTGGTTAAACTACGTGGGTCCCCAGCCTAATGGGGTTTTCTGGGCTAAAAATATTAATGACAAAAAGTCTTTTTGGAAAGTGTAAAGTGTAGCTCATAACCTTTTGCGTCAAAACTTCTAGACTAGCCTCTCAGTATTTAAAAATTCAGCTAAAATGGAAAGCTGTTTGACAATAGAAGTTGAAGAGAACTATAGGATTAAACATGAAGGAGGTAATATGGGAAGGGTTAACACCTCATTTATGAGAGGTGCATGTCCCTATAAATTAATTTGCCAGCTGTGGTAGTCTGACTGCTGGAGTGGCATATTTATGTCACTATACTTACAAAAAAAAGTATGTACAGTATTTCACCTTGGGAAAGAAAGGTGGAAGTGAAAAGTCTGGAAAAGTTGGGTGTTTCATGTGGACCTGCACACAAAAGAACTATTAATGAGAGTTAATTAGCAGCCAGGTGGATGGGCTCTATAAATGAGGTGTTAACCCTAAAGCCTCTTGCAGATAACCCTGGCTGAGATCAGTGTGCTATCTGTGGTTCTCATATATAGCACACTGACCCATTCTTTTCTATGGGCCCCTACACATGACCGTGAATTACACACGGTCACGTGTGCAGGCCGACAGTCTGGGACGCAAAATATAGAACAGGTCCTATTCCTGTCCCATTTTGCGGCCCTGCTTCCGTTGCTCCTATTCATTTAATGAAAGGGGCCACGGAAGCACAGTCGGTGCATGGGCGGCACATGGCCGACCGGAAGCACACGGTCGAGTGCAATCAGCCTTACCATAGTCCTCCCATTCTGAGGAAGACAGGATGAGCCAAAGGCCTGGGGAGCCACAGCCAAGATTTCTGGTATGAACTGAATTTTGGTTTTGGAGGTGCTAGGCAGTAGGCCAACACCCTGATAACGAGAGACGCTATATAATATATATATATATATATGTACAGACCAAAAGTTTGGACACACCTTCTCATTCCAAGAGTTTTCTGTATTTTCAGGACTATAAAAATTGTAGATTCACACTGAAGGCATCAAAACTATGAATTAACACATGTGGAATTATATACTTAACTAAAAAGTGTGAAACAGCTTAAAATATGTCTTATATTCTAGGTTCTTCAAAGTAGCCACCTTTTGCTTTGATTACTGCTTTGCACACTCTTGACATTCTCTTGATGAGCTTCAAGAGGTAGTCACCTGAAATGGTTTTCACTTCACAGGTGTGCCCTGTCAGGTTTAATAAGTGGGATTTCTTGCCTTATAAATGAGGTTGGGACCATCAGTTGTGTTGTTCAGAAGTCAGGTGGATACACAGCTGATAGTCCTACTGAATGGAGTGTTAGAATTTGTATTATGGCAAGAAAAAAGCAGCTAAGTAAAGAAAAACGAGTGACCATCATTACTTTAAGAAATGAAGGTCAGTCAATCCGAAAAATTGGGAAAACTTTGAAAGTGTCCCCAAGTGCAGTGGCCAAAACCATCAAGCGCTACAAAGAAACTGGCTCACATGAGGACCGCCCCAGGAAAGGAAGACCAAGAGTCACCTCTGCTGCGAAGGATAAGTTCATCCGAGTCACCAGCCTCAGAAATCGCAGGTTAACAGCAGCTCAGATTAGAGACCAGGTCAATGCCACACAGAGTTCTAGCAGCAGACACATCTCTACAACAACTGTTAAGAGGAGACTGTGTGCAGCAGGCCTTCATGGTAAAATAGCTGCTAGGAAACCACTGCTAAGGACAGGCAACAAGCAGAAGAGACTTCTTTGGGCTAAAGAACACAAGGAATGGACATTAGACCTGTGGAAATCTGTGCTTTGGTCTGATGAGTCCAAATTTGAGATCTTTGGTTCCAACCACCGTGTCTTTGTGCGACGCAGAAAAGGTGAATGAATGGACTCTACATGCCTGGTTCCCACCGTGAAGCATGGAGGAAGTGTGATGGTGTGGGGGTTCTTTGCTGGTGACACTGTTGGGGATTTATTCAAAATTGAAGGAATACTGAACCAGCATGGTTACCACAGCATCTTGCAGCGGCATGCTATTCCATCCGGTTTGCGTTTAGTTGGACCACCATTTATTTTTCAACAGGACAGTGACCCAAACACACCTCCAGACTGTGTAAGGGCTATTTGACCAAGAAGGAGAGTGATGGGGTGCTACGCCAGATGACCTGGCCTCCACAGTCACCAGACCTGAACCCAATCGAGATGGTTTGGGGTGAGCTGGACCGCAGAGTGAAGGCAAAAGGGCCAACAAGTGCTAAGCATCTCTGGGAACTCCTTCAAGACTGTTGGAAGACCATTTCAGGTGACTACCTCTTGAGGCTCATCAAGAGAATGCCAAGAGTGTGCAAAGCAGTAATCAAAGCAAAAGGTGGCTACATTGAAGAACCTAGAATATAAGACATATTTTCAGTTGTTTCACACTTTTTTGTTAAGTATATAATTCCACATGTGTTAATTCATAGTTTTGATGCCTTCAGTGTGAGAAGGTGTGTCCAAACTTTTGGTCTGTACTGTATATATACACGTTTAGTTAGTGGTCAGACAAGCAGGTTTGCTTTATTGTTGAAGCTGTTTGTGCAACCTGTGTTGTATTCTTAAAAGCCGTGGATGGAGAAATAAAGTTGGCTGAGGTCCGTTTTAAACCTGCAGTGCCTGTGTGGAACTAAAATTCTTTGGCGTACTAACCATCTTACACTGGAGATGGTGATCTCATGAGCTGATTAACCCCCAAATTGTCACACTTTATATGTATACAGACAGTGGCATAACTAGGAATGGCTGGGCCCCAAGGCGCCCCCCCCCCCCCACAAACTGCATTCCTGCACACACTATTATGCTCCATAGAGTCCCCTACACACACTATTATGTTCCATAGTGGCCCCTGCACACACTATTATACCCCATACTGGCCCCTGAACACTCTATTATGCCCCATAGTGGCCCCTTCACATAGTATTGTGGACCACCCATGAACAATTATTATACTCTGGGGTCTTTTCAGACCAAAGAGTATAATAATCGGAGACCCATGGGAAGATTTAAACATAAAAAACAATGTTACTTACCTCTCTCTGGCACTCCCCGCTACTTTTGGCCTTCTTCAATGTTAGACTAGACGTCACGTGAGCCAGGCCAGCATTGCTATGCATAATGATGATGGCCTGGCCCACTTGAAGTCTGGGACGTCACCAAGGAGGCGAAGACTGCCAGAGTGCAGGAGAGGTAAGTAACATTGCTTTTTATGTTCCCTCTCCTCCCCTGGGACTCCACTATACTCTAGGGTCTGAAGAGACCCCAGAGTATAATGATAGCAGTGTTTGTGGGGTTCATGCTCCCGTGGCCTCACTTATCGATCCCCGCTCCTGCTCACAGCCACCTCCACTTCCACAGAATGGGAAGCACAGGCGGTCGTGAGCAGGAGCAGGGATAGGTAAGTAAATAGGCCCATTACTTGCTGGGGTTGCTCCAACAGGTAATGGCCTGTTAAAAAAAAACAAACATCAGGGGCCCGCCGGGCCCCATAATGTCCCCGGCCCTGTGGCAGCCGCTACCGCTGCTATCCCGGTATTTACGCCACTGTATACAGATTAACATGACCTATAACACATTAACAACGCAATTAAAAACATGTATGCCATTCTGATGTCATTGACAGCATTCTGTTGTGATATAAGATAAGTCAGAGCAGGAAAAATACACTGTACTTGAGCTATATTATCAAAAAATGTATCAAAAATGGAAGAAAATGTAAACTATGTGGCAAACTCAACAAAGAACACCCGTAGGGGTGTCATGTCATTTCTACACTGTAGTAGATACTGCTATGTGCATAAAGCAACCAAATACTTACAGAATTTTTAAAGGGGAAGCATCCAAAACCAAATAGACCAAATGGATGCATCATTTCTTTTCATAGGACATGGAGGGGGAAAGCCTTGAGATGATAGGCAGCTGAAGGGGTCTTTAAGCACACATAAAATGGGCTTGTCACATTTTTATGTCCTCACAACAAACATGCAAGGTGAGAATAGATAAAAAGCAGGCAAAGTGAAAGTAACAACCAAACTCCAGAGCTGCAGTTCTAATATATATTAGGCTGATTAGCTTCTTCCTATATCTACACTTGTGTCTGTATTGCTGTAGCTTATCCATTCGCACCCCTGATTGTGTTGTGTGGTGCCAATGAGCTGATACCTAACACTATTTAACATGGCATTTTAATGGGTTACACAACTCTTAACTATATAGTATAGAAAGAACCTGGACATACCATTATGTCCTACTGCGGTTAGAACACTGCAACTAGAATGTAATGTTACAGTGGGGAAAAAAAGTATTTAGTCATTCCACCAATTGTGCAAATTCTCCCACTTAAAAAGATGAGAGAGGCCTGTAATTGACATCATAGGTAGACCTCAACTATGAGAGACAAAATGAGAAAACATATCTAGAAAATCACATTGTCTGATTTTTAAAGAATTTATTTGCAAATTATGGTGGAAAATAAGTATTTGGTCACCTAAAAACAAGCAAGATTTCTGGCTCTCACAGACCTGTAACTTCTTCTTTAAGAGGCTCCTCTGTCCTCCACTCATTACTTGTAGTAATGGCACCTGTTTGACATTGTTATCAGTATAAAAGACACCTGTCCACAACCTTAGTCACACTCCAAACTCCACTATGGTGAAGACCAAAGAGCTGTGGAAGGACACCAGAAACAAAATTGTAGACCTGCACAAGGCTGGGAAGACTGAATATGCAATAGGCAAGCAGTTTGGTGTGAAGAAATCAACTGTGGGAGCAATAATTAGAAAATGGAAGACTTACAAGACCACTGATAATCTCCCTCGATCAGGGGCTCCAAGCAAGATCTCACCCCGTGGGGTCAAAATGATCACAAGAACGGTGAGCAAAAATTCCAGAACCACACAGGGGGACCTAGTGAATTTTCTGCAGAAAGCTGGGACTAACGTAACAAAGGCTACCGTCAGTAACACACTACGCCGCCAGGGACTCAGATCCTGCAGTGCCAGATGTGTCCCCCTGCTTAAGCCAGTACATATCCGGGCCCGTCTGAAGTTTGCTAGAGAGCATTTGGATGTTCAAGAAGAGTATTGGGAGAATGTCATATGGTCAGATGAAACCAAAGTAGAACTGTTTGGTAGAAACACAACTCGTCGTGTTTGGAGGGGAGTGAATGCTGAGTTGTATCCAAAGAACACCATACCTACTGTGAAGCATGGGGGAGGCAACATCATGCTTTGGGGCTGTTTCTCTGCAAAGGGACCAGGATGACTGATCCATGTTCATGAAAGAATGAATGGGGCCATATATTGTGAGATTTTGAGTGCAAACCTCCTTCCATCAGCAAGGAAGATGAAACGTGGCTGGGTCTTTCAGCATGACAATGATCCCAAGCACACCGCCAGGGCAACAAAGGAGTGGCTTCGTAACAAGCATTTTAAGGTCCTGGAGTGGCCTAGCCAGTCTCCAGATCTCAACCCCATAGAAAACCTTTGGAGGGAGTTGAAAGTCTGTGTTGCCCAGCGACAGCCCCAAAACATCACTGCTCTAGAGGAGATCTGCATGGAAGAATGGGCCAACATACCAGCAACAGTGTGTGCCAACCTTGTGAAGACTTACAGAAAACATTTGACCTCTGTCATTGCCAACAAAGGATATATAACAAAGTATTGCGATGAACTTTTGTTATTGACCAAATACTTATTTTCCACCATAATTTGCAAATAAATTCTTAAAAAATCAGACAATGTAATTTTCTAGATATGTTTTCTCATTTTGTCTCTCATAGTTGAGGTCTACCTATGATGACAATTACAGGCCGGCCTCATCTTTTTAAGTGGTAGAACTTGCACAATTGGTGGCTGACTAAATACTTTTTTTTCCCCACTGTATGTCCATTTGCAGGAGTTAACTTGCCCTCAATTATCATTCACAGGCATTTTGTTACAGAGCAGTTATGATATTTTTTTTTTGATCAAGTAAAATTTTCTGGTGCCATTACTTCATTCCCAAAAAAAAAAGTAACGTGGGAGCCAGATGCTGTTAATAATGTAATAGATTATTAATTGGCACTATAGAGCGTTGATGTAATACTTTTGCCAGGAAGTTGTAGTAAAACACAATGTTACTTTGTACTATGGATGTACAATATACCCGCTGGCACATAGCTCAATATGATACTGACCACAAAGAACTTAATTTTCAGTTTAAAACAAAGAAAAACATTCTAATTTACTGATAGCAAATTGAAATGAAAGATGTTCATGCTTTGTAAACATTTATATAATTTTATTAAAAAATATGTCTATATAACTATTAAGAGCTATGTTTATACCGGTTTTTAGACCTCAGTTCTCTTAGCTGTTTCAGTTGTATTTAGCTGTGAACCCCAGCTGGGCCCCTCTGGCCAGGCAGTGTTTAGGACATGGTGAAGCAGAGATTTCTATGGAGATGTTGCAAAGTAACTGAAACAACAGAATATCTTGAAGAGACTTATTGCAACTGGGACTGTGGGACATCTCAATTTAGTTTTATGGTATCAGAAGAGTTAAACACAATACATTTAATTTTATAAGGAGAAAAAGCAAAAAAACAAAAACAAAAAAAAAAGTTAAATGTGTTTCTTCTGCTCAGGGATAAAAAGGAAAAGAAAGGAAAAAAAAATTAAACTGATCAGCAGGAACACATGTCAAGGAGTATTCTTAACATTTATTTCTATGCCAACGTCAGGTCTCATCACCAGGGTGTAAAATGTACATCTAGCACTGACCAACACATGTGAATAAGTGATCGTTTGCATCCTTTTGATCGCCTTGTGTACTCTGTATAATGTAGTTCTTTCATTTGTAACAATGACTAAGTCTTATCTAAAAATTTTAACCACTGAACCACCTGCTGAATTTTTTTGTTTTTACTCTTCACCTTCCAAAAATCATAACGTTTATATTTTTCCATTCAGAGAGACATATGAGGGCTTACATTTTGCTGGAAAATTTTACTTTATGATAGTACCATTTAATATTCAGTGAAATATACTGGGAAGCTGGAAAAATATTCAGAATGGGGTGGAATTAGAGATAAACTGCGTTTGTGCAACTTTCTTTTGGGCTTCGTTTTTACAATGTTCAATGTGCAGTCAAAATGACAGGTTACCTGTATTCTGTCGGTCGGCGATACAAAATTTATATAGTTTTTGTTGCATTTTAACACCTTAGAAATAAAAAATTTCTTAAGAGTCACCATATTCTGACACCTATAACTTTTTTTTATATTTCTGTAGACAAAGCTACATAAGGTGTCTTTTTTTGCAGGGCCAGGTGTACTTATTATTTATACCATTTTGGTATAAATTTTTATAGAAGGTGAAACAGAGCAAAAACGGTTGTTAGGCTCTTTGATTTTTTTTAACCCGCTACGGAGTTCGCTGAATGGGAAAAATATTTTTATATGTTTGTAGATCAGGCATTTTCAGATGTAGGGATGCATTTGTTTAAGTTTTTATTTATTTATTTTTATTTGAAATATAGGGAAAGGGGGGTGTTGAACTTTTATTTTTTTTAATATTTTTAAAACCTTTTTTTTACATTTTTTTTCTTTCATTGTTTTATCAGCCGCCTTAGAAGGCCTGAACCTGCAATCTTTAGATCACTTGACTATGGGACATTTGCTGCATAGCTATTGAGGGTGGCCATAGACAAGCCTCAGGTATTAGATCACAGGCATTATCGTTGGGAATCTTCTGTGTTATACAGAGGAGAGGCAGTGGCTCTACTTTAGAGCAACCACCATATTTAAAGACCCGGCATCCACTGCACTATTACAGTGGACGTCAGGAAAGGGTTAAAGATGAAGTGAAACTAAAAGTTTCAGCAGGGTTTATTAGCGAAGCAGGTAAAGACCCACAATTTGCATTACATCTTATAGGAAATATTCTGTCCTGATGACACAGTAAAAACTATTTACTTATCAGTAAGTGCATAGTAAATGTATTTACCTTTCAACAAACTTTGCACATGAAGAATCACACTCTTTGTGGATTATATGCATTATATGATTTATATTTTGTGTTTTTTTCAGCACTTGTTCCCTCTGCACATGTGGTAAATTGATCCCTGGAAGAGAAGGTCCTGCCAGACCAGTAGTATCCATGGTTCTGCAATTTATAGACTGTTTAGCATCTCAAACCAATTCCAGCTGTGAGTAAGAGAGTGTAGCTGGTGTTTTTGCATTCTTATGGTCTGCGAATAAATCCACTTCTGGAATACCCCATTTCTGGGTGATCTGAACAAAAATCTTTTGCTTTAAGCAACAGTCTGTTTGTTTTAGATCCTTGTGATTTAAAAAGTCCGCCTATATTCTCTGAGCCATTTAAGTGGATAGCTGACATGGATGTTAAGTGGTTTGCAAAATATTGAAGCCTTTTCTGTCGGGTGCTCCCTTGGTGTCTCAGATAAGCCATAGTAGTGGTATTGTCTGAATATACCCTCACATGAGTATTTAAAAGTACATGCTATGCTACTTTGAAGTTTTCTAGTACCGCTATCAGTTCCCTGAACTTTGAGGAACATTTGCTCTCCTGCTGGAACCAAGTTTATTTTAAGGAATTCTGAACCACCAAAGCCCCCCAGCCCCTCTTGCTGTATTTGTGAAGAATTGGGACATAATGGCTGATTGTAGGGCTCTGTAGTGTTCCTGAGCCCAAGCTATACTCTGTATGCAAACTGTCAGGAACCCTAAGACATGGCTCTAAGACTTGTCTGAGACAAATAAAGGATATTTTTTTCTCTGAGCCACTTTTTTTTGTCTGTCGCAAGAAAAGACATCTGTCTCTTAGAGTCTAGGAGGACACCCAAAAATACTTATTAACTTGAAGGTACCAGGTCTGACTTCTTTTCATGTATGATCTAGATTAATTCCTTTAATATCTGGAAAGTTTGCAATTTTTTTTTTTTTTTATTGAAGAGAAATTGCCAAAGGAGCTACTCAGAGAAGGTTGTTCAGATAGGGATAAAGTGAATTTCCTGTTGTCTCAGGAAAGCTGCCACTTCTGCCATTTGCCACTTTGTAAATATTCTTGGCGCAGATGGTATGCTGAATGGCAGAACATTGAACTGATAATAGCAAATTTCTTGAACCAAAAGCTTAAAACAAAGCAAGCCTCAGAAACCTCCTGTATCTGGGATGGATTAGTATATGATAATATGCATCCTGTAAGTCCAGAGTTGCCATCATAAAATTCCATATTGAATTTATGATAGGTTACATAATTTTGTGGTTTTAGATTGATAATTCTTCTGAAACTCGAGTTTGTTTTTTTTATTTTACAAGAAATAATCAAGAATAATGGCTGTGATTTTTTTGCTCCCTCAGGCACTGGAGATGTAACTTCCTGTTGAAGTAGCTTTTGGATGCCTTCTCTCAGAGTTGACTGATGTGTTTAAAGGATATAATTGGATGACTACCATATTTGTGGGATAGTTGAAAATTCTAATGTTGAAACCTTTCATTATTGAAATCAGGACCCATTGGTTTTGTGAAATATTTTTTTTATTGGGGAAGAAACTTGGATGAAGCTTGTCCCCACAGATATGGCAACATTGACGCTCCTGACTTTATTTATTCTGATTGAACAGGATAGTCCTTCCATTGCCTCTGTTGGTGTAAGACCATCTGCTTGTTTTACATTTTCCACTATAGCTTTCTATAGAACCCCTAAAGGGACGAAAGGACTTCTTCTTTTGGGGGGTTCAGGCTCTGGAAGGGCTTTCTTTTTATCTGCCTTCTCTAAAAAGGTGTCTAGATCTGGACCAAACACAGTCTCCCTGGAAGAGGATAGAACAAAGCTTAGTTTTAGTTACCTGGTTACCCGATCACATCTTTAGCCATAGAGCCCTTCTAGCAGTGTTAGAAAGAACTTCAGGAAGCTATAGACACAGCAGAGATATTAGGAAGAAAACCTGTTGCGTGAGAGAGAAGTGGAATGAATGACAAAATATCTTCTCCAGTTGTACCTCCTCTAAGGTGGGATTCTAATTGGTCTAACCACCTTTACAAAAATCTGGCTATGCAGGTGCCTCTAATATAACTTGAAGAAGGGAAACACACATCTCTCAGGAATTTTAAAGAAGGCTATATGGCTTTCTATCTAAAGGTTCTTTGAGTTGAGAGAAATCTTCAATGGGGACAATTGTTTCTTTCCCACTTTGTTAATCTGTATGTCAATTTTCTGGACTCCCATCCAACTGGTTTTTCTTTCAAGTAGAAACCTCTTGTTTCTCAGGGAATTTCCATTCATATTTTAATCACCCTATTGTGAACAGGAAAAACTTTTTTTTCCCTTAGCTCTCAGACCTGCAAACATTTTGTCTTGTATAAAGTGAGGCTCCTGAATGTCTTCCACCTATATAGTATACTAACCGCAGATAGTTCTTTAATAAACTCAGAAGAGAAGTAATATTTACCCTCTCTCTATGAGAAAACAGGACCTGGTAACCTGCCTACCTCCAAAATTTCACTAGTAACAGAGGACCTTTTTCGAGCAAGACTGGCAAAGTTGTTTTGTGCTAAAAGATGTCAATTTTTTGTAACAGATAGTACATTTTCAAGTGCTTTTTGGAGGGGGATCTTCAAGGATCTACAGTGCCTTGCGAAAGTATTCGGCCCCCTTGAACTTTTCAACCTTTTGCCACATTTCAGGCTTCAAACATAAAGATATAAAATTTTAATTTTTTGGTGAAGAATCAACAACAAGTGGGACTCAATCGTGAAGTGGAACAAAATTTATTGGTTATTTTAAACTTTGGTAAAAAATAAAAAATAAAAGTGGGGCGTGCAATATTATTCGGCCCCTTTACTTTCAGTGCAGCAAACTCACTCCAGAAGTTCAGTGAGGATCACTGAATGATCCAATGTTGTCCTAAATGACTGATGATGATAAATATAATCCACCTGTGTGTAATCAAGTCTCCGTATAAATGCACCTGCTCTGTGATAGTCTCAGGGTTCTGTTTAAAGCGCAGAGAGCATCATGAAGACCAAGGAACACACCAGGCAGGTCCGTGATACTGTTGTGGAGATGTTTAAAGCCGGATTTGGATACAAAAAGATTTCCCAAACTTTAAACATCCCAAGGAGCACTGTGCAAGTGATCATATTGAAATGGAAGGAGTATCAGACCACTGCAAATCTACCAAGACCCGGCCGTCCCTCTAAACTTTCATCTCAAACAAGGAGAAGACTGATCAGAGATGCAGCCAAGAGGCCCATGATCACTCTGGATGAACTGCAGAGATCTACAGCTGAGGTGGGAGAGTCTGTCCATAGGACAACAATCAGTCGTACACTGCACAAATCTGGCCTTTATGGAAGAGTGGCAAGAAGAAAGCCATTTCTCAAAGATATCCATAAAAAGTCTCGTTGAAAGTTTGCCACAAGCCACCTGGGAGACACACCAAACATGTGGAAGAAGGTGCTCTGGTCAGATGAAACCAAAATCCAACTTTTTGGCCTCAATGCAAAACGATATGTTTGGCGTAAAAGCAATACAGCTCATCACCCTGAACACACCATCCCCACTTTCAAACATGGTAGTGGCAGCATCATGGTTTGGGCCTGCTTTTCTTCAGCAGGGACAGGGAAGATGGTTCAAATTGATGGGAAGATGGATGGAGCCAAATACAGGACCATTCTGTAAGAAAACTTGTTGGAGTCTGCAAAACACCTGAGACTGGGACGGAGATTTATCTTCCAACAAGACAATGATCCCAAACATAAAGCAAAATCTACAATGGAATGGTTCACAAATAAACGTATCCAGGTTTAGAATGGCCAAGTCAAAGTCCAGACCTGAATCCAATCGAGAATCTGTGGAAAGAGCTGAAAACTGCTGTTCACAAATGCTCTCCATCCAACCTCACTGAGCTCCAGCTGTTTTCCAAGTAAGAATGGGCAAGAATTTCAGTCTCTCGATGTGCAAAACTGATAGAAACATACCCCAAGTGACTTGCAGCTGTAATCGCAGTAAAAGGTGGGGCTACAAAGTATTAAATTAAGGGGGCCGAATAATATTGCACGCCCCACTTTTCAGTTTTTTATTTTTTACAAATGTTTAAAATATCCAATAAATTTCGTTCCACTTCACAATTGTGTCCCACTTGTTGTTGATTCTTCACCAAAAAATTAAAATTTTATATCTTTATGTTTGAAGCCTGAAATGTGGCAAAAGGTTGAAAAGTTCAAGGGGGCCGAATACTTTCGCAAGGCACTGTATGTCTCTGAAAAATTCACAAATTTGGAGCTAGACCTCTCAGAATTGGAGGAGAAGCAGAAGGCAGTGTCCTATCTTATCTGCAGCTTGCTCTAGAAAAAGTCAGTGCTTTACTGGCATCAGCCCGTGTGACGTTGTTTTCCATGTGGAGGAAGCTCCCGCCCCCCTTCTACTAATTTTCCGGCATATCTCCATGAGAGACCCTACAACAGCATATAATTCATTATACTCCTTCCCACCCAGCCATTTATTTTCGATTTTCATTTTTATCCCCATAACTTTTTTTCTTTTTTGTTCATAGAGACGTATGAGAGCTTATTTTTTGCAGGACAAACTGTATTTAGTTATGGTACCATTTAATATTCTATACTGGAAAAAAATCCATAATGTACCTATATTCTACATGTCAACACAATTATGGTGATACCAAATATAGTTTTGGTTATGTATTAACACATTAAACAAAATTCAAATCTTTGGGAAAAACATTTTTCTCACCATTTTCTGACACCCATAACTTTTTTATTATTTCCGTATACGGAGCTGCATAAGGCATCCTTTTTTGCAAGACCAAATGTACTTTTTGTTTATACCATTTTGGGGAATGTCTGATGTTTTGATAGCTTTTTATTCAAATTTTTTCGGAAGTGAAACACCAAAAAAAAAGGCAGCAACCACGTTTATAGATAGATAATAGATAAGGTAACAGTAAGAGCACAATAGTACCAGCAGTTACTGTGCCAGCAGTAATTGCAATAGCACCAGCTGTAGTAATGGTGCCAGCAGTAGTGTACACCCAGTCACACCAACCGGATGTAACTCACACTTAAAACAATACAACCCCATACAGCTTTTCTAGGGACAGTCATCCAACTTTTCCAAACTGCTGAATTGCAAATGTGGGCAGTTATGCTTTGATAATCCTCTCTTTCCTATATCCCTGCAATATTATTATGCATATTTACCTTTCAGGGGCTTTGGAAAGCTAGGGAGAAAACAATGGATAGGTCTTCTGAATACCAGACCTCATTATTGCCCTAATACTATATGTACTGTATATCTCTTTTTAAATTACAACACAACTAGTTTTGCCTTTCATGACTCTAGGAAAGCTGGGTGCTTTACACAAAGTAGATGAAAACAACAAGCATGCAATCCTCTGCTCTCCCTTGTGTAATTCATTCCCTGGAGTTGCACTGTTTCCATTACACTCAAAGACGCTCCATTACAGGTCTGTTTACCAGCACAGTGCACTTGCCAATGGACTGACGTACTTTTGGTATATGACTGACATAGAAAGAGTAGACTTACAGTATATGCATCCTAAACACTAGAAATAGATATACTAGTTATATACAGTAGTAGATATATATATATATACATACAGTGGGGAAAAAAGTATTTAGTCAGCCACCAATTGTGCAAGTTCTCCCACTTAAAAAGATGAGAGAGGCCTGTAATTGTCATCATAGGTAGTCCTCAACTATGAGAGACAAAATGAGAAAACATATCTAGAAAATCACATTGTCTGATTTAAGAATTTATTTGCAAATTATGGTGGAAAATAAGTATTTGGTCACCTACAAACAAGCAAGATTTCTGGCTCTCACAGACCTGTAACTTCTTCTTTAAGAGGCTCCTCTGTCCTCCACTCATTACCTGTAGTAATGGCACCTGTTTGAAATTGTTATCAGTATAAAAGACACCTGTCCACAACCTCAAACAGTCACACTCCAAACTCTACTATGGTGAAGACCAAAGAGCTGTGGAAGGACACCAGAAACAAAATTGTAGACCTGCACCAGGCTGGGAAGACTGAATCTGCAATAGACAAGCAGCTTGCTGTGAAGAAACCAAATGTGGGAGCAATAATTAGAAAATGGAAGACATACAAGACCACTGATAATCTCCCTTGATCAGGGGCTCCACGCAAGATCTCACCCCGTGGGGTCAAAATGATCACAAGAACGGTGAGCAATAATCCCAGAACCACACGGGGGGACATAGTGAATGACCTGCAGAAAGCTGGGACTAACGTAACAAAGGCTACCGTCAGTAACACACTACGCTGCCAGGGACTCAGATCCTGCAATGCCAGATGTGTCCCCCTGATTAAGCCAGTACATATCCAGGCCTGTCTGAAGTTTGCTAGAGAGCATTTGGATGTTCCAGAAGAGTATCGGGAGAATGTCATATGGTGAGATGCAACCAAAGTAGAACTGTTTGGTAGAAACACAACTCGTCGTGTTTGGAGGATAGTGAATGCTAAGTTGCATCCAAAGAACACCATACCTACTGTGAAGCATGGGGGTGGCAACATCATGCTTTGGGGCTGTTTCTCTGCAAAGGGACCAGGACGACTGATCCGTGTACATGAAAGAATGAATGGGGCCATGTATCGTGAGATTTTGAGTGCAAACCTCCTTCCATCAGCAAGGGCATTGAAGATGAAACGTGGCTGGGTCTTTCAGCATGACAATGATCCCAAGCACACTGCCAGGGCAACGAAGGAGTGGCTTCATAAGAAGCATTTCAAGGTCCTGGAGTGGCCTAGCCAGTCTCCAGATCTCAACCCCTTAAAAAACCTTTGGAGGGAGTTGAAAGTCCATGTTGCCCAGCGACAGCCCCAAAACATCACTGCTCTAGAGGAGATCTATGGGCCAACATACCAGCAACAGTGTGTGCCAACCTTGTGAAGACTTACAGAAAACATTTGACCTCTGTCATTGCCAACAAAGGATATATAACAAAGTATTGAGATGAACTTTTGTTATTGACCAAATACTTATTTTCCACCGTAATTTGGAAATAAATTCTTTAAAAATCAGACAATGTGATTTTCTGGATATGTTTTCTCATTTTGTCTCTCATAGTTGAGGTCTACCTATGATGTCAATTACAGGCCTCTCTCATCTTTTTAAGTGGGAGAACTTGCACAATTGGTGGCTGACTAAATACTTTTTTTCCCCACTGTAGATAAACTGACCACCAATAAGCAATCACCAAGTAGCAATATTGTTCTGTTTATTGAGGTTTCATTGAACAATTCATGTCAGATCATTATAATTTTTATATATAAAGAATTATTACTTTATGCTAAACAGTATTTTTAGCATTCATTTAACCATTTGGTAATTATGTCAGAAAACTATGGTACATCCAGTTGTAATTTTATTAATACATTTCCAGAGAAATAACAGTGCAATTGTAGAAGCAGAATTCTAAGATTCTCCACCATTGTGTTTTTATGGTGAATGGTGTATTAAATATTAACTAAAAAAAAAAAAAAAAAAAAAGAAAAGCTGACAAGTTGCCTATAAATGTTTGGACATTTGTGACAGGCTATCATTGTTATGGACCCCTTACATTTCTTCAAACTGGGTCATAACTAATGTGTCATTGGGCAATATCTCTGTAGAGAAAAATGGTATACAGAAATATGAGTTTTATGTATTTATAGCAATGTCAATGAAGTATAGTACTTCAAAAATAATATACGTAAAGTACATGCGAACCATAAAACTGCAAGATAAATTACACTTTGGTACATACTGTAGGTTTTTTGTCTTATTAGCAGGTTTTAAATGACACTGGTGCCACAGACATAGCCACTGTTCAAATAAATCTCTTATCTTCAGGAAGTACTCTGAATACTACATGACAACTGCTGGTTCAGTTTCAGGCCAGATAAAGCAAACATGTGCTTACAGAGCACAGACACACAGTATAATCACTTAATGGATGTGCGACAGTGAGACCTAAACATGAGATGATTCCTGTGAGGATTTCAAAATATTAACAGCCATAGGTGATCTGCTCTAACACGTCGCCCTTACAACTCAATGTTGGTTTTTAACATTTTACTTTACAAATGTTGTAACTCTTCTGAAAAGAACAATGCTGCCTTCTAGTGGAATGAAGTGGGTAGTGTGTAAGAATGTTGAAATTCTAAATATGGAGGAAGGAGTATGTGGCCTGTTTTACCAGCATAAAAAAATTAGAAAAGCAGTGTATTCCTTTCTATGGCAGCAGCCATGTTTTCCCCCCTCCCTCTCACTCTCTTATCCTAGTGCACCTGAGCCAGAAAGTTTAGAAGAGGGTTGGCTTTAGGCTGCACAGTTTTTGTCTATATAGTGAGTGAGTGTAGCCATTTTCTAGAAAGAATCCCCCAAGCAACTGACAGTGTGATATAGAAAACAGTGCCAGCAGTAGTAGAACCAATAGTACCAGCTGTAGTAACAGTCCTAGCAGTAGTGTACACACAGTGACACCAGCACACTGTAACTCACTTTTTACTCTGAAAACAATACAACCTAGTACAGTTCCACAGGGAAACTTACCCAACTTTCCTAAACTGTTGAATGACAAATATGTGTAATTTTGCTTTAATAAATCCCCTTTTTCCTATATTCCTGCAATATTATGCATATCTACCTTTCAGGGGCATTGGAAAGCTGAGTAACAACCAATAGATAGGTATTCTGAATATCAGACCTCATTATTGCCCAGATACTATATGTATGTGTACTAATTAGTATGACATACAATGCCAGATTTGCTGTTCTGGGTCCTGGGAAAGCTTACTTACTGGTAATCTTTATCTTGAGTCAACAACAGCACCTCTGGAGAGACCGCCTCCTTCCTTGTACAGAAAGAAAGAACTGGGAGTTATTTAAAACAGGGTGGCCACCCCTCTCCTCCATTTCTTTAGCAAGATCCAAGGAATTTTATCATTATATAAATACATATATCCAAATATAGTTTGTTTGTTTCTTTGTTTTAAAGGGAATCTGTCAGGTCAATCTGGGACACTAAACCACACACAGGTCCTTATAGACCTGGGGTTTAGTGTCCCAAATCACCCTGTTGTAATGCAATCCGCAGGCACATTAAAAATAAAAAACATTATACTTACCTAGATAAGGGTCCGATGTACGCTGTTCAGCCGAGAACAGTCCGGCTTATTCATGAGATTCTTTGTTGGCACGCGAACCGGAAAAAGACCCTCAACGGCCTGGTGCTAGTCTGCAGACCAGTGTTTGGGGACCCCTGATCTAGATGTTCAAAGGGGTCTGCTACCAAGACCTCGAGAAACTAAATTTAAATTCTAGGGAAAACCCTAGATCTAATAGAAGACAGTCTACCTGTTGCTTAAATAAATCTCTTGACCCAGGGGTGATCTGCAAGGTGCCAAGAGCAGAGACCTGCACCTTTAACATACTACTGGACATAAGTCATTTATTCAGGCCTGCTTGGAGAAACTCTAGGATCAAAGGATGATCAGGAGCGGTCAGGACGCCATTGGAGAACTTGAAAGAGAAAAAACAGGTTTTAAAGGGAACACGCAGCAGAGGAAAGCTTTGCAGATTCTCCGGCAAATCTGAAAGATAAACTGCTTACAACTAGCAATTACCTGCTCCAATAATCTTATACTTTACTATACAAAAAACCCTTTTCAAATGCCAAACAGTTCAAGAAAAAACATCTCACCACTGGGAGAAGAACTGGGCGCTGGGCAAGGAAAACTTCTATCTCAGGCAGGACCCAAGTATCTGCTACCAAGAGCCTTTCTCCCAGACTGACAGTTGTAGAGGAGACAGGGTGAAAACATTTCCACCTTTCTGTACTGAAAATTTGCAAAAAGAATCATCAAGGGGACACCTCAAAGGGAAGTTGTCTGGTCGAAGATCTGCTGATTCAGGACCCTTTCCCCCTGATGAAGACAGTTGCAACTTAGGTAGGCCGCCAAATTTCCATCCTCCTGAAGTGAACTGCCAACAAAGAAAGAAATGAAGTCTCGGCTTCATGTAAAATCTGGAAAACTAAATCTATTAGAGTGAGGGACCTTGTCCCCTGCTGCATGTTGAAATAGCCAACAACTAAATCAAAATCATGATTCAATCAGCATATATTTTACATGTCACACCCCTTATTTATATGCCAAACCATGCCACTGGAATATGATTTTGGTTATTCATATATCTGGCAATTATGATTAAAGGGAATCTATCATTAAAAAAACAACTTTTAAGCTAATGGCATGTTGGGATGGCCTTTAAAATGGTCATTCTTCTCCTACCTTTCATTGTTGTCTTCTCCCAGCTGTTTTGGTAAAAATCTGTTTCTTCAATTATGGAAATGATCCTCACAGAGCACTTGGGGCGTTCCTCCTTGGCGGTGAGCATCCATTGTGTCATCGCTTGTCACCGCCCATTAGTCTGTTGTGGTGACTCCCATCTTGGTCTTTGTATATTCTTTCTCCTACTTCCCCTGACGCAGCGCTGGACCGCCACCATTTTCCCGTGGTCATAAGAGGCGGAGTACGGACCACCGGAAAATGGCAGCAGTCCAGCTCTGTGTCAGAGGAAGTAAAAGAAAAAACATACAGAGAAGACCAAGATGGGAGTCACCACAACAGACTAATGGGCGGTGACAAGCGATGACGCGGTCGGGGCTCGCCGCTAAGGAGGAACACCCCGGGTGCTCCATGACGATCATTTCCATAATTGAAGAAACAGATTTTTACAGAAATGGCTGGGAGAAGACAACAATGAAAGGTAGGAGAAGAATGGCCTTTTTAAAGGCCATTCCAACGTGCAATTAGCTTAAAAGTTGTTTTTTTAATGATAGATACCCTTAAAATAGAGTACAGATAGAGACATGTCCTTTAGACTATGGTAGTAAGACAGGATTATATAGATGCATAATAATTGGTGACCAAGTTTACATCGATTGAGCTAATTTTTGGTTATTTGCCAATTAATTGCCCAGCTCTACTCACAACCGCTGAGTTGTTGGACAGAATCTTTATATTTCTGTCCATCCAAGCTGGAGGTATTCCGTCTAAGGCCCAGAAGTACAAGGGCTAAGGCCCATTTTTGATTGAAAATTCCTTTATTAATCAGTTGTTATTAAGCTTTCAATGTATTGCAACCCAGTGCATACTGAGACACAATACACAATAAATAAATACGGTCGTACATAGCATGACAGTATAATATACAGTACAATACAGTTACCCTACATCACACCACATGCTACATTAAAATCCATCAACTATCAACCGGAGCACACCGGATAAGGCCCAGACGCACACAGGCTGAGGCTCAGATGCACATAGGCTAAAATCCAGAAGAGCTGCAAAACATAGGGACCAACTTAGGGGAAAGCCCAACAAGTTCAGCTACGTGAGACCGAGCCACTGTGATTCACTGCAGCAACTCAACCTGAGTGTGTCTGAGAGTGTCTTTCCGATATTGAAAGTGTTTTACTTTTCTTTGATTTGGAAGGAAATTTCTCAATGGTTTCCTGCAAAACATTCCCTTTTCTATCAAAATCAGGATTCCTTTTAAATTTCTTAACAGTTTCAATAGATTCCTTCAAGGTCTCTGAGCTATATATGAGGGTAGCTTTTTCTCCCTCAAGCAATATTTCCATTACTCTGAGAGTTAATAGATATTTTCTACCATCTCCCATTTGCCTTTTGCAGTGAAGCATATTGTTGGTTTAGGTCTACTTCATTGACAGCCCTTGTTTTATGTTTATTATTATCCTTCATCTATAATTGCCTTTATAATGTGAAAGTCATCCCTATTTTCGATTGATATCATTTTGCCACTTCTAATTTCCTTTTGATACTATTAGCCGCTTTCATTGCGGCATTAGACACCTCTGGAGTACTTGGGAGGAGCCTTACCAAGCAGGGGGCGTGCCTGATGATGCCCCTTACTCTGATTGGATGGCTGCTTGGTGAGGTCATGAAAGGGTGCATTTAATTACTTAATCAACAATATGCAAATATATGTCCCTCACTAAGAGGCTTTAAACCTTTGCATGGCGTTTTGCACCAGAGTTCCATAGCCACTGGGTCTTTGCTGTTTTATATAGCAGGTGCCTGACAGCAGTGGCCAGGATTGGACAATTAACCCCTTAAATGCTGCAGTCATATGCGACCATAGCATCTGAGATGTTACTTTCACGTTCAGTCTCCTGTTTGGTTATGGAATACCAATCCTGCAGGGAGATTGCTGAAGCCATTCCATTGCTATTGCAGTCAGGAGCCTTCTGATGCCTCCTAGGCCTGCCAATGCTATATAACTTATCTGACCTGCCTGTGGCAGGGCTCAATAGTAACACAAGGATTTTACCATATAATGCAATATTGTAGTATTGCAGTCTATGTAAGCTAATGATTGCTAGCTCGAGTGCCCTGTGCTAAAAAATAAACAAATTAATATTTTAAAAAGTTTTTCAAATATGAAAAAACACAAAAATATAAAAATTCTTAATCACCCCCCTTTTCCTAGATCACATATAAAAGTATATAAACAAAAATAAACATAAACAAATTGGGTATCCCCACATCTGAAACTGCACCCACACTATTAAAATATAAAAATATTTATGCCATTCACTGAACACCGCAATGGGAAAGCAAATCAAAATAGCTGAATCTCAGTTTTTTTGCCTTTTGGCCGGCAAAAAAAGATTCATTACACAGTCTCCAAAATGGTACCATTAAAAACTACATGTCGTCTTGCAAAAAAGACACCATACACAGTTTTGTGTATATAATTATAAAAAAGTTACTGATGTCACAATATGACGATGCAACAAAATTTTAGATTTTTTCAAAGTTTTTCATTTGTTTAAAGTTATTAAAACATAAAAAAAATATATAAAATTTTGGTATTGCTGTGAATATATGCAATGTGTTATTTTCCCAGTGCACACCATTAAAACAAAACCAGAAAGAAAATCGGTCATCTGCGTTTTTTTTCCCCAAATTTACCACATTGCGAATTTTTTTTCAGCTTCTCATGGCGTTGTACAGAAGAGCAAATAGTGCCATTAGAAAGTGCAATTTGTCCTGCAAAAAATAAGCCATCCATTCACAGAGTTGTATGAAAAATAAATAAGTTGCGGCTTTTGGAAGGAAGGAGGTAAAAGACGAAAAAACAAAACTGAAAACTTTCATGGTCCTGAATGTGTTAATGCAATGTCTGGCGGGGCCACTATGGTCGACTTGCCATGACACTGACAAGCTGGTCAATTATATGATGAGAAAAATACGCCCAGGCAGCCTTATATTTACCACCCCTGATAAGGCTACACAGTAAATTAATAGCAGAAACATGTAGGGTATCAGTATGATCTTGTCGGCACAGTAAGGACCACTACTGGGATATTAGATATTGCTACAGCTGGGGCTCACATTGAGTTAGAGTGGGAATTATGCCATTAGCTTCCTTAGTGCACTACTAACATTGCTGCTAGTTTCCTTAGCCTAGCAGGAGGCAGTGGAGTAAATACCATTGTAGCGACTGCTATGGGGCCCGCGACCTTAGAGGGCATGGTGGGCCCCTGCTGCTTTTTTTTTTTTTTTTTTTTTCCCATATAGGCCATTACCTCTTCAGACCCCGGAGTATAACTGGAGGCCCAGGAGAGGTGAGCGAACATAAAAACCAGACGTCATGTGGGTCAGGCCAGCGTAACAACGAACACCGTAGGGGCCACAATGGGACATAATACTGTGTGTAGGGTCCACTATATGACATTATACTGTGTGGGGGGGCACTATGGGACATTATGCTGTGTGCAGAGGCCACTATGGGACATTATGCTGTGTGCTAAGACTGCTATGGGACAGTAAACTGTGTGGAGCGGCTGCTATGGGATATTGCACTGTGTGGAGGGGTCGCTATGGGGCGTTATACTGTGCAGGGGGCCCGGAAAGGGGTCACTGTGCCATGGGGGGCCCAAGTCAAAATTTTGCTATGGGACCCAGTCTTTGCTAGTTATGCCCCTGAGTAGAGGTTAATGAATACAGGTGTGAAGTGTGGGAAACTTAAATAGATTAAGGGTATACACCCCCCCACCTAGTCTCCACTGTACTGTATATGGGATCGCTGTGTGTGTTTGAATGGTGACCTGTGTATATGAGTATTGTACTTAACTGGAAGAGTTTCTTCTCAGTGGTTTAGTGGCTTACACTCAATTTGCTGCCACCTTCTTTATGAGCTTATTTTTCAGGCTTATTTTACTAGAATATTTAATAAGATTTGTTTTTAACCATTCTAATTAAACATTTCATTATAATTAATCATATTTAAAGGATACATTAGTAAATTTTCATTTTTGGTTTTGTAGGCTGTAATAAGGACTGTTGAATACTCTGTATAGTAATACAATATAAAATAAATCTCCATCATTTTTAAAAACTCATGCCAGAGCTCATCAGATTTGCCTTTGAGGGTTCTGGGAAAGCTGGATAGCATACCAGGTAATGCAGTAATAGGGACTGCTGAATAATAAATATACCTACAAAAATCTCCCAGCTTGCTCCCACATTAAGCCAAAGCTTGCTAGATTTGCCTTTCAGGGTTCTGGCAATGCTTGGAAGTATAGCAAGTGGAGCTATAATAGAGAATACTGAATACTATATTTATCTAAATATCTCACTCCTTAATAACTTGGTAGGTCTGCCCCTCATGTTATGTTTCCCAGCTTTCCAGTTAGTGCTGTAATAAGGACAGCTGACTCAATATCTACCTTTATGATTAATAAAGTGTGAGTAAATAGTGAAAGGTGACTTCTTCTATGACGTTTCAGCCAACAGCAGCCTTTTTCAAAGTCACAATTAGTATAGAACAGAGAAGTGGTGTATAGTACCAAGAGGGATGGGAAAACGGTACTGAGGCAGTTGGTGCAACCGCTTCCTGAAGCACTGCTCTTGCAACCCAGCTACCATCACCTGTCTGTGCCTACCTGTGAACTGAGAGACATCACCCATCCTACTGGAGCAGCAAGAACAGTGCCCCCAGGGATAAAGGCCCACCGCCAGTGCATCAACTGCCTTATTTGCATAAGTCTTCAAAGTTGTTTTTCCAAATCTACAAAAGTGACATATATTACAGAGGTATGCCTTTTCTCAGTATAATGTGGTGGGGTGACAATTGAATTTTCCTGGAGAAGGTGGCAGACTTCCTGTAATTATCCAAATGATTGCAACAACTAATGGCCTAGAATTTGTAAAAACGCCATGTCTGTGCAACAGGTATGGAGAGGATATAATATATATATATATATATATATATATATATATATATATATATATATATATATAACACACACATACACACACACACACACAAACACAAAACACACACACACACACACACCCATACACACATCTGGGCATGCTTATCTTAAATCAGTTTTTATCTTCAGTGTTTTGTCTGTTTGTTTATTTATTTATAAACAGATCTGTGTGTTTATTCCGTTTCTTTAGCGCTTCCTATTCTTGTCTGTTTTTCACTGAAGACTTTTTCACTTGCACATTGAAGTTGAGATCATCTTTCTCACAGTTCCATGCACCAAATGAAAATAGATGTTCAGATCAGATCTTTTAATAAATATATTACAATATTTGTTAATGTCAAAAAAATCTGCCAGAAAATCAAAAGTTGTTTGAAAGTATAGTTACGCTTTAATTTGGCCATACACAATAGATTTTGAATGAGCTTGATGCAGACATATGAACGATCCCACCAACAACATTAATAACTAAACTGCCCGATCAATGGAAAAGTTTTAAAAAAAAATGCAGCAAGTGCAAATTGGCTGCTGATTGGCCAAAAGCATCCACTCATAAAACACTTAGTTTCAGCTGACAGCAGTATTTATTTATTTATTTTTTTTATATATAAATGTCCATTGGCACAAATCAACCATTTTGGCTGATGAAAGTCTAACAAGTGTGGCCAGCTATGGGGGTGGGAGGGTTGATGTGTTGTGGCGGTATTAAAAATGTCAACAATAGAATCTCAAATTGTGTGAACTGAGTTCTGCTTATGGGTATTACAGAGGCACCTTGATCCTGATGCTTAATTCCCCTGCTACTCTAAGGTGAAAACTTACCAACTGAGTATAAGACATACAATATTTATAGCACCTGACTGGCAAGCACAGCTGGGATTTTAAGCAGCTGCAAAAACTCTAGCCAGTCACATTGCAGAAAGTACTGGAAGAAATGCAGACAAAGGCTGATTATGAGTGTTATATGAGCATCAAGCAATGTATTCATATTTGGAGAAAATAGACTGTACTCTTGGTCAGTAACACGTGGTATAAATATGCTATTGTTATTATTACCAAATACAAACACATTGCTATGACACATACTGAATACAGTGAGGGAGATTTACTAATAAAAATGCATTACTCCACTCACTTAATCTTGCACTTATCTTTCATTGAGCACAATTCAAACCCATCACAGTCTATGCAACCCAAATATAGGCTGCCACCACCTATTGAATTTCTGGTCAATAGGTGCTCAGCACAAACTCTCACCTCTCCAGGGGTTAGACTGCTAAATACATTTTAAAAGACAAAGGATCTATAGAGCATACATGGACCAACATTAAAGTAAACACCTTAACACAAAGACGTTCAGCGCTTAAAAAGAGACATACAACAAGCAAAACACTTACAAAATAAATAGAACTGGTGCAAAGGCAGGCTACAAAAATGGTGGGGGGGTCTGAAGCATAAAACAGACTTGAACTTAATCTGTATAGCTTTGAGGAAAGAAGGGAAAGAGAGATATGAACAAAACCTTTAAATATATTAAAGGTATGAATAAGTTTCAGGAGAGAAGTGTTTTTAATAATAATAATAATATATAATGATGATGATGAAAAAAATAGCTATAATTGACACGAACATTAAGGGTTTATCAGCTACTTTATTGCCATATTTACACATTGTTCCAAATGCAGTTAGAACTGCATTCACTGCTGTTCCACGGGTGCTTTCACTTATAAATGATAGGTACACTTATTGCCATTTTGATTTCCTTGATCTCATGACAGCATCAACATGAGAGAAGAGCTGTTTCCTCAGGGACAGGAATCCTACTGTCCTTCCTTTCCTTCCTCAGTGTGACTGACCAAGATTGATTAAAGGGTTAATAGACATATTGCAGAATACTGACACAACATTCCGCTTGCAAATATAAACTAACCTCTTTTTGTTCACTGTATGAGAGCCCAACACCAACACCTGGGGAAAGAATATAGGGTGTGCGGTCATGGGATTGAAGAAATCAAATTACCGGTAAGGTTAGGTTCACATCTGTTCTGGACTTTCCGTTGTTCTGGTCCCCTGACGGAGAACCCAACCGCTAAAACACCTTTTACCCATGGACACTGGTGGATCCCATACACTTTAATGGGGTCTGTCAGGTATCCACCGTTTTTATACTTGAACCGACTGATTATAGCCTTAGTTAACATGTGAACATAGCCTTAGTTAAATTATTTCCCCTCTCATTCATTGATAGGACCTCTGTGAGATATAACAGAAAAATTAGGGAAGTACCACTGACTGAAGGACTTTGTGACCAAAAGCAAGTGCTGAAAGAAAGTACTGGGAGAAGACCAAACTGTGTATTTCAGGTATGGTCAAACAAAACTGTGTCTCAATTTGGGTCAGAAGAAAGAGATAGTTGCAGCAACACAATGGAGGGAACCAGAGGATGGGAGGAGTAGTTAAGGTGGTCATATCACGGATAGGCCAAAGCCACTAGACCAGCTCCTCCAGCCCACCTCCCAGGCTGGACACCATGTGAGGGGGCCTGCAATGTACCTGATGATCGTGGTAGTTTTCCCCTGAAAGTTTCGAGGATAGCTGAGTAGAGGAGGTGTAGGAAGTTTGGGAGGGCTGTGTTTGGGATGAAATACTGATCATTACCTATGTCAGAAAATACCTCTGTGTGATAGAGCCAGTCCATTGCCACCCGCATCAGAGCTGCTATGTCATATGCGGTCACACTGGGAAAGTTCAGGCCACCATTGAGTCTAGGTTGTTGTAAAACATGATATACGGGGACGACTTCTCTTCCAAATGAAGGAGCAAAACAAAAAATTTGTTTCTCATCCTTCAGGTGGAGGTATACCTTTAGTGTGTGGAAAATGTACAGGAGGCGGGGGGGGGGGAACAGAGATACAGTGGAGAAAAAAAATTGTACAAGTTCTCCCACTTAAAAAGATTAGAGAAACCTGTAATTGACATATATAGGTAGACCTCAACTATGAGAGACAAAATGAGAAAACAAATCCAGAAAATCACATTGTCTGATTTTTAAAGAATTTATTTGCAAATTATGGTGGAAAATAAGTATTTGGTCAATAACAAAAGTTCATCTCAATACTTTGTTATATATCCTTTGTTGGCAATGACAGAAGTCAAACGTTTTCTGTAAGTCTTCTGATCATTTTGACCCCACGGGGTGAGATCTTGCATGGAGCCCCTGATCGAGGGAGATCATCAGTGGTCTTGTATGTCTTCCATTTTTGTAATTATTGCTCCCACAGTTGATTTCTTCACACCAAGCTGCTTGCCTATTGCAGATTCAGTCTTCCCAGCCTGGTGCAGGTCTACAATTTTGTTTCTGGTGTCCTTCCACAGCTCTTTGGTCTTCACCATAGTGGAGTTTGGAGTGTGACTGTTTGAGGTTGTGGACAGGTGTCTTTTATACTGAAAACAATGTCAAACAGGAGCCATTACTACAGGTAATGAGTGGAGGACAGAGGAGCCTCTTAAAGAAGAAGTTACAGGTCTGTGAGAGCCAGAAATCTTGCTTGTTTGTAGGTGACCAAATACTTATTTTCCACCATAATTTGCAAATAAATTCTTAAAAAAAAAATCAGACAATGTGATTTTCTGGATTTGTTTTCTCATTTTGTCTCTCATAGTTGAGGTCTACCTATGATGACAATTACAGGCCTCTCTCATCTTTTTAAGTGGGAGAAATTGCACCATTGGTGGCTGACTAAATACTTTTTTTCCCCACTGTACATGTATATCACGGATAGGCCAAAGCCACTAGATCAGGCCAGATATATTTTCTGGCATTGGTAATAATCAGTATTTCATCCCAAACATAGCTCTCCCAAACTTCCTACACCTCCCTTACAAACAGCTATCCCCAAAACATGCAGGGAGAACCCCGTACTAATATCTACCCGGTGTGCCTGGCATAAAATCAGGCTTCTAGTTCCACCCCTGTAGCTCAGTTCCCTTGTCTCCTCTGGCCAATCCTGATTTCCAAACAGGTTCTTCTCATTGGGAATTTTATAGCTGGCATAAAGCTAGAGAGTATTGCCCAGTTGCTCAACAGCACAATGCACAAGATGCTTTGCATAGCAGACCTCTGGTCAAAGTACCCCGTGGTCCCATTTATTTTTATCCTATACCTTCAGACGAAGAACTATGTTGACAAAATACTGATCACCATATCGCGGTTGGAGTGAAAACCTTAACTGCAATCCTGTCTACAACACCTCTCACCGGCCACACCTCTCACTACTACAATTGTATACAAACCCCAATACACTACACTCAAACAGCAATGACCCAATGGATACTCTATATCCCCTGCTAAAAGCATTGAGGCCAAGGACCTATACCACTGTGGTCATGTGTACTGGTACAAAGATTTTGATCCAGAGTCCACATATTTACAATTACTCACCTCACCACTACAGCCCCATTTGACCCTATCCCGTTGATTTTTAGGTACATTGACACAGACGTGTAGAAAGTTATTACATGTGATTGCAGCTGCAGGGGTCAAAACTAGCCTTCACACATGGATACACCCACAACCCCCCTACCAAGTCAGACTATTCTTGGAGAAATTGTCCTATGTTTTGAAAATGGACTGAATGAAGGCTTCCGGTAAGAAGGAAGCCCAGGTGGGCAAATTTTTTGATAGTTGGGAGAGTTTTGAGATAGTACTGCTGCGAATGAAAAAGTCAAATTGAGATTGTTTTCAGCTGACCTCCTGGTATCTGAAATGTCTCTTAGTAGTTTCCAAAATGAGGTTATGTCTGCGAATTCCACTTTACTGCCAATTCAGGGGCTCTGCAATAGTAGAATGACGTCCAAAAACCAAACTGTGCCCCAAAAACCAATTAGCACTCCTTCCCTTCTGTGCCCAGCTGTGTTCCCAAACAGAAGTTTATACCCACATATGACATTGTTAAAGTGTGTTATCCTGGGTATATCAGTGCCATAAATGTGGGCATAAACTGCTGTTTGGGCACACAGCAGGGTGAAGAAGCACTATGTGGCTTTTGGAGTGCAAATTAGATTGTTTGTTTGGATTTAGGACACCATGTCACATTTCCAAAAGACCCTAAAATGACCCCTATGAAATGGGTCACTTCTTGGGAAATTCCAATTTACTGGCAACTCCAGAGCTCTGCAAAAGCAATATGGCATCCAAAAAACAGTCCCTCTAAATTTATACTCCGAAAACTAAAAAGAAAAGGACTACTTCCCTTCTGAGCCCTGCAGTGTGCCCAAACAGCCGTTTACACCCACGTACAAAACTTTTTTGTACCCAGGAAAATCCACTTAAAAGTTTTAGGAGCATGTCTCTGTTAACACAAAGTGAGTACAACATATCAGGCACTGAAATTTGATATCTCTTGAAAAAATGTAGTTTTCACTATTAGTTGCGCACTAATTTCTAAAATTAAATGAATGTAACACTCAAGTATTAAAAATACAGTTTATGATTACATACAGTCATGGCCTTAAGTGTTAGCACCCCTGAAGTTTTTTCAGAAAATGAAGTATTTCTCCCAGAAAATTATTGTAATTACACATGTTTTGTTATAGACATGTTTATTTCCTATGTGTGTATTGCAACAACACAAAAAAAAAAAAAGGAGGAAAGAAAGGCAACTTGGACATAATTTCACACAAAACTCCAAAAATGAGCCGGACAAAATTGTTGGCACCTTTTCAATATTGTGGGTAAATAACTTTGTTTCAAGCATGTGATGCTCAGTGAAACTCACCTGTGGCAAGTAACAGGTGTGGGCAATATAAATATCATACCTGAAACCAGGTAAAAAGGTAGAGAAGTTGATTCAGTCTTTGCATTGTGTGTGCCACACTAAGCATGGAGAACAGAAAGAGGAGAAGAGAACTGTCTGAGGACCAAAATTGTGGAAAAATATCAACAATCTCAAGGTTACAAGTCCATCTCCAGAGAGCTAGATGTTCCTTTGTCCATGGTGTGCAACATAATCAAGAAGTTTACAACCAATGGCACTGTAGCTAATCCACCTGGGCATGGATGGAAGAGAAAAATTGTTGAGAGGTTGCAACGCAGGATAGTCTGGATGGTGAATAAGCAGCCTCAATCAAGTTCCAAAGAAATTCAAGCTGTCCTGCAGTCTCAGGGTGCATCAGTGTCAGCGCAAACTATCCATCAACATTTCAATGAAATGAAACGCAAAGGCAGGAGACCAAGGAGGACCCCACTGCTGACCCAGATACATAAAAAAAGCTAGGCTGCAGTTTGCCAAAATCTACATGGAGTAAGCCAAAATCCTTCTGGGAAAACATCTCGTGGACAGATGAGACCAAGATAGAGCTCTTTGGTAAAAAACATCATTCTACTGGCACTGAGTGCCTTGACTGTGTGCAAGGCATCATGAAATCTGAAGATTACCAAAAGATTTTGGCTTTCAATGTAGGGCCCAGAGTCAGAAAGCTGGGTTTGAGTCCTAGTTCTTCCAGCAGAACAATGACCCAAAACATACTGAAAAAAGCACCCAGAAATGGATGGAAACAAAGCAACGGAGAGTTCTGAAGTGGCCAGCAATGAGTCCGGATCTAAATCCCATTGAACACCTGTGGAGAGATCTTAAAATTGCTGTTGGGAAAAGGTACCCATCAAATATGAGAGACCTGGAGCAGTTTGCAAAAGAAAAAGTGGTCCAAAATTCCAGTTGAGAGGTGTAAGAAGCTTGTTGATGGTTATAGGAAGTGATTGATTTCAGTTATTTTTTCCAAAGGGTACCAGTAATTTTGTCCAGCACATTTTTGGAGTTTTGTGTGAAATTATATCCTTTTTGGCTTTTTTTTCTGTTTTTTTGTGCTGTTCCAATACACACAAAGGAAACAAACATGTATATAACAAAACATGTGTAGTTGCAATAAGTTTCTGGGAGTGTGCCAACACTGCCTGAAAAGTAGAACATTTCACATTTTGAAAATTGATAATTTTTACAAGTTTCCTATTTTCTTTCTTTTAAATAAATGCAAAAAATATTGATCAATGTTTACCACTAATATGAAGTACAATGTGTTATGAAAAAACAAACTCAAAATCACTTGGGTAAGTTAAAGCATTTTGAAGTTATTTCCACATAAAGTGGCACATCAGTTTTGAAAAATGGGGCCATGTCCTTAAAGCTACGGCCCCACGTTGCGGAAACGCAGCTTTTTTTGTTGCAGATTTTGCTGCTGTTTTTTGAGCCAAAGCTAGGAATGGATTTAGCAGCAGGTAGAAATATAAGAACTTCCTATATATTTCCCATTCCTTTTGTAGCCATTCTTGGCTCTGACTCAAAAAACCGCAGCAAAATCTGCAACAAAAAAGCTGCGTTTCCACAACGTGGGGCCATAGCCTAAGGTGGTTTTTGGCCATGTCCTTAAATGGTTAATTATTGGAATCCTTCTGGGAATTAAATAACAGTCCTCACGACCAAACTTCAGAGAATCTCGATTTTCCCTTTTTGTTTTGTTCCCCGTTTCAAATTTTTATGAAAAAAAAAAATATGTGACCTACCTGCTAGCTACGAAAAAGCCCCCCAAAACAATAACAAAATAAATAAATAAATAAAGTGAGAGTTATACTTTAATTACTGGCCTTTTGTCATTACTGGCCTTACTAAGGGCGTTACCACATGATGCAACTGGATGAGACTATAGCTGCATCCAGTCCCTGGGCTGCTAATTTTTTCACTTTTCAGTAAATGAAATGCCAAATCAATTCTGCTGTATTTAATTATTGGAAGTGCACTTGTTCTGTTTGGCTGGGTATACATGCTGCTATTTCACTGATGAACTGCATGCAGTTTTAAATCATAGTATTGCCTAGCACGTTACCATGCATTTCATATGCATACTAACAGCCATTATATTAAAACCTCTGATTACTGCATAGTAAAATGTGTTGCCAATTACTGCAATTAAAAACTGCATGCAGTTCTACAGTAAAGAAAAAGAGCACTGTGTAAACCCAGCCTTACTGTGGTCAGTAATGATATCTGATGCAATTCATCAGTATTCACTCTATCAGCATGCAGGTTCATTGTGTGGCATTACTCTAAAAGTCAGTAATAAGAAATGGAATTAATCAGTGTTTCACTTACTTATACCAGAAAGCACCTGTGACCACAGCACTGACTGCAATTATAACTGCATTTGGAACACTGTGTGGTGGTAATACAAGGTTGACCCAGTCCCTGGCATTTCACTTCTGTAAATACCACTGTTTTTTATGTTTCTCACCTCCCCGGGGCCTCCGATCATTATACACTGGGGTCTGAAAAGACCCCTGAGGATAATAATAGTTATTGGGATCATAATACTGTGTACAGGGGCCACTGTGGGCCATACTACTGTGTGGAGGGACCACTGTGGGCCATAATACTGTGTTGAGGAGCTACTGTGGGCCATAATATCATCTGCAGGGATCACCGTGGGACATAATACTGTATGCAGGGGCCACTGTGGGACATAATACCATGTGGAGCGGCCACTGTGGGACATAATACTGTGTGGAGGGGCTGCTATGGAACATTATACTATGTGGAGGGACCGCTATGGGACATTATACTATTTGGAGGGGACGCTATGGGACATTATACTTTGTGGAGGCCACTTTGGGACATTATAGTGTGTGTAAATGGGGCATTATACTGTGTGGGGGCCATGAAAAGGGGCACTATGCCGTGGGGGGGGACCCAAGTCAAAAGTTTTCTGGGGGGGTCTAGTCTTTGCTAGTTATGCCCCTGCTGTGTGGTAACTCCAGAACTGCACAGCTTTTAATGATATGAAGGTGAAATTAATCAGTATTTCACTTAGGTTGGATTTGCAGAGCGATTTTTCTTGCTGAAGAACAGGATTGCTAACAAACAGCAATTAAACGCTGTCTACCACCTCAGTACAGAGCACATTACAGTAATAAACAGCATACCTTTGTTATGTATGTAACTTTTTTTTTATATTTGTAGAAAAACAGATTTCAAGACACGCAAATGAGGCAGTTGGTGCACTGAGTATGGGCCTTCAACCCTGGGAGCACTGCTCTTGCTGCTCAAGTAGGATGAGTGAAGTTATAGTAGGATGGGATCAATTCCCACTTCATGGGGTGGTGCAGGCAGAAAATGGTAGAAGTCTGAGTGGCAAGATCAGTGATCCATGAAGATAAAGGCCCCCCCACAGTGCATTGACCGCCTCATTTGCATAAGTCTCTATAGTGTTTTTTTCTCCAAATTTACAAAAGTGACATTGCCCTGGAAACTCTGTGAATAAAAGTAAAGTGTAAAGGAAGTGTGGGAGGGGATGAAGGAAGCAAAGGGAAACTATGCATCTGTACACCTTGTAGTTGCTGATGAACCACATGCAGTTTTGCGACGTTGTAATTGGCTGCACAGTTCTTTTTCCAGGTGAAACATTTATCTTATAATTGTCACCTATAGAAAATGCTAGAATTACAAAACTACAGCAAACAAGCATGTTGTTCAAATTCAGTTTTAACTGCATCTCAACCGCTACGTGGTAATATACATTTAAAGGGGTATTCCCATGAACATAACCATTTTTAAATTTGTAGATAATTAAAAGTAAAATATTTTTGCAAATATAAGTAATTAAACATTTTGCAGCGTTTTAAAGATTTTCTCTAAATATCTCGTGGTCACAAGTTGTTATCTTGATCAGTTGCCAGTGGATACGACCATGAATGCAGGACCTTTCTAAGGTCAGAAAATAACCCATGATTTCCTTATTGTGGCTGGGATATCTTCTGATACATACAGTCATATGAAAAAGTTTGGGCACCCCTATTAATCTTAATCATTTTTAGTTCTAAATATTTGGGTGTTTGCAACAGCCATTTCAATTTGATATATCTAATAACTGATGGACACAGTAATATTTCAGGATTGAAATGAGGTTTATTGTACTAACAGAAAATGTGCAATATGCATTAAACCAAAATTTGACCGGTGCAAAAGTATGGGCACCTCAACAGAAAAGTGACATTAATATTTAGTAGATCCTCCTTTTCCAAAATAACAGCCTCTAGTCGCTTCCTGTAGCTTTTAATCAGTTCCTGGATCCTGGATGAAGGTATTTTTGACCATTCCTCTTTACAAAACAATTCCAGTTCAGTTAAGTTTGATGATCGCCGAGCATGGACAGCCCGCTTCAAATTATCCCACAGATGTTCGATGATATTCAGGTCTGGGGACTGGGATGGCCATTCCAGAACATTGTAATTGTTCCTCTGCATGAATGCCTGAGTAGATTTGGAGCTGTGTTTTGGATCATTGTCTTGCTGAAATATCCATCCCCGGCGTAACTTCAAATTCGTCACTGATTCTTGTACATTATTCTCAAGAATCTGCTGATACTGAGTTGAATCCATGCGACCCTCAACTTTAACAAGATTCCCGGTGCCGGCATTGGCCACACAGCCCCAAAGCATGATGGAACCTCCACCAAATTTTACAGTGGGTAGCAAGTGTTTTTCTTGGAATGCTGTGTTTTTTTGACGCCATGCATAACGCCTTTTTGTATGACCAAACAACTCAATCTTTGTTTCATCAGTCCACAGGACCTTCTTCCAAAATGAAGCTGGCTTGTCCAAATGTGCTTTTGCATACCTCAGGCGACTCGGTTTGTGGCGTGCTTTCAGAAACGGCTTCTTTCGCATCACTCTCCCATACAGCTTGTCCTTGTGCAAAGTGTGCTGTATTGTTGACCGATGCACAGTGACACCATCTGCAGCAAGATGATGCTGCAGCTCTTTGGAGGTGGTCTGTGGATTGTCCTTGACTGTTCTCACCATTCTTCTTCTCTGCCTTTCTGATATTTTTCTTGGCCTGCCACTTCTGGGTTTAACAAGAACTGTCCCTGTGGTCTTCCATTTCCTTACTATGTTCCTCACAGTCGAAACTGACAGGTTAAATCTCTGAGAGAACTTTTTGTATCCTTCCCCTGAACAACTATGTTGAACAATCTTTGTTTTCAGATCATTTGAGAGTTGTTTTGAGGAGCCCATGATGCCACTCTTCAGAGGAGATTTAAATAGGAGAACAACTTGCAATTGGCCACCTTAAATACCTTTTCTCATGATTGGATACACCTGGCTATGAAGTTCAAAGCTCAGTGAGGTTACAAAACCAATTTTGTGCTTCAGTAAGTCAGTAAAAAGTAGTTAGGAGTATTCAAATCAATAAAATGGTAAGGATACCCAAATTTTTGCACCGGTCAAATTTTGGTTTAATGCATATTGCACATTTTCTGTTAGTACAATAAACCTCGTTTCAATCCTGAAATATTACTGTGTCCATCGGTTATTAGATATATCAAATTGAAATGGCTGTTGCAAACACCCAAATATTTAGAACTAAAAATGATTAAGATTAATAGGGGTGCCCAAACTTTTTCATATGACTGTATAGTGTCCCTGTCTGATAACCCAGCTACAATAAGAAAATCATGGCTGGGTTCCTGACAAGTCCCAGACCATAGAAAGGTTCTGCATTAGTGGTCGTATCCATTTGCAACCGATCAAGACAACAGACTGTCACCACTAAGATATTTAGAGAAAATATTTAAAACTCTACAGAATTTTTAACTACTTATATTTGCAAAAATTTTTAACTTTTAATTATCTACAAATATAGATATGATTATGTTCATGTAGCATTTGTTGCTGTGTAAGGGCACTTTCACGTGACCGAATTTAGGCTGAGAAATATGGTCCGGATGTTATATTTCCTGTCCTGACCGTGGCTCTTGTAAGCTTCAGAACTACCACACACGTAATGTTCTTCATTGCTATGATGCTCAAAATGCAGGAGATTTGAGCTGCAGAAGTTCTAAAGCTAATATCAAAATCACTATGAGGCTCCAAGTTCAGCTCACAGGGGCCACTGTGAGGTGGGAAGACACTTCATACACAAAGATCATATTTTTCGTCCTTAATACAACTATATGAATGGACCCTACTCAGCTGGAATTAAACTGATTCATAGGGAACTGTATCATTCTGTATGTAGTGGGTTCCCTCTAATGGCAGTTGCTGGTAGCTGCTAGGAAAGAATTATTCGGGAAAACAGGACAGTGCAAAATGACACCCGCCTTGCCTCCTTGGTAGGTATGCCACTGGAAATGGTCATTTCTACATTAGAAGAAAGAATAAAGCTTTACTTCTGGATTTACACACTTTCATTTTCCACATATGGCTAAATATATGCTGTTTGTAGAACCACTATGTCCCAAGGAGCAAAAGGTATCACATAATAAGTAATTAATTACATACTGCACCAACACCTGCCACACAGAAGTTATCAGGGGAAATAACATATCTCTAGATATAAGAAATACTGTTTCTATGGGAACAATCTGTACACAGCTTTATAGTAAACCAAGCATCAAATCAGAGGTATACAACCTGATACCCGGGAGCAGCATGTGGCACAAGGTGACATTCTAGGCATATTCAGCGGCCGGAAACGTGAACCCCCTACCTATTAGACATTTGTGCCGTTGATATGCCTTAGGTGGAAATACAGTTCTACATTTTCTTGCTGCTTTTGGCAGAGGTGGTTTTATAATGAGGCTCTTGAACCTGAAAAGATTGTACGCCCTCGACTGAAACAATATGAATAACTATACTGTTTACAGTTACTGTACTCATAATACATGAACAGATCTTACAGTCTATGATTGACCAACTATTACATATGATCAAAGCCAGAGAGACAGTTCCCAAAAAAGGAAGAGCAGTTACCTGCCCAGGAGAGGACAATGTGCATGTCCTGATCACTAGTAAGATTAAATACATGCAATTTAAAGGGAGTCTATCACCTTCCTCGAGCCCTTTAAGCTGGTGGCAGCTTGAAGGAGTTGGGATAAGTGATATAGACTCCCTTTAACCCCTTCCCGCCGATGACATTTTTTGTTTTTGACTCCTCACATTCCAAACCCCATAACTTTTATTTTTCTGTTCACATATGAGGGCTTAATGCTTGTGAGACAAATTGTTCTTTATGATGCTACCATTTATTATTCTGTACAATGTACTGGGGAGCTAGAGAAAAAAATTCAGAATGGTGTGGATTTGAAGAAAAAATGCATTTGTGCGACTTTCTTGCAGGCTTCGTCTTTACGGCGTTTACTCTGCAGCCAAAATAGCATGTGACCTGTATTCTATGTTTCGGTACGATTCCAGGGCTACCAAATTTATATGGTTTTATTAACATTTTAACCCCTTAACAAATCTAAAACTTAGCAAAATTTTTTTTTCTCTTAAAGTCACTATATTCTGGACACCCTTAACTTTTTTAGATTTCCTTGTACAGGGATGCATAGTGCAACTTTTTTTTGCGGGACCAGGTGTACTTTTTAGTTATACCATTTTGAGGAATGTCTATTGCTTTGATCACTTTTTATTCAAATTTTTATTAGAGGTGAAACAGTGAAAAAACGGCAGTTTGGCACTTTTAATTTTTTTCTCCCGTTACGTCGTTTACCATACAGGAAAAATTATTGTTATAAGTTTGTAGACAGGGCGTTGTAGACAGTAATATTTTACTTTTATATGTATTCTAGGGAAAGGGGGGTGATTTGAACTTTTACATACAGTGGGGAAAAAAAAGTATTTAGTCAGCCACCAATTGTGCAAGTTCTCCCACTTAAAAAGATGAGAGAGGCCTGTAATTGACATCATAGGTAGACTTCAACTATGAGAGATAAAATGAGAAAACAAATCCAGAAAATCACATTGTCTAATTTTTTAAGAATTTATTTGCAGATTATGGTGGAAAATAAGTATTTGGTCAATAACAAAAGTTCATCTCAATACTTTGTTATATATCCTTTGTTGGCAATGACAGAGGTCAAACGTTTTCTGTAAGTCTTCACAAGGTTGGCACACACTGTTGCTGGTATGTTGGCCCATTCCTCCATGCATATCTCCTCTAGAGCAGTGATGTTTTTGGGGCTGTCGCTGGGCAGCACAGACTTTCAACTCCCTCCAAAGGTTTTCTATGGGGTTGAGATCTGGAGACTGGCTAGGCCACTCCAGGACCTTGAAATGCTTCTTATGAAGCCACTCCTTCATTGCCCTGGCAGTGTGCTTAAGATCATTGTCATGCTGAAAGACCCAGCTACGTTTCATCTTTAATGCCCTTGCTGATGGAAGGAGGTTTGCATTCAAAATCTCATGCTACATGGCCCTATTCATTCTTTCATGTACACGGATTAGTCGTCCTGGTCCCTTTGCAGAGAAACAGCCCCAAAGCATGATGTTGCCACCCCCATGCTTCATCGTAGGTATGGTGTTCTTTGGATGCAACTCAGCATTCACTCTCCTCCAAACACGACGAGTTGTGTTTCTACCAAACAGTTCTACTTTGGTTTCATCTGACCATATGACATTCTCCCAATACTCTTCTGGAACAACCAAATGCTCTCTAGCAAACTTGAGATGGGCTCGGATATGTACTGGCTTAAGCAGGGGGACACGTCTGGCACTGCAGTCCCTGGTGGCGTAGTGTGTTACTGACGGTAGCCTTTGTTACGTTAGTCCCAGCTTTCTGCAGGTCATTCACTAGGTCCCCCTATATGGTTCAGGGATTTTTGCTCACCGTTCTTGTGATCATTTTGACCCCACGGGGTGAGATCTTGCGTGGAGCCCCTGATCAAGGGAGATTATCAGTGGTCTTGTATGTCTTCCATTTTCTAATTATTGCTCCCACAGTTGATTTCTTCACACCAAGCTGCTTGCCTATTGCAGATTCAGTCTTCCCAGCCTGGTGCAGGTCTACAATTTTGTTGGGGACAGGTGTCTTTTCTACTGATAACAATGTCAAACAGGTGCCATAACTACAGGTAATGAGTGGAGGACAGAGGAGCCTCTTAAAGAAGTTACAGGCCTGTGAGAGCCAGAAATCTTGCTTGTTTGTAGGTGACCAAATGCTTATTTTCCACCATAATTTGTAAATAAATTCTTAAAAAAATCAGACAATGTGATTTTCTGGATTTGTTTTCTCATTTTGTCTCTCATAGTTGAGGTCTACCTATGATGACAATCACAGGCCTCTCTCATCTTTTTAAGTGGGAGAACTTGCACAATTGGTGGCTGACTAAATACTTTTTTCCCCACTGTAGCTATTGAGGCTGGTTACCTGTGACGTCCCTGGTTCCTTTCCTGAGACATCACTGAGGCCACTTATTGGCCTCAGCAGTCATGTGACCACTAAAGCCAATCAGCGGCTTTAGAGAAAGGGATTCGGCAAGAAATTCATGAACAAGAAGCCAGCCAACCGGACCAGACTGCCCTGGGAGGACACTGGAGCTCTGGGGACAGGTGGGTTGTTTTTTTTTTCACCTCCCCCGGACTAATTAGAAAATATTATTTAGCTCAGACAACCTCTTTAAATGCATGAACTGAGGGGAAAAGTCTATTTCCAATCTATAACTAAAGTTTCCCATTTAAGTTATTCCACGTGTCAACGTTATTCTTGTTCTTGTATTTTGCCTTTTCTTTTTTTTTTTTAATTATTTTATTTAACAGTTTTCACTTTCATAATGCAAGAAAGAAGGTACATTGCAGAACGTGTTAACATACTCATTGATAAAAAAAAACATAACGCACCCAGACAGAAATGTTGGATTGTTGCCAAGCTCAGCATGAAATCTCAGATAGAGATCTTAATGATTAGAGTTGTGGTCAGAGTCTTGCCAGAAGAGGGCATAAAACTGCTTCCCTGCTGTTCAGAGGCTACTTTTGGGTAGTGAATCTCTTGGTGGAAGATCGCTGACATACATCTACAAAGTACTCAAAAGATATTTTGGCCAGTTGATATACTTTGAAAGGGGGGGCATGTCATTGTTCTGAAAGAAGCAGGATGGTCATTTTGATGAATTGCCTAGCATCTAGGCCATTCTGACCTAGCTGTTAGGAGGCAATGGGAGCGATGGATACGTAAAGGTAAGCACAAACGTGAACAGGCACCAGCCAACCCAGACATACCTTTAGTAGAGAGAATCACTTGGTCCACCAACAAGAACAAGCAGATCCCAGTTTCCTTGTCCAACATCCAGACACAGCTGACACTTTCATTACATACCTGTCTCTTCCTGGACCATTTCCAGGCACTTAGCAGAAGGAAATTTGGAATTACACTGCCTATTACATGTCCTAATATTCACAGTCAGGAACCGCTACAGTCATTTGCAGTAATGTGGTGAATGGGAAACATATAGATGGCTATAGACTGGAAACATTTCTTCTATGAATCCAAGTTCTGTCTGAGACGACAGTAGAGTTCGAGTACATAGGCCTCAAGGTAAATTATACTGCTGCAACTGCTTGTGTGATGATCTGTGGAGCCATCGCATGCAACAGTCAGTCATCCCTAGTAGTGGTACAATGAACACTGACAGCAATATCCTGCCGCCACTTGTGCAGCTATCTTGTTTCTTGTGACAACTCCAATCCAATTTTTCAGCAGGATAATGTTCATCTACACTCAGCAGGGGTTTCCGCCAAATTAAAATGATAATAGGATAGTCACTCCTAAAGAATTGGAAAGTAAAAAACTTTAATCTTTATTAGTAATAATCTAAAAGAATTTGGGTAACATAAATAAACATAGGAACTCCATATCAGTGACCCCATACAATCTGAAACCATATAAAATGGGTCCAGGATAACGTGTTGGGATGGTCAAAAGTATGTTTAAACAACAATCAGCTGTCTGATAGTAGGAAAATACAAGCTAATTGCCAATACATGTGTACTTCTGCCAGAAGATAAATCATACTGGAAAGACTGCACAAAAAGACTAGCAGCCCGGGCATGGAGTGTTTGAATCTATCTAGCCTATAGAAAGTTGACCAAAGCCCACTCCTATGCCATCAGGCACGCAGCCACATTCCCTGTGCAGAAATGATTCCTACATTATGAGGAAGGGCACAAACATCCCGAGATTTTTTACCTCAAAGCCCTCCGATTTCAGACTATATGCTCCGCACTCAGAAATGAATAAGTGTAAGTGTTGCTGATGAGATGCAGATTATATCTGTCATCCAGTAAACTTAGTACAATGGAACAGAATGTCTTGAAAAAAGGTCTTTCTTTTGTGTCTACTCCTCCTTTTGATTTGTTTTCCTGGTTAAAAAAAAAATCTAAATTTGTTTTGCAGGAAACTTAAATGGAGGAAGTTTTTCAAATTGAATAACAGAAGACATTGTGAAATTGAAAGTGAAGATAATCTTCCCACCCTACGTCTGTTAGAAGGTCTTTGAGAGGAGGGGCAACGGGAGCTAGGTGAGGGACCCTTCATAAGGCTACATCTATCCTCCAATAAATTTCCTCCAATTTCGGACAATACGGCGATTGACGCTTTTCTTACTGTTGTGACGGAAAAATTATCAGGCATAAATGCAAGGCAAAGGGCGAGTCAATCTAATTTGACTCAATCAGAAAGAGAAATTCTGAGGGGTCTTGAAACCGATGAGACCGTGGTAGTAAAACCCTCTGATAAGGGTGGGAATTTGGTTCTGATGGATAGAAATAACTAACTTAAGAAGTGTAATAGTATCCTAGGGGATTCCAACTGCTATGAAATTCTGCCGAGGATCTCACTATGAGGTATCTACAGGAACTTAAGGAAATACTGCTCACAGCAAAAGACAATCATTTGATCAGTTGGTGACGTATCACTGAGTTGACGCCCACTAACTAGCCATGCCATTGTGCGCATCACACTATCTGGCTTATACACACCCATGCACAATCTCCCCTGTGATTGGTAAGCTGCAAGAGTGAGAGGCGTGGTTACTGCTTTAAGAAGCCAGCTCCCCGCTCCCTGATATGGCCATACATCAGTGCCGGAGGGGGGAGCGGAACGCTATACTAGTTGAGCTATATGAACCTCTAGACAGTCATACAGGCACCTCTGATGAAATATGGGCTTATTGTGCATATAGAAATGAGTTAGATGTGATAGGGAGATGCTATTAGAATGAACACTCCCATGTATTTAGCTAAATTTCCTGTGCAATATGGATAAATGCCCCGATAGTGTGGGGATAACCTATGCACGATTGCTCTAAGTTTGGCTTTATTCTAGGGTGCAGAAACCAGGCACCTTCACTACTGAGCCAGATCTTTCAGGGCTTGTTAGATATGACCCTATGAATATAAATGTAGGAGTAATTTCTGCACAGGGAATCGGGCTGCATGTCTGTTGGCATAGGAGTGGGCTTTGGTCAATTTTCTATAGGCTGGCAAAGCTGTTATAATACTAGAGAACGCTCTGTATCTAAATGGAGTTTGTGTTTTGAGATCGATTCAAACACTCCATGCCCGGGCTGCTAGTCTTTTTGTGCAGTCTTTCCAGCATGATTTATCTTTTGGCAGAAGTACACATGTATTGGCAATTAGCTTGTATTTTCCTACTATAAGACAGTTGATTGTTGTTTAAACATACTTTTGACCAGCCCAACATGTTATCCTGGACCATCAAACCCATTTTATATGGGGTCATTGATGTGGAGTTCCCATGTTTATTTGTTAACCAAATTCTTTTAGATTATTACTAATAAAGATTAAAGTTTTTAACATTCCCATTCTTTAGGAGTTTTAATTCATTATTTTGGGAACGCTTATTCAGCAACACCTGGTTATTTCTTTCAGTCAAATTACAACATTTCCTTGGCCTACTCAGTTGCCAGATTCATTACCAGTCGAGCACTTATGGTACCAAGTGGGAGGCCAGCTTTAGCAACCTAGGAGTGTGCAGTACCTACAGGCCCATCTGCAACATCTCTTGGCAGCTGAGCCTACATGTTTGGGGGTCTCTCAAATATCCACTATCTGCGATTATCTTTCAAGTCCACATGTTTGGGGGCATCTCAAATATCCACCATCTGCAGGTTTATGGTAACATCAACTAGATGTTGGCTGAATGGGTGTTTGGCCAATATCTGCCTACATGAATGGACAGCATTAGGCCTTAATCGATGGTTATACTGCGGCCATATTACAGCCACATCCATCCTGACCACAGGTCAAATGACCCAACCTAGCAGTATTACAAGGATGTGCTGTAAGATATTGAGGCACTCGGTCAGACCCATGAGACATGATCTGTAGCCATAATATGGACCATATAATACAGACATCTAAAAAAGTTTTATGCATTCAGATGATCAGGTTCGGTGCATTTAAAACTGCCTCTTAAAAAAAAAATACAGTGGATTTTGAGGCAGAGTTTTCAATTTACAGGAGAAACAGGTTAAAAAAATGCTACACCTTTAAAATGTCAAAACTGCTCCCATAAAAATTAGAGGGCCAATACCTCTTTTGAATCAGGATTATACAATCTTCATGGCTATTCTGGCACAACGACTGAACATGTTGTTACCATCCCAGATCCACAATGACCAGGTAGACTTTATACCCACCTGACAAGCCCCTCATAAAGTTAAAGAAGTCCTGAATTTGATCCATTACGCTAATACATCTCATACCCCCATGGTAGTTTTAGCCTTAGACACAGAAAAGGCATTCAATAACTTGTCTTGGGAGTTAATTTTCTCTACACTGCACTCATATGGGATGCATGGCTCAATTATATCAGCCTTACATGCGCTTTACTCTACCCCTTCGAAGAGAGGTATCATCTCCATCACATATTACAGTTCCTTGGAAGTCTTGAGATCTTCCCTCCTCTACCTCTTTTGAAAGGCCCTGTGTTTATACACCTGCTTACCCTGGCCGTATATAAGGGCTGTGTTAAGACATGAACCAACACCCTTCCAATGAGAAGGTGCCTTTTATGTTAAATTGGGAAAGGGACCTTAATATAGATATGTCACTGGCCAGGATAGTGCCATTGCAACCATAACACAGCCATCAAGTGACTTTAGCATAAAGTTCTATTAAGATATTACACAGGCTACATTTAGTACCTTCAAGGGTCCACAGACTATTTCTGACCTCATCCTCACTTTGTTGCGCAGAAGCAGGAACCCCACTACTCCATCCCTTGCTGTATGTCATTGGTAATGTGTTATAATATTGGCTATGTTTCTCCTTCTACTACTATACAATTGCACTTGCCCAAGGATTTGTTGGCAGAATGTGCCATATTGTCAACTTTAAATAAATTATTCAATACAAAAAATTTTTAAAGCATCAAAATTCATATAATAAAGCATTTTTCTCTGATGCAGCTTAAACTTCAACCAACCACACCATCTGAGTGTACCTTTAAGTTGTCCATACATGTAAAATATTTATCTGCAGATCAAAGGCAATCCTGGTAAATTTGGTGTTATCTTGATTATAGCTAAATAAAAATGGGAGGCAAGGGGGCTGCAAATGACTTAAAAACAAAAGCATTTCTGTCATCTCCACTGATTTCCTACCATGGCAACGGTCCCTGCTGCAGCAGGAAATTTGTGCTCAGTCAGTCAATGGCCACAGACGTAATATAATATATTTTATTTATATAGCACCAACATATTCTGAAGCACTTTACCAATTGTAGGTTTAAGTACAGACAAAATGAGACATTATAGAGTAAGGCTAGGTTCACATCTGCACCTGCTCTCTGCTGGGGGATTCCGTTCCCCATTCCGCTTGAAAAATGCGTAGAGAAAAGCGCTGCAAGCAGCGCTTTTCTCTCCGCATTTTTCGCCCTTTTCGGGCGGAAACCCACTATTTACATGGGTAATTGCTTTTTTTAAGTGGATTAGGTTTCCGTTTGGGGGGGGAGGGGTTGTGAAGAATATCGCCTTACCAAGCCTCTTGGCGTACCTGCGATCACCCTTCTAACCTTCCAAGAGCCTTTTTTTTTTTTTTTTCCAGTTCACAGAGTCACATGATGGCTTATTGTTTGGGGGACAAATTGCACCATTCAATATCCTGTACAATGTACTGGGAAGATGGAAAAAAAAAAAAATTCAGAATGAGGTGGAATTGTACAAAAAAAAAAAAAACATTTGCGCCAATTTCATATGGGTTTAATTTTTCACTGTGGTAAGAATGACAAGTTATCTGTATTCTGTGGGTGAGTACGATCACGGCGATACCAAATTTATATACTATTTATGTTTTGAGACCTTTTAAAACTTTGCAAAATAGAAAAAAAAAATAAAAATTGTGTCGCCATACGGTGTCTCCTGTAACTTTTTTGATATTTACAGTGCCTTGCGAAAGTATTTGTCCCCCTTGAACTTTTCAACCTTTTGCCACATTTCAGGCTTCAAACATAAGGATATAAAATTTTAATTTTTTGGTGAACAATCAACAAGTGGGACACAATCGTGAAGTGGAACAAAATTTATTGGATATTTTAAACTTTTGTAAAAAAATAAAAAACTGAGAAGTGGGGCGTGCCAAATTATTCGGCCCTCTTAAGTTAATACTTTGTAGCACCACCTTTTGCTGCGATTACAGCTTCAAGTCGCTTGGGGTATGTCTCTATCAGTTTTGCACATCGAGAGACTGAAATTCTTGCCCATTCTTCCTTGGAAAACAGCTCGAGCTCAGTGAGGTTGGATGGAGAGCCTTTGTGAACAGCAGTTTTCAGCTCTTTCCACAGATTCTCGATTGGATTCTGGTCTGGACTTTGACTTGGCCATTCTAACACCTGGATACGTTTATTTGTGAACCATTCCATTGTAGATTTTGCTTTATGTTTGGGATCATTGTCTTGTTGGAAGATAAATCTCCGTCCCAGTCTCAGGTCTTTTACAGACTCCAACAGGTTTTCTTCCAGAATGGTCCTGTATTTGGGTCCATTCATCTTCCCATCAATTTTAACCATCATCCCTGTTCCTGCTGAAGAAAAGCAGGCCCAAACCATGATGCTGCCACCACCATGTTTGACAGTGGGGATGGTGTGGTCAGGGTGATGAGCTGTGTTGCTTTTACGCCAAACATATCATTTTGCATTGTGACCAAAAAATAGAATTAGTACTTACCGGTAATTCGGTTTCTGGTAAGCCCTCCATGACAGCACCACAGGCGGTTGTATCTCCTCCCACTATTAGGGACAGGAAAAGCACCCAAGAGGTTAAATAGCCCTCCGTCTTCAGTGTATTCCAGATGACCACTATTAGTATATCCTAAACCAAATATAGTCTAGCTAATGGGAGGGAAATCAGGGTGCTGTCATGGAGGGCTTACCAGAAACCGAATTACCGGTAAGTACTAATTCTATTTTCTCAAATGCCCTCCATGACAGCACCACAGGAGGAATGCCAGATAACTACTCTGGGGGGGGGGGGGGGGACTATCGCCTGCAGGACCTTCCTCCCCAAGGAGAGGTCCCACCTGCGAGAAAGGTCCAATCTATAATGTTTAGTAAATGTATGGACCAAAGACCAAGTAGCAGCTCTACAGATCTGGTCTAAGGAGGCATCAGCCCTTTCAGCCCAAGAAACAGACATGGCTCTGGTAGAATGAGCTTTAAGGTGTTCCGGGGGAGATAACCCCTGACACAGATTCTCATCCTTTCTCCAGTCTGAAGAGGCTTTCAGATAAGAAAGGATAGTTCTACAGACATCTAGCCTATGAAATGATTCTTCCCTCCTATTAGACGGATGTTGACAAAAAGGAAGGAAGAATGATCTCCTGAGACCTATGTAAATCTGAAACTACTTTTGGAAAAAAGGTAGGGTCCGGCCGAAAAACTATTCTGCCCTCTAAAAATTTTTAGGAAAGGTTCTCTGATAGAGAGCCTGAATTTCATTAACTCTTCTGGCAGATGTTATGGCAACCAGAAAAGCCGCTTTCCAGGACAGTTCTTTTATATTAGCCTCAGCAACTGGCTCAAAGGGATGCAGCGTCAGGCCCTTAAGGACTATATTGAGATCCCACTGTGGAAGTAACACCTTTCTCCCTGGGAAAAGCCTGCAGGCCCCATTAAAAAAAAAACTCTCTTAACCCAGCGATGGTTAGCTAAGTCAGAATCAAAATAACTGCTAAGGGCTGATACTTGTACCTTCAAAGTACTAGCTTTTAGACCCTTATCCAGACCGGCTTGCAAGAAATCTAAGATTTTTGCTATATTTGGATGGTTGATATCAGGAACACTACTGCCACACCAGGAAAGGAATTTCTTCCACACCTTACTATAGATAGCATGGGTAACTTTCTTCCTTCCCACATGGAAGGTTTGAATAACCGACTCATACAGTCCTCTTGATTTTAAAATGGAGATTTCAGAAGCCAGGCTGCTAACCGGAGTTTCTGAGGATCTGGATGAAATATTGGACCTTGATGTAGTCTGGAAGTAATGGGAGTATCAATGGATCTGCCATTCTGAGACTGTTTAGGAGCCCAAACCACGCTCTCTTGGGCCATACTGGGGCTATTAGAATGACCCTCAGATTCTCTTTGATAATCTTTTGCAGAGCCCTTGGAAGTAAAGGAACTGGAGGAAAGGCATATGCCACAGTGAAATCCCAGCTGTGGGAAAGTGCATCTACCCCTAGACAAGGTTCTCTTGGGTTGAGTGAGAAGAACCTTCGCATTTTGACGACTGGCAAGTCCACCTCTGGAGTTCCCCAGACCTGACAAACCTGCTGGAAAATTTCTGCCTTTAGACTCCAATCTCCTGGATTTAGATGTTTTCTGCTCAGAAAATCCGCTTGATGGTTTAAACCTTTTAGATGGAGAGCAGAGATGGATTTTAGGTGTCTCTCTGCCCAGGCGAATATCTGAGCTGAGAGAGCCTGAAGGTTCCGCCATTGAGTACCTCCCTGGTGGCGCAGGAATGCCACTGCTGTCATGTTGTCTGACAATATCCTGACATGAGAGTCCTTTATCAATGTTCTGGTTGCTTTTAGGGCTTCCCAAACTGCCCTGAGCTCCAGGAAGTTTGAGGAATGGTTGTGGAGAGCTGCAGACCAGGCCCCCTGAAATAATCTCTGAGAATGGGTTGGGGAGCAACCCTATCTGCTTGCATCTGTAGTAATCTGAATTACTGGAGAGGGATTCCAAGGAATTCCCTGCTGTAAGTTTGCGGTCTTCCTCCACCATTGTAGGGAGACTTTTACACTGAGACACACATAGATCATCTTGTCTAAAGACAGCTGACTCTTGTCCCAACTTGATAGTATCAAGGACTGAAGAACTCTTGAATGAGCTTGAGCCCAGGGAACCGCCTGAATACAAGCAGATCTAGACCCCAGTTATAGACATTGCCTCCCTTATTGATACATTTGTCTTCCTTTGAAAGGTAGCAACTTTGGACTTTAGCGCCACTATCTTGTCTGGAGGGAGAAAAGACATCTGCAGATGGGAATCGAGCAGGATACCTAGGAAAATCTTGCAATACTTTGGGACTATATTGGATTTCCCCCAATTTATTACCCATCCTATTTTTTGTAAAGTCTGACATACTATCTGAACGTCATACTGGAGAAGAGAAAAAGACTGAGCTACCACTAAGAGGTCGTCTAGATAAGGGACCACTATCAGATTTTGTTTTCTTAGAAAAGCTACTACTTCCACCATCACCTTTGTAAATAGCCTTGGGGCTGATGTTATTCCAAAGGGGAGAGCCCGAAACTGAAAATGGAGTGACTCCCCCCCCCCCCATTCTGGACTGCAAACCTTAAAAATTTTTGGTAGAGAGGATGAATAGGAATGTGATAGTATGCATCCTGAAGGTTGATGGTGGCCATAAAATGGCCGGGCCCTACCAGGGGAATTGTGGACTTTATTGACTCCATCTTGAAGCGATGATAAACTATGTAATTGTTTAGAGGCTTCAAATTTATTATTAATCTGTACGCCCCACTTGTTTTTTTTTACCATAAACAAGCGGGAATAATGACCTTCCCCTCTTTCTAAGGGGGGGGGGGGGGGACAGGACAAATTGCTTCCGTGTCCAGAAGTTTCTGGACACCTTCCAAAGCCAGGTGAAGCGTAGGAGATGGTATGGATGTGAACACTACTCTCATGGGGGGGGATAGGTTGAAAATGCTATTTTGAAGCCGTTTGCTATAGAATTTAGGATGTACAGGTTGGATGTTATTTCCTTCCAGTGTACGGCATACCTGGACAACCTGCCCCATATCCTCCTGGCGTCATTGTTTGTCCCGGGATTGCTTATTGGGGTTAAAGATATTCTTCCCCCTGCCTCCCTTAGGGTAGCTCCATCTACCTGTTTTACCCTTGGATTTAAATTCAGAACTGTATTCTTGAAAGGGACGAAATGGCTGTTTTCTTTTAGAAGGTTTTGGCTCTGGAAGTGCCAACATATCTAATTCTGGACCAAAAACATACTCTCCCTGGAAGGGAATAGCACAGAGCTTTTGTTTAGAAATTGGGTCACCAGCCCACATTTTCAGCCATAATGCTTGGCGAGTTGTATTAGAGAGGACTCCAGATCTGGAGGCAATCCTTACTGACTCTGCCGAGGCGTCTGCAAGAAAGCCAGTGGCCTTCTGTAGCAGCGGAATGGAGGATAAGATATCTTCCCTTGAGGTGCCTTCTCTAAGGTGGATCTCAAGTTGGTCTAGCCATCTATACATAGACCTTGCCACACAAGTTGATCCAATATTAACTTGTAATAGGGCTGAAGAGCACTCCCAGGATTTTTTTAAGGAGGCTGTCAGCTTTCCCATCTAGCGGGTCTTTAAGCTGCGACAAGTCTTCAAAAGAAAGCGTCGTCTTTTACCCCACTTTAGCCACCTGTATATCAATTTTTGGTACTTCAGCCCAACCTTTGATTTTAGATTCATCAAAGGGAAATCTGTCCTTAATCTTTTGAGACAGAAACAGTCTTTTCTCCAGATGTAGCCATTGATCCTGAATTAGGCACTCTAAATTCTCATGAATGGGAAAAACTATTTTTTTCTTTGGCCTGAGCCCTGCAAACATTTCATCCTGAATAGTTTGCTTCTCCTGAACATCCTCTATATTCATGGTGCTTCTAACGGCAGCAAGAAGCTCCTGAGTAAAATGCAGATGAGAAGTAATATCTTCTACCCTCAACATCTGAAGGCCCAGGTAATTCCCCTTCCTCCAGGAAATCTTCGGACACAGATGGGACGTAAACGTCACTATTATCCGAATCGGGATCAGTAATTAACTTCCTCTTTTTGGCCGCAGGTTGTGGCTCAGCAGAGGAAAAGGCATGGGAAAAAGAAGCTAGGGAGGACTGGATCTCATGCCGAACCATCCCTTTAATTTCCTCCATTAAAGACGGCTGTTCCTCTTTAATTATCTTTTCAGTGCAAGACTGACAAAGATTTTTTGGACGTCGAAGAAAGCTGTTTCTCACAGATGGCACTTTTTTTTTTTTTTTTTTACATACAGCCACTTTCTTAGATTTAGAAGACACATCTTTAGCTTCTTTTTCCTAAATAAATACATGACAATAAAGGGACATGAGAACTCCCCTAATCATACCATGTAACATCCCATTACCAGATTACTCACTGGGGCTGGGGGTATGCCAGGCTCATACACCACTCTAGAGGACAGGCATTATAACAGACACAGATAGTCTTACCTTGAGGAGAAAGCCTCTTGGTCTGGAAGGCTTTTTAAACCAGCCACAGACGACCAGCGTACTGCATTCCATGAATAGGAACGCTTCCGGTCCACCTGCACCTGTTCAGGACGCTAAAGTTTTCAAATCTCCCTTCTTTAGCGTCTTTCTCCGCGACCGGAAGTGACGTCACCACGACCAGAAGCAGCATCGGCATGTATCCCAGCCGGGAACGCCGGCTCTGAGTACAAGCAGGGGACTCTACAGGACAGGGAGCCTCCGAAGAGGGACCGAGGCCCGCGATACTCATCTCCACTGTCCCTGGATGGTGCAGGAGGAGATGGACCCACCGAGTCTCCGCGCAGACCTGCAGGGACAGCCGCACTGGACCCCACTCTGCCGGTTAAGTATGCTCCAAACCTCTTGTCTGCCCACTAATAGGGACAGGAAAAAACACTGAAGAGGGAGGAAGGGGAGGGGCTATTTAACCTCTTGTGTGCTTTTCCTGTCCCTAATATTGGGAGGAGATACAACCTCCTGTGGTGCTGTCATGGAGGGAATTTGAGAAAGTTCGATGTTGGTTTCATCTGACCAGAGCACCTTCTTCCACATGTTTGGTGTGTCTCCCAGGTGGCTTGTGGCAAACTTTAAAACAAGACTTTTTATGGAGATCTTTGAGAAATGGCTTTCTTCTTGCCACTCTTCCATAAAGGCCAGATTTGTGCAGTGTACGACTGATTGTTGTCCTATGGACAGACTCTCCCACCTCAGCTGTAGATCTCTGCAGTTCATCCAGAGTGATCATGGGCCTCTTGGCTGCATCTCTGATCATTCTTCTCCTTGTTTGAGATGAAAGTTTAGAGGGACGGCCGGGTCTTGGTAGATTTGCAGTGGTCTGAAACTCCTTCCATTTCAATATGATCGCTTGCACAGTGCTCCTTGGGATGTTTGAAGTTTGGGAAATCTTTTTGTATCCAAATCCAGCTTTAAACTTCTCCACAACAGTATCACGGACCTGCCTGGTTTGTTCCTTGGTCTTCATGATGCTCTCTCCGCTTTAAACAGAACCCTGAGACTATCACAGAGCAGGTACATTTATACGGAGACTTGATTACACACAGGTGGATTATATTTATCATCATCAGTCATTTAGGACAACATTGGATCATTCAGAGATGGAGTGAGTTTGCTGCACTGAAAGTAAAGGGGCCGAATAATATTGCACGGCCCACTTTTCAGTTTTTTATTTTTTACAAAAGTTTAAAATAACCAATAAATTTCGTTCCATTTCACAATTGTGTCCCACTTGTTGATTGTTCACCAAAAAATTAAAATTTTATATCCTTATGTTTGAAGCCTGAAATGTGGCAAAAGGTTGAAGAGTTCAAGGGGGCCGAATACTTTCGCAAGGCACTGTATGTGTATGGAGCTCTGGAAGGCGTCTTTTTTATGCAAGACAAGATAGCGGTTTTATTCATACCATTTTGGGGAAGTTCTGATGGCTTGATCTCTTTTTATTCGATTTTTTTATAGGAGGCAAATCATTGAAAAACAGTCGTTTGGCCATTTTGATTTTTTTTTCCCCCGCTATGCCATTCACCATATGGGATAAATATTTTTATATTTTAATAGTTTGGGCATTTATGAGAACAGGGATACCTAAAGTGTTTGTTTACTTTTGTTTATTTTTATATGTGATCTAAAGAAAGGAGTGTGTGTTTTTTTTATATATATATTTTTAAAAGCTTATTTTTATTTAATTTTTAGACCCCCTAGGAACCTTGAGCCATAGGGGGTCTGAGCGCTCATACTATACATTGCAATACTACAAGAGGCTCACACTTGAGGTGGTGAAACAGCTCACCACCGACCTATTGCAAACCCTGTCCAGTACTCTCCAGGTGGCTTGGCACATTTACGAGTGGAGGTATCGCAGCAGGGATGCAGGATGTCTAACTTGAAACAACGCTTATCTACAACCAAAGTTGACTTCACCACTACTGACCGAATGGTGAGGAATTTAATGTCATTTGCCTCGGATCTCTCTGATAAAGTGGACAACTTAAAAAATAGGTTCTGCCGTAACCACCTCAGACTAGTGGGGCGTCTAGAGTCTATCCTGATTAAGGACTTACGATACTTATGCGAAGTAACTTTGCCACAGACCCTGGGACTATCACACCCAAAGAGTGGAGAGAGAGAGCTCACAGGGTCAGCACACAGACACCAAACAACACTGACCTCATCCAGTACTGACAACAGGCCGTAGCAGGCTATCATTGTAATCAAAGTATTTCATAATAAAAAGCTTTTAAATGCTTATCACACCAAAAGGGACAGAGTACTTTTGAGAGACACTCCGCTTCTACTGTTCGGAGACTTTTCGGCTGAGGTGACCAAGAAAAGATGAGCTTATAGTTCCGTCTGCTCTGCACTGTTTTGTAAGAACATTAGATTTCAATTGGCGTACCCGGCGATACTCCGGGTTAAAAAATCCGATGGCTCTTACAAAATTTTAACATTCCCAGAGGAGGCTGAGGAGTTATAATAATAATAATATTTATATAGCACCAACATATTCCACAGCACTGTACAACTTGTAGGGTTCAAGTACTGACAAAAAAGATACATTACAAAGAAATAGTCAATTCACACACTGGGACTGAGGGCCCTGCTCGCAAGAGCTTACAATCTATGAGGTAGAGGGGGTGACAAGAGTTAGCAGGGGCAGCAACAGACGTAGCATTGCTTATACAATGGTCAAACAATTTTGTAATAGAGGTTACTGTCATTACACATATATAAAGCTGTATGAGCCGTCACCAGTCGTGTCCTTTAACATGCAGCTGGTACCTGGACATATAAAGTTAGTCTGATACGGCATCATATCCTGTGAGGTAATGTTGGAGCATAAACAGAGGAGGGTATGTTTTAGGGATTCTAACTACGGCAGGGTTTATATTAGGAGTTGTGATAGGCCTGTCTGAAAAGATATGTCTTTAGTTTACGCTTGAAGCTGTGGAAATTGGGGGTTAATCTGATAGTCTGGGATAGAGCATTCCAGAGAAGTGGTGCAACTCGGGAGAAGTCTTGTATACGAGCGTGGGAGTTTCTGATAATAGAGGATGTTAGTCTTAGGTCATTGAGTGAACGGAGAGTACAGGTTGGGTGATAGACAGATATGAGGGAAATGTAGGGAGGTGCAGCATTATGTAAAGCCTTGTGAATGAGGGTGATAAGTTTATATTGTATTCTGTATTGAATAAGCAGCCAATGTAGTGACCGGCACAGACCGGAGGTATCGCTGTAGCGTCTAGACTGATAGATGAGCCTGGCCACCGCATTCAGAATAGATTGTAGAGGGGAGAGTTTAGTAAGGAGAAGACAGATTAGTAAGGAGTTACTGTAGTCAAGGCGAGAGTGAATCAGGGCAACAATAAGTGTCTTTAGTGTATTTGTGGTAAGGAAAGGGTGGATTCTGGAGATGTTTTTGAGGTGGTGATGACATGAGCGTGCGAGTGATTGGATATGGGGGGTGAAGAAAAGGTCTGAGTCAAACAAAATCCCGAGGCAGCGGGCATACTGCCTAGGAGTTATGGTAAGGCCAGAGATTGCAATGGAGATATCAGGAACAGATCTATTAGATGGTGGAAACAGCAGTAATTCAGTCTTTCAGAGATTCAGTTTCAGATAGAGCGAAGACATGATATTTGAGACAGCAGAGAGACAGTCACTGGTGTTCTGTATTAGTGCAGGGGTGATGTCACGGGATGACGTATATAATTGGGTGTCATCAGCATAAAGATGGTACCGGAAGCCAAATCTAGTGATGGTTTGTCCAATGGGGACTGTGTAGAGGGAGAAGAGCAGGGGACCTAGAACCGAGCCCTGAGGAACCCCAGCGGCAAGGGGAAGAAACAGAGCCTGCAAATGATACACAGAAAGTGCGGTCAGAGAGATAAGAGAACCAGGACAGAGCGGTGTCCGTGAGGCCGATAGAACGGAGCATAGTGAGGAGGAGAGGATGGTCAACAGTGTCAAATACTGCTGAGAGATCTAGAAGAATAAGAAGAGAGTAGTCACCTTTGGATTTAGCCGTCAGATCATTGGAGACTTTTGTCAGGGCTGTTTCAGTAGAGTGCAGAGTGCGAAAGCCAGATTGTAAGGAGTCAAGAAAAGAGTTAGCAGAAAGATAGTGGTTTAAACGAGAATAGATTAAACATTCCAAGATTTTGGAGATGAAGGGGAGGTTAGAGACAAGTTGATAGCAGCACAGGACGGGTCAAGGGAGGAGTTCTTCAAAGAGAACCCTTTTGAGGACACTGCTCGAATGGCGCATTTGTATTCTACACTTTCACAGAACCTGAATGCAGCATCATGATCGGTATAGTTGCAGACTGACCTCGGACAGGGGAGATTAACTTTAGAGCACATGGAAAGATCAATGAACTGGAACTGGCAAATCAGGTAGAGGGGCCATTGCTAGCAAGCCTCTACCCTGGACACAAGATTTTTTTTTTTTTTTGTCCCAATACACCAGCAATTCTCACAAGACTTGTTAATGGGCTCTTTAATATGTGCTTATAGGCATTGTGATTCAGTATATGCTATACTTTACAACATGTTCTAATATGTTCTGATGGGGAGAGCTGTTATGTCCCCATATTCTCAATTAACTCATTGGGTGGAGTTTGTTATATTTAAGTTGGGAGAGGAGGGCTGGAACCTTTATCTCAGAAAGACGGTGTCCACATTTAATATTTTTCAGAGGTTTCTGTGCTTGTTGCTATTAGGGGATACCCAGGTTAAGTTACCACTCCCCAATATCCCTGGTGTACTGAAAGGTATGAAAATATTTGGAGATTCCCCCCTCACCTAATGCGTGATGAGAATTTCATTAATCTCCTGACAAGGTGGTGGTGGGAGTACTCGGGGACTAATCAAGAACATACCCAGAACCCTCAATTATTTTGAGAGGCTGCAAAGGCCTTTCAGCGAGATAGAATCATGTCTCATCTGCCAAGTTTGATAGTGCCAGTCCCAACCTAAGAGCAGCATATTTTTTATATATTAGATTGTCGATAAGATTTATATCATTGCCCTTCAACTGACCATGAGTGGGGTTGAGACTTTCGAGAGCGGGGGGGGGGGGGTTCACCTTACCACAGTTGACTAGAACCCAGCTGGAGAACTTAAATGCCCTGATAACTGCTGTTAGAGATACAGATGGTTATAAGACAGCTCCCAACAGGAAAGGCCCCGGGCCAGACAGCTATACAGAATTTTATAAGGCACTGGAGACACTCTAAACCCTAATCTTGACATGCTGGTATAACTCCATACTCCAGGATTCTCCATTGAGCACCCTGGCTAACACAGCCTATATCCATTTCCTTCCCAAGGAAGGAGCTAAATGAAGACATTATTGTGAAAAAAAGAAAAAGTATAAATTTCACCTCAATATTGTTTTAACTTCCGTGAAATGCTTAACGCAATTAAAACGTCATCAGAAAAACTGAAAATGTACCTGGGGCGGTCACATGATGGCAATATGGGTAAATATACATTTTTGGAAAAGTAAATAAGTTAGACGTTAAGCGGGAAGGGGAAGGGGGGTGTTTAGCTTAATGTAGAAAGATCATTTTATCTCAGACAATCCCTTTAGTGTTGTTTCTGCAGCACATGACCACGTCTGCAAATACTGTCCACACAATATTCTGTCATGTGTGAATTCACCATAAAGTTTGAAATTCTACTCATCAGAAAATTTAGTTGAGAAATATTATGAGCATGCATGTTTATTTGTTAGGGGGGTGTTCACACTACCGTTGGTGACCGTCAGTAGTGTCCGTTACAAGATTTTAGCATCGGACACTAGCTGAATCGTCAGAAATCCTTTAAAATTTCCATTCATTTCAATGGGTTTTTATATTGTGTCTGTTATTGTCCATTTGTGTCCGTTTACACTCAATCCGCCAGAAGTCCGTTTTTTTTTTCGCAGACAAAAAAATCCTACATGTAGGACTTTTTTGTCCGTTTGGAAAAACAGATACTTGACAGAAGTGTCCGTTATTTTTTTTTTTTTTTAACATTGAAGTCTATGGGTAACAGACTTATAACGGACAGTAACTGATACATTTTTTTTGCTTTCTGAGCATGCACAGAAAAAAAAAAAAAAAAACTGTGTTAAAAAACAGACACTAACTGATGTTAATGTGTCCGTTTTTTACCTGATCCATTAATTGGACAGGTTAAAAAAAAACGGACACATTATCAGTTAGTGTCCGTTTTCTTTTTTTAAACGGACACCTTCATAACGGAAGCCAACAGTAGTGTGAACCCTGCCTTAGTACACTGACTGTGCACACGGTCGTGTGCATGAGGCCTTATGGTACATTCACACATATGAATTAGGTGCGGATTCCGCCTCCAAATCTGCCTTCCACTGTTTTCAATGGGAGTCAGAGATCACGGCTCGATCCTCCCTGCCCATTCACCTGGGCCTAATCAGCAGTGCAAAGCCACGATGGAATACAGAAACCATAGCTAAACTGCCGCAGAAAATCATGAGGAATTTCTCTTCGTTTTCTGCTGTGTGAAGTTACTCTTACGGTGTTAAAAAGGTTCCCCCCCCCCAATTTCACAAACTTATAACATGTCCTAGTAAAACAACACTTTGTAAGATGAAAAACCCCATAACCTAAACAACACCAACTGCCCAGTAATCGGTGCTGCTGTCTTCTCGCTTGCAGTATGAAAAAGAAAGGTTACCGCTAAAGCCAATCAGACACCTCAATGGTGACCTATACACAAACAGCACATCACTGACTGCCCTCCGCAGTTTTGTTTTTAAATGCAACACATGGTTGCACTAACAGCATTTTTTTGATGATGTGGAGAACAACTTTGCTAAAGTCCCACATTGCAGAAATGCTACTTTTTTTGTTGCAGATTTTGCTGCATTTCTTTTTTAACCAAACATAGTAGTGACTATAGCAGGAATGGCAAATATATAGGAAGCCCTTATACTTATCCCTTCTGCTAAATCCAATCTTGGCTTAGGCTCAAACAAAAATAGCAAAATCTGCAAAAAGAAAAGTAGCATTTCTGCAAACCCAAGAACGGCTACAAAAGGAATAGAAAACAAAAGGAAGCTCTTAAACGTCTACCTTCTGCTTAATCCACTTCTGGATTTGGTTCAAAAAACCACAGCAAAATCTGCAACTAAGGCCCCATGTGGCGTAAACACAGCAGTAAAAAAACACAACTTTTTACAGTGACAGCAAAGTGGATTCTATGTTAAGATGAGCTGCTCTTTGTATACTTTTCAAGAACCTGAAAATTATATAATTTCACAAAAAAATGATTTACAGCTTCCACACTTATTAATTAGGAGTTTCTGCATCTATATCAGTCATGTCTTGATTTCTCTTTAATCTTAACTTTTCATATGTTTGGAAACATTTTAGGGTATTTAGAAACAATGGTCTGAGAAGTATAGCTATGTGACTAGTTGTAGTCTCCACATTACTTTGGTCTGCATACAACCTTTCAACGAGTGCCTAGAAGAAAGTCTCTAGAAGCGTTCTCAGCACTGAGCTACTTCACAAGTCACAACTGTGCGTGTGCTCAAGGTAGGATACCGCTCACTGTAGAAGGCCAAAAGCACTTCAACACGAGGGACTGCCTTCAGGGCAATTGTACGAATCACACCCCAGATATTTTCTATCCTGTGCAGAAGATTTAAAGTCTGATCACACGTAGCATTGCAATGAACAGACTAGTAGTACACAGACTATTGAACCGTGATCTCCAGCATCCTGTAGAAGTAAATAGAGCAGTGGCCAGGCATGCACACCACCGCGTGAATCACAGAGAACTTCTGGGACGTTGCAGGCTCGAAGCAGTCACACACATCCCCTATCTTGTGTATTTAAGTAGACCCGAAAACCAGAAGCGTTTTCTAAGGAGGCAGCTCAGGCTCTAAATACCGCACAAAGTTTCTCTGTAGTATAAATGTGAACAGAGCGTCAGCCTGGGCTCCCACATTCTAAACACAAAACCAGTCATACTAAAACTTTGTAACCATAGTAAGATATTAATACACATCAAAACAGCTATAATATGCTTCCAAGCAACCCAATATCCACATAGTCATCTGCAAGGTGGTGTAAGTGGTCGCTGACATGTCTAGCCAGAGAACATTATGGGCATTTTACAGCAATACAGCGAGCGAACCCACACCTCCCAAAACGGCAAAAAAAAAACTAGCTTTCCAAACAGACGGTAGCTTTAGTCATACGTATCCCATTACCCCTCAGACTAGAGGTCCGGAACTTTTGCATCTGTATGCAATAACATAAACAGCTTAACCTGTTCCTCAGGAACCAGTCAAAATTTCAGAAAACTAGAAAGAATACCATGTTTCTAACTACATAAAAGGCCTCCTTGTCACCTTAACAAAAGTAAAAGCACCCCTAAAGCTATACTGGTGACCCACAACACTTCATAAATGTCTGCTAAAAACCCCTTATACCCACGTGGGAATCCCCTACCGAGCGGCCATCTTGGCAATAGAGAGAACCACATGGTAAATATACCCAAAATGGCTACGAAAAGTGTCGCGCTCGGCTCGCTCATTGGCCCTTGCGGGACTCGTTGCATGATTGGTTGGAGGTGTGCGTTCCAAATCGGATATCTTGCCTTTCATTGGCCACACGTTCACACTGGATCAGAAATACAGGGGGAGCGAGGGGCGGGGACGATCCCCTTTGTCATTTACGGATTGGCTACTGGAAAACACGTGACAAGTAGCCTTTATTAGCGCGTTCTCCAGATCCTCGCCACCAGTCGGTTTCTAGACGCGGGCCTCTTGTGTCTTTCTGAGCAGCTCAGACACGTGATCTATCTATATCAACGGGAATTACACATCGACCGCTGACATGGTGAAACTAGCCAAGGTAAATGCGTGTGTGAGGGGTGGTTGTATTTAAGTACATATATAAACAATAGTGACTATATTCGGTCGCTTTTACAATAAATCACTGTTTAGGTGTATAGAGCGAGCATAGCTAATAGCAGGAACGGATTGCACAATTTTAAGGAGAATGCATTTGGTTGTGGCCTGTGCTCGCTGCTGTACGGAGGGAGCGTTGTAGTACGCATGCGTGTTTGAGCGTACCGCGCGCGATCCATGGCCGGTGACGTCACTGTGTTCCGGGACTCCTCTCGGTCTAACAAGGGATAATTATGATGACTGTACATTGGCGATTAGTAAGTCTTGGTTGTAGGTTTTGTCGTCTGATGAGGTCGCGAGGTCGGTTTTGTGGGGTGGGGGTTCTTGGCAAAGGTGTGCGAGGCTTTGACGGCGCCATTTTGTTTTCCCGCGAGTCGAACTTCTCGCGTGCGATCCCCGGCGCTTACTTCCGCTCCCCCGCTCTCACTGCTTGTGGCACATGGCTGTCGGCTAGATCGGGAGTTCCACGTGGACGCAGAGGTCGACACCTCACATGTTGTCGGTGAAGCCGATCGGCTCTAGACTACACGTGACTTCAGCGAGGTGATAGGGGACACGGTAGTCACACGTGTTCTCATGATGGCTGCTCCCTAATCCGGTACTAGTTTACCCAAGTAGTGATTCGCTATCTTTTGTAACTGATTTTGTAGGTTTTTGAGACTTTTTTTTGTATATTAAGGTTAGTTATATGTTTCATGTGACTTTTTCTGTTACAGGGAGCAAAGGCACAAGGCAAGCCTAAGAAGGCCCCTCCCCCCAAGGAGGTGGAAGAAAGTGATGAAGAAATGGAGGAAAGTGAAGAAGAGGTGGTAAGTTACGTTTCAGTCACGTTAGCTTGTGTTCCAGGCTCCTGTGTAATTGTGAACGTAGCTTCAGATTTACTATTTCACCTCTTTGAAGTTAAATGGGCTGCCCGGCCCCAAATCGAGTTTAACTGCTCTAATAGCGGCACAGATGATGACTTTTTTTTTTCTTATGGGACTTAATACTGAATCATTTGATGACTTTTTCAACTGATGTGCTGACTGTTTAACATGTTAACTTGTCATGTATTCAGACCTCCACTGAGGTTTTGAATCTATCCGGGGAAAATTCTAAAATGTTTTTCAAAGACTGGGAAAACTTTCTGTCTTGATGGTAGTGTGGACACACGGTTTTGTTTAGCTTCATTATGGTTTAAAGCTAGCCATATGCAAAACTCTTATTTGTAGATATTGGGCAGGTCCAGCTTATGTTAGCATCTACTGTTATTGCGTATGATCACCAGACATCAGACCTTAATGGATTTCACCAAATATAGCTGGATCTGCCAGATAAATATCTAATTTGAATTGTCAGCTTTAGTATTAAATAGACATTGTACTTATCATTCAACAAATAGATTCCTGTGAAGACTCCATCTAAGAAGGCAAACACTCCAGCAAAAGCAACACCAGGAAAGAAAGTTGCTACTCCAGCCAAAACAGCCGTGACACCTGGAAAGAAGGGTGCTACTCCTGCAGGAGCCAAGAATGGTAAAAAGGCAAAAAAGGAAGAAAGTGAAGATGAAGAGGAGTTTGGTATGTATTTATCAAAACTACTGAAATTTGCAGTTGTAATCTTGTATAGTGGCAGCTATCTAATGCTTCACAGATGTAAAACTAAATATAGCAAACAACTTAACCTTAAAGGAGGAAAGTCTAAGGTTTTGTTCTGTTTTTTTGTTTTTTGTTTTTGTGTTAAAGATGAAGAATCTGAGGAGGAAAAGCCAGTTGCCAAGAAGCCAGCTGCCAAAAAACCTGTAGCTAAAAAGGATGAATCTGAAGATGAGGAAGATGATGATGATGATGAGGAGGAGGAAGATGATGATGGTATGTTATTAGTTATAAATGCACGAAAGCTTTGTTTAATGAAAAGGGCTTCTTGGTGGTTGCTATTTCTGGATATGTAGTAAGGCAGGTCTGGTCATTCCTCTTAAAGTATTCTTAAGGAAATACTTTAAGCAGGGGTGAAAATCAATTTAGCCAAAGCACAAATGATTATTTATGGGACTTAATACTGAAGAATCCATGATGATAAATTCAACTGATGTGCTATTCAGTTAGCCAAAGGAATTCTGGAAGTCCTCACTCTATAATGTATCCCATAACTTCCATTTTATAGTAAAGTGGCATCTATACATGTAATACTGCAAGCTTTCACTTCTGCATTACTGATGTTGCATATTTTTAACACTTGTTAGAAGAGTCTGAAGAGGAGAATTCTGCTGCTATTGCCAAGAAAACACCAGCAAAAAAGCCATCAAAGAATGAATCTGAGGATGAAGAAGGTGAGACCACTTAAGCTAAAATTAGCATTTCTTACCCCAGCCTTGTAGTGGCTTTTGAAAAGGTCACCATTGTGGCCTGTAACTGGCTGCAATGGTCCCCTCATACAAATGGGACATCACTGGTGACGGGGGTGGACCTGTGTACAGAGACTAGAGTAGATTTCAGTTATAACTCGTGCCAGTTTTCTATTTGTAGAGTCTTAGTAAATCTGTTGGGCCAAGTTGTCCCCAGGGCTGTGGAGTCGGTACGCCAAAGCTCCGACTCCTCAATTTCCCCTGACTCCGACTCCACCAAAATAGGCACCGACTCCACAGCCCTGGCACTGCTAAACCTTATAGGTTCACTCAGAACTCAGTCCCATCATTATATGAGGAATAGAACAGACCTTTACAGGACATTTCATCATTTTCCCAAATTCTTATGAAAATATATTCAGCACATACTGCATTGTACTACTAACTGTACCAATTTATTATATATTTTGGGAGTCGGAGTCGGTCCATTTTATTCCGACTCCACCAAAATAGACTCCGACTCTGACTCCACAGCCCTGGTTGTCCCTGGCCCATCCTGGTCTTTGCCCACTATCATAAAAAAAAAAGTGGCAAGTGGGCTAATGAACCATCAATGTGGTGCATCTATGGTGCAGAAAAGGCACTACGTTATAAAATTAACAGGCCATCTTGTAAGTCATGAAGGAAAAGACTCTAGCACTTGCTTAAAGAACGTGCCTCATATATTTTCATTATATAGAGAAATAAAATAGAGGTGATTTCGGGGACTAAAATATTAATGACTTATCCTTTTGACTTTCCAAACCAAGCCCTGTGTACACTGTATAGCAAGTTGTACTCTAGTTCAGTCTAATTAGATAGGACCAAGCTGCAAAGAGGCAGTGAGACTGATGGAACATAAGGTCAACTGGCATCTCAAAGTCTTAACTACAATAGTAAATCTTGTCCTTTGTTTGACTTTGTATTGTGACAATATTTAACTTTTAATGTAGATGAGGAGCCAATGGAAGTGGCACCTCCTGTAGCTAAAGGAAAGAAAGCTGCTGCTCCTAAAAAGGAAGAATCTGAAGGGAGGAGGAGGATGATGATGACGAGGATGAAGATGATGACGAAGATGATGATGATGAGGAAGGTGTGTATGGCCACTTCCTTTTAAGGTCTGGTGGTTTGGTTTGTTTTGTATTTAATTGTTTTCTTTTAATTTAGAATCTGTAGAGGAATCTGGAAAGCGCAAAAAAGAAATGCCGAAAAATAAAGCTGCTCCAGAAAAAAAGAAGCAGAGAACCGAAGGATCTGAAGGTATCTTATCTGGTTGAATTTTTCAGTTCCACAGACTTGCATGTTGACTACTATAGCCACTTTTATAGCCCTGACTGTTACTGGTGGCAGAGTGTGAAGTGATACTCATTGCTCCTTAAATTCATTGCCACTTTAAAGAGGACCTTTCATGTCCTCAGGCACATGCGGTTTTACACACCGCTAGAAAGCTGACAGCGTGCCCCCCCCACCCCCAGTACAAGGCTATGAATGAGAACTGTCTGGGAGGGCGTTCCTCACAGCGTAGCTAGATTGTTAGGAATGCCTTTCTGACAGTAAACGGTGAAACTTACACCGCCGATATCTCCAGCTCCGGGGCACATACTGGGAAAGCCGGTAGTGTGCTGAATTCAGTGTGCTGTCGGCTTTCTAGCGGTATGTAAAACCCAGGGCTGTGGAGTTGGAGTCGGAGTCAGGGGAAATTGAGGAGTCGGGGTCGGTATAAAATGGACCGACTCCGACTCCCAAAATATATAATAAATTGGTACAGTTAGTAGTACAATGCAGTATGTGCTGAATATATTTTCATAAGAATTTGGGAAAATGATGAAATGTTGAAAATGATGAAATGTCCTGTAAAGGTCTGTTCTATTCCTCATATAATGATGGGACTGAGTTCTGAGTGAACCTATAAGGTTTAGCAGTGCCAGGGCTGTGGAGTCGGAGTCGGTGCCTATTTTGGTGGAGTTGGAGTCAGGGGAAATTGAGGAGTCGGGGCTTTGGCGTACCAACTCCACAGCCCTGGTAAAACCGCATGTGCCTGAGGACATGAAAGGTCCTCTTTAAGGCTGTACTCACCACAGTAGTATGCCACATGGTTTTCATTGCATATTAGAGGATCAGTCTCCATACACAATATGCTATGTACCATAGACTTGCCGTGGTGCCCTTGCCCTTTTGTTTAAATATCTGTCTGACATTTTAAAAGATGTGGTCTGTGGAAGCTTAGGCTATCTTGAGTTTTTATAATTTATTGATATATGCTCAGGCTTTTGCTAGGCAGTCTGCTTACTGTATAAGCCTTCATACATGAAATTCAGTTTTTCTGATGCTAATAAACACATTATGCCTGCAGCACAATTTATTTGTCTTAGATTGTGTGTACAATGACAGTCTTCCCCCTTCCCCTAGCCATTACTGATGCTGTTCTGCCAGTAGTAACTATATAATGGAAAACGGCTGAGAAAAGCCCAAGTCACCATAATATAGGAGATCCAAGAACATGTATATACATGTAGGCAAGGAGCTAAAACACAAAAAAAACAATCCATGAGCAGACTTAGAAAAGCTGAAGTAGGTACAAGTGCAGAGAAGACTTCTTACATTGTTAGCTGTAAAACTTGCAGAATCTTCTGAATTGCTCTGCAGAAAGAACTGATGTGTTGAGGAGAATCATCCCCCTCCCATCTGCATTAATCACTTTTTTTTTTTTTTTCTTACAAGGCATGTCAGTTTTTGTTGCCAACTTGAATTCTGCTATGGACTTTGATGAGCTAAAGGATGCTCTGAGGGACTTTTTCACAAAGAAGAATCTACCTGTGCAGGATGTCCGCATTGGGTCTGCAAGGTACGTTTTTATTGTGGTTTCTGGTGTGTATCTGTAGCACAATGACTTCTGCACCAGGCCACTTTTAAACACTTTTTTTTTTTTTTTTTTTTTGTAGGAAATTTGGCTATGTGGAGTTTTCTTCTCTAGAAGACGTTGAGAAGGCAATTAAACTGACTGGAAAGAAGGTCCTTGGTTTTGAGATCAAAATAGAGAAGGCAAATTCTCCTGCCGAAAAATCCAAAAATGCTGAAAACAAGAAAGGTGTTAAATATAGAGATCTATTTCCTATTTGTGGAGTAGCTTTGTGGGTTCTGCATTCACAATTAAAGGAGTTAGCTGTATTTTCAAAAATGAAGTCCTGTCAGTAGAACATTAGTTTTAGATCTTTCCCATTCAAGTGTGCAGTACTGAAATCTGCCACTATTAAAAGTACAGTAAATGGCAGCTGGAACTTGGGAGCTCACAGGAAGAATGTGCCATCTCTCTCAAGATGTGCACCCCCTATAGCACTGTTACATTTTGAACTTGCATTAGCCAAAGTGGGTGGTCCTTACTATGGAGCATGTGACTGTCTGGTTAATAGTGAAAACTACATTTCCCATGTACACTTCCTAGTGCATGAATAATTTCTTCTATGTTGTATAAGTAGCTATATGGCAGTCAAACTGAGCATGTTTTTCCATGACGATGTAGCCCATTCTTGTGTCCTTAGTGAAAGTGGTATTTCATTGAGATTTTTCTTCAAATTTTAACAGAAAGGGATGCACGGACTCTGTTTGTGAAGAACTTGCCTTATAGCACAAGTGTTGAACATTTACAAGAGATCTTTGATACTGCCAAAGACGTTCGTCTTCTTACAGGAAAAGATGGATGCAGTAAAGGGTGAGTTGAAGCAGCATGTGGGTGTTTTTTTTGTTTTTTGTTTTTTTTGTGTGGTTTTATAGGTGACTGTAAACTAGAAGATGTGCAAAGATTGGGAATACTAAAGCAATGTTTGACTACTGAGGTTGTGATAAAAATCAGTCACTATTTGAATAAGTATAGTGTTTTTGTGTTTTGTTTTGTTTTTTTTTTTTTTTTTTTTTTTTTAAATCTCCTGTTAATCTACTTGTAAGTAGATGGTGTGCAGGTTCTAAGACCCATATAAAACAGTGGTGGCTGCAGCAACTAGCCAAGCACCACAGCCCACTCAAACAGGTGATTGGCAGTGCTGTGGGTAGTCAGATGCCCACCCATGTTATATTGATTTCAATATTTTGAAACCAGAAAACCCTTTATGGCTACAGCCAAATGTGGCAATCCAGTGATAAATACTCTGCATTGTATTTGCTGATGGCAAAACTGTCTAGTTTTCACTTTGGGACTAAAAGCAGGGTATAATAATGCTTACCTTTTGTATGCTGTGCATTGGTTAAGCTTTATTACTGATATTGTAATGCAGAGCCCCTTGCTACATTTGCAGAGGCCAGGACCACTACAGAATTTTTTTTTTTTCTACAGTATGGATGGGATTTGTTAAAATACTATCCATTTACCAGTTATTGTAATTTGAAGTAGGTTAGGCACACTATTTTGCTGAGGCTAACCAACTAGTCACTTGCCATGTGTCTCCAACCTTAAAATGTGTTTCTATAATTCTAATGAGGAGCTGTTGTTAGTTTGGTCAGTATGAGTATTTAATCCTGTGTTCTAATTTAGGATTGCATATGTGGAATTCAACACTGAAGCAGAGGCTGATCAAGCTATTCAAGATAAGCAAGGAACAGAAATTGAAGGCCGCTCTCTGTTTATAGATTACACTGGAGAGAAGAGTCAGAATGCTGGAGGCAGAAGATCTACAGGAGGATCTGCTGGAGGTTGGTGCTGACAAAGTTACATCTAAACCAGTAACACCAGGAGAATTTACAAGTGTTGTAGTTCATAAAACTGCATACAATTCATAAAGGAGAATCCATTATTGTTTAGGTTTCAGTCTAAGCTACAGGCTTATCAGTGTTGGCTGGAAATGATGACTAATAAAGATTCTGAATACTTATGTTGAAATACATATATTTAGATAGTCAAGTTCTGATCCAGCTAACTGGTTAAATCTAAATTGGTTCTCTGGGTAAAGAGAACCTTTCACTGCCTCCAACAAGTCCAGCTCTTTACATCAATTAATGGATGCTCCTCCACTGATTGACACAGCTGGAATTTTCAGTCCCCACCGTTCCTGAGCAATCAGTGCTGTTTGTTTTTTGGTGCCATTTAGGCTCTGTACGGTCAGGAGGGCATGTCAGGCTGCCTCTTTTTACAGTACAGAGCCTATATCGGGCACCAGAACTAACAGCATTGATTGCCCAGGAACAGTAGGGGCTAGAGGAAAAAAAATCTAACTGTCCTGTAATCATTGCAACGGCACCTATTATCAGATGCTAAGAACTTGGGTTTGTGAAAGGTCCTCTTTGACAGTTCTCATAACCACTTTTGTGCTACATTTTTACTTCAGAACACTATAGATTTATGCATTCTCTTAATTCAACACCAGAGACTCTCGCCAAATGCTTTTACTAAGACATTGCAATGGAAAATGTAGTGCATTTTGCGGACAGCATGTTAGAGCATGAGGTGCTGAGCAGATTGGTTACAGTAACATTTTTCCAACAAATTATAACTTGTATTACCTTGTGCTCAGAAATCAAGTAAGCAGTCCCATGAGTGATTGCCAGTTGTCTTTGTATGCACAGTTATACTGGAAAGGCTGTCAGTCGCTGAGTAGGACCGCTCCTTGATTTCGTGCAGCGATATGTGAATAAAATAAGTTAATAGTATTGTGGGGGAAACTATAAATTTGCTCAGCATCTTTCATATTGCAAGTTCACTTTAGGACCATGAAACAAAATGTGCTGTCACTATTGTAAATGTGTATGTAGATGTAAATAATGTGACATTTTGTGGGTTTTTTTTATATAATTTTTATTAGGAGATTCCAAGGTACTTGTTATAAACAACTTGGCATACAGCGCTACAGAAGACAGTTTACAGGAAGTTTTTGAGAAGGCGACTTCAGTTAGAATACCACAGAACAATCAGGGAAGACCCAAAGGGTAAGTATCTGAAACTATAAAACTGTTGTTGCATAAGTGGTTGTCACAATTAAGAATTGCTATATAATTGACAATCATGGTTGCCTGTTCACACTTGGGCAAAAGTGTGTGGGGCCATTGCTAGTCTTAATCAGATGGAACTTTCTTACATGTAGGTTTGCTTTTGTGGAATTTTCATCTGTAGAAGAAGCAAAGGAGGCCCTAGACACTCTTAACAACACAGAGATTGAAGGCAGGTCAATACGTATTGAGATGAGCCAAGGAAGTGGTCCTCAAGGTGGTGGAAGAGGTATGAAACTTTCCTTCCTAATAACTATGGATAGCCTTGATTACTTGCACTGAAAATGATAGTTTTCTAAACATCTGAACTTTTTTTTTTTTTCTAGATAGTAAAGTACTGATCTGGTTGTTCTTTCTATATGTCTTAGAGGTTTTTAAGGATAATTGGAAAACCTAGGGGTGCAAGGGTTGGGTAAAAATTTAGTGGTGATCTCCTATGTTGGTGCTGCTGAAAGTGTTGGTACACAACATGTGACTTCAGTGATTGGCTACAGTGCTCACCTGAGCCTCTGCCCAGCCAGTACAGGCCCCAGAGCATATGAGGCTTTTTTTTTTTCTTCTCCACTCGCCTCTAGTTTTCTTTGTTATCCTGGAAAACCCCTTTAATCATTGTAACGGGTTTGTTCTAATCAAATACTAACTTGTTTACTGATCTTATGTTTTAGGAGCTGTTCAATCAAAAACTCTGTTTGTCAGAGGTCTTTCTGAAGACACAACCGAGGAGACCTTGAAAGAAGCATTTGATGGTTCTGTTAATGCAAGAATAGTAACGGATAGAGACACTGGTGCATCAAAGGGGTAAATGTTATAATATGCTAATCCTCAGATTGTTTTTTTTTTTTGTTTTTTTTACAGCACAAGGATGACCTTCTCATTGAGCTCTGTCCAGCCAGTTTATTGTGGTTGTTGATGGATTCGCACGAGAAGAATAAAAAAAAAATGCACATTTAGCTTTTCAAGTACTTCAAGTGAGGTTTGAATTGCTCTAGTGCAACATGTCATCCATAATAGGAATAAGGAATAAATCTGTCCTTACCCATTTTGTTTAATCTTCTTTACTTTATATCATTCCAGGTTTGGTTTTGTAGATTTTTCTACTGCTGAGGATGCTAAAGCTGCCAAGGAAGCAATGGAGGATGGGGAAATTGATGGAAACAAAGTTACATTAGACTTTGCTAAGCCTAAAGGAGAAGGCCAGCGTGGTGGCCGTGGTGGATTTGGAGGCAGAGGTGGTGGCCGTGGTGGATTTGGAGGCAGAGGAGGTGGCCGTGGTGGATTTGGAGGCAGAGGAGGTGGCCGTGGATTTGGTGGCAGAGGTGGTGGACGTGGTGGTTTTGGAGGTAAAATTCTGACACTTCACAATATGTTTGCTGGTTGCAGCTTGGGAAAATTACTAAATATTTATTTCACATTTTTTAGGTAGAGGAGGTGGAGGATTTCGAGGTGGAAAGAAAACAAAGTTTGATGACTGAATGGTTTGATTCTTCTGTCTCCAAGCCTCAAGCCATCTCCCTTAACTGAAAGGACTCTGAGTGTAGAAGTGGGAGGCTAATTTTTTTCTCCCTTGCCACCCCAAATAAAACTGGCATTTGCAGAGCCTTCTATGTGGACATTCCAATGTGGAGACATACCTTTTCCTGTTGACACCTGGACATCGTCATTTCATGGAAGATGTGACTGTATCTTACAGACTTTTTTTTTTTTTTTTTTTGTTTTTTTTAAGAGTGTGTGTGAGACACCCCCCCCCCCCCCCCCCCCGTAATGAACTTGTCAAATTGTGTTTTACCTACTGTACATTTATATATTTTTTTTTTCCTCTCTAAATCCTGTAGTATTGCTCTAAATGCAGAATGTTCTGGTTTGTGCTTCAGCAACTTGTCTTCAGATTAAAGGACCTCATCTGGTTATGTATTTTTATTAGTATAGGTGTTTTTAAATATTCTGCTTACAGTATATTTTGTAGCATTTTATCCTTTTAGATTAATGCTGTAATCTACTATATTAAATGGTCCACAAATTTAAGCCATCTGCTTAAACATCCAGTCCAGTAGTCAATGGTGAAGTGATGCTCACACAGTACTACATTGAAGTCTCGAGTCCCAAGATGCCTACTAAACCAATGTCATGTAGGAGCAGAAACATGCATATGAAGCAATGTGGAGATAAATCTCTTGAAAATCTGTCTTCAAATGCATCGGGGTGGGTACATTTTGGAGAATGTTCAGAGTACTTGTAGGTAAATCAGGCCTTCCTTCCAGCATACGTACAGGTTGGTTTGCTTACCTGCTTTGCTAGGTATTTTGGAATCCTTCCAGCCTATTTGTAATGGTGTTATCTTTAGTGAAATTGCTAATTTTCACTTGCCTATGTTCTAAGAATGAACAAAAAGGTTTTGTAATTGATCATTGACATGCTGTGATAATCATTTATTTCTGAGAATACATAATTTGTATTGTTAATGGTATATTGAAGGGGTTTAAAGATATTTAGGGCTAGCTTCACACTATTTTATAGTGAAATATTTTGTTTGATCAACCCAGACTGTAAACTGGTAGTAATGAAGTTACTAAGTAAGGAAGTTCTGTGAATAAGGCCCTACATGTGTCTAAAACCATATCCATAACATTTATGCTAGGTTCACACTAGCGTTGGGGTTTCTGCTCTTTGTGTCTACTTGGGGACTTAATAAACAGAAACCATGCACTTGTAAAAAAGCAGTTACCTGTGTACCCCATAGACTGTGTCCCATCGGTTTTCACTTGCATTTTTCAAGCAGAATCCCCGGTCACACAGAGTTAGTGTGACATAGCCTGAGCAGTACTCTGTTACGGACAGCTTTCTGGTTTTTTTTTTTTTATATAAGTGTAAAGTCAGAAATGGTTGTCAATCAGTGAATAGACTGACAATTAGACTACTAAGTATGGAATGGGCTGGGGTTTAAAGGAAATGTCACCCATATGCTGCTTTTTTTTTTTTTTTTTTTTTTTTTTAAACTGTAAGGCACATCACTAACACAGCAGAGAATAAGCATGGGCAAGTTGGCAGTCCTCATACTCTTATACAGAAAATAGAATAAATTATAAACAAACGCTAGGTTCACACATGCACCTGGGTTTCCATTCTTTGGGTCGACTTGGGGACGTGAAGAATGGAAACCTGACCTGCCTAAAAAGGGGTTACCTGTGGACCACATAGACTGTAATGGGGTCTGCTGGGTTTCCACCCAAAACAATGCAGATACAAGAATCATGCTTGCAGGACTTTTTTTTTTTTTTTTTTTTCTTGACTACTCATTGTTCCTGGTCAGTAAGTGCTGTTTTGGTTCCTTGTATTCTATTTTCTGTCAAGGTGGCACAAGCAGGCAAGGGGTGTGATTCTGAACTTTAATACTGTCCACCGCTGATTCACACACCCTGCCTGCTCCTATCTGACAGAGCCTAAGTAACCGATGCTTTAAACTATTTTTAATGATTACTTGGGAATAGTGGGATTTAGAGAAATTCTAACTGCACTGGAAACTGAAGCTGTGCTTATTAACAGATGTTAAAAACAGTAGTTAGTGAAAGGTCTTTTAAGTCTGCTTCAATAGTGTAGAGCTTATCTGAAATTGTAATGTACAATTTTGTTACCTCTGGTTATTTTGCTCCTATTACAAAACTGATATGCAAGGACCACAATTCTGCTTCCAATCTGAACCACCCACAGAATATGAACATTTTTATCAATCAAAAAGTTGTTCCTCTTACAGTAAAATATTAGTATGTGTATACATAATTGTCTGTGTGGTGTTCTGTGGTTCAATGGAGTAATTGTTTCCGAATGTTTTTTGTTTAATCAGAGAAAAAAAAAATGTTCGGCTTCATATAAAATTTGACATGTGGCTGCATAGCAGATTATGAGCATTGCCTTTACAGATAACTTACAGTATTTCCAGGGTAAAAATTATTAACGACCTATACTAAAGAGGTCTCTAATATCCAATATGTGGGGGGGGGGTCTGATACAGAGAATGGAGCAGGAAGCAGACAGCTCTGTTCTGTTTAGCGGTGCAACCAGGTTACTCCAGCCAGCTCCCAATCATTTAATTGGGAACCAAGCTGCAATGGCCCCCTTAAGTTAATACGTTGTAGCGCCACCTTTTGCTGCGATTACAGCTGCGAGTATGTCTTGGGGTATGTCTCTCAGTTTTGCACAGCGAGAGACTGAAATTCTTGCCCATTCTTCCTTGGAAAACAGTTCGAGCTCAGTGAGGTTGGATGGAGAGCATTTGTGAACAGCAGTTTTCAGCTCTTTCCACAGATTCTCGATTGGATTCAGGTCTGGACTTTGACTTGGCCATTCTAACACCTGGATATGTTTATTTGTGAACCATTCCATTGTAGATTTTGCTTTATGTTTGGGATCATTGTCTTGTTGGAAGATAAATCTCCGTCCTAGTCTCAGGTCTTTTGCAGACTCCAACAGGTTTTCTTCCAGAATGGTCCTGTATTTGGCTCCATCCATCTTCCCATCAATTTTAACCATCTTCCCTGTCCCTGCTGAAGAAAAGCAGGCTCAAACCATGATGCTGACACCACCATGTTTGACAATGGGGATGGTGTGTTCAGGGTGATGAGCTGTGTTGCTTTTACGCCAAACATATCGTTTTGCATTGTGGCCAAAAAGTTCGATTTTGGTTTCATCTGACCAGAGCACCTTCTTCCACATGTTTGGTATGTCTCCCAGGTGGCTTGTGGCAAAGTTTAAACGTGACTTTTTATGGATATCTTTGAGAAATGGCTTTTTTCTTGCCACTCTTCCATAAAGGCCAAATTTGTGCAGTGTACGACTGATCGTTGTCCTATGGACAGACTCTCCCACCTCAGCTGTAGGTCTCTGCAGTTCATCCAGAGTGATCATAGGCCTCTTGGCTGCATCTCTGATCAGTCTTCTCCTTGCTTGAGACGAAAGTTTAGAGGGACGGCCGGGTCGTGGTAGATTTGCAGTGGTCTGATACTCTTTCCATTTCAATATGATCGCTTGCACAGTGCTCCTTGGGATGTTTAAAGTTTGGAAAATCTTTTTGTATCCAAATCCGGCTTTAAACTTCACAACGATATCACGGACCTGCCTGGTGTGTTCCTTGGTCTTCATGATGCTCTCTGTGCGTTAAATAGAACCCTGAGACTATCACAGAGCAGGTGCATTTATACGGAGACTTGATTACACACAGGTGGATTATATTTATCATCATCAGTCATTTCGGACAACATTGGATCATTCAGAGATCCTCACTGAACTTCTGGAGTGAGTTTGCTACACTGAAAGTAAAGGGGCCGAATAATATTTCACGCCCCACTTTTCAGTTTTTTATTTTTTACAAAAGTTTAGAATAACCAATAAATTTCGTTCCAGTTCACAATTGTGTCCCACTTGTTGATTCTTCACCAAAAAATTAAAATTTTATATCTTTGAAGCCTGAAATGTGGCAAAAGGTTGAAAAGTTCAAGGGGGCCGAATACTTTTGCAAGGCACTGTATGAGGGTAGCTTTTTCTCCCTCAAGCAATATTTCCATTACTCTGAGAGTCAATAGATATTTTCTACCATCTCCCATTTGCCTTTTGCAGTGAAGCATATTGTTGGTTTAGGTCTACTTAATTGACAGCCCTTATTTTATGTTTATTATTTTCCTTCATCTATACTTGCCTTTATAATGTGAAAGTCATCCCTATTTTCGAGTGATACCATTTTACCACTTCTAATTTCCTTTTGATTCTATTGCTTTCATTGCAGCATTAGAAACCTCTGGATCACATGGGAGGAGACTTACCAAGCAGGGGGCGTGCCTGATGATGCCCCTTACTCTGATTGGATGGCTGCTCGGTGAGGTCATGAAAGGGTGCATTTAACTACTTAAGTATCAACAATATGTAAATATATGTTCTTCACTAAGAGGCTTTAAACCTTTGCATGGTGTTTTGACCCGGAGTTCCATAGCCACTGGGTCTTTGCTGTTTTATATAGCAGGGGCCTGACAGCAGTGGCCAGGATTGGACAATTAACCCCTTAAATGCTGCAGTCATATGCGACCATAGCATCTGAGATGTTACTTTCACGTTCAGTCTCCTGTTTGATTATGGAATACCAATCCTGCAGGGAGACTGCTGAAGCCATTCCATTGCTATTGCAGTCAGGAGCCTTCTGATGCCTCCCAGGCCTGCCAATGCTATGTAACTTATCTGACCTGCCTGTGGCAGGGCTCAATAGTAACACAAGGATTTTACCATATAATGAAATATTGTAGTATTGCAGTCAAGCTAATGATTGCTAGCTTGAGTGCCCTATTCTATAAAATAAATTAATATTTTTAAAAAAAAATTTTCAAATATGAAAAAACACAAAAATATAACAATTCTTAATCACCCCCCTTTTCCTAGATCACATATAAAAGTATATAAACAAAAATAAACATAAACAAATTGGGTATCCCCACATCTGAAACTGCACCCACACTATTAAAATATAAAAATATTTATGCCATTCACTGAACACCGCAATGGGAAAGCAAATCAAAATAGCTGAATCTCAGTTTTTTTTGCCTTTTGGCCGGCAAAAAAAGATTCATTACACAGTCTCCAAAATGGTACCATTAAAAACTACATGTCGTCTTGCAAAAAAGACACCATACACAGTTTTGTACATATAATTATAAAAAAGTTACTGATGTCACAATATGACGATGCATCAAAATTTTAGATTTTTTTCAGTTTTTCATTTGTTTAAAGTTATTAAAACAAAAAAATATTACATTTTGGTATTGCTGTAATGGCAGTGGCCTGCAGAATATATGCAATGTGTTATTTTCCCAGTGCACACCATTAAAACAAAACGAGAAAGAAAATCGGTCATTGTGTTTTTTTTTCCCCAAATTTACCACATTGTGAATTTTTTTTTCAGCTTCTCATGGCGTTGTACAGAAGAGTAAATAGAGCCATTAGAAAGTGCAATTTGTCCTGCAAAAAATAAGCCATCCATTCACAGAGTTGTATGAAAAATAAATAAGTTGCGGCTTTTGGAAGGAAGGAGGTAAAAGACGAAAACACAAAACTTTTGTGTCCCACTTGTTGATTCTTCACCAAAAAATTAAAATTTTATATCCTTATGTTTGAAGCCTGAAATGTGGCAAAAGGTTGAAAAGTTCAAGGGGGCCGAATACTTTTGCAAGGCACTGTATAAAGCTGTATGAGCCGTCATCAGTTGTGTCCTTTAATGTGCAGATGGTGCCTGGACATCTAAAGTTAGTCTGATGCGGCATCATATCCTGTGAGGTAATGCGGGAGTGTGAACAGAGGAGGGTATGTTTTAGGGATTCTATCTACAGAAGGGTTTACATTAGGAGTTGTGATAGGCCTGTCTGAAAAGATATGTCTTTAGTTTACGCTTGAAGCTGTGGAAATTAGGGGTTAATCTAATAGTCCGGGATAGAGCATTCCAGAGAAGTGGTGCAACTCAGGAGAAGTCTTGTATACGAGCGTGGGAGGTTCTGATAATAGAGGCTGTTAGTCTTAGGTCATTGAGTGAACGGAGAGTATGGGTTGGGCGATAGAGATGAGGGAGGAAATGTAGGGAGGTGCAGCATTATGGAGAGCCTTGTGAATGAGGGTGATAAGTTTATATTGTATTCTGTATTGAATAGGCAGGCAATGTAGTGACCAGCACAGACCGGAGGCATTGCTATAGCATCTAGACTGATAGATGAGCCTGGCCGCCACATTTAGAATAGATTGTAGAGGAGAGAATTTAGTAAGGGGAAGACCGATTAGTAAGGAGTTACAGTAGTCAAGGTGAGAGTGAATCAGGGCAACAATAAGTGTCTTTAGTGTATTTGTGGTAAGGAAAGGGCGGATTCTGGAGGTGTTTTTGAGGTGGAGATGACATGAGCATGCGAGTGATTGGATATGGGGATGAAGGAAAGGTTCAAGTCAAACAAACCCCGAGGCAGCAGGCATACTGCCTAGGAGTTCTGGAAAGGCCAGAGATTGCAATGGAGATATCAGGGACAGATCTATTAGATGGTGGAAACAGCAGTAGTTCAGTCTTTGAGAGATTCAGTTTCAGATAAAGTGAAGACATGATATTTGAGACAGCAGAGAGGCAGTCACTGGTGTTCTGTATTAGTGCAGGGGTGATGTCATGGGATGACGTATATAATTGGGTGTCATCAGCATAAAGATGGTATCGGAAGCCAAATCTAGTGATGGTTTGTCCAATGGGGACTGTGTAGAGGGAGAAGAGCAGGGGACCTAGGACCGAGCCCTGAGAAACCCCAATGACAAGGGGAAGAAACAGAGCCCGCAAATGATACACAGAAAGTGCGGTCAGAGAGATAAGAGGAGAACTAGGAGAGAGCAGTGTCTGTGAGGCCGAAAGAACGGAGCATAGTGAGGAGGATTTGATGGTCAGCAGTGTCAAATGCTGCTGAGAGATCTAGAAGAATAAGAAGAGAGTAATCAACTTTGGATTTAGCCGTCAGGAGATCATTGGAGACTTTTGTGAGGGCCGTTTCAGTAGAGTGCAGAGTGCGGAAGCCAGATTGTAAGGGGTCAAGAAGAGAGTTAGCAGAAAGATAGCGGATTAAACGAGAATAACTAAACGTTCCAAGATTTTGGAGATAAAAGGAAGGTTAGAGACAGGTCGATAGATAGCAGCACAGGACGGGTCAAGGGAGGATTTCTTCAGTAGTGGGGTTATGACAGCATGTTTGAAGGAGGATGGGAAAATTCCAGAAGAGAGAGAGAGGTTAAAAATTTTAGTAAGGTCGTGACAGCAGGCGACAGACTGGAGAAGGTGTGAGGGGAAAGGGTCACTACTACAGGTTGTAGGGCGAGAAGCAGAAAGTAGCTGAGATACTTCCTCCTCTGTAACAGGTTCAAAAGATGAGAATGAACAATCTGAAGTGCGGCCGGTGAGGGGGTCAGTGCCACCTGGGGATTGGGCAGTTATTTCCTGATGGATCTTATCAATTTTATCATGGAAACAAGTGCAGAATTATAGGTTTTAAGCATAAATTTTAAGTGGAGGAAGTCTGCAGGTGTACGTGATTTTCTCCACAGACGTTCAGCACACCTGGAGTACGTGTCTGTGGCATGTGCCAGGGTTGCTGCCTCCTGCATCTAACCTTTTGAGTGGAGGGGAGAGCCGCTTTATCCAATGCACTCTTAAGGGTTTCATTATAGTGACTGGTGGCTAGATTGGGGCAGAACAGTGAAGAGATGGGGGACAGAGAGGACTGTAGAGTATCTGAGAGGTGCTGAGTGTTAATAGCACGTAAATTCCTATATGTATAATGAGTAGGTGTGTCCTGTGAAGGCGAGAAAACACTGATGGTGAGAGAGAAGGTTATGATCAGAGAGTGGCAGAGAAGAGTTAGTAAATTTAGAAACTGTGAGGAGTCGATGGAAGACAAGATCAATAGTGTTGTCATCTACATGTGTGGCAGAAGAGGAAAGTTGTGAAAGACCAAAAGGCGTGGTTATTGAGAGAAACTGTGAGGCAGCTGGGGAGACAGGGGTGTCAGTGGGGATGTTAAAGTCACCCATATACTTGGAGAAGGTTGGGGAGGGACGTGTGGGGGTTAGTAAGGGTCAGGAGGACATCATCTGCAAACAAGCTAATCTTAAAGTCCTTATTCCTAACTGCCACGCTGGTGATATCAGGATTAGACCGAATCTGGGAGGCCAAGGGCTCGATACATAATGCAAATATGAGCAGGGATAGAGGACATCCCTGACGCGTCCCATTACGGATGGGGAATGGGGATGAAAGAGTTAGGGAGTTTTACCACAGCCGAGGGCCGAGAATATAGCTCCTTGACCGCCGTAAGAAAAGCTCCAGAAATTATCAAGGATGGCGATCATAAATGACCAATCAAGGCAGTCAAAGGCTTTCTCAGCGTCAAGGCTCAAAAGAAGGGTGGGGACGGCAGAGTAGTTGGCAACATCTATTAAGTCCACGGTCTTTCTGGTGTTGTCTTCCCGTTGACAACAAGGGACAAAACCCACCTGGTCCTTATGAATAAGAGACAGAAGCCAAGTGTTAAGCCTGTTGGCCAGGATCTTAGTAAAGAGTTTTAAATCGGTATTTAGAAGAGCGATGGGACTGTAATTGGAACACTCCTGATGGTCCTTGCGGGGTTTAGGGACTAGGGACATGTGTGGGAGCAGGTCAGGTTGAAATATTTTGTAATACAGGTATGTGAACCCGTTCGGACCCGGGGCCTTGCCATTCAGGAGACCTTTAAGTATTGCAGTGAGCTCCTCCTCCGTGACCGGAGCATTTAGATTAGCAATCGCTGAGGTCGGTAGCTTAGGGAGAGAGCAAGTGTTGAGGTAAGAGCGTAAGGCTATGTCCCGAGAGACAGGATCGATACCCGAGGGGTGGGAGATTATATAACTTAGTGTAATAGTCCTTAAATAAGGATGCTATAGAGTCAGGATGATGGTGGAGGGTACCATGAGGGTCACGGATTGCATGTGGAACGGAAGAGGCCTGGCAATCACGCAGGGTCTTAGCAAGCAAAGTGTGGGCTTTGTTGCCTCTTTCATAATAACACTGGTGAGTATACAGGAGCAGACGCTGTGTAGCTTGAGTAGCGAGATCGCGGAGGGCCGCTACTAATTGGCGGGGAGTGGAGACCGAAGGGGCTTGGGCCAAGCGATCCAATAAGGTTCGGATCTGGGCCAACAAGGCTGTCTCCCTGGCCCTTCTATCCATCTTGAGTTGGGTGGCCAGGGCTATGCAGTGACCCATCATGACTGCCTTATGGGCTTCCCAGAGGGTGGAGTCAGAGGAGACAGAGTGTACATTATTCTTGAAATAATCCAGGAGATGAGTACGGAGGGTGGTACAGGAGGTCGGAGAGTGGAGGAGGGGCTCATTCAGTCGTCAATGACAACGTTTAGTCGGGATGGAGATAGGGGACAGTGTGAGTAGGACAGGGGTGTGATCCGAGGAGGTCACTTAATTTTTTTTTAAACTCGTTATATTGAAGTGTGTACAAGGCATACAACACAAGGAAAAGGTAGAAAGGAAGCAGCAGGATAAGTACAGTAAAATTCTGTACAAAAGATAACAGAAATTGAACAAAAGTAACAAAGGAAACAAAACAGTTGCTGCAGAGTAGTCCCAAAATCATGAAGTAGGTGGGCAGAAGGACCAGTCGAACCAACCTGTAGGAGAACAAAGGAAACAAATAGAAAGTATAGCAACTCAATCCAACCTATGCAGCCAAAACGAATTCCAGGGTACCACAGAGGTCAGGAGACAGGAAAAACCCTTAGGGGAACGCACCGTAGGAGCACCAAATCAAGTCATAAGTGCATCAAGGGCTGTACGAAAAGATGGGGTTGTGTATAAGGTCAGCGGTGAGTTACACCAGGGACCCCAAACCTTTTCAAATTTAGTGGGCCGTCCTCTACCCTTATATACCAGCTGGTTATATGGTAAAACTAAGTTCACCAACTTTCTCCACTGTGAGAGAGAGGGTGGGCAAGGAGTCATCAATCTCAGAGCTATGGCTTTTCTAGCTAAGAATAAAGATTCTCGTAGCATAATACGAGTATGATGTATTCATAGCTCCTTGTCCAGGATACCGAACAGGCAAACTTCTGGGGCGAGTGGAACAGGGACACCTAGGACCTCCGATAGTATATCTACCACCTCTGTCCAGAAACTTTTAATAACAGGGCAGTCCCATATCATATGCCAAAAGTCTGAATCCTCTGCAGGACAGAGTAAGCAGCCCGGATGTTGTAGTCGTCCCATCTTATGTAACCGTGCAGGGGTCAGATAACTTTGGTGTATGATATATACTTGAATCAACCTATTGTTGACTGATGGGGATACAAATTGTGCTGATTCCTGTTGTTCTAAATAGGATTCATCGGTAAGGGCAGGAATCATAGTGCGCCATTTCAACAAAGAGGGAGCCGCCAGATGAGATGTTTTAGCCTGTATGAGGTGGACATATAGGCTCGAGGACCCTGGGACCATAGTACACCTATTAGAGGATAAGTAGAAATGAGCACATCAGAGGGGGGAAACTGTGTAGTCATGGCATGTCTAAATTGCAAAAACCTGAATAACTGTGTGTGGGGAATGTTAAACAATACACTTAGAGAGTCAAAAGAACGAAACATATCCTGTTCGTACAAATCACCCAGAGACACAACTCCAAATCACTCCCAGCACCTCACATCTGAGAGAGCCAAAAGCTCCGTCAGCCCAGGGTTATCCCAGAGCGGAGTCTCAGTAGGAATAGCAGAGTAGGATGTTACCCGTTTGGCCTGCTGCCAATCCTGACCTGCCAGTTTGTGGAGAGGCAGCAACTTGCCTGTATATAAACGTGTACTTTCTAATACTGACCATAAGGTGGATATAGCTAAATAATGTGGTAAGTGGGCCTCTGGGCCAGGTAGGGGGCCAGTTAACAGCCAAGACTTCAAATAGTGGAGTTGCCCCGCAATGTAATATAAAAAGATGTCCGGCAGGGCCATCCCGCCCATATCTTTGGGACGTTGCAAGGTGGACAGTCGCAGCTTGGACCTGGAACTTCCCCAGATAAAGGGAATAAATAGGGAGTCTAACTGCTTAAAGAACCTGTGGGGCACTGGCATGTCCACATGCTCCAGTATATATAAACACTTAGGGAGTACCACCATCTTGATAGGTTTATCCGTCCAGCTACAGACAAAGGCAGAGTCCCCCAAACTTTAAATTTGGTTCTGAAATGGCCTAAAAGTGGGTACAAATTTAGGTTCAGGGAGTTGTTGTGATCATTAGTGATATGAATACCCAGGTACTTGCAGGCATTCACCACCTTCAAGCCACACAACAACTGTCCGGTGTCTGCCAGTAGGTGCGGAGAGATAGGCATATATGAGGACTTGGACCAATTAATTCGTAGGCCCAATTAGGTACCAAATCTATCAATGACATCCATAGCCCTGGACAAAGTGCGAGCGGGGTCAGACATAAATAAGAGCATATCGTCTGCGTATAGGGCTGTCTTTTCCTCTCGGGCGCCAATGGTCACCCCTTTGTATATCAGGTCTGTCCTAATAATAATAGCGAGAGGCTCCAATGCTATTGCAAACAATAATGGGGATAAGGGACATCCCTGACGGGTTCCCCTATGTAGGGGGGAACGTAGGAGACAAAGCACCATTAATTGAGAGTGCTGCCATGGGGGATTGGTAGAGGAGGGTAATCCATGTAATAAAGGAGTCACCAAACCCAAAACAACGGAGAACCTGTAGGAGGAAGGGCCATTCCACTGAGTCAAATGCCTTAGTAGCATCTAAAGAGGCAATTGCCCAATCCTCATGGAGAGCAGCCCCAATCTGGGATACCACATGGACCCTCCTAAGGTTGTCTGAAGTGGACTTGCCGGTCATAAAGCCTGTTTGGTCGGGATGAATCAAGTCCAAAATAATAGTGTTCAGTCTATTCGCTAGGATTTTTGCAAGCAGTTTATAGTCAATGTTAAGAAGAGAGATGGGCCTGTATGACCCACACTCCAGCGGGTCCTTATCTGGTTTGAGGAGAAGGATAATTGTAGCATCATAAAAGGACTCCGGCAGTGCATGGGCCAAGTAGACATCCTGATAGCATTTTAACAATACAGGGAGTAACAGGTCCTGATATTGCGCATAGACTTCCACTGGTATACCATCAGGGCCAGGGGGATTTACCCCTGGCCATATCAGCCAGGGCATCAGATAGTGTTCCTCCATAGTAAGAGGGGAGTCTAGAAAAGCCCGTTGTTCTTGCGTCAAAGTTGGGAAAGAGACATCGGTTAGGTACTGAATAATTTCTTGACTAGGGGCCTGGAGCTGGGACTGGTAAAGACCGGAATAGTGGAACCTATTCCGGATAGCAACACTGTCAGTCAACACCTCCCCATCAGCTGAGTTAATTTTCAGGATAGCCAGAGAGGCTGTGTTATAGTGAATCAGATGGGCCAGGAGACTACTAGACTGGTTGCCTAGTTCATAAAACCTTTGTTTACTAAAGAATTGTGACCTGCGAGCTTTGTCATACAGAACATGCAAATATTGTCTTCCCATTTGGAGCCATGCAGTTTTAGAGTCCTCACTGGGGTCAGTAGTGTAGGCTGCTTCCAGGGAAGCACATTTATTAGCTAGCTCAAATTCTAGGGAGGAGGACTCTCGCTTGATATTTGAAATGGAAGATTTGATACAGCCTCTCAAGTGCGCCTTGGTAGTTTCCCATAAGATGATAGGTGTAGTACCTGGAGAGTTGATATCTAGAAAGGTGTGTAATTGGTCGGGAATACGGTCATCGGTAGCTATAAGTTTGAGCCAAAAGGGATGAATACGCCAATTGTGTGGATGGCCCGGGGACACACCCTCTCTGATTTCCACCAACAAGGGTGAGTGGTCAGATGTGGCCCTAGGCAAATATGAAATAGCAATTAGCTGGGAGCTAGCTCTAACATTACCCAAGGCATGATCAATTCGAGACAGAGTGTGATATGAAGCAGAGTGGCAGGAATGAGTTTTCTTTTTTAAAAAATTCTGTTGAAGCATGGTTGAAAAGCAATGTCTGACTTTCATTTGTTCATTTTCATAGAATTTTTATATATTATTACTTTTGTCAGATTCAAGTTATTTCTGTGACCATTGTGGGTTTTTCTTTCATTAAACGACAGTTGGTAAGTTAGTTCAGTGCATGCAGTAGACTAATCTTGGTGTGCAGAGCTGACCTGCCACCAGCCTCTGGACTGAAGGCCAACCGCCGCTTTCACAGCCCCAGGAGGGATATCATCAGCCCCAGGCTCACCTGAAGACAGCCCAGAGCAAGGGAGTAAAGATTTCCAAGTGGCTGGATTCATTCGGTGCCGTGCCAGGAGGAGCAGGAGAGGACCCTGACAGGAGAGTCGTACTCGGGCCTAGTCTACAGGTAACCAGATCCCTGTCAGGGCTCCCTGTAGCTCCATCCCCAGTGTACCTAGCTGGGAGAGGCACAGAGGAGGAGTAGAGAAAGCCATCCTGTGGAGCCTATACCATCTTTGGGCGCCCTCCTAGAACCAAGGCTGGGGGTTGGATACTGCAGGACTACTACCCCCATCTGGAAGCTGCTGTTGTCCCTCTGTTCCAGTTGCCTTAATAAACGGCTGTTTGGTTTACTTGCATCGCTGAATCCTGAGTCGTGCCTGCTTTACCATCAGGGCTCTTCCGACCAACACCACACCGGCTCAGGTAGGAGAGGTCCCCCTCTTTAACTGGAAGTGCCCTGGGGGAAAGAACTACTACCACCACCATCCGGTAGTGCTGCAGGACCCCCCTCGACTTTGTCCGGCCTAGGAGTGGGACTGGAGTGGTTTGGGAGCGTGCTCAGCCTGCGAGGTGGCACAGCATCCGCCACTACTACTCCCATCCTCCGGTCTCATCCGACTGGGTTGCGGCAATCTGTCTGAAGATGAAAATATGTGGGGTTCAATTCCCACCCTAATGGTCTGAGAGTCATCCAACTCAGAAGATCCACTCTGGTATTCAGAGATCTTTTTATATACAGAGCTTTTAAGTCCAGCAGGGAAGATCCTGCCAGTTGAAAAATATTCTTGCATTCTGTCAACAGTAACTTGCTTTAGTAACTTGTTTCTGGAAATAAGTGGGACTTCTCTCAGTTTATCTGGAATCCAAGTTCTCTGAGAAGCGTGATGACTCCATTGAGGTGATCTTGCAGAAGAGATCTCAATGGAGGGTCTATCAGTCAATCGTCTAGACAGCTCTCAATAGCTAGACCAAAAGGGAGTGCTTTGAATTGGTAGTGACTAATTGATCCTAAATGATTGACCTCTATCCTCAGAAATGTTATTGAAACAGGATGGATGGGAACATGAATATACGCATCTTTCAGGTCCAGGGATGCTAGGACTTGATCTTTTTGTAAGGCTGCTGTAACTGTCCTTATTGTTTCTATCTTGAAGTGAATTTTCTTCACATAGCGATTCAGGGATCTGAGATCTATGATCCATCTCCAGGAACCCTTGAGCTTTGGAGCCAGAAAAATTCTTGAATAGATTCCAGAACATTGTTCCTCTTCTATGGAAGAGGATTGAGAAGGTGTTGGAGACAACTAATGCAGTGTTCAGATTTAGTCTTCTGCTGAGTTTTAGAAGATTCATGAGAACTGGCAGGAGAAGCTTGACTCTGAGCACAATCTATACATACATCAGGCACATGGTCATCAGGTAACAACTGCTGACATTCAATACAACTCCTATGCTTCCTCTTAGAGAGCTTTTTACCACTGGACATCTGCAAAGAGGACTATCTTAGTACACCATACACAGCGGTGAACCTAGCCTCTTTGCTGCCTGAGGCGGACTATGGAAAGACTCCCCCCCCAAGAAAAATAAAAAAAATTGAGCTTACATGCTACTAGCTTCACTCGCTACTATCATCGCTAGAGATGAGCAAATCGAAGCAGACGAAGTGGAATTTGATCCGAATTTCAGGAAATTTTCGATTCGCATCGATTCCAGATTTCCTCATGCGTCGATGTATCGAATTGCACAGCTCCGATCGAGGGTTTTAACCCCTTAGATGCCGTGATCATGTTTGGGGTTCCGCCATGCTACCTGTTCTCCTCGGCACCCTCCTCAGTGATTAAAAATAAATAATACTGATACTCACCTGTCCTGGGTTCAGCATTAACTCCGGAGCTGGTGACTGATGTCCTGCTCCCCAGGCTTCACTGCTGGGGCCTGTCATTATGTCATCACGCCCCCATGACCGCTGAGGCCCAATCACAGGCTCCAGCAGTGACATCTGGGGAGCAGGTGTTCAGTCGCAAGGAAGAAGAGGAGCGAGGAGGACACTCAGACAGCCGGATTCCCAGGAGAGGTGAGGTTAAGATCAGTGTTTGTTATTTTTAATCACTTCCCATGGGTCTCTGATTATGGTCCCCTCAGATCCCAAAGTATGATAATAACACCAGCTCTGGGAGGAGGGGTGGGGGGTTTACAATTTTTCTTTTTGTCCCCAACGGGGATTGAAGCTGTGATATTTTGATCGCTGCTTCAATAGGTATACGCTGCAATACACGTGTATTGCAGTGTATAGAAGGCTGTCAGCCTGTGCAGATGCATAGGCTGACAGTCTCCATTCAAGGCAGGATCAACCAGGTATGTAGAGGGACAGCGATGTGGCAGACACGGGGTCATTGGTCAGACCCCGGGCTGCCACATAGGAGCAGCTGCACCCCCCAAAAACTTTGTGGGGGGGCGCCAATCGGGACCCCAATATATAATAAAACCCCTGAGATGCCGCGGAGCTCAGCTCCGACCGGGAGTGTTAGAGGACAGTGTCAGCTGTTACATACGACTGACACCTGCAAAGCAGGGTGCGCACACAGTTTCTTTGTGCGCCCCATGCTTCCACCGTGGTTTGCGGGAAGTCCTTCCCGGCAGCGCCTTACTATTAGGGTGGAAGTTGGGAAGGGGTTAATGCAATTCGCCGCAAATTCATTCGGATCGAATCGAATTGTTTTGGAAACTTCGGAGAATCAGTGGAATCGAATTTTTAAAAAATTCGCTCATCTCTAATCATCGCACAATATACACAATGCACAAAGTTATAAAACAGGTTTTAAGAATTCTTCTTCTTATATTACTTCAGTATCAGATCAACAACATGGCATTAACAATGAAAATAACTTCACACATCTTCTGCTTGGTGGATGGACGAGCCCACGTGGCCCCCATTCTCTTTAATAGGAGTGCCGCAGATAGTGGAGTACTGTACTTTGGATATCTTTGGCACTCCCATCGAAGTGAATAAGAGCATGGGTTTCTCCATCCACCAAGCAACATACCTATATTCAGCATGGCTGCAGTCAGGTTGAATTCCCAGTGGGGGAAAAAAAAAAACAATTCTCAGGCTCAGTGGGGGACTCAGCAGACAAACCCCCATCAATCAGGTATTTATCCTCTATAATTTAGGTGAATACAGGGCAGTAACATTTTGTGACTTACAGGTGACGTCTCTGAATAATCCTTCACATTTCCCTTCTCTTCCCTTTGGACTGCCATGACCACTTCTTCCAGCTGTGACTTGTCTCTGTAAAGTTTGCAACACAGACATCTTTGGTTCCTCACTTTTCCAGGCATCTGACCCACATTGTCCTCACCTACCCAAAGCCCTCATCCTGCTGCTACCCCAACTATAAAATATATGATATAACCCCCCCATAATGAATAATACTCCCAAGTGCATCTTTATATTAATGTCCATGTGTACCCCCCATAAATAGTTCCCCCTATTAATAATGCCCCAGGTGTTTCCTAATTAAAAGGTTTTTTAGGTCATCAATAAAATAATCAGTGGGGCTCAAAAACCCTGGACCCTCACTGAGCTGTTTGAATGAACCATGGTATCTGTGTAAGCGCCGTGACTGCTTCTCTGTTTACATACAGTGGGGAAAAAAAAAGTATTTAGTCAGCCACCAATTGTGCAAGTTCTCCCACTTAAAAAGATGACAGAGGCCTGTAATTGACATCATAGGTAGACCTCAACTATGTGAGAAAAAATGAGAAAACATATCTAGAAAATCACATTGTCTGATTTTTTAAGACTTTATTTACAAATTATGGTGGAAAATAAGTATTTGGTCACCTACAAACAAGCAAGATTTCTGGCTCTCACAGACCTGTAACTTCTTCTTTAAGAGGCTCCTCTGTCCTCCACTCATTACCTGTAGTAATGGCACCTGTTTGATATTGTTATCAGTATAAAAGACACCTGTCCACAACCTCAAACAGTCACACTCCAAACTCCACTATGGTGAAGACCAAAGAGCTGTGGAAGGACATCAAAAACAAAATTGTAGACCTGCACCAGGCTGGGAAGACTGAATCTGCAATAGACAAGCAGCTTGGTGTGAAGAAATCAACTGTGGGAGCAATAGATAGAAAATGGAAGACATGCAAGACCACTGATAATCTCCCTCCATCAGGGGCTCCGCGCAAGATCTCACTGCGTGGGGTCAAAATGATCACAAGAACGGTGAGCAAAAATCCCAGAACCACACAGGGGATCCTAGTGAATGACCTGCAGAAAGCTGGGAGTAACGTAACAAAGGCTACCGTCAGTAACACACTACGCCGCCAGGGACTCAGATCTTGCACTGCCAGATGTGTCCCCCTGCTTAAGCCAGAACATATCCGGGACCGTCTGAAGTTTGCTAGAGAGCATTTGGATGTTCCAGAAGAGTATTGGGAGAATGTCATATAGTCAGATGAAACCAAAATAGAACTGTTTGGTAGAAACACAACTCGTCGTGTTTGGAGGAGAGTGAATGCTGAGTTGCATCCAAAGAACACCATACCTACTGTGAAGCATGGGGGTGGCAACATCATGCTTTGGGGCTGTTTCTCTGCAAAGGGACCAGGACGACTGAGGGCCATGTATCGTGAGATTTTGAGTGCAAACCTCCTTCCATCAGCAAGGGCATTGAAGATAATACGTGGCTGGGTCTTTCAGCATGACAGTGATCCCAAGCACATCGCCAGGGCAATGAAGGAGTGGCTTCGTAAGAAGCATTTCAAGGTCTTGGAGTGGCCTAGCCAGTCTCCAGATCTCAACCCCATAGAAAACCTTTGGAGGGAGTTGAAAGTCTGTGTTGCCCAGCGGCAGCCCCAAAACATCATTGCTCTAGAGGAGATCTGCATGGAGGAATGGGCCAACATACCAGCAACAGTGTGTGCCAACCTTGTGAAGACTTACAGAAAACGTTTGACCTCTGTCATTGCCAACAAAGGATATATAAGATGAACTTTTGTTATTGACCAAATACTTAAAATTTTTCACCATAATTTGTAAATAAATTCTTTAAAAATCAGACAATGTGATTTTCTAGATATGTTTTCTCATTTTGTCTCTCATAGTTGAGGTCTACCTATGACGTCAATTACAAGCCTCTCTCATCTTTTTAAGTGGGAGAACTTGCACAATTGGTAGTTGACTAAATACTTTTTTTTCCCCACTGTAGTGTCATTCATCTTATAGTGGCCATGTCATGTAACTACAGCCTCGTCCTATACACGTCTATGTGACAAGACTGGAATGACACGGTCACTTTAAACAGACAGTGTGTAATATAAACAGGCTCCATAGCCCCTTCATACAGCTGATCAGAGGGGGGGGGGGGTCCACTGATCTCTTATTGATAATCTGTCCTAAGGATAGATCATCAATAAAAATGAGCTGGAAACCCCTTTATTAAAGCCCAATTGCCACCTTAAAGGGGTTGTCCAGGATAACCACTTTTTTTTCATATGAGGCTGGAGAAGGTTCTCCAGTGTCTTCCTGCGCATTCCAGTCCTGCTGCTCCGGTGTTTTCTTCCCCACAGCACTGTGATGTCCCATGTCAGCGACCTCAGCGTTCATGTGTGGTGGGGACTTCTGCCAGAAGAAAACACCGGAGCAGCAGAACCAGACCGTGGTGGGAGACATCGGAGCACAAGGGACAGGTAAGTAGGTTTTTTTTTTGTTTTTGCTTTTTTTTTAAATCACTTTCCCGGTCTCATATTAAAAAAGTGGTGGTTATCCTGGACAAGCCCTTTAATTAATTGCCCCCTTATATTATGCCCCTGATTCCCCCTGACATAAATACTGCTCCCCTAATGACCCTTTATATAAATGATACCCCCTTCTATTCATAATGTCCACTAATGCCCCCTTATATAATTGATATCCCCTAGTGAACACTTATATAAATGACCACCCCCAATAATGCTTCCTAATGGCCCCTTATATAAATAACCCCCCTTGTATTAATAATGCCCTTATATACAGTAAATAACACCTCTTAGGTTCATAAAGCCCCCTTATATACTATGCCCCTTCCTAACAACCCCTTATCAGGGGCATAACTAGCAAAGACTAGTGACTTGTGCCCTCCCCCCCCCACAGCATAGCACACTGTATAACGCCACATTTACACACACTATACTGTTCCACCGCGGCCCCTTCACACAGTATTATGGCCCACAGCGGCCCCTGCACACGGTATTATGGCCCACAGTGGCCCTGCACACGGTATTAAGGCCCACAGCAGCCCTGCACACGGTATTATGGCCCACAGCGGCCCTGCATACGGTATTATGTCCCACTGCGGCCTCTGTACACAGTATTATGCCCTATGGCAGTCCCTGCATGCGATATTATGCCCCACAGTGGCCCCTGCACACTCTATTATGCCTCATAGTGGCTCACCCATGAACTATTATTATACTCTGGGGTCTTTTCAGACCCCAGGGTATAATGATTCGAGATCCGGGGAGGTGATCAAACATAAAAACCAGTGTTACTTACCTATCCTGGGCTCTGGTGCACTCCCTGCAGCTTCCGGCTCTATTCAATGTCGGCACAGACGTCACTTGGACTAGGCCAGCATCGCAATGCATAATGACATCGGCCTGTCCCACGTGATGTCTGGGACGTTACCAAAGAGGACCGAAACCTGCTGGGAATAACACCGGATTGAAGGAGAGGTGAGTAACAGTGGTTTTTATGTTTATCACTTCCCCTAGGTTTTCGATTATTACACTTTGGGTGCCAGTAAATTGGAATACCCCAAGAAGTGACCCCATTTTGTAGGGGCAATTTTAGGGTCTTTGCCAATTTGACATGGTGTCCAAAATCCAACAATCTAAATCTATGCTCCAAAAGCCACATAGCGCTCCTTCACATCTGCCCCCTGCTGTGTACCCAAACTGCAGTTTACACCCACATGTATGACACTGGTGTACCCAGGATAACGTACTTAATGTCATATGTGGGTATAAATTTCTGTTTGGGCACAGCTGGGCACAGAAGGGAAGGAGCACTATTTTGGTTTTTGAAGCACAGTTTGGTTTTTGGCCACCATGCCACTTTTGCAGAGCCCCTGAATTGCCAGTAAAGTGGAATCCGCAGACTTGTGACCCCATTTTGGGAACTACACCCCTGAAGGGATTTATCAAGTGGGGTAGCGAGCATTCTTAACCCTTAAGAGTTGCATTCATTTAATTTCAATAAATGAATATGCAGCTGATAATGAAAAGCAAAAATTGCAATTTTTCCAGAGATATGCCATTTCAGTGCCCGATATTGTGTGCCCAGCTTATGTTAGCAGGAGCAGGCACAAACACTCTAAAAACTGTTAAGTGGGTATCCTGGGCACAACAGCTTTTGGAGTGTTCATATCTGATACAAGCTGGGCACAACGTATTATGCATTGAAATTATCAGCTGCGTATTCATTTCTGGAAAATAAATTATAGCAACACTTGGAGGTTAAAAATGCTCACTGTACCCCTGGATAAATTCCTTCAGGGATGCAGTTTCCAAAATAGGGTCACATGTCAGAGGATTCCACTTTACTGGTATTTCAGGAGCTCTGCAAGTGTGTCATGACGTCCAAAAGCTAAACTGTCTAAATCTATGCGCCAAAAACCAAATAGCGCTCATTCCATTATGTGTCCGGCTGTGCCCAAACAGCAGTTTATACCACAGATGACATTAAGTAGTTTATTTTCCCTTGTAAGCTCTAAATCTGGTTTGTACCCTGATATACGCTCGCACAGCTTATACATTCCCTTCTTGCCGCAGCCAGTTGTGTTCTAATGATTTAGTGATTTTTGGGGTTTTTGTCTTCACATTGTACAAGTTATATTTTCTTTATTTTTCTGATGATCTAGCCATATGAGGGCTGATTTTTTGCGTTATGATATGCATTTTTTAATGACACCATTTTTTTGGGTGTCTATAAATTATTGAATAAATTATATTAACTCTTTCTGGGTGGATTAAAAAAAAAAAAAAATAAATTCTGGAATTGGTTTTTACCTTTTAATTTTTTTTTGCCATGCAGCGTACAGCATAAGTAACATGTTTCCTTTATTCTGCGGGTCGCTGCGATTATGGCGATACCTAATTTATATTGTTTTTTTATGCGTTACTAATTCTGCAGAACAAAAACCCATTTGTGGACATAAATCAATTGTTTTTGCATCACCATCTTCTGAGATGCGTAACATTTTTATTTTTCGGTTGACAGACTTGGTTTATGGCTTATTTTTTGTGGGAGGACATGTGCTTTTTATTGGTATTGTTTTGAGGTACATATGAGTTTTTGATCACTTTTTATAGCATTTTTTTGTAAGCGAGATAGCCAAAAATCATTACTTCCAGTGTTTTTTTTCAGTTTTTTTCTTTCGCCGTTGACCGTGTACGTTAAATATTGTTTCAGTTTTATTGTACAGGTTATTACGGATGCGGCGATACCAAATATGTGTTGTTTTTATTAATTTTTAGATTTTTTTTATATAATTCATTTTATATAGGAAAAGGGATTTTTTGGGGCTTTAGAACTTTATTATTTATTTATTTTTTACACATTTAATTTTTTTTTTTAACTTTTTTTTTTACATTTTTTTACTTGTCCTATAAGGACACCTGAGCTAGCGATGCTCTGATCCTGGCTCAGTATTATAGACTGCAATACACGAGCATACTTTTGTATTGCAGGCTATACAGGAAGTCAGCCGATGTAGACGCATCGCCTGACTTCTTGACATCCCAGCAGGATCAACCAGGTAGTGGGGGCTTCAGGCAGCCTGGGGTCACTGGCCAGACCCCGGGCTGCAGAAAATAGATATCGGCACCCCCCGATCTCGCCGCGGGGGGTGCTGGGGAAAACGGCAGCATGGTCATGTTTGACCGCGGCATCCAAGGGGTTAAAACCTCCAATCAGAACTCAATTCCGACCGGGGGTTATGGAGCAGGGCGTTAGCTGTCAGTTACAGCTAACACCCACTCCCGATCCCGCTCACAGTGTCTCTGAAGTGCCGGCCGTAAATTTACAATTAGCCGGACTTCAGAGACCAGGACCGCTGGCGGTCGTCAACCGGTTAATCTAGCAGGAGTGCTGTCATGGGCGTGGATAAAACCAGAATTACACTTACCAGTAATTGTTTTTCTGGAGCCCATAACAGCACCCCTATAATTTTGATCCTTCCCTTCTGTTGGTCATTTAGATTTTTTTCTCAAATTAGCAGGATCTCATTGATCCTTTAATGCACATTCCAAGTTATTATTATTATTGTTTATTTATATAGCACCATTAATTCCATGATGCTTTACATTTGAGGGTTTACATACTGTACACAAGATATACAAAACAAATATAATACAAACAGTGACCAACTGGCACAGTGCGATAGAGGGCCCTGCCCACAAGGGCTTACAATCTATGAGGGAAGAGGGATAGAGACAGAAGGTGAGGGGAGAGGCTGTACAGATGGTGGTGTGGTGACAGTAGCGTTATTGGAGGTTATAGGCCTTCCTGAATAGGTGAGTCTTCAGGGCCTTCTTGAAGCTTGTGATTGTGGGGGTCAGTCTTATGTGTCTTGGTAATGAGTTCCAGAGTATGGGGGATGCACGGGAGAAGTCTTGGAGACGGTTGTGTGAAGAGCGGATAAGAGCAGAGCAGAGTAGGAGGTCTTTGGAGGATCGGAGGTTACGTGCAGGCAGGTGGTGGGAGATTAGGTCGGAGATATATGGAGGGGGCAGGTTGTGGATGACTTCGTACTGCGCCGCAGTATGTTCGTGTAGCAGACTACCGGAAAATGGCCGCCTGGACATGTGCAGTCCGATGCCTGCGAAAGGCAGAAGTTCCAGCGAAGAGGAGGAGGGGAGTGAACATAATCAGCTAAGGGGCGGTGGAGAGTTATGACGTGGAGGGTGCTCGGAGCACAGGGGGAATGTCCCCGGTGCTCCGTGATCGTAATTTGCATAACAGAAGAAACCGATTTTATCAGAAACGGCGGGGAGAAGCTTAGAATGGAAAGTAGGAGTAGAATAGCCTTGTTAAAGGCTATTCCAATGTGCCATTAGTTAAAAATGTGTTTTTCTAATGATAGACTCCTTTAATTGTTGATCTTTTGTTCCCCCTGACTTGTCTTCATCTCCCCTGTCTTTTCTTTCCTCTCTTCTCTTTCCTCCCTTACTCCCCATTTAGGTCCAGAGACTGGCTGCTATTTGTCGCCCCATCAGTTTCTGTCTCATGCTCGCTGCCTCCCGGTGGATCCCTGTGGACCCCTGCAGATAGGTTGAGACTCAACCATATACAGTGCTGGCCAAAAGTATTGGCACCCCTGCAATTCTGTAAGATAATACTCAATTTCTTCCAGAAAATGATTGCAATCACAAATGCTTTGGTAATAATATCTTCATTTAATTTGTCTTCAATGGAAAACCACAAAAAGAATTGTCAAAAAGCCAAATTGGTTATAATTCCACACCAAACATAAAAAAGGGGGTGGACAAAAGTATTGGCACCCTTTGAAAAATCATGTGATGCTTCTCTAATTTGTGTAATTAACAGCACCTGTTACTTACCTGTGGCACATAACAGGTGGTGGCAATAACTAAATCACACTTGCAGCCAGTTGAAATGGATTAAAGTTGACTCAACCTCTGTCCTGTGTCCTTGTGTGTACCACATTGAGCATGGAGAAAAGAAAGAAGACCAAAGAACTGTCTGAGGACTTGAGAAGCAAAATCGTGAGGAAGCATGAGCAATCTCAAGGCTACAAATCCATCTCCAAAGACATGAATGTTCCTGTGTCTACCGTGCGCAGTGTCATCAAGAAGTTTAAAGCCCATGGCACTGTGGCTAACCTCCCTAGATGTGGACGGAAAAGAAAAATTGACGAGAGATTTCAACGAAAGATTGTGCGGATGGTGGCTAAAGAACCTCGACTAACATCCAAACAAGTTCTAGCTGCCCTGCAGTCCGAGGGTACAACAGTGTCAACCCGTACTATCCGTCGGCGTCTGAATGAAAAGGGACTCTATGGTAGGATACCCAGGAAGACCCCACTTCTGACCCAGAGACATAAAAAAGCCAGGCTGGAGTTTGCCAAAACTTACCTGAGAAAGTCAAAAACTTTTTGGAAGAATGTTCTCTGGTCAGATGAGACAAAAGTACAGCTTTTTGGGAAAAGGCATCAACATAGAGTTTACAGGGAAAAAAAAAAAGAGGCCTTCAAAGAAAAGAACACGGTCCCTACCGTCAAACATGGCGGAGGTTCCCTGATGTTTTGGGGTTGCTTTGCTGCCTCTGGCACTGGACTGCTTGACCGTGTGCATGGCATTATGAAGTCTGAAGACTACCAACAAATTTTGCAGCATAATGTAGGGCCCAGTGTGAGAAAGCTGGGTCTCCCTCAGAGGTCATGGGTCTTCCAGCAGGACAATGACCCAAAACACACTTCAAAAAGCACTAGAAAATGGTTTGAGAGTAAGCACTGGAGACTTCTAAAGTGGCCAGCAATGAGTCCAGACCTGAATCCCATAGAACACCTGTGGAGAGATCTCAAAATGGCAGTTTGGAGAAGGCACCCTTCAAATCTCAGGGACCTGGAGAAATTTGCCAAAGAAAAATGGTCTAAAATTCCAGCAGAGCATTGTAAGAAACTCATTGATGGTTACCGGAAGCGGTTGTTCGCAGTTATTTTGTCTAAAGGTTGTGCTACCAAGTATTAGGCTGAGGGTGCCAATACTTTTGTCCGGCCCATTTTTGGAGTTTTGTGTAAAATGATCAATGATTTGACTTTTTTTTTCATTCTCTTTTGTGTTTTTTCATTGCAAGCAAAATAAATGAAGATATTATTACCAAAGCATTTGTGATTGCAATCATTTTCTGGAAGAAATTGAGTATTATCTGACAGAATTGCAGGGGTGCCAATACCTTTGGCCAGCACTGTATATGCACCCTCTCCACTATTGTATCCCAATGGTTAGATGTGTAACTTTGAACGTTAAGGGCCTAGGCTCCAACACCAAACAACACCTCCTGTTGCGTGAGCTTTGGTTCCTCCAGGCAGATATGGCATTTATTCATGGTCAGCCCGTAGTTTTTTGTAACATCTATGCTCCGAATGCCTCCCAGTTTCCATTCTTACATCGTGTCTTGCGTTGATTGCGGTCTTACTCTAATGGAGCCTGTCTACTTGGTGATAATTTTAATATGATTTTCTCTGAATGAGTAAATAGGCTGTCTGTGGATGACAGACCCCCACAGCGTTCAAAGATGAGGCTCGCTAGAGACTTCCGTTGATTCATTAGGTCCCATGACCTCTACGACCTGTGGTGGGTGGACAACCCCACGGGTAGCTCCTATACCTTCTACTCCCATCCCCATAACCTTCACACCTGCATAGACTGGGCAGGAGGTCGGCCTCATTTCATGGTCTGACCACGCTCCGATGACTGTATCCCAGTCTTTAGTAAAGGCTGTAGGCTACGCTCCTTAGTGGGTGTAGAGATAGGGTCCCAACCCGTTAGTATACAGGTGACAAAAGATCTCACACTCCAAGAGTAATTTAAAAAAGTTGCGTGTTTTTTATTCATCCCACGTGTTAGACAGGTAGAGTAATTTTTGTGAAGTGTCGGCCTATATATCAGCCTTCATCAGACTCTACAAAAATATAATACAGTGCATACATATGAGAAAACATATGTACAAATATACAAACTTACATAACTTGTATAAAAAAAAAAATATATAAAATTGCGTTTACATACTGTTAGCGTCACACACTGCTATTGTCGTACAATAAGCATACACAAACTTATGAAACAGTTTTTAAGAATTCTTCTTCCTGCATTACTTCAGTATCAGAAATCAACAACACGGCATTAACAATGAAAGTAACTTCACACACAGGGGCGTAACTATCGGGGTAGCAGCGGTAGCGGCTGCCACAGGGCCCGGGACATTAGGGGCTCCGGAGCCCTGTGGCAGATGCTACCGCGAACCCCACAAACCAGTAATGATCGCAGTCGCATGGGGTGCGACTGCGAACGGACCCGGCAGGTTACGGGGCCCGCGGCCAGCTGGAGATGGCCGGGCCCCGGACCATTATGATAGCGGTCGGGTAAAGCCTGGTTCCCCGACCGCTATACATACTGTTATTGGAAAGGAGTCCTGGCATATTGCAGGCCCCTTTCCAATAGATGGCAGCCCAGGGGAGGTGACTGAAAATAATAAACACATATTCTCACCTCTCCTGGGCGCAGCGTTCTCCGTCATGTGACTGAGGCCTGTGATTAGGCCCCAGCGGTCACATGGGGCGCGGCCTCGTAATGACGTCAGTGCGCCCCCATGTGACCGATGAGGCCCAATCACAGTCCTCGGCAGCGAAGTCGGAAGAGGGCCTGAAGACGCCGAAGACGGCAGGATGGAGCGAGGATGCCAAGGAAAGGTAAGGCAAGGTGAGTATGAATGTTTGTTATTTTTAATCACCTTCCCTTGGCCTCTGATTATTATACTTTGGGGTCTGAGGAGACCCCAGAGTATGATAATAGCACCAAAGCGGAGGGGGCTGTTGGGAGCTTATAATACTGGGTGGGGGCCACTGTAGAGCATAAAACACTGGGTGGGGGCCACTGTAGAGCATAAAACACTGGGTGGGGGCCACTGTAGAGCATAAAACACTGGGTGGGGGCCACTGTAGAGCATAAAACACTGGGTGGGGGCCACTGTAGAGCATAAAACACTGGGTGGGGGCCACTGTAGAGCATAAAACACTGGGTGGGGGCCACTGTAGAGCATAAAACACTGGGTGGGGGCCACTGTAGAGCATAAAACACTGGGTGGGGGCCACTGTAGAGCATATAACACTGGGTGGGGGCCACTGTAGAGCATATAACACTGTGTGGGGGCCACTGTAGAGCATATAATACTGTGTGGCGGCCCCTGTAGAGCATATAATACTGTGTGGGGGCCACTGTAGAGCATATAACACTGGGTGGGGGCCACTGTAGAGCATATAATACTAGGTGGGGCCACTGTAGAGCATATAATACTGGGTGGGGGCCAATGTGGGGGGCATATAATACTGGGTGGGGACCACTGTGGGGAGCATATAATACTGTGTGGGGGCCACTGTAGGGAGGATATAATACTGGGTGGGGCCCACTATGGGGGGCATATAATACTGGGTGGGTACCACTGTGGGAAGCATATAATACTGGGTGGGGACCCCTGTGTGGAGCATATTATACTGTGTGGGGCCACTGTGGGTAGCATATTATACTCTGTGTGGGGGGAGAAATGTAAATCATATAATGCTGTATGGGGGCCACTGTGGAGCATATAATACTATCTGGGGCCTCTGCTGAGCATATTTTACTGTTTGGGGACCCATAACCGGTTCGGGGGAGGGGGGGCCCCATGTCAAATGTTCGCCTTGGGGCCCAGCCATTCCTTGTTACGCCACTGTTCACACATCTTCTGTTTGGTGGTTGGACGAGCCCACGTGGCCCCCATTCTCTATAATAGGAGCTCCGCAGATAGCTGAGTTCTGGACTTCGGCTATCTTTGGCACTCCCATTGAAGTGAATGAGAGCCACGCGGGTTCGTCCATCCACCAAGCAACACACCTATATTCAGCTGCAGCCAGGCTGGATTCCCACCCAGTGGGGGGAAAAAACCCAAGCTCAATCCCATGATGGAGCCGCCGCCGCCACCTCCTCTTCTTGTCCACAACATCTGCGTGTCAGCGTAGGAGGCACGATGACGTCATTGTATCGCCGCCTGCGCTCACATGCAGACGTCTCGTAAACCAGCCCAGGACAGGCCCCACTCAGCTTTGTTTTTTTTTTTTAAAGCGGCCTGTCCTGGGCTGGTTTACTTTAAATAAATGGTAAAAATGCCGCCCCCCAGACAGTGACGGACAGTGCCGCCTGAGGCGGCCGCCTCACTTCGTCTCATTAGCGGTGCGCCCCTGCTTGTACTATATGCTTCTTGGAGTGTGAGATCTTTTATCACCTGTATACTAACGGGTTGGGACCCTATCTCTACACCCACTTGGGAGTGCAGCCTACACCCTTTACTACTGAATTAACCCTTTGTGGACTGGCACCCTTCTGTGCAATGTCATGATTTACATTTTCCTGCAATCAAGAGGAAACCGAAAATATCCTAGCAAATGCCACCTTCTCCAGGGATTTCTTAGCCACTGCTCCTACTGAAGCACGCAAAAGAGATCTAGTGAAGGAATCTAGACGCCTCATTAATCTGGAGCTTCATTGTGCCACATTAGCGGAATATGTACGTGTCCAACGTATCTCGAGAGAACTTTGTATAACCACCACTCCAACAATTTTCAAAGAAGACAAGGACTATACCCAACAGATATTAAATAAGTGTTCATATGACCCTATGGTCTTGGCAATCACCTTCATGCAGAAGAGTATAGCTGTCAAGACTCTCTTACCGAGCTTCCGGAGACCAATGGCTGTGATCTGTAGTCCAACAGGTAGTATGCTGGAACTTGTAGTGCAGTGGTAGTAGCTGGAACTTGTATTGCAGCGGTAGTATGTTTGGCCTTGTATTGCAGTGGTAGTAGCAGGTATCCACAGTGCAGCAGGTAGTATGCTGGGCCTTGTAGTGCAGCAGTAGTATGCTAGACCTTGTAGCACAGCGGCAGTAGCAGGTATCCACAGTGCAACAGGTAGTATGCTGGAACTTGTAGTACAGCAGTAGTATAGAACCAACTGAGAACAGTAGGCCCCAGCTCAAGGTTTGTCAGAAGCAGGCTTCAAAACACAATACTCAGGCACTGAGTGATCAGGTGCAGGAGTTCAAATAATCAAAAGGTAGGAACCAAAATGGCCACAGACAGGAAACACACAAAACGCCATCTTGCTAAGGGACTGATACTGGCAAAACAAAGAGTCTATCAAATTAAGATCCTGACATTACTTCTTTCTCAGGAACGGCCTCCGGACGATCCCAGACCAGGATTCTCGGGATATTTACAATTAAATTGATTAATTAATCGAGGGGCATTGATGTTGTCCAGGGGTTCCCAGGAATTCTCTTCTGGAGGGTAGCCCTGCCATTTGATAAGATAGTGCAGATCCCCTGCAGATCCTGGAATCCAAAATCTTCTCAACGACAAATTGCTCTTGATCATCCACTATGACAGGACCAGGAGGAGGATGTGAACGTCCAGGAAAAGGGTTGGGAACTGCAGCCTTCAGCAAAGAGACATGAAAGACAGGATGGATTCTCATTGTCTTCAGAAGGTCCAATCGACAAGTTACTGAATTTACTAGACCGCTAATTTTAAAAGGACCAATGTATTTCTGTCCCAGTTTTCATGAGGGGATCTTCAATTTTAGGTTCTTTGTAGATAGCCAGACTGTATATCCTACCTTAAGTGTTGGTGCTGGTTTACGAAACCTGTCAGCTGTCTTTTTAAAACTTTCCTGAGCTGCACTCAACGTCTCCTTCAAAATTGTGAGATCTTGTTGTAAAGTGGTAATTCTTTCTGTAACTGCTGGCACAGAAGCATTCACAGGAAATCTGGGAAAGATCTTTGGATGATAACCTAGGTTAGCATAGGAAGGTGTTACTTTCGTAGAAGCACTCTGCGAATTGTTATAGGAGAATTCTGCTATGGGAAGCAAATTGACCCAATCATCCTGTAGATGACAGACATAGCACTGAAGTTATTGTTCCAAGGTCTGATTGGTACGCTCCGTCTGTCCATTCGATTACGGATGAAAGGCAGAGGACAAACAGACATTTATGTCCAATGCAGAGCAAAACTCCTGCCAAAACTTTGCCGTAAATTGGACCCCCCCAGTCCGAAACTACCTCGTCTGGAACTCCATGCAGACGAAAGACATTCTGAATTATTAAATCAACCGTGTCCTTAGCCGAGGGTAGACCCGCACAGGGAATGAAGTGAGACGATCGACTACGACTAATATCGTATTCTTCCCCTTGGAGGCTGGTAATTCCACAATGAAGTCCATAGAGAAAGCTCCCTAAGGACGATTTGGAATGGGAAGAGTTTGTAACAATCCTGTTGGTGAAGAACAAGGTCTCTTACATCTGGCACAAATGTCACAAGAGCGAACATAATTCTTGACATCTTTCCAATAGCCAAGCCACCAGAAAAAACGAGATATAAAGTCTTTGGTCTTCTGTATTCCCCTGTGACCTGCCATCTTGGAGTCGTGCATCAGCTTCAAAATCTTCACCCTCACCCCTTCAGGAACATAAAGACATAGACCATGAACCCATACTCCATTCCTCAGACTTAGGTGTACATCATTTGTGGGTTGTGATAGGGAAGGATCTGAATCATAAGCCCCCTTAATGTCACTCAACAAATCTTGGTTGTGGATTACTCCTAAAAAGTTGGAATTTGACAGTATTGTCTTGGGTGGCGTATCAGGCGTAGGGTCCGCAGAATAAATTCTGGATAGAGCATCAGCTTTACCATTATGGGAGCTCGGCCTATAAGAAATTACAAAATTAAATTGGTTCAGAAATAAACTCCAGAGAGCCTGTCGTGAAAATAGACATCTTGCTGATCTAATAAACTTCAGATAACGATGATCAGTGAGGATGATAATTTGTAGTGAAGCGCCCTGAAGATGATGCCTCCCTTCTTTAAAGGCAGACATGAAAGCCAATAACTCCTTGTTCCCTAGTCTATTGCAGTAGACTCTTCTCCCCAGTTCTCTGTGAGAGGATGGCCCCAATAGCACAGTCAGAAGCGTCCACCTCAAGAATGAAGGCTTGATCAGGATCAGGATGAATTAAGGCGGTCAAAGGCTTCCTGTGCCTGGGATGACCAGGTAAAAGCTGTTGTCTTCTTCATAAGTTGAGTGATAGGGGAGACAATTCCTGAAAAATTCTTAATGAAGCATCGATAAAAATTGGCAAATCCGATAAAGCGCTGAAATTGTTTAACAGTCCTGGGTAGGGGCCAATCAAGGATTGCCTGTATTTTACTAGACTCCATGCTCAGCCCTTGTGGTGTAATCATGTACCCCAAGAACTGAATTTCTGATCTATGGAACTTGCACTTTTCAAGCTTTACAGTATATAGTGATGGTTCTCCCTCAAACATCCCAAAACAGTCTTCACATGCTGTTGATGTTCTACGGGAGAATTTGAAAAAATCAAAATGTCATCCAGATAGATCACCACGAAGAGGTTTAGAAGATCCCTGAAAATGCCATTTACTAGGTGCTGGAAGGTGGTTGGGGCACTACAAAGCCCAAATGGCATGACCATGTATTCAAAGTGACCATAACAAGATCTGAAGGCGGTTTTCCATTCATCCCCAGACCTAATGCGGACTAAATTATATGCTCCGCGAAGATCTAATTTCGTGAAGATCTTGGCCTGCTGTACTCTCTCCAGCAGTTCTGGAATTAATGGCAAAGGATAATGGTTTCTAATTGCACCTTTCTTTTCTTTTCTATTTTTACCTGCGCTGGGGGGCGTCCCCCTTTTTTTTACACACAAAAAAGAAGCCCCCCCCCGCGCCGGGGGGGGGGGGAAATGTTCCATCCTTCCCTTTCTCTTATTTTTTTTTTTTTTTTTTTTTTTTTTTCTTCTTCCACCCCGCCCCCCCCTAAAAGCCCCGCCCCAACGCGGCCCCCCCCCCAGGGCCCACCCCCACGGCGCACCGGCGGGGGGGTTGTCCTTTTTTTTCTTATACTTATCACCAACACCCACAACACAACCAGGAGCAGGAGGGAGGCCCGCAGCCGGCCCGCCCCCCCCCGCCCCCGCAGCAGGGGGGGGGAGGGAGCAGGGCCGGGGCTCCCCGTCCCACCACGAATACACGGTCTTGTGTATCTCCCTCCCTTTTTTTCCTTCTTTCCCCACCGGTTACGGGGCCCGGGGGCCGGAACCCGGGGACACCAAAAAAAAAGGGAAAGGGGGGGGGGGAAGCAGAAAAAAGTTAATGTTTTTTTTTGATTTCCTTTCGCAAGGGGGGCCCGGGGGGGCCCCCCCCCCCCCCCCCCCCCCCGGGGGGGGCCGGGCCCCCCCCCCCCCCCCCCCCACCCCCGCCGCCCCCCCCTCCCCCCCCCTCCTCCCCTCCTAATAAAAAAAAAAAAAATAAAAAACCCCCCCCCGGGGGGGGGGGGGGGGTTTGGTTTTTTCCCCCCCCGCAACAGACTCTGGCGCTGACCTGTGTGTATAATGGGACCTGAAGCCTTCGCTGAAAGGAAGAGTGGGAACATATATGAAATATATCAGTGCCTCCACCCAGGATAGAGCCTCTGTATTACAGGGAGGATCTCTTCCTGGGACTTAACCATGAAGTACAGTTAGTAGCCTTAACAAGCATCACTGTACTAATCTCACAGTCTGAAGAATACATACAGATACCACATAAGGTTATAACAGTAGCTTTATAAGAATCAAAAGGGTAATAGTACATACATACAATATACTCAGAACACAGCAGTACTACAACAACCAGCAAGTCCACAACAGTTTTAGGTTATATACCCGGGTATATATATAGATATATAGCAAGAGTCCGGTGCACAATACCTCCAGGCAACAGAAGAGATGCAGGGGCCCCTGTGGATGACTGTGGATCCTCAGATTCTTCCAGGAGATGATAGACAGTCGATCAGGAGATGATGATGATGATGAGATTCTTCACAGGCAGCAAACAGGGTGACGGTGACGGTAGTAGATGCAGGCCTGACTACCCTAACACTGAGTCCTTAACCTGCCAGCTAAACTACTAGTGCAACCGGGCCTCTAACTAGCTAGTTGGCCGTCAGAAGCCTAACCTATCACTGCCCTGAACTATATATATATATATATATATATATATATAGGATCCCTAACTACAGTTACTAGCTAGGTCCTGTGAGTATATAGGGGGTAACACATACCTAACTATATACTCTGAAGTAAAGTGGAACAAGTGGCTCTGAAATAAGGTAGAGCAGCTTCACTAGCTGATCTCAAGGATATAGATTCTTAACTATCTACTTATCTACTCCTTAGAATTACACCTACCACCTGCCTTAGACTCCCCCAGACATAACATGCCTGTCTCACAGCAGCTCTGCTCACATCTCTCCCCCCAGCAGCTCTGCCTCACATGTCTGACTCACTGTATTTACAAAACAAAACTTGCACTGAATGCCTGGGGTCTCTGAAGCCAAACTGCAGGGGCAAAGAAGCTAGATACATTATATACTAGTAGAAATGGCAGTTCCCTACACTCTCCCTCTGGTGAAATCTTTACGTCACGTCAAAGACATACAAAGTCATAGTATACAGTCGACATTACCAATGACAATATCAATATGGTTGCTTTTGCATTTACAGAGTCACAACAGGTCAATAGGTACACATGCCAACAGGAGCGAAAATTGGTAACATATTGACCAAAGTGGACACTGCACCCACCCAAGCATGATATAAATGAGGCTGAGTAGTAAATCTGGGGTCCCCCAAACTATCATATGTCAGTATAGGTGGAGGGTGTCTAATTCTCTCTCCTCTCCATACCTCTCTCTGAGGTAAACTAGCATGTCCAGGCCCTAAACTAGGGTTGTCTGCCATGGGAGGGGATGGTGCTGGTGGCGTAGGAGAGCTAGATCCCTGCTCATCTGTAGACAGATCTAGGTACGAATTCTGGAGTTTGTGGGTTCATAGGTCTCCCTGAAGGAGAAGATACTGGTGATCTAGGAACTTCAGGAGCCACAGTCCAATCACTCTCAGGAGTTTCAGGAAGGTCAGGTGGAATATCGGCTAAGGGCTGTGGAGAATCGCAGGCCGAGCCATCATTGGAGATATCCATACCATCAATCTGAGGTACAGGCAACAAATGATTTCTATGCCAAGTCTTGATCCTCCCGTCCCGTCCTTTTATCTTGTAGACTGGCATTCCAGGCAACCGATCTACCACTGTAAAGAGTTCACTCCGCCATCGATCAGCCAGCTTATGTTTTGCAGATGCTCCCAAATTCCGTAGCAGAACATGGTCATCAGGGTTCAATTCTCGGTATCTTACTCGAAGATCAAATCTCCTTTTATTTCCTTCATTCACTTTGGCCGCATTTTCCTCAGCCAGCTGATAAGCACTTTTAAGCGTTTCTTTCAAACATGCCACATATCGGTAATGATCTCGATGACTGATGCCATCGGTAGAGACTCCCAACAAGATGTCAATAGGTAGCCTAGGCTCTCTTCCAAACATCAGAAAGTATGGTGAATATCCTGTGCTCTCGTGCCTTGTACTATTATAGGCATGCACCATAGCCTCCACTTTTCGACTCCAGGATCGCTTATCCTCAATTCGTAAGGTACCAAGCATATCAAGTAAAGTCCTGTTAAATCTTTCAGGAAGGGAATCTCCCTCTGGATGGTAAGGCGTCGTCCGACTTTTGCGGATGTTCAACAACTGAAGTAACTCTTTGATCAGGTTACTCTCAAAATCCCGGCCTTGATCAGAATTCAACCGGTGTGGTAAGCCATAATGGATAAAATACTTTTCCCAAAGCACTCTTGCAACAGTGACTGCTTTTTGATCCTTAGTCGGAAAGGCTTGAGCATATCGTGTGAAGTGGTCAGTCACCACCAATACATTTCCAAATCCTCTGTAGTCGTTGTCAATACAAAGGAAGTCTATGCAGACAAGATCCATGGGGCCCGAACTCTTCAAGTGTCCCATGAAGGCCGCTCGAACCGGGACAGTCTTC